>JASSKH010000033.1:0-1267678 GCA_031763025.1 Macrocystis pyrifera | reverse complement strand
TGATTGAAAGTATGGTTTCGCACGTCTCTTACCATGTCGTCGTGGTCGTCGTATGTGAAATCCCCGTCGTCAAAACCACCCTCATCCGACGAAGACACGACGGAAGGCGTCTCAATGAATACAACATTTCGACTCTCCCATACACGTCTCGTCTCAGAGTTGTAGATCCGGTACGACTTGCTGTCCATGCTGTATCCGACAAGCCGTCCTTCCCAAGCACGGTGCTCCATCTTCCTGGTGTGGGTCTCGATGCGCACGAACGCCCCGGACCCAATCACCCGAAGGTGCCCGAGGTAGGCATCGTCGCCGTAGAGCGCCTTGTACGGCGTCCCGGTTTGCAGGGCTGCGTGAGGAGTCCGGTTGCTCAGATAGACAGCCGTCTGCATCAGTTCCCCCCAAAGGAAGTCCGGTAGAGTCGAGTCAGCGAGCAGGCAGCGCACGATATTCACGATCGTTCGGCCCGCACGCTCGTTCGCACCAATCTGCTGAGGGATGTTCGGAGAGGAAAACTCCAGCTTGATGCCGACGTCTTGACAGTACTGACGGAATTCCGCACTCTTTAGTTCCGTACCCTGATCCTCGCGGAGCAGTGAATGCGCTCGCCAGTACGAATCACAGTCCCTTTGTTGAACAACCCCAGGGAATTCACAGAACAGGTCTTGTCCTTCATGAGAACGATCTCCTTCCACTTGGTCTGCTGGTCAACGAACTTGGTGGCGTATTTGAAACCGCCCAACGCTGAAGGTGTGAAGGGGCCAAGAGTGTCGACGGAAACGTGCCGAAAGGGGCGCAAAACGCCGTATGTGACCTGCTTAGGATGAGGTTGTTGTGTGCTCTCACCGAGCGGGCAGACACTACAGTCCTTAACGTTTCCGGTGTATAGTCGACGCCATTGACGGGCGCCTTCTTCAAGACGTTGAAGCTCTTGCTGTTGATATGCCCCATGCGTCGGTGCCAGAGATCAGCGGACCCCACTTTCAAGGCAAGGCCGTCAGGGGTGTCCCCGAGGACCATCTGGCCCCCAGCGCGACCCCCAAGCTTCACCTCGATGGAGCAGATGATATTTCCTGTCGTGTCGTCCACCCCGAGGGTCTGCATCGAGATAACCACGCCGCCCGACTCCAACCTGGGGTTGGTCGGATGAAACAACGTCGCCACCCCCTTCAGCATCGCCGCGGTCACGGAGAAGAAGTTGGTGCCCAGCCCCGGTACCATAACGACGCGAACGGAGACGTGCCGGTCATTCCCACTGTCGTCTGTGACGGCATCGAAGATAGTTCCCGCAGTAACGCCTTGCAAGAGATGCTGGCCGGCGGCGACTATCGTGAGTGGGACCCGAAGGTCTTCGAAGATGTTGAGATATTGTAACACTGGCGCTTAGTTGGCCAACACACACAGATATAAACCGCAGAGTATGCAGGAGTCCAGACGATGGCTGCTTCCCAGAGCTGACCAGGACAGCTACGATCCACACGAGGGAGTGATCTACTCGGCTAGCAAGCAGAGTATTTTATGAATTTTGAAATACGTCAGCTCTGAGTTCGACTGATTAAATAGTTGATTATTCTACGCAAGTAATTCCTGCGCATACACATACGTACGTTACATTCGAACGAACACATATGAGATCTACGATATACAAGAGCAGTGCTACTGAACGTTGACTCATACTGACTATGTGCTAACATTTCCATAACAGTAATCGATCGATCTTTTACCCCTATAGCCCAGTAGGCAACACCTTCACATATGTGACAGTAAGAAAGAGGACTTTCTTTTTACTGCCATAGCCATACCCTGGTAGGCGACATGTTTTGTCCGCCACTTTGACTTGACTTGACTTGTACTTATTCCATTTTGTTGTGTTTGACGTAGATAATATACCCTGCGGGGCCTTCACTTTTGAGTGCCCGTCTATGAACCGACTCAGGCTCGGCCCACCATATCAAATCAGTGAGTGCTTCGGACAGGTATTTTTCGTTCGCTTATTCGATGGCCCCTTGCGTTGGTGCAGCGCCTAACTCGTCAGTCGACCACATCCGCCCGCTATTGCAGACCCGCCTACTATCCATAGTGTTCCGAGGCCCATTCTAGCGGTATAATGTCCATTCCGCGCACCCACGCTGACACCCCGAGCTTCCTGATGCTACGCCCCTTCTGCGACTACCTCGTACCGGGGTCCGGTGCCCCCTACACCACAGTAGTTGAATTGCATCATAATATTATCTCAGCGCCGCAACATGAATGGAATGTGGTGACTTCGCCACGCATTGCTCGCATGCCAGTCGGACAAAGCCAGCGCACATTGCCAGTGTTACGTATATTATCTGTTGTCGATTGTACTCAGAAACACGACATATAAGATCCATGGTAAATTGAGGAGCTCCATGCCGGAAAGGGATTCTGGCAGTAGGGTATTGGGATGTCGGGGTAATGTGTACCCACCAATGCCACTCGTCAGGTGTAACTCTATACTGCATATGAGGCGAGTCAACTCGACACCGAGGATGTAATATAAGAGGTGTTCCGTGTTATGTCTGGAGTCAGCCACGCGTTCCCGTTCCAGCTGCATCTATACCTTTCGAGATCAATCAACACACTATTACGGGGGTACATAGTTAACAGGACCAAATTTTGTTAGAAAAAATAGGTAAATATATAGGTTTTTATGTCTACCATAGGTCCTATTAACTATGGACCCCCGTAATAGTGAAAGCCGGTGATAGCCTATTGGCAAGCGTAGCCCAGGGCAACCTAGAGAGGTGGCAATCTGCTTCCAGCATGTCTATTCCTAGATGATGTGCTTAGTCAGGGAGCCAGCGTGTGCATTTTGAAGAAGAGATCGAGGTTCTGGAGGAGAGGAGGTGGACGTGAGAAGGAGAGGCAGAAGATGCCGCACCAGAAGCAGCAGCGATCCCAGCAGGGCCAAGTTGAGCCGGACCTGGTAGATTCGCCTGGCACTGGTGGCGAAGGCGCGGGAGAGTAGCAGTTGCAGGGGCAGCAGCAGCTCCAGCAGCACCGTCAGCAACGTCAGCAACGTCAGCAGTCAGAGGATTGCTGCAATTTTGTTGCGACGATGAAGCGCATGCAGAACCACCGTTACCGCCGCCGCCGTGCCGACCGCCGCCGCAACCGCCGTCTTCGCTACCGCCGATGCCACCACCGTCGTCTCGACCACCGCGTAACCGTCGTTGCTGCAACACCCCGGGATAGCCAGGCATCTGCCTGAATCTGTGGGTTCGCTGCGCGCTGGCGACGTAGATCCACGTAATAATATATGAAAGAAGGAGTTTTGGCCGGCAGGAGCCGGGAGGGAAGGTAGATACCGCGGGAGCGACGCTGAAAGTGTTCTGGCAGAATCATTTGCCTGAACTACTGAAGCACCACGCCCGCAGGTGGTTGATGGGGGGGACGTTGCCCCCGAGGAGGGAGACTGCACGACACGAGGAGAGTGGTGCCGCTGTGCAGAGAGGGCGGACTAGGGGGGAGACCGGACGACACCAGGAGGGTGATGGCGGTGTGCAGGGTGGTCGGGCCAGGGGGGAAGCTGGGCGACACCCGGACGATGGAGATTTGCTGAGGGGGCGGACAAGAGGGGAGACTGCGCGAAACCGCGAGGCTATGGGGCATCGGCTGCTGTCGTTGATGGCAGCGCGGGAAGGTATAGGCCATGTACTTTCCCACCAAGCCCCACCGCGCGAGAACCCTCCCCTTCCCACACGCCCGGCGAGCGAGCTTTCGACGCCGAACTCGTATGCTGAAGCGTGTGCGGACGAGTGTTCGGCCATCTGGAGGCAGGCGATGGACAAGGAGTATCATGGGCTGGCGGACGCGGGGACGTTTGGAGCGACGTAGCAACCAGAGGGGCTCAACGTCGTCTCGGCGAAGTGGGTGTTCGCCTGGAAGTCCAACGAGCATGGTGATGTGGCGCGGGCGAAAGCAAGGCTGGTGGCACGAGGGTTCAAGCAGCGTGAGGGTATTGATTTATTTGAGGCTTTTGCTCCGATGCCTGCAGCGTCTTGTTTTCGTTTGTTGGGTGCTATTGCGTGCGAGTTGGGTTTGGATTTGTGTTATTTTGATGCTCAGCAGGCGTTCGTGCAGTCGAGTTTGGATGAGGATGTATTCATGCGACTACCCCCTGACTGCGGCGAAATGTCTGGCAAGGTAGCCAGGTTGAATCGCAGTCTCTACGGCTTGAAGCAAGCGTCGAGGTCGTGGCACAACCACCTTATCACTCACATGAAGAGTCCAGGGTTTTTAACCAGAGCTCCGCTGACCGTGTGTCGTGAGGTTGGTCGAGTCGGGCTCTGTCTCCATTGTAACGGTAGTTCATATGGATGATATTTTTGCTGTAGGACTTAAGGCTAGATGCGATCAGTTCTGTGAAGACCTGAACAACCTTGTTACGATCAACAATCTGGGCGAGTTGCGGTGGTATGCTGGTTGATGTTTTTCGAGGGATTGGGATGCTGGTACTTTTACGATTTCGCAGCAGGCGTTCGATGAAAAGACCGCAGCGAGGTTTGGTGTTATTTCTGGGAGGAATGACCCGCTTTCGACTGCTGTGAAACTCGAGGAGTTCGACGAGAATGAACCCGTGGGTGATTGGCCTTTCCGCGAGTTTGTGGGGTGCTTGATGTGGCTTGCGAACCAAACACGACCGGATATTGCGAACGCGGTGAGGGCGATAGCGAGGTACACGAATAAGCCGAGGGAAGTGCACTGGAAGACAGCAGTCGGTATTTTAGAGTATGTATTTTCTACGAATGATTATGATAGTGTGCCTGTAGACACCAGTAGCGTTTGGCGAGGGGAGGCCCCGGAGATCACTGTTACTAAGTCGACGAGATTCCACTGAATATCTTTGGGCCAATTCCGCGGAAAATGCCGTTTTACCTGACTGAATCCGAGAAGAATGCCGCTTTACCGGATTCGAGAGTTTTATGTGTTTGCAACAGAGAGGCTGTGGATTTGAGCATTTGAATATTGATTTGAGGATTTGAGTGCTGATTCAAGAATTTGATTTTTGACTTTCTGATTTTGGTTTGAGTTGATGGTAATATTGAGATATATCAGCCCTGTCATGTCGTACATTGTCATGCACAGGAGAAGGGGGGATATTAGTATGGTCGTGTATAACGAGTAGGGGGGATGTTGATTGTACTCAGAAACACGACATATAAGATCCATGGTAAATTGAGGAGTTCCATGCCGGAAAGGGATTCTGGCAGTAGGGTATTGGGATATCGGGGTAATGTGTGCCCACCAATGCCACTCGTCAGGTGTAACTCTACACTGCATATGAGGCCAGTCAACTCGACACCGAAGATGTAATATAAGAGGTGTTCCGTGTTATGTCTGGAGTCAGCCACGCGTTCCCGTTCCAGCTGCGTCTATTCCTTTAGAGATCAATCAACATGTATTTGTCTCGGACGGCCGCTGACCCCCCCCCGTAGTTTCCTGGCGTGCTTTATCCTTCACGTCGGTAGTTTCTCTTCCTTTTTGGCTGTTCGGCAGCTTGCCCACAAAAGGGTTATCTTCACATGACTGACGACAAAATCGCCCTCCTATATTAGTTCGCAAACCGACATCCATTGCCTTCTCTGCCCCCCCCCCCCCCCTGCCCCTCGCAGGTATATATCATGTATAATTTGGGTTTTGGCGTCCGTTGGCAACGACACTGTGAAACATGCCACTCACTACGTGAGAGCTAGAACCAGGGCATCGTTTTTTTTTTTTTTTTTTTTTTGTTTTGGCGGTCGGTTACAGCTGGCAATCGAGACATCGTACAGTAGATCATTTCTGCGGGGTGGATAACATTTTACTCCGCGCAAGGGCAATGATCGCATCACGTAGTGTTTATGGTGAGGCACCCACGAGGCAGTTACATAGTAAACCCATTGCTGTTTCTGGAATTGGCCACACCAGAAAATAAATCCATTATTTGACGCTGTCATCCATATGCAAGAAAATCCGTCTCAAAAGCGGTTCTTAGTAGGATGTAGCTCACCCTTCATGCGACTCGCCTAGCACCTCAAGGCGCATCGCGCTTGGTGCGAGCAATGTCCGCGGGTCGGTAAGCCCCACGTGCTCCGTCCCGGCATTATGGGGATGCGAGGGTATATCTTCATACGACTACGGCCATGCATGATGATGAGTACCCCCCCACACCCAGCGAGTGGAGAATGTGAAATGTACAAGGAGGAACGGAATGTGTCAGAGGAGATGAGGCAAATAGACGGATGTGGCATGGAGGAATTTGCTACTCTAGACAGCAGTGAGAACCTAGGAGATACATGGTGGCCACAGGCGGCGAAACAGGAGGGATAGGACTAGCCAACAAATTCTATGTAATATACGGAAACAACGTTATGAGTGCCCAAATGTTGGAGGTGTCTCTACTAGGAGTAGGAACGATGCTCATTCTCGAAAGGGATGCGTGGTCAATGGCCAAATGCCTAAGGTAAGCAAGAAATGAGTACGCCCCCCGCCCCCCCCCAGCGACCTGGCAGACACCTGGTACGTCTTCTAAAATACTAGCCTACTCGCCTTCACGCGCCACTCCTGGTTAATCCGCCGGATTGATGTTGTACATCAAAAGACAGCGTTTACGACGTGTCGGTGTGCCACTTAAACACTTCCTGCCTTCACGATTGCTGCCTATACAGGTTCTCGAGGCGGAAACTGTCACACTCTCTAACAATCGATGCGAGATCGAGGTGGAGTAATCCTGGTCGCTCACGTGCTAGACTCTATTGTCAATTCCTCTTGCGTCCGTCTTGGAAAAGGAAAACGCGTTTCCGGTTTTGGCGAAAACACGCTCGCCGCTACTGGGCCGGCGTTCGGGACTAAAATAGTAAAACCAGCGCCCAAAACTTCGGATGCACATTTGCGCCGCACGAAGGGAGCTCTCTCGGGAGAAGGGGGGCGTTCTCTGTCACATTGATCAGGTACCGGCATAGCTTAAGGATATTCGCGTTGTCGTTTTAGTACAACCGTGCATCATAACGACTCTTACTTATGATGCAAGGTTCAACATGATTGGTATTAATAGTGGACCGGTACAATAATGTCCCGTAAATAGGACGCGGCATTTTTTATTTCGTGAATTTCTCCACGACCCCTGTCCGATCAACGCTGTGCTTCGTTCTTTGTGCGTGCAAATATATGTCAGCATATATATTGTGCGCAGTATTCAGCACAAGGGCAACGAGTCTTGCTGCGTCGAAGTGATTGCTAATGGACAGCTTGTGTGCAGTAAAAGCTAGGAGGTTTTCTGTTCGTGAGTATAGTGCGAAACATCTAACGATTGATATTGTCTTCGTTGTGTACATGTAGGTCGAAGCTATCATTTGCACATTTTTCATATTGCGCTGACTTCTTTGCACAAGCAATAGGCCTCGCGATGAAGTGTCTTGGTTCTCATGATCGATGCCTCCCCCTCCTCTTTTTTTCTCGGTTACCAAGGCTGGCGGTCAAGTTAGATATTTTTTGTGCGGGGAGAACCTTTACTCCGCACAATGGGGATGATCGTATCACCTATAACAGTGTGTATATGGTGAGACACCCATGAGGCAGTTACATAGCAAACCCATTGCTGTCTCTGGAAGTAGCCACACCAGAAGTTAAATCAATTCATTGATGCTGTCATTCGTATGCAAGAAAATCCGCCTCTAAAGCGGTTCTCAGTAGAGTGCAGCTCACCCTTCATGCGACTCGCCGGACACCTCACGGCGCTTCGCGCTTGGTGCAAGCAATGTCTGCCTGGTCGGTGAAAACTCAACATGCTCCGTCCCGGCATTGTAGGGATGCGAGGGTCCATGGCCATACGACTACGGTCATGCATGACAATGAGTACACCCCCCCCCCCCCCTCGCTTTCATACGCCTTTTCGGCAATGGAGCAAGTTTGCCCTTCTCTCAATGCACGAAGGTGCATTTTGTATCCCCAGATGTGCCCCCGTGGAAAAGCAATAGAGCAGTTCTAACTCATTTAGTAGGAGAATATGAAATGTACAGAGAGGAACGGGATGTGTTACAAGAGGAGATGAGGGAAATAGATGAATGTGCCATGGAGGAGTTTGATACACTAGATAGCGAGAAAACGATCGCTATCCTAGGAGGTAGATGGTGGCTACTGTCGGCCAAACAGGAACGGGATAAGTTTAGCAAAAGTTTCTATGCAATATATGAAAACAACGTAATGAGCGCGCAATTGTTGGAGGTGTCCATTAGGAGTAGGAACGGTGCTCCGTCTCAAAAGGGATGCGTGGTCAATGGCCAAATGACTAAGGCAAGCAACTAAAGAGTACGCCCCCTCCCCCCCCCCCACCGAATAGGATCGACTGAACAGAATATCAATGCGGCGCAATTCACGTAGTTGATTTCTCCGGTGAGGTTCTCAGGGTGCAGTGGCGTCCCTCTCCACCCCTGTCCGGCCCCTTTACAGCGGCAAGATCAGTCGCGTTGACCATGAATGGATGGTTTCCAGTCCTGAGCGGGCTCGATGTCCCGATTATTATTTGGTCGATGTTGTTCCAAGCAGCTTTTGGGTCTCAAAGTTTAGATATGCAGGGGTGGGTTTTCAAGCGCGGCAGCTTCGGTCCATCCTTGTTTTTGGCGTAAGTTTATCATGCACCTACACAGGCTTCCCCCCGAAACTTATGTGTAAGTACGTAGTTACATGTACTGTACAACTGATGAGAGGGCTGATAATACCCGGAAGTAGTACGGGTTCGTGCTGTAGTACACATGGAAAACAGAATACAGCCAGTTACGATATATTAATATAAGGCTTCATTAAATCATAGTGTTTTAGGCATCGCGAAGCCAGACGAGCCCCCCTTCTACACGGTGGCTTATCGCGAACACAAGCTACCACTACTGCGATTTCTAGAAGGAACAGTGAAACACCAACGCTGTGAAGGGGACACCATGGAGGCATTTCGAAGGCAAGCCTTGAGAAAAATCTTCACAAACCGTTAATTGCAGGCGGGACCGAACTCCCCATCCAATATGTTGCAATTTCCAGGGAGCAACGTTTGGAAGGCGTGTTTTCCACCCAATGGCGCCGCCAACTTCTCACGGTTTTCAGATTTATGTGAGGTGGTCTTCACTAATCGAGGCCATACATGTTGCAAGCTCCTTGTTCAACAAAAACCGTCGTCATTCACTTGGTGAATTTATGTGCCGAATTCCTTACTGGCAGCGTGCTTTGCTGCTCCTATTGCAAGTCTATCAGTGTGCTCGAGTAGCCTCAGTCGTTTCGGGTCCATTCACGTTGGGATACGAGAATCATAACACGTCAAATAGACATTTTTCTTTGGATGTTAATTCTCGAGCAACAACTCGTGTACACCGTAGGTCACGGGATAACATGTCATAAACTGTGCGGGGTATACAAACCCTCAACCGTATATCGCAATAAAACTCAGCGGACACCGGATGAATTTATCACCAGCAGGGGAAAGCAATTTTTTTCAGAATTCTTGACGGTTATCACCCCCTGTCGACGATTCCTGACACGCTATACGCTTCAACACCCTCGAATTTAATGGACGTACATGGCACAGCCAAAATTTGCCATGTTACCGCAATTCCGTACGGTACGCTTGTCATCTCGGATGATCAGACAATCTACGGTAAAGGCGAGGCCAGCACACAGGTGCGAGAGCGCAGTCACCGCAGGGAACCATGGGGACCGGCAAGGATGAGGTAGAGAGAGAGCATTCACTGGCGCAAACGGGACACACAGTGGTTGGTGCTCAACCGGCACATCCACGCCCCCTGACACCAACGCCTGTTGGTGTCGGGTTCGCGAAGAGGAAAACCGGGAGGGATCATATTTCAACCATAGCCCCAATTTTCAACATTGCTGTAGGGTTTCGCTGCTCCATATTGTATATCGTGTCAATCTGCACTTACATGTGCAACGAGAAGCAGAACCGAGCTTGTGTAACAGTGACGGTGCATTGACAAATAAGCGCTACCGAAACATTTTCCATCGGGTTTTTCAACTGAGGATTACCCCCGACATCGAAATAGACAATTCAACGTGCGATATTGTTCCGCGCAGGCTTCGACTATAGGTCAATGTGCGCATGAGTAGCACCTCCCACGACTACCAAGGTATGTTGGTAAATTGCCCAAGTATGTTAGTGACATGCCGTGCTCGCATACCGTAGCACCTTGGAGAGACCTGTTGCGAACAGGGCGTAGAAGGCATGAGGGCAGGGTCCAGAGGCATGGCCTAGCCCTTGAAAAGACAACGCGGAAACCCCATCCCTACACGACAAAGTGATCGTCGAAGAAAGGCTGACGGATTCCGTCCTACGCGGCGCCCAACCGCCCCTGAACCCGAATTAATAATGAAAGACGGACACTATACACTATACGAGTACAGAGACACAATTTTACTGCTGTAGTACGGCATCCAACACGAGAGAGCTACGAGGTGGTACTTTCTTCGTAAAAGGGAAACTGCCACTCGGTTCGAGGACATGCCGCAGGAGTTATTGATCTATCTCAGCACTAGTCACCCTGCCGTATTGGCAACATTTGTCACTCGGTCGTAAAGGCAACAAAGCGCCCAAGAGTAGGGCGAGTGAGCACAATTCGGCGCAACACGACAAAGTAGCGTTGGGAGGCCTGGACCAACGACAAAAATCAAGGCAAAAAGAAACCGGGGTAGGCCGGGGGCAGAGATCTACCAGGTGATCTCGGGTTAGAGTTTGGCACTGGACTAAACAAAGTGAGATTAACAAAAGTTGCGCTTATCAAAACAGCAGGAGCATCGACTGCTGAAAATAATCAAGGGTCGCGTACACGGTGAAGGACAGCAGCGACAGGCAGGAGCTGCAGAGGGCACGGCAAAGGACCGTTCGCTCCTTCTTTCAAATAAAAATGAGTGCACATGCAGCATTGAAGTGCACAGGCAGAAGTGAAAGTCCCACGCGAGGAATTAAAGTTTCGAAGGTTTTGCCACAACCTACGACTGACTGCTGTGGTACATGTACAAGAGACAAACAAAGGAGTCGGCTACGCGACTAATAATAACCGCATTAACTGCCACAACCGTCTACAGCAGCAGGTCAAACAAGAAGGAAAGCAGTCTCTGCGCCTCCTGCCTCCTGCCGTCGCAGACTCGGTCGAAAATCGAGCTCAAAGCCGGACGATTTAATGACACACAGACTACGCAGGACGTGCCCACGTTCGGTCAAAACTTTCCACGTTGCATGTCACAGCCTAGCCCAGACTGTGCACACCAGCCAGCACTCACTTCCACCCCCCCCCCCCCCCCCCCCGAAAAAACTCGACCTGCAACATATGCGGCGCAGAGAATGAGTGAGAAAGGCACGCGCTGTCCTCGCAGACCAACCACCCTTCACGAAAGAGCACGGTTATCTCTTCAAAGCAAGTCTACTCTCTGTCCGTCTACAGCAGCGGCAGCAGGAAAGCTGGACACCTGCTACGTAGACGGTCCGACCGGTATATAACGCCACCCTTGTTTGTTCTGTTCTAGGCCGTCCCTGGCCCTTCCCCGATTCCCTCTCTTCCAAACAAAAAATACCAATAAGTTGCTTGTCCGTTAGCTACTCCTCGTCGCCGCCCTCCGCCGAGGCTCCAGCTCCGGGGGGCTTGAGTCTGCCGAAGGTGGTGTCCTGGATAATGTCGAGGTACTTCGTCGTCAGGTGCTTGCAGTTCACATAGTGATTCACCCCTTCCTTGCGGTAGCAGGCGATCACCTGCTGCCGCAGCAGCTTCACCCGCTCCTTGGCGATCATGTGCTCGCGCATGAACTGTTCTCTGGAGTTGGTCCACGCCACCGGGTCGCTGCGATCGTCCTTATCAACGTGGGGGTACGCCTGGAGGTTGACATCGGACCGTCGGGGCTCCAGCTTGGGCTCGTCCGCCGCCATTTTGCCCAGCGCTCGTGCTCTTACGTGTTGCAGCACCTGCCTTACGTTGCCTTAAAGAACGATGGGATGACGAATTCAAGGCTGGAAGGCCTACAACGACAGGTGTCGTTCCCCGAGCAACGAAGTTGCCACACTTCAGCGATGCAGAGCAGTGCGCAGGATGATGGGCCATTGTCTCACAGAACAGCCTGTCTTTCGTACCCCGTATTCCCATGGAAAACATTCTTTCAATATCCCTGCAACTCCCTGCCGGTCGTTTTTTCTCTCGCAGCTCACAGAGTACGTTGCACCTTTTGCCCGGCTGACCATGCGCTACGCTGGCTACACTGCGCGAGCTGCTGCCGTAGGTACGTTGGCAGCGGTATCATGCTCCATAGTCACGGAAGCATTCGTAACAGCACCCTCATTTCACGCAGCAGTCCACCACCACCGCCGCACCCACAACGACAAATTGAGGTTCGCCAGTAACGGCCGCCAACCCACCGCCCTAGCCTCCACCTCCACCTCACTTCTACAAGCAGCAGGCCGATGGCGGTGTATACGCGGAAGGCGCCCTATGAACACAACCAGTGAATGTCCATTGGGTTCGTCATCGACAGCCATGGCTACAGGCCTACATGTGTCCGGGGTCACTCGTAGATCTAGCGAACGAAGACCTCGCGCAACCACAGCAATTGACTCCAGTATGTCCACTGACGGAGGGGCGGAAGACGTCTTGAACCCCCTGGCCCGAGGCGACCCTGAGCGCGCAAGGGTGAACCACCTCATCACCATATTGGCTGAGACGCCAATGAACCAGTGGAAGCCTGCTATCCTGGACGAGTACATGTCGAGTCTGCTTAAACAGGGCCTCTACCGGCAGGCCATGACCGAGAGGATGGCCAAGGTACGCAGCGGGGAGGACCAAGAGGCGCTCACGAGGGTGGATGCCTACTTGACAGGTTACCTCGGCCAGGAGAGTCGGCGGGCTTCTCGGAAAAAGGTGAGGGGTGAGCGGAGCGACTACAGTAGTAGGTCTGTGCTAGTTTGGTGGATGTACCCAATGGTGTGTAAGCTGTATCATACACGGCACGCAGGCACGTGAAGCCAATACAGCGGCGGCTTCTAAATGGCGGGATTCGTTGTGGGAGAAAGTATGCGCATGCTCGGTTGTACGAAAGAGTCATACGTAATGAGGAAGCGCGAGCTTTTTTCTTGTTTTTTCTATGGAAAAATAGCCTCGTCATAATGGATCGAACGAGAGTATTTTTTTATTTTATTTTTTATCCATCACTTTTACTTCCCAGCCCACTCGTAGGAGGTTTTACCCTCGACGATCTTCTGGACAAGCCGTGGTCACAGGTGTCGTCCCTTCTCCCCCCCGGTACGTGCCTTTATTTTTTGTCGCGCATAGGGTTCAGCATTCCCACTGCTCGTCGATTTTCATCGAACGTAGCCAACTCACGCTTTCGCGCTTTCCGCTTATCAATTTTTTATGCAAGAAAAAGTCCCTATGAGCATGCACTCGGTGGGACTTGAACCCACGAAATTGGTCTTGACAGGCACGCGGACCACCTACCAAGCCACCGGGGACGCCGAGTATACACCTGTGTAGGGTGCCTTGTTTTTAGTTTATTAGTTGTGAGTGTGTGTGATTCAACAACTTTTTCGGCCACGTTTGTCCACCGCGCTCAACCCACACGGCACCAATGCCAGTCTCGGCGGGCACGCACACGCACTGACGAAACCTTTTCGTGTTGGTGTGGTTGTAAGTCGTTCAGAGTTGGTCGAGCTACGTATTAATAGGTGCGGCAACGTGTGTAGGCACATGGCTGGGCCATGGTTTGAAAAAGAACGGAACCGTAAAATATGATAACGATTTTTTTTTTTTTTAGTACTACCGAACGAAACCCAACTCTCAGAGTACTCGTACAGTAGGCACAATGTTGTTGTTGTTGTTGTTGTTGTTGTTGTTGTTGATCTCACATTAACTCATCGCCACAATGCAATGCATTCTGTGGTCACAGGATAGGCTCCAATAATTCTGGAGTGGAAGAAAACTCGGTAGAAATAATAAACAAGCAAAGAATAATACACATGACAACCCTATTAATAGCACATCTTTCATCTCGAAGAGGACAGGGTTGTCGGAAAAGAGGAACCGTTGGCATGCGTGCAAAGGGCTGTGTGGGGCATGTTGTATGCAGACGATGCAGGAATAGTCTCGAAGTCGGCGGAAGGCCTTGCGAGAATGATGACAGTCATCGTGACTGTCTTCGAAGCAGTAGGTCTCACGGTATCCGAGAAGAAGACAGAGACGATGCTCCTACGAACACCGGATCAGACGTTTACCACCTCACCGCTCGCGATCGAAGCTGCAGGCCAAAAGTATAAACAGACGACCCAGTTTTTGTACCTAGGAGGCATTATCCACGAGAACGCTGACCTCTCCTTCGAAATCGAGCAACGAATCCGTCTGATGCGGGCATGCCTCAAACGGTATGGTCCGGAACTGTACGATAGGACGAACGCACCGCTTAGTCTGAAAGTCCGGATGCTGAAGGCCGAGGTGATTGAGACCTTGCTGTACGGTTGCGTGACGTGGACCCTCAATGCGGACCACTTCGCCAAGCTTCGATCAGCCCACCACGAAGTCCTTCTGCGAGTCATTGGTTTCCAGCGCCGACTACGCACCGACCACACCACCCTCTCGTATGCGAAGGCGCTCAGGATAACACGATGCGAAAGTATCGAAACGACCATCCGTAAACGGCGACTCTTCTTTGCGGGGGCTGTGGTGCGGCAACACGAGGGGCGATTGCCCAGTCGGTTGATGTTCGGGACGATCGCTGGTGGGGGGAGCCCGAAACCAGGCGGGCAGCCTAAGACTTGGCCTAGGGCAATTGCTGAGGACCTTAGAGTGTTCAAAGCCACAGAGGGATCAACGGAAGACTCCCCCTTAGTCTTTGGAGTTGGGACCGCACTGTGGCCCACTGCAGCAAAACAGACGGGAAAGTGGTACCGGGGAATCCTCGAAGCAGCTGAACAGTTCATGGGCAGGTGGCACGAGGCTGAGGCAAAGCTGAGTAGACAGCGCCGTGCATCCGCTGCAGGTAGTGTTAGAGGGAATGGGGGGAGGGGTAACAGCAGGAGGGGTAGAGGGAACACCGTACAAGTGTATAGGGGCAGGGGGGGGAACAGGAGGAGTAGAAGGGAAACCGCGGTAGAAGAGAGTAGCAGAGAGACCGCAGATAGGGTAGCAAGGTACCAGGCCGACTAATAGGTTGGACGTTTCTTTGCTACTCGTACCGCCAACTGCTGCGGCCGTTCGGTATGCATTTTGATTTTTTTCCCTTCTTATCCTTATGAAAGAAGTACTACATAGTGGGTGGGTGACGAGCGTATTTTGGCCCACTCACTATTGCTCTTTTTACTTAGTTAAGTGTTCACCGAGATGCATAGTCCCCTTTTTCCTTCTCGTATCTTTCCCCTTGCACGTCCCTTTTGGCTCATGCTCGGGGTAAGTATGTATGTGTCTGAGCTTTGGCTTCCCATTTTATTTATTTATTTGGGATTCTTCTCCTTTTCTTTTTCTTTTTCTTGTTCTTTTTCGGTTTGTTTTTTTCGTTGCTTCTCTTTCTTTATGGTGTATTTTGGTTGCTGGCGTATGTATGTATGTTGTGTCGGCCGCACCTAGTGCGAAGGCATGGTATTACGTAGGCTATTAATGCATTACGGTGTGTTATCTCTGTGTCGTAGTCTGTGACCACAGAGCTCGTATCTTTCTAGGGTGAAGAATCAGCACGGACACTGGGCTTGCTGGATGTCGACGAGTAGAAGAACGGTTTAATGTGAAGAACACACACACACACACACACCTCAGACAAAACTAAAAAGTGAGGTCCGCGCTCGTGCGTATCAGGTACATGCGGTACGCTGTACAAGTCGTCACATAAACCGAGAAGACCGCATACTACCCAGGAAAAAATAGACAGGATGAAAAACTCGATGTCGAAAAAATCGAAAAACGAAGTCGAAAGAAAAAAAATCGAAAAGGGAAGAGAGAGAAAAAAACAAAACAAATCGATTCAAGCAAGAAAGCAAGAAATCAAAAAAGGAAAACACACAAGAGAATGCGCAGAATTTCGCAGATTGCAGGCTTGCAAGCTGCGCGAGGGGTGTAGAACAAAGATGAGAACAAAAAAACAAACATACTTACTCCGCTATTAAGAGCACCAGAGGAGCAAGAAAAAATAATAGACAAGAAAAAACGAAAACGAAAAGGAAGACGACGAAGCAAGCAAAAAAGAAACAGCAGAGAGCAAAAAGTAAAAAGGGAGATACAGCCAGAGACACAAAGCAAACGGGAAAAAAGAAAAGGAAAAAAAGGGACAAAAAGGATGCGGGGGGGGACAGATAATACGAAAGACAGGCACTGGTGCATACAGGCACGCAGAGTTGCCCGGGTGGCACCATGCTAGTTACTTGGGTCCCAAAGAAGGGAGCGCATTATGACGATGATGGCCATACCCAGCTGTCTGTCTGTTGGGCAGACCGCCTTCCTCCCTCCCCCCCCCTTCCCCCCCACCATATATATAGGTTGGGTTGGCATCGGTTGGCGACGACGCTGAGAAGCACGCCTCTCACTGCGTGAGCTAGACAGCCAGGGTACCTTTTTTTTGTTTTTGGCGGTCACCACGGCTGGCGGTAAAGTTAGATCATTTATGTGCGGGGAGAACCTTTACTCCGCACAAGGGGGATGGTCATATCGCATAGTGTGTATATGGTAAGGCACCCACGAGGCAGGTACATAGTAAACCCATTGATGTCTCTGGAAGTGACCACATCAGAAATTAAATCAATTCATTGATGGTGTCATCCATATGCAAGAAAATGCGCCTCTAAAGCGGTTCTCAGTAGGATGCAGCTCACCCTTCATGCGACTCGCCGGACACCTCACGGCGCTTCGCACTTGGTGCAAGCAATGTCTGCCTGGTCGGTGAAAACCCGACGTTCTCCGTCCCGGCATTAGGGATGCGAGGGTCTATGGTCATACGACTACGGTCATGCATGACAATGAGTACACCCCCCTTCCCCCCCCTCTCCCCTCGCCCCCCTTTCGCCCCTGGCATTCTGCGCACGTGCATTGGCGTCAACGGTTGTAGTCGCGGTTGCAGCCATCCAGTGCCGTTCTGCCGATGCCTCCTTCTCATCCTTATGCCGTTTCCGCATGAAGATCTCCGCTCCTTCCTCGACCCGTCGGAACCATCTGCCGGCTTTCTGTGCCGCCTCGCGCCACCCTTCGAGCTTGATGCCAAACTCCTTGAGGTCCTCCTCAAGGTACCTCATCCAGTCCCACTCCTGTCCTCCAGAGTAGCCCTTACCCCCGACCATGTCCCCAAACATCACCCTCTTCGGCAGGCGCTCCTCTCCCATGCGTGTTACAAAGCCCGCAAACAATAGTCCACGCCTGTGTACCGTCGTCTCTACGCTCTCGGAGGTTTTCCTGAGAAGCGCGCTGACATGAGATAGAATGTGGTCTTCGTGCTTTCGTTTTCGCCAGCCGAGGCATCGGAGGAGCATCTTGTGGTGGACCTCCCGTAGCCTACCGTGGTCAGTCTTGCTCGGGCTCCAAGTAAAGCATCCGTAGAGCAACGTTTCGATCACCTCGGCTCTCAGCATCCGCACCTTCAGGCGTAGGCGCACACCCGGGCGGTCATAGATTTCCATCTTATACCGCCCGAAGCACACCCATCCCCTCTGAAGTTGACGCGTTACCTCTACACTTCTGTTCGTCCAATCTAGGCTGATAGCCCCGCCCAAACACACAAACTCGAGTGTTCGTTTGTACACTTGGCCGGCTGTCGTGACGGTGAACGGCACTTTCCCCCCCCATCTTTCGTTTGCAAGACACATTATTTGTCTGTCCACAGCAACACTCGAGCGGTGCCCCTAGCACATGCTGCAGATGGTATTGTCAGGTCCACCCTCCTACTGACGAGGGGACGGAGAAACAGGAGAAGCTCTGCTGTAGATCTCGTACAGTAGTAGTAGTTATGGCACCTGCTACGAGAAGCTCTCTTTTTGGACACATATTTGTCAGATGCAGATTTTTGGTCTTCAAATTGTGCCGAATTTCGAGTTGGGGAACCAGGAAACACAACAAAATCGAGTATGTCTACAAAGGATTCAAGGGTTAGAATGGCAAGCCGAGCGTACAGCGACGCTGACCCTGACCTCGTGTGCCCTACTGCTGCTGCTGCTTCTGATGTTGCTGCCGCCGCCACGTCTGCTGCTGGTGGTGACAATTTTCTTTTCCTAAAGAAATGAACCCAAACGTCACGGATACATACGACCGCGCAAGTAGATCTTCGTTCGTGTTGGTTCAGCACAACAATCCGTACTTGCCCAGCATGATGCATCGCAGATTTGACTACTGCAGGTACTGAGGTCCCGCCTCATATCCACTAATTACTGGTACCCTAATATTGCTGCTGTACAGGGTACAGAGGTCTGTCAGTAGCTCAACTATTATCTGCCTGATATGCCGTCTGTGGGCGGACTTGCATGGATCAGTGAACCGTCACTTCGTCGCATATTGAATTTTGAAACATTAAAACCGCAACGCGACGGCAAGAAAACCCCGACGTTTCGACTGCTGTATCGGCTGTACGTATGATGCGTAAACGTTCCGGGTTCGGTCACGCTCGATCACACACCCGCACATTAGAGGGTGGGCACGTGGAAACACCTTGAAAACGAAGGCAGAGTTCGTTCGTTCGTTCGTTCATTCATCTCTGTTCTCGTCGTAACGTGCTTCCTCTCTGAACCCATCGATTGGACACGACAGGTGCCCAGGCGATAAGGTCGGAATAAGTCGGATGACGGTTTCGCTGAGGCAAGTGCTGGGAATATTCCTGAGAACCATAACTCTGCTACGCTCGTGGCCCGTGCTGCCCCATTTGTCTCATGAGTACTGTTTATCGGCGCACGCGATGACACCACCAGCGGTTCGTGGGTCTGTTTGTCTGCTCCGCTTTTCAGGTGTCGATAGTCTTGAGCGCAGCGATGGAAGGCCCGGAGGAGCTGGACGATTGCGTCCAAACCCTGCAGAAAGAGGACCTGTTGGACAACGACCTGACGGATTACGTCGCTAGCCTGGTGACGGCAGAGGTGAACCGCTATATGCGGAATCGTCCGCACTGCTGTCGTAGTTTTGCGTCGCGGCTTGCGCGCAACCGAGTCGAACGATTGCCTCTTGCCGTACAAAAATGCACGGGATTTGTCAACGGCAGCTGCAACAACAGCAGCAGCAACAGCAGTTACCCTATATGAGTTGCTAGTTTACCCAACCGCCTAAAATATAGGACATTCGTTATTGCTTTACTTTCGAGGTGGGTGAAGCCGGAGATCCTATTGGAAAATCTGAAGTCGGAAATCCGCGCCGTCCTACCGAACATATCCCCCAAAAAGTTGTTTTTATTAGTCTTCCACTAACGCTCAAAGTTGACGACAGTTACAAGTATCCACCAGCGCGAGTTCGTACGCACTTAGTGAGAGTTACATAGTACCCTATCTTACCGTGCTGACATTTACCAGACGAATCGTTTCTCGCGTATTCCCTGATATAGATTATCGCTTGCGGTATTTCACCGCTGTGCCGGCGATAGACTATCGGTCGTTTTGTTTTGTTTTTTAGCACAGCAGCCACTCTACCTGGCAGTGAAGCAAAGCACGAAGGCAATATACCTGGTCTATTATAGTACAATACAACGGTCCAATTCATTCCGCGTGACGGCCGACGCCCAGAACACGACAATACACACGGCACTCCTGTTGTCTGGGGTTGACCAACATCGAGCTGACCTGACCACTTGTTTTTTTTGCGGTTCCGCAGGCAAACAGAGGCACTCAATCGAGTTTGCTGAAGGTCCTCAAGATGGTGCGAGATCGGATCCAGGCGGAGTTGAAAACTGAGTGAGTACCGGAGGTATTGAGTGGCACATGGCACTTTTCCGATCCAACTCGGTCAAATACGATTATAATCCCCGATTGGATCGGAAAAGTACCGGCGGTGATTTCCTGCAACTGGGCATCTGGAGAAGCGGGAAACAGCTCTAGAAAGGTCTTGGAGAAAAGTCCAACTCATTCTGAGGCGAGAAGCAGCAGTTTCGCACATTTTCGGGGCAAAAGCTCGTGCGAACGTGCCGATAGCACCATTTCCAACTGACTGCAAATCCTACTGCGTAAGAATCTGTTTCTCCTACTAAATAAATAACAAAGAGAAAGACATACCTGGTATTATATTGAGAGAGATATATACGACGATATTTTCCAGGTGTTGTTTCGTATTCATAGGAACATGAAATGGTTGACAACGTTTTAGTGATTTTCTGTTGTTTGTATTGCCGTATCACACGTCTCCCCCACTTCCTTGTGTGTGCATCCTCAAACTCGACAGGTCACGGCCGGAGGTCCGCACGCTAGCACGGGCTCTACAAATTGAAGACGCAGCAGAACGCAAGAAGTTTCTGCAACATACGTTTACCAAGTTGGAGGAGCTAGATGAGTTCGTCAAGTTTGTGGAAGAGGGCATAGAGTATCTAGGAAACGACTTCGGGTTCGCGTTGCGAACGAACATGCCGCAGGATCACTTCGACAAGATGAAGGCCGTCTACGCGGAGGCAGCAGCTATTCGGAGGTTGTACTTGCAATGATCCGCTGCTGCTGAATATTTCCGCGTACAACGGAGATTTTGTTGGTAGCACCAGGCCGTACTAAAAGAGTCACATAACACTTCTAGTCCCTTGTGTGAATGTCGAAAAAGTAACATGGAAGATCTCTCTTATTGGTCAAGCGTTACGCCGTCTCCAGCAGCTGTCTCGTTTTGGTATTCGATGTGGGGAAATAAGTCAGAGAACCTTAACGCGTCTAATTCAGACTTCACCGTATGGGGTTCTCACTCACATGGATAGGCAGGTATCATATAGCTGCCACGTCAAGCAGTCCTGCCGCCGATGGTCTACAGCAGTGAATGAAATAACTACAAAGTGACCAATCAATCGACGGACGCGCCAAAAAACTGCGAGCTGGGGAAATGCCCTCAAGTGTTGTCGTGTTCAACAACGAGGTCAATATTTCACATTGTCGAAATTCCGAGTGTCCATAGTGGATGGGTGTACAGCAGTACTTTGGTGAACGAATTCGCCGTCAGTCATCCTTCGCGCTATCACTCCAGAGCTTGAGGCGCAAGACACAAAGTAGTGCGTACCAGATATAAGTTTGTCGATGATAGAACTTCGAGTTTGTATGTTGATGTCCCGCTCATTGTGAAGACCCCACCCCCGACCGGGACACTGGCGGGCGCTCGCAGATGTTATCAGACAAAACGCGCCGCAACCGCAAGGAGATTGCATTTTCGTCACACCAAGGAGCCAGTTTATTACATATTTCCGAACTCCCGAGTATTTTCTTTTGTGTGGCCTATCTTTAAAGCGGCAGGCATGCATACAAATACGTGGCTAAGCAAGTGCTATTTCTTGGGCATCCTCCTCTTCCGCTTTCGGCTCCAAAACTTGGCTCAGAAGACTTGCCGCGGCGGGAAGGACTCCCACCGTGGCGCTGTTGAGAACCATGCCGTCAAAAGCAACGCAGAAACGCTGCGCCCGCTCGGGGTCTAGCACGGGCACGCGTGGGTACCTCTGCGAAAAGTGGGTGAGCACAACTTCCCGAGCCTGCATATGCCCCCCTATCTCTAGTGCCTCCGAGGTGGTGCAGTGGAACTTCGACACAGCGTCCTGCTTCATCGAGTCGTCGAAAGTGGCCTCGTGGATGAGGAGCGCCGCCCGGGCTCCAGCGCTCACCAGGCGTTGGCAAGGCCTTGTGTCCCCGCTGTACACCACCTTGGCGCCGTCCGGCCACAACTGCACGACGAGGCCGTACGCCTCCTTGCAGTGGATGACGGGTACCGACCTCATTCCGTCCAACAGCATCGACGCCCCCAGCCTCCCCCCCTGTCTGCTGCTACCACCACCGTTACCGCCACGCCAGAAGTCGTTCCGCTCGATGTCCCTGCAGTGAATCGCTCGGTACGCTATTCGCTCGCCCGAAAATTCTCTGCACTTTGCCACGAAAGTAAGCACAGCGCTTGGTGCAACAACCATCAGCGGACTTCCCGCCTCTGATTGGCACGGCCCTCCCGTCGAGCCCGATGCCATGCGCGCCCGGTGGTGCTCCGCGATGAGGCGGAACAACCCCGTGTGGTGGTCCGCGTGCTTGTGCGATATCCACACGCAGTCGAGCCCCCGAATTTCTTCGAGCGCCCCCTCTCGCCCGAATTGCCTCTCCATGTGTCCGAGCGTCCCTTCCCCGGCGTCGATCAACAGGCGCAGCGGCTTCCCCTCCGCAACGCCGTCTCTAACAACTCCTGTTTGTGGGATTCGCAGAAGGATCCCGCTGCAGCCCCTGTTTTTCGTCGGCGCTGCGCTTCCCGTCCCAAGGAAAAACACTTCCGCGCCGGCCAACCCCCCACCGCTGAACAAGGAGCCGCCGGGCATTCGTGGCTTTATGCTTTTGCTGTTTATTCCAGGTGGTGGTGGTGGCGACAGCGGCGGTGGTGGATGAAAGTTTGGTATGCCATGTGGTCCTGAAAAAGCATCGGCGTTTGTCCTTGCTCGCTTGAAGGGCGAGTCGCCGTACACTAGATACGGTGGCGGTGGTGGCGGCGGAGGTGGTGGTGGTGGCGGCAACGCAGACACAGGTGGACGACCTGAGAACGCATTGGCTCCCGGCAGAGCACACTCTTCGGGGCAGGTGCGCGTCGCTGATGCCGCTTCCTCCGAGGGTGCGGCTGAGTCATCGTTGGGCTCTCCGGCATCAATTGCTCCCGGTTCTGATGTCTGTGAAACTGGCCCTTCCTTTGGTGTGCTGACGACCGGCGGCAGTCCGTGCGCAGCTCGAAGTTTCGCCACGATGCGATCCCTTTCGGCTGTCAGCCCCGCCTCCTCCACCCTGCTCTCGATGTCCTCGAGTACCTCGGCAATCGCCACAGGGGGGCGTACCGCAGAGGAATCGATCCCGCGCGCCGACGCTGGGAGAAGAACTGTCTTCAACAACGTCTTCCCGATAACTGGGCCGATTTCGCGGCCACCTTCGTCCGCCTTCGTCGGTTTCTCGTCTGACGCGTCCTTGACTTCCCCCACATTCAGCAGAGCGGAGTGCAGTGGGAAGGCCTGTGGGGCGACGTAGTTGAGCTGGACGGACCTCTCCGCCAGTTTGCGGTATTGCAGCCCCCCCGCCCCTCGCTCCCGACCTCGACGACCGTACCCGAGAGCAACGTGGGTGCCCCTCAGCGCTAGCAGCGGGGCATACGCCGGGTGCTCCACAACGTCCTCCGGAGAAAAGTGAATAACGAAAAGGACGCTGTGAAAGGGAGGGGAGGGGAGAGGGTGGGGAGGGAAGGACAATTGCATGTACCGCTCAGAGACTGCGTAGTGTTTATGTACGTATGTCTTCTTTGCAACGCACAAGGTGGGGTTGTGACACGGCTGACTCCGGCAACATGAACTGTGGCCTTAACGATATATTAGCTATTGAAGATTAAAGACCCCGTCTAGCGGTCTGCTAGCAATCGACAGCTATTTGCTACACACACATCTCACAAACGTTGAGGCGAATCGAAACTGGATTAAAAAAGCGTCACAAAAATGACGAGTAGGGTGAAGCCGAGCGTCTCAAGCGGCTTTGAACACAGCTAAACTTGGAGGCAAACAAAATCTCACCTATTGTCCCGCCGGGCACCTTTGACAATCGCGTGATTCCTGACGGCCGAGACATAGCCAATGTTTGGGCACGAGATGACGAGGAATATTGAGCCCTCGTCATGCAACACCCTGCAACGGTAAAGCACGACAGGTCCTCGAGCAGGAATCCCTGCAGGGACAGCCGGTTGACGAGCCGTCACGTCCTCCGATTGGTCCGCTTCCGAACCTGTGCCGGACTTGCCTTGTCGCTTAACCGGTGGCTGCATTGGCTTGGTTCCGCTCCGCGTAGTCGGTATTGCATTTTGCCGCTTCTCGCTGCATGTTGTGCCGGTCAGATCCACAGGCGACTTTTGCGTTTGACGTTTTTTCGGCGTAGTGTCCGTGAGGTCTACGTCAACTCGACTCGGCGCGCTTTTGGTGTCCCCCTTAGGGGTGACGAAGCCGGTCCCTTTGTCTACGTCAAGCCGGCAATCTGTTCCTGTGGGAATAGGCTCCAGAATGATCGGGTCGGGGCCTTCGCGAGCTGCTGAGGCATTCTCTTCGCCGCCTTCTTTGTGGGCACCATCTTGGGCACTTCTCTTTCTGCCGCCGCCACTGCTGCTGCTTTTGCTGCTGCTGCTACTTTCCCCTTCATCTTCGCTAGAGCTGCTGCCGGTACTATCATCACTGCTGGCATCACTATCATCCTCGCTGCTGGAACTGGAGTCGTCTGAGCCGTCGGAATCGTCTGAAGATGAATCAATCTCCACTGCAATCGATGCGCCCCGCCTGGACGGGTCCACCACGCCGCATCTGACCTCCAAATGTTCATCGCCGAGCACGTAGCTGCACTGTGACTCCCCTGTGCAGCCGACGACAGCGAGGTACACAGCACCAACAATAAATAGATCAGCAACCAAGAAGGTAAACCAAAATCCAGCCTAAATCGTGTGCAAGATAGTGTGTGGACGTCACATCCTTTCCTAAAACCGCGTATATCGACCAAAAAACGAGGAGTTCGACTTGATCACTCGTCTAGAGTAGGAAGAGCTCGCAGCAGTACGAGTATCAGCATGCTGCACGCGTCTCGTATACCAGGAAGCCCCTAACGTTACGTTTCGGGCACGTCCCCTAGTCTAACCCAGCAGCCCGGGGCGCTTCATGTGGCCGAAGCTATTTTGACATGTGACATGTTTCCCGTGTGCAGTCCCAAAGAGGTTAATCCCCTCTTCCGAGAGGATTCACGCGCTCACCGTGTCCTAGCGGGAGGGGCATGGCTGAAACTACGGGGCATCTGCCGGCTCTGGGGCCAAACACTTGGAGACCTTCCTGCAGGCAATAGCGGGGGGGGGGTCACATCGGAAGGCCGTGGAGAGAGAGGAGGAGGGTGGGATGTAGGTTGGGTGGAGAGATCGGGGGTAAGGCGAGCACAACAGTGTGGTGGAGAATGAGAGGAAAATATACAGAGATGAAGAGGGATGCGTTGTCAAGTACCCGCGCGTAGGCGTTTCGGTAACATACGTACGACTTGGAATTAGAGTTAGGGATTTTCAACCAAGATCCGTGTTTCGTGGTTGCAGAATAATTGGCGCAAATATACGAGAATCCTGCGTTTTTTAGTCCATTTTTGCACTTTTTTGGGCCCAATAACTTACTACCCATCATGGGAACGTAGTTTTGCGCCCAGCAGCATCTTCGACGACGACTCCTTAAGAGATATATCATCCGCCTGGAGAACAGCAATCTTCTAGTGAAGTCCATTGGTTCATCTATGATGTAGTCATTGTGCTATGCTCCCTTTCGTGAAATGAAACATTTCAGCGTTTTAGCGAGCTTTTTGTGCTACTTGCTCGCAGCTTCGAATAGACCAAAACACCTCGTGAGTCCTTTCTCGCTGCCTACGACTGCCGTCTGGCACAGCCGACGCCCTCACAGACCCCATCATGAGCACCTCTCAATTTCGCGGGCTGTAGATTCCTGTGAGGAGCTGTAGCTGTCCGCAAGTGAAGTGCAAACATTCAGATGGGGGGGTTTTTTGTCTCATTTTGTGCACCCCAAATTTCGACCAATTTCGACCACTGGAGCACCTTAGTCGACGTGTAGGCCTCTGTTGAGAACCTGCGGGGGATTAATCTCGGGAGAAACACAAGCTGCTGTGATGAACCTCTAACAAGTCACCGTCGCTCTCCGGTAAGCATAAACCAGCAGAAGTTCTAAACGCAGCGTGTTACGATAGCGATGTTTTTCTCTGTTCTGATAAAACATCAAGAGATTAGAGTCAATGGAAACCCGGGGACTAGGGGACGCTTGGGTGCCAGCGTCCCCTTAATAGTCGGACCATCCCTGGACGAATACGTACAGAATACAACGTGTCGGAATTCAAGGCCTCCATACAAGGTAGCTCCTACTATCTCTGGCAGCTGGAGACACTGCTGTTACGTTGCGAAGTCCTAGTTCTCTTACCACGAGTTTGTCGACTCCTGTTGGGCCAAACACCTCCAGCGCGGGCGATCCCAGAGCAGACAGGGTGAGGATCAAACCTGACAGTCCCGCATGCTCCTCCGCCCCCGTCCCCGTCAAGAACAGTTTGTCCACTTTCGCCAGCTTCACGCTCGCTTCTCCGCAAAACCGCTGAACACGTTCACGAGATAGAGTCGAAACCAGGGAAGCTGTTAGCTCAAAGGTTCATCGTGATCGTCAGGCGAAATTCAACCTCGGAGCGCTGTGTAGCTGCTGGAGTGCGGCGCGAGAGATCGGCAAAGTGGTGTGGTCATCATGCGACCAGGCTTGTTGACTTGTTGACCACACAGGCAGCGCTTGGGAATACAACAGTCAAGTCGTCGGAGTAATCGCTTCACACCTGGGTTCCTTCTCCCACGTTGAATAGATATCGGCCCAGTATCTTATTCTCCGTCGGAATGGCTCCACCATACCTTGGAGCTCGCTCGACGGAGACCAGAAGGCACGGGCTGCTGCCATCGTCTCCTGTCCCCAAAACCTGAGTTCACGTTTGGTGAGAAAAGCGCAACCAAAATACTGTCTGTTTCTTTGGCAAACCAAAGAGTCCCGGTTTTCCGTGCAGAGAGGGAAGCTACGGTGTACGTAGGCAGCTGTTGTGGCAACAATTGACTCACCTGGCAGTAGCTATGGATACGACCAGTGTTCATGGCTCTGCCTGCCTTTAGCTGCAGCAGCAGCGCAGAGCAGTGCAACAGCGGTGGCTGCAGCTGCCTGCTGAAGATGCGGCGAGTTTTCACATTTCTTTTCATTTTTTATCCTCAGCTGCCCCCGAGAGAAAAAAGCCTCGTATGTACCTTGAACTCTTTTGGTTGTCCTACGTAAGCGATTGTACCACGATCACACCTTCCACATACAATTACACAACAGCAGTTGTACCCAGCTACGCTTTTGGTCCTCACCAAAACTTAAAATAGCCAGCCTCATATACAGGCTAACCCTAGAAGTCGTGCAAGATGAAGGTAGCAGCTCTTGCGCTTGTCGCGACAACTGCGACAGCCACTTCGGCATCCCAGAAGGCTTGCTTCGTTGCGCCAGTTGGAGCTCGATGCCACCTCAGGCAATCTACGCCGACTTCTTCTGTAGCGACGAGGAGAACAAGCGGCTTGCAGATGAAGCTGTGGGACTTCGGGCTCAACCGTGAGGTATGTATTTCTGTACTCGTCTGCTTGCTGGCGTTTTCTCGGCCCGAGTTCGACATGTTATTTTCGTGACATGATGGGTAGTCGACAACCGTAGAGCACAGGGAGCTTCGGACTTCGGACCTTGCAACTTGGAACCAATGCAGCAGAGTATAGCAGATAGTACGTAGTACTCCGCCATACCATGTCATGGGCGACGCAGCCGAGAGTATCTGTGCTTCCTTGGTGTACCCTGACAATGCTATGCTCCGCATCTCAGCACCAACGCACCCGGAACACACAACACAGCGGGTGCTAACAGCCCCAGTACCTATAGGACCGCGAGCTGGTGGTTTTTTTGTTGACACACCAGCGCAGCGTACGAGAGCATAGGCCTGAGCTCGTGGTACTGGTCTGTGGGGGGGAAGCTACAGCGTTACCAGTAGTAAATTGGCCGCCTTTCCTTTCTCTGACGTCTCCATACTCCTTGTTGACAAAAATTATCACCACGTACTGGTGTACCTCGTGTACTCGTGCTGGTCTTGTGCGTAGCTCTATGAATAGCTCCTACATTCTAGGTCTACGATTATGGTGGCGTTATCACCCCCCCCCCCGGCAGGGCACCCAGGTAACCTTGACCTTGGGAGCTGAGGCGAGCGATAAGTTAATTCATTTTGTTTACTCTTGACGCGAGGCTGGGTTTCCTGTGTGCAAATTACCGTTGTACCGAAGTATGCCATACTAGTAACAAATATTTTTTTGACAGTCAAGAATGCGTGCTGTTACATGTACGAGTAGGACGCTACTATTATGCTACGTACAGGTACTCGATACGAGTACGTATAATACAGCAGTTGCATAAATACGTACCATACGTCCCAGATGTTCACGTTCAAGAGAGCCAAGTATCGTGGCAGAAACGTTCAATCCTGCTGCTGTATATACTATGAATAGGTTTATACCATTAATTAGTGCTCTGTTGACAACAATACGAGTATTGTACTTTTTTCGTTGCAGGTACGGCGTGTACTGGTGTACAGCAGTACATGGGTCTGATTAAACTTGCCTTCTGTATTGGCCAGAGCAGCAAAGGTTTGCTCAATACCTGGTATCTGATATGTGGTGCCCTATCCCATGCCATTGCCTCAGAGTGTAACACTACGAGGTACCAGGTACATCGATACAGCAAAGTACCATTTGTGCAGTGCTATAGTTACGTATGCGTTGTCCCATCACAGCCATGCCATGCGTCATATGTTTTGAATGAACACTGCACTACTTTTGGAACCGCTGCCAACTTTTCCTTCGTTGCCTCGTCGACAAGAGGGAGCACTCCCCCGACCCCCCTTTTGCACCCAAGGGGTACCCATGACCCATGACAGGGTGTCGATTCTAGTCGGACAGACCCGTACCAACAAACATGCATCACTACAGTAGATTGCTGGCAGGTTTATGTGTTACCGAACATTGCTCTGTGCCTTGTGCAGTGCAACAGCTTGTTGCGGCCGTCTTTCTGGAGCCTGATGCTGAGCAGCCCCGTCACAGTATGCCTGGGTTTCTCGGGAACTCCCCTCCCCCTCACATTGGAAACCCAACCTAGGGGGGATTACGCCTCCGGGGGGTTCTGCGATCGTGGCGGCTGTGACCGGCTTCATAGCATGCGTCTCAAGCGAGACGGCCACAGCCGAGCTTGTGCACTGTGTCAATGCAGGTACTCGGCGACAAGGGCACGATCTGAGCAACCTCCGCGTTATTTCGTGCATGTCTTGTCCGACCAGACTCTCGAGTCCCCGTAGCGTGCAGCTGACACGTCGGCATTTTGTTAACAGTTTCCTCTCTTGGCTGCGAGGCAGTGGACGAGGAGGACAAGAGCCGGTACATAAGGTAGTGCGGTGTTGGAGAGCCAGCGATTGCCACGAATGAGAACCGTTACAAAATGTAGTGCAGTGTGAATTGGAATAATAAGACGCACGGGTTCGTATGGTGCGACTGCTGGGTCAAGGATGAGGCAAGGGCGCCGAGACCGCTTTTGCGCAAGATTTTTTTCGGTAGTTGAGATCCGGCGTGAGCGAATACCAGGTTCCCTGAAAGTGTAGGTCCCGCACGCGGACCTCGGCGTCATCAATCAAACTCAACGCCGTTCATCTTCCATGTACTAATAACAGCCCATCACACCTAATACCTTTCATCAAACACTAAACAACCCGTATCACCTCCCACCGTACACACCAAACAGCCCGTCGTTCATCACACGACAGTGGGCACGAACATTGTTCTTTTGTGCATCGCTCCAAAGCTTAGTGTGAACGTAATCGGCTGACAGCGCGAGCTAAAATCTCGAGCTACGTACACGATTGAAAACGGTGGGCCATCCGCAGGGGGTACGAGTATACTACCCTGTTCACAAAAGCAGACGATCATGTCGCCGAAACGCGCAAAGAGACGGGCGGGTGT
The DNA here is from genome assembly GCA_031763025.1 of Macrocystis pyrifera. Classification (NCBI taxonomy): domain Eukaryota; class Phaeophyceae; order Laminariales; family Laminariaceae; genus Macrocystis; species Macrocystis pyrifera. Next base: position 1,237,949 of record JASSKH010000033.1, on the reverse strand, counting down.
TGCAGTTTCTTCCATGGTAAAGTTGCTATAAAATCACGCGGACGAGCATGCGAAGACAAGAAAATCACCCACGACTATATCGCTTTCAAACCGCTGCAGCTCGGTGCACACGCGGCATCAGCACTGGAACGGTCTTCGGGGTCCATGTTCTCAAGGGAGAGGAGGGCTAAGGCCCCGAGGGTCCCGGCGGCCGAGAAGTTGGCCCGGGGGAAGAGTCCAGTTTTGTTTTGGAGCGATCCCGGCGGCAATCGATGGTTACTGTTTTGTTTTCGTGCTTTTTCGGGGGCAAAGCTTGTTGTGTGCTATGCTCTCAGCGGTACAACACAATCCGTGCATGTACATGTTCACAGGTTAACTTGCACCCAGGTATGCACGAGGTGTATTTTTATATGCTCGCGCTCCCCCCCGCCATCGCCCAATCTGAAATGCACGGTTTCATTGTATGTTGTTCCCTCTGTCTCTCTCTCAATCCGGAATGACCTCCTCCTCCGTCTGTCGATTCTGGCGGGGACCTCACGGCAGGCCATTACGGGACCGTCTCAGGTGGACGCCAACTGGAAGGCCCAGCAAGACATACTCAAGCGTAGAAAGTGAGTCAGCGCACCCATAGCAGAAGTAGGCGATTTTTGTCCTGTCGTGGCATTTGTTTTGCTGCCGTATTTGTTCGTGCTTGAGATTTTTTTCTCGTGCCGGCTGCCGTAGACCAACAACGCAGCTCCTACGAGCACAGGGCTATGTACTTGGTACCTCTTTTTATTTTCAGGGTGGCCTTACTAAATTTCTGCCTGTTTCTCCCTACATTCTAGGAACCTTGAAATATTTGGACACACTTGTGGCGCCCCGGCTGAGTCGTTAAGCCTAGACTCTGCAGCAGCTTTATCGAGAGAGGTCGTCGATCTGGGTTGTTCTCGGAACCTCCACGCCTCCTTCAAGGTTGAACTCCTTCGTCCGCGAAACGACACGGTGACTGACGCGCAGGCGATTGGTGTGGTAGGGTGTGGCAAGAGATTCTGCCGGGCCCCATGCCTCTGCTGGAGACTGGAAACGTGTCAGGGCCCGTTGCGTCGCGCCCGCTCGCAACGACTTTGTTTCGGCTTGCTCCCGCTCGCGATTGTGGGCGACAAATATTACATCCGTACTTACCTGGTACATTTAGTGAGTTGATGTTGGACAAATATGACATTTTTTTGAAGAACAAGCACGAGTACCAGGGTGTGATATTGCAAGTACCGTTCATGAGCTATATCGGGGACACTAAAGTATGAAAGCAGTAGTCCAGACTACTATTTATTGCCGTAGTTCGTAAAAAATCGGGGACAACGGTTAATGACAACGAGTACCCCTCCCCCCCCTCCTGCCCGTGGTTCTTCCTCTCTCCCCCTTCGCCAAATATGTCGGGTATACTGTGTTTTTTTCTTGTTTCCAGCAACAAGGACACCATGAACAAGTACAAGTCAGGGGTGAACGAAAAGAGGCAGCAGGCCGATGCCAAGGTGAAACCCGATTTAAAGACGACTGGGACAAGTTTTTATTATTATTATTAATAATAATAATTTTTTGCGGTGGAGTGTCTCCTCGTCTGTTTTGATTTTCTCCGTCGTCTCCGTCCGTCGCCGCCCCGCGTTTTTGCGAAGACCTTCCACGCACCGTCGACTACCATCTGGCTCTGACCGATTTGTTAGCCCTTCTGGGACCCCGATGTAGCGACCGAAAATAGGAAAAGTTCGGTGTGATGCGAGGACAGCGAGCGCGTAGCAACACGAGTAGCAGCATGCTGCGCCCGTGCCGTACGACTCCTTGCATGCAACCATTGTCGGGCGCCATATTTTTTTCATCCCCCAACCAAGCAGTTGGCCATGCTGTAGTCGTCATTTTTTAGGCGTCACTTTTCCCTCTGAAAGTCCCGAAAGGGAGATCGCCGCCAACAATCAAGAGAACCCACCCCACCGTGAACAGCTCTACAGACGTCTAGTCTATGCTGTCCGTCGCATCACCTCTCGCCCGCCAGACAACTTTAACGACCCCGACGAAAGTAAACCAACCGAATCCTTTCGCTGTAATCCCATTGCTTCACGATTTGCACGTGTTTTCGGCCTCCTTGCCGTGCATGCACGCACCACCGCAGCGGCTGTGTCGTACAAACGCAAAGAGTGCCGCTTTTTTTTCTTGTCTGAGTCGTTAACCCCTCTATTCTACATCTGCACAAACGTCTCGAGGAAAAGTGCTTGGAATCAGAGTTGGGGTCATTTTTCCACATGTGTTTTCTGGCGTCAACGCTCTTCTCTGGCACCAGAGGTCTTGTGCTCTGCGATGCGACTGCAACTAAACGCGGCCTCTGCACCCACCCACCCACCCACCCACCCACCGTCCAGGCGAACAAGTGGGCGTGGCAGAACAAGAGGGGCTCCGAGGACCCTCTGGTGGCGTGGAAGAAGATGAAGGAGGCCGGAAAGATCGACGACGTTTATGATGTGAGCCTAGAATAAATAAAAAAAACGGGCCGGCCTTTGATCTCTGTGGCGGCAGCGGAGGGGAGGAGGGCGGGGGGGGGGGCAGGCGCTTGCCGAAAGAGTCGACCAGGGCGAACCGCGGGTCGGCCGGTCTTTAACTCGAACGGCACCAGCAGTACATCTCGAAGCTGCAGAAATATGTAGAATCCACTTTCCTTGGCGAAGTATGCTTTGTGTTTTTTTTTTTTTTTTAATCCCCCTTGTGGGGGCCACCGTGATAGATGTGGCTCACCGCACTCATAGCATGGACCGAAAACGAACGATACCTGTTGTACCCCTTTTTTTCCACCACGGGAGTAGGAGGCGTCCGTCAAACTATCCCCCGCCTGCCCCCTCGGGGTACCCGCGGCGTCGGCATCGTTGTCGCCACCACTACCGCCACCACCTCGGCACCGCCACCACCGCTACCGCCGCCGCCTCTTCTCGAGCTCATACACCACTTTCAGCAAGGGACAAAAATAAAACGAAAAACGTTTTAGGGGGAAACGTATACGATGGCGATGGCGTACTTTGTTCTCACCCCTTCCCCCCCCCCCCACACGAAATGTCTTTCGTCCACATACACCCCCCCCCCCCCCCCCCGCGCGCCCCTACTTGAAAGCGATGTATTGTTCCGCCCACCCACTCACCTCACCGTCTTCCCACGTCACACCTTCGTCCGTACCTGTTCCGTGTCGCAGGACGATGAGCCGGAAGGAGGCATCCCCATCCCCATGGCAAGCTTCGGCGTAGGCGGAAGCTTCGGCGTCGGTGGCAAGTGGGACGAGGGTGGCCGATTCGACCTCCGCCTCCCGTACGCCGACCAGGTGCGTGCCGAGTGAGCACCATGTCATGCTTTGGCATTTTTTTGTTTGATAATTTGTTTGTGTGTTGATTTTGCACGATTTTGCACACCGCGGTGGTGGATGGACGTGAGGAGCAAGCTAATTCATGATGTTTGAGATTCTGGAGGCGTTCTACTGCAGTTGCGGTTGGTTGTTCAGAATGGTTGCGATCCGAATCGTTGCTTTAGAGGGTTGTTGCGGGCCCCAGCGCCCCGCCGGAGGCGAGCTGCGGTAGCTGTATCGGTAACTGGCAGTAACGTTATCGGTAGCGGTAACTAGTGGTAATGTTAGCGGTAACGGCAACTGCCGATAACTTTTACGGCAACGAAAACGGTAACGGCAATGGCAAAGGAATTGCCAGCGAAAACGGTAGCGGTAGTGTTTGCGGTAGCGGCAACGGGAACGATAGCGGTAATTCGCGGTAGTAGCAGCGGTAACGGTAACAGGAATATTCGCGGTAACGCCAACGCACACGACGACGGTAGCGCGTTTAGGCGATGGGGCGGAGCGCTGACGCATGCAGTACAATCATGCAAACTGGGCTATTAACGACGAATTCGGCGACTGGACTTGTCGCCTCTGTCGGCTCTAAAGGCTCCTCTAGCACGGCTCCGCATCGTATATATTCAGCTGTGATGAACGAAAATTCAGTGGGCGCGTCCTACTGCTGGCATGAAGTTTTTTTTTGCGTGCCTTGCTTTCTTCACTCGCTATCGATTATGGAGTTCATGGTGGCGATGCCTTGACTACTCTCTTTTCTCTCGGAGTTGTTGATAATGCACCCGTATCTGTCTAGTTTGATTTAAAACTGTTACCCCAACTGGGTTTTCCAGAATAGCTTGATGGCTTGCGGGTTAGGGAACACACTTACATCCAATATATTAAAGGCAACTTATTGAATGTTACACCATTCTGCCGACCGGGGCGTGGCATTCCAACTGTTCGATTTCGTCAGCCCCTTGACCCCCCCACACACCCCCCCTCTGGAAGTGGCCACACCAGAAATTAAATCAATTCATTGTTGCTGTCATCCATATGCGAGAAAATCCGCCTCTAAAGCGGTTCTTGATAGGATGCAGCTCACCCTTCATGCGACTCGCCCAACACCTCACGATGCTTCGCGTTTGGTGCAAGCAATGCCTGCCTGGTTGGTGAAAACCCGACGTGCTCCGTCCCGGCAATGTAGGGATGCGAGGGTCCATAGTCATATGACTACAGCCATGCACGATAATGAATACACCCTACACCCCCCCCCCCCCCCCCCCCCCCCCATGTACCTCTACCCGCCGGTACGCAACGCCTGATGCCATTTGAAACTCTAGGGCTACGTGGACCCGGACGAGGCCCCCATGAAGAAAATCAGTAGCATTTTCGGGTGGAATAAGAAGAAGGCGGAGGAGCCCGAGCCTGTGGCGACGAAATCCAAGAAAATGTCGGCCAAAAAGCCTGTCCCTAAGAAGGGGGCAAAGGCGGCTGAAGTCGAGCCCAAGAAGAAGGGCTGGTGGTAGTCGAGCTATGCAGCCCGTTGCGCTTGAATTGTCTCCCAAGAAGGGCTGGTTGTGGAGCTGTACAGTCCGTTGCTCGCAAAGGTTATCACAAATGGTCTTTTTAATTTATGTTGGGGGGGGGGGGGGGGGGGGGGGGGGGGGTGGGGGGGGAGAGAGAGGACCGAGAGGTTCCCCCGATTTCCCGTTCTCCACTACGCTACCACCGTCGTCAATCATATGCGAAACTTTGTATGCTTGTGGTGGTGACGACCGGTAACGAGGGTTGTCTGTTTGCATCTGCTCTTTGAAGCCTGGCGAGTGCTTCAACGATTCGAGTCAGGGTGGACGCTCTCACGCGCTTCCCCTTAAATTATGTTTTGAGTTATGGGAAAAATCTGGTGGCTCGGTTGCTGTCGCATCAATCAAATTTATTTGGGTGTCGGTCTGGGTGGTCAAGGAAACGGTGGGTGGGAGGGGGGGGCAGACCGCGCCCACGCCTGCATGCATGCGGTACGGTGGTCGAACACCCGGTTGAGGTGTTCCTTGAATTAGATGGTAGAGATTGGGCATGTACAGTAGGTATCGGGTGGGTGCTCGGAAAGTTTGAGCGGACTTCACAACTTGAGCGAGGATTCGAAAAAAGGAGTTGTATCTACATGTCGAAGGCGGTGGCAATACGTACTGCTGTGTGTGGCGGGTGCGGAAACCGTTCGGCGCCGGGCATGTCCACTCGTTTATTAGTGACGGCAGACAAATTATTGGTGGGGCTCTTTGACGATGCCTCGTACCAGTATATAAGTCTTCCGGGCCAAAAGGCCCTCCGCTGTTCGTAAAGGCGCCACGAAATTGGCTTATAAAAGCTCAATGGGAATGCACAACTAGGTTATGACAGTTAACACAGGATTGCTAATACGTTATGACAGTCAAATGGGATTGCACATAAGTTATGATGAATCAAATGGGATTGCAAATACACTATGACAGTCCAATGGGATTGCAAGTACATGATGGCCGGCAGTTCGTCAGTTGAAGAGCCCAATCAGTCAGAAGATAGTGAACCCAGAATCTCTGCCTTAGCGATGGTATGCCAGGGAATCATTTCGATAATCGGAATCACTGTGGTCGGCAACGCAACACAGTCTTACTACCCGAATTTTTCCAAAACGCGATAGTGCAGTTTTCGACAACACGATCTTTGCTTTCGATAAACGCAGTGGTGATGAAAGGGCAGAGGGGGGCACAGAGAAAGAGGGCTCGTGGAAAAAACTATGGCGGCCATGAGTTATCTAGCCCGGGGGCTTACTTGTCGTTTATTTCCGACTACGGCATTACCTTACGCGCCGGAGGGGTTTGCTCCAAGGAGTTGCGCCCGTCCTGGCGTTTTTTTCGCGGGGAAAAAAACAAATATGTTTTGACAAACGAGAGAATGCCACCTTCGGCTCGCAACAAGCTTTTCTGGTCTCTTCGACGCCACGGCTGCTGGTATGCTATGGAAAACAAGCACGCGATTCCTAGCTGATTTCTTATTCTGCCACAATGCGCTCTCCTCTCCAACATGTGTTTTTTTAGTTGGGAGAAAGGCCCATCTCGAGGGATCACGAATGCATGCTTGGCAATCAGATTCGGGAAAAAAAACGTTGCTCTCGCAGCTCCAGGTTTTGTGATTTACTCCTCTGTAGTTTGACTGATATACATTACACCCTCACCATACCGCGCACAACGAACAAAACATTCCTAGACATTCATGCCTATCGGGCGACTGGAACGAATCCCCGGTTGTGCTGTGCGGCGTTCTACCTCGTATCCGCGATATATCCCTATATTGTTTGTACAGTCGGCCACAACGTCAAGTCGACGGAAAAGGTGACCAATGAACCACATGCTCTTTGACACGTGCTACGATAGGGGTGTATTAATAGCATTTTTTTTGCCTTGCAAGGCAAACGTTCCTCGCTGACGGAGTTTCTCAACTAAGGAACTACCCAATATCGTTAGGCTCATTTTAGTTCCCGATATTTTTCGAACAATACCTATGGTACGTCGAAGTTAAGCGCCCGTTTTTCCACCAAAATCAGTTTTTAGGAGAGACATGGTGACTTGCATACAACTCGTCTGGGCTCTACATTAACCGAACGCTTGGTTAATCGCCATCAGACAGGCCGGCGCGATGTGTTTTCATTAACCAGCCGCAAGGGCCCCACAACACAGAAAGACACGTACACACGTTTTTTTTCGATGCACCAGCAGCACTAAAAGACCGCACGACACAGCCTACCCGCGCGCGCATGCTTCCATTCGCGGGGTGCCTCACACGCGTAACCAACCACCTCTCGTCCGAACCAAAAAAAATAGGCATGAGAACGAACGGCATGCAACGCCGACCGTAAACTCGGTCAGCGTCTTTGACCACCTGACCACAACATGATGCGGTCGAACATCTACCCTGTTTAGGAAACCCGGCGCAATGGGGGGAAAACCCCCAGGCTACCATCATACAACTACCACAAAAAACAGCAACAAACAAACGAAACCCGATGTGTAGGGTGAACTGACACCCGATATGTAAGGGTTGTTTTGACATACAATTACGGTTCACTACAACTTTCCAAGACAGTCTGAGATCCGACTGAAAAGGGGACTCGACGCGCACAAGGCGGAAGAGACGGCACGACCGGAAACGCACAGCAGGCACTACCCGATCGCGTTTTATAAAAGCTAAAATGGCACACTATCAAAAATAAAAAGCACCGAGGTACACTCGCTCCCGCGCGTCTCCAGCCCGGCGGTTGCTACTGCTGCTATCGCTGCTGCGGCTTCTGTCGTGCGCAAGCCGCGGCGCGCAAGGCACGGGTGGTGGTGGATTGACCGACCCTTGGCCCACACAAAAACAAAAAATGGTGTCACTGTTGTACGTGCCATGGTAGTATTCATACGTGTGACTCGATGCCAACAGAACCACCATTTCGGGGCGCAACACGCAACAACACCAGCATCACCACCACGATCACCATCGGCACCAACACCAACACCAATATCACCATCACCACCACCGCCACCACAAAACCTCCGCGTACCGAAGACCGCGCTAAAACAAAGCACGAACGACACGGCCGGTAGACCGTCCAAGAAAGTTGTCATGTATTTCCGACGTGTTGCGGAAACAGTACACGCACGGCCGGCATTTATCACTCCCAGTCTACTGCCTATGGAGGGAGAGGGAGTGGGGGGGGGGGGGGCGGGCGGGCGGCTACGCCCCCCCCCCCCCGGGAACGCCCCCCCCCGAATCAGTTCGGACTTGCGCTGGGTCGCCTTTCTAGAGCCAAATAAATCCGTCAAAAGTAATTAAATATAATAAATAAGCACGCGCCACGGTCTCCAATATTTCAAGATACCAGGATGCCATGACGGTAGAAGAATGAAAACACGCCGCAGAAGGAGACGGTGCAAACGCATGCAGTTCCGATGGACACGACCTTGAAGAAGAAGTGGTCTTCCTCCAACCCACTCGGCAGGTTCATCCCTGTTATCGGTTTCAGAGCACGGGTAACGCGCGGGACGAGGAGGAGAGGGGGGACAAGTGGAAGGTTACACGTCAACGGTGAAATCGACACGGGACACTCAAGTTCGGTGAATATCGGAAGGTAAGATACAGCAGCATATGGCGAGCCGGATGTCCAAGCTCAACTCAACTCAGGGCCAGTATCGCCGAATCACCTGAGTAAGATGAGAACATCCGGGGTACATTCCCGGGTTTCCCGTGTGGATATGGATCTTGGGGCGAGTATGTAGGATACGTAGCTGTGAAAAGGCGGAGGGGTCATCAAGGACCAAGGCGTAGACCCGCGTATTGGTACCAGCATATTTGTATTTTGGCCAATACTGTACCTGGTTTTGTATACTTCGTGTTTTTCAGGGTCAACATTGTTACCCGGGCATCGTTTCTATATAACTTGCATCAACATTTCATCATGTTATTGTCCTCGTCCTACGCGAGGTTTAAATAATCCACAAACTTCCCAACAAGATGTGAGGCTCGTGCTATGCAAGGTTCCACGATTTCCACAAACTTTATGAAAGGTTGTGAGCCTCGTGACACGCGAGGGTCTGTATCTCCATGTAATACAACAGGTTATGAGCCTCGTGTTTACAGGTTCTGCAAATGTTATTACAGGTCAAGAATCTCGTGTTACGCAAAGGTCAACAGATTCCACACGCATTTCAACGTGTGATGGGACTCGTCCTGCGCGAGGCTTGCAAAATCCATAAATATCTCAACAGGTTATGAGACTCGTGCTACGCGAGGGTAAGCATAATACACATTTATTCCAACAGGTTATGAGGCTCGTGCTACGCAAGGGTCTACGGATTCCATAAAATATTGTATCAGGTGATGAGCCTCGTGGCACGCAAGGGTCCACATAATTCACAAACGCAGCTTGCAAATTAGAGCATCAACCACTTAATCGGGCGGACTCACAGCTGACGTGTTTGTAACAATTTAATAAATGTCCCAAAAGGCTATGAGCCACGTGGCACGCGAGGGTCTACAGAACCCACCAATATATCTGACAGGTTATGAGCCTCGTGCTACGCGATGGTCTTTAGATTCCACAACACGTTATGCAAGGGTCTACGTCATATATTTGCATCTCTCGTTCCTACATTTAGCACAACGGCAAGAGGAGTCGCGGCTACAACATGATTACCAACAACCCCGAAAACAATACCACCAAAAACACTGACATCAAAACAGCAAGTGAAGCTGTCTGTGGTGGTCCGGGGACATCTTGGCTACATCCCGGGTTTCATAGGTGGATATGGATCGAAAATCGGGAATAAAAGGCACTGCTGCTGTGGGATATTGTCTCACCGAAGACGCCTGAAACGAGGGTGCCGAGGGTGAAACACGTGGAAGCCATGCTGAACACCAGCCCGGCCGTAAGGATTCTATTACGGGCGATGTCGAGCTTCACCATCACGAGGGCCTCCGTGCTGCGCGCGCGCCCCTGAAGCAACTCCAACACGTTATAAATTGAGTTGATATCCTGTTGCATTCAAAATTCAGCGGGTGTCGAACAGTCAGGATGCGGGGGGCGGGGGGCGGGGGGGGCAGGGGGCACCGAGGAGAGCGCCCAGGGTTGCCAGGACACAAGAGTTTACGACGCGTACGAAATAATGCCAAAACGCATTGTTTACATGTACCCGATCATTCCGGCTTCAGCAGTTTCGATGCGAAAATCGGCGCGTCACGACAAGGTTAGTGCCGCTATGATGCCGTTGCAGAGGCAAAGAGGTCAGTGTGGTACGTGCAAACAGCCCAAAAAAAAAATCCGAATGACAATCAAGCGTAGCCGGTGAAACAAAAAATAACATGTTCACCTCACATTTATATTTCGTATTTCGTGGGCACCACGAGCCACATGACAGGAACTCGCCGATCAAACCTTGTACGACACGCTGAAAAAAAAACAGCGCAAATCGGGATTCTGCCATGCTGAGCATGCAACCGCGACAACCGAAACAAGAGGTCCATGAGCGCATGTCCCCTACCTGCAGGTATGCCTCCAGCAGCAACTCCATCTCTTCGTGGTCTTCTAGCACTTCCACGCACAGAGGCTGCACGTAATCCTCCGGGTTCTGGTACATCCTCGTGAGGTTCATCATCGCCAAGTCGGTGTCGTCTTCGAGCACCTTGAAGAAAAACAGAACAAAACGTAAAAACATGTTACTCAAATATCTCTTCATTTTTTGTTTTTAACAAAAATACACCACAAACAAAGTAAAAACAAATGGAAACGAACACGGTACGCAAGCTTTTGCCCGGCGGGCGTGGGTGGGGTGGGGGGGGGGGGGGGGGGGGCGTACTCATTAGTTGCTTGCCGTAGTCATTTGACCATCGACTACGCATCCGTTTCGAGATGGTGGAGCACCCACAAATGACTTTCACGTTTGGCAGCAAAAAAAAAAAATAACCCCCAGAGTCTACGGTTGAACCAAACAAAAAAAAAGACGCCTGCCTTGCAGTCTTTTGGGCTTGCAACAGACAACGAACGGCGGCGTCGGCGTCGGTTAGCGTTCTGAAAAAGAGATACAGCTTATTTTCAAACACAAAAAACGAAAACAAAAGGTCATGTCAACGCCTTTTTCGCGATATATTACTTTGTACCAAATGGACGTTTTTTCCGGAATAGTTCACTTTTCTCGTTTGGCCGCGGGTCTTTTCTCGTGCTTCCTGCTGCGGGGCCCGCAGGGGGGCGGCGTGGACAGTACGGTGCAAGCGTTGGCTCCGGCCGGGCTCCGTGGCACATTCTCTAGGTGGTCAAAGTCACGTGACCCAGCAAGCAACTCAGAGGATGCGGTCCCACTTCCGAAAAGCCATCTAGGGGCTTGGAAACCTACCCGGATCTTCGTATTTTTAGCTGCAAAGATTTCGTTCTTCTCGCTTCTTGCTGCAACTGCAACAGCACACAGCAGTGCTGTTCGAGCACGTGCTGCTCGAGCTGCAGCAGTAAAACAACAGCAACAAAAGGCGTACGAGTGCTGCTCGAGTTCGAGTGTTGCTCGAGTGTCGCTGGGTGCTGCTGCTCTGCTGCTGAGTGCTCGTGTGCCCGTGGCTGCTTGGCCACGTCGTGCTCGTGTTCGTCTCGTGCTCGTTGCGCTTGAGCAATCGAGTGATCGTGGTCCCGTGTCATTTTTTTTGCCGTGCAATAGGCTTGGAAACCTACTCATGCTCGTGCGCTCGAGTGCTACTCGAGCAATACGCAGCAGTACAAGAACAGCAACAACAGGCGTACGAGTGCTGCTCGAATCGAGTGTTGCTCGAGTGCTGCTGAGTGTTGTTGCTGCTGCTGCTGCTGAGTGCTCGTGTGCTCGTGACTGCTTGGCCACAAGACGTGAGAAAAGGCTGTATCCACCACGTACATACCTGGTAGCATTTTTTAGTATCTCGGTGCGATTCATTCTTTATTTATCGGATCTTTGTACCACGTATTGCGTTGCGTGTAATAGCCGAGTGTTCACTGCCCTTTGTACATTGTGCCCTTGCCACACGGTTTGCTTATTATTCTGATAGTCCTGTTGTTGCTGCCGCTACTGCTACACACAATCACGGTATAGCTGCTACTACTACTGTTGCTGCTGGCGCCTTCTTGCTGCTACCCAAAGTTTTTTTTTGCCCGTGTCACACGGTGGCTTATCTTGGTGCTCGTGCTGATGACGCTGTTGCTGCGCACTGTCACGGTGTAGCTATTACTGCTGTTGTTGCTGGCGCAAGTTGCTTTCCTTGGTGCTACTCTTAGTTTTTTGGGGTCCGTGCGCCTGATGTTTTTATCACACCCTGGCTATTTCGTGCACCAGTCTATTTTGTGCTATGCGTTGCGCGTGCATAGGGTTGTCCAACTCACTTTCGAGCTTGATTTGTTTTTGATTGATTCTTTGATCTTCCCCGACGAAACATGTGCAGTTCATGCAGATCATACAGATCCCACTAGGTGAAGATGTACAGATCTCACAGACCAAGATCCCACTCAGGTACACACCTGCCAAATATTACAGATCCTGCAGATCATACAGATCCTGCAGGTCATGCAAACCCACCGATAAACATGTGCAGATCATGCAGGTCGTACAGACCCCATCCCGGTCAAGATGAACATATCATCTAGATCACATATATTCCACTCAGGTAGATCATACAGATCCTGCAGATCACACATATGTACAGATCACACAAATCAAGCTCCCACTCAGGTACACACGTGTGAATAAAAATACCTCATACGGATCCCAATCCGGCTAAACATGATGTACACACATTATGAAGTACCCAGATTTACAAATCCTGCAGTCATACAGAAATCCTGCAAGTTCCCACTCAGGTACTCACGTGTGAAATATCTACCTCACCATACAGATATCACCCGGTAAATATGTACAGATCACACACATCCCCCTCAGATACACACCTGCCAAATATTACATATCCTGCAGATCATACAATTCCTGCAGGTCATGCAATCCCACCGATAAACATGTGCAGATCATGCAGATCATACAGACCCCATTCCGGTCAAGATGAATAGATCATACAGATCACACAGATTCCATTCAGGTAGATCATACAGATCCTACAGATCACACATGTGTACAGATCATACAGATCCTGCAGATTACACATAGGTACAGACCACACACATCAAGTTCCCACTCAGGTACAAACGTGTGAAATATCTACCTCATACAGACCCCGTCTCGGCTAAACATGATGAAAACAAGTGTGAAGCATTCAGATTTCACAGATCCTTCAGATCATAAATAAATCCTGCAAGTTCCCACTCGGGTACACACGTGTGAAATATCTACCTCATACAGACCCCATCCCGGCTAAACATGCTGAGAGCAAGCGTGAAGTATTCATATTTCAAAGATCCTCCAGATCATACAGAAATCCTGCAGATCATACAGATCCTGCAAATCGTACAGACAGCATCCCGGTCAAGATGTACAGATCATACAGATCACACAGCTTCCACTTAGGTAGATCATACAGATCCTGCAGATCATACAGTTTCTGCAGATTACGCATATCCTGCAGATCATACAGATCCCACCCGGTAAAGATGTACAGATCACACAGATCCCACTCAGGTACACACCTGTGAAATATCTACCTCATACAGACCCCATCCAGGCTAAACATGCTGTAAACAAGTGTGAAGTATCCAGATTTTATAGATCCTCCGGTTCACACAGAAATATCGCAGATCATACAGACCCTGCTGATAATACAGATCCTGCAGATCATGCAGACCCACCGATAAAAAGGTGCATATCATGCAGATCGTACATACCCTATCCCGGTGTACATATCATACAGATCACACAGATTCCACTCAGGTAGATCATACGGATCCTGCAGATTAACGACACCCACCGATAAACATGTGCAGATCATGCAGATCGTACTGACCCTATCTCGCTCACGATGTACACATCAGGCAGATCGGACAGATCCCATCCCGGTCGAAATGTATTGATCGTACAAATCACACAGATTCTACTCAGCTACACATCTATGAAAATTGTAACCACACAGATCCCCTTCAGGCTAAACATGTGCATGTCATTGAGATCAACCAGATCCCACCTGGCACACAAGTACAAATGATACGGAACGTACATGTCTCCCCAGGCAAACTAGTTGGAGTGTGTACTGTAGATAACAGACCCTTCAGATCATGCAGGTAGATCCTCCACATCATGCACACATGGCATTTAGATCATCCCACTCGGCACGCAAGTGCAATCATAAAGACCAAGCAGATCTCACCGCCAAAAAAAGGGGTGATGCATCTACAGTACAGAAATCCTGCAGATCGTACAGATCCTTCAGATCATGCAGACCCACCCACGCAAAGCTATTCATCAGTTAACCACGGTACATGTTTATTCGATTAACATGTGTAGTTCATGCAGATCGTGCAGACTCCACCCGGTAGAGGTGTTCAGATCAAGCATCACACATATATCGATGATACAGATCCCACCCAGGCGATAAATACCACAAATCCCGTCAATTTCCTACTGAGTGCTACGCTTTCCTTTGAGCAATACAGTAGTCCATGCCTCCTGTCCACCAAGACATGCGAGAGCATCGAAGACTAGACTACTACTCTTCGCTTTTAGCAATATTACAGTACTACTGTAACCCATGACTCACTTTACTCCGAGATCATTTTTACTCAAACCAGAGGTGCAAGGGTTTTACATGCGTCTCCCTTTTTAACTTGCGACACCCCCCGGATTTCATGCCACCCACATCCCGAAGGGGAACCTTGTATGTATACATGATATTGTTGGCCCTATGCTCTCAGTGCTCCTCAGCCTTTCTTGGACGATTTTTTTGGCGTTGTTCGTGCTAGCGCGAGATGAGGTTCAACTCACGTGACGAAACTGCCTCATCGTGATCCCCGATCCCGACCGTGTCGAGCGCAGCCTCGGGCGTGCTTGCGCCGTGCCCTGGCTGCCGGCTGGCCGGGTGTGAATACGAGCTGTGAGTTGGACCAGTTGAGTGGTCGATACATGATTTATGACAGTCTCGTGGCCAAAGAATTTGGTTGTCGGCCTACCTTTTCCCCGTCAGGCCTACTCTTGGTCTGTCAAACCCTCTTCCAAAATATTATAGTTTTTACCATTAGGATGTCCTTGAAAGCTGTGGCCGGGTGTGTGCTGTGCTCGTTTCTTGCAGAAGCTTTTTATAAAAAAACGTCAGCTGTGAGGTGGACGAGTTGAGTGGTCGATACTTGATTTATCAGTCTCGAGGCCAAAGATTTTGGTTAACGGCCTACCTTTGCCCCGTCAGGTCTACCTTTGACCCATGAAATCCTCTCCTGAAATAAAATAGTTGATCATTGGGACGTCCTTGACGGCTGCCAAAGGGGTAAATGTGCCGTCAACCGACATCTATGCTCGCTCGTGACGATAAAAATATTCTGTTTTTGATGCCAGCACCCAGATTGGACCTCTTCTCCTTTGGCCGAAACGCGAGGGGCCTAATGCTCCGCGGCTTTCGACAGCTCATGGCGGCAAGAGTGTGGGGAATATGGACTGGAATGGCCGGTCTCATAATCCGCCGTTGCTTGTGCGTTGAGGGTTGGCTTTCCAGAAACGAGTGTCGAAATTCCGATCCGGGCTATTTACGTGTGAAAGCATGAGTTTTGCGCAAAAGTGTTGAGATTCGTAGGCTACCAAATGGTCGGGAAACGAGCGTCACGAGACTCTTCGGCTGTTGTGCACGCCGGGCGACCAGGCTCCGTGAGGCAGAGAAGACGGGGTCTTTGGTTTCGATCGAATCGGATGAGTCTACGCCGCATGAGGAGCGGTACAGTGGTGGAGGTACAATGAACGGTGTCGACGATTTTGTTTTGTGTTTACACGCAGCAGGCAGTAGCAATGGCAATGATTGCCACCAATGGGAATGACTATAGTTATTCCCATTAGGCATCAGCAATAGCAATGACGAGTACTCGTCGTTGCCATTGTGCACCAGTATCATATGAGGCGTGGAGTGTCGGTGGTATTGTGAAGGCGTTTTTCTTTTTTTTATCGTGCGACCGCCAAGCAAAAATTGCAGTCATGAACATGTACCGGTTACGACGAGGTACGACGACGACGTCGTCGTGCTTCTTCCTCCTCGTGCGCAACCGGGCTCCCCTGCCCCGACTGTTGTGCCAGGGGGCAGCCTTGGGCCTGTATGATGTGCTGCTACTGCTGTTGCTCCTGCTGCTGCCGCTGCTCATCCGCTGTTCTGATACTGCTACTATGTATGTGCGGCTACTGTCCTGTTCTGCTGCTGCTCCTATGCCTGGAATATGTTTTGTTGCTAACCCCCGTGAACATGGTAAATATGCAAGTCAACCCCTCTCGGCGATGTGTCTCCGCATTAAAGCTGAAGTACGTACCCATCGGCTTCGGAAGCTGTACAAGTACAGTCTCGCAATAGACGTTTTTTTTTGTCTCGGCGGAGGTCTAATGCCAGCGTAGTTTTCTCATGATACGTACCTGCACGCCATGCTGCTGGTGCTTGCTGCTGTGAGCTTGCTGCACCAACAACGTAGTCGCCGGCGTTCCGTACTGCCAATTAAACTCGATCGACTGCTGCCCGACTAGTTGTTTTGTATCTTATTGCATACCCTGGTACGAAACATACAGTACGGACGCCGAGCGTCTCGTACGTACGAGCTGGGCCAGCAAAATGGATAAACCATCGAAGGCCGTATCTCGTGAACCACTGCGAAACAGGACTTGAAATTTGCAGGGCTTTCCTCGGGATTTTTCCCGTTGTAAACATACCGCGGGATTCCGCAGGCTACGGAATAATCCCGTCATCCCGTGGAAGTTTGAAAATCCTGCTCCCGTCCAAACTGATCCCTTGGAAAAATTCGCGATTCCGATCCCGTCCCGTGTATTTATTCTTCAAATCTCGATCCCGTGCAAACTAGTTCTGTGAAATTTGGGCAAATCCCGTGAAACCCGTGCCCCGTCCAGTGCAAACCCTTCGAAATGTTTTTCGCGCCCCGTCTGGGCACTGCGCGAGCGTGTACACGAGAAAAAGAAAAACGTTCAGCGGCAGTAGCAGCAGCAGCAGGCCTCGGGCGTGCGTGGTGTCAGAAGAGGGTTTAACGAGCCAAAAGGTAAGCCTAACGGGTCAAAGGTAGGCCGTCAACCAAACTCTTTGGCCACGAGACTTTGATAAATCAATTATCGACCACTCAATTGGTCTTACGCACAGCTGACCATTTTGAAATGTTTCTGTAGAAACCGAGCAACAGGACACCCGGTCAGCCGGCAGCCAGGGCACGTCACGCTCTCACGCTAGCCGCTCGTCAAGTTTTTACGCAATAAAAAGTCCCTGCTAGCACGAGCACGCACTCGGTGAGACTCGATCCCACAACTTGACATAGTGGGGACGAGATTCGCCAATTACAAAGTAACTCCATCGGGGACGCCATTATAACTTTCCTCGTCGTGCCCCACCGTGCGCCCCTGCCTCGACGGATGTGCCATGGGCGGCCTCGGGCGTGCGTGATGTGCTACTGCTGTTGCTAGGGGCAGCTGCTGTGTTGTTCTGCTGTTGCTGCTGCTGCTCACGCAGGCCCCCTCACGGAGTAGGTCGGCCTGAGATATAGTATTACGCATTTCCTCCTCGTGCGCCACCGGGCTCCCCTGCCCTGACTGTTGTGTCAGGGGCAGCCTCGGGCGTGCATGATGTGCTACTGCCGCTGCTGCTGCTGTTCCCGCTGTTCATCCATTGCCCTGGTGCTACTGCTATGTATGTCCTGCTGCTGTTCTGTTCTGCTGCTACAGTAGTGCTGCTGCTGCTAGTGCTGCGATATGTTTTTGCTGCTGACCGCCGTGTGAGCATGGTAATTGTGCAAGTCAATTCCTCTCGGTGATGCATCTCCGCATCTCAAAGCTGAAAGACGGATCCATCTGCTTCGGAAGCTGTACGAGTACCGTCTCGCAATTGACATTTATATGGCGTCTCGGCGGAGTTCTTGTGCCACCGTAATTTTTGTATGATTTGTACCTGTGCGCTATGCTGCTGCTTGCTGCTGCTGAACTTGCTGCACCAACGTAATCGCCGGCGCTTCGTACTGTCGATTAACTCGAGCGACTGCTGCTCAACTAATTGTATAGTATCTATCTGTACAGGAAGCATACAGTACGGACGACGAGCGTCTCCTACGTGGTACTTTGTAGTGCTGCTTGCTGCTGTATATGAACGAGTGATGCGTTGTTGGGCCGGATGGCGGATGGCAATGTTTTTCTCGTGTTTGCAGCGTTTTCTTTCTCTTCACTCAAACTTGTTCTTTTAATGCATCCCTTGGCAGTACTGTCGCACTAACAGTCTCGAGTTGCACACCGGTACGCCCGTAGCATGCGCGGAGCCGAAGGGGGGCGCCAGCCCGCCGCGGCGAAGCCCCCCTTGTGTGTGTAGATATATATGACGCCACCCGCGCACCCGCCACATTAGCAGTGTCAAGGTTCGTCGGATTCAGCTCACGCGCAGCAACGTTTTATCGCTGCAAGTTGCTTCTTCCCGCGGGGGAAAAACCGACTACTTTTCCTCTTGATGCCCCCACTGACCCTCCCTGCCCACCCTCTCGGCTTTGGCGTCGACACGCAAGCGCTACGATAGCGGCGAGCCGTCCCGAACTCCCGCACTGTTACGGTTACACAGCTACGCCAACCAACCCTCCTTCTGTGTGAACACAAGTTCCTCGCCGGCCGCACGCAAGGAATTGCGTCACTGACATACTGCTGTCGTCGAAAATTATTCCATCGTAAATCATCACAAAAAGAAATGGGTTACGGTTGGCCACACAACAAAACTGTCACGTAAAATAAATGATTAAAAAATGATATGCAGCCGTTTTCTATCTGTTATCCTACCTGGTAATATAGCAGTTTTCATTAAATATACGAGACAAGTGGTAAAATAATCCCTGGTACAATAAAGCACGCAACGCAGCGGATACAAACTACAGCAACACGAGATAGGCGGTCGCGGCGGCGTAACCGAACAGTGACTGACCATTAGCAGCGCTCGTCGTCTGGCCTTGGCCCTGTTCTCGAGCACGTTGATGTTGTTCAGCAGGACGCGGAACCTGTCGTTACTCTTAGTGGAAGTCGCGGCCCTTCCCGGCCCCTCCAAGATCTGGACGATGTCCGCGATCGGACGCTCCACCTCTCGTACCTCTCTCTCCTGCACCAAGAAACGAACGTTAGCAACAGCAGCAGCAACAACAACAACGACAACGATAAACGTTAACGACGAGAACAACGACAAAACCGACATCCACAACGACGGCGACAGCGAAAACGCCGAGAGCAACAAGAACAGGGTTGACCTCTTTAGTGCTGCAGTCCCGTTTAGGCCACAAATTACTTAGAATCTGAGTTTGTCCCCAAAACGGGACTGCAGTCCTCAAAGGGTTAAGAACAAGAAAAAAAGACGAAAACAATATCAAGATTAAGAACAACGTACTGGCCATGCGTGGCGTTCCACCGCAAACCGACGAGCTTCTCTTGCCGCCAAGTCGTACCCAAATTTTCGCGGTGTCATCCGATCTCAAAAGTTTCGGGCACAATAAAAACCCACAAACGAAAACGGCCGCGCCGAGCAAAAACAATACCTGGTATGATAAAACATCTGGTATAAAAAATCTGGTACCTACACTGTATATATACCACGTACTTTGTATGCTGTACGCCAAGAAAAACAAGTAAAAAAGAAGAAATACCGAAACCGATCGTTTCGTCAGTGGTGTCCCCTTTCGCCCCCCGCCGCAACCACTCACCAGGCGTTTAGACGAAACGGACAGTAACGCCTCGACAGCTTTCAGCTCGAACTCGTAGACGTCGTCCGTGCTCTCCGATACCGCCTTTCGTACCTCCATCAAAATGCTGTCCGCGCCGGGGTCGACAACGAGCAGAATCCTGCCGTGACCGAAACAAGTACAGCGAATCGGAGCGAAGCGAAGTGCACCCAAGCAAAGCAAAGCACGAAAAGCTTTACGTGGGTACAGGAGCTTCTAGACCACATTCGTTTCTCTCTCTCTTCCTCTCCCTCTCTCTTTCACTTTCTCTCTCTTGCGCACAACAAAAACGACTCCGTACATCAACCTCCGAGAATCCCACAATCGCGCTCAAAGCGAACAAGAAAGGTTGCGAGAAAAAAATTAGTAAAGACAAGACAAAAGACAACACACGACATGCCATGACAACGCAGGGCATACCAAAACACGACAAAACACGACGTAACATGAGGCGCGCCAAGGCCCACCGCGCTAAGCCTTTCAGCACAGAAAGTAACAGCACTCGAGACAAACAGGGAGTTGAGGTTTTGGCTCAGCTCGATTTTGCACGAAACAAGAGCAAAAAAAAACACTACCGCCAGAAACAGCTTAAGACATACCCTGCCTCATATTAAGAATCTGAGCCTCTGGCAGAAAAAAAGAGCTGCAATTCAATCATTCCACATTGAAACCGAGTGATTCTGTCTCCAAAACTCCCCAAAAACTTGCAAGCAGTTCGTATAGGGGCTATATACTCCTCTCATCCGGAAAAAAAACACACACACAGGCCAACCCGTCTGTGGCCGCCGCGCAAAGCAAGGCGTGAGAACGCGCGGCGGTGGCGTGGCGGTAGCCGTCGAGCGTCTTAACCCTTCAGGTCTGCAGTCCCGTTTCGACGACAAAGCGTCTTAACTCTTTTAGAATTCCCGTTTTGACGCCAAAGCGTCTTCACCCTTTTAGAATTTGCAGTCCCGTTTTGACGACAAAGCGTCTTCACCCTTTCCGAATTTTCAGTCTCGTTTCGACGACAAAGCGTCTTTTCACCCTTTTAGAATTTTCAGTCTCGTTTTGACGACAAAAAACGTCTTCACCCTTTGAGAATTTGCAGTCCCGTTTTGACGACAAAGCCTCTTAACCCTTGTACAATTTGCAGTCCCGTTTTGACGACAAAAAACGTCTTCACCCCCTTTCAGAATTCAGTGCCGTTTTGACGACAAAAAGCGTCTTCACCCTTTTAGAATTTGCAGTCCCGTTTTGACGACAAAGCGTCTTCACCCTTTCCGAATTTTCAGTCTCGTTTCGACGATAAAGCGTCTTTTCACCCTTTTAGAATTTTCAGTCTCGTTTTGACGACAAAAAACGTCTTCACCCTTTGAGAATTTGCAGTCCCGTTTTGACGACAAAGCATGTTAACCCTTGTACAATTTGCAGTCCCGTTTTGACGACAAAAAACGTCTTCACCCTTTCAGAATTCAGTGCCGTTTTGACGACAAAAAGCGTCTTCACCCTTTTAGAATTTGCAGTCCCGTTTTGACGACAAAGCATCTTAACCCTTGTACAATTTGCAGTCCCGTTTTGACGACAAAGCGTCTTTTCACCCTTTTAGAATTTTCAGTCTCGTTTTGAAGACAAAAAAAACGTCTTCACCCTTTGAGAATTTGCAGTCCCGTTTTGACGACAAAGCATCTTAACCCTTGTACAATTTGCAGTCCCGTTTTGACGACAAAAAACGTCTTCACCCCTTCAGAATTCAGTGCCGTTTTGACGACAAAAAGCGTCTTCACCCTTTTAGAATTTGCAGTCCCGTTTTGACGACAAACAGCGTCTTCACCCTTTCAGAATTTGCAGTCCCGTTTTCAAGACAAAGCATCTTAACCCTTTTAGAATATGCAATCCGGCTTTCACGACAAAGCGTCTTAACCTTTTTAGAATTTGAAGTCCCGTTTTGACGACAAAAAAGCGTCCTAACCCAGCTAGAATTTGCAGTCCCGTTTTGACGACAAATCATCTTAACCCGTTTAGAATTTGCAGTCCCGCTTTGACGACAGAAAACGACTTAACCCTGTTAGAATTCGCAGCCCCGTTTGGCCGGCAAAAAGCGTCTTAACGCTGTTAGGACTACAGTTCCGTTTTGAGGACAAACTGCCTACAATTTGAATGGTTTGTCCCCAAAACGGGAATGCAGTTCTAAAAGGGTTAAAGCGTTACACCGTGTACTTTGAGCGGCAGAACCAAAGCGAGGGCTGTGTATATTTTGGCCAGCTTCGAAAAAATTGAACTGCTGTACTTGATTCTAAACCCTAACAAAGGAACAGAATGAATGGAATATACTTGAATTCGGAGCGGTGTCTCGTACTATGGAGCATCGTATAAAATACTGGTATTTAACTACAGCAACCACCTTTATGGCATACCTGGTACTTGGTAGGTAGCGATTCCGTCGCTTTCAAAACCTGCAATAATTTGTAGACAACTCTGAAAACCTACAAATCCCGTAGTAGAGCGGGCGATCAAATTATCACCACAAAATTTGCAAAGATGAATTTTGAGTAATTTCGACCTCACAGCTTTGTTTAAAAAAAAAAAAATGTTTTTCACATATATACGAGTATATACCAGCGTATACCAGTATATACATATACATATTAATATATATATATCAATACCACTTTTTGTCCAAAACAAACATTTCTGACAGAAGGGCTCCCTAAATGGGGAACTGTGTATGCTACTCTGGCCGGCAATATAAGGAACGTTCATGAACTAATTTGAAGACCAAGCGATTCTTATATTTCAACCCAGAGTGGTGTGTATCACCCAATATCGTTGGAATGCCACCCTCGTCCCGATATCGTTACTGCCCTCGATGGAGTGCATTCGAGCGCTGTTCACAGTTTAGCTGTTTCTTTTTTGGTGAGGTCGCATTTGGAGTTGGTGAGAGCGACGACACACAGACGGCACCCCAGCAGGTGGGGTTTGGCGCACACCGGGCGTCTCGGCTACCGATGCTCGTGGTCGTCCAGGGCGGGGATAAGGGATACTCCTTTGCATTCTCACACTAAGTTGAAGATCAAAATGATCGGAGCGTTGGAAACGAGGTACGGCCGGGTTCATACCAAGACACTCATGAAAAGGCGTGGGCACAAGATTTCGTCGATACTGAGAATGCTCGAAGGAACTGTCATAGCAACTCGAAATAATGGCAAAAAAACAAACTAATCAAGCCATACATATTTTTTGTTAATCCTGCAGCGGTTGTGCGAAGAAACTCGGAGGCGGAAAATTAGAGTATATGTATGGTGTCACCAATATATCTATATGAACCACCGAAAATATTCGACAGGGGATAGGGGATGTTCGTGGGGAAACACGACAAACACCACCACTCTGTCCTAAGCGCGATTTCTGTATCGATTGTGAACAGTGAACATCGACGTTTTAGAAGCAGCGAGGGCTACACTACGAACGAACGAAAAAATACCACTAAACATCATCGACTTCTTAGAAACTGCGAGGGCTACAATGCAAACGAACGGAAAAACACAACCACTTTGGCCCGAAATGCAATGGATGGGGACAGACAGATAAGACAGACAGACGGACAAATCTGCATTTTCAAAACAGAGACTGGGGGGGGGGGGGGGGGGGGGGGGGGGGGGTACTCGATAGGAGAGATGTACTCGATCTCATGCATGGCCGTAGTCGTATGACCATAGACCCTCGCATCCCTACAATGCCCGGACGGAGCAAGTCGGGTTTTCACCGACCAGGAAGACATTGCTTGAACCAAGCGCGAACACCGTGAGGTGTTGGGCAAGTCGCATGAAGGGTGAGCTGCATCCTACTAAGAACCGCTCATGAGTTGGATGACAGCTTCAATGAGTTAATTCAGTTTCCGGTGTAGCCACTTCCCGAGACAGCCATGGGAGTACTATGTAACTGCTTCTTGAGTGCCTTACCATAAACACTACGCGATACGATCATTCCCCTTGTGCGCAGTAAAGGTTCTTCACCTCGCACAAATGATCTGACTCGACCACCAGCTGTGACCGACTGCCAAAAAATAATTTAAAAAACGGTACCCCGGTTGTGTAGCTCAAGTAGTGAGCGGCATGTTTTATAGTAGTGTCGTTGCCAACCGACGCCAACCCAACTTATATATAATAGGGGGAGGGGGGGCGTACTCCTTTGTTGCCTGCCTTAATCATTTGACCATTGACCACGCATCCCTTTCGAGACGGAGAGCACTTGGGGGGGGGGGGGGGGGGGGGGGGGGTAGGGGGGGGGGGGGGGGAAGGAAATGGTGGCACACTAATATAAAAATCGAAATGATCGGAGCGTTGGAAGCGAGGTATGGCCGGGTATAGGCCCGTAGTAACTAATAGCTTTTTCATTCCGACTCATCTTGTTGAATCTGGTTGAAATACATTTGGTTCTGATTGATAAAATGATGAATCACCAAGAAGGCATTTTCATTTTGGGGCGAGAGAAATACGATTGAATCAGATTCATTTCTTCGAATGATTTTCCGATTGAAATCGAGTTCGAGGAGTTGCACAGACACAATAGCAGTATGGAGTAGTACGAATGAGTAGCAGCACAGCAGTGGTTTTATTGTACATATTGAAAACGTAGAACATTAGTATAGCTCGATCTGGTAGGGGGGGGGGGGGGGGGGGGGGGGGGGGGGGGGTGTACTCGATAGGAGAGATGTACTCGATCTCATGCATGGCCGTAGTCATATGACCATAGACCCTCGCATCCCTACAATGCCGGGACGGAGCATGTCGGGTTTTGACCGACCAGGCAGACATTGCTTGCACCAAGCGCGAAGCGCCGTGAAGTGTCCGGCGAGTCGCATGCAGGGTGAGCTGCATCCTACTAAGAACCGCTTGTGAGGCGGACTTGCATATGGATGACAGCTTCAATGAGTTAGTTTAATTTCCGGTGTGGCCACGTCCAGAGACAGCAATGGGAGTACTATGTAACTGTCTCTTGGGTGCCTTACCTTGAACACTACGTGATACGATCAATTCCCTTGTGCAGAGTAAAGATTCTTTACTTCGCACAAATGATCTAACTAGACGACCAGCTGTGGGCGCGACCGCCAAAAAAAAAAAAAAAAAAAAAAAAAACGGTACCCTGGATGTCTAGCTCACGTAGTGAGCGGCATGTTTTACAGTGTCGTTGCCAACCGACGCCAACCCAACCCATACATTTATATATATATATATAAAGTAGGGGGGGGGGGGGGGGGGTACACCAGGTACCAGGTACCAAGAGTATCCCTTAAGGAAAATTAATTAATACAAACAACAACTTATGCCGCATTTCATCGTCAGAACAGCAATGCAGCAAGTGCTGTTGTATCACATCTATCTGAATGTATATATGAATACCAGGTATATTGATAAAACTGAAAAACAACAGCTGGCTGCGAGATCGAGGATTACGTCCAAGCTCATCTTTGCAAGCTACTGTATGTGAGGTACTTCGATCGCGTATAATACAGGTTTCAAATGGCCCCATGCAGGGCAAACAGTCCGTGTACGAGGAAGTGGAAGATTGGACGGAGGGAATCTGGGGTTTGTGGAGATGTATTGAATCATTGAAAAGAGCGGATGCGCAAGAGGGTCATAGAGTTCACGACGGGTTCGGTTGGTTGAACTGGGAAGATAAAGGCAGGGAAGGGTCGAGATAGTAAGGAAGAAGACCATATAGTACGGAGCTCTACTCGTGGGTGTGGACGGGCTGGGGTCAGGCACTGGGTAGGAGGTCAGGTTGTCGAGTCAAAAGAAGAGCCTGCCCGCCTTCCCTGGGGATTAAAGTACGGTAGATTTCACAGTAGAAGTTGGCAGTCAATATCGGATGTGTGTTATATATCCTAGGTCAAGTCTGAATAGGGTCCAGCACTTATTAAAAATAATAATTAATTCTAATAAACAAAGACAAAACCTGAAGCTGAAGAGTTCAAGGAGTGGGTGTGTCTATCGTTGTGAGAAAAAAAAATATTCCAGCAGGTATAATACGTACGGCATACCACACATACGTCCTACGTACGTATGCTACAGATGAATCACATTCTGCCATGATACTATTCATAGTACATGATACTTCCCTTTCCTGGAGCATGCAGAACTGGAGTGAGACACTTCAGTTGAGACACCACCACTCTATCCCGACATATAAGCGATGTTGTCCCGAAAATGTGAGGGATGCGGACAGACATACAGACAGACAGAAAAATGTGCATTTACCAAAAAAAAAGAGGCACAGTCTTTACTAAATGACAAGCTAACCCCTTTAGGACAGAAGTCTCGTCTTGGGCACAAACCACTCAAATTATCACAAAATTGTCCCCAAAACGGGACTGCGGTCCTACTGTAGTAGAAGGGTTAAGGACCGTCTGGCTCAACTACCAATACAAACGAACAAATGTAGTATCTCTGTGGCGCAGTTTTGTGACCAGACCTTATGTCTCTAGGATCGAAGAATCGGCACGGACATTGGTTGTGCTGGATGTCAAAGGGTGGAAAGAACGGGTTTATTGTTGAGAACACACACGACCATCGTAATACAAAAACGGTCCTCATTCGGGACAGAGTGGTACTTACTACTACGACTGTACGCGGAGGTTAGGGAATACTTCACCGGGCTGCACTTTCATTTTTCTCAAAGCCGGTTTTTGGTTCAGAGGTGTAGATGAGGAGCCTCAAAATAACTACAGGAGGTGGTACTCCAGAGGCTGTCCGTACCATAGCCTGCGTCACCTTGGTTCAAAAAGCCAACCCCCGGCTCCGACAAAATGGTAGAACCAGGCTTGACTCTAAAACCCCCTACGCCACCTGGGAAATTTCTCGAAATGAACCTGTAGTGCGGAGTTACTGCTGGTAGTGTGGAATACCAACACTTTCACAAAATCGGACAAATCATCGATGCCCACTTCATGATAAAACTGTAGCATTTCAGGACAGAGATATTCCTGATCTGTATGATCTGTATGATGTAGATCATGTTGCCGGGTGGGAGTCGTATAATCTGTACGACCTAGCACATATTTCCTGGGTTGGAGTTGTACTCTACAGATCCTGCACAAATACTGATATTAACGGCGGGTTAGGCCAGGCGATCGTTCCCGCTATTGGCCTGTCTGTAGGTGCTTCAGGTCTCTCGAACTGTCGCCGAGTCACCGACATCGTTCGGGGTGTGTGATGCTCCTTCCCCCCACACGCACAGCAACCACACACCGCACCACCAGCGATTCTACCATGGTCTTGTCTCTCCGACTATCGACCATTTTGTCTAAGCTGGGGCAAGAAGTCGTACGCACTACGTGCTGGTCAGAAAAAAAAGTCACCTGTCTACAAGAACGATCCCCCTGATCGTCTCGAAGTTGATCAGGATACAGTTTCGCCGCACGCTGATGGCTGGCTCGCTCTTCGACTGAGAGCTGAACAGTTGCCGCATATCGCGCAAGTGGAGCTTAAGGCTCGACATTGTCAATCCCCCTGCTGTACGGAGGCGGCGGCGGCGGCGGGGGGGGGGGGGGGGGGGTGTGGGGCGTACTCATTTGTTGCTTGCCTTACTCATTTAACCATTGACTACGCATCCCTTTCGAGACGGGGGGGGAAGGGGGTAAGCGGATACGCAGCAACGAAACGGAAGGAATGAACAGCGACGTAGGGTGGCATACCCAAAGGAACCGTTGCCCTTCCGGCGGCGTTTCTGCCTCGATACGGTCTCTAGTGACCGGGGATTTACTAGTCCGGGTGAAGGCGACTGATCAGACCACACAATGACA
Source organism: Macrocystis pyrifera (assembly GCA_031763025.1). Taxonomy (NCBI): domain Eukaryota; class Phaeophyceae; order Laminariales; family Laminariaceae; genus Macrocystis; species Macrocystis pyrifera. The sequence continues at coordinate 1,210,469 of JASSKH010000033.1, read as the reverse complement.
ACAGCGAAAAAGATCGACTAAATAGGCCCCAGAAGGCAAAACACACACCACGAGCAGTAACCGGGTACGAAACAATATAACCGGCACCAGCACCACCACCACCAACAAGGCACGCCGCAAAAAAAACACCGCAATACAATACAGCTCCGCAAAACTCAGTCCAGGCCAGCTCAGCCCACTCTATTCCTACCCCACCCCATCCCATAGTTTCCACTCCACTCGATCCCATCTTACCCCCACTTACCCGCGTTAGACCAGCTTCGTCGCAGCCGAACCCCGTCACTATTAGACCCCGGGTACCGGTCCCCTCTTCTCGTTTGCCCTCCTCGGTCGCTCTTGGGGGATGAAGGGCGGGAGGGTGAGCGAGAGGGCGGGGGTGGTGGCTGATGCTGCTGCTGCTGTGCGCGATCTTCTATGGCTCCGTCGACGGACACACCTACCCCCAGCGCGTAGGGAGCCACGATCTCTGCGGACAAAAAATAGGGCAGGTTGTTGTGTTGGTGGTGGTGTTGGTGGTGGTTGTTGCTGGTGTGACTGTCGGGAGTTTCGATGCTGTTGTTGTCACCATCGTAAAAAAATAGGCACTTAGACGCAAGTACCCCAGCAGCACGCCACGCCGACCATGCCCATACCGCAAGTGGGGACCCAAGCGCAACGTGTAAGGCGTACTCCTTGCTGGCAAAGAAAAAACAAGACAGCGGCGCGGTCCTAGCCTCAGGCTGTGACGGCGGACAGACCACGCGGCGCGTCCTCATCGTTTTTCAAGGGCCCTCCGATTCTTAAATCCAAGAGAAAACGACAGCCCAAGTCCACACAAACCGAGCGCGCTCTGTTCTCTTTCTTTCGGCTGCCACCGCGATCAATCACCCCCCCCCTGTATCTTTTATATAGTTTGAGTTGGCGTCGGTTGGCAACGACTCGGTAAAAAACATGCCGCTCACTACGTGAGCTAGACAACCACGGCGCCGTCTTTTTTTTGTTGGCGGTCGGTCTCAGCTGGCGATCGAGTCAGATACTTTGCGCGGGGTGGAGAACCGTCACTCGGCACAAGGGAAATGATCGTATCACGTAGTGCTTGTGGTATGGCACCCATGAGGCAGTTGCATGTTACCCACATTGCTGTCTCGGGAAGTGGCCACACCGGAAAATGAATTAACTCATTGAAGCTGTCATCCACATGCAAGTCCGCCTCACAAGCGGTTCATAGTAGGATGCAGCTCACCCTTCATGCGACTTGCTCAACACCCTACGGTGCTTCGCGCTTGGTGCAAGCAATGTCTGCCTGGTCGGTCAAAACCCGACGTGCTCCGTGCCGGCATCGTAGGGACGCGAGGGTCTATGGTCATACGACTACGGTCATGCATAATATTGAGCACACTCCCCCTCGCCTCTCCCATCCCGCCTCGACGAGAAAAAAAAGCATCAGCACCAGGAGAAGCAGCAGCAGCAACAACAGCGGCACTCTCCTGACCTTGCACGTAGCTGAAGACCTCTCGCACGGACATCTCCTTCATCTCGTAGGACCCGTCTTCCTTCAGCTCGAACACCATGTCCTTCTGCCTGTGCTTCTTTAGTCGCTTTTTGAACAGCTCGTCGCGATGCCCCACCCCTTTCCGAGTGGAGCGCCTCGGCGCCGCCGAGTCCTCGTCCGCCGCATCCCCGGATGTAACAACGCCATTCGCCGGAGATACAAACCCCGAGTCCGGCATCAGGAACGGGGGGTCTATCTTGCTAGCCCCCGTCATGATCGCGTTCTGGTCCACCGGGGATTTCACCCGGGTGGGGGACGAGGGAGGCGCACCTTAGAGAGAAAAAGAAGGGCGAGGCGTGCAGTGGGAAGGGAAGGGGAGGCGTAAGATAAAAACAAGGCTCGTTACGACTTACCTGGCACAGCTGCTTGCTGTATAATAGCTACAAAAATAATCCAACCCAAGTTACAAGCGCTCGTAGTTTGTGCCTCCGGTCCATACCCTCATTTTGCATGGCGCAGAGTGTTCGACATTCCCCTCGCTAAGCCATTTTCACATATAGAAACCCCTCATTTGTGGGAGCGCAACTATTGTAGGCACGACATTGCCACAGATCAGACGCTAGCACACAACTTTTAGTGTTGTTTCTGTTTTCGCTGCGGCCAATTTGGTGGAAACCCGTTTGTAGTGGCTAAAAAAACGCGTGGGATTGGGGACATTGGCGGGCCCTGCCGGCGGCTAGTTAAATACCCTTGGGGTCAGTTTGGAGGATCCATAGCCCGGTTGGGGTCAGGTCTGGGTGGGATCAGGGCGCCAAATGGGAGCAGGGTCGGTAAAAGTGTCGAGCCTGTGAAATTATCTGACAGGCTGGTATCTTCAAATAGGTGCTGTCTGATTTGTACTCTGGTGAACAACCAACCCAGAGCAGCTGCTGCGACGGCTGCGTTGCTACGTTTTTTCAGAGGCACACACGCGCACCCGGCAATACACCAACCTCAATAGAGCGTTGAGGGGCTGCTACAAGAACATGGCAGCGAGTTCACGCCCACCAACATTCGATTCTCGTAAAGCGCCTTGTTGCGAAAACGAGCCATCAAAACGCTGTCGTACCCATAACTACTGTACTCTGTTGTGACTGCGACAATACGGCGTACGAGAAAGCCTTTCTAGTTCAACGAAATATTTTTTTCGAAATTCTTCCAGTAGCCTTTGTATCTAGGATAAAGTACAGAGATCGAGAGGCAGTTTACTATTTTTTGTTTCAAGTTGAATATGATATGATTGATCAATTTTTTCAAAAAACAAAAAAAAGTTGGAGTGGCAAAAATCCTACCGGTAGGGGGGCGGAGGCGGAGTTTGTATGGGTTACGGGCGGGGTCGGATCGGGTCGGGATTTTAGAGTCGAAACTACTAGTGGGTGTTGTGGGCAGTTTTTGACATGTCCTTTCTCACACACGTAGGTGTCAAATTTGACTTTTTTTCCGGAATATTTTTACTCTTCTCTTCCGGCCGGGGGTCTTTGTACCGTGCTTGCGGCCGCGGGACACGCAGGAGGACCGCGTGTACGCAAGGCTCAAGTTTGGACCCCCGCTGAGGTCTACGACGCGTGCTCTGGGGGTTGTAAGTCGCGAAAATCAGCAAGTGAAGCTGCGGGATCTGTATCCGCCGAGCCAGAGCCCGCCAGGACACAATGCGACGGCCACGATTGTAAAATTTGAGATTTTTGCTATGGTGCTGTATCACACTGTCCTTCCAGCTCTCAATCAAGTACAGCAGCAGTCCCACGTCATGATCTTCCCTTTGTGCCGGCGACGGACCGTACTTCTGCGCGTGTGTATGTATGTCATCATTCGTGTCTTCCTAGGAAATCGAAACGAACACGGAACGGTTGTCTCAATAATCGGTGTAATTGGGGGCAGGACGATATTTAACCACACTTTTTCGGAACTACAAAGCAACGCTCAGCCACGGGATACACTACTCCTACAATGACAGCAGCGGTACAGCAGCAGCAGGAATAGCAGTAGTCCAACAGCAGTGGTACAACAGCACCCGCGCATCACGCTCGGGCCTTTTGTCGCAGCCACGGTGCGTTCGTGTTTGCGTGTGTGCAGTGTTCACCACCAGGAGAAAATGCAAGCTCGTGACTTCAGCAGAGTTACGTTTTCACGCCCAATTTTTCAAGTCGCCCACACATCGTTGAACCTACAGTACATCTCGTCATATATATATAACGCCTGATGATGTCCCTCCCTTTTCAACTTGCGATACCTCCGGGAATTCCCCCCAACCGCCTCCCGAGGGGGAACCTTGTACAAGTACATGGTATCACATTCCATCCCTTTTTCGCGAAAATGATCAACCCTTTCAAGGGCCGTAGTTCCGTTTCGGGGCAAACTACTTGTAATTTAAGCGGTTTGTACCCAAAACGGGGCTACAGTCCTAAAAGGGTCAATCCACACTATCAATAGCTCAAGCAGTAAGTAATCAATTTCATACACCCCTACTACCCCTGTTTCGTTCCCTCGCACTTGCTGGTGTAAAGCCCGGTTCAGGGTACTGAACCTGGAACCTGGAGTCTCGATTTTCGAATCGCATAAACGCGACTTTCCCCCCGACCAAACCCCCTTGTATCCTTCTTTTGCGAAACCAATCAATCAACTCCGAGTACCCGCCCACAATCCCAACCCATATATTGCACAGTCGTGCGAAGGTCGTCAGAGAACCAGTACCAGTGAGCATCAGTCATTTCAGCCTTACATCCGTTGGCATATACCGGGCAGGGTTATTTTTTTCCGATTTTGCCCAGCACCAAGGTATTTTTTTCTCCTGCCTGGTAGTGATAGCCGATCGGAAACTTCAAAAAACATCTGTGAAATGCTCGTTCTTCGGTGAAGGTGGTGAATACTACTGATACCATTTTTTGTTTATTTATTTATTTACTATTACGGGGGACCATAGTTAATGTGTGTGTGTTCTTCACATTAAACCGTTCTTCTACTCGTCGACATCCAGCAAGCCCAGTGTCCGTGCTGATTCTTCACCCTAGAAAGGTACGAGCTCTGTGGTCACAGACTACGACACAGAGATAACACACTGTAATGCATTAATAGCCTACGCAATACCATGCCTTCGCACTAGGTGCGGCCGACACAACATACATACATACGCCAGCAACCAAAATACACCATAAAGAAAGAGAAGCAACGAAGAAACCAAACCGAAAAAGAAAAAGAAAAAGAAAAAGGAGAAGAATCCCAAACAAATAAATAAAATGGGAAGCCAAAGCTCAGACACATACTTACCCCGAGCATAAGCCAAAAGGGATGTGCAAGGGGGAAGAAACGAGAAGGAAAAAGGGAACTATGCATCCCGGTGAACACTTAACTAAGTAAAAAGAGAAATAATGAGTGGGCCAATACGCCCGTCACCCACCCACTAGTAAAAAGAGAAATAATGAGTGGGCCAAAATACGCTCGTCACCCACCCACTATGTAGTACTTCTTTCATAAGGATAAGAAGGGGAAATATATAGAAAAAGTTAAGTCATGGAAAAAAAATCAAAGTACCAAGCCAATACATACCGAACGGCCGCAGCAGTTGGCGGTACGAGTAGCAAAGAAAAGTCCAACCTATTAGTCGGCCTGGTACCTTGCTATCCTATCTGCGGTCTCTCTGCTACTCTCTACCGCGGTTTCCCTTCTACTCCTCCTGTTCCCCCCCCTGCCCCCATACAATTGTACGACGTTAATAGGACCTATGATACACACAAAAATCTATATATTTACCTGTTTTTACTAACAATATTTTGTCCTATTCACCATGGTCCCCCGTAATACCAGGCATTTTTTCTCCGCCATCTATTACCTTATATCTGCTTCTTGAGCCCCGTCCCTTCTGTAACTCAAATCCGGGATAATGCGGCAGCCCCTCCCCCCACCACCACGGCGCACGCCTTCACCCTTATCGCGAAAAGGGTTCAGCAACATTTACCTTCGTCGCCTCGCGTTATACAACAACCGCAAGCGGGCCACACCAAATTCTCCGATTTCCATCATTTACCCTATAGATAACACTTCAGTCGTGCGAAAAAAAATGAGCCTGTCTTAGGAACACGCTTGTAGCAGGGATTATTACTACAGCAGTACGATAGTTCGCACCTCGGGCTGATGATCGATTCCTACATCATGACCTAGATCTTCAGGGACAGATATATACGTTCCTGATCTGTTTGATCTACTTCAAGTTGACAGGTGGTAACCGCATCATCTGCATGACCTAGCACATATTTCTGGTCTTGGACCTGTACCGTATAGATCCTGCCCAACATATCATAACTGAAGGTTGGAATCTAGATGATCTATCTGTAGAATCTACATACAGAGTAGATAATGATCTGTTCGACGTGTGTACGTAGTAGTTTCAACACTGCCGTGCCTCGGACTTGACGCTTGAGAGCGAAAAAGTGCCGACGTAAAGTGACGACTACAGCATACCTAGAACTACTCCTCGACTGGGGTGGAATAATACTTCCTCATCACGGGCAAGGTCAAGTACAAGAGAATGCAATAAAACACCAGCTGAGAGATTCAGGCAGGTGAGATCGAGGACGTCGAAAATAATCTTTTGCAAAACCTGTGTGTGATACTTCGTGCGCGCGTACTGATTCGCATCACAAAGGGCGAAGAGCTAATGATGAGAGATGACCAACAGCGTAGTTACTAAAACGTATGATCATTGTTGATAAGGCTGATGAGAATATCAAACGGGGCTTATAATACCGGCCAGAGTGGCGAATCAGGTATACGATGCGGCAACTAACCCTAATCCTGACCCTCTTTGATTGTATTCGTACATAAAAAGGTCTGGAAACTAGCTGTCAGGCTTTGCCCCAGACTGCTTTTTTTCGTTGTTTCGCTACCCTGTGTATCTGTGAACTCCTTTTTACGCCTTTGCTCGACCACGGGCAAGGTCATGCCAAAGAACTCCTACGACGTACGTGTACGTACGTACTGCTGTAATGTGAGGCCAACAACAAAGACAACAACAACAACAGCCAAATGCAGGCGAGTTGTGCCTTACCAATCCGTCCCGAAAAATATGAATCATTCGGATTATACGTCAACATAAAGGTCCCTACATGTATTAATAGTGACCTAGGAATACCTGGTGATATATATCAGTCACTCAGGCGCAGGATGATACATCTTGTACGTTCAGCATGGTTGACAAGCCAAAAAATCTCCTTTTTCCATATCGCCATCTCCGGCTCCCAAAACGGTTAATATGTTGAGACCCACACCACTAGAGGACAACAACCATTTTGGGACTCAAAATATATGTAAAATGGAAGGGCAACTTGAAGTTTTGTAGAAGACCGAGCGAGAATATTAATATTAATAGAGCAAGTAACACAAGGTAGAAGGCTGGAAGGAAGGTATTCACAGAAGAAAGTACGATAAGAAGCGGGGTGTTATCAACCACGAGATGTGACGTTGTCAACCGTCTACCCAGTATAGAAATGGCCGAGAATATAACCACCGTCTGAATTCTAAAATGAATATAAAATGGGGATTACATGCCCGGCCAGGGCACGACAAAAAGGCATGACGCCACACTCCAAATAATAGGTCATGCCGTTCCACCAACTATTAATATTATGGCGATTTTTTTAACCATCATTGCTGGACTTTTCAGCAACCTCCGAACCCCAAAATCAGAACCATCTATAATCTCCGAAGCCCAAAAATCAGAACCATCTATACTGGGAAATCATCAAAAAAAATTGTGATGTTCCTAGAAAGGGCAAAAATCAGCGAATCCTCTCAGAACTGAGCCCAGTTCTGAGTCCTGAGCGGTCTCTCGTGCTTCCAGGAACTAAGAGTTACTTGAATTAGGGTACGCTCACTTCAGCGGCAGTACTCCTGTCCATCTGCCGAGTATATCGCCACCAGCGCCAAAGCATCACACCTACGGCGAGCTGTGTACCTACGGGCTCAGGTAGTCGTGTAAGGTATGGCTTCTCCCTCACATGGAAGCGATAGCAGTAGCAGCAGCAACGGCAGCAGCGATGGCAACTCGACGTCGCCGGCGAAAATCGACCCGGACTTGGGTACCGAAACCACGCTCGCGGCGGCGCGGCGGCCGTTGGCTTTGCTTCCATTGATTGACACAAACAAGACTAACCAATGCCATACAAACCCAAACTAGTTTCCAAAATCAGAAGCCGTAACAGATGGTCCTCATTTCTCATGCACATATATCTGGAGCGTCGAAACTAGAAAAATAATCGCCAGAACTCACGGTCCGATTTTTTCCCATAATAGTTGGTCTAATGAAAAACAAACAAGTAGAGCGGGATTTCTGAACGAATTTACTATTATTATAAGCGACTGCTTGCGAAAGTGATTTTATTGGTTTTGGTAAACCTCGCCGCCGCCCCCCCCCCCCCTGTCTGGGTCTCGAAACTAGGTACAACAAATAGGTAAGCTCAACTTGAGTAGACAAAGAAACGTGCACCTGGAACCTTTCGGCCGACAACATGTACGACCGGCAGCCGGTGAATCTGAGGGGGGGGAAAGCAAGCCTTTTCCCGAGTGCAGAATTTCTGGGCATATACCTGTAAATGGTTCAAAAGGTGTACGAGGCAAACCTACTTTGGGCTTCTGCCCTAATAAAACCCCTAGAAATAAAAAAAATCCACACACCAACTTCTGTCACCCGCCAACCCAGCAGCCCGTGGTGTTTCCCGTGGCTGTTGCTTCAATCTTAACCTTAATATCTTAGTCTTCATATCTTAATCGTCATATCTGACATTCAACTATTAACCTTTATTCGCTCCCGTCACTTTTCCCCTCTGGATGTCCCATTGACCACCCCACCCTGGCCGGGAAAATAATCTCCGCTCGATATCAACATCATACTTCAAAAGGGGGTGACATTCCTAACTATACGTACACGTATTACTGTGTAAGACGATGCCATGATGCCTGGTACAGGTCAATCATACTTCCAAGTCTATATTGAATATATAGAAGGGCTGCTGAACTGTATGCTGTGTTTTACTGTATTGTCGTAACAGACCTGGCCGTACTCAGATTTGGTTCAACTAAACGATACGCTGGAGTAGTCAGAACAAAGAAGCAGGAGCCGTTGGTATGAGTGCGAAGGGCTGTATGGGGCATGCTGTACGCCGATGACGCAGGAACTGTCTGGAAGTCGGCTCAAGGGCTCGCCAAGTGATGACAAGTCATCGTGACTGTCCTCGAAGCAGCAGGCCTCACGATGTCGGAAAAGAACGGTATCGGAAAAGAAGACAGAGACAACGGGTCCACGAACACCAGACCAGACAACCCATGCCCCACTGCTCGTCATCGAAGCAGCGGGCCAGAGGTATAAACACACGGCCCAGCTTCTATACCTAGGCGACAATATCCACGAAAACGCTGACCTCTCGCTCGAAGTCGACCGACGGATCCGTCTCATGCGGGCATGCCTTAAACGGTTCGGCCCGGAGTTGTATGATAGGGCGACCGCCCCGCTTAGCCTGAAAGTCCGAATTCTGAAGGCCGAGGTGATTGAGACCCTGCTGTACGGGTGTGGCGTGGAACCTCAGCGCGGAGCACTTTGCCAAGCTTCTAACGGCTCACCACCAAATTCTCTTGCGAATCATTGGCTTCCAGCGTCGACTTTGTACTGCAACACGCTACCCTCTCCTACGCGGAGACCCTCAAGATGACACGTTGCGAGAGCATCGAAACGACCATCCGTAAACGGTGACTCTTCTTTGCGGGGGCCGTGGCACGGCAAAGCAAGGAGCGTTTACCCAGTGGGGTAATGTTAGGGAAGATGGCTGGTGGGGAGAACCCGAGACCTGGCGGACAGTTCAAGACTTGGCATAAATGCATAGTCGAAGACCTTCGTAGGGAGTCCCGAGCCACCCAAGGGTCAACGGAACACTCCCTCTTTGTGTTTGGAGTTGACAACGCGCTGTGGTCCACTGCAGCAAAAAGGCGGGGAAGCGGTACCCGGGGGTCCTTGAAGAAGCCGAACGGTTCATGGCGAGGTGGTACGAGGATGAGCCACAGATGAGTAGGTGGCGCCGCGCATCCGCCGTGGGTGGTGGCCGAGGGAATAGGGTGCGGGGGGGGGGGCAACAGGAGGAGTGGAAGGAAACTCGACCAAGGGAATACGGGGAGGGGAGGCGATAGGAGGAGTAGGCGGGAAACCGCGGTGGACGAAAGTAGGAAGGAGACGGCAGACAGGGTAGCAAGGCGCCAGGCCGACTAGCAGGTACAACATGTTATGCTGCTCGTGCCGCCAACTGGTGCAGCTGGTTCGAACGTGCTCTTCCTTTGTCTTCTTTTTTTTCATGCGCTTGATCCTCCGTGATTTTCTTATTTATACTTTTATCCTTCTTTCTTGTCCTGATGAAATGAGTTTTGTGGGTGGGTGACAAGCCTGCTTTGCTTGTTTCGTATTTTCTGACGCATCCTTTCCGGGTGTGGGGCATAGTTGGCGAGCGCAGGACGGAGACGTCAGACAGGGTAGCAAGGTACTAGACCGACTAGTAGGGAGAACCTGGCTATGCTACTCGTACCACAAACTGCTGCGGCTACCTGGAGGGTGTTTTTTTTTGCTTCGGTTTGCCTGTCATTTCCCTTGGTTTTTAGTCTTACTCTCTTTATATCTACTGGCGCTGTGTCTTTAGCTCGTTCTACTTCATTTTTTTAGGACTGCAGTCCCGTTTTGAGAATAAACTACTTATTATTTGAGTAGTTCGTCCTCAAAACGGGACTGCAGTCCTAAAGGGGTTGAGTAGCTGTCACATCCCCTGCGGGGGGACAGGACAGTTTTTTCCTTAATTTTTCCTCATCTTCTCTTTCGATTTGTTATTTTATTTTATTTTTTTCTCTTTTTCATAAAATGTGTATGTCGTGCCTGTCGTATTCGGTATCATGACTTGGCGTTGCATTGCCTACTCTGCTCACTGCATAACCACGTAGTGCCTCTGCTGCTGTGTCGTAGTTTTGTGACCACATACCTATTATCTCTCTAGGATTGAATGATCGGCACGGACACTGGTTGTGCTGGACGTCGATGGGCAGAAAGAACGGTTCAAGGGGACGCCCTCACGAGCGCGTCGTCGAGTGCCCGCGCGTAGGCGTTTCGGCAACATTTACGCACGACTTGCAATTAGAGTAAGGAACTTGCAACCAAGATTCGTATTTCGTAGTTGAAAAAAAGTTGATGCAATATTTACAAGAATCCTGAGCTTTTTAGCCCTGTTTTGCACTTTTTTGGGGCCCAATAACTTACCACCCATCATGGTAACAAAGTTTTTCCTCCCGCAGCATCTTCGACGACGACTCCTACTAATAAGAGACATATCATCCGCCTGGAGAGGGGGACTGTAGTTAATAGGACCAAATATTGTTAGTAAAAATAGGCGAATATATAGGTTTTTGTGTGTACCGTAGGTCCTGTTTACTATACCCCGCCGTAACAGTGAAGGCCATTTTCTTCATTGGTGATGTAACCATTGTGCTATGCTCCCTTGAGTGAAATGAAACACTTGAACGCTTTTGCGAGCTTTTCGTGCTACTCGGTCGCAACTTCGAATAGACGAAAACACCTTGTGAGTCGTTTCTGAGTGCCTACGACTCTGCCGTCTGGAGCACCCGACGCCCTGACACACCCCATCAGGAGCATACCTGAATTTCGCGGGCTGTACTTACCTGTGGGGAGCGGTAACTGTCCGCAAGTGAGGTGCAAACGTTCAGTTGGGGATTGCTTTTTTGGTCTATTTTGTGCACCCCAAGTTTCGACCAATCACTGCAGCACCTCCAAGTCGAGGTGTAGGCCTCTGTTGAGAACCTGCGGGACATGAATCTCGAGAGGAACACAAGCTGCTGTGATGAACCTCTTTCAAGCAGTGATGGAGAAGATTGCCTTCGAGAATAGTGCCGATCAATCATCAATTCTTGAAAAAGGTTGCCCGGAAAAAGGCAATCTTGATTTTTTTGGCAATCTTGGCGAAAAGAGGCAATCTCAATCTCGATCTCAATCTCGACCGTCGTCTCGCCAAATTCCAAGCGGTGTTGGTTTTGATGTGTGGACAGTGCACCCAAGCGTCACATGAAATATTTTTATGGACACTACAAACGCTTCCAATACAAGCTCCAAATATAGTTTGTACCCTCAGGTGGTATTGCAGTTCCAAAGATGTTGGTTGACAGTACCCGAGACGGCACTCTTGCCTCCTGCCTCTTGACGGAAACGAAAGATAGGGACTGACCGCAGTTTATCGGGCGACGTGGCCGCAATTTAGTCATTGCGGGATGCAACGACAAGCGGCTAAAGCCCGGGACACGAAGGAATTGTCCCCGCTATACCAAAAAACATTTACAACATATTTGAAAAAGGTCCGTTCGTGTCGCGACGTCTGCGAAGTGCTGCAAAAAAATAGCCCAATCGAAGCATCTTATCCCCTAAAAAGTCGATGCCGTTGTAAGTAAAAGGGGTTTCCACATGTATGAAGGCTTTTGCTGAGAAGGGATAGGGGTTAGCGGTCAACAGCCGGAAGAATGGGTGACGCGTCCGACGCGATGTGGTAACGGCAGTGACCGGGACTGTCACTCCCTATCTTTGGTGGGAACGCGTTATTTGAGGGTTTCAAGTGTTCTCGTGAGGCGGTTTTCGGGCGGGAAAAACAAAAAAATCGAGATTGAGATTGGTAGAATTGACCAATCTTCATTCTCAATCTAGATTGAAAGATCGGCCGCCAAAATAATCAATTCCAATCTCGAGATAAGTCAAAAGATTATTATGTTTTCAGGGCAATTCAGTCCCAATCTCCATCACCGCTTTCAAGTCGCCGTCGCTCTCCGGCAAAGTACGAAACCAGCCGAAGTTCTAAACGCAGCGTGTCAAACTAGCGACGTGTTTTTCTGTTCCGATAAAACATCTAGGGATTGAATTAACCGGAAACCCGGGGACCAGGAGACGCTTGGGTGCCAGCATGGCCTTAACGTGGACAACACACACATAGCTTATCTCTTACGAACAAACTACCTGGGAGGCTACTTTTCGTAGGGTGGGGCCGAGTGGAGAGAAGGGCGCCGGCGGGCTCATCTTTTACTACCCGCGCGACGCAAATGGCCTTCGCCAAAGTCGACGGGGGTTCTTGACCCTGGTCGATTTTTTTTTAGTCCAAGAGAAGTTGCAAGTATTTTACGTACGAGGCAATAATGACGAGAGATATCGTTCTTTTTTTTTCTGAGGCTGTTTCCTATGCGGTTCAGATTTTGAGCTTCAGATTTTGACCCGATCGCATTTTCAGCTGTGCAGTTCGCAAATTGAAACAGCCTTTCTTGTGCGGAAAAATCGGATTTAGTGTACGTGCAGAGATTCGAGCAAATGCCGAGACCAACTGCTGTTGTTGCGGTCTGGCGCCGCGAAGAGACGCGCCGAGTGCACTGCACTGCGCGTGGAACCCAAGCGTCCGAGACTGCCTGTGGTCTGGCGGCGAAGAGACATGTCGAGCGCGTTACGTAGAGTCAACCTGCCTTGGTATTTTGTATTTCACAATGTGACCGACTGCTGCTGCTGTAGTCTGCGAGTATGTATCCATGGAGAGGCGCGCGCCGAGTGCGCGTCTCTTGGTCTCTAGGCCAGAGCCCGCACCAGCCAACTCTAGTCTGGCCACGGAAGGGCGCGCCGCCCGCAGACTGCGCGTCGGGTGCGAAGCAACGCCGTTATACGGTACAGCTGTGTCACCATCAAACTCATCGATCGTTCTGCCGCTGCTTGCTGTCGTGGAAAACATCTTGAATTCAGAGACCATGTCAATTTTCGATTTGAAAATCTGATGGCCGCGTCGTCGGACTTTAGGCGTAGCGGTGGTGATTGTTGTCGTCGTTGTGCTTGCCGCTGCAGAGGGGACATGTGACGAAACAAAATCACCTGTAGAACATTTTCTTTGCTTCATTAATAATGCCGTCGCTGCTGGTATCAATGGTCGTTAGTATTCTGGTCGTAGTGCTTGAAGTTGTGGTGGTTGTTGTCGTTGTCTCAACCATTGCGATTGGCACTGCAGACGGGAAAGTGAAAGAGACAAAAAAAAGACCTGTAGAAAACTTTGGTTTGCGACTATAAACCAATTTCGGACTGCAGTCCCGTGTTTTGGACAAACCACTCAAATTCTAGGTAGTTTGTGCCCAGGACGGGACTGCGGTACTAAAAAGGTTAAATAGCAACACATCTCGTCGCTGTTAGTAAGATGGCCGTCGCTGCTGGTGATGCGACCGTTGTTGCTGACGTTGCGGTCGTTCCTGTTGTCGTCTGAACCATCGCGTTTGGAACTGGCTAGCGTTGCATCTGAGGGCCATTTTTGGGCTACTTTCGCGTTCCTGGCCGTCGTGAGTACAAACGGAATTTTACATATTTATCCAATCGCAATAAAAGCTGAAATACAGCAGAGGTCCATACTTTCATCGCTCTGAGAACCAAGCACGAAAAGCCCTGTAGTCACCTGTCTGCAGCAAGCAGGCAAGTGCGTGTGTCAGCAGCAGTCATCGTCTTTTTTTCTGATTTTTTACGCGGCAGTACAGTCGTAGCATGTACCTGTTATTTACGTCACTGGTATTTGTAATGTTGGCGAGTTGTCCACCCTTTATGCGGAACTACCCCCGCAAATATCACGGACGTGGTATCATAGCCGTGCTGCACCTTTTGTCAGACAGTTCGGGAAGAGATGGCGACCGTTGATAATATATGTAAATATATATTTTCATCATCACTTTTACTTTCCAGCTTAACTGGTACCAGGTAGGAGGTTTTACCCACATCAAGAATCTTCTGGACAAGCCGTAGTCACAGGTGTCGTCCCATCTCCCCCCCAGTACGTGCTTTCATTTTTATCGCGCATAGGATTCAGCATTCCCACTGCTCGTCGATTTTCATCGAATTTTGCTACTTATAACTCATGCTCCTGCGCTTTGCGCTAATCTGTATGCAAGCAAAAGTCCCCAGGAGTATGCACTCGGTGAGACTCGAAACCACGAAATTGATCTTAATAGGAACGCGGACCACTAACCAATCCACCGGGGACGTATGGTGGTTATTGGTTCGAATGCTCTTTTATCAGTACATATCCGCGATACGTCACTCTGACAGCCCCCCAAGACAGCAGGCGTGTTTCTTCTTTGTGTTCACGACTACCGTGCGCTTCGTACGGTGCAGGCAGCACTCCAGACAGCAACCGCTGTCGACAGTAGCCACGAGTTGGATAGTTGTGTGTGTTTTCACATTAAACTGCTCTCTTCTACCGGTCGACATCCAGCACAACCAGTGTCCGTACCGACTCTTCGATCCTAGAGAGATACAAGTTGTTGTTGTCTTCACATTAAATCGTTCTTTCTACCCAGCTTCAGTACACCCCGTGTCCGTCCTGATTCCTTATCCTATTACGGGGGTCCATAGTTAACGGGACCAAATTTTGTTGGTAAAAATAGGTGAATGTATAGGTTTTTATGTATACCATAGGTCCTATTAACTATGTACCCCCCCGTAATAGTGAGATACTGATTCCGTGGTCACAGACTGTGAGACAGAGGAAGACCAAAAACAAAAAATAATCGCAAATTCATGGGTCAAGCACGGGAAAATGCCAGCGCACCGGACACGAAAACACAGCAACACAAGCAAGACCAGAAAAATAACGAAAAGACAGTGCAACAAAATAATCCTGAAACGAAACATAATATAAATGACGCAAGGAGGTCAGAAAGGCTGTTATTAATAGAAGGAAAGCACAAGTACTCAAGGAAGGCAGATAGCTGCTGCACGGACGAAGCAACACGAAGGAAAGGAAGCTAATGGCGTAAGGACGGCGGGGATGGAAAGGCAAACAAATGGAGATACAAGGTAAAAAGCAGGAAGGAAGAGAGAAGGGGAGGGTGGGGATGGTGTAGAGAGAAGGGGGGGGGGAAATAAAATTGTACTCCAGGCGGTGATAGTAACATGGGTGCCCGTCTCTGCTAGAAAATCGATTTGGGAAGCTAGCTACACCCTTTGCCGTCTCCTTCCTACTCTCGTCAGTAGCGGTGTCAAGTGTCAGTACTGCCGCTGTCGCGCCTTCCCCCCATTGAACCCAACAACAAACAAACCAAAACTGCTAGACTTGTAGGGCTAGTCGAACCGATACCTAGCCACCCGATCTATCATTTCGTTTCTGCATTCGTCGACAGCTGTATCAGTACGGCTGCCCTTCCCCCCCCCCCCCCCCCCCCCTTGTCGCCGCTCTTGGCGTCCTCAGCTGCGTGGCGCAGCCAGCTTCTCTGCGCTTCGTCCCTGTGCCACCTTGCCATGAAACAGTCTGCCGCTTCGACGACCCCCCGGTACCACTCACTTCCCGCTCTTCCTAGCCGTCCTCGGCCGCAACACCGTTTCCACTCCGGACAGCAAAGGGGAGCTTTCCGTGGACCCCTCGTTGGCTTGAAAAACCCTGCGGTTGTCTGCTAGACATTGGGCCCAGTTATTTTCCGGTAGGCCTGGTCCTGGGTTCTCTCTATCAGTCATCGTCCCAAACATCACCCGACGGGTCAGCTGCTCATTGGTCGTCCGCTGTACGGCCCCCGCAAAGAGACGTCGTTTGCGCATGGTCGTCTCAACGCTTTCGCATTGTGTCTTTTTGAGGGCCTTGGCGTACGACACGACGTAGATCGGTGCGTTGTCAGCGCTGGAAGCCAATGATCAAGTAGGAGGAGTTTGCGGTGTACCGTTCGGAGCTCAGCGAAGTGCTCCTGGCCGAGAGTCCACGTCACACACCCGTACAGCAGAGTCTCCATCACCCCGGCCTTCAGCATGCGCACTTTTAGAGTGAACGGGGCATCCTCCACATCATACAGCTCCCGTTTGAGCCGATTGGGACATGGCCATGCGAGTCGGATCCACCGTGTGATCTCGGGCATAATGTCAGCGCGTGCGACAAGGCCGCCGAGGTACAAAAACTGCATCGTCTATCTATACCTTTGCCCAACTTCTTCGATGACGAGCGGTGAGGTCCGGGGTGCCTAGTTTGACTTTCGCAGCAGCATGGTCTCCGGTTTCTTTTCGGGTACGGTGAGGCCTGCTGCTTCGAAAACGGTCACAATGACGGTCATCACTTTTGCAAGGCCTTCCGCCGCCTCAGACACAATGCCTGCATCGTCCGCGTATAGCATACCCCATACTGCCCTCCGTACGCAAGTTAGTGAGTCAACCTTCACCCCGTCCTCCCGAGGTCCTCCTCGAGGTGAACCAAGTCCCTCAAAACCTCTGTGTGTGTGTGTTTTTTTTTTTTTTCTATCCTCCGGCGGATTGGTAAAAATAAAGCTTAAGCTCACCACACTTCCACGTTCCAATTTCGTGTCGTGCGTCAATTTAGCCCATTTGGGCACGTTGACCCGACCTGACTGACCCCCGAGAGGAGCAGGTGCGGTGGAGATAGCCACCCGGGAGAGTGTGGTCACAAAACTACGCCACAGAGATACTATATTGGTATGCAGTAAGCAGAGTAGACAATGCAATGGTATGCCATCATACTGGAACGAGACGCACGGCATAAACATTCTATGAAAGAGAGAAAACAAAATAAACAAGCCAATAAACAAAATAAAACAGAAAGCAAAGAAAACACACCGGAACAGAAGGAAAAGCAATCGTGCCTCCCCGCAGGGGATGTGGCAGACACTTAAAAAGAAGGGCTGTGGTCAATTTCAGGTACATACCTGATCCATTAGGGTCAAACTCAGGTAATACTAAAACCAACTAAAAAATGCGCGCCACGAGCGGTCTTGAGTCCATGAAATCCATAATATTTTTAAATGCGCCTAAAACGTTAGGCGTGTCTAAAACGTTAGGCGTGTGGTCTCCAAAATCTTATTTGTTTTGTTTCCTATAGAGTGTAGGTACCACGGGCTCCACCTGGACCTGAGAGAGTCATTATTAATATGCTTCGTTTGTTTCGCCACGGCGGGAGCGCCAAGAGTATTTATTCTGGCGCATCCCCCCGCTGACGGCTTTGAAGCTTCTCGGCCATCCTCGCGGAACCGCCTGCTCGGCACGAAATTATCTTGCCGTACCAAACCTGAGACCACCTCGACGCGGTCGACGCGGGGTGGTGCAGACGAAATGTCTTGTGTCCACGGTGCTGTAATATGACTCCGGTGGCCGCAGAAAACAATAGGATACACATCACAACGACTAACTGAAGCACATACCCCAAAGAAGAAAAAGTGAAATCAGCGTACTTTTTTCCAGCTCGATCTTTTCAAGTGTCTGCCACATCTCCTGCGGAGGGGGCACGACAGTTTGTTTCTTGTATATTTTTTTGTTTTTTAATCTCCTTTAATTTGTCTTTGTTTTTGTTTTTGTTTTCTTTTTCCTTTCTCTATTTCATGGAATGTGTATGCCGTGCCCGTCGTATCCAGTATGATGACATGGCATCGCATTGCCCACTGTGCTTACTGCATACGTGGCAACGTAGTATCTCTGTGGTGTAGCTTGTAAACACAGAACTTGCACTCGTATCTCTTGTAGGATTGAAGAATCGGCACGGACACTGGTTGTGCTGGATGTCGACGGGTAGAAAGAACGGTTTAATGCGAAGGACACACACACGCATGTATGTATAAACACACACGTACGTACGTACGAGTACAGTAGTATATACAGAGTTTATACACGATAATTCAACCCAGGGACCGCAGACGCATACGCAGAGAAAATACAGTGTACGTATGGCCTCTCTGATTGGTTCAAAGTTGACCAAAATCAGTTGAAAGCTAGAGTAAGAAAGCCAGTTATACCCTCTGGCCTTCTCGAGCCAAAATCAGGTGCACGATGTCAGTCAGCCTGTCCAATAACAGGGCTCCTGGCGTGTGTTTTGTACTTGATTTTAGTATGTAACTGCTTTTGGCCGAAAAGTGGCCAGGTACACCTGACTTTGGATTAAACCTTTTTTTTCCCTTTTTCTTTTCGTTTCTTTTTGCACTTATCAGAGAGGCCATACGTCCAGGGTTTTTTCTCTGCGTTTGCGTCTTTGGTCTGCGGTCCCTCGCTTGCAATTCTTGTGCATAAACTCTGCTGTACTGTTGCGTACGTACGTATTCATACTTACATAAGTACACGCTGATTTCACTTTTTCTTATTCGGGGGTGTACGATGGTTTTTTTTTTTTTTTTTTTTTTTTTTAAATTGCCACGAGGAGTCATATTACAGCATCGTGGACACATACAGCAGTTCGTCTGCCCCATCCTGAGTGAGGGTGGTCTCAGGTTTGGTACGGCAAGATAATTTCGTGCCGAGCAGGCGGTTCCGCGAGGATGGTCGAGAAGCTTCAAAGCCGTCAGCTGGGGGGAGGGGCGCCAGAATGAATACTCTTGGCCCTTCCACCGTGGCGAAACAAACGAAGCCTCATGACTCTCTGCAGGTCCGAGTGGAGCCCGTGTACCTATTAATAGTACCTATACTCTGAAGAAAACAAAAAATTCAGATTTTGGAGGCGTCACGCTTCATGTCCAGGCGCATTTTCTTTAAAAATGGACTTTCATGGACAAAACACCGCTCGTGGCGCGCGTTTTTACTTGGTTTCTGGATCACCTGATCTTGTGACCCAAAGGAACCAGGTGAGGTGCACCTGATTCTGGCCACAGCCCGAAAAAAAAGTGGCGCGCCCCTTCCGTAGGGCATGTATGTATGTGCCAGACAAATACAGCAGAAAGAGCGAAATTGGCAAGGAATGAACAAAAGAGCGAATACGTTTTGTACCTGGTAGTATATTGAGTGCTACTGCTGTTGTAGTATCATTTTATCAATAGTCGTCGTATTGATATTGTGTATATATACCAGGTACATATATACATACTACTGTAGTCCATACATGTACGTTAAGGCCAAGTTGGCACCCAAGCGTCTCCTGGTCCTCGGGTTTCCGGTTAGTCTAATCTCTAGATGTTTTATCGGAACAGAAAAAAACGTCGCTATTCAAACAGGCTGCGTGTAGAATTCCGGCTGGATTGTGCTTTTACCGGAGAGCGACGGTGACTTGAGAGAGGTTCATCGCAGCAGCTTGTGTTTCTCTTGAGATTGATCTCCCGCAGGTTCTCAATAGAGGCCTACAACTCGACTTGGACATGCTGCAGTGATTGGTCGAAACTTGGGGTGCACAAAATAAACCGAAAAAGCAACCCCCAACTGAACGTTTGAACCTCACTTGCGGACAGTTACAGCTCCCCACAGGTAAGTATAGCCCGCGAAATTCAGGTATGCTCCTGATGGGGTGTGTCAGGGCGTCGGGTGGGCCAGACGGCAGTCGTAGGCAGCGAGAAATGATTATCGAGGTGTATTCGTGTAATAGAAGTTACGAGCGAGAAGCACAAAAAGCTCGCAAAAGCGTTCAAATGTTTCATTTTACGCAAGGGAAGAACACACACACACAGCACAATGGCTGCATCAACGATGAAGAAATGACCTTCACTAGAGATTGATGTTCTCCAGGTGGATGATATACCTCTTAGGAAATCGTCGTCGAAGATGCTGTGGGAGGAAAAACTACGTTCCCATGATGGATACTAAGTTATTAGGCCCAACAAAGGGCAAAAAAGGGCAAAAAAAATCAAGGGTTCTTGTATATTTGCATTAACTAATCTACAACTACGAAATATCTTGGTTGCAAATCCCTTACTCTAATGTTGCCGAAACGCCTACGCGCGGGGACTTGACGCATTCCTGAGGGTGCTATTAACAGCGTCTCCTTAAGCTGATCAAAGAGACACGGCACAGCAGCAGCAGCAGCAGCAGAAGAAGCGCGAGATGGGCGGAGGCGCGCCCCGCTGGTGCCTCTCCCTCCGCGTGGCGTCATATGCGCCCATGTTGCATCTTCTGCAACCCAAGCCGTTCTTGGATAAGCATGCCGGACTGCTCTGCCTGCTGGGCCAATAATAGTCCCGTGTCACCCTCAAATATGACGGAAATGAGGTCGTCCTTTTCCTTCTCGATCATATCCTAACCAACGACAAGCGAGCCATCTCTTCCAGGCTTATCACTCGTGCCTCTTGTGCCCGCCCGCCTCTCCTCCGCCTCGGCATCCAGCGTCGCTTGGGCTGCACGCGTTTTCGTTTCCGCCTGAACCCTGTGCTCATGCTCACGCGCCAACTTTGCTGTAGCTTTCTTTGGGCCTGCTCAGCATCCTCGTTCTCCCTTGAAAGTTTTTTCTTGGTTACTCGACGATTTTTTCCGCTGACTGAAGACCTTACCGACCTCCTCATCGCGTCGAGGAATGACAGCGTCGCGTGCCCGAGTTGCGTGCTGGTGGACCAGCTCCAACGCTAGATAATTACCGTGCTCCGCTTCTATCTTTACACGCCTGCTCGGCGTCGATTCGCTTACGAGTAGCGTAGTTCCCGTGCGAGCGACAAAGTCACCGTTGATTTATGTCGTTGCCGCTCGACGATTATTCGTAGATTCAGTTTGTTCTTGCTGAGAATTTGCCATGAGGTAACACCGATATCAGGGAGCCAATATCGGAGTTGCTGGTGTTGGAGCGCAAGAGCACGAAATGGTGCGCGGTTTCTTGTGATGGGTACGACACAATCCAAGCAAAGCCCACGATCGCATTGTTTCAAGGGTGAATATTCCATACGGACTATTGACCAACACGTATTAGTAGCATGTTGTAAAAGAGCCAAAAAGACAAAAACACACGTTTGCAGGTATTGTCGAGGTCGCCAGGAAGCGGGTGAACAAACTATACTTTTATCAATTTTAAAATATACGGTTTACCACGTTTTGGCGGAGTATGAAGACCCAATTCGTGACTCAAGATGAGATTTGGGGATCTGGTCTCGTTCTTGCTTGCACACTAAATTCAAGTTGTTTACGGTTGTAGCTGCCTCTGACAACCATTGATATTGTTTTGTGGATAATCCTCCAACTTCCTCACGCCACATGTTTTGTGGTCGAGAGGTACCTCAGGCGCAGGTCTTACCTTTCGCAGAGGGGAAAAGTGACGAAACAAAGTAACCTGTAGACAAATCTGGTTTGGGAATAGATAGTACCTGTGCTATAATAGTGTTTCTGTCGTCGTTGCTGGTATCATGGTTGTTGCTGCTGCGTACGATGGTCGTTGTTGATAACGTGGTGGCTGTTGTTGTCGTTGCCTCAACCATCGCGTTCCGGACTGGACACAAAAAACGTGACGATACAGCATCTCGTTCACACGTGGCAATCCGGGCTGCTGGGTTACCATATAATATATCCAGCAAAAAAATAACAAGCAAGAATAGACTACCGGGATTGATTTCCCGGCCATTTTCTTCACGCACAACGCGGATTGTGTCTGGGAAACTACCGTCGAGATATTTCCATAACACACACACCGCCCGCCCGGCGTTTGTACTCTCCCCTTTATTTGGAGAAAAACAGAGCTGGAAATTCGCACCAGGGGGTGCAGGGTGTTTTATCTTGAGCGCGGCATAACACGTGCGTATGCGACGACACGTTTCCAATAATAGTGTCTGAAACTGAGTTTTACGACACGCACGGCACATGACACCCGGAGTTCTGCGCCTTCACTCTAATATTAATAGACAGGTGGAAATAGTATTTTCGTACATTTATTTTCGGTCGGTTAGCCCTTGAACGTCTCCAAAAAGCATTCCACCATCTAGACTTGGGTGCCTACATCCTCGGAGTACACCACACTTTAATGACGGTCAGAGACAGGCCCGACCAAGGTGGAAGAAACGAACCGGGTTCGAACCGGTGCACGAAAACTTGAGAAATAAGTGTGGACAGGGGTTTCCTCTCGCTCTCCGGGGCATTAAAAAAAAAAAAAAAAAAAAAAAAAAACATTCCACCACTACACTACTGTAATTAGAAGTATTTTTTCGTCCCAAAAACGTGCGTGCTGTTCGAAACCGGTACGTAAGTACATCGTGTTTGTTGTCTTAACATTTAGTCGTCCCTTCTACCCAGCTCCATCAGCACACCTAGTGTCCGTCCTGATTCCTTATCCTAGAGAGACACGGGCATTGTTTTTTTTTGGAAGCTCAACACTTGTGGGATACTATACCCTCTTCGTAATACGGAGTACCTGCGCCCTCGTCTGGGTGTGGTCGATGTCTTTTGTGCATGGACCAGAGGTCTACCGTGCAACACGCCAAATACTTTCAACAACAAGAGCAAGTGAAAGATAAAAATAAAGTTACGCACCGCCCGGGACAAATTTGCGATTCGAGTTTTTCGAAAGCTAAAGGGGTACACACAACCGAAAAAGAAAAGATGGCTTTTGCGAAAAATCTCGACGAGACATTTCCATACACGCATCGCTCGGCGTTTTGCACCTGCTTCCCCATTGTCGAGATATCAGCTTCGAAAATCGTCGGAGAGCGTGTGTTATATATCACCCGGGTGATAAGGTACAGCAGTATACATTTCGCACTACGGAGTACCTGCAATCTTTCTCGCCTGGATGAAGTGTTTACGGAGACAGATTGGCACCGTCGCCGAAACTTGCCTAGGTCTCGCGTGGATGTAGAGACGACGATCGCCAACGAGTACACTGGATTCGGCAGCGGGAAGGAGTGAAAGACCGATCATCGGCGGTCGGGGGTGGGCTTGGTTGAGCCCCTATTTCAACCCTTGTAGTTCAATCCAACACTGAACTCGAGTAGTTTTTCCACAGAAATGTGGGTGCAATTCTCAAGGGGTTAAACCAGAACGCGGAAGGCTCTTTCAGGGAGAATATTTTTGCTTTCGCACCCAAAGCGAGAGAGGACAATACCACTGGGGAGAGGCGGCAACATAGCATGCGAGGCGCAGAGCGAATGGAGTGGGGCTGGCAACTGGAGGATGCCCGGAGCAGCACCAGCGCCAAGAAAAGGTCGGCCTCCCGCACAAGAGCAGAAGCTTCGCAAATTCTCCCCCCGACTACATTATAGGCAGCTAGCTGCCTGCTACTGACCTTGGCTGCGTCAAATTGGTTCGCTGAGGTTTACGGCAGCTTCTGCCTGCAAGTTGTCGGATTGCATGCAAGTCGTAAGACTGAAAGTAGTCGGATGAAGATGGGTTACCGTGATCGTCTTGCCGCCGAGAGGGGAAGACAGGCCCGATGGTTGTTGATTGTGGTATTAATAGGTGTCTTTCGTAGTAAAAAAATACGTAGCAGGTATATTGTCACTGTGTAAAAAAATGCTTCGTACGTATATATTTTACCGTCGTAGCCCGTAAATAGGTGTTTTTTTTACGATGAGAGTCCGAAGGTGTGCTCTACTTGGGAAGTCAAGGGTGGGAGGAGGAAGAAATTGTGTCAGCGTGTGTTCCTCGTGTTTTTTTTTCTCAACTTTTCTTAATTGCGTGCGCCGGATGCCACACGGGAAGCATTTGAGAAGGCTGTTGCCTAAACCCTCGCCTTCGCGTTTCAGTAGATACCGGTAGCACTTCAGACATGTTTTACTACTGCGGTAGCTGTAGTCGTCTCCGGCAATGGTGATGTTGGACAGAGAGCACTCCAGGCAGAAACGCTGTACGGACGAGGACAGAAAGCATTTTTTTACTGGCATAACCCATCCTACTTGGTACGTAGCTTGTAGCGAATGGCATGCAGTAGCAATGCAGACGAGGGGGGGGTGCTTTCGGTTGCATCCTGTGAAGCTATATCGCGTACCTGCAGTACTCATATAATGCACGTCATATTTAACAGTACAGCAGTAGTATGAACAGTGGTGGCATGCCATGTCATGTACCAGGCTGGTGTCATTAATTTGTCCCACGTGACATGCATCTCTTTCCTCGTGCTACCGTCGTTGTAGCACATACGAGGTATACAATGAATCGGGGAACGGGCTGTCGTCCACATAGTAGTACCCGGAGTGAGTTTCTTTTGGCTCGTCTGCTTACCTACGCTATCACCTGTAGACTCGTCGTACCTTTCCGGTTCGTGACGGCGGGCTAGTTATTACTAGTAATAGTTCAGCTTCACAGCAGTATCACAGCAGTAAGGGCCCATCTCAACGGGTACTTTCGGCTCTTTCAATTTGATTTTGATTTATTTAGTTTTTTCTAATTTAATTTAAGGGCCCATCTCATCGAGGACTTTCGGTTCTTTCAATTTGACTTGATTTTTTTTTTTTTCTAACTTAAGTTGCATCTGATTGAACGAAATTTAGTGTTCCCGTTAAGATGGGCTCTAAGCTATTACAGGATCATCAGCAACAGCAAAACACCGAGACCACCACCACCAACAACAACAACAACGCCAACGGCGACGACGAGGACGACGACGGCGGCACTGAACTTAACAGATGAAGCCGAAACGAGAAAAGTATAAAAACATGGAATCCAATCGAGAAAACGAGAAAACGAGAAAAACGAGAACTTTGTGAATGGGATGCATAAATACGACAAAATGAAAAAAAAAACTTCCAGTACAAAACCATCAACGGGGCCGCAGCAGAACACACATAGTACAGAAGTAGATACCAGCATAGCAGACAGATATATACAGCAGTTATAATAATATGTCAGCACACCTCAGTTGATTGATACTTCAACCACATCGACCAGTCGAAACGTCGAAACTTTAGGCTTGAGACTACCGGCATACCTGAAAGTAGAGAGACTGCATTTTCACCCCTTGACAGACGGCAAAATTCCGCTGATAATAATTAATTTTGACAGGACGCCAAACTACTAGGGCTTAATTTACAAGTAGTAGTGTGCAACACTCGGCCCTACACCCGAGAACCGGTGTACTTCTTCCTTTGACTGGCCGTCTCCTGGCATCTTTGACTGCACAAAGTACTGAACGACTACTCATTGCACTGCTGCTGCTGCTGTGATGTTGATGCTTTCAAGCCGAGGGAAAAAATACCCGTTGGTCGATCGGTCGCTCGCTCGCTCGCTCTGACTCATCTACTATACCATCGTACGTTTCAATTTAGTCTCAACCATCGATTTTCGCACTGCAGAGGCGAAAAGCGACGAAAAAAAAATGAGCTGCAGAGAACTTTGGTTTGCGGACGTCAACAGAATTCATACGAACGTCGTCCTTGTTGGTATCTGCTTTTGTGCTTGGTGCTTAGTGCTTAGTAATATGGTTGTCCCTGTTGGTATTATGGCCCTGTTGTAATCGTGCGGTGTGTGATGGCCGTTGTTGTCGTTTTGTCAACCATCGCTGTTGATCGCTTTCGAGACTGCTGAGCTGCAGAGGGGAAAAGTGAAGAAAGAGACGACGATACCAGCATCGGCTACACTCGCCAGCCTGCTGAAATACTGCTGTATTCCAGCTGCTGGGTTACCGTATCATACGCGAAATATATCTGGTACCCTGGCAACACGCAAGATAACATACTTTTACGGCGAGGAGGGGCACACACAACGCGGATGGGAACCTCTCGTCGAGGAAATCTTTCCACAGAACATCTCGTCGAGATAATACTGCCATAGGCAGACCGGACCGCCCGACGTGTGTACTCTCACCTTGTTTTGGAAAAAAACCGACTTGGGAATTAGTCCCATCGGGTGTGCCATCTTCACTGTTAACCTCGCACGAGTACACGTCACGATTATGTACGCGATGACGCATCTGGTGTCTGGAATGACTTGTACGGCACGCGCGATGCATGACACGCATGGCACTATTCGAGGTGCTGCGCGTTCACGCTACGAGATAGACGGGGTGGTAAGTATTGTTTGGTACCTTTTTTTTTCGGTCGCTTACCTTAACCCTTTCACGTCTCCAAAAAGCATTACATACTAATTACACGTACTGTAGTTTGCCTCCAAAAGCGTGCATGCGGTTTGAAAGGGGTGCAGAAATTTAGTATTTCTTTTTGAGTACGTGAACTTGTGGGTGTTTATACACGTCGTATTGCGGAATACCTGGGCCGTCGTCTGGGTGTGGTGTATGCCTTTTGCACTTGCACCAGCGGGGTATACACTTCGTTCGACGGAGTACCTGCGCTCTTGTCTGGATACGGCGTATGCGGAGGTAGATCGACACCGTCGCCGAAACCTGCCTAGGTACCGCTCGCAACGAGTACGCTGGATTCGGCAGCGGGAAGAGAGTGCAGACCAATCATCGGCGATCGGGGGTGGGCTTGGTTGAAGCCATTCCGTGCCGGAAATTTCGCAAGACCAGAACGCGGAAGACGCTTGGGGGAGGATTATTTTGCTTTCGCACCCTAAGCGAGAGGGCAAACAACTGGGGAGGGGCGATAACACAACATGCGAGGCGCGCACCGGATGGAATGGGGCCGGAAACCGGAGTACGTCCGAACATCAGCGCCAAGACAGGGTCGGCCTCCCGCTCAACAGAAGGAGCTTACCAATTTATCCCATGGAAAAAATTCTAGGCAGCTGCTTGCTGCTGACCAGCTGCTTGCTGCTGACCAGCTGCTTGCTGCTGACCAGCTGCTTGCTGCTGACCAGCTGCTTGCTGCTGACCTTCGATGCGTTAAATTCGTTCGCTGAGGTTTGCTGCAGTTTTTGCCTGTAAGTTGTCGGACTGCATGCAAGTTGTCGTACTGCATGCATGTCACCAGACTGCAAGTCGTCGGATGAAGATGGGATATCGTGATCGTCTTGCGGCCGAGAGGGAAAGACAGGCCCGATTGTTGCCGATTGTGGTATTAATAGGTGTCTTTTGAAAAAAAAAATATGTATTGTGACCGTGAAAAATATATGCTTGGTACTTGGTTTTTCTTTTATTGTCAGTGCCCGTATGTGTTTTTTTTTCTTACTTTGTGACAGCCCACAAGTGTGTTCTACTTCTTAGGAAGCCAAGAGCGGGAAGAGGAAGGAGTTGTGTCAGCGTTTTTTCAGTCGTCTTTATTTTTCCTCAAATTTTCTTAATTGCGTGCGTCGGACGCCACATGGGAAGCACATGAGAAGGCTGTTGTCTAAACCCGCGAAAACCGCGCTAACTGCATACCTGGTATTAGATATCGGTAGTTTTTTCAGACATGGGTGTACGAGTAGCTGTAGTAGTGTTCGGCAATGGCGGTGTTGGACAAAGAAAAGAGCTCTGCAGGCAGTACCGCTGTAGCCTCACTGGTGTCGTACGGAGTTCCTTGCTGACGTAGCTTATAGGTTGCAGCCAGTAGCATATAGTAGGTGGCAACGAGACGGGGGGGGTGTTTTCGGATGTATTGCAGCCTGTGTACGTAGCTATATATCTCACGCGCTATTAATATTATTAATGCTAATAGTGCGTGGAGCAGTGTTAACATTGGTGACATGCCATGTACCTCGTGTCACAAATCTGTTGCATGTGACAAGCTTCTCTTCCTTTGTGTTGTGCATAGTATGCCATTTCGTGTGAAATAAGTCATGGACTGGTTGTCCTTTCATTAAGCATTATTACTGCTGTAACCCCAACCCTATCCCTGATGGTATGAAAAGTACCTGGGCTGAGTCGTTTCCTTATAATATACCGTACCTGCCGTACAGATTAAGTATCATATAGACTCATTGCACCTTTTCGTGATCGCTGGCCAGAGGAAGGCAATATGGCAATGGTCAACGAAATGCGGGATCAACAAGAACTTACAGAACACAGATGGATCAGTCCCAAGGAGAAAATAATGAAAACACGTCGTCCAACTGAATAGAAAACGAGAAAAAAAAAAAAAAAAAAAAAAAAAAAAAAACGAGAAAAAAACTGCTTGCGAGTACAACTTGCCTAATGGAATGAAAAAAAAACGACAACATCGGTACAATTACGAAACGTTGATGGAGCCACGGAGCCGCCGCTGCGCATTCTGATCTATCAGGATACTATTTTTTTTTTTTTTTTTTTTTATCATCACTTTTACTTTCCAGCCCACTCGTAGGAGGTTTTACCCTCGACGATCTTCTGGACAAGCCGTGGTCACAGGTGTCGTCCCTTCTCCCCCCCCGGTACGTGCCTTAGTTTTTATCGCGCATAGGGTTCAGCATTCCCACTGCTCGTCGATTTTCATCGAATGTACAGCTAACTCACGCTCTCGCGCTTTCAGCTATAATCAATTTTATGCAAGAAAAAGTCCCTTCGTATGAGCATGCACTCGGTGAGACTCGAATTCACGAAATTGATCTTGATAGGCTCGCGGACCACCTACCAAGCCACCGGGGACGTATATACCCGCAATAGCGCCATGGAGCCGCGCCGGCGAATTCAGATAAATCAGGATACCATAGAGATGGCCAGTACGTCAGTATACGAGTATATAATACAAAAACATCAGTTGATACTTCAACCACGTCGACAGGTCGCAACGTTGCAGCTTGACTTTAGCCTGCTGTCTCCTGCTGCAGTTGTTTGTTGTTGTTCTCAAATTTATTAAGTGAATGTCTAAACTGTTGAGTCCGTGGGTCACACACAAGTACAGGCCCCAAAAACTGGAGCGGAAGAATATATATATATACCTCAGAGAAAATAAAAATAGCCAAATCGAGTAATACGAAGAACAGAAGTACCTGGTAGGTTGTAAATGATAGTTTGGTTCTGTGCACAACTGAACTACAGAAGTATGTGAGGAGACAGCGCTTTTACCCCTTTCCATTGATTTACCTTGGCAGACGCCAACATACTAGGGTTTAGTGTGGAGGACTCAGCCCTACACCCTTGACTCGTGCACGTTTTGCCTTGACTGCTGAAGGTCTCCTGACCATTTTGGGCTGCACAGCAGTCAGTGTACAGAGAACTTTGATGCAGATGGTTTCAAGCTGAGGGAGAAGATATCGGTCGATCGGTCGATCGCTCTTCACCATGATACGTGAACATCGACCAAACTTCGGGATGCAAGCGAAAATCGACCAAAAATGACCTATCAATAAGAGAAATTGTTGGTCTGCGATTATTAAAAAAAAGTAAATATGTCGTCGTTGTTGGTGTTGATATTAATATTTAGTTGATATCACTAACTGTTGTGGTACTGTCGTTCTCGTGTTGTGGCCGGTTATTGTCGGATGGTCAACTGTCGCTTTTGGGACTGAGCAAGAGCAGAGGGGAAACAGCAGTGGAGAAAAATAAACCAAGATTGCACAGCATCGGGAACACGTGGCAGACCGGGGTGCGGGGTTACTACTAATATGTATACGTATATTTGTCAAATTTTCGTACTTTTGCCAACTTTTCTCTTCGCACGAGCACTTTTAGGCAAAACAGTAAGTACACGGACACGGGAAGCCCTGCCGGACACATTGGTCTAGGTCTCGGCGCGATCCGTGCACTCTGAAGCGCGTGGCGGGCGCTCAAAGTTTTTTTTCCGGCGGGAGTGGATAAGACGATTTCCCTGGCTTCAGTAAGAGGCCTTACTTTGTACGTACATATCGGTACATACTACATGTCATGCTGTCTGTTTTCTCCCATAGGCTCTCACGAGCTATGAGCACACAGCTCAGACATATGCCAGGTACACAACAGACAACATGCACAGATCCCAACGTTCCAACGCTGCCACCCCCCCGCCCACCCGCCGTGCGTGCGCGACACACCCTTATGCGCAGTGTTGCTGTGGTTGGTTGCGTTTGTCGGAGCCTGCAGTCCGCATTTTTTATCCGAATATACCCAGGATGACGTATATATCCCTGTACATATTTTTTGTGTTGCACGGAGCACGGACCACCGCCTAGAGAACAATAGCCACAGCAGTGCACAGAGCGTGCTTACCTCCAGCTTCCTACAGCACCACAACCCTGCTGCCCTGCTGCCCAGCAGCAGCAGCAGTGGGCACACCTTGCGCGTATGGATGATCGTACTGCGGCTATCACAGTTGGTTATTCGATCGATCACTTGACCACGCCACGAACACACCAACCAGCATCACACACCTCTCTCCCTGCTTCAGAATCCTCTTTTTCTGCCTAT
Organism: Macrocystis pyrifera; assembly: GCA_031763025.1. Lineage (NCBI taxonomy): Eukaryota > Phaeophyceae > Laminariales > Laminariaceae > Macrocystis > Macrocystis pyrifera. Next base: position 1,180,106 of record JASSKH010000033.1, on the reverse strand, counting down.
TGCTGTGTGTGATCCAACAGTTCCACTGCTCCAGCTGTGCTCAGCACATTGCGCCAACAGCAGCAGCAGGCAGGGTACTATGCGCATGTGGAAGATCCGCGCTGTAAGCTCAGTACTACTGTAGTTCGTTGTTGCCATCGGCATTGGCCGATGCACGTACCTTCCGCAGTGTCTGGCCCATTATCCCTGGATCGATATATTCGTCGTCTCGAGTACAACAAAAACAACTCGTTCGTGCTGTACAACAAATTATTCGTACAGCAGCGTCCGTACAAAACATACTTACAGCAGTAGTTCTCATTGCTGGGTGTCCTACATTGCTGACCGATAGATCCTAGAGCCAGCTAGCTGAAAGGGGGTCAGTACACGTACGTTCCTCGCGTGGCATTCTACAGCAGTACTGCTGTATATGCAGTCGTACCTGTACAAGCTACTTTACTGCTGTAGGAGATCGTGCAAAGTGTTTTAGATTGCGTAAAAATCGCGACGTGCCAGTTGTTCGAGCACTGAATAGTTGGGAGTAAAGCAAAGTATGTTCGAGAGAATAGTGCTCTTATTATCGTAGGTACTTCGTACACTCGCAGTATTTCGGGGTTTTTGTACTCGAGATACTGCGAGTACTCGCAGTATTTTGATGTTCTGTCGATACTACTTCGTATACTTTCGGGCTCGCACTAATGCGGGGTTCGCTACTGCTGCTGGCGTGGATACCCCCTGTTGTGCTTCAAGGGTTCTGTACCGCGGGTACTAACTACAAAGCATTCTAGTCTACAAGCAGTAGCAGTATTTCGTCCGTTGGTAGTGTTCGTACTGCTACTTCTGCGAGACTCAGTACTCGCAGTAATGAAATACCCTCAATATGCCCAGTATACTTCGGGTGAGTATCATGTACACTTCAACCGTCTGTGCACCGCGTCGACAATTCTCAGGCCCAGCGTTCGGCACCAAACACATCTAGATAGTCCCACACCAGTGGGAGTTGGAGCAAACCACTTTCGCCGGAGACAACTTGAGTACTCAAAGCAGTCTGGCAGTATTTCGAGATACGCATTTGCGAGGAATATATATGCACGTACTGCGAATACTCTCAGTATCTCGAGGTTCTGTACTGCGCATACTGCCTTTATTCCAAGTATTTCGTGTTTCGATACTACTGCGGGTACATACTTTCCTGTATTCTCGGGGTTCGGTACTGCTCACACTCTCATTACTCTCAGTATTTGGGCCTTGTCAGAGCTGGCAATACTTTATCCGCCAGTACTCCAATACTCTCAGTGCTCGGACTACGATTTGTTCTCGCCGAGCATTTATCTGTGAAACCTTGATGCTACCCTGAGCACCAAGAAACATTTATTTTGGGGGAACATATATACACATTGTACCAGTATGTATGTGCTGTACCTTACTCAACCGGTCACAAAGTATCATGGCGCAACCTCGACCGCGTGCAACTTTTTTGTACGAATTAATCGCCGCGAGTCGGCTGGATCAATATATCCACTTATCGCTACCCTATCTTATATTATTGTAGCAATGATCCCACACTAATTCCGCGAACAGCAGCATAATAGCCTGTCCTCAAAAATATGTAGTGTGTGTCTTCACGTCAAAATGATGGATGGATGCAACTACTACTTCTACACAAGTGTGCAGGGTTGCGTATCATACGAATATTATTTCGCTCTTGCGCCACTCCCCTATTCATACGGCACCTCCCGGAGGGGAACCTTGTATATCATATAATTCAACGCGATAAGCAGATAACACACTCCTTTCTCTTTTTCCCGCTTTTCCCGTTTTAACCTTTCTTCTTTGGAGTGATTTCACTACTGTATGTTCACTCCTTTTTCGCTTGAGGTGTACGATGTGCTTTAGTTATGATGTTTTGATATATATCGTACTGCTTATTTTATTGTCTTATTTTTTTGTTCGGAGCCCGACCTATGACGGCGGACTACAACAGATTTTTGGCGATGCCTTAATGTGACAACAACAACAACACTCCTGGGGATAATTTCCTTATCGAAAACAAGGGGGGCACACACAAAGCTGATGGCGTCTTTGGGAAGATCTCGTTGAGATTTTTTCTCGAAGGGGGACGATCTCGTCGGGACCTGGTGTACAATCTTGCGTGTTACATCCTTCACCCATATGCATGTGTTGACAACATCTTTAGTGTCTGAACTGATTTTTACGGCACGCGCGACGCTTACGCCATGGTATTACTCGAACTACTGCGCGCTCAGCTATGCAAGCGGGTGGTAAGTATCGTTTGGTACTACCGTGATATTTTCTCAGTCGCTCTAACCTTATGTCTCCGAAAAACATCCCACACGGACAAGTACTGCTGTAGCTTGTCCTCAAAAGCGTGCGTGCGGTTCTACTGCTGTAAGTTGTAACGGCTTGCATAATCTTGTATGTTTGTACATAAGCTTGTGGGGTGTTGGCGCCGTTATAAATTATCATTGGAGAGCCAGAATTTCCATGTTAAAGTTTGTGAAATAATTTCCATGTTTGTCAAATAATTCTCAACTACGATCGTGAAATTAACAAATTAACAGAGGGGGAAATATCAGGAGAGATAAATTTCACAAAAATGGATATTCACAAAACATGGGAAAAAGCTCTCCGATGACAACGTCCCTTATACAGCAGTATACGTACGAATATTCGCAACAAGGAATACATACACGTGCCCTCGTCTGGGTATCGTGTATGCCTGTTGTACTAGAATAAGTGGATATACACTTCGTACGACGGAGGACCTGCGCTCCTGTCTGGATGAAGAGGCAGATCGACACTGTCGCCGAAACCTGCCTGGGTACCGCCTGAATAGAGGCGACGCTCACCTGGGAGTACGCTGGATTCGGCGGTGAGGAGAGAGTGCAGACCCATCATCGACGGTCGAGAGTGCTCTTGGTTGAGCCGCTCCAGCAAGGAAATTAATTTCGCAAGGCCCCACTGAACTTATTTTGGCCAATTTGCCCATCTATATAGATGTGAACGTGTATGTAAGTTCATTGTACTTTTCGCGACGGACGGCTATATTATTGATACCAGAGGTATTAATAGTATACCAGGTATATTACATAGGGCAGTGATGGCAATCAGCAAATGTGGGATCGACAGCAGCAGCAACAACAGCGACATAAACATCTGCACCACCACCAACAACCACCGATCACGGTACTGAAAATAATAGATAAAACAGTCAAAAGACGGAGTCCAATCGAGAAAAACGAGAATTACGAGAACAACTCCGTACGTACGAGTACTACTGCAAGCTGCACAACTTGCTGAATGTAATGCACTCGTACGTACGTACAAAAAACGAAGAGAACTGAACGTACGTACAATTTCGAAACAACGAACGGGGCCTCAGGGCGCACGCATGCATACAGAGATACCAGGATACCAGGTACCATGTGGCATAGATGCATGCGACTTTTGTACTCGGACTCACAAGTATACATGTTAAACCTTGTATTTCGCACTTAATACTATTCGACGTGAGTCGACGAGGGAAGCAAGCGCTCAAGTCTTTCCGCCATGAAAATGCAAGGCACGAACCGTAGTGGGGAAGGGAGGGGGGAGAGGCGAGCCTGCTATTGCGGGGGGCTATAGTAAATAGGACCAAATATTGTTAGAAAAATACGAAAATATAAAAGATTTTGTTTACCATAGGTGATATTGACTACGGTCCCCCGTAACATGACATATGATACCCCGGACGATCCGAGTTACGACTACTACAGGGGGACCATAGTTAATAGGACCTACGGTACACACAAATACCCATATATTTCCATATTTTACGAACAAAATTTGGTCCTATTTACTATGGCCCCCCGTAGTATTAACAGGAGGGAGAGAGAAAAGAAAGGCGAAGATGTAATAAATGGGATGTAAAATAACAAGAGACAAAGAAAAACTCCTGCATGCCGTCGTTCGTAGTAGGGATGTACGTTACGGGAATGGTACGAAACACAGAGAAAGGTAACTGGAGTTGGCTGTGGGTAACGGAAAACAGAGATCGAGATATCATCTTCAGCTGTACACGCCTGACAGCTACGCACTTGATCGCCCCAACTACTACTGCAGTACTGCTGTAATGTACCTGGCATACTTGATTTCAGGACAGACGAGTCAAAGGAAGGCACAGACAGGCTCAAGGGAGGGACAAACACATGTGTCCGCTGTAGTGAACGAAGAACCAACACATCATAACAGAGATACAAACCACTTGTGCGATTTTCTTGTGTTACCGGTGATGCTTGTCGCAAATTGGGGTAACGCACATCCCTCGTGCATATTTAATGGATTCGTACGTACATACGTCGTCTTCGTAGATACACCAGCTACCAGCTACACGATACGCATGATACTCTGTACTCGTACTATTGAACATCAATACATGCATCTGCTGGGAGGGATGATACGTCTGCATCACCAACATACTGCAAAGTTGGCCAAGCTATTAATAACAGCCGAGGACGTACACCCCACTGCATCTACATTGTTGTGCCGTGATTTCGTGGCCATAGAGCTTGTGTTTCTCTATTAACCCTTTTAGGACTGCAGTTTTTGTTTTGGGGACATATCCGTCTAATTCCAAGTGTTTTGTCTCCAAAACGGGACTGCGGTTCTAAAAGGGTTGATAAGATGAAGAATCGGCACAGACACTGGGTGTCCTGGATGTCGACGGGTGTGTAGTACCAGATATGTAGAAACAACGCTTCTGGAAGGGCAACTTGACGATACAAGTTCACGATTACAGCCACAGTCACTGCGTGATTGGGGGGGGATATTCTACAACATGGTGTCCGAGTCGTAACAACGCAAGGAGTCGTACACGGGCGCATCGTGATTATGCCCGTCCTGCTGTGTGCCCACGCTGTTACTTAATAGAGATGGTTGATAACACCCACAACCATTGTTTTGGTCGTCATCTCGGGGTCTCGAAAGGGTTTACGTCAAGAATACACACATGCTGCACTGCTGCTGTTACGTACCAGGTACGATTTATTGCTGCACACAAGACAATAATTCAAGGTTATGTTCTTTAGGGTTTGTGAATTCCGGGTACGAGTGCATGGAATACATACAGAGCTCATATACAGAAGTTCCGGGGACAGGTATGGAAGTCTTACAATAACTCACAGAAGTTCCGGGTATTGTGGCACGCGGTCGTACGGAACTCACATAAATTCCGGGTGCGGTATGGATGTCATAAAAAAACTCACAGAACTTCCGGGTATGAATATGGTGGAACGGGCGTACATAACTTACACCAATTCCGGGCAGGTATATATAAACATATTATGCCCATACTAGGGGTTTCGTGGCACGAGCGTACAGAACTCGCAGAAGTTCTTTGTATGGTAACACCCGGGAGATCACCCCGGGTATTGTTGTGTACATACCCTACACATTAACTTTGTCATAATTGACATGCACACGACCTTTTCGATCACATATTATACACCTGGTACATCGTAGAACAGGAGGAGTACTTCCTTTCAGACGGCCAGACGGTACACCCTGGGCATTGCGCACTGGCTATGCAGCTACTGCTACTGTGTACGCGTACCTCGCACCACGAAAACAAGGATACTTGAAGAATATTCAAAAGTACCAGCTACGTACATACATATAATCTCATGCGTAATCAGAACAGACGAGATTGGCACGTTTAGCAAAATATGAAAACATTCGGGGCGTTATGTTTCGTTCAGCGTGCGGGTCTGCTGCTGCTGCTGCCGCTATAGTTTGTGGTGCAATCGCGAAAGTATGGGAGAAAAATGTGGATATGATTGAACGAAGGAAATCTGGGGTTTGTGGAGAGGGGGGGGGTGTACTCGATAAGAGAGATGTACTCGATCTCATGCATGGCCGTAGTCGTATGACCATGGACCCTCGCATCCCTACAATGCCGGGACGGAGCATGTCGGGTTTTCACCGACCAGGCAGACATTGCTTGCACCAAGCGCGAAGCGCCGTGAGGTGTCCGGCGGGTCGCATGAAGGGTGAGCTGCATCCTACTAAGAACCGCTTGTGAGGCGGACTTGCATATGGATGACAGCTTCAATGAGTTTGTTTAATTTCCGGTGTGGCCACTTCCAGAGACAGCAATGGGAGTACTATGTAACTGCCTCTTGGGTGCCTTACCTTGAACACTACGTGATAGGATCAATTCCCTTGTGCAGAGCAAAGGTTATTTACTTCGCACAAATGATCTAACTAGACGACCAGCTGTGGGCGACCGCCAAAAAAACAAACAAACAAACAAACAAACAAACGGTACCCTGGATGTCTAGCTCACGTAGTGAGCGGCATGTTCTACAGTGTCGTTGCCAACCGACGCCAACCCAACCCATATATATATATATATATTTCTCATCACTTTCACTTTCCAGCCTTATTCGGGTTTGTGGAGAGGGGGTTGAATTATTGGTATGTTTGAGAAGAAGGGGTGGGGGAGAGGGTCATCAACTTGACGATGGGTGCAGGTGGTTGAACTGGAACTAGAGGCTGGGAGGGGTTGGGATAGAAAGGAAGGACACCGTCTACAGTAGTAGTCCAGGGCTCTACTGGTGGGCGTGGGTGAGCAGGGGTCTGGCAGTGGATGGGAGGTCGACGAGTTGAAAGAAGGTACGATTACAACAGCAGTATCATTCATTTTCTCCACATTCTCGCATTTTCGAATTGTTGAAAAATTGTATCTTCGTGTACCAGGTATTACATTCGTATATGCCCCAAAAATCAAACGTGTCGTACTACGGCAAAATTGATGAGCGACAAAAAAAAAAAGAAACGCAAACAAAAAAAAAAAAAGACGGAAAAGGCTTTTCACATTGCTTTCGCAACCAGCAGCAAACACGTACTAGTAGGAAAAAGTGGCAATTAAAAACGCGGCTCAAACGGTCACTTTTGAGATTAAATGAGAATTGTCTGTTTCCAATTTTCGTTGCGGTCGTCGGATTCAAAGGTACTACAGCAAATATGTACAAGTAGGAAAAAGTGGCAATAAAAAACGCGGCTAAAACGGTCACTTTTGGGATAAATGAGAATTGTCTGTTTCCAATTTTCGTTGCGATCGTCGTAGTCAAAGGTCTTATATACTCGTACGTCTTACCGGCACGTCAAAGGTCTTACACACTCGTACGTCTTACCGGCACGTATTACTGGTAAAATGTACCAGTAACATACCTGGTATGTATGAGGTATATATTGTATCATGTTGGCATATCGGTGCTTTGTGACTGATGTCTGTATTTACCAGGTACCATGGTATACCCTACTCCAACAACGCCAACACAAGCACTCAGCACTTCACACCCAAAACACCCACAACCACGTCCACGCTATCGCAATAACCTTCGCGGGGGAGCGCTTCGCTCGACCCGTTGGACCTACGCCGCGAAAACAGTTGCTCGAGAGGCTGGCCGGCGGCATGCTGTCTGTCGAAAATCCTTCTGAGAAACAAACCTCTTCTGTGATACCAGCTGGGTATATGCCAGGCGGAAAGAGTGCGTTTCGTTCCCGGCTGTGGCTACCCTGCACACCCCATCATGAGGCATCCGACCCGACTACGCACCCCAGTTCGCCAACAGGTGCGAGCTGGGCCAGCCACCAGCCATGGTGCTGCCAGAGCGGTTGATGGGCCACGATCCGCTCAATACTACGTATTTGGATGCGTTTTTTTTTACACGGTGTTGATCATGCACCAACCCACGAATGGAAAGCAAGCCCTTATAATTTATTTTTTGTTGGGGAGAAATGAATGACCCATTACCCGTGCAAAAGCGAGGGAAATAATTCTAGTTGAAACTCGCAAAATTGAGCACCGCACCGCAGCAAAAACATTTATTGCAATTACTCGTTTTCTGCATGGAAATCGTGTTTAGGCAAATATGTCTTGATGCATGGGTGGCGATAGAGCAATGAAACTAAGGGTGTGTCTAAACAGAATCGAAATCGAAAATCGAATTGATAATAAACAAGGCGCTGATTGGTCCCTGGTCAAAACATGTTCCCCTTCGTTTTTTAGGTTCCGAAAAAATGAACGATTTACAACCCAATGCCAAAATCAAAACGTTGACGGCTGGGAATCGAAAAGGAAATCGAAAGCACGAACAGCAACAATTCAGCTCGTCCTACTGGTCAGCGCAGCCACGTCAAAATATCACATCAGGACCACCGTACACAGTATCCAACCCACATCCAGCACGGCAACATCGCCGCACAGACCCCCCGTAAACAGCCAGCAGGTGAACCACAACACCAGCCCCGACGTTCTCGGGCCTTTGTTTCCCGGAGTTCGAGCCAGAGCGAACATAGTTTGAGGAAAATTCAGGATGATACCCTCGAGAACAAGGTCGGAAGTTCGTTCTCAGTATAATTTCAAGTTTGATCTCGGGGCGTCAACGTTGGACGCGCCACCACCTCCATGGGAGGCCCAACGACCTCCCGGAATCGAATTGCCGTCGCGTTTGCCTGCTTGTGAGGTGGATCTGTGTTACCGAGCGCTTGATTGCCGGCATGTGTGCACAGATGCGAACGGCCTAGTAGGTTGTGCTCTCTGTTGCTTTTCCCCTGGACTTCTATTTTCACTTTCCGATTCTGTTTAGACACCTCGGCAAATTTTTATGGAAATCGAAATGAATTCGATTTTCGATTGAGCTTTTCGATTCTGTTTAGACACACCCTAATATCGGTTGTCTCGTAGGGTCTGCAGCCGAGTCTCCACATTTTTTTGCCTTGATCGGGAATGACGATTTTACTACGAATTGCGTTGAAAAGTTGGTGTTGTTTTGAGTTTCGCCGATATCACGTCGAGATCGAGTGATATATCTTGATTTTTTTTTTTAATAATAAACTAAGAAAGCACGTCAGCTGTTTTATAAATTCATACCTGGTACGATATTTTTATTTTTGGCACAAGCAGTGTTGTCAGGGTTAGCCTCCAAATTTCAAGTCCCAATTTCAATGGGTCACGAGATGAGACATTCCGATGGTTCATCCATTATTCGGCTGGCCTAGCTCGTAGGCAGGTAGACAGCAGGCATGCACGCTGGCGGGCAGCATCCTGCATGCATGCAAGGTAGGTAGGCAGGCGGGGCAGGCAGGGCGCCTACGTACCGATCACCCTCTACAGCATCCACCACCGTGGACAACAGCGTCTTGCCTACCAGCAGTACACAGACCCGTACAGCGTACGGCACCACCATGTACGACCACTCTGTAGAGCACCGTCACGTTCGACAACAACTTGACTACTGCTGTAATACTGCTGCACAGTGTGTGTGTTCTTCACATTAAACCATTCTTCTACTCGTCGACATCCAGCAAGCCCAGTGTCCGTGCTGATTCTTCACCCTAGAAAGATACGAGCTCTGTGGTCACAGACTACGACACAGAGATAACACACCGTAATGAGCCTACGCAATACCATGCCTTCGCACTAGGTGCGACCGACACAACACACATACATACGCCAGCAACCAAAATACACCATACAGAAAGAGAAGCAACGAAGAAACCAAACCGAAAAAGAAAAAGAAAGTAGCAGCGTCGGATGTACGAGGTATGAATGATACATGGAGGTACCAGGTACGTACGATGCCGTTATGAATAATACTCGTACTATAATCCGTTCGGCAATGCTGACCGGGCACAGACGCCTCCAGGTCCACGGTGATAGCTAGGTTGCTCGAAGCTCCCTCCACCGCCATCGGCGTTGAACCTTCTACGGCGGCCACCCCTGCCCCGTCCGGAGGACCCCTCCCCCGAGTGCTTGGTCGACGCTGCAGTGTGTCCGCTGTCGAGGCTGTCGGGGGGGGGGGGGGGAGGTCATGCTGAGCTACGTACAAGACGGGTTTTCACGTGTCTCGAACCAAGTTTGTTTGGTTCAAGGGCTCACATACCATGATTCTAAAACGAGGATATATAATTACAGCCGTCAACGTAAAGTTGATACCTGGTACCTGGTACATACTACAAGCAGTTGTACCCGTTAGTGAAGATACACCTGGTGCGTCGTGATGAACTTTGGACGGGCAAGCTCAATCGTTATTCCTTTCAGTATGTACTCGCCCGCGTGTGGAGTACTCGTAGAGCAACAAAATGTGAAAGCTATTATTTAGTAATAAACGTACCTGGTACTGAAGAGGTGCAGACTGGAGGACAGAAGCGAAAGAGGGAGGAAGGAAGGAGCAACGCCTGCAAATTGCGAATACTGCCGGAGGATTAGTGGACAATGTGGGAATACTAGAATATACTGATAGGTCCTCCCCTGCACCCCAAGCTTCGAATAGCCGTCACAGATGACAACTCTCTACCTGCTGCTACCCATGCTGTTGTTTTTGTCCTGAACACCAAAGGAGATGGAGAGAGCGGGGAGGCTAATCATTTTGTGCACGTACCTTCAGCGCGTCCGATGACCATCGTACTACTCTTGCAGCATTGGCAGAAAAACCTCGGGTTCGGCCAAGAACGCGCGCAAAGAAGCAACGCGCGGCACCTATTAATCGGTGAGCACAGCACGTGGGTTCGAGAGACGTTTCATATTATTCTGAAGGCTTTTCTCTTGCCCTGAAGTCCGGGGTTCGGGTTTCGGGATATAAAAAACGTTTTTTCTCGGCGCTGGTGTCTCTCTGTTTTATTGGACCCTTGTGACAATCTAATTCTGCTGCTGCTGCTGTAGACAGGATTTTTTGTCACACGACTACATGTATATACTCCGAATCCGTTTGAACCAGGAGTATAAGCCTTTGCGTGCGTCGATGCTCCATGCCTCGGCCGGAGATGGCTCCACGGCTCACTTGAGGGCATGGCACATAGTTTGAGTTACTTTATACCTGGTACATTACAAGTATAAGTATAAGTATCAACAACAATTAATAGTGACTCATTATGGAAACCAAGCTCACTCATTGCTGGCAGGTACCAAAATGTTCTCGATAAAAAATCCCGCGAGACAGCAGCGCTGACAATGAATGTCGCGCGTTGCGAAACCAGCATCAGAAAAAGACACCAAGCCGACGACGTCAATGTGGGGCGGAGCCCCAGGAAGGTTCTCTCTTATGTGGTTGTGGTGTGGAGGACACACGGAGGTGGGTTGGTGTCTCGAGTCTTCACGGAATGGAGCTGAGTCACCTATGTTGACCTTGAACTTGGGTGTAATGAGGCGGTACAATGTAGGGGAAGGGGACCTGGTATCCACATACATAATAAATAAGTGTATTAAATTATTACACGAAAGGGGACGGGGATGTATCGGAAAAAAAAGCAGATAGATATATATACCGCGCTATCCAGAATTGAAAATGTCATGTCAAGCCACGCAAAATGTGGGCTGTCAAGGATGTAGGGCCGAGTCTTACGACACTAAAACTCAGTAGTCTGGTGTCAGTCGAGGCATGTCAAGGCAGAGTTGCCGTCTGTCGAAGATTGAAAGTGCTGTCTCTTGGCATCTCTGTCCAGAATACCAGGTACCTTATTATTACCCCAAACAAATCATTTATTTGCTTCTTGTGATGCACGAGGTCTTTGACTGGTGCGTGTGTGGTGTGCGGCTCAATCGCTTCACGATTGATCCCGCCGCTATTTTTTAGCACGATACCAGGTATAGATTTTAGATAGATAGGCGCCCTTGCCCATCCATCCACAATAATAGTCGTCGTGCGTTCGTGAGAGCAGGTTCCTTCCTCGTCCTTCTTCCCCTCTTCGCCAGTTCCTCAGCCCTCACCGTTAGGTGGCATCACAGCGGGAGCCAAGTCCGGCTGTACCCCGCGGTATGATGGACACCCCCTCCGACCCAACCGATTGCACCAGAACGCTCCGCCTCGAGGAAGGTCTCAACTTTGATGGTTCATCAATCTCGAGCCCGGATTCTCAAGCTCAGGCAGTGGTTCGTGTCCAGCCGGTAGTGAGCCCTGATGGCATCGCTAGCTCCTGCTCACGAACGGAGAAGCCGGCCAGGAGCAATAGCGCCTGCAGGAACATCTTGCTGGGGCAGGTGCTGTCCGTTCTGATCGCGACGATGTCGATGAGCTCCGCGAGCCTGAGTGATCGGGGGGTGAACTTGCCTTGCTTCGTCAACTTCCTAAACTACGGCATGATCACGGTGTTCTTCTTTCTGCCTAAGCTGATCGCGCAAGGTTCTCCGCAGCTCACCGTACCCTGGTGGCGGTACGCCCTCTACGCACTGGTGAGCACGAAAGAGGGACCGCCGTGCCCGGCTTTGTTCCTTGCACCCAGCATCACATAGCTGTTGTGATTTACGGATTTCGTGATACCGATCAATCAACTGCTGCTGACGTCTCTCATGTGGAGAGTAGCATCACAAATCTCCACACTACAGCCTACGAATACGACCACCCAGATGTAGGGATTCGCGTCTTTTCGAAAAATTCGAATAAACAACGGCTACAGCAGTCACAGCTCTCACAGCCCTTCGCAGCCCTTCCAACAAGGCCATCGATCGTGCGCCGAGGGGCTAGCTACCCTGACAGTAGCCAATGGGGTTGCCACGTGTAACACTGCGTGCATCAATGCATGTAAGCGGCCCCCGTCGCGATACCTTCCCGGGCTCGTATGGTCTCCGCGTTTGGAGAGGAGGCCCGGCACAACAAGCCATGCGATACGCGAGATATCTGCAACGTGCGAAAATGTTGCACCGCCCGAGTTATGTGACTGGAAAATAATACTTTTTGTAATAAATGAAAGTGCGAAAAAAACTATTAATACCAGGTACAGCAGCAGTACATCATTATCGCATCACCGCACTACGTATCCTTTTTTCACTTTTTTTTCCATCCCATTCGTTATCTTCGTGCTTCTCTTCTCAGACCCGGGATTCTCCCTCTTGCGTTGCATTTTTATCGTATCGCGAGAAGATTCCGGCCCTTCTTTCCCCTGCAGACTCGAATCGAATTGTGCCTATACCCATGATAAATGATAATAGCAAATCCCTCAGATTCCATTTTTTTATTTATTTTTGCGAAAGCTCGACCCAGGTGGGATTCGAACTCATCAACTCTTTATATGGAGCGTTTGAGGATACCACTAGCCCGCAGAGGCGACCGGCAATCGATTATCCTGGAAGAAACATATCCAAATATTTGTATGGTGTCAACATCCATAATCCAGATACCGGTACCTGGTATCATACCGATACCACGCACGACGCCACCCTTCTACGACATCGTACACAGCGGACTTTTACCTAAACTTCTATATACGTAATTAATTTAGGGTGATACTGCCGTTGCTTGCTGTCGTGGTGCAGGTGGACGTGGAAGCGAATACGTTGGCGGTGCTCGCGTTTCGGTTCACCAGTATCACCAGCGTGACCATGCTTGACGCTTTTAGCATACCCGGTAAGAGTATTTGCTGAGTGTCTTGTGTGCTGGGTTCTGCGGTGTGTTGCGTCCCTGGGAGGTGGGGGAAGAAGGTGGAAGGGCGCGAAGCAATGCTTGGAAAAGCTAAAAAAAGTACTTTCTGATGACAGAGATGTTGGTACCACTTCATTATGATATACACGACACTTGCTGATGACTCTGTACTCGTATATAGGTACCTGGTAAACGAGGATCATGCCCAGATGTGCGTGAATTTTCGGTGTGGTACAGCAGTATTTCATACCAGGTATGTCTATGCGTATGAGGGTTGTTGGCGCGCATATGGAGCCAAACGCTTGATGTGTGCACATGTGTTCGTACGCACGTACCTGCAGTTGTTGTTGTCTCACATTGACTCCGTGGTCGCACATAGGCATGATAGATGCTGGGGCCGCAGTGCGCCTGGGTGATGGGAGCGATGATGCAGAGAGTTTTCACATTTACCTTGTAGAGTTTTTCTGTTGTTTCTGAGTGTTTCTATTAATAGTTTTTTGTAGCTTTAGGGCCACTCCTAACGAACAAAAAAAATCACGATTCGTGATATTTTTGTCGTGAATCGTGATTTTTTTTGTCGTGATTCACGACAAAAAAAATCACGCGACAAAAAAAATCACGATTCACGACACCAATTTTTTTAGCTTTTCCCTAAAAAAAACAAAATCACGATTCGTGACATTTGACGTGTCTCAAAATACGCCTGATCAAGGCACTACGCAACCCACGTGCACCAACGGTATCCGATGGTCGGCATAGGGGCATGGCAGACTCTGCTTCGTACGCCGCTTGTGGACAACGGGCGGCTGCCCAAAGATACCGCTGGGCGCGGGCTAACGAGGAGGTTGTGGCCTCGAAATTTCCAGGAGGAGGAGCCACTGCTGGAAGACAAAAGCGAAAATGACCTGGGGATGTCACAGGCCAGGCGGGGCAGACGGTCTGCGAGATGGAATCTCGCGAAACGAGCTTGGCCGACGGCCGGTGAAGTTGGAATCTCGCAGGCTGGGTCAGGCTTCGGCCCGCGATTCGAGTATGTCACGGGCTGGGCCAGGTGCGGACGGCCCAGCCCGGCCTGGCCGTGCCCCACTCTCGAGAGTTTGCTCCACACCCCCAAAAAACGTTGGGTTTGAAATATCAGAACTTTAACTATTTGAAAATATCACGAAACGCGACGTTTTTCGGCTTTTTTCGTTAGAACTGAAATGTCACGGATCGTGATCTTTTGGCATGCCTAAAAATCACGAATCGTGATTTTTTTTTCGGTTCGTTAGGAATGGCCCTTAGAAAGATACGTAAATGGAGAAGACACGGGGAAGTTGGGAAGAAAGGCCAAAGTCCACACCATCATGTTTTCCCGGAGTGCCGAGAGTGCTGTTAATTTTGTACCAATGTTTGTACCAACGATACCGAAGTACGTACGTAGTATTAAATTCAGGGTTCTACACTATTAATATTCGACCTTGTTGTGGGCATGCCGTGCCATTGCCATGGTACCGCCCATGGCATACCATGACATCACCACGGCATCCCATGGGGTGGCATAGGATTCCATGCTACGCCGTGGGGGGCGCCCTGGCATGCCATGGGTGGTACCATGGCAACCCCCGCGGCTACCGCCACGGCACTCCATGGCAACCCGACGGCATGTCATGGCAACCCCCACGGCACCCCAATGTCCACGGCACGTAGGTTAGGGTTTAAGCTGGGGTTAGGGTCAGGGTTAGGGTTACGGTTACGGTTCCATGGTATGCCGTGGAGGTCCGTGGAAAGTTCCGTGGTGAGTATATGCCGTAAAAGATGCCGTGGAAGGTTTTGCCGCATGTGGTGACACGGCATGCCACGGCATGTCGCGAAAAAAGACAATAATGTACATGCCTCTGAGACTCCTTCAATAAAGCTTATCAATCGGAGAAAGGAAGAGAAATAAATAAAATGAAAATCACATAGGGTCAGCGCAAAACGAAGAGAATAAAATGAAGTAAAAATAAACAAAAAGAAAAGGAAGACAACGGAAGACCACGTTCGAACCAGCTGCACCAGTTGGTGGTACGAGTAGTATATGGCATGTTCTACTTCCTAGTCTGCCCGGTACCTTGCTGCTGTGAAGCGGTGCCCGCTATAGGGTAGTGGTAGATAGCGCGGGGCCCAAACACTAGCGTGTGCAACTCGGTCAACCGGGACGACAGCAAACTTGGTGTCGTTTGCCAGAGGACAGAGGGGTGTGCGGAGTACCGAACAAGAAGAAAAGAGGAAGAAAAGGGGAAGAGAAAACGAGAAAACATCGAGGCCAGGAAACAGACCAAAAGCTGGACACAGGTCAGGAGAAATCGATCATGTCCGAACCACTATGTATGGCCGATAACTTAGCTGCCTTCCGGGGCGGCAATGCTATCGGGACCCTACTTGGTGATCATGGAAGAAACACGGGCGAGCTGGAAGCTCGATATAGTCCTAGCTCGATGACCGTTTGAAACACGGGTCGGCGGAAGCCGACGGGGGTCAAGATACAGCCCAGGCTACAACACGATTTTACCTCGGCGATAATCTATTCTTTGGATTATTCTCGTATTCGTGAGACTACAAGACTGCAACGTATCATTTATATCTATAGCCCATGAGTACTCCACTCATATCACACTACCCTGTCTGCCATCTCCTTCCTATTTTCGTCCACTGCAGTTTCCCTTCTACTCCTGTTCCCCCCCCCCCCTCCGCATTCCCTTGGTCGGGTTTTCTGCTACTCCTCTTGTTGCCCCCCTCCCCCCATTCCCTTGGACTCCACCCACGGCGGATGCGCGGCGCTGCCTACTCAGCTCAGCCTCAGCCTCGTGCCACCTCACCATGAACCGTTCGGCTGCTTCGAGGGTCCCCCGGTATCACTTCCCCGCTTTTTTTGCAGCAGTGGGCCACAGCGTGGCCTCAACTCCAAACACCAAGGGGGCAAGTTCCGTTGACCCTTCGGTGGCTCGGAACTCGCTAAGGTCTTCGACTATGCATCTATGCCAGGTCTTGAACTGTCCGCCAGGTCTCGGGTTCTCCCCACCAGCCATCGTCCCGAACATTACCCGACTGGGTAGTCGATCCTTGCTTTGCCGTGCCACCCCCCCCGCGAAGAAGAGACGCCGTTTGCGGATGGTCGTTTCGATGCTCTCGCAACGTGTCATCTTGAGGGCCTTCGCGGACGAGAGGGTGGTATGGTCAGTACGAAGTCGGCGCTGGAAGTCAATGACTCGCAACAGGACTTGGTGGTGAGTCGTTCGAAGCTTGCAAAGTGTTCCGCTCTGAGGCTTCACGTCACACACCCGTACAGCAAGGTCTCAATCACCTCGGCCTTCAGCATTCGGACTTTCATGCTAAGGGGGGCGGTCGTCCTATCATACAGCTCCGGGCCGAACCGTTTGAGGCATGCTCGCATGAGACGGATCCGTAGGTCGATTTTCAAGCCTGTCCTGCGACCACGAACTGCATTGTATTGTGGCGATGAGTTAATGTGAGAACAACAACAACTGCTGCTGCGCCAAGAACGACTTCTGCCCGGGTCGTCTGCTGTCCATTCTCCTACATGATGCGTGATCGCGCACCCTGCTTGTCCGTCCGAGCTGTCGTATTTTAAGTGGTTTTACGTTCGTAGCAATATTTTTTATCTGACCTGTGGGTATGAAATACCAGGCACATACGATATGTATGTATGTTCTTCACATTGACATTTCTACCCGACGACATCCAGCACATCCAGTGTCCGTGCTGATTCTTGCTGATTCTTCAATCCTATTTATAGAGAGATATCAGGCATGTGGTCACAAAACTACGACGCAGAGGTACAGCGGTAAGTAGACAAATGCAACATGCCATGTTACCGTGCTGGGATAGGCCAAATACATGTGGTATTATTGTTTCTGCAGTTTTTTTGTTTCAATCGTTTTTCTCTTTCATAGAAGGTGGATGTCGTCCCAGGAGTGCATTGTCTACTCTGCCTACTGCTGTAGAGCAGAAAAGAATATCGGTGGCGTAGCTGTGTGATCTTTTATCTCTTTGTATAGGATTCAAGAATCGGCACGGACACTGGTTGTGCTGGATGTCGACGGGGTAGAAAAGAACGGGATAACACACACTGGAAACGACAGGCACGACAAACACAATCTATGAAATAGGGAAAACCATAGAAACTTGAAATAGCAAATCGAAACTAAAAATGTATGTTGATTATTAATAGGAGTACGTCGTACTTGACAGAAGTTCTCCTACTGATTTACCTCAATCAAGTACGAGTGTATTCTTCGTACATGAACCAAAACACAACATCAAGAACGCGCCCTCCGCCTAGCTACGACGTACTCATAGAGCAGTCGAAAGGACCATCTGCCATTATTTATTTGTGTATATTTGTTTTTTTTTTTGTTGTCACTTTTACTTTCCAGCATCACTTGTAGGAGTTTTACGCTCAGCGATCTTGCAGAGAATGTCAAGTCATGGCCACAGGTATCATCCCTTCTCCCTTCCGTTACGTGCCTTTATTTGCGCATAGGGTTCAGCACCCCCACCGCTCGTCGACTTTCGTCGAATGCTGCAGACTCACGCTCTTGCACTTTCCCCAGTTTTCTTGCAAGAAAAAGTCCCTACTCACTCGTATGGGTACGAGTGCGAGTATGTGTGAAGGCATATACACTCGGTGAGACTCCAACCTACGAAAGTGGCCTGCGTAGGCACGCGGATCACCTACCAAGCCACCGGGGACGACATTGTTACTCGTGTGTCAGCCAAGTAACAGCAATCAGCAGTTCTTGTTTCATTTGGTCTATCCCATTCATTATTTGAAATCATTTTCCCCCTTTTATTTTATCTCTCACTCGTATATAGTTGACATGTACGTACTTGGTAGGTACCAGGTTAGAGTGGCCTTGCCTCAGGCTAGCGGTATTTTTTTCTCTTTCTGGTTTTTCTTCACAAGTTGTGTACTCGTGGCCTCTACCGTACAAGTGTATGAACAAATATCTGGTATGCACAGTCAGAGGTAACGTCAGGTACGAGTATATAACTACTGTCGTATACTCATATACCAGGCAATGTTGTCGGAGCATCGTTTGCTATTTTGCTTCTTTGCTTGTCAGGTGTGCTGTGCCTTTCTCTTTTCGTTTCCTTCATTTCTTTCTTTCCTTGCCTTCCGTTTTTCTTTCTTTCAAAGTATCTGTGGGTTGCTGGTGTGCTGGTCGCATCCAGTACGCTGAACATGTTGTCTACTCTGCTTTCATTTTTTTGTTCATACAATGAGTTACCTCCTGTGTCAGCCGTGTAGTAGTTTGTTGACCGACCAGGACCGACCACAGAGCTTGTATCTCGCTTTGATGGTATGAAGAGTCAGCACGGACACTGCAGGATGTCGACGGGTAGCAAGACTGGTACGAGTACACACTTACATTTTCCACGTACATTATGTTTTTATTTCTTCTTATTTTTTGGTCTTCCTCTGTCTCACAGCAGTCTGTTACCACGGAATCAGTACGTATCTCTCTAGGATAAGGAATCAGGACGGACACTGGGTGTACTGATGAAGCTGGGTAGAAAAGACGATTTTATGTGAAGACAACAACAACAACATGAGTAATATTCAGTGGCTTACTAATAAGTATGTATTTATATAAACTAGACTAAAGACTCCGAGAAAACAGCAGTGAGTGGCGTTTCTTTCAACCCGAACTTGCTTCAGGATTTCAAGATTGACTGATGACAGGTCCTATTCTTTCCTGCACGGCCGTGCACCGTCCATACCTATCATATATACTTCGTACTGGGGCCAGGGGTACTACCAAAGGGTACGAGTATGCGTTTGTTTTTATCAGATAGTATCCACGGCGGTAGTACCGACGGTGGAGTGGAGTGTATCACGTACGTTGCATGTCACATGTCTCCGGTATTCGTACTGGGATTTTCTCGAAAGTTGCAAGTTGCCAATCTTGAGTTATTTGTACCAGTCCAGTTGTTTCAAGAAGAAAAGACCTCTCGAACTGCGGAGGAGATGGTTGTGAAAGAGGCCAACAGCCAAGCGGAGATCTCGCAACCTGCAACAACTTCACAATTTCTAAAAATTTCGGAGTTTCATGTTTTTAAACCCCCGTATATGAAACAATTTTTATCCCCCCTCACCCAAAGTTATACAATGGGTGAAGATCACTTGAAAACGAGAAGTTCGATACGCACGTATGCTGGCCGTTTTTTTTTTCGTTTTTGGACGGTACGTACGTATTTTCACCGAGCCCGAGCTTGGGGGTGAAAATCGGTTAGTGAACATGCTTTCGACCCAATCCTCCCCGCACATGTCGAGATCCGGGGCCGAAACGGCCGAGGGTGGCGCGCCCGCGAGGTTACACTATTCCAATGTAACAACGAGATATCATGTATGCACTACCTTCGGTCTACTACGTACTCTCCTTGCTTCTGAACCTGTAAATATTTGGAAAACTCTAAAAACTCACCTACGAGTACACACCCCGGTGGAACGCGCGATCGAATTATGTCTGCTGCTGCTGTTGTATCACACCAAGTAGGTTTGGCAATCTGGGAGAAAGGATCTTTACGGGTGCTTTTGAATTGAAAATTGACTCGCGCGGTCTGCACTTCGCAATCGTCGCCCGCAATTGAGAAATTTCCTCATTCGATGCAAAAACGGCGCAGCCGTGCTTATCGCCAGTTTTGTGTATTTTTTGTTCTGGCTTTTCTCTGTCTTACACAAGCAGTGACTACAGAAATAATACGATCTAATGTGAAAACAAAATTCAAGCTACAATATGTCATAACATGTGACATTATGGAACTGCTGTATCGTCGGATGGCAAAACAATGAACACGTACGTAGTAGTACCACATACGATGAACAATGGCTTTTCTCTAATACCAGTATTATTAGTCTACTGAAGTATTACTATTGCATCGACCAAACGGTTTTATCAACATACCAGGTATTGTATTGTCAGGTACCAGGCGCCAGGTAGTCTCTCCTGGTACTGTAGGTACTACGAGTACTGCAAATCTGATAATAAATCAGCTATAATATCGGTGCAAATATTCCACCTAACATGCCGAGTCATTTATTTGAATTGCCAAGAAAAAAGGATACTTGAGCCGTTTCTTATTTTCGGCCTTTCGACGGTCGAGTGTACGCAGGACCGAGCTACGCAGAGCTGAGTCGCAATAACACCGTTATACCATCACACATGACACCATGCCATACTTGTACCAACCAACAAAGCGCTAGTCACCATGCCCTTGGCCCTTCTTGTTATTTTGAGGATGTCCTCAGGAGTGAACGACAAAAAGAGAAAACGGAACCACACCCGCCACGGTGGCGGGTTAGATTTTTTGTCAGGAATTAAACAAAACGTTTTCTTGTTTCAATTTGTTTTTATTTGATTATAGTACCCCCCTCCTGTCTGGGACTTTAACAAAAAAAGTGGAATGCCTTTTTTTCGCATGCGGTTGATGTCTTCCGTATGTTTTCCCTCCATTTTAGTTGTGGGCCTTTGCTCTGTCTCTGTCTCTCACTCTGTGACCGCATAATTTGTATCTCTCTAGGATAAGGAATCAGGACGGATACGGGGTGTACTGATGTAGGGTAGAAATAATGGTGTGTAATGTGAAGACAACACACATGATACCCTGGCATGATGTGTACACTTTTTAACCCTTTCAAGACTGCAGTCCCGTGGTCGGGACAGACCATTCAAATTTTAAGTAGTTGGTCCCAAAAACGGGACGGCAGTACATTAATAATTGTTTCCGAAATTTCTCTGGTTGTTGTGCTCTGCTGTGCTGCTTCATGCCCCCGTCCTGTCCCGCGCCCAAAGCTGTGATGGTGCTATCGTGCCTGTTGCTCCGCGCACGGTATACCGGAAAGCATCTCGTCGGCGTGGCCCTGTGCTGCTTGGGCGGCTTGGCTCTCACCATCCTGTCCGACTTGCAAGAGCGTCAGCCGAGGAGCGCCTACCCGCAACCAGTCAAGGGTGATGTCCTGTGCATCGTAGGGGCGGCTTTATATGCCGGAGCAAATGTTATGCAGGAGGACTTCGTCAAAAATCACGACAGGGTGAGTCGCAACGGGGGCAGGGGGGACAGTGGGGTCCAGTTTGGGCGTTAGCACGTCGACTTGAAAACTGCTGTGTATTTATGTACGCATTATTTGGTCCAGAGACTTTTTCTGCAGCGGTCACAAGTGCAGTTGAACGGATAGGCGTACCACGGAAACTGGTCTCTGACTGCTCTGAACTGTTTTCTTGACCCCCTGAGGTTTCTCGAAACTGCCTCAGAAATGTCGCTGGCGGTATATAGCGCAGACTTGCGGCTCAAGATACATACCATACCGGATGCATATTATGCACACAAATTATCGACGTCATTGACACGTGGACAGCCGCCAGTGGTCAACGCAAGATTACGAAATGCTTCATACCGTCCTACAGTACTAGTGAACAGCTTCCGAGGTATCGCCCCGTAGCTTATTGTTAGGGGAAAGGGATACGCACTCGACGAAATGACCAGCGCTTGGCATAACCAGCGCGCACTGGCCACGCGCTGCACGCACCCGACTTGTGGTTGGAGCCTAGAGGTGACTAGAACTCATGCAGGATGCAGGACCCCTGACATCTCGCGTTACGTTGAGTTCCGTTAGCTATTCAACTCCTAGCGTATGATACGAATATTATTCCATAAATTTGGTGAATTGGGCCCCGCACTTTCGTGTTTTTTTTAGGCTTCAGGCATTGGCGCGTGCGCGCCCTGCATGCGGCTCCACCGTTTTGACCTCGGTGCTGTCAGTGAGACGACTCCGGCTCGACGCGCGCTTACCACCTCATCTCGAACGCGGCGGATCGCTGCCCCAACACTAGCGTGCTGCTCTATCTTTTGTACACTGTAGATGGCACTACGAGTATATGCTTCAAGTATTCGTTTAGTCTATACCACGTACATACATACATGTCGAATTTATTGCCACATTGTGATTGCAGCCTTACACGATGAGGGGTCGGAAAGTCATGAAGTGCCGCTTTCGCCACATGTGCGACGCTATTGACTTTTGGTACCTCAAGTCGGTGTCTCGCCATGAGGAGCACGCACATGTCAGCTCCTTGGCTTGCTCCTTGTTGCGACACATCTTATGGCGACACCTCCGAGCGATTATCTAAACACTAGTGTTCACACGCAACAAATTCCCGCGAAGCAGCAGCGGCGAAGCCATCGGCCACGCCGCCCCCCCCTCTTCGCCATTTGATTACAGCCTATGTTGGGTACTACCCCGAAACACAGGTGATCAGATAACACACCACCTTATGAGAATTTCAGAGCCGATCTTCTCCCACGCGTGCCATAAGGGGAACACACAACCAAAATGGTGGCTTCGGAAGTTTGAGGTATTTTCATAGCTCGGCGTCTTCGCCTGTCGTGTCACCGTTGTAGAGAAAATCGGCTCTCAAATTCATCCCAGAGGGGTGTGGTGTCTTATCGCACGTGTGTTGTATTTTACGGGAATACACCCGCCCAGCGCCAGTGAGAACTTGGATGGAGTCTTCGCACTGAACGAATTTACCCGTAAACTTTACAGCAAACCTACACGCGAAGTATACGCTGTGTACATTCCTGGTATAATATACCATACCTTTAGAGTACCGCAATACCGCACAGTACACGAGGATAGCACACCCTCTCATCTCCGAGCTGGTTTTATCGAAAACGAGGAGAAAGCCAACGCCGAGCGTCTTGCGACTGCTGTGGAACATACCGATTTGTTTTTTCCAGAGCCACCATCTACTTCCGTTGTACATATGATATCATACATGCCCCCCTTGTTCAGAAAAATCTTTGCGCTCGAAATGATGCCTTTGCGTTTGCATATAATTTTGTCGCAAAGAAAAGGGTGGTAGTACTTGTATATTTATCCGTGTATAAGTGTTCATTCGCCATTCGAAAATGAACGGGTGTTTCCTTCACTACCCACCCCCTGATGAGTGGAAAGGAAAGACTGGTCGTTTTGGACATGGCCAAAAAGACCTCTCTTTTGATGGAGGTATGAGCAGTGGGATGACTGAAAGTTGCCAACTACAGCAACACAGCAGTAGGTATTCGTTGGCTCTATATTATAGTCAGTTGCAGCGGAGCCAACGATTCGACTATTTGTCTCCTCTATGGGCAGCTTATTTGCTACTGGGTGCGCATTTCCGAGTGCCAACACTCGGTCAGAGAGGAAAAAAGAGCTGATAGGCCTACCGCAACCCATGGCGCATCAAAGCTCATCGTCATCGACAGTGCCGGCGGTGCCGATGCAGTGCCGAAGGCTGTTGGCGTCTGTTTTAACACATGCTTGTGTTCAAACTGTTCAAACGCAACCGAATAGCGCCAGCCGACAAGTCAACTAGAGCCAGTTGTTGGATAGCCAACTATATAGTCACTACGAGGAGTTCCAGCCAACACACAAGCCCTGCCCAACATACTCCCAGGTATACACCTGGTATTAATAATAACCCTTTTAAGTACTGCACTGCCTGTGCAGAAACCTACTGGCAGTGAATCTGGCTGTAATCCAAGTGTCTAGTCCCCACAACCGGAGTGCAGTCCTTGAGGCCTCAAGGGGTTCGGAGGAGAGAGGTCGTGTTGGGAATCGCAAAGACCTCTTTTGACCCTAATATATTACATGTAGTGTAGACAGGGGTGGTTGACCGCGGTCTCTTACTGCTCAGCGAGGCGTCTTTGCTTGAGTCCAGAGACGGGCAGGGGACGGATAATTGTCGGATGTTCTGTGTAGCCGGCCTGTCTTGCGGGAGTCATCTGCGATGGCTGATGGATGATGAGTCGAAAAGACGTGAGAATATCGTACCAGGTACCTCGTTACGCCCTTCGTAAGTTCGGGCTAAATATCGGGTTATAGCCCTGGTCGGTGCGCCGCACGGCGGCTACAAGATGTGGGCGGCTTGCCACCTGGCACACCACTCGCAGTTTTATATGCACGGCAGCGAACGTGCCTGCAGGACTGCGGGGTTTGTCGTTTTGGAATCTGAATATAGCGGTTGGGGGAGAAATGGCTCGACATTGGGCCAGCGAACTATTATATCAAATATTTTTTATGATAACGTGACGATGCATGCATCATATCCACAGGCGGCATATATATATATACATGCGAGAGAAGACGTTTACGAGATTGTCGGAGTAGAATATAGGGAGGGGAATGGAGAGCTGGTTCGTCTGTAGCCGTTTTCGCCTGGGGGGACGGAGATTATACTGACAGCATGTCAGTGCGAGACACCACGGCACTTGTATTCGATCGAATTTCCCACCCGTATCAGAAACACCCTCTGCGCTAACGAATCGAATATACACCTGACGGGGGTTCGACTAATGATACTATTAATACTTCGTATTTTAGTCATTTTATGTCAGACGGGGCGAATCTTCGGCTCCACCCAGCTCAAAAGGCGTGACAACATGACCCTTTATTTTTGGCGGACGCTAGTATTATCAGCAGCTCGCTGCGCAGAAAATAACTGTTCATGTCATGTGAATTATTATACTATTAATAGTACGACATAATATCTTCAGTGGTCGGCCGGCCAGTGGCTTTGCTTTTACTTCTGCCGGCTGCCATCTATATCCGGGGTCAGTTTAGAATCTAAGAGAGCCTTGATCCGGGTGGTATGAGCTCGGCCTGGGATCGGGAATGTGGGGTGTCAAACGGGAGCAAGATGATTAGGCCGACTCAAATGGGAGCCGAAACCGGAAAACAGAACAGGACTTCCCCTTTATGGTGTTGAAACCCACACAGCCGATGGGAGATTTTATTTGGTATGCTGCAGCAGAAAAAACTGCGCTTTCAACAGACAACACCTACCACCATCGATGATTCCTCGCCTCACAGGACAAGAGATGACGTCAAACCTTCAAGACCGTATGCTCCACTGCTCTGAGAGTGCTCGCCACCAAGTTTGAGGGTCACTGATGCTGTGTGGCCGGAGTTCTCGCTCGAGACATCGGAGCCTGACCCATTTCTGGCCAGGTTTTGTCTAGACGAAACTACCAAAATTGAGGGTCGTTGATGCTTCGCTCGAGATATCGGAGCCTGACCCATTTCTGGCCATTTTTTTTTTTAACTGGCCAGAAATGGGTCAGGCTCCGATGTTTCGAGCGGGAACTCCGGCCACAAAGCATCAACGACGGGCTTCGTCTAAAGCCAACTTGGCCAACAATGGGTCGGTCTCCGATGTTTCGAGCGAGAACTCCGGCCACACTGCATCAACGACCCTCAAACTTGGTAGCGAACGCTCTCGGAACAGCAGTGGGTCATACGGCCTCGAAGGTCTGACGTCATCTCATGCCCTGTGAGGCGAGGAATTATCGTCGGTGCAAGCACAGGTTTTTACGTTTTGGCAGTGATCGAAAATGGCTCATGTCTACCGACGACACTACCCTGGGGTTTCTACACGATTAAGGGAAATCCTGTTTTGTTTTCGGGTTTCGGGTTCCCATAAGGTTCAGCCTTAGAAGCAGAGTTATATATTAATAGTTCTGATACGAATATTACCCTATTATACATGTATATACTCGGTGTTGTAGGGTGCTTTGTATATCTTACAAGGAACCTGAAGGGTGTCGTTTTATATCGTATAGTACGCTATGTTTGTTTAGTTCCTGTTGAATGAAGCTTGTGCAAATCGTCGCGATTGTCGTGTGCCCGAAAGCGCCGCCCGTTAGGACATTCAACATGTATCATATGTTTTCACCGGCTTTTCCAGCGTTACAAGACAGTTGTACCTTGTCCTTGTCTTGTATTGTATGTATAGTCTATTAATCGTGTGTATGCGAGTCTGGGACCACAGAGCTCGTATCTTTCTAGGGTGAAGAATCAGCACGGACACTGGGCTTGCTGGATGTCGACGAGTAGAAGAACGGTTTAATGTGAAGAACACACACACACATGTGTGTACTTGCATCTCGCACGTCGGTGGGCTTGGTGACGGCAGCAGCTCTTTCTACCGGAATCCGGGCTTGGGCAGACAAAACGCATGACCGCCTCGGATTCCATGTCAGGCTCTTCAAGTACTTGCTTCCTGCCAGAGCCGGCGTCCCCGGTGGCTTAGTAGGTGGTCCGCGTGCCTATCAAGATCAATTTCGTGGGTTCAAGTCTCACCGAGTGCATGTTCGTAGGGACTTTTTCTTGCATAAAAGAGATCGATTAGCGGAAAGCGCGAGAGCGTGAGTTAGCTACATTCGATGAAAATCGACGAGCAGTGGGAATGCTGAACCCTATGCGCGATAAAAAATAAAGGCACGTACCGGGGGGAAGGGAAGACACCTGTGACCACGGCTTGTCCAGAAGGTCGTCGAGGGTAAAACCTCTTACGAATTAGGCTGGAAAGTGAAAGTGATGAGTAAAAAAAAAAAAAAAAAAAAAAAACAGATATCCTCGTCATTTGTCCTCATTTGTGAGGGCTCGTACCTTGGTTCTTATTCAACAACTATGTGTGCGTATTTTCCAAATTATTTCTACCCATCGACTATGGTTGAAAGTCACTGGGTACCGCTCTCTACGACCTCCTTTTTTTTTAGCGCCCCGGAGAGCGAGAGGAAAGCCCTGTCCACACTTATTTCTCAAGTTTTGTGTGTGTGTGTGTGTTCTTCACATTAAACCGTTCTTCTACTCGTCGACATCCAGCAAGCCCAGTGTCCGTGCTGATTCTTCACCCTAGAAAGATACGAGCTCTGTGGTCACAGACCAAAATACACCATAAAGAAAGAGAAGCAACAAAGAAACCAAACCGAAAAAGAAAAAGAAAAAGAAAATGAGAAGAATCCCAAATAAATAAATAAAATGGGAAGCCAAAGCTCAGACACATATTTACCCCGAGCATACGACCACGTATCAATAAAAAAAAAGTCCCCACCAACTATTAATAATGAGCCCGCTATATATAGGGTAATTTGTCCTTTGTGCATCAAAACCATGGGTGTCGAAAAAAACGGTGAACTCTATGCGACATCAGGTACCCGAGGACCTCCACAGTAGTAACTGGTGATACACATAGAATCTGTTGATTTACGATACATTCGTGCATAACTACAGGGTAGCCCTGTTGGGACGTGATCAACTTGATTATACGTAGCAGCTGGACGGTAGTATGGAGAAAAGTTCACGGAAAAAAATAGCGACAATCACAGCACCCACTACTGGTGCCACTACTGGGTGATTAGGGGGTCATACAACTTGGGGTCCGAGGTATAGCAGTGCAAGAAAGGCTCGGGGGCGACGTTGATCAACCCCGAGCTGCTAGGCGCTCACGCCCCTTGTATAGATGGTTGATCCCTCCGAGAGTTACCTTGTCACTTGTCACCATCGTTGTGGTCGTGATCGTAGTGGTATCGGGGGATCCTCGAAGCAGCCGAATGGTTCATGGTGAGGTGGCACGAGGCTGAGGCTGAGCTGAGTAGGCAGCGCCGCGCATCCGCCGTGGGTGGTGTCCAAGGGAGTGGGGGGAGGAAGGGCAACAAGAGGAGTAGCAGAAAACCCGACCAAGGGAATGCGGAGATGGGGGGGAAGAGGAGTAGACGGGAAACTGCAGTGGGCGAAAGTAGGAAGGAGATGGCAGACAGCGATTGATAAGCCTTATTGAAGGAGTCGTGTGGCGTGGGTAGATGACGAGCCTGCTTTGCTTGTTTCGTATTGTCTGACGCCGAGGGGCCGGGCATAGTTGACGAAGGCTGGACGAAGGTGGCAGACAGGGTAGCAAGGTACCAGGCGGGCCAGCAGGGAGACCCTGGCTGGGCTACTCGGACCACAAACTGCTGCCGCTACCTGGAGGATGCTTTGTGCTTTGTTTGGTTTGCCTGTTATTTTTCCCTTGGTTCTTAGTCTTACTCTGTTGACGACTATTAATAGTGGTGTTTTTTCTTCTTTTTCCTTTTTTTTCCAGCTCGTTATTTTCAAGTGTTTGCCAGATCCCCTGCGGGGGGGGCACGATGGTTTGTTGTATTTATGTACCAGGTATATATATATATATTTTTCTTGTTTCTTTTTCTCTTTCGAATTGTCTTCTTTGTTTGTTTGTTTGTTTTTTTTCTCTGTGTTTCGTTTCGTTTCTCTAGGTCATGGAATGTGTATGTTGTGCCTGTCGTACGCAGTATGATGACATAGCATTGCATTGCCGGCGTCCTCGGTGGCTTGGTAGGTGGTCCGCGTGCCTATCAAGATCAATTTCGTGGGTTCAAGTCTCACCGAGTGCATACTCGTAGGGACTTTTTCTTGCATAAAAAAATGATAAGCGGAAAGCGCGAGAGCGTGAGTTAGCTACATTCGATGAAAATCGACGAGCAGTGGGAATGCTGAACCCTATGTGTGATAAAAATGAAGGCGCGTATCGGGGGGGCGAAGGGACGACACCTGTGACCACGACTTGTCCAGAAGATCGTCGAGGGTAAAACCTTCTACGAGTGGGCTGGAAAGTAGAAGTGATGATGAAAAAAAAAAAAAAAAAACATAAAATAAATGCATACGTGGCAACGTAGTATCTCTGTGGCGTAGCTTTGTGACCACAGAACTTGTATCGCTCTAGGATTGAAGACTCGGCACGGACGCTGGTTGTGCTGAATGTCGACGGGTAGAAAGGACGGTTTAATGTAACGAAAAGAACAACAACAATATCCCGGGATCTCACAGTTGACATTCGGGAACAGCTTCGATGGTATTCCCGAATCGCATCACAGTACTCGTGGACGGGTGTGTTATGCGTCGTGTCCGACTGATTCCCAATTTCTGGAACAAGCGAGGTGCACGACATGAATATTGGATTATTCCCAGACTTTCTTGATTTAGTGTTGCTTCGGCTGCAACGGGCCGGAGAACACAGACAGCAGTGTTGATAGTATTCAGCCGGGGATCGGAGACAATGATTTTTTGGAGATGGACGTTCATTCCGGGTCGTCCAGCGTCGCGGGGGAGGGGTCGTTCCTCTTCCCTGCGCCGGACATGTCGCATCGACCCGGCAAAAAAAAAAGTCGGCACCTCCGCATCCCTCACGTCGGGGAAATGCACCAATAATATAGAAGGTGCATAAGAAACCCGTACCTCCAACCCGCCCTGTTGGGTCTTCATTTTTCAATAATCAGGTTGGAGGGCTCATTTTGGGTGGGATCAGGTAGGAATGGGAAAATGTTGAGAGCAGGGTGTTCACAAGAGCAGCACTTATTGTGGCATGACAAAAGTTCGCTTTTATCGGGTCTAGTGGTACAGCCAGGTTGAATACCGTCATGTGTACGGACTATAAATGTAGTATCCTTCACGGTATGTTCTTTACATTGAATCGTTCTTTCTACCCGTTTAACTTGTGTCTCTTCTCTAGGATGGAAGAATCGGCATGGACACTGGTTGTGCTGGATGACTACGGGTAGGAAGAACGGTTTAAAACCCCTTTAGTACCGCAGTCCCGATTTGGGGACAAATCAGTCTAATTCCAAGTGATTTATCCCCAAAACGGGACTGCGGTACGAAAAGGGTTAATGTGAAAGCACAGACACCCCCGTCCACATCCAGCACGACCAGTGTCCGTGCTGATTCTTCAATCCTAGAGAGATACCTGGTACAAGTTATGGGGTCACAAAACTACGCACAAGAGATACTATAATACATGGTTATGCAGCAAGCAGAATAAACAACGCAATGCCACGTCATCATACTTTTGTTTATTTTTATTTCATTTTATTGTCTTCTTTGCGGTGACCCTATGTGATTTTCATTTCTCTTCCTTTCTCCGATTGGTAAGCCTTATTGAAGGAGTCGTGTGGCGTGGGTGGATGACGAGCCTGCTTTGCTTGTTTCGTACTGCCTGACGCCGAGGGGCCGGGCATAGTTGACGAACGCTGGACGATGGCGGCAGACAGGGTAGCAAGGTACCAGGCGGGACAGAACGCTGGACGATGGCGGCAGACAGGGTAGCAAGGTACCAGGCGGGACAGCAGGGAGACCCTGGCTGTGCTACTCGTGCCATAAACTGCTGCCGCTACCTGGAGCATGCCTTGTGCTTTGTTTGGTTTGCCTGTTATTTTTCCCTTGGTTCTTAGTCTTACTCTGTTGACGACTATTAATAGTGGTGTTTTCTTCTTTTTCTTTTTTTTCCAGCTCGTTATTTTCAAGTGTCTGCCACGTCCCCTACGCGGGGGTACGATGGTTTGTTGCTATACTGAAGTATATACATATACCAGGTACATTTTTTTTTTTTTTTTTTTTATCTTTGTTTTGTTTTTGTTTCTCTAGGTCATGGAATGGGTATGTCGTGCCTGTCGTACGCAGTATGATGACATGGCATTGCATTGCATACGTGGCAACGTAGTATCTCTTGTGGCGTAGCTTTGTGACCACAGAACTTGTATCTCTCTAGGTTTGAAGAATCGGCACGGACACTGACTGGTTGTGCTGGATGTCGACGGGTAGAAAGAACGGTTTAATGTGAAGAAAACAACAACAACAACAACAACAACAACAACAACAACCTTTCGAGTATACGAGAGGCATCACATACACGTTCTATAAAATATTGAAAACAATATAAACAAGAAGAAAAACAAAGATACAGCAAATCGAAAGAGACAAGCAAAAAAAAAAAAAAACTGTTGTGCCCGCCAGCAGGGGATGTGGCAGACACTTGAAGAGAACGAGCTAAAGAAGTAAAACCACCTCGAAGCAGCCGAACGGCTCATGATGAGGTGGCATGAGGCTGGGGCTAAGCTGAGTAGGTAGCGCCACGCATCCGCCGTGGGTGGTGTCCAAGGGAATGGGGGGAGGGGGAACAGCAGGAGGAGTGGCAGAAAACCCGACCAAGGGTATGCGGAGAGAGGGGGGAAACAGGAGTAGAAGGGAAACTGCAGTGGACGAAACAGGGAAGTAGAAGGAGATGGCAGACAGGGTAGAAAGGCACCGGGCAGACTAGGAAGTAGAACATGCCAATATACTACTCGTGCCACCAACTGGTGCAGCTGGTTCGAACGTAGTCTTCCTTCGTCTTTCTCTTGTGTTTTTTTTTATTTCTTGCGCTGATCCTCTGCGTTTTTTTTTTTTATTTCTGTCTTTCTTTCTTCTATTGATAATCCTTATTTTATTTCTTTCTCTTCCTGTCTTCGATTGATAAGCCTTATTTTATTTCGTTCTCTTCCTTTTATGTAATGATTAGCCTTAAGAAAGGAGTCGTGTGGCGTGGGTGGATGACGAGCCTGCTTTGCTTGTTTCGTTTTGTCTGACGCCGAGGGGCCGGGCATAGTTGACGAACGCGGGACGGGGGCGGCAGGCAGGGTAGCAAGGTACCAGGCGGACTAGCAGGGAGGACCTGGCTATGCTACTAGTACCACAAACTGCTGCCGCTACCTGGAGGATGCTTGATGCTTTGGTTGTCTGTTTTTTTCCCTTGGTTCTTAGTCTTACTCTATTTGCGACGAGTAGTGATGCTTTTCTTTTTCCTTTTTTTTTTCGACTCGTTCTTTTCAAGTGTCTGCCACATCCCCTGCGGGGGGGGCACGACAGTTTGTTTCCTATATTGTTTGTTTGTTTTTCTCTTTCGATTTGTCTTCCCTTGTTTTGTTTTGTTTTTTTTTCTTTGTTTCGTTTCGTTTCTCTATTTCATGGAATGTGTATGTCGTGCCTGTCGTATGTATCCAGTATGATGACCCGGCATTGCATTGCCCCATGCACTGTCTGCTGTGCTTACTGCATACCAGGTACGTGGTAACGTAATATCTCTGTGGCCTAGCTTTGTGACCACAGAACTTGTATCTCTTCTAGGATTGAAGAATCAGCATGGACACTGGTTGTGCTGGATATCGACGGGTAGAAAAAACGGTTTAATGTGAAGAACACAACACTACCATGCATGGTACTGTAATGAACATCATACTTAGAGTAAAAGACTAGAAACTCAGGAAAATAACAGGCAAACCGAAGCACAACTACAAAAAAACACCCTCCAGGTCTGCCCAGGTGGCTGAGCAGTTTGTGGTACGAGTAGCATAGCCAGCCTCTACCTACTAGTCGGTCTGGTATCTTTCTACCCTGTCTGACGTCTCCGTCCTGCGTCCGTCAACTATGCCCCACCCCCGCAGAGGATGCGTCAGATAACACGAAACAAGCAAAGCAGGCTCGTCATCCACCCACCCCACAA
Organism: Macrocystis pyrifera; assembly: GCA_031763025.1. Classification (NCBI taxonomy): domain Eukaryota; class Phaeophyceae; order Laminariales; family Laminariaceae; genus Macrocystis; species Macrocystis pyrifera. The sequence continues at coordinate 1,147,534 of JASSKH010000033.1, read as the reverse complement.
GACTCTCACAAGAACAAGAAGAAAAAGGGTAAAAGTAATAATAAGAAAATCACGGAAGATCAAGGCCCAAAAGAAAAAAAAAAAACGAAGGAAGACCACATTCGAACCAGCTGCAGCAGTTGGCGGCACGAGTAACAGACATATTCCACTTACTAAGTAGTCGGCCTGGTGCCTTGATACCCTGTCTACCGTTTCCTTCCTACTCTCGTGCACCGCGGTTCCCCTTCTACTCCTCCTGTTGCCCCCCCTCTCGGCATTCCCTTGGTCAGGTTTCTTTCCACTCCTCCTGTTGCCCCCCCTCCCGGCATTCCCTTGGTCGGGTTTCCTTCCACTCCTCCTGTTGTCCCCCCTCCGCCCACTCCCTTGGGCACCACCCATGGCGGATGCGCGGCGTTGCCTATAGGCAGCTGTGCCTCATCCTCGTGCCACCTCTCCATGAACCGTTCGGTTGCTTCAGGGACCCGTCGGTACCGCTTCCCCGCCTGTTTTGCTGCAGTGGACCACAGGGCGGTCTCGACTCCACAAATCAAGGCGGAGTGTTCCGTTGATAATTCGGTGGCTCGGAACTCCCTACGGTTTTCGACTTTGCATCTACAGTCTATGCCAAGTCTTGAACTGTCCACCAGGTCTCGGGTTCTTCCCGCCAGTCATCGTCCCGATTAACGGACAACAAATAGCTCACTCAACAGGTTGGTTGTCAAGCCTGTTGGGTATGGGGGCAAAGAGAGGTTCGATACCCGGCGGGTTAAAAAAAATAATGATAAGGATGATATCTGTTCCTTTTCCTCGGGTCGCGGGAGTGAGCATAAATCGGTGAAAATTGATCGACGATGGCAGCAGTCAATGGGAATGCTGAACCCTACGTGATATATGCCGATGAAATGACCACAAGCACCGGGGAGGGGGTAGGGAAGGCACCTGTGATCACGGCTTATCGTTCAAAATGCCGCCGAGGGTAAAACCTCCTACTTGGTATGCTATTACCGTGACACAGCAGTAGTACGAGTTGAGCTAGGAAATTTGTAAGTGATGGTTACAAGAACACATGAGGGTGCATAGCGTTTTTGCACCCCCGACAGCACCAACAACTATGTCCACAACAGGTTTCCGGCAGTGATGGATACTGATACCAAACCGAACCGAAACTACCGGAATTCCGGTATCGATATGCGATACCGAAACTCGTGAAAAAACGGGTTCGTTATCGGTTTTATTCCTACACCGAACTTTCAGAATGCCCCCGTAGGACAAAACCTACGCAACGCCAAGGTTCCTTTCCTTCCCTCGCAACCGAACAGTATCTCTGAGATGGTCGGATTATTTGCCGATGCTATTCTTGGTGCAGTAGCGGTACCTCCACCACCACGGCACTTACACAAAAACCGCGTGGTGCGAAACCGCGGAAACCTCAGCCGCCATAAAATAGAATGGGATGCGAGGGAGGATGCCCGACGAGTCATGCGCATTGAGGACAAAACCGCGTGGAAGACGCTGAGGACGGCGTGCGCGAATCTGTGAAGGACGATTGACGCAGTGTTGCATGCCTGCTTCGAAGAGTGCCATGCTGAAATGGAGAGACTCCTCGCTGACAACGACCAGCGGGGTTTCTACAAGCACCTGAAGGGCAGGGTGGGGTTGGACGGTCGAAAGGCGAGAAGCGAGCAGTTCATCAGGGACGAGGATGGCACGCTGTGCATTCTTGAACGGTGGGTGGGGTTTTTTTCGGTACCCTCCAGACCACGAAATCGTCTAAGCTTGACCCAACCATCAGCGCCCTATTTCCACAACGTCCATTGGCACCATCGCTTGGAGATAAACCGACCATGGATGACATGACGGTGGTAATCCGGGGTATGCCAAACTGGAGAGCGGTGGGAATACCGTTGTAGACATTCTTCCGGCAGAGATACTGAATCTCGACCACCCGAATTCATTCGGTACTTTCACAACTTGTCAACGTGTGGAGAGCGCGTGACCTCCCCCAGCAATGGAAAGATGCGACCATTAAGGTCCTACATAAAAGGAAGGATTGCTCTGATTGCAACAACTACCGAGGGATTTCGCTTGTTGCCCATTCAGGCAAAGTATTCCTGAAAATGGTCGCATCCCGCCCCAGCAACTACTCCGAGGCCGAAGGGATACTCCCCGAGGAACAATGCGGCTTTCGCCCAGCACTATCAACAGAGTCGACATGCTGGTCGTCGTTTGCAAGAACTCGGACGAGCTAAAAAAAATCCCCATGTGCTTCATCGACCTGCAGAAAGTATATTACTCCGTCGATCGAGAGCTGTTGTGGGTGGTGCTCGCACGCTTCGGCGTACCAGAGAAGATGCTAACCCTTATCCGCGAGTTCCACTGAGGCATGCAAGCTCGCGTGCGTACGGATGACGGTGAGCACTCGGAATGCTTTGACGTCACTCAGGGGCTGCGGCAAGGATGTGTGCTGCCACCGCTTTTGTTCGATGTGTTCTTCGCTGCTGTGATAAACGCTGTGCTGGCACGCTTCAGTGAAGACGCATATATTTCGAGAGACGTGGTGCACCTCGAGGAGGACCTCGGAGAGGACGGGGTGAAGGTCGACTCACAAACATACGTACGGAGGGCAGTATGGGTGAATGCTGTTCGCGGACAATGCAGGCATTGTGTCTAGGTCGGCGGAAGGTCTTGCGAAAATGATGACCGTCATTGTTACCGCTTTCGAAGGAGCAGGCCTTAACCGTATCCGAAATAAAGACGAGACCATGCTGCGGCGGGCACCGAACCAGTCACCCCAGACCTCACCGATCGTCGCGAAGCGGCGGGACAGAGGTATATACAAGCTTTTTGTTCCTGGGCGGTCTTGTCGCAAGCGCTGACAATATGCCAGAGGTCACACGACGGATCCAACTCGCATGGACATGCTACAATCGCTTCAAACGGGAGCCGTATCGTACGATATGGAGGATGTCTCGTTCACTTTACAAGTGCGCATGCTAAAGACGGCGGTGATGGAGACCCTGCTGTACGGCTGCATCGCGGGTGGCTAAGTATCGCTTCGACTACCCTTGAATTCTGTAGTTTTTGTTTCTTGTTGAGTTGTTCAATTGGGGGCGGGCGCGAGAGCTGCAGTGTGATACTTGACACCACTATTCACGAGAGTAGGAAGAAGACGACAAAGGGTGTGGCTAGGTTCCCGAATCGGTTTCCTAGCAGAGACGGGCACCCCTGTTTCTGTCACCGCCTATAGTACGCTTTTCGCTTTTCTCTCTTCTCTTTTCCTTCATGTTTTTTTGCCTGGCCTCTCCGTTCGTTTCCTTTACCCTCCCTGCTGTCCTTATGCCGGTATCTTCCTTTCCTTCGTGTTGCTTCGTCCGTGCAGCAACTAAATGTATTTCTTTAGTATGCATCCTTTCCTTCTAATAATATTAAATAGCAGCCTTTATGATCTCCTTGCGTCCTTCGTATCAAGTTTCGTTTCAGAATCTTTTTTTGTTTTCCAGTACTAATATTGTTTTTTTTTCGTTCTTATTTTCTGGTCTTGCTTGTGTTATTGTGTTCTCGTACCCGGTACGCTAGCATTTCACTTGCTTGACCCATGAACTTGTTATTAGTTTCTGTTCTTGGTATTTCTCTGTCTTCCAGTCTTGTGACCACAGAATTAGTATTTCTCTAGGATGAAGAATCACTGGGTGCACTGATGAAGCTGGATAGAAAAGACGATGTACTGTCAAGACAGCACCGCCTCAAAGAGAACTACAACGGGCCACAACTCAGAACTTATCGGGCATTTTGCCGATACCGAAATACCGATACCGTAATATGGTATTGTTTTGGTATATGTCATGCCCCCTGTAAGAAGGCCTTGATATGACACATAAAAATACCTACGGCCTGCAGAGTACACAGCTCGCAGCTTACTACTATAGTGGTGCAAGAAGGGGAATAACTTGACCTATACAAGATGGCATACATCTAGCGGTACCTGCCACGTCCGCTTTTTCGGAGGGAGTTTTTTCCCGCCGCGGGAAACATTTTCACGCAGAAAAGAAACAGGTTGTCTCCTGAGGCAGTCAACAGCCTGGTGGTGGTGTTCTTGCACAGATGCCACAGGAGTGGAGTGGAAAATGCGCGAGGCTTGGTGTACACTGAAATTGCTGTAGAGCACACTGAAATTGCTGTAGAGTAAGTACACTGCAATTCTGTGTCGGCTGCGTCACTCTACGAGTATACGAACTCGGTTTGATTTTGTGTGTCTTTGTTTTAGCTCGCTGTCCCTCCCCCCTTTGAGTCTTACGCGGTCTTTTTGTCTTCTTGTTTCTTCCTTCACCCACCAGCTGGATACATAGGACTGCTCCTATTATTGTTTTAGCTCGTTGCCTTTGCCCTTCGTTTGGTTCATGTCTGGTGTTTGTGTATCGTTCTTCTGTTGGTCCAAGCTGGACATGGGACTGATCAAACCAGCAAAGAGCAGCCTTGTCCTCTCAAGACTCGGCCTGCGTCCTGAAAGCATGTTTGTTTTTGTCGCATACTTGGACTTACTTGAAGATATTTTGTCGCTGAGTGTCCTCGGGTGGTACATCCCTGGCATCTCAGAGCTCCCACTTGGGCACCGCCTCCTTCCATTACTTGCCGGCGAGAGCCTTCTTTTCCTTTCTTCTTTTGTTATGTGTGCGTTCGCGTACACAGAGCACGGCACCGCGGGCAAGCCCGGCGCCGTCGCGGGTGTCAGCAGGCGCTGGCGAGTAGAGGGGGGGGGGGTTGGAAGGAGCGCGGTCGCCGTTTTCGTGGCAGGGCGTCGCGTGTGCCTTGACACAAGAGAAGCATGAATGGGTTATGTCCGACCTCCTTATGTGGGGTTGGATATGGTTATGTACGAGTCTATGAGGATTTTTTGGGATTGCTGAAGAACGTTAAAATGGTGGTGCTGATTTTTGCGACCAGCTGAATTTCAGAGAGAGAGCATCGCAGTCTGAGCACCAACATTGTCGAGCTGGCGAACGCTGGCCACGGTGAGCACCACTGGGCTTCACCCGAGGCGCGCGACGGAGCTCACTGAGGCAGAGAGAGAGAAAAGCTTCACCCGGACCGAATCAATGCCGAGGTGGTCGCGAGAGGGGGGGGCAGCGTACGTGGCTGAGAAAAGCTCTGATGTTCGATATTTTTTTCTTGACCGGCGCAAGGTGCTCCAACCAGACGGGAATCAATTACTTCAGAGCGGACGGGTGTTTTTTAATATATTTTTCAAAACATATTTTCCATGCCATTTTCGTTGTTTTTGCGGTGCGGTGCCGTGTGCTGTGCTTTCTCTTTCGTACATACGTATATGAAAAAAGAAGAATGATACACGTACATGTATGCATGCGGCGTCCGGGTTGTTTTCCTGGATGGAGTATGGACCTCTTGGCGTTTGCAAGTCGCTTGTTTTTGCGCCTAATTGTTCAGGACGTTTGCTCCATTCCATTCTTTCCCCTGAGCAAGCGTAGCGGGCGAAACCGCCCGCGACGCGAAGCGCCTTGTACTCCTTATATATGTATTCATTTTTTCTTCCTGGTATTACTTGGTGTGAATATATGTAATACGGGATGGTAGGTTACCTTGCGCATTGATGTGATGGTACTGCGGTGGGCATGAAGTATTTTGTGGCGTATGCTTGTTCGTAGTTTTCCGTTGGGACACTCCTTGGCGTGTTCGGTGGCCAAGGGCTGACAAAAGACGTCAGGAAATGAGCTACCATTTACTTATTGATGTTATTGTGCGAAAACATCAATATGAATTACCTGATCGTCAGGCATCAGCAATTTTTTTAAGCAGTTCATCCCTCATGTCCGACCTTCGAGATTGGTGCAGTGCCTTTAGTGGTGGTGTTATGTGCGATCATGCGATCATGCTACACACTAAAGGAGCCTATTATCAACTGGTTTGTATAGTGTAGTACAAGCAATACTCAATACTGCTCCTGTTCGTACTGCATGGTGCATGTATTCCTGTGCCTGTACCCTATATCGTAGCTGCTGTTATTATATATAATCTTGCTTGCACCACACTCGGCCCCAAACGTCCAGCCAACGACATACACCTGGGGCGATTGTCTGGAATACCGAAACAAATCTGAATTCGTTTTGCGGGAGTACCAGAAATACGGAGAAAATACCCGAAACTCGTTTTGCTGGAGTACCGCAAAATATCGGAGAAATAGCGCAACGGTTTTCGAGTTGCGGTATTAATATTACCAAAAAAGGCTATTATTAATATTAATAATATGTTTTCGGGTTCGGTATCCATCACTGGTCTCCGTTGCCTCGGAGATGTTGCGACATTACATTTTACAGCAGTGGTATATTGTGTTTCAGGATTATCCTATGATACCATCTCTTCTCCCTAAAATATCGTTGTGCTGCTGACGAATCTTCTTTCAACTCTCGCCGAACTCCTACCCAGCAGTTCCAGTGCCAAACCTCTGCTCGTCCGCACCCACAAGTAGAAATCCGTGCTATTAATGTAATAGAAGTAGATGTTTTTATTCTTTTCTATCTCGACCCTTCCCCACCTCCGCCTTCCCAGTAGCCAACATGAACCCGCCGTCAACTCTTATTACCCTCTTGCCCATCCCCTCTTTTCAATGATTCAATACCTCTCCACAAGCCCCAGATTTCCTCCGTTCAATCTTCCACATGATGTCGTGACGTATTCATTACCAGCGGGTGCGAATATATATATATATTTATATATATGAAGAAAATACAAAAAACCGGAGCTGTGATTATGAGATCGAACATCTCAAAGTTCATCTTCGCAAGCTACGTTCGATCGCGCGTTCTACGAGGTTTCTTGGGTTTTCAGAGTCGTCCACAAATTGTTGCAGGTTCGAACGCATCGGAATCGCTACCTATCAAGTGTGCCAGAAAAACGACTGCTGTAGTTACGGTACACTCCCTGTAGGTGTTGCACCATCAATAGGGTCGGCACAGGTCCAACCCAGCCCGGGTGCTCGGGTTCGTCCTGCTCAAGTATATATGTAATATGTACTTGTATCGGTAGGAAGCAATCTTTTTTTTTCGAGTGTACACATAATACCAATACTATTGTAATAATATGTTTCTGGTGTTCTTCGGTTGCAAGTGGCTCATTAGTACCGCCGTGTCCCTTACGTGTGCCGTGCGCGCTATTTCGTACTTGTTTGTTTTCTCCCATCGAGATGCATTTTTGCTTTTATTTACAGATTCTTTTGTGACCACAAGCAGGATTTCAAGGACGTGATCTATTAATAGTGTGAAATCATCATGAATAGCCCGTTAGAGCCTGTGTTCTTGACCACGAAGTAGTAGACGCAAGAGTACCACTCGTACGTAGTGCTATACAATAGTGACCCAAACGACAAAAAAAATGATGACCGCGGTCTCAGCGACTACACCTTGTCTTGGATGGGGCGATCTCCGGTACGATTATATATGTAAATTTTAATCATCACTTTCACTTTCGTTGGAGGTTTTACCCTCAGCAATTTTCTTCTGGACAAGCCGTGGTCACAGGTGTCGTCCCTTCTACCCCCGGGTACGTGCTTTCATGTTTACCGCGCATAGGGTGTTGAGCATTCCCACTACTCGTCGATTCTCATTGAATGTTGCTAACTCACGCTCTCGCGCTTTCCGCTATTATTGAGATATATATTTTTTCATGCAAGAAAAAGTCCTTACGAGTATGCACTCGGTGAGACTTGAACCCACGAAGAAATTGATCTTATTAGTAGTAGGCACGCGGACCACTTACCAAGCCACCGGAGACGCCGGATTAGTACCAGGTAATATGCAACGGTAGGATTATATCATGCTGCGAGCATGAATGTATGTATGAATCCGGTACTATTAATAGGTGATATTCTCAAAACCCCAACCCAGCAGCGCCTGCGTTGCTGCTGTCAAAATTGTTGTTTTTCGTCTCGTTTCCTTCTCTCAGACCTCAGTCACTCAATTCTCAACTCACTCACTCGAGAGTCTCGAATGGGTTATAGTGTCACAATGATGCGAGAAACACAAAACAACAACAGGGACGTTTCGAAACTGTGACATTTTTTTTTTTTTTTTTTTTATCCATCACTTTTACTTTCCAGCCCACTCGTACGAGGTTTTACCCTCGACGATCTTCTGGACAAGCCGTGGTCACAGGTGTCGTCCCTTCTCCCCCCCGGTACGTGCCTTTATTTTTTATGGCGCATAGGGTTCAGCATTCCCACTGCTCGTCGATTTTCATCGAATATAGCCAACTCACGCTTTCGCGCTTTCCGCTTATCAACTTTTTTATGCAAGAAAAAGTCCCTATGAGCATGCACTCGGTGAGACTTGAACCCACGAAATTGATCTTGACAGGCACGCGGACCACCTACCAAGCCACCGGGGATGCAGGGTAGCAGAAGGATCAGTAAACATCTTACAAGTTGCAAAACCTTTAGCAAGCACTCCTTGAAATTTTTTACGAAACTAAAAAAAATCAGCTGTGAGTTCTCCCGACTTTTGATATTTCGAAGTAACACTCGTATCTGTTCTATATGATACACAACTTGTACTGCATTTGACATTTTCACGTGCGTAGCAAGCAGTGGCAACCGTTAATGAAAATTCGCAAAGCCACGCACGACACGCACGCTTTTGATAGGTATCCGTCTCCACACAAAGTAGATATAACATTTTTTGTTTAACTCTGAACTCACGGAGAGTGGGAACACGATTTTTTCTGGGTGATGAAAATAGCAAGAACTGCCTTGATATCGTACAGGGTACCAGGTACCAGGTGTCAAATAATATGTTTCTCAGAGTATGCAATAGTGCGTCTAGGATTGAAGAATCGGCACGGACACTGGTTATGCTGGATTATGACGTGTAGAAAGAACGGTTTAACACACTCGCCCGAGGGTACCAGGTATCAAATAATATGTTTTTCAGAGTGTGCCATAGTGCGCCGAGTTTTTAGTAGTACCAATAGTAGGCTGTGAAAGTGTCATGTGCAGACTACTGTTATGCCAGCCTGCTCTGTGTAAGGCTATCGATGAGGATCCGGTGGGCCCTGTGGTGAATCGTTGACAGTATGCTCTCGTGAACTCTTGTAGTAATAGCAGCTCTCGTGAACCATGAATGGCAGCTCTGAGCTTTCAACGAGGATGCGACGTACCTTATCGTGAACCATTCGTGAACTTATACCGCTGCACGTAGCGGGTCGATGCTCGTGATGAGCGAGGCCCGCCCGTGTCTGGTTAGAGGCACCGCATGACGCACTACCCCCCCTCAACACACACCTCATTGGCGTCCTCCCGCAGGTAGAGTTTTTGGGTATGGTCGGCCTCTTCGGCTCGATTATCTCGGGAATCCAAACCCTGGCCCTTGAGCGGGAAGCCCTGTCGGAGGTCGAGTGGACGCCATCGGTCGTCCTTTTTATCCTCGGCTACGCCGTAAGGTACATTGCATTGTCTTCTATGCTCACTGAATTACAAAGTAGCATCTCTGCGTCGTGGTTTTTGTTACCAGAGAGCTTGTATCTCTCTAGGGTGAAGAATCGGCACGGACACTTGGTGTGCTACATGTCGAGAGGTAGAAATAAGGGTGTAATTTGAAGAACACACACCGGTGCGCCTCCTCTCCTGCCGCTTGTTTTTTTGTTCACGGCGTATCCTCCCGTAGATGGGGCAACACAAACTAAACCTTGGCAGGAAGGTTGTGGGTAGTGCCTGGTATATTATTCGCCGCCTTTTTCCGAGTGGGACCACAAACCGTGACACCCTGACACGTTCGAGACGAAGTAGATAGAACCCGAGGGGGGTCGCCTGCCTAGAGGGGGCGGTCGGGGACAAGAGCCTCACGTACTGCAGTAATACTACAATTAGCTCGTACTGTGGTATGATTTTTTCTTTGCGTCGAACATTTTTTTCGTTAGTTTTTTCTCGCCTCGAAGTGCGAGAGCTCGGGTGGCCTCAGGCGTTGAGTTATATTACTTGGGCAAACACGCTACCCCCCCGAGGGGGCTTCGAAGCAAGCCCCCCGCCACACCACCTCTCGACTCGGTACCTATGTTGCGTGAGATCATTGATTTACCGCGAGGGTCTCTCTTCGATTTTTTGCGTTTTTGAAACCGTTTTGTTGAGTCTGTCCGTCGAATACAACGGCTCGTTGTATCGGACAAACCAATTGGTCGAGTGTGTCCGCCAAACAGAACGGAATCGCACGTGTATCGGACGACCAATTGGGGGCGTATTATTGTTTTTGTTGTTTTTTTGTTTTTGTTGCGTTCGGAGCGTATTATTAGCCCGCAAACAGTCAGTCTCGGTGGCGATGAAGGCCGAAATACTCGCGTAATGCTGTAGTTCCAGTCGGGTGCGTTTAAGTTTTCAAATGGGTGCACATGTACCGCCAAGGTACAACGAACTCCGGAGACACCAAGCCATGTTGGTATTGACCCCCTTGGTCGAGTCGTAGTTTTCGCTGACGTCACAGCTCTCGCGACAAGAAATCCAACCAACTGACGGACCCCAACGTTCCTCTCTCTCTTTCTCTCTCCTTCACTGCGCCGACCCATTTTGGTCACTGTACTCTCATCAACACCACCATCAACATCGCCACCGCCACCACCACGAAACCGGTCCTAAAGCTTGACGGTGATGTACAGCTGGACGTCGCTGTTCCTCCAGGCAGGAGACGCCGCCATGTTCAACCTCTCCCTCCTCACCTCGGACGTCTACGCCCTCATCTTCGCCTTCGTCGTAGAACATATCACCCCGAACTGGCTCTATTTCCTCGCCTTCGTCGTCATATTTGGAGGCCTAGTTTGCTACCACGCACAGCCCGTCCCCACCAAGGCCCACACCCTACGGCTCGACATCCTGCATGGGGATGCCTTCGATTTGGGTGGGTCGCCGGGGCAAGGGCTTTGGCTGGACAGTCGCGCGGAAGGTAGTCCCGGCGAGTTCTTCAAGCTGCGAGAGCCCTCCGGGAACAGCGGAAGCACGTACTGCGGGAGCGGAGAGGGCATGTCAGACTACAGCGGCACTGGAAGTTTGTCCCTCGCCCCGGACTTCGATTTCTGGTCGTTGTGACGTCTGCTTTGAAAGCGACAAACAATATTAGCTGGTCGTCGTGAAATCGCTTCGAAACGTGTGGGCGCATATCAACCGTTTCGAACGTCGGCATAAACTGGTTGTTCTGAAAGTGTTTTCGAACGACAGCACTAACTGGTCGATATAACACCGTTTTCGAAACGACGGTAGTATCTGGGGTTGTGAAGCCGTTGCGAAACGTTTTGTCGTTGTGAAACCGTTTCGAAACGCGTGGTCGTTGTGACACCGTTTCGAAACGCGTGGTTGCTGTGAAACCGCTACGAAACGACGGCAATAACTGACCATTTCGAAAACGTGTCGAAACGACGGCAATGACTGGTCGTTCTGAAACTATTTTCGAAACGACGGCAGTAATTGGTCGCTGTGAAATTGTTTCAAAACGACAGCGAAAACTTGTTTTGAAACTGTTGCGAAATGACGAAGATGCTTGATCGTTGTGATTTCGCTCGACAGCAATCAAGAATATAAAAAAAAACGGCTAGCGCTCTCTCCGCCTTCGTGTCGGTGGATAACTTGTCTACGGGTGTCGTCCACGATAAAGGACGCTCGAGGGAACGCTCTGTGGCGATCCAGGTAGGGAAGCGCTGGTGGGAGTCCAACGCGGTGGCGGTGGGGGTGGCAGCAGCAGCAGCAATAGCAGCAGCAGCAACGCTGTATGGTATCAGAACCAGCAGCGGCAGCGGTTGCAGCATCGCCGGGGCAGCGGAGGGAGTGCTAAGGCACCGTCGCAGGTGTGCGTCAGAGTGATTGCCGGGAGGTTCCAACTTGGGCCCTCTGCTTGCGGCAGCGATTCTCACTCAGACCCCCCCCCTTCCTGGGTCAAAAATAAGTCCGGGTTGACGGTGCGCTACACGCGCTTTTACCCCGAGGGGTGGAGGGAGCCCTGTAGTGTAGGGGACCGGGCGCGTCGATTGTACCGATCTGCCCTCACCCCACCACCTCGCGTATCCCTCCCAGATCAGAACGGTAGGTAAAGGTTGCACTTACGGGACAAATCATCGATTCCCAGATCATGATGCTAGATATTTCAGGGCAGCTATTTTTCTGGCCGGTAGGACCTTGATTCTTGATCTGTGTAATGTAGCTCATGTTTCCGGGTGGGGGACGCATGGTCTGCATGATTCCTAGCACAATATTTTTTTTGTGGGGTGTGTACTACATGATGCAGATAGATCCTGCACAGCATAGCATATTGGGCAGGTACAGGATCTAGATCTATCTGCAAATGACCAGTCCGATGTGGTGCTCGGTAGGCGGGTGGGAGTTGGGGGGGGGGGGGATCGTTGCGCCACTGGAAGTTGGTTTAGTGCCGTAATGGGTGTCCTGCCCTGCTTTGTTTTGCGACAGCGTGTGAACCGAGCGGCAACTCCTAGGCTTAAGCGTTTGGCACGGAGTCTCCGAGAGCGCCGCCGGGTCAGCACAAGCATGTGTTGTCTTCGCCAGGCATCTATCATAGCTGTGGCTTTTATCGATTCCGGGGAACGGAGGTCACCTCGCACGCGGGGGTGATACCCCCCCTTCCCCCCCGGTATGCTACATTCTTTACGTCGACGGCTGTCATCATGCGTCTTTCATATCATGCATTGCGAAACCCAGCGGAGGATATAATTTTCGTTTCTTTGGGTGCGTCCGACTGTAGGCGAGTCTAATCGGTGGAAAGAATACGACCACCGGTTGTGGCCTGCCATATTTTACACGAGGGGAAGGGGGGGGGGGGGCGAGTTAGCCATCATACGTTGTACTGAACAGGGGTGGGTCTGGCGTTATGCCACGTGCTGTATCGTCGAAGTTGATTGTTCCTGGCGATTGTTCTGTTTGTGGATGTCTCCAACACCACAACAGACGTTGCTAAAAACAGACGGCGCAGCAAGACGTTTGAAGGCCCTTGAAACGGTTCTCTTTAGCCGCGCCTCCCGCGCAGTTCAGAGAGGCAGGTTTTCCACGATGATGGCAGACGACGTTATCATCGAGGGAACTCGCAAACCGTTGTTCATCAAAGGCGCTAGAAGGCCGGTCTTTTTGGGCGCGTCAAAGCCTCTTTTTTGCCATAATATACTAATTTTAGTGCAGGGGGCGGTCAGTGGAGGGGTCAAACTGTCTCGTAGTATAATTTTTCTTCGCGATGGATATCGCCTGCTTCTCCGGCGACCTTGGTTTGTGTCCTCTTTCCGTTTACGTAGTATATATACGAGACTCGTACGTACCTGTACAGTATGCATGCTCGTACATACGAAGTTAGATATAGATGTGTTTTTTTTCTTTGTGTAGATGTGGGGTTTCGTGATTTGAGTATTCGTGTTTTTCACTCGTTTTCTCCTGCATGCAGATTTCACCCGTTTTGGGAACAACCTACTTGCTTTTTCTGGTCGACTTATCCCTGAAGAAGTGGTAAAACAAAGAATCTACCACTCTGACTGGAAATGTAAAGACCACTTAGTATTCGTACTTATGTCCCAACGGTCCTTACTTTTTCGTTTACAAAGTAGTGGTGCTATTAGAGGTCGGTCTGTTTGGGCGCACGCATAAAGGCCTCTCTTTCGGCCTTGTTAGGCTGGTTTTAGTGTGGGGGGACGGCCAGTCGAGGGGTCGAGCCGTACTGTAGTGCCGGTCGTTTTTAACCTCTTTCGGCCTATGCAATGGTTCTGGTGCACGGCGGCCAGTCATAGGGGATCAAACCGCGGTCTCATATTCTTGTAGCGTATTTTGGTAGTAAAAGGCCGATTTGTCGTGTGCCTGGTAGAGGTTTAGACGTGCATACTTTTTTTTCTTTGTTTATTCTTTGGTGAATTTGCGTCGTGCAAAGGGAGGCCTGATGTTGGTTTACGTAGACCAGCCTGCTACCGGTACGTCTGTCTAACGTTGGCCGTGATCTTGCAAGCGAAAGCCGTCCGTTCTTTATCCTGTCTGTGACGAGTAATAGCGTGGCGGTGTCCGCTCCGCTCCGTCCGTCTCCGGCAAAAAAAAAAAAATCCTTCGTTTTTGTTTTCCTGTTTATTCTACGATTATTAATATTTATTTATTTTTCTCGTGCAGTTTAATAATAAACAATGCATGGTGTATGGAATATGTATTTTTTTACTTTTATCATGTGTTACACCAATGCATGTATTATTCACTCACGCAGCAAGGCGAGTTCTGTTTATCTGTTGCAGAACTGCTCGCTATCGGTTTTTCCTTGGTTCGCCAGATGCTTTCGCCCGCGCGTTGTCTCGACTGTCGACTACTTCGGCTTTTCCCGCAGAACACTCAATGACAGTATGCAGAGCGTATGTTCTTCACATTAAACCGTTCCTTCTACCCGTCGACATCCAGCACAACCAGTGTCCGTGCCGATTCTTCAATCCTAGAGTAGTAGCATCCAGAGTTTTTGTACTCCAGGGTGCACACACGCGGTAATTACCTGCGTATTTGAAGGGTCTATATTCGCAATTATTGGAGACGGTCCGGGACCCCTATGATACGCGAGAGCGAGCGCAAACATCTATATAATAGTATACGTAGGTCATGTGAGCTTATATTTCTAAACAAATACCTCACGAATTGGAAAATACCAAAAAAGGACGAAACCGAAGAAAAAACGTCAAGAATTGGTAAAAAAAAAAAGACGAAAAAAATTGCCAAAAAAATGCCAAAAAATGATCGACCAAAACTCAGAACATAATCAAAACTGAGCGAGATAACCTCGAAAAAAACGGGATAAAAACGATGAAAAAATCGCAGAAATGGGGTAAAAGTGGTGAACTCTTCGAAAACGAACATACATGCAAGCGATGCTTACGTGCGTCCCCTTCTCCAGTTCCGGGCCAATTCTGCGTACTGCGAGCTCGCATACGAACAATCACAAAAAAAGCAGGACAACACTCTACGGAATAACGTTAAGAATCGGCACAAATGCGAAAAATATACGAATATGAAAAAAAAAAAAAAAAACAGGCGAAAAACTCGAAAAATCGATCCATCAAAACTAAAAAAAAAATGGAAAATAGTTCAAACTGAGGGAGATAATCGCAATAAACAAATAAAGACGATGAAAAAATCGCAGAATTGAGGGTAAAGATCGCGACTACGACTACTGCTCTTGTACGTGTAAATGGATGTTCCACGTGCACACGCACGTGTATGTATGCCATGTAAGTTTCGTGTAGAGTGTTGTACGTGTATAGTGCTGTATAGTGCTGTATAGATAGGGCGCCTCGGAAAGGAAGGCAGCGATCTAATTGATCAGTTGGCGGCGAGTATAGTCGGAGGGGCGGACGGATCGTCCCTGGCGCGTAAAGGCGTCTGCAAAGAACGCCGAGTGATGTGTAAACTAGCCCTAAGGGACCGCCAGGCCGCTAGGGGAAGGGAGGAAGAAGCCGGAGGAATGCGACCAATGATCTGGGGATGGAACGTTGATGAGGAATAGGATATACTTTACCCGGTAGCCAAAATCAAATAATGTGGGGAATGGAAATTGGGAAACGACTGGCAGATGTTATGGTACTCTCCCCTGTTGCGACGTCATATCCCCTCTCCCCTGTTTCTGCGTTTTCGTTTGTAGCAATCGTCCCCTCATCATACATGGCAGGCGACTTTTCTGATGAGCGCCTCGCCCCTTCGTCCAGAAGACATACATCTGGCGAGGCAAACCGCAATAAATACAAGAGTTTATACCATCCTCAAGCACCTTGTGTGAGTGACCAGAGCAGAGCCAAAGGCATCAACCTGCTAGCAGTAGTCGGTCCCTAGGTCCATACTCCCTTACACTTAACACTGGCGTCGTCGACGAGACGCTTTTGGTATCTGTTCGAGGTCTGATTTTTTTTTTTCTCCCGCCGACAATCTGGCTTTTCGCTCTTGTAGTCTGTTTTTTTCGGCTTCTTGCTGTTTATTTGATGTCTTCTCCTTTTGGCGATTGCGTTCGAGAGTATGATATCCGCCGCTTCCCCAGCGCGTCGCGCGGTGACACTGATGCAACAGTCGCTATAGGTTCACGCGCTGTTGGTCCGCGCGACGCCGGGGATTTTTCGTATTCTCCGGGTCTGCCTGTTTTTTATTTGTTACTCGAGCACCTGCTGTGTCACTGCTACTAATTTTTGCCGTGCCACAGCCCCTCTGTCACTGCTTGCAACAGGTAGACCCTTGTTCCTTTCGCCCATGCTTGTCACTGATTCGGCTCTGCAGCCCGCTGCCAGACCGGACACAGCGACAAGCGCGCTGGCCCCAGAACGGCGCTCCGGACAGCCGGTTCCGTTCTGGGCGCAGCAGGATAGTAGGCCGAGCCTCTCTCGGGTGTATGATGTCCGTCACGCTAACAATACGAGTATTTTTTTTCGTGATCGGCTCGACCCCCCTCCTTCTTTCCATGCCCTGCATGCAGCGCCCCTTATTTTTAGCATGAACACGGATAGTTTCGATGCGCGTTTATATGTTAGTGAGGTGGGACCCGAGGGCATTTGGTCCTCGCACTCACCTCCCTCTGCTCATGGCACCCGAGCCCGGCACAGTTGTTCTCCTTGTGACCACGCTTGGCCCTCGTGTACCCGCTCACAGACAAGACGCGCTGCCGCGCTTTTGCAGTCACACAACATGCATCCCTCGGGCGACTGCTTGTCGCCTGACTCGTCTCACATCGACCGTTCCGTTCGTTGTGAGGCTGATGCGAGACTCCCTGTTTCTTCTTCTCGTCCGCGCGAGATGTACAACGTGCCCGTGCGCAGCTTGTGCTCCGTGCGCAACTCGTGCGTCAGCACAAGCTCCGCCTACTAGCAGATTTTTTGTTGTTGTGCCTGAAGAACAACTTGATTTCACTATGCCCTCGTATGGTGACATTTCGGCAGGGTTCTACACTATTTGACTTTGTCGTGGGCATGCCGTGCCATTGCCATGGTGCCGCCCATGGCATACCATGGCATCACCACGGCATCCCATGGGGTGGCACACGGTTCCATGCTACGGCGTGGGGGGTGCCGTGGCATGCCATGGGTGGTACCATGGCAACCCCCGCGGCTACTTCCACGGCACTCCATGGCAACCCCTACGGCACCCCAATGTCCACAGCACCTAGCTTAGGGTTAGGGTTAGGGTTCCACGGTATGCCGTGGAGGACCGTGAAAGATGCCATGGAAGGTTTTGCCGCAGGTGGTGCCACGGCATGCCACGGTATGTCGCGAAAAAAGACAATAATATGTACGGCCTGACGTACGCGCGCATTTTAGCCCCCTGCGTTTTATCCGTGACGTTTGGGATCTGCCATACGTATCCCTGCTCGACCGTGAGCACGACAATCTGGGGAATTCCAGTGTGCCGACCATATTATTTTCACCCGCACAAGTGCCTTCGTCATCCATTGCGACCATAGATTTATCAGTGACATTGGTTCTAATTCGACGCGCGGCGATTTTCCTACGGTTGATTGGTGGGTTTTACCTACTGACAGACACGTATTCCCCTTTTTCAAGCCGCGGGGCCGCCCCCCCCCCGACTGTCGTTCGCATGTTCCCTGCTCACCGGGTATTTACGACCACAGTACTGGCGTGCAATTTTTCCGACGACGGTATATCCGCTTTCGGTCTGCCACCCACTGTTTACGACTTGAATATGCCTCGCTCGCAAAAGAGCTTGGTAATTCTCTTCTACAACAGAATCCGTCACTTCGTATTATTCGAGAGAGACGTCGACCCATCAACTACGGTTTGCGATTTGAAGCTGCCTCGCTCCAATGAGCTTTGTGATTCTTTTCGGCTACGAACCACGCTCCAATGAGCTTTGTGATCTTTTTCGGCTACGAACCACGGTTTCCGAATTGAACCTGCCTCGCTCGGAAGAGCTTGGAAATTCTCTTCTGCGCCGGAACCCGTCACTCCTCGAGAGAAACGTCGATTCACCAACCACGGTTTGCGATTTGAATCTGCTCCGCTCGGAAGAGTCGGGTGATTTTTTTTTTTTGCGGCGACCCTCGGTTTGCGCTTGGATTATACCCCCCTAGTAGGGCCTGGTATGTCCATTTTGCCGGCAACCATTGTTGGCGATTCGCATATACCCCCTCCAGTAGGGCACGGTACTTCCTTTTCGCGGCCACCCTTTGTTTGCGACTTGAATATACCCCCCCTAGTTGGGCATGGTATTTCCTTTCTGGTGCGGAATCCGTCCCTTCCCGTTTTTTTTCGAGAGAGACGTCGATTCCCTACCCAGGGATTTTTCACTGGGTACCTTTTCCGCGGATGATTTTCCACTGGGTGATCTTCCACTGGGTGCTTTCTCCGTTGATGATTTTTTCGTGGATGATTTTCCACTGGGTGATTTCACACTGGGCGAATTTTTTAGGGATGATTTTCCAGTGAGTGATTCCCCAGCTAGGGATGAGACACCCCTTCCACCTACCAAATTTTTTTCGCACAATGCACATTTTGTTTTGAGCGGAACCGCATTTTCGCGCCCCCCCCAAGTCGTGCCCCCACAGTTTCTCGCTGCCCTACTACTTCCGCTCGTATATCATTATACGATGTCGCGGCCGCAGCACGCCCTTTTACTCCGGACGTCGTCGCCGATTCGGACGGTTATTGTCATACTTTCAATTTTTTGACGCAATACGCTCATACTGACAACAACCTCGTCCCTTCTCCCGAGAGAATTCCCATGTACCTCCGTCCAACCGTTTATTAAATAGTAACACCTGGGGCACAGCAGGGCAACCCTTGCCCTGCTCGAGGTACAATATTTTACTCGTACGTAGGTAGGTCATGTTTCATATCGCCTTACACGTCGCATGCGTAACGCATACAGTACCAGGTAATATATTCTTCATGCTATACCTGGTCGTTTTACTACTGGCGTATGTGGCGATGTGGCCTGGCCTGGTCGCAAAGGCTGGCGCTGGTACCGTAGCAGATACGCTTACCGAGTAGCGTAGCAATTACGCTAACTGACCGAGTAGCGTGGGGAATGCACAAGACAGGAAGATATATGTTGATGTTTGAAAAGGGCACTTGCGACCAATATAATTTTGAGAACAGAAAACAGCTGTGTCGAGAGTCCAGGGGATACTGAAAACTGATGGGAGAAGAACAGAAGGATAGAGGGAGAGAGCGTGGGGGCTGTCTTCTATGCCACCACGTCTAGAGCTACTGGGCTGTCGTCCTGTGCCGCAACGTCTAGATATGAAGGTGTCACCTACTGAGCTATATAGGGGTAAAATATCGATCGATTACCCTATCTTTTCAACACTCCCCCCCTCTGAACGGCGGGGTCTTTCGGACGTCGGTACCGTATACCAGGTAAGGCCGTACGTTGACCTACCTGCTTCGTTTGAATACCTCGGGAACCAGGGAGATATGTTTTCAGGGACGCACGGGCAAGCGTTTCTACGGTATAAGACAAATCAAACGATCGGAGTGAGATTCAAACCTGTGTCCTCGACGACGTCAAAGCGAACGTACCTACTGCTATACGTAGGGGCAAAATATCGATCGATTACCCAGCCCAGGGTAATAATCCTTGTAACACGAGATTTACTGGGCTTTTGTTTCATACAATCTACTGCTGTATAACTACCAGGTATTACTCTGTTATCGACTGGACTACGTAGTCCGCCGTGTTTTCCAGGAGCTTACGAAACCGTCATACACCGTTTTCTTGCTTCACCGCCCTTTTTACCCTTTCTTCTTGGTGTATATATATGCTCGTACGTATATCGATAGGCTGCCCATATGGTATATCCTTAACACGGCAGCTCTGCTGCCTCCTGCGGCTTCTATTAGCAGTGGCTACTCGGACTGAACGTTGACTACATATGTATAGGCTACCTAGCCTGCACGTAACACTTCCCCTCAACATAAGTGTCAACCAATGCATTACTGATCGTGCCGAAGGATAACCAGTAGTACTTGTCGAATAGATAGTCAAGTCACTACAGTGCGACTAGCCTACACTTGACACTGTCTGTCCCACAATGCAAGTGGCACATCGAATTTCCATTTCAATATGTAGCATGTTCCACTTGAAGCAAAGTTACCGACCAAATAGAGATAGCAACTCGGGGCACTCCCCAATGAGGTGTAATGCAGACTTGCCCACGCAGTTGTTATGAGGCTTAGATTGGGTAGGCGATTGGATATCCTTTTACCTTTAGCCCAACGGACTAAGACCTTAACAAATGGCGACGACGGCAGAACATGAGTCGTTGGTCTGAGTTCGAATCTCACGTCCACCATGAAATCGCGTTTTAAAGAAAGTGAATTACCTCATGTCAAGAATCTGAAAAAATATTTCTGGATCCCCAGAAATTGGAACCGCGTGTTGGTGTCACGCGTCGACCCGTATATCCGGTCCGTTCCAGGGGGGGAGAGTGTTATGAGGCTTAGATTGGGTAGGCGATTGGTTAACCTTTTACCTTTAGCCCAACGGACTAAGACCTTAACAAAGGTGACGGAAATCGCACTACCGTATCCTGTGTACTTCAAGTGACTGAAAACCTAACCCTATTAATATACTTCGAAGTAACAATGACAGCTATATAAGAGCTGCGAATCAAATAATATTGTTATTGGTGCAACTGGTTCCAATTATTGGTGCCTCGAGTCCAAGTGTGAAGCGGAGGCCGCTCGAGAATAGTGGTAAGGGTAGTGGTAAGGGACGCAGGTGGTTCTGGCAGCTGGAAAGTAGTGCTTCGCTTCTCCTGATTTAGATCTTATTGTTGGCGAGAGCTGAGGAGGTGCTCTGGTAGAGAAGTGAGAGGTAGGGGGGCGGGGCTCGACGCCCAGATATACTCGCCCCACCCCACGCCACAAGCTCTCCTAAATTTCTCTTATCTGATGTACGCCTACAGAACTTTCCTATGGCTATCGATCGTTCCTCTGCTAATGTAAGAACTTCTCACTTCGTGGTCCTATCTGCGTTAAGGAACATTACTCTCGTCTAACGGGTTCTCCGCCCTAGGGAACATTCTTAAGAGAACGTTACTCTCAACTAACGGAATATCCTCCGGGTTAATCCATTCTTCGGATTATTCTCATATTCGTGAGACAACAAGACTGCAACGTATTATCTATATCTATAGCCTTTGAGTGCTCTACTCATATCACAGTAGCCCACCCTAAATAGTCGTATATGCAGACCACAAGATGGTCGGAGGGTGATGACAAAGTTCATCCCAAACGGCCAGGAAAAAGGTGGTCGAAGATGCAGCTATTCGAAACAAAAGAAATGAGGCTATAGATCCCCCCACACCCCGTAATAAGACCCAAACACTACTAAGAGGGGGTGTTTCGCTGAGAACAACCACTGAAAGGGAGACTAAAGTAGAGAGAGACAGAACTCAAAGCGGAGGCGAAAGGAGAAGTCACCCAAAGTGAAAACAAAGAAAGACGAAGGAAAAAGGAGACACAAGCCGAAGCGAAGACTGAAGAAGAAGACGAAGACTGAAGTGAAGGCAAAAGAAGGACGTACAAACGTATTACTGGAGCCATTGTCTGGGGCCCAAGGAGGTACGAAAGGGTTGTTCGCAGAACCGGGTTGGCGAACGAGGAAACTCTAAAAAGGAGACAGTGATCCCAATTCAAAAATATATATATATATCCGCTAGGCGCCATGCCTTGTCTTGTGGCGAAGGTCCTAATATGATAGACATCACGCGAGACTGAAGGGACACAGCTAGAGTGCTATGAGGGCTGTGTGCACTAGGGACTACTAAAGCCGAGAGACGGAACGAACAACGCGGCGTCTCGGAGACCTGTTCGTGGTGTGAACAATACCAGCAAACGTAGCAAGGTAGGCAACTCAACAAAAACAAACTCAAAGACGGTGGCGGCAAGAAAATCCGCAAGAAAATCGGCTTAATGCGTGCAGCTCGAAGTGGTAGATAGCGCGGGGCCCAAACACTAGCGTGTGCAACTCGGTCAACCGGGACGACAGCAAACTTGGTGTCGTTTGCCAGCGGACAGAGGGGTGTGCGGAATACCGAACAAGAAGAAAAGAGGAAGAAAATGGAAAGAGAAAACGAGAAAACATCGGGACCAGGAAACAGACCAAAAGTTGGACACAGGTCAGGAGAAATCGATCATGCCCGAACCACTATGCATGGCCGATAACTCAGCGGCCTTCCGGGGCGGCAATGCTATCGGGACCCTACTTGGCAGACATGGAAGAAACACGGGTGAGCTGGAAGCTCGATATAGTCCTAGCTCGGGGACCGTCTGAAACACGGGTCGGCGGAAGCCGACGGAGGTCAGGATACAGCTCAGGCTACAACACGATTTTACCTCGGCGTGATATCGCCGATAATTGGCTGTAGGTTAGTGGAGTACAAACACAAATGCAAATGAAGGTATCGCTACGAGTCAGTGGCCTGAACGTAAGGAGGTTACACGGAGCCGTAGGCGAT
This sequence comes from Macrocystis pyrifera, assembly GCA_031763025.1. Classification (NCBI taxonomy): domain Eukaryota; class Phaeophyceae; order Laminariales; family Laminariaceae; genus Macrocystis; species Macrocystis pyrifera. The sequence continues at coordinate 1,125,098 of JASSKH010000033.1, read as the reverse complement.
AAGAAGAAAAACCAACGGGGGGGGGGGGGGGACGATGATACTCCCAAACACACCCAAAAAAGAAACATACACGGCCTCGGATCGGTAGCCAACACGGGGTCGGTCAAGCGATACCGGTGGTGGTAGATGGAAACAAACACTCCCAAGAAGATGACTGCTGATGACTATTGAAGACTAACCCTGAAGAACTACTCTTAAGATATTGCAGACTAACCAGAACCAAATACCCAGAACTAACAAAAGACTAAACTAAGGCTAACCAGGGGGGGGAGTGGAAACGGTGGGGGTTCCGCGGGACACATCAGAGTTCCGCAGCACCCCACGTGCTAGGCTCCCATTCCCATGGCGTTGAAGACACCACGATCCGTATACGGCGTTCCGTGCTGTAGTGTAGCGGGCGGGTGTGTGCTCCGGAGGGTAGGATGGTGGTGCTGAAGTTGTGGAGCCAAAGGCTGCGGGAGACCAAGGCGTAGCCTGGGGCGAGGAAGATTTGTCCTTGAGATGGGGCCAGTTCGCGGTGAGCGGCGCCGATGCGCATCTGGCGGTAGAGGCGGTTCGTCTGGCGGTGCTGGGTTGGTGATCGTGACCAGTACAGTAGGATGTGGCGCCGGAAGTGTTGAAGGTCCAGCTCGCGTTCCCAAGAGGGGGGGCTTAGAAGTCCAGTCCAGTGAGTCTCGTACAGAACGGCGATGACCCCGCCGCGGCCGCGTACGAGTTGATGGCCAGTGATCTGCTCGACCTCGAGGCGTTCCGGTGGAGGAGTGACGTCGTCGACGGTGACGTGGTAAGGTGGGGACTTGGCGGCAGAAGCTGTGAGCACGTATGTAGTAAGGTCCGCGGGCAGATGCTTGGGGATGTCACTGGTGTCGTCGGGGTTCCGGCAAGGTTTGCATCGTTGGACGGAGACGCGTGGCTTGGAGTCCCGTCCCGGGACGTCGGATGGAAGGTCGAGGAAAAGTAGCTTGTCGTGAAGGGGGCGATTGTCGGGGGTGTTTGAGGCGGGCGTCGGCCCTACGGCGAGGACCTTGAAGGGGCCATTCCAGTTCAGGGAAAGCTTCGTCTTGAGGACGGTTGCATCGGTGCCCTTTTTGACGCCTTGGCGGATGGTTGAGGCGGAGTTGTAGACCCAAACTCAGCCGCCTACGGTGAAGGGGGGGGATGCTAGGAGGGCGGCCATCATGGGCGCGTTGCGACGCTGAAGACCTTTGACGGTGAGTCGGTGTAGTTCGCGGACGAGGGAATAGGCGAGTCGTTGTCGGTCGGTGGCGAGGTTGATGTAAACCAGGTGATCGCGGTCCAGGCTTTGGTGACCGCCGATGTTGTCGGGTTCGAAGACCGAGAGCGGGAGGTGAGGAAGGCGGCCCATGTGGATTTCGTTAGGTGCAAGCTCTGTGGCGGCGTTCACGGAATTGTTGTAGGCCGACGACACGTGTGGGAGCAGCACGTCCCAGTCGGTCTGCTGTTCGTTGCCAACCATAGAGAGCATTTGGGCCAGCACATGGTTGACGCGCTCGACGCCGCCGTTGGTGCAGGGGTGGTATGAGCTGATGTTGACCTTGTGGATGCCAAGGCGTTCGTAGACGATGTTCGCGAGCTTGGAGGTAAAGTGTAGTCCGTTGTCGGAGAGAAGTGTAACCGGGCACCCCCAGAGAGGGATGTACTCGTCCAGGAAGATGTCGGCAGTGCCGGCGGCCGTGAACTGCGCCGCTGAAACGGCATACATATCGGCACGGCGGCTGAAGCGGTCTGTGCAGAGGAGGATGTGGACGTGCCAACATGCGGACCGTTCGGGTGACTCCCAGGTGTAGAGAGGTGGTGGCGTGGCATGTGTTCAGCACCCAAGGGCGTATTAACATTGGCACGTAGATGCGTGGAGTAGAGGGGGCGGGTGGTGGTAGGCTGTTCCCGGATGAGGTTGTGGGTGGTCGTTGGACCAGGAGGGTGGTTTCGTCGTCGGTACGGTGTAGCTTGCTTTTGGAGGCAAGAGTGAGGACGTCCGAAAGTTGTGGGCGCCGGGCCGGGGGGATGAAGTCCAGGAGGTCGTGCGGCGTGGGGGTGGGGGAGTCCAACGACAGGAAGCGAATGGTGGCGCAGCACAGGGGCTCCGCGCGTTGTTCTCGCGCCCAGTCTTTGTAGGTGTAATGCTCGACGCAGGCGAGGAGGTAGGGGTCGTCATCGGGTTCGACGACGGGCTCAAGAAGGGGCACTGACGGTGGTGTTGGTGCCGGCGGAGAGGGCGTTGTTGAGGGGGTCGCTCTTTGCGTAGTGGGCGCCAATGGCTTGGGTGGCGTCGATGGTGCGGGTGGCACGGGGGCTGTGGCTGGAGGCGTCGTCGTGTGAGGAAGTCTTGGCTGGGCCCCGGTCGGGGGCGGGGTCGCACGGAAGGCGGGTGTAGATCGTCTGTGTACGACGGGTGGCGGTCAGCGTCCAAACCGGTAGTCGGCTGTAGGCCGAGGGGTTCCCGCGGCAGCGGCGACGCGATGGCGGGTCCGAGAAGATATCAGATCTGGAAGGGCTGGTGTCGTGGCGCCAATGGTGGGCGGCGGAGAGACGACCGACGGTATGGAAGCCGAGCCTGGAGGAGCTCCGGTGTTCACGGCGGCATTCTCGGTGCCGGAAAGCTGTCCGGTGGTGGAGTCGCGGGTCGCAATAGGCCCGATGAAGGTGTGGGTTGCGGGGGAAAGGGTGGGGTGCTCCATATGTGGTCCGAGTAGGCGAAAGCCGCGGAAGTCGTCGTCGGTGAAGGGGAGCGGCTGGACGGTTGGGATGGGTCTGGAAGGGGGGGACACGAGCCCACCCAAGCCGATACCCGGAGCGGAAGGGTCGTTCGGCGCGAAGCCGCATGGGCGGAGGAGGTAGATGCCGACGGTGTCGGGGCCAGTGAGGCGGTTGCGTCCGGTGCGATCGGCGCCGGTGGTTGGTTGGGGAAGCCGGGAGAGGAAGTCGGCGTTACCGTTGGCCGTGCCCTTCCGGTACTCCAGCGTGTAGGTGTGCGCTGAAAGGAGCTCGAGCCGTTGGGCTGTCCGGGGGTACGGTGATCTTGAACGGCATGAGCGGGCACGAGCCGAAGTCAGCCTTGGTAGTGGAGAAGGCGTCCTGGAATTCGCAGAGGACGTCTCCCAGGTTGTTGATCACCGACGGGGTTCATCTAGAACTGTGCAGGTCGAAGTTGACGTCGCGTAGGTGTAACGGCAGACGTTCCCAGAGGTCGAGGAAGCTTTCCCGTCGGCCGGCGTTGAGGCGCGCAAGGAGTTGTGGGCACGGGGCTTTTGGTGCGGTAGGAGGGTCGTCTGTCGATGGGCTCTGGTCGACCACGGGGATGTTGTCGTGGAGGGCATGTACATCCGGAATCGGAGGGGGATGGGGAGGGGCCAAGGAAGGGTGTCCAAGGGTGGAAAGTGGTACCTGTACCAGTGGGGAGCAGGAGGTTCCGAGGAGGTCGCCCGGCTCGAGATCGGTAGATCCAGATAGTGGGACCGTTTGGTATCCGTCGGAGACGAAAATGGCCGTGTCGGAAAGGGGGTTCTCGCGGGGGAGCATGTTCACCATGTAGTTCCCGGTAAATGCTGGAGCGCCTGACTGACGCGCCAGGTTGACCTTGACGAGCTTGGGGGTAGAGGAAAGCGAAATAGCTTTGTTGCCGGCGAATCGGAAGTGGTAGACGCCGCCAGTGGAACGATCGTCGGGAATGAATGCTTAGGCTCCGTTGGGGTCATGGTGGTTCAAGGAGAGCTCACTGCGGGTTCGCCGGGGAGGTTGGTGGGGGGGGGGGTGGGCTGTTGCTGGAGCGTGGTGTACGAGCGTTGCTCGAAGCGCATCTAGCTGTCTGGTCCCACAAGGATGGGGTACTGCATGGTTCCTGCAGGAACTACGCAGGCCCATACTGCCAGGGCAGCGGTGTTGATGGTGGACACTTGGGCAAAGTGGCTGCTAGGGTAGGCGTCGGGGGTAGACGGCGGTAGGAGTGGCCCAAGTGGAGAGTTAGGCGGTTGCCATGGAGGGGTCGGGCTTGTTTCGTGGGTGCCGTCGGCTGTGGGGGAGACCCGGGTGGAGTCGGTGGGGGCGGGTGTTGGCTCCGGGTCGTGAAGATGGGGAGGAAATGGAGGCTGGGCGGAGCGATTGGCGCCGAGGCTTTTAGCACTCAGTCTGAATGAACAGGTAGTGACTGAGCGAATCTACTGTGGCCTGTGCGACTCTAACAGCCAATACACCCTGAACGTCGGTGAATTTGCCCGAGTGCACTTGTTATCAGCTAAACCAAGCGCATTCCTCGCACGGTCTACAATGTGGTTGCTATACAACTCCCCACCCTCCTCCTTGAATGATACCTGGTACCTGGTGGTAGTGCTCTTGGCGAAGGTCACCTCACGCAGCAAAATATAGTGCCTGCAAAGTCACCTAAATCTATGACAACAAGGTCCTCGGTGCTGTTTTATGAGTTCCCGGTGACGTTGCTTGTTGAGGTGCTTGCTACTAAGGACATCGAGTTGGTCCTGCGTCTTGACGTAATGGATGGTGATAGTGCCGTCTTCGACCAGCTCTTGGACGAAGGTGTATTTCAGCGCGATGTGCCCGGGGGGGGTAGGTTCGATGGCCGTCCACACGAAGCGCCGACGTATTATCGATGAAGAGAGGATCACTGCGGAATCCATGCTTGAATCTTAGCTCATCCATCGTGTTTTTGCAAGAGACTGCCTCTTTCATTGTAAGCGCTGCCGCCACGAGCTCCGTTTCCATTGTTGGTTACGCGGCGAGACCCCGAAGTCCCACCGATTGGGCCGTTGGCGAGCATCACGATGGACGACGATGTCGACTTGCTGCCGTCTAGGTTGTTATTTCACGGCGTAGAGGATGTCATAGTGGGAGACCTGCGCGAGGTACATGGTGGCACCTATACGATTGACTGGTATCGCCGCTTGCCTTCCTCGTCTAGCAGGTTCTTCTCTGGTTGGTTAAGCGAAAGTCCCGGTCCCGCTCCTGGTGTGAAGGCGGGGCTGCAGTTCTTCATGCCAAAGCGCTCTACATCGTCCCTCGCCTCGTGTAGTCTTTCTGGACGATCGTGATCGTTCTGTTTTCGCGGTCATGAATTACAGTCATGCCGAGCACCCTCAAGACGTCGCCCATGTACGTCATCTCGAAACGGTCCATAAGCTGTTTCTTGAGCTCGCTCAGCGGCTTCTGCTCGCTCCTCGTGCCCACCACCCTCTGCCCTGCCGAGACTGATGTGATAGGTACCAGCTCTTAGACGCCGAGCATCTCCAGGCTTGCGATCTCTTTGTCTGATGCTGCTTTCCAACGCGCCGCTTGTGGGAAGGGAAGCCCATAGCCTCCTTGACGGTGTGTTAGAGTTTGTTTCCTTATCATCCGCGCCGAAACGCTTCCTTTCGTGTTGTTGGTCGTGGCGTAGGCGTACTCTGTGGTGAACGCGGCGCCGTCGCGTTGGTGCGCAATGGCCAAACTCGTGCGAGATCTTATCTTGCGTAGCTGTTGGATGATGTAGTGATTGCTTCCCGTGACAGTCGCTTTTGCGGTGTTCGTAGCTCAGGGCGATGCATCAAGATAGCGATGATATTTGTATCAGATCATGAATAATAATTGGTCTTCCAACAGTAGAGAACAGAACGGACTGACCTCATCATGCGTAGCGCTCTCACAACGCGTACAAGGCATAGAAGCCAATATTCAAATACCTAAGAATATCTTCATAATAACCCGAATCGATACGTAACCGTCAATATTGAATAGTCACATTCGAACACCCTCCCGACTCCCGGCTGTTCACATGACAGTAGAAATAGGACACAACTCCATGACCCAAATGAACGACGATAGTAAGAAAGAGGAAACCCGTACCTACCAGCAAAAACCCCTAATAAACCGCCATATAAACTATATTGTTATCACAGAGGAAATCACCACAGCCGCGCCCCCATTGTAAAAGCTAAGGCGAAAAGCATAATGCCAAGGATCGCAGGGAACCCCGTTCCCCAAGGCTGAAAAATCTCCCTTTGCCCCCTACTCCTGCCATAGATACACAGATCGCGACCCGCAAGCGAGAAAACATAAATCCCGTTTCGCATGATGACTTGAACAAAGAATTTAACTGGCGCTGAAAACGAACGTAAATTTGCTGCCGCTATCTGCACGAACAGCCTAAGCCCTGCCAGTCATTAAGCTATTCGGTCATCTGCAACGCATGCAATATTCATTTTTTGTCTCCTTCGTCAACAAGCTTTCAACTTAAACACCAAATAAATTCGCAAAACAGTACTGGTGGAAGAATAACCAATCATGAAATAAAATGCAAACCTGTTATAAGCCCCTTCATTCTGCAACCAGTAACCAGTCACAAACCAAAAGTTCCCAGACGAATCAAGAAAATCAGTAGCTACCATCAGTATTACATAACAGCAATAATACACCTCTCAAGGTGCACCCACGTACTTCGCCAAACCGTTAAAAAATAAATAGATGTAACCAGTTCCACCAGTCCCCTTCTGGTCCTGTCTATACCAGAAAAACACCACCAGGTATAGGTTTTTCGGATTTACAAGGACTGTTTGATTTGAACATGAAAATGCATTTCAAAACTATTAGGTTTTTCTGGATATATCTTAAATACGACTCACCCGGAACGAATCCAAACCTATTTACGGGGGACCATACATAGTAAATAGGTCTTACGGTACACACAAAAACCTATATATTACCTATATTTTACTAGCCATATTGTATTTGGTCCGATTTACTATATATAGTCCCCCATAACAGTCGAAAATGACATATCTCCATCTGTTTGTAAAATCTAAAACATCTTTTGACCGACAGGTGTATCCAATCGCAAGAGAAAACCACTCCAACGAGTACCCACCAGAAAGACTAGACATAACCTCCCGCCCGCGAAGTAGCCGGATCACTAAAAAACTCCAGCTGACGAGATACCTATCTGTCTACTTCACGACCTTCCCGCTGCTGCTGCTGCTGTCATGAAGTATTTGTTGCCTTGCAGACGCTATTCCCTTTGTTTTTTAGGGCCACACTCCTAACGAACAAAAAAAAAACACGATTCGTGAGATTTTTGTCGTGAATCGTGATTTTTTTGTCGTGAATCACGACAAAAAAAAACACGATTCATGACGCCAACTTTTTTAGCTTTTCCCTAAAAAAAACAAAATCACGATTCGTGACATTTGTCGTATCTCAAAACACGCCTGATCAAGGCACTACGCAACCCACGCGCACCAACGGTATCCGAAGGTCGGTATAGGGGCATGGCAGACTCTGCTTCGTACGCCGCTTGTGGACAACGGGCGGCTACCCAGAGACACCGCTGGGCGCGGGCTAACGAGCAGGAGGTTGTGGCCTCGAAATTTCCAGGAGGAGGAGCCACTGCTGGAAGACAAACGCGAAAATGACCTGAGGATGTCACAGGCCAGGCCGGGCAGACGGCCTGCGAGATGGAATCTCGCGAAACGAGCTTGGCCGACGGTCGGTGAAGTTAGAATCTCGCAGGCTGGGTCGGGCTTCGGCCCGTGATTCGAATATGTCACGGGCTAGGCCAGGTGCGGACGGTCCAGCCCGGCCTGGCCGTGCCCCACTTTCGCGAGTTGGTTCCACCCCCAAAAAACGTTGGGTTTGAAATATCAGAATTTTAACTACTTGAAAATATCACGAAACGCGACGTTTTTCGGCTTTTTTCGTTAGAACTGAAACGTCACGGATCGTGATCTTTTGGCATGCCAAAAAGTCACGAATCGTGATTTTTTTTCGGTTCGTTAGGAGTGGCCCTCAGTACTGCTGCTGCGGACAGCACCCGATTCCCATGCGCTCGCAGAGGGCACGCGACCAGCACCTCACGTGGCGTCCCCACCCCTTCATGATGGGGTGAGCACAGCATGGCGGCTGTGCGGCTTTTCGCGAATTGAGCAGGATGTTCCTCGCGTTGCGATATCCATATCTGTGCCTCCTGCGTACGGCAAAAAATCCCGCACGACTTGGGGGAAATGAATCCCGCACGACTTGAACTCCTGCGCACGGGAAATAAATCCCGCACGACTTGAAATTCCCCCGTCCTATACGTAAGTGGGGGTGCCCACGGCTGTATACTTCTGCCGTAGGGCTTCAAAGGTGCTGCCGTACCCTTCAAAACGCCGTCGTCTCTACGGCATCTTTGTCGGGACCCCCCACCATCGCCAGCACAGCCTCCGCCGATGGTCCATTTTCCATGTCCACCGGCGATCCACATTTATTTGCTGCACTCGTGGCCTATTCCGCTGCACCTGTCGCAGATATGCGTCGTGCATTCGTCGCTATATATAGTGTCCGGTATCCCGGCACCGGTACACGTCACTTTCGAGGTTCCGGCTCTTGCGTTTTGTTGCTGTTGCCACCCTCCTTCTCCTTTGCAGACGTGCCCTTTCCGTGCCCTCGGCCACCTCCACCACCATGGCCCCGCCCTCCTTTTCCGACGAGCGCATAAGAGTTTGACGAGCTCTTCGACTTGCCAAAAGTAGGAAGAAGCGTCTCGTACTCTGGGTATGAACAAGATTCGAAATCTCCAGGGTTTTTCGGGGATCACGGGGTGTTCAAAATGTCACGGGTCGGGTCGGGTCGCCACCGAAAATGTTCAAAATCTCACGGGTCGGGTCCGGTCAAGAGTTTTCAAATCTCACTGGTCGGTCGGGTCGGGTCAAGAGTTTTTCAAATCTCACGGGTCGGGTCGGGTCGCGCCAAGACGTGATGAAAATCTCACGGGTCGGGTCAGGTCATGACCCGCGAGAAACGGGTCACTCGCGGGTCGGGCCAGCTTGACCCGCGAGTTGTTTTCTGCTGACCCGCGGGTCGGACCCGCGCATCCGGCCCGCGGATCCGACACTCCAAGCACTTCCCACTCTCTTACCCAAAGGCTTTTCTCGTACAAATACTCAATAGTACTATTTGGTATCTTATCCAAACATTAAAACACTGACAAATCCATATACGCATACCCGCATCCATATATACCCACTACAGCCAGGGCACACATCGCTTTTGGGCACAAAAAAGAATATTAAATTGTTTTTGAAGTGTCGACCCACGCGCCGGATCCGCAGGTCAGACCTGCGGGTCAAGATAAATAGTCTCGCGGGTCAAGGCGACCCGACCCGCATGAAACCCATGTCTCACGGGTCAATCCAAAGGTGGCGGGTCGGGTCGAGTCGGGTCAGGATATTTTCAAATCTCACGGGTCGGGTCGGGTCGGGTCGGGGTCAACAACTTTTTAAATCTCGCGGGTCGGGTCGGGTCGGGTCAAGAGGCTTTCAAAATCTCGCGGCCCGACCCGACCCGTGAGATTTGACTTGACCCGCGAAAAGCCCTGGAAATCTCCTTCTTGTCGTACACCTGTTTGAGGTTTAGATCCCGGATCTCAGGATTCTACACTTGGTCAATTTGACCTTGTCGTGGGCATGCCGTGGCATTGCCATGATACCGCCCATGGCACCCATGGCATCACCACGGCATCCCATGGTGTGGCATAGGATTCCATGGAACGCCGTGGGGGGTGCCCGGCATGCCATGGGTAGTACCATGGTAACCCCCGCGGCTACAGCCTTAGGATTAGGGTTAGGATTGGTTAGGGATAGGGTATCTCGAGTGCATATTCGGCGGCGGGGAGGGCATTGACCATTCATGAGTACAAAGTGTCGTCATCCACACTCATTCGAGCGTTGACTATTAATAACTTTTCGCGCATGTCCTCGATAGCATATACAACTTCTTTACTACTGGGTTCTCCTCCTTCCCAAGCACGAGTTTGTACAACTCTCGCATGCACTTACAACTCTCGCATGCACTTACATGCCTCGTATCATACCGGTCCATGGTCTCCTCCCAGCATCGTCTCGGAGACGTGCTCGGATGAAATCGAGCCTTGTCGATGTTTGACTCCAAGGCATGCGACAGAAAAACTCATGCCAACAACAGTTAGTTGTAATATATTCTGATCCGACTCCCTCAGCGATGAGCGACTCTTTGTTATCGTTTCCATCTGCTCCAACATCAACGTACGCATCGGTATCAAAGATGCTCTCGATCCCTTGTAGCTTCGTATACACGCGCATCAGATTCTGCTTAGAGAAAACCTCAAAGTTTCCTCTGCCTTCAAAACAGTCACAACCATCTTCGGCTGACCCACGAACTGACTGAACTCATCTAGGACTCGCCCCTATCTTGTCGTCTGGGTTCAGCTTTCGCGAGGATACGCGTGTCCCCCCGGCTCCCGTTATCACCGTCGGGGCCTCCTCTCGACGATGGTGATGCAGCAGCTCTCCCTACTGCACCAGGGGTGGGCAGCGACACCTGCTGTATAGGTGTCTACCGAGGTCCACCTGCATCTCGCTCCGATTCAGCAGCTAGCTATCCCAATGTACCGAGCAGCTCGGCATGAGATTTCGAGCGATCCTACTCAGCTTCAGCAGCCGTCTGCTTCAGCTCATCGATAGCGATGGCCTGTTCCAATACCTGGGTTCGTAGATCACCCAGTTAGTTCATCATCCATGAGGGTGCTGGCCAACGACTCTAGAGTGTTTGTAGCTCAGGGCAATGAATCAAGATACCGATGATGTTTGCATCAGGTCATGAAATATTGGTCTTCCAACAAACAGTATTTATCGTAGAGAACAGAACGGACTGACCTCATGCGTAGCACTCTCACAACACCTACAAGCATAGAAGCCAATATTCAAATACCTACCTAAGAATATTTTCATAACCCGAAACGATACGTAACCGTCAATGTTGAATAGTCACATTCGAACATGCGGTGCCGCCTGTGCAGGCGCCGGTGCTGGCGCAGGGGATGTGCATTGTTGTCCTTTTTCGCGACATATCGTGGCATGCCGTGGCATCACCTGCGGCCAAACCTTCCACGGCATCTTCCACGGCATACCACGGAACCTTCCACGGGCCTCTACGGCATGCCATGGAACCCTAACCCTAACACTAACACTAACCCTAACCTGGGTGCCGTGGACATTGGGGAGCCGTGGGGTTGCCATGGAGTGCCGTGGGGGATGCTTTGGCGATTGCCGCGGGGGTTGCCATGTTACCACCCATGGCATGCCACGGCGTGCCATGGAATCCTATGTCACATGGGATGCCGTGGGAATACCACGGTATGCCATGGGTGGTACCATGGTATGCCATGGGTGGTACCATGGTAATGCCACGGCATGCCAAGAAAAAGTAATATAGTGTAGAACCCTGCACCGTCTGCTGTGCCATCCACCAGAGCTCCCTCAGTCAGCTGTAAGTATCGTGCGTGGCGTACTGAGGGACGTGCAGCCCTGTCGACGATGTTTGAGCTCGGGAATGATGAGATCGTTGAGGTAGTGGCCAGAGGCTCCGCTGTCGACTACTGAGGGCCACTCCTAACGAACAAAAAAAACACCATTCGTGAGATGTTTGTCTTAACGACAAAAAAAAAAATCACGATTCATGACGCCATTTTTTTCTTGGCTTTTCTCTAAAAAACACAACATCATGAGTCGTGGCATTTGTCGTGTCTCGAAATAACGCCTGATCAAGACACTACGACCCACGCGGACCAACAGTATCCGCAAGCCGGTGTAGGGGCATGGCAGACTCTGCTTCGTATGCCGCTTGTGGACCACGGGCGGCTACCCAAAGACACCGCTGGGCGCGGGCTAACGAGCACGTTGTGGTCTCCAAATTTCGCGGAGGAGTCCCAGCTCGAAGACAAAAGCGAAAATGACCCGAGAATGTCACAGGCCAGACCGGGCAGACGGCCTGCGAGATGAAATCTCGCGGACCAGGCTTAGCCGACGGTCGGTGAGATTGGAATCTCGCAGACTGGGTCAGGCTTCGGCTCGTGATTCGAATATATCACGGGCCGGGCCAGGCGCGGTCGTCTCGGCCCAGCCTGGCCGTGCCCCACTCGCGAGAGTTGGCTCCACTCGCAAAAATTGTTGGGTTTGAAATATCGGATTTTTTTTATTTGAAAATATCACGAAACGCGACGTTTTTTCGGGTTTTTTCGTTAGAACTGAAAGGTCATGGATCGTGATTTCTTGTCATGACAAAAAGTCACGAATCGAGATTTTTTTTTTCGGTTCGTTAGGAACGGCCCTAATAGGACAGTAATATCATTGTCGTTCACGTGCGGTTCGCGCTCGATCTCGTCCGGTCCTGCTGTCATCAGGGCCGCGTCATAGAGCGGTTCGCCCTCACCGTCCGTTCCCCCATACGTGTAGGAGAACTCCGGCTTTTCCTGAACCCCAAAAGAGATAGCCGACGTAGCGCCCCCTCAAAAGGTCAAGGTCGCGATGCTGGCCTTGAGCTGGACGGCCAGATCGCCGCCTTGTGGCTTTACTCCGCTGCAGTTGCCCTTGTGGGATGCCCCTGCGTCGCTGTGAAGGAGATGTAGGGGCGTTCCGGCTGGTCGTCCCCTTCCGGAAGAGCGTAGGCGCTGCAGATTCCCTTGACGTACGAAGGCCTGGCGGCAGCAATGTGAGCGTTGTCATCAGTCCTTTTGCGCCTCCTGGCGCGGCAGTCTGTGCCGCTATGGATGGTTGTTGGCTGACCGTTGTTGGCCTGACCGTCGTCGGTTTCCGACGGCCATCCTTACCTTTGGGGGATGTTGAAGAGGGCTTTGTTGTAGATGCCGAGGCTGGCCAGGGTTCTACACTATTTGACTTTTTCGTCTCATGCCGTGGCATTGCGATGGTACCACCCTCGGCATACCATGGCATCCCCACGGTATCCCATAGAGTGGCATAGGATTCCACGACACGCCGTGGGGCCCGGCATGTCATGGGTGGTACCATGGCAACCTCCGCGGCAACCGCCACGGCACTCCATGGCAACCTCCGCGGCAACCGCCACGGCACTCCATGGCAACCCCACTGCACCTAGATTAGGGTTAGGGTTAGAGTTAGGGTCATGGTATACCGTGGAAGATGCCGAGGAAGGTTTTGCCGCAGGTGGTGCCACGGCATGCCACGACATGTCTCGAAAAAGGACAATAATGTGCATCCCGCTTCAGCCTGCATAATAAGCTGCAGCACAACAAGAAGAGGTTGCACAAGCTACAACGTGGGCGGCACAGGTACGGCAGTAGTACGCGCCAGGAAGGTGTGTGTTCGAGAGGCCTGCACAAGGACTGCAGCAAGTTATTTACAAACCCTTTACGTTGACTGCCGAACGGGAGGAACCATCATCATGGACGGTGCCGCGAAAAATCTTCACGTCGCCTTGAATCAAATAGCATAATTCGAAGGCAAGAAGGCAGGCGAGTTCCTTGAATGGAGTTCCAAGCTTCGGTGCCAGATGGTTCCTCCCGCTCGGCAGCCAACGTGAAGGGTTTGTAAATATCTTGCTGCAGTCCTTATGCAGGCCTCTCGAACACACACCTTCCTGGCGCGTACTACTGCCGTACCTGTGCCGCCGACGTTTTAGCTTGTGCAACCTCTTCTTGTTGTGCTGCAGCTTATGAAGCACCTTGAGTCACTTATCGACCCGCGTTTGGCTGACGTGCGCTACCTGTCCCGCCAATACTTCAGCTGGTGCAGTCTCAACTGAACGCCTCGAGCCCTTTCTAGACTCGTGTTGGAAGGACTGGCGTGTACTACCCGTATCGTCTATGCTGCAGCTGGCGCAGGTTCAAGTGAGCGTACTGCAATCTGCGACGCCTATCTTGAGGTAACTACGCCGCACTATAAAATTTCGACCAGCGCAAGAAGCCCGAACCCAAAGTATAGTGCCCCGACTACGATGTCGGGGGGTACTGCTGATGCAATGCTGTCCTGACAGAAGAACACGATCGAGATGCACGGTCACCAGTGCAAACTCTCTCGTTTCCAGATGATCAGGATATATCCGAGTCGCTGTTGAAAACCTTGATTCAGCCCCCGTGTTCAAACATCGAGAGTTGACAGTCCCGTCGCTGATCACAGCTCCGTCGCTGACCACAGTCTCGTATTGCTGCTCCAGATTGTAAATCCCCTCGAAGACGTGTCCGCTGACATTACTGACGTGCCCGCCGCGCTGTAGACAATGGCTCTTCACCTATTGGCGTATGTGGCGATACGGCCTGGCGTGGTCGCAAAGGCTGGCGCTGGTAGCAATTCAGCTAACCGAGGAGCGTGCGGAATGTACGAGAGAGGAAGCTGTTGATGTTTGAAAAGGCGCTTGCGGGCAACAAAAACTTGAGAACATATCACGCAGCTTGCAAAACAAGAATCCTGAGTTTTTTAGCCCTTTTTCGCACTTTGTTGGGCCCAATAACGTACTACCCATCATGAAACGAAGTTTTTCCTCTCGCAGCATCTTCGACGGCAACTCCTTCAGAGATATATCATCCGTATAGAGAGCAGCAATATTGTAGTGAAGGCCATTGCTTCATCGGTGATGTAGCCATTGTTCTATGCTCCCTGGCGTGAAATGAAAGATCTTAGCGTTTTTGCGAGCTTTTGGTGCTACTCGTTCGCAACTTCGAGTACACGAAAATGTTATGATGCTGCCTTGAAGGAGGCTGAAAGCCGGTAATTACCAGGGTACGAGTAGTAGGATCGTATATGTAGTACTTGGGAGGCGTATCGTAGATGGAAAACCAGGGGTTTTCCCAGCGCAGCACGGGCTCGTCTCTTAGTCTCCTCGTGCACGAAAGGAATAAAGCTGCTCTTCTCCTATCTCTGAGCAAACACCACACGTGAGTACCAACGAGTACCGAACTACTGTAGTAGGCAAACCTGTCCAGGGATATAAAGTGTCCCGACCTTGATTTTAACAAGTGGCGTGGACCGATACCTACATCTTGCTTTTCACTGATCGTTTCAGCCGCCGAGCCGGCCTGTACGCCGTCACAGCGGCAGACTGCACCGCTGAGGGCACGGCTAACGTTCTCATCAACCGGTATATTCCCCTCTGGGGGTGCCCGCGGAGCATCCTCTTGGACAACGGCCAATGCACGGCTGAAATCGCAAAAGGGGATCCCGTTACGCACGCCAAAAATATGCAACTTGGTGTAGCTGGCCCCCGTGTCGGTGCGGTCGAAGTGGTTGCTCAGTAACCTCAAGAGGAGCGTGAACGCCTCCGGTCCCGTCGATCCGGCGGCGAGGGCGTGCGACACCTCTTGGAGCTGGTTTTGACCTCGGGGGCGGGGGCTTTGCCGCTGCCATCCGTGGAAGAGCTGGAAGAACTGGCCTGAGGAGCGTCTCCCCGCGGGCGGTATCTCCTGGAGCGCCAGTCGCTCGAGCTCTCCTTCCCCTGGGCGCGGTTTCGCCGGCCTCCAGCCCCGTTTCGCCGAGATGTGGCCCTGACTTGATCAGTACCCTGCCCACGGCGGAACCTGCCGTTATGGTCGGCCTAGTCCCCTCCCTCGCTTGGGCACCGGCGGTTTCGGTCGCCAGCACGGCAGTGGGAGCTGGCGCAGGCCACAGAGCGACCTCCAACTCCCGAGTGCCGGTGGACCCGGTTGTCCGAGGGGCGGTTGGACGGGGCGTGGGTCAGCCCAGAGCCCTGTCCCACGTCCGGGGGCTGGTGTCCCTGGTGTCCGTAGCGCTCCTGGTTCCTGAGATGGGCGAGGTAGTCCTTTGGAGCTGGCCAGCAGATGGGGTGAGGTGAAAGATCGTGCGCCCTCCGAAGGCTCACCACGAGGTCCATGGTGAGCGCCAGGCTCTGTTGTTCCTGCCAGTTATCCATGGCCATCTGATTCCACGCCATGTTCACGGAGAGGTCGTCAGCCGGCATCACGCTTCGGAGGCCGCGGGCACCGGAGACCACTGCCGACGCCGTGGCAGAGCCACGGAGAATATCGACAGCGCTTCCAAGGCCGCCGTTACGGCCTCCGAGGACGCAGTACGCTCCGCCTCCCGCGCCAGGGAGTGTACTTCCCGCGCCAGGGAAGCTCTGCGGGATGCACGGGCGACCAGCGCCACAAAGACCCGTCGTGTTGCCGAGGCAGGAGTCTCACCGGAGAGCCTTCCCCCGCCGCGACCGCAACGACAGCCGCCCCAGTCCCCACTCCAGCCCCCGGACCTGGTCCCTCAGACCAGCACCCCTCCAGCGACATCGCGGTTGACGCCCTGGCCCAAAGGCCCGGGGACATGAACTTCCTGCTGAAGAGTATCGCCTACATGGCGGCTGGCCCTCTCAAGTTGCTTAACGATTTATTCCTGCCCCTTAGGGCTAGGCCTTCCTTTCTTTCTTTCTTTTTTCACATTCCTTGTCGGCTTTGTTGCCTCGCCGTTCAGAGGTGTGGGAGTAGGTTTTGAGGAGCCACATCTTCGACTCATGTTCTAGTTCGTGGAATCGGGGTGTCCGCGAATTTCTCATATTTCTGCATATGAGGCTCATCAGTGTGGGCTAGTGTCATAATACTGCCTTGAATGAGGCTGAAAGCCCGGTAATTCGTACCTAGCTTCAATATTAGGTTTATATTTGTAGTACTTGGGAGGCGTATCGTAAATGGAAGGAAAACCAGGGGTTTTCCCAGCAAGGCACGAAAGGAAAAAAGTTGCTCTTCTTCTAGCTCTAAGCAAACAACACACGTCAGCACCAACGAGTACCGAATTAATAGGCTAACTTGTCCAGGGATACAAAGTGTCCCGCCCTTGATCTTAGCAAAAACGTCTCGTGAGTCGTTTCTGGCTGCCTACGATTGCCGTCTGGCGCACCCGACACCCTCACACACCATCAGGAGCATCCCTCAATTTCGCGGGCTATATTTACCTGTGAGGAGTTGTAGCTGTCCGCAAGTGAAGCGCAAACGTTCAGTGGGGGTTCTTTTTCGTCTCATGTCGTGCACCCCGAATTTCGATCAATTTCGACCACTGCAGCATCTCTAAGTCGAGGTGTACGCCTCTGTTGAGAACGGGCGGGAGATCAATCTTTAGAGAAACACAAGCTGACGTGAATAACCTCTTTCAAGTCACCGTCGCTCTCGGGTAAGCATGAACCAGCCGAAGTTCTTCAAACAGCGCGTTATATTAGAGATGTGTTCTTATGTTCCGATAAAACTAACAACTAGATATTGGAGTGACCGGAAACCCGGGGACCAGGAGACGCTTGGGTGCCAGCATGACCTTAATAAAATCTTGAGAACATTGAATGGGCTGTGTCGAGAGTCCAGGGGATACTGAAAACTATTGAGAGGAGAGCAGAAGAGTAGATAAAGATGACAGCGTAGGAGCTGACTCCTACCTGGTATGTCACAGCATCTAAAGCTACTGGGCTGTCGTCCTGAGCCGCAGCGTGTAGACTTTCTGGGCTGTTGGATCGTACGACGATCTACTCGGAGTAGAAGATTGTATGACAAAAGTACTTTGTTCTCGAACGAAGTACTAGAAAAGTGTTATTCAGTGTTGGTACGGTACGAGAAAAGCCTTCGAATGCATGTGAACCATCCCCGGGGGCCGCTTTCCGCCTAAATCGGCAGTTTTTAAACCAAACATCTCCCCTAAACCCAGTATTTCCACCTCGCAAACACCGAATACTAAAATAAATACAGATTCGTGATTTCCGTGGCTGAACGGATTCACATGCAGTATTTCGCATCTTATAATACATTTCTTGACCCTCCGCAAAAAATGAAATAAATGATTATCGATCCGCGGATGGCGCCCTTGGTGTACTTGTATAGCGACAGGCTACCCATAGGCTATATCCTTAACACGGCAGCTCTGTGACTGCTTGTACTGAACGTTGACTACGTATGTATATGCTACCTTGCGTGCACTCAACAATTGACAATTACTCTCGAGCAACAATGCCAAGTATTGACGGTAGCAGCAAAGCTGTAAGGATATGTACAGTACAGTATCACACTAAACTAATTGTCTACAATAGTGTCTGGGGATGAATGGTGATGTCTGAGGTGCGGAGGAGGATGGTCGCTGTGGTAGAAAAGGGTACTACTATCTTGAAAAGACAGAGACACAGCTCAGCCTACTGCACTCGTTAGTCTTCCTGATACCTAGATGTTTTCTTCCATTGAGGCTTGGGGCTGAGAGCGGTGTGAGAGAAAGGAAGATGCTCGGGGCTTGCGCCCAGCCCTCCGGCTGTGCCCCCTTTCCTATCCCCTCATATCATCAACTGGACTCAAACGCCTAATCCTCACTCTTCAACTCTTCAATAGGACTATACTATATGGTACCCTATTCGTAAGTCTTTATTCTGAGGCGCGCCTTCAATAATAGCGTGTATCTCCTACCCAGTATATTCTAGGATTTCCTGTAACCACGATTGGTTCGGGCATGATATCGTGCTTGGGAGTACGACCTTATGAACACGCCATATGTTACGGTTACAGATAAGCATGCTTGAGCTGATGCTCCGAAGTATTCGTGGATGTCGACAGCCAGACCTGCTCAATCATAGACTATTGCCTGGAGCTCCCCACGATCTCGTTTATCGCTTCATGACCTGGTATCTAGGGAGCGCCTGACTATCAGCACAACAAGCTATCGTCTTACACTTCACACCATGTTTGTCTATAACTACGTGTGAGTGCACTCGTTACACTAGCCCACCTTGAATATTCGTGGATGCAGACCACACCGCGATACAAGGATGACTGTCAGGAATTAAAAAATCGGAAAGGGGTCGAAGATGCGGCTATTCAAAAACAAACAACACAAAAGCTACATACTGCTCCAAGTCTCGTAATGAGACCCAGACACCCCTGGTGAGCATTTGGCCCTTCGCAGGTAGAATAAGACAAAACTGGGATGGGAATGCACCCGAAGCACGTCTACTCGCGTGAAATCCGGGTCCCAATAGGGGGAGGAAACCGAACCGGCCAGAACAAAGCATATACGTGCGAAGGAGAATAAAAACCGCGCAGAAAATCCTGAGAACAGACAAGGGCATGGCGTTGAGCGGACAGCGCAGGCCCAATCCAAGAAGGTACAGAGGCAGAAAATGAGGATTCAAGGGAAGAAAAGGTCAAAAGTTGAGGTACACTACCAAACCGAGAAGGGGGGGGTGTTAGCGACGGCGTCACTACTGGTTGTGCAAGCACAACAAAAGGCCAGCCCAAAGTACACGAATATATGGACGTAGAACAAAGCCAGCGACAGGCTTGTGGGTGTGCATTCGAAGCGAAATATCATATGAGGCGTTCGAAGGAACGGACTGAAGTAGGCCAGCTATAGGCCTAATTGTACGTGTCTAACACAAACGTCCACGTCAAGATACACAAAGGGGCACAGTAAGCCAGCTACGGGCTGGCGGTTGAGCGTCAAAGATGGAGGATCAAAGCCGGAGGTTACGAAAGGATACGCTGAAGCAAGCCAGCGACAGCCTGTGTTGGGGTCTGTCTAAGCACGAGAGCAAAGTCGAGCTATATAAGGGGATGCGCTGAAGCAAGCCAGCGAGGGGCTTGTGAGTGTGCGCCCAGAATAGAGACGAAGCCAAGTACACGAAGCGACGCACTGAAGTAAGCCGGCGAGGGACTTGTAGATGAGCGTCCATAACAGAAGACCTGAATCGAAGACCGCAAGAAGACACAGACCGAATAACATAAAAATACCTGGGGGAATTACGACAACATGAAAGGGTGCGCGACTTACCGCAAGAGTGAGGCGAAAAAAAACTGAGCAGTACGCAGGCCGACATAAAACACAATGCTTTCGCGGAAGAAAGACCATAACGTGCAAACTGAACAAAAAACACCGTAAAACGGCATCGTAACGTCAGCTACCCATTATCTGTCGGAAGCCGGTCAAAAGAGGGTAGGGGGGACACTATGGGCGGGTAAGGGGGGCAGGGGTGATAGGGGCTTCCCGGGGTGCGTCGGGGTTCGGCAACACACCGCAAGCCAGTCCCCCGGTTTGATGACGCTGAAGGTGCCAAGATCCGTAGATGGCGTCCCGCGAGGTAGTATAAGATAGCGGTCAAAAGGTGATCTTGATCGGGCCGGGGTCGTCGAGAAACGGAACGATGCAGGAGCTGCTTGAAGGAGCACCTGGCGAGACGCGATGTACACTCTTGTCTAGCCACCATGGGCCGTGGCGGGGCTTGTACTAAATGTGTGCCCCGGCAAGAAGGGTGGAAGAAGAGCTGAAGCGATGGAGTCAAAGAGGGCGCGGGACTAGGCCGTAACCTGAGTCGACACATATGCCGCCCCAGGACCACGATAATTCGCGGTGGGCTTGCACCGATGCGCACCTGGTGGTAGAAGAGGTTTGGTCTTGTGGTGTTGCATTGGTGTGCTCAACCGGTACCGGATGAGAAGTCAGAAGTGTTGTAGGTCCAGCTCGCGTTCCGTTGAAGGGTCCGGTCCAATGGGTTTCGTAGAGTACCGCAATGGCGCCACTACGGCCGCGAACGAGTGGGCGGCCCGAGATCTGTTCGAACTCGAGGTGTTCAGGCGGCGGTGAGACCATGTGGCGGATGACGTGGGACGGGGGGTTTGCTCGAGGAGACGTTCGGGGCGTAGGTAGTGGGGCCGGCCAGAAGATGCTCGATGGGGCATGTTGTCGGCGGAGTTCCGGCGGGGTTTACCTACATCGACGAACGGAAACGAGGTAATTGAAGTGGCAGCCCGGCATGTCCGAGGCAAGGTCGAGATAAGAGGAGTTTGTCATGGAGAGCACGGACATAGGGGATGTCGGAGGTCGATGTCGGGCCTACGGCAAAGATTTTGAACAGGCCTATCCAGTTGAATGAGAGTTTGGCCGAAGGCGGTGGCGTCGGTTCTTTTCTTGGCGCCTTGTCAGATGGTGGCAGCAGTGTTGTAGACCCACGCCTAGCCACCGGTGGAGAACTGAGGGGATCGGCGGAGGGCGTTCAGGATGGGGGCGTTGCGGTGGTCTAAGCGCAAGACGGTGACAGCGTGGGATTCGTGGACGGTGTGGTACGCGCGTTAGTGACGGCCGGTGGCCAGGTGGAGGTGGGCCAGTTGGTCTCGGTTCGGGCGTTGGTGGCCGCCAAGATGGGGGAGGTCGAAGGCGGCGAGGAGGAGGCAGGGAAAGCGGCCCATGTGCACTTCGTTGGGGACAAGCACCGGAGCGGCGCTGACAGAGTTGTTATACGCGATCTCCTCGTGTGGGAGTTGTTCGTCCTGGTCGGTTTGTTTTCGTTAACTACCACGGCGATGTCAGTCATCACGTGATTGAAGCGCCCGACACGGTCGTTGGTGCATGGATAGTAGGCGCTGGTGGTGGCCTTGTTAATGCCGAGGCGCTCGTGGGTGACGTGAGAGAACACATAGCAACACTGTAGGCCATTGTCGGTGCGCCACCCACTTCTTTCCGAGGTCCTCGCTCTCGCAGCCAACGCCCAAACCCACACCACCGAGATGATACTGTCCTTCTCGTTCACGGACCACCGCCGACTTTGCCAAAACTTCGCCAAGTCTTGCCGACCATGCCACCTCAGCGCGTTTACGCTCCAATGTTGATGCACCCGTGGTCCTGCACACGTGCCACACCACCACCTACTACCACTTGGGGATCTCCCGAACGCTGAGCATGATTCCGCGTTTCGATTGGGTGGATTGGTATGGACATCTCCACCCGCTCGTGGGTCCGCTACTTCGTCAAACGCCAGGCGCGTAAGACTTCGTGCCAAACCATCCGCTGGCCTACCCTTGTATTATACGAAGTGTACCACTATTCAACGCCCCCGGTATCCTCGCCAGCGTCGACTACTTTAGGCCCTACCGATCACACCACGGGGCAACGCGTACATCTTCCTCTTCACTGACCATTTCAGTCGTCGCGTGGACATGTACGCCACAACCGGTCGTCCGGTGGTGGTAAAACGGAGTCCAGGGAAAATAACCAGATGTCAGCGAAACAAAGGGCTCGGCGAGTTGTTCGCCCGCCCAGTTCGTGTGAGGTAGGGGTCGTCATCAAGCTCGACGGCGAGTTCCCGAAGGGGGAGGGTGGATGGCAATGGGGTCCGTGTAGCCGCAGGTCGCGGAGTTGATCTTGAGACGGGGAGCATCGGCGGATGGAGAACAACATGCAGAGCAGATCGGCTACGGACGGTACTAGGCTGTTGGGGCCGCGGCGGATGACCGGTCCAAGGAGTAGGCGAGCTTCGGCGATGTGTTGATGGTCTTGGTTGCGCCGGCAGCGGAAGTCCGGCGGTTAAATCGTAGTCCGTGCGTATCCAGGGGATTACGGCGGCGGCCGCGGAGCAGTTCTGTGTCCGAGAAGAAATCAGGGTCAACGAAGGAAGAGAGGCGGTCCGATCTGAGATGCCCGGGATGGGTGATGGGGAGACAATGGGTCACTTGAGCCAACAGGAGCGCCAGCGGCCACGGCGACTTTCTCGGAGCTGGAAGGCGGGCGCAGTCTTGGATATAAATGTGGCAGACGAAAACGCGGCGGGACGAGTCGTCGGTCGGGTCTTGAGTAGTACGCCGGCCTGGCAAAATACTGCAAGGCGAGTCGGTGCCGGGGTCTTGGCCGGAACGTGGGCTTGCCGAAACGCTGCGAGGCTAGCAGGCGGTCTTGGGAAGAACGTGAGCCTGCCGAAACGCTGCAAAGTAAGTCGGTGGTGGACTTTTGGGACATAACGTAAGCCGGCGAAAGCGCTGCGAGGCGAAGCGGCTGCCTGGTCTTCGGTATAGAGAGGGCTGGCAGAAGCACTGAAAGGCGATTCGGCGGCTGGATCTTGAACAAGAACCGCGTTGACAAAATATGCTGAGTGGGCGAAGGAAACTGGCGGTGTTCATGCTGGTCCCACGGCAACGGAAGTCGCCAAAGTCGCGGTCGATGAAGGGAAGGGGTGGGGTGGGAATGAAGGGATTCGACGGAAGGGGCGAGCCCACCTAAGCCAATACCCGGTGTGGAAGGCTCGGAAGGAGTGTAACCGTGTGCTCGCATGATATAAATGCCCATGGTGTCGGGGCTGTTCAGGCGGTTGCGTGCAGTGCAATCGAGGTTGTTGGCTAGTCGTGGGATGCGGAAGAATTGTCGTTGGCCGAGCCTGTGTGACTTTCCAAAGTGTAAGAGCAGGGAGATAAGAATTCAAGTCTAGCGCTAAATGCGAGAGTTGTTCGCCAGCCCTGGCGATGTTCTCGGGCGCTTTGCGGTCGAATAGATCCGGAATTTAGTGCACCAGAGGTGACCGTGGTGACATTTGATGGTCCAAGCGATACTGACAACTTCGAGGTCGACAGGGGTTCAGGAGCGATCGTTGTCTAGGGTGGTGCGGCTGAGGAAAACGATGGGGCGGACGAAACCGTCCGATTGCTCTAGCTCAAGAGCGGCGTCGAGGCCATCGCGACTGGCGTCGCAGTACAAGCGGAAAGGTTGACAGTTGTCGCCGATGGCATCCCGTAGCCCCAAGATAGGGGGGATGGCGCGGTCGTGGAGGAGCTGTCAGATAATAGCTTTCAGAGCCGGGGTGAAAAGGACCTTGACGCCTTGATGGAGGCGGGCTTTGATGGGGCGGAGACGGGTTGAAACGTTCGCGATGAACTTGCGGTCGTGGCCAATTCCTCAAATGACGGTGAGGTTGTTTGACGTTTGTGGGTATCGACAGTTGGGTTTGGTGGGGCGGCACCCTTGTCGGCGTTAGGGGTAACGCCAGACGAGGAAGATGGTGTGTCCCAGGAAATAGGCGTCGGTGACGTCAAGGTTGGCCTTGGCGGGGGAAATTTTGAGGTTGTGCTTTCGGAAGTGTTCGAAGAGGACCAGGATGTTGTCGACGTGGAACGTGGGGTCGAGATCGACCACGATGACGTCATTGAGGTAGGCGGCATACCGTTCAAGGTCATTGACCACCTCGTCGATGACCTTAGCACACCACGCGGGTGAGGTACTGCTGCCTTGGGGCATGACGAGCCATTCGACGAGCCGGGTGGGTGTGCAGAACGCGGTGAGGGGGATGGTGTCCTTGTCGACGATAATGTCTTGAAACGAAGATACGAGTGCGAACAGAGAGAAGATGCATCCCTTTTTGCAGGGAACCAAGGACCTCATCGCCGCGGTTGGAATTTGTCCGAGGGAGCTGATCGCGTTTAGCTTGTTGTAGATAACCATACTTCGGACGTTGCCGTTCTGTTTCGAGATCGCTACCATTGGGCTGGAATGCGGCGAAGAAGAATGCTGGGTGAGGTCGGCGGCCAGCTATTGGTCGAGCATGGCGCCGATCTGTTTGGCGAGGATGGGGCTGAGGCGGTACGGTTGGGAAGTGACTGGTGCACTGTCGGTTGTCCCGGGTGAACGTGGAAATACCGTCGGCATAGAGGTGCAAAGGGAGAAATTACCGAAGGTGGATTGGAAAGGCTGGCCGGACAGGGTGCTGCACGTGCGCTGTTCGAAGCGAATCCAGTTGTCATGTCCAAGTGCGACAGGGTGCTGCATCGTGCCCCGTGAAACGATGCACGCCCACACAGCGAGTTCAGCTCTAGAGGTATCACCATGCAAGAACTGGACGCTGAGTCGGACGGAGGTCCATATGAGAACCTGCAGGAGTCCGTCGTTGCGCCGCTGGTTTTCCTTCGAGCCCACGCCTCGGTGACGATGAAGGTTTGTGGGGAGCCGGTGTCCAAGAGGATAATGAGGCGGTAGTGGGTGCTGGCTGGCGGTAGAGCCACTACTGTAGACCTTCAATATGGTGGTATTATAGGATGCATCCTCGACGGTATCAATACTGCTCGAAAGACAAGGCCCGTTTTCGGCGAGAATGGGTATCAACACTGCACGGAACGCAAGGTCCATTTTCGGCGAGAATGTTCTGCGTCGGCGGTGACGGCAGAGATAAGAGTGCAGAAGCACGCCGGAGTCGTGCGGGGTAGGAATCGAGGCAGAACTCTGTCGAACGTAAAAGCCGAGGTCGGATTAGATTGAGGCGCGTCAGTCTCGGTCCCGTTGGGAGGGTGAGACGCGGATGAAGGGTGGTACGGGAGGGGGCCCAACACGGGACTTGAGCCATCACGCGGACGGAGGGTACAAAAGAAGTCCGGGGTTCTAGTCCCGCCAGACGTCGTATTTCCTCTTTTTCTGCCGTGGGTAGAAAAAGGGAAATCAAGTGGAGAGAGCCAGTCTAAAAGAACACTCGACCAGAGAGTCGAAAGTGGAGTGAAGCACTTGAGTAAAAGAACGCACGACTAGGGAGGGGGACAATATGAAGGAAAAAACAGGCGCTGATTAGGGGCTTGATTAACCCCGGAGGATGTTATCGGCGGGAGGCCGTATCGAGCCCAAAGGTACTTCTTTTGTTCGTTTATAAAGGATAAATCACTGAGCTGCTCAGTCAGCGCTAACTGAGTAGTTCAGTGGTTTAACCTATTACGGGGGTCCATAGTTAACGGGACCAAATTTTGTTAGTAAAAATAGGCAAGTATATAGGTTTTTATGTACACCATAGGTCCTGTTAACTATGTACCCCCGTAATAAATATTTCGAACAACCGGCGCTTTGGAAAGTTTTCTATCGCTTCAAAGGAGTGCTGGTGGTCGTTCGCCATGATCAGCACTTTAGTCATGTTCCTATAGCTCGGAGACAACTATCATGTTTGCATTGCCACGTGCGTTGAGGGGGAGTGTTAAGAAATACGCAGTACACAGCCTATTGAGTCAATGCTTCGTAAGTTGCGATTCAACACATTACACCGCGTTTTAAGTAATATGAGTTTTAGAAGATCATCCAGCAGTTCTTGTAGTCGACGAGTTGCAGCGACAGGCCGTCGATAGACGTTGCTGTAAGAGGCTATCAAGACTGAGGAACTGGAGTGTTTGCATACACCCCACGTTCACTCGTCAAACCGCATCTGAACGTAGCACCGTTCATCGTCATAAGCTTTCATTGCCCTCAAGCGGCTCTTTTCAAGAGTCATCAATTATTCACATCCTCGACACGCAGAGTGTCTGCCAAGTCAGTTTAACGATTACCAGCGTCAATCTTTGCAGTCTACTGCGGGTCCGGAGTGTCATCGAATATTCCCAACAAAAGACATTTCGTGCCCGCACTGTACTGATTGGTCAATTTATGAGGTCGGATTTTTGATACTGGTGGAAATCCTTGGTCGACCATGTATGTTTCGTCATCGGGAATAAGTAAAATATCGGGCCTACCGGGTAGCTTACACTTCTCAAAGCCGGTAGTTGAGCGCTACTGCCTGTATCGAGGTGTAAAGCTCCTAACGTCAGGGTCCTCAGGAATCATAGGAGCCCTACCCCACCGCCGTAGCATGCGTCTCTGCTCGAAGAGAGAAAACACCCCATTGTACTGTAGTATCGGCGCACATTATATTTGGTTTCTGTGCGATAATCACGATGTGAATATCAAGCGGTGATTACATTTCCGGCCAGAGAGATACTGTACCTTAAGGTACCTTCTATGTCTTTTAGAACTGCAGTCCCGTTTTGGGGAGAAACTACTCAGAATTGTCATTGTCTTCGGTGAAATTCGTTTGAGCGCTGTTTTCAGTTTGATTGTCTTTTTTTTCTAAAGTCGCAGTTGGAGTTGGTGAGAGTGACGAGAGAGAACAGTCGGGACCGGCAAAGACGGCATCCCAGCAGGTGGGGTTTGGCTGAGACTGAGCGTCTGCGAGCTGGCTGTCGGAACTACTCGTGATCGTATTGGGTGGGGATATGGGATATTCGTCGTCCTTCGTAAAGGACATTCGACATGTTGACGAACGCAGGACGGAGACGGCAGACAGGGTAGCAAGGTACCAGGCGGACTGGTAGGGAGAACCTGGCTATGCTACTCGTACCACAACCTGCTGCGGCTACCTGGAGGATGCTTTGCGCTTTGGTATGCCTGTTATTTTCCCTTGGTTCCTAGTCTTACTCTGTTTATAAGTAGTGGATCTGTTTTTTCTAGCTCGTCCTTTTGAAGTGTCTGCCACATCCCCTGCGGGGAAGCACGACAGTTATCTCTTTTATTTTTTCCTTATTTTCTTCTGTTTCATAGAATGAATGCCATGTATCTTCGTGCGTCTCCTGCGGCTACCTGGAGGGTGCTTTGCGCCTTGGTTTACCTGTTATTTTCCCTTCGTTCATATTACGGGAGACCATAGTAAATAGGACCAAATATTGTTAGTAAAAATAGATAAATATATTGTTTTTTTGTGTGTACCGTAGGTCCTATTTACTATGGTCCCCCGTAAGTGTTTCTCTGTTCATAAGCAGTGGTGTTTTTTCTTTGGCTCGTTCTTTTCAAGTGTCAGGCACATCGTCTGCGAGGAGGCACGGCAGGTTTATGCACTTCTTACTCTTTGTTTCTTCACTTTCTTTCTTCATTCGTAAATGAACTGCCACTGCTGCTTCTGTGTGCCGTGCTGCTATGCTAAAATGCTGTTATGCTGTTGCGGGATGTGGGCTGTGTGCTGGCTATGGGCTGTGTGCTGTCGCGTGTGGCGCATCCATAGAATATACAAAGCTTTCCATACATATATAAGGCGTTATTGGGGTAGGGGACTGGGGAAAAAAACCGACCGAGAAAAACTGAGTCGGCCTTCCGGTTTAGGTTTTTCACAAGCCATCTTTACGCAGGAATATTAACCTGCGTACCTGTAGTGCACCTTCTTTTTTTTTTTTTTTTTGCGCTTGATCCTCAAAACCACTGCCAGATCCTACAGTAGTACATACAGTTACCCCATTCCAAATGATGCAATGGATATGATCTAAGGGGACAACTCATGCGCCGGGTGATGCGCCGCTCAGCCTTGCCATGAGGCGCGGGAGCATAAGAAGAGATGGGGTTGTTGTTATTATTGTCGTTGCAGTTGTAGAGCAGGGTAGACCAGACCTGACTGAGGTCAAGGCGCCTATCATCTCTCTTTCCCGTGACCCTGGAAAATCATCCAAATATATTTTTAAGCAACCCATTCGGGAAGGCATAAAACCCACCGCATATTTCCGTCGGTCAATTTGCGACTGCATAAATCACACCAATCAGCCAATCAGAATACGTCAGACATTTGCGCGACTGTGAATAACTGCCATGTCTTACAGCCTCCCCATTCGCGGCACATTGTCATGATCATAGTGTCAATGCCGTGTTACTGTGGGTACACCATCATCCAACACACAGGTGCTGTCGTCGTGGCACTACAAGTAGTAGTGCTACCAATTCAAACACAGAAACCCAAAACCCATGAAACACTGCCTCCTTGCTAAGAAATCACCAAACTCATCCAAAACCTAAATTCAAAGCAAATTTCCAAACCGTACCGTACTGGCGTAAGCCTCAACAATCTCCCTAACGCTCAACTGCCGTAACGACGGACCTCTGTCCGCGATATTATTCAAGCGGTCATCAGTTGAAAGCGGACTACACATGCACAAACGCCTCTCGGCTGTGTACACATCGCCCTTCGTTTTCCAGAAAAACTCAATAAGTATTCCAGAAAACTTAATAAAATCCCAAAAATCTTTCTCCTCCAAGTCAGTATACTCAATAAAATCCAGAGTATCTTACTCCTCCAAGTCAGCATTCTCAATAAAATCCGAAATATCTTACTCCTTCAAGCCAGTATAATACCACCCGAATCTCTCGACGGTGTAGCTTACCAAAGCTGTGTCTTCCTTTTAACCTAACCACTAAAATACCCATTGCATACCACTGAAAATTCAAGCAGTAATAAATAATGCATAGGTACGCGCACGAACAGTAAGTATTAACCAAACACCGCATGACCGCAGGGGGGGGGTATCCAGCCACCCTGACTTATAGGTCTCGCTAGCGTAAGGGGACAACTCGTGCGCCGGGTGATGCGCCGCTCAACCATGCCATGAGGCGCGGCAGCAAAAGCAGAGATGGCGTTGTTGTTGTTATTACTGTCCTTGCAGTCCTTGCAGATGTAGAACAGGGTAGACCAGGCCAGACTGAGGTCAAGGGGCCTCTCATCCCTCTTTCCCGTGACCCTGGTAAATCAATAAAATATACTCTTATACAACTCATTGGGGAAAGCATAACCCCCATCGCATATTTCCGTCGGTCATTTTGCGGCTACATACATCACACCAATCAACCAAACATAATACGTCAAACATTTGCGCGACTGTGAACAACTGCTATGTCTTACATGATCCAGCTTTACGATATACTCTCTGACAGATCCCATAGTCTTGTTTGGCGTAAGTCGATGACAAGCCTGCTTCGCTTGTTTAGTATTGTCTGACGCCGAGGGGCGGGACATAGTTGACGAACGCAAGACGGAGAATAGACAGAGTATCAAGGAAAAGGCGGATTGGCAGGGAGAACCTGGCTATACTACCCGTACCACAACCTCCTGCGGCTACCTGAAGGGTGCTCTGTGTTCTTCCTTGCCTGTTACTTTCCCTTGGTTCCTAGTCTTTCTCCGTTCATAAGCTGTGGTGTTTTTTCTTCAGCTCGTTATTTTCAAGTGTCTGCCACATCCCCTGCGGGGAGGCACGACAGTGTTATGCACTTAATATTTCTTTACTTTCTTCCATTCACAAGCCTTATGTACGCAGGAATACTAACCTGCACCACTGTATTGCACATACTTTTTTTCTTCATGCTTGACCCTCAAACCCACTGCCAGATCCTACAGCAGTACATACAATTGCCCCATTCCAAACGATACAATGGATATGACCCAACTGTACGAGATACTATCTGACAGATCATCATGTACGCAGGAATACTACCTGAAGGGTGCTTTGTGCTTCGGTCTGCCTGTTATTTTCCCTAGATTCCTAGTCTTTTTCCGTTCATAAGTAGTGTTGTTTTTGGTTAGCTCGTTCTTTTCAAGTGTCTGCAAGGTACCCGGCGGACTAGTAGGGAGAACCTGGCTACGCTACTCGTGCCAAATGCTGCGATTACCTGGAGGATGATCTGTGCTTCGGTTTGCCTGTTACTTTCAGGGCTTTTCGCGGGTCAGATCAACCTCACGGGTCAGGTCGGGTCGGTCAGCTGACCCGACCCGACCCGCGAAATTTTTGAGGTGTGTTGACTTGACCCGATCCGACCCGCGAGATTTTGACTACTGACCCGACCAGATCCCACCCGCGATATATAATATTTTTTTTACCCTACCCGACCCGTGATATTTGAAATTTTCCTGACCCGACCCGACCCGACCCGACCCGCAAGATTTCAAAACCTCGTGACCCGACCCGCCACCTTCCGATTGATCCGTGAGACACAGGTTTCATGCGGGTCGGGTCACCTTGACCCGCGAGATCATTTATTTTGATGCGCAGGTTCGACCCGCGGATCCGGCTTGTGGGTCGGCACTTTACAAACAGTTTAATATTCATTTTTGTGCCCCGCGGCGATACATGGCCAGGCTGTAGTGGGTGTGGATGGATGCGGGCATACGTATATGGATTTGGCGGTGTTTGAATGTTTGAATATGATACCAAAGGAGTATTATTGAGTATTGGTACGAGACAAGGTTATGGGTAAGAGACCGGGAAGTGTTTCAAGTGTCGGATCCGCGAGCCGGATGCGCGGGTCCGACCCGCGGATCTGCAGAAAACAACTTGCGGGTCATACTGGTGCGACCCGCGAGTGACCCGTTTCTCGCGGGTCATGACCCAACCCGGCCCGTGAGCTTTTTATCGTCTTTTGACCCGACCTGACCCGACCCGTGAGAATTGAAAAACTCTTGACTCGACCTGACCCGACCTGCGAGATTTGAAAACCTTTTGACCCGACCCGAACCTATCCGTGATATTTTGTACACTTGCTCACTTCCTGACCCGACCCGACCCGACCCGTGACATTTTGAACACTTTGTGACCCGCGAAAAGCCCTGTTTTCCCTTGGTTCCTAGTCTTACTCTGTTCATGGTAGTGGATTTGTTTTTTTAGCTCGTCCTTTTCATGTGTCTGTCACATCCCCTGCAGGGAGGCACGACAGTTTTCTCTGTTCTTTCTTCATGTTTCTCTTTATTTTCATAGAATGAATGTCGTGTATCTCCGTGCGTCTCCTGCGGCTACCTGGAGGGTGCTTTGTGCCTTGTTTTGTCTGTTATTTTCCCTTCGTTCCTAGTCTTACTCTGTTTATAAGAAGTGGTGTTTTTTCTTTAGCTCGTTGTTTTCAAGTGTCTGCCACATTCCCTGCGGGGAGACACGACAGCGTACGTAATTAAAATTGCTGATTTGCTGTAATTACCCGTCCGTAATTGTAATTGTTTCAATCTCCCGTAACTGTCATCACTGGTACCACAGGTACATCATGGCATGATGGTGCTGGCCAAGCAACGCAGTAGCAAAACATCCAGCATCAGCGCATATTGGCCGTCCGTCCCAGGCGATCGTCGCAAGCGCTTAGCGGACCCACTTGGTCCTGCTGCTGCTGTTGCAGACGTGGCTGCTGGGGCTGCTGTTGCCACGTGCGGCTGCTGCTGCTCCCTGGTGCCATCGCTCTCCCTTTGCACCTTCACCTCCTCATATATCACCCCATCACCTTGCACCTTCAACGTATGCTCTTGTGTGGTATCTATACTCGCATGCTCTATGGGTATGGTATGGTACGGTACGTGAGGTGGTGTGGCATGGTATCGTATCTTGGTATGGTATGACGGTACGGTTTGATATACTATATGGAAAAACACGGTAGGTGATATGGTATGTTGGTGGTATGGTATATGGAAAAAACACGGTATGTGATATGGTATGTTGGTGGTATGGTATATGGAAAAAACACGGTATGTGATATGGTATGTTGGTGGTATGGTATGATGGTACGGTGTGGTGGATGTATTTTATGGCTAAATTTGCCTTGTGCCATGATATGTTTCAGTATTTAAGGCCCGCAAGAGTCGAATACGCCGTACGAATATCATCTGGAACGACGTTATACATCGATCATTGGAACGTGTTCAAAATAACAAGTCATGCGGACAAACGGACAGACAGACACTGGGCTGCGGTAGACATCAAACAAAAATCAAACCAACATGAACAGCACCCAAGGTGACAGACAAGTTTGCAATTACGAAGCTGAGACTCAGTTTTACAAAATTGTTATGGCCCTCGAAGACATGCATTCGAACGCTGTTCTCAGTTTGCTTGTTTTTTTTTCGTGAAGTCACAGTTGGAGTTGGAGAGAGTGACGAGAGAGACCAATCGGCACCGTGATCCCCAACAAGCAGTTCCGCAACAACAGGATTTGTTTCCGACGTTTTTTGTGGTCGGGCACATTCTGCCTACGAGTACTCGTAGAGTTGGGCTTCTTTAGGCAAAACTCGAAAAACAAAACCGTTATGAGAGGTGCCACTACTACTACTACTACTACTACTGCTACTACTACTACGACTACTACTGCTGCTGCTGTACCGACATCTACAGCAGATCTTCTCCTGCTTCTCCGTCCCCTCACCAGTAGTAGGAAGATGGGCCTGACAACACCACCTGTGGCAGCATGTCTTAGGATACAGCCCGCACGTTGCTGCTGTGGACAGGCATAGTCTGCCTACGAGTACTCGTTAATTTGGTAGAACTCGAAAAACAAAACCGTTTGATGTTTTTCGGTTCTGTTTGGCCCAGCTATGTGTGCCTACACACGTTGCCACATCTACTGTTGTAGCTCGACCAACTCTGCACAAACTCCAACTGCACCAGCACGCGAAGGTTTCGTTTGTGCGTGTGCATGCACAAAGTCCGCCGGGACTGGCATTGGTGTCGTGTGCGTTGAGCGCGATGGTCAAACGTGGCCAAAAAAATGTTGCATCACACACGATCACACAGTGATACAGCAGTGACACACACAAACAGAAAAACTACGAGCGAGGCACCCTACTCTCGTACGACGAAGAGGCTTTCTTCTTTGGAAAACCAAGAAAACAAGGCTCGCGGTTCACGCTCGCGCACCTCATTCTAATCATGATATTATTTAGTAGCAAGCTTCTGGGCATTTTATTTTCTTATTGTTGCACATCCTGGCCCAGAAAAAACGCACAGCACACGGCATAGCTCTGCAGCAGCATGCAGCAGGAGCAGCCACACAGCTCTGCCGCAACAGCGCATATATAGCACCACCATACAATCCGAACCTTCAACCCAAGTACAACTCGTCTGTCCGTGCAATAAGAAACTCGCAGCCATCACCTGCAACGGCAGCAATGTCGGCGGCGTTGAGGGGCATACAGCACTCGTGACTCAACCGACAGCCTCTTCTCGTAGGAGCTGGAAATGATCGACCACAATGTTTCCCCGACTCGCGCTTCGTGCTCGCGAGCCTCATTGTAATACTATTGGGTAGCAAGATCCTCGGCATTTTATTTTCATATTGTGGCTCATCCTGGTCCAGAAAAAACGCACAACACGCGGCACAGCTCTGCAGCAGCATGCAGTAGGAGCAGCCACACAGCTCTGCAGCAATAGCGCATGTATAGCACCGCCATAAAATCCGAACCTTCAACCCAAGTACAACAAGCCTCTCGGTGGCACACAAACATGAACGGGGAACATAGATCCTCAACAAGCGGTCAAAGAGCTGACGACGCACTGTTGGCCAATGAAAAACATGGCGGTTGTTTACTACAAATTAAACGACAGATTGACAAGAGACCTCTGTACCGCGAAATATTGGAGATCCCTAACAAGCAGTTCCGCAACAACATCATTTCCGATGTATTTTCAACAGCGGGGTTATTAAAGTACTGAAATATGCGACGAGGACAGCAAAATGAAGAAAACATGACACGGAGAGGAAACACACAAACATGAACGGCGATAAGAGATCCCCAACAAGCGGTCAGACAGCTGACGACTCTGTTGGCCAATGAAAAACATGTCGGTTGTTTACTACCTGGTGCAAGGTAAACGTCAGATTGACAAGAGATTTATGTACCGCAAAATATTAGAGATCCCTCAAGGAGTGCTTTTGTGTACTTTTGGTGTTTGTCGTCGCGCGCTTGCATGCTCTTGTGTACTTGTCGTGTTGGAACAGCAGCAAGGTATCTATACTCGTTCCTGCTCTGTCGCCCTGAAGGCCTATACTCTGGTCCACTTGACGCTCTATCTATTCTCGTTCCTGCTCTGTCGCCCTGAACGCATATGTTCTTGTGCACTTGACGCTCTGCCATCGCTCGTCGTGTTATAAGAGATCCCCAACAAGTGTTTTGGTGCAGCGTTATGATATCTAACGAGCGATGGCATGCTCTGGTGTACTTGTGGTGTTGGTGCACAGTAACATGATATCTATACATTGTGTGTTTTTGTGTAGTTGTGTTGGTACAGCAGTATAGCCCTGAAGGTGTATGCTCTTGTGCACTTGACGCTCTGCCATCGACGCTTGTCGCGCGCTCGCATGCTCTTGTGCATGTTGGTATGGTTTGATGGTACGGTTTGATATACTGTAACAGTTAGTTGGTATGATATGATGATAAGGTTTGATATACTATATGGAAATGGTATGATAGTACGGTCTGATACACTAAATATATGGGGGAAAATGTTGGTATGGTACGATGTTACGGTTTGACATACTACATGGAAAAACACGGTATGTTATATGGTATGTTGGTGGTATGGTATGATGGTACGGTTTGATATACTACACGGAAAAAACACGGTATGTGACATCGTATGTTGGTGGTGTGGTATGATGGCACGGTGTGGTGGATGTTATTATATGGCTAGATATTCCCTAGCAGTATGGCATTTTTCAGTATGTAAGGTCCGTAAGAGTCGAATACGTCGTACGAATATCATCTGTCACGACCTTATACATCGATCATTGGAACGTGTTCGAAAATATAAGACATGCGGACAGACGGACAGACCGGCATACAGACAGACGGACAGACATACAGACAGACACATTTGCAATTACCGAAACAGAGAGTCGGTTTTACAAACTATGATCTGAGAATTTGAGCGAGTTGGATTGCCGTTCTAAATAGGGTGGCTGGCTAGGTGGTCCGCGTGTTTATCAAGATCAATTATTTCGTGGGTTCAAATCTCACCGAGTGCATGCTCGTAGGGACTTCTTCTTGCATAAAAAAATGCCTGCCCGCATGCCTGAAAGCAGACGGAAACGCGATGTGGATGCAGGAGAAATTGCTTGATCTCCCGGGGGCAGCACAAGACACGTCGTTCTTCGAGA
Source organism: Macrocystis pyrifera (assembly GCA_031763025.1). NCBI lineage: Eukaryota > Phaeophyceae > Laminariales > Laminariaceae > Macrocystis > Macrocystis pyrifera. Next base: position 1,090,107 of record JASSKH010000033.1, on the reverse strand, counting down.
ATGGGTGCCCAACAAATCAGTTGGCCTTGCAGCCCTACCAACGGGCGCAGGCAAGACTGACCACGGGGGCCCGAGGGTTCGGACTGGCGTCGGCTAAAGCTCGGAGGATGTTAGCGTCCGTCAGAAGCTTGGTGGCGACGGTGCCGGAGGTGCTTTCTGACCTGTCCGGCGCTATAGGGGACAAAGTCCGGAGGGAGCTCCCCAATTCAGACCTCGTCCGGCCCATCTGGAACAGCATCAGGGACCTCCGCGATGTGCATGGTGTTTCAGAAGAAGCCATGGCGAACATCGTGCCGGAAAGCTGGCGGGATAGAGCATTTCGAGGAGGGGAATAAGAGGCCTCAGGGTTGTCGATTGCGGAAGTGTTGCCGGCACACGATGCCGAATCTATCAGCTCCAGCAAAGCGCAGCATAGACTGGGGAAGCTGGTAATCCGAGTCCGTTATGAGAGATACGTTGCTTCACTGGACCAGCTCCCCGTCGAGACGACGACCCAGCGAGGCACGGATAACCCACAAGAAGAGAAAGAGTCGAGGGGTCTGGCCAAGGCCCGGTAACGGAGCCAATCGGGACCAGGGGCTACTGCATTCCTAAGGGCGAGACCTGTCGGCTCGGCCAGAGTCATCCCACCGTCAGAATTTGTGGCTGCGGGAAGGCGGTTTCTGGGGATTGAGGAGTTCCTGGCGGCAAGGTGCCCCTGCTGTGGTGCAGCGGAGGCTAATACGCGACATGCACGATTATGTTCTCGATCGGGCGCGCAAGTAAAAACCAGTACCAGCCTATGGTGCACGCGCTCTCCCGCACCTTTTAGAGGATGTCCATCCGCCACCAAATGGAAAGCGGAGCCCCCTTCCACGCAAACAGGGATCTCCGCATGGACATCGTCATCGAGGCAGGAGGACTCCGAGATGCTACGGCATCAGAATATCGCGATAAAGCGATACTCCTCGACGTCACGTATGCGGATCCACAAGCGGGGATCCACATGCGGGCAGGCAGCGCTGACCGATACGGATCAGTTGCTTCCACTTCTGAGGCGCGCAAGCGCAGTCACTACGCTTGTCCGGGACAGGTGTCTTTCGACGAGCGCAGCTATAAACTCGCCACCCTCGAGGTGGAAAGCTTTGGGCGCCTCGGAAAGGAAGGCAGCAATTTCAGTGATCAGTTGGAAGTATAGTTGGAGGGACGGACGGATCGTCCTTGGCGGGGAAGGGCGTCTGCAAAGAATGCCTTTTCCAGATCATCTCCCTGACCACACAGGTCGCGATTTCGCGCAGAGTACACAGGTATAAACTTGCCCTGAGGGACCGCCAGGCCGCTAGGGGAAGGGAGGAAGAAGCCGGAGGAATGCGGCCAATGACATGGGGATGGAACGTTGATGAAGAATATAATATATTATACTGGTAGCTAAAATGAAATGATGTGGGGAATGGGAATTTGGAAACGACTGGCAGAGAAGTGTATGAGGGATACTACTGATTTACGGAAGGATATTCGGTTTATATAGGAACGGCATCTACGCTATTTTGTCAGAAGGCGAGCATAACAATAATAATAATAAGCGGAAAGCGCGAGAGCGTGAGATAGCTACATTCGATGAAAATCGACGAGCAGTGGGAATGCTGAATCCTATGCGCGACAAAAAATAAAGGCACGTACCGGGGGGGAGAAGGGGCGACACCTGTGACCACGGCTTGTCCAGAAGGTCGCCGAGCGTAAAACCTCCTATGAGTTGGGCTGGAAAGTAAAAGTGATGATGAAAATATGTATATATATATCGATCAAGAGATGTTGCTGTGGTGCTGATGGGTCGTGGCACAATGCACCGGGATAAACATTGCCGGCCCCGCTTTGGGTCGGGCCCAGTAGTGCTGACGGCCTCGAACGTTTTGGATCGAGCACACCTAGTGCTGACGGCCTCGAACGTTTTGGATCGGGCACGCCTAGTGCTAACGGCGTCGTATTGTGTCGATCCGTTGTCTAAACTATGGGCAGCATCAGAATCCGCCGGCGGAAGCCTCTTCGGGTGCAGCCATATGGGAATCGCAGTCGACATGAGATACTGGTATTCAACATATCAGGCGGGGCATTGTTTTTGATCGAAACATACCATTTCAGATAAATGGTACCGTTCGGCTCACGGCAATTGAGGTTAGGCTTGGCGCGAAGGACTTGCTTGTTCATGTCCCCGCTACCCATGCCCGTTACGGCCGCACCGTCGAAGCTAACTTCCCGCCAATTCTTGGAATTGTTTCGTGACACATGCTTTAGCTTGTGGTCGGTGCCGTGTGTTGAAGAGGGGTCGTGAATTTTGCTTCAATATTATGCTTCAACAGAAGGGGTCGATTTTGTTTACTGACTGGTGTGAGATTTGGCGCAGACGGAAAAACCCAAGAGGTAAACTTGTGTACTTGTAGGAAAAATAATGACTGCCAAATGCCGGCGTCCCCGGTGGCTTGGTAGCCGGTCCGCGTGCCTACTATGAGATCAATTTCGGGGTTCAAGTCTCACCGAGAGCATGTAGTAAGGACTTTTTCTTGCACTCAAATTGTTTAGCGGAAAGCGCGAAAGCATGAGATAGCTACATTCGATGAAAATCGACGAGCAGTGGGAAATTCTGAACCCTACAAGTATGCGCGATAAAAATGAAGGCACGTACCGGGGGGGGAAAGGGAGGACACCGGCTTGTCCAGAAGAAGACCTGAGGATAAAACCTCCTACGAGTTAAGCTGGAAAGTGAAAGTGAAAGTGATAAAAAAAAAAAAAAAGAAAAAAAAAGACAGCGTGGACGTCTTTTCTTCAAGCACATTTTTTTTTTTAGTGCCCCGTAGAGCGAGAGGAAACCCCTGTCCACACTACACTATTATTTCTCAAGTTTTCGTGTACCGGTTCGAACCCGGTTCGTTTCTTCCGCCTTAGTCGGGCCTGTCTCTGACCGTCATTAAAGCGTGGTTTACTCCGAGGATGTAGGCACCCGAGTATAGATTTAATCTCTCCCAACTCAGGTAGTGTAGGAGTTGAACCCACTAAAACCTCTCAATAGTCTCCCCAGCTTTTTAGATTTAGTACACGAATCACCCTACCCATCTTGGCGTTGGTCCTCATTCTTGAAGCACATATTTATGTAGAAGGTATGTACGCACACTCCGCCTGCATGCTATTCTAACAATGCAATATATACTTATCACCACTCCAACCGCGAAGATAGCCTTCCTTGCATGATGCAACAAAAAACTCCAGCACATCACCACCACCAATTAACTATCTGACTGGAGGGCTGAGATTGGAGGTCTGGCTAGTATATAATCTTCCGATACAGAGAATGGTCCATCCATGCATATAAACATAAACGGCCATAATAAGTCGTACACAATGTCATGAAAACATTCCAGTTGGTACATGAAAAATATACTCAAAATTAAAGTACATGGTTGGCAACAACAACAAAAATACGTACAGGAACGAACTCACAGTAGACCAATACAATTTTCACCCAGGCCGGTAATATAATCTGCATTTGATACGCACATTTGAGTGCAAACGAGGATTATATTTCCGCACACAGTGGTACACTCTCCGCGGAAATATGAGGACCGCTTCGTCTTCAAATCAATGTCTAAACGCTTCTTATAACTCCGCCCGAAGGGTATCATTTACGAAAAGGAGGATGTCGCAAAAGTGAAACTACAAGGCAGCTAGCTATAAATGCTTTTCCCCTCGGATATACTGCTGTTTGTTGCAAATATATCGATTTTATGAAAAAAAAGAAAGAAGAAGCAAGCGAGGCAGCGCAGACAGTCAGCCGTTCTGCTATCGGCGGGGGGATCATTAGGAACGGAATACCGGTAGAGCGGACAACCCCCCAACAAAGCACGACGAAAACAGGCGAAAAACACATACTGGTATGCTATCAATACAAACAAACATCAATAATACTGTATGTACGTAACTACTTTGTATGATATTATCAATGCCGCATTGATCACATTGGCTGCTTTCTGCTCTGTTGCTGCCGTAAACACCACCCGCTTGACGAGACAACATCATCACCAAAAAATAAGAAGAATGGGTCATGCATAACAAATCTTAGTATGTGCTCATCATTCATTCGACGTCCCGAGATGGATGACACTCCCGTCTGGCATTTCATTAAAAAGAGAAAAAAAAAAAAAACTACTCCCCCCACCCAATCCAACGTGCTGATATAGATAGCTCGTTCCAGCAGTGGTGCAGCAGTAGTAGTTACTTTCTCACAGCTCCGGTAAAAGCTCACTTGTATTCTATAAAACCGTCGAAATAATGTACAAACAGAAGCGGGGCTGGGTCGGGCCTTCGAAACGTGATACCATGTATAATAACCTTTGACAGTTCTGCACATGCCTCTCTTCCCCCCCCCCTCAATCTATGATAACGTAATCATTGTTGCTTTGCGACGGCTACCACAAGTATGCGAAACATACCCCTTCCCCCTCTCCCCCTCCTCTCGCAAGAAGGGCAGCGACACGCCTCGCAAGAGGCGACGGCAACACGCTGCCTGCCAACCAAGAATCGGGTCAAGCCAAGACGTACGACAAGACCTCTCCTGTTTTCTGCGAATCAAGCCTACTGCTGCTGTAGACGTACTGCAATCTCTCCTGTTTGTTTTCTGCCGGATTAGGGAGAGCTCGTAGATGGATAGGACATCACTACTAAGAACACACGAGAGAGGCAACAGCTGTAGCCCCGAGGAATCGATCCAAAACAACCCCCAAAAGTCAAAGTCAACGCAGCAGCAGCACAGCAGGAGGACCGATGGTGCTAGGACACCTGATTTTTTGGGCTCGTTAACGCCTCTGTTCGCCTCAAAATGCTGGCTGCGGTGTAGGGGGGCGGTAGGTCAAGGGAGGGTCAAAACCGCGGTTCGGCCTCCTAGCGTATTTGCGCAGCAGCAGCGTAACCCCAAGAAAACGTGGACACCGCGGACACACATCGATCGCCCGCCCCGCAAGCTGCTTTCAGCCCGAAAAATCACCGGCGGAACGAAAAGAACCCACATCGCACCCTGCCATAGCCTCCTACCCCCCCTAGCCCGCCTCCTCGGCCTCCTAATGGGTGACGCCATGGGGGCCTAAGTACGACCAGGGCAGTGTCCCCTCAACCAACTCACGTGCCCCTTCCCGAAAACCAATACTGGTACCGCAAATTTTCTCTCGATTTTTAGCGCAGACTCAATACACGATCAAGGCGAGTCTTCCCCCAGTCATTCAGTCAACCCATATGCACCTCCCTGCAACGACTACCAACTTTCCCTCGTTTTTTCGTGCAGGCTAAATATGATACCCCCGTTTGCAGAGCCCCCCTCACCCCCCCCATCGCCGTTCGCAACACATGCCTCCATATCATTGCCCCAGTCGCTCTCCACCGAGGAGGGTCCGTTTTAAAGGGGGGGGGGGGGATTGAGCGATCTGCTCGACAGGGGAAGATATAGCGATTCATCCCCTGATTTACCGCCTCGCCATTTTTCTTGGCTGCGGTTTTTACGGACGGTTTTTTTCCGCAGTTAGACAATTTTACGGTATTTTACCGGTACACGTCCGCTCTTTTCCATTTGCGGTACAACACATCCCTGCTTTATACAGTATCGCTTCGCCGTGTTATTCTTCACGCTGTTACAACAGTACTTCCGTAATTGCACGTACTGCTTGCTTGCTCGCTAGCGCGGCGTTGCCATATACTTCGTCAAAACATGAAGGAATAGAAAAAAACGACGAAAGAGGCAAGCGATGCTGATTGATTGATGGTCAGGGCTCGAGATCAAAATAAAGGAGAGAGGCAGTGCCTTCATCATCACCATCACCTTCAGCAGCAGCATTTAGCAGTCGCTTCGTGGCAACATCGGCACTACTTGAAGTGGTCACCACTTGCAACGATCGTGCGAAACAGGCAGAAAGAATGTCACAGGCGACGCCAAAACATATTACAGGGGGGTGCTCGCAAAAGCAACAGCATAGCAGCTGCCTAGCGCTAAAAATTGTGGAAAAAAAAAAAATCAAGAGGGAGAAGAACAAGAAGAAACAAGAAATAAATAAAAACGCAAAAAAAAAAAAAAAACAAAAAATGAAGGCAGCAAAAACACAAAATAACGCACACATACAGCTATTAATAGCGTTCATCTCTTGACCCCTGGCTGGCTGGCGCTACCCTTTCATCGATGCCCTCCCCCCCCTCCCCGCTGCCGCCTGCAAGCCACTTCATAAACTCCCATCGTCTTCAACGCCCCACTTTCCAGCGGCAAAGCAAAAACCGTCGCAGCACCAGCCCGCCCGCAAGTGGTAACGGCATAAAAAATACATGGACGTGCATCCCAGGAGCGTCGTTACCCCCAACATACACAAAAAACGAAACAAAATGATACAAAGCATCGCGATATCAAAAGACACAACCCGCGAAACTGATTTGATCGCGAAACCGATCCGATCGCTAAACCACTCCGAAACGATCCGGTCGCTGAACCGATTTAATCGCGAAACTCACCGCCCCCCCCGCCGAGTCAAGCGTCATGCAAAGCGGGCTGACAACCACCGTCGCCATTTTTTCAAACATCGGGGATAAAATAAACAGTCAACCGGGGCTCTGCTTAAGCCCCCCCGCGCCTTCCTACCCCCCGTCTCCCTGCATTAGTCGTGCTTCGTAACCTTGGCGACGGAACACGAGCGAGAGAGGGTAAGACCCGAAGCAGCTGGCTGTTCAAACCTTTCTCACACCCCGATACCCTCAAAATGAAACAGCAAGACATCGCGGCAAGTAACACGCCCGTCGACCACCGACGAAGCAAGAGAAAAACAACAAACAAAACGCATTTTCCCACAAGAAACGGCACCGACCAAGCCCTGATCCCACCTGACTCGATGACGAAGCAAGACTAAGAAAACGAAATAAAACATATTTTCCCATAAGAAACGGCACCGGCCAAGCCCCGACCCCACCCGGCTCGATGACGAAGCAAGAATAAGAAAACGAAATAAGTCATATTTTTCCCGTAAGAAACGGCACAGACCAAGCCCCCCGCGACCCGACCCGACCCATTTCGATCAAATCCGCCGTGCGCACGCACGTCACGTCACTTCACATTACGCCACGCCACGTCACACCCTCCCACCCACCCTGAGATGGCGCAAGACAGCGACAACGACAGCATGCCATCCGATACCTACTCGCGCCAAGATAACTACGAACAGGGACAGTCACGGGCGTAGCTCTACTTTCTCTCAGGGTACAACATTTTGGCCAAAGGACCACCCACCGCTCCAGCGAAGCGCGGGGGCATTCTTTTCACGAATTCACGAGCGAGCAGGCCTGGCCGGCTGCTTTCGGGGACACCTCTCCCCTGTGGTTCGACCAACCAAACCGCCTCATTCGATCATTCCGATGACATGGTTTGACCAATCAGATCACTCGCTTCGACCAATCAAGTCAGTTCGACCGACCAATTGAATTAGTTCAATCGATCAATCAGAGCACTTCGTTCGAACGATCGAACCAGTTCTTTCGACGAATCAAATCACTTCAATCAACCAATCAAATCGCTCCAACCATCCAATCAAATCACTGCGTCGTCATCATCCGAGGGGTTGCACCTAACCCGTCACAGACCAGACAGACAAGATCCCCCCCCCCCCCCCCCCCCCCGATGCGCCACACCAAAAGACCACCTCCCGAAACAGGTGGAAGAAAAACACGAACGGGTCGCGCGCGTCTACTACAAAGTAAGCGTCTACTATTGGCCGCCGCTTAAGCGAAAAATTACAGCCAGCGGAGCAAAAAAGCTGAAAAGCACAGCAGCGTGCAGCGCGGGACGGCAAGCAGAGATGCACCCCCCTTCCCCCCCCCCCCCCCCTCGTCTAAGCGTGCCGTGTGCTAGGAAACCCACGTCCTGGCAGGGGTTCAATTTTCATTTCAGTTTGAGTCCCGCCCTTTCCCGTCACGGTGGTGTTTCAATCCCTATAGGCCCATCTTGACGCTGTCGTCCACCCCGCAACGTTTGTCGAGCAGCGAGTCAATGGCGAGGTAAAATATGACCGCGTCTGTTTCGAGCGACGCTTCGAACCCTACGGTTCCGAGGTGCAAGCACTTGATCCACACCACCTTGCCGCGTCTCTCGACGTCGAGGACGTCGCCCAGGGGTATCTGAGAGCGGTTGGGGGCGACGCAGGGAAGAGTGCCGTTAAACAACAAATGACGAGACGACAAAAGCAACGCAGCAGAAGCAGGGAGTAAGGGAGAAACGCGCGCCCAACAGAGCGGGCGCAGCAGCATTGCCGCAGTTTCTCGGACTCGGCCGTAACGTACCAGCAATACTGCCACTACTACTGTACTACCTTGTGCTATTGCTATTACACTCCCAACCACTAATTTACTACAGTACCTTCTACAATTACCAATACTACTACTTCTACTACTCCGCTACTGCTACCAATACCACTACTACCACTACTACAACTACTCTACTACAACTACTACTACAACTACTACTACTACTACTACTACTACTACTACTACTACTACTACTACTACTACTACTACTACTACTACTACTACTACTACTACTACTACTACTACTACTACTACTACTACTACTACTACTACTACTGCTACTACTATTGCTATACTACTACTACTACTACTACTACTACTACTACTACTACTACTACTACTACTACTACTACTACTACTACTGCCAGTACTACTACTACTACTACTGCCAGTACTACTACTACTACTGCCAGTACTACTACTACTACTGTAGTAAGCGATTCTCACCTGCCCACCGCCCGAATCCCACCACTTGCTAGTCTTCCATCGCAGGCCTGGGAGAGAGGGGTCATACTTGACCACCCTGTGCGCCCATCCTTTGCCATGCCGGTGGTATTTACGAACCCTCAACCCGTGCTCCTGGAAAATAAGGGACCAAAAAACAAAAAAAAACTAGCGCTGTGAGTTGCCTGGACTTCACTTCACCTTCACGGCTAGGTACTAATAGTCGAGTGTTGGGTGTGGCGGAAGTGAGCCGACTAAACGACTTTTTTTTTTGCATTTCCTAAATAAAAGGCAGAATCCTTGAACAAATTACTGCACACGACTATCTGTGAACACCACGCCAATTACCTGGTGATAATTAGTCGCCGGTTTACAGTCAGAGTTCCTACACCTATTGAACTAAAAGATAGCCACCCGCTTGTAGTCAGTGTAACACCTAGCCAACCATTACGGGGGACCATAGTATAGGACCTACCGTACACACAAAAACCTATATACTTACCTAATTTTACTACCAATATTTGGTTCTATTTACTATGGTCTCCCGTAATACTAATACTACGTAGTCGTCGACTTAGTGCAATGCCTAGACAATTAACGATTAGTCGACGGCTCATAGTCAGCGTACTTCTTTTTCAATCTTTTCTCCTTTTCTCGGGCGTACATGTACTACCATGGACATGTTCCAGTTGTTATTTGGTTGCAAGCGATACGGAAGGGTGTACAGAGCTCGCTATTGATATTACGGGGGTCCATAGTAAATAGGACCAAATATTGTTAGTAAAAATAGGGAAATATATGGGTTTTTAAGTATACCATAGGTCCTATTAACTATGGTCCCCCGTAATACCTGGTACAGCATAGTTGCCCGTGTTCCCCGTTCCCACAATTGACTATAAATCGGCGACGGGTTGTAAGTTGGCCAGGTGTTGCATCAGCCATAAGTCGGCGACTAGTCATTAGTTGGCTAGGTGTTACACTAACTATAAGTCGTCGACTAGTCACTACAGTAGTTGGCTGCAGTAGGTATTACACTGATTCAAGTCGGCGACTATGAATACATACTATGAATAGTTGTTCTCACCATAGCTCGCTTTCCTGAAATCCTGCCTGTGATCACAAAACAGGCTGTATCAAGAATGCATCTCGATGGCAGAAAACCAGCGAGTACGAAATAGTGCGCATGGCACCACCAGTACGTAAGGAAAAGGCAACGATACTATTACGGGGGTCCATAGTTAATAGGACCTACGGTATACATAAAACCCCTTATATTTACCTATTTTTACCAACAATATTTGGTCCTATTAACTACGGTCCCCCGTTATAGCATTATCTGGGTCGGTCATCCGGTCCTATAAAAAGAAAAGAATCTGGGCCATCGACTATTAGTAGAAGCTTGTCCGAGCTGTCAATGAGAGCCTGCCTCTCTGGATGGTTCACGCACGGGGGGAGCGTGAGACGGACAACAGAAAACAAACAGATATCACAACTACAATCTTCCACTCTTTCTGTCATACGACGAACGGTCAAAGAGCGAAAGTACGTACTGCTGTAATAAGCCACCTGTTCGGGCGGGCGCGTTGCGGAGATTGTTTTTTTAACGTGTGAACCATTAGACTTGGGGTACTGCCTGTCGTGTTTCGCTCGACAGAGGCGCCTCGTAACAAGAACATGGGGACCGTGCAGGTACGAACTCTTGTCTCTGCTATCAACAACAGGGCCTCTTTATCCCCACAACGCGCAAGCACATAGAACAAAACACGCATCTAAACGGTCGCGGCCGTAGGACGTAGAGCCTCCCTCCTACCTGTATGCACACTCAAAAAGAAAACATACATTTTTGACAAACAATTTTCCCCCTCACATTTTGAAAAAATAAATAAATGAACGAGACGAAAGACGAAAACCCTTGCAATAAAAAAACAAACAAATAAATAAATACAAAAACAGAACAAAACGAAAGTTACTCCTCTATCTTCGCCGCAAATAAACAAACAAATGCAGAAAAGAAACAAGTACACCCGTACTTGCACGCGCGCACGTACGCGCCCTTGCCCCCCCCGCCCCCACCCACCCACCTGCATAACCGCCAAAAAGACTCTCCACGCACGCGCCCTCTTCTTGAGCCTACGTTGCAGCATCTCCCGGCTGAAGCGAGCGCTGCTGGCCCGAGGGAGCCCAGAAGGCGCGGACGTGAATATGCTGCACGAGACAGCCTCAGCCTTCACCTCGCTCTCTTCCTCCTCATCCAACTAGTGATAGTGATGATACATACGTCCGTCCGAACCAACCGTGGTGTGGTTGTGTGTGCGCGATACGTGCGGGAAGAGGCAGGGGACCGGGGGGGGGGGGGGGGGGGGTCGGTTCAAGATGCGCAAGTCGAAGATGATGCGCCGTAGTGGAGAAAGGTTGAGAAAATGAGAAAATGTCGTCGACAATCGGAGTTACTAGAGACGAGCAAGGGTTCGGAGGTCAGACTCCTGCAATGCACGCCAGGGTACTTACTTGGTATACACTGTACATGAATGCAGGGACGGTCTAGGTATGCCGTTAAAAAGAATACCCACTGATGTAGTTCCTCTATATCGTGTGTCACTATGAGTGGAAATTCAAGGACCGTCTATACATTATAATGTAACACATACGGACCTTACATTTCTGTACATCTAAAATGCTGCTTTCACTGCTGTCTCGTACCCTGTGACCAGAAAAAAACGTACCACGTTACGGGTAAAAAACGTATCTGGGGTGAATAATCAGGACCCACGTTGGGTATGCTGGGTGTCCGTCGCTGGGCAGATAACAACGGTTTCATGTGAAAAACACACAATCAAACGAAGACACACACACTGCTGCCGCTGCTGCTGCATAGGGACTGCTGTACCGACGGAAAACCCCCAGCCATGTTCGTCCGACGGAAACCACGTAACTGCAAAATAGTACCGTATTATCCCAACGTTCTTTCGAAACCAAGTGAGTCGGTTGGCGGGCGAGCTTAGGCCCACGAAGGCCTAATTGGTACCTGATCATACACCATAGATCAAGGGGGGCCGAATCAATCAGAATCCACGATGAACCTAAACACCATGCACACGAATGTGTAAACACAGTACATTGGGTTCTGATTGCTACTGCTACTACCAGCGTGATACTGTAGTGTTGAGCGTGGGGAGTTCCTTGGCCGTTGTCCGTCAAGGAGCAAGCGTGTAGTCAACCGGCAGAATCGCACGTCGAGACGACGGGCGACCTGCTGCATGTACGCACGTATCAGGGGGCCCTGCCTTCCGAGTCGACAAAGCGCGTCGAGCTTTCGAATCGCAGATAGAGAACGATAGACGTGGCGGCATGGAATGGAATGGGAGCGCTGGGACACCGGTCAAAATAGGCGGTATCATACTCCACGGCATCAAATCCATGCGTATCACTAACGGGAGGTAAGAGACGATAAAAGAGAAGCGAGCAAAGCCAACGTCTCGTGTGACTTGGGTCGGGTTGATTGGCCTTGCTCCGATTGGCTCGGCTTCGCACCGTCGTGCCGTACCGTATGGTATCGCGCCTGCCTACCTCCACCCCTCCGGCCTATCACACCTTAACTGCCGACACGGCTGCTACCGACTGCTTTCTTGGGGAGGGGGAGGGATAACATTACGAACCCCGGAAACACTGCGAGGAGCTGCAGCACACGGGGCGCAGCATGACCCTTAATTTCAAACACCTGTACAGCTGCTTCGCGCTCACTGTACAACAGACCACAGACAATCGGCAAGACTCATGTATCATCCGATTTCGTCTCTATTGGGTGGCTACACGCCTCTTGGACCCAAGGTATCCCAAGAGGGAGGTCAGAGTTTGTCGAGGGCTGGCGTTGTACCAAAAACAAATGCCGCTCGCACTACTGCTGGCACCAAGCATTGACATATAAGACATGATCCATACTGCTGTGGGGGTCGGCTTCTCGGTTCTTTCTTCCCCCAGGAGAACGATTGACCAAATATGAACACACTACTACTAATATTTGAAATACCTGGTATCAGACAACATGCGACGCCACAGCAGGGCAACAACACGCATGCACTGCAACCGACGATATCACGAAATAGAGGTTACCCCTGGTGCTCGGTGCATATATACACTGTCTCTTCTTCCTTCCCATTTATTATCTTGGCCCTTCTTTTCTCTTCCACCTATCATAGTCGTAACTCAGATCCGGTTTAAAACATCGTGCCGTGCATTTTTTTTAATTGCGAAGTAGCCGTCATTACGAGTAGCACCTGACCGACCAATAGCTCTCAAACCACAATCGTGCAAGGGTGCGGTGTACGGATGGAGTTCTCAACAGGAGCTGTCACAAGCCTTACCAACGTATCAAGTCACTAGCATGTACGAATGTTAAACCTTTTCCCGCTTTCAACCCTCCACGAGCTTTCGTCCGTGTCAACATCAAACATACGTGGACCGGAAAATAATACCAGGTAATAAATAAAAGCACGAAAAAAAAAAAGCAAAGCCAGGTGCGGAGACGGCGTATCGCATCAAAAATCTCAGCACGACCTGTCTGTCTTGTTTGTCCGTCGACCTGTCGTACAGCAGCGAACGCATGCTTCGAGCAGCGAGCTTATCCCCCTGCAACAACCGCGTCTGGACAACCATAACCTTCACGAGAAGCCGCAGACACGCCCGTTACACCCTCCCTCCCCCGCGAGGCTCGTGTCAAAACGAGCACAAAATGGCACCGCTCTTGGCGAGAATGTAAAGACCGCTGGGGTATAAACACGAGTATCAAAATGGACTTGACCCGTTTAGTACCGCAGTCCCGTTTTGGGCGACAAACTACTTAGCATTTGAGTAGGTTGTCCCCCCCCCAAAAAGGGACTGTAGTTCTTACAATTTGAGTGGTTTGTCCTCAAAACGTGACCGTAGGCAAAAAAAAAAAAAAGAGAGGAAAGGGAATCGCACTAGCCACCATGCCGGGATTGAAAACAAGCTGTGGTACTTTGCGGGTTGTGGGATTTTTGTCAGAAACTAATTAGAGCATGTGTGTTTTTCTTGTTTTACCCCTGTTCACTTGAATATAGTATATCCCCCCCCCCCGCCCCCTATCTCAAAACTCAAAAAGAAGAAAATAGTGGGGAGTCGTTTTCAAGGTTATCTCGTGATACGTGCCAATCTCTTGGTGTATGTTTTCGTGTACCCTCGGTCTGGGCGGAAGGCTATTGCTGGCGCAGGTTACGAACAGCACCGGGGAGACAACCACCAACCCCCCCCCCCCCCCCCCCCCCCCCCGACCGACCCGCCTCCTCCTCCTCGGGGACCGAAAGCGCGGAAGCGGCGGATAACGTCGGGAGCAGCAAACAGTTTTATCCATGGAAAAAACACGAAACAAATCAGGAAAATAGCTGTTGTTCTAGGCTCCAAGATCGAGTTCTAAGATCCGGAGGATCAAAGAAAGAAAAACAAAACAAAAAGCAGGAAAAGAGCTACCCATATCACACGCCCCAAGATTGAATCCCATAATCCGGGGGGAAAAAAAAGAACAAGACTCAGAAAAAACCTGTTCGAAGCCGTAAGTTTGAGTTCAAAGATGCGGGGGGTGTGTTGACTACAGGGTACAGAAATTCAAGAAGGATCATCTCATCAGACCCTCCGACAGCAGTCTTTTTCGAACGCTCGCCATCCAAAACGCGCGTGCTGCCTCGCATACAATACACGCAAGGAGTCTATTATAGTCGGATGGACAAACACTGCGAAAAAATACGAGCAGCGTACAGCATGCCCACCCGAGCATGCCACTCGGACGTTGCATGCGTCACCCGTCACTCATCACTACTGCTGTAGATATGTACCATACCACACCATACGAAAAATATTACCAGGTATTTTATATGTGGTACCATGGTACGAAGTATATGTGTATGTATAAGATGGACTTCCTTTCTTTTGGCATATGCTGCTCTCCGGCAGCCGAGGGTACTTTCTCGCAATTTCGGCTGCAGGGCAAGCAAGGGGGCCGTGGGTACATTTCGACGCATGTCTGGATCGCAGCCGAGCACCGTGGCGGTGCTCGGGGGGCTGACTTGGCTCTAAAAAACAAGGGATTGCTTTCCGCCTCACCGAGCCGAGTAGGTAACATGGAAAACCCCACATTTTTTATTTTTCACAAGTAAATAGCCTGCCACCCTCGAAAACGCTTTTAAGCCCCCTCTGCTGTACACATGTTTTCAACCTCAGCAGCATAAGTAGCAGTAGCAGCAGCAGACATACAGCAGCAACAGCAGTACACATCTGTCGGTCGTCGTATCTGCTGCACCAAGCCCTTTGACGGGTAGTGTACGCCTAACACCGAGCACGTTCGTGACCACAAAACTGCCTCTCTCGGTCCGTCTGCCTGGGAGAATTTGGCATACCAGGTGTTGGTGACATACCTAGCTAGTTGTCCAGCAGCAGCAGCAGCAACAACATATAGCAGCAACAGGACACATCTGTCGGCCGTCGTATCTGCTGCACCAAGCCCTTTCGGGTGTACACCCAACACCGATCACGTTCGTGACCACAAAACTGCCTCCCAAGGTCCGTCTACCTGGGAGAATTTGGTACCACATGTATTGGTGTCATACCTATAGCTAGTTGTCCAGTCGCATGCTCTCAGCAGCAGGTAATCGCCACGGGCAAGAGCCACAGAGCCAGGCCGATACTGCCTCTCGTCTCACTGTACTGCCCCGTGTGGCACCGGGCACAGCCCACACTGCCCGACTACCTGGCTGATAAAATTCCCGTATGATACGACGAGCTTTGTGCACTTTCAACAACAAAGAACTTTCTCCCCTGAATTTTCTCTGCGTTGAAACTCAACATTTTTGAAATTGCCCGGTTTTCAACTGTCGAGTTTAGGTTTTTGATCTACCTCAGCAGCACATAAGCAGCAGCAGATACAGCTGCAGCAGTAAACGTCTGTCAAGCGTCATGTATGTTTCACCCAGCCCTTTGACGTACACCACACATCTCACACCGAGCACGTACGTGACCACAAAACTCGCTCCCTCGGTTGGTCTACCTGGACCAGGTATCTAATGTACGTCTATATATTATGTAGGTATCATATCTGTAGTGGCGAGTTGTCCAGTTGAACGCCCTCAGCAGCAGGTAATCGCACCGGGCAAGAGCCACAGAGCCAGGCGCATTCTGCCGCCCGTCTCCCTCTACCCCCCGTGTCCGTGTGCATCTGGTATAGTAGTAGTTGTAGTATAGTAGTAGTAGTAGTCGCCGTAGTAGTAGTATTAATACTAGTCATCGTAGTAGTAGTAGTAGTAGTAGGTAGTGGTATTAATAGTAGGAACAGTAGTATATTAGTAGTATTGGTATTTAGTAATAGTAGGTAGTAGTGCTGCCGTTGACACGAGTCTGCTGCTGTAACCATGAGTATATTAAACTGTTTCTGAGAGTCATTAATTTAAACGTAGAGAGAAACATTTCATGACAAGTGCACATATTTCTTTCATGATGCCCTTAACCGTACGTATGTAGACCTGTTGCTGCCTTTGGATGTTACGAGTTCTACTGCTGTTGCCGTGAATACTTATTTGACAGTCACTATATTTTTTGCATGACATAGATGCAGATAACTTTTTCATCTTGCCCCAACCGTACGTATACCTGTACACGAATAAATACAGAGAAGCTGCTTCCTACTATTAATAATCGTGATGTTTTTGGTTAGTTGGCCTTTCTGTATCAATTGACGCTGTTTTTCACATGCAGGTATATAATTTTGAAGTAGTTAGTATAGTACAATAGTTAGTATAGTATATAATAGTTGTCTTAATAGTGTTGATACTAAAAGTAGCCCATGGTACCGAGTGCATGCTGCTACTACTAATGCCTGTCCAATAGCAGTAGTATTAACAGTATCTGTACTATAAGTAGTAACAATCGTCATAGTCGTTGGGGTGCCTGATTCATGCTACTTGTACCTGGCCAATACTGCTGTAGCCGTATTAATGTGTGTGTTCTTCACATTAAACCGTTCTTCTACTCGTCGACATCCAGCAAGCCCAGTGTCCGTGCTGATTCTTCACCCTAGAAAGATACGAGCTCTGTGGTCACAGACTACGATTTGGAGGATGGGGGATTTGAACCCCCGACATTTCGCATGCAAAGCGAACACTCTAACCCCTGAGCTAAACCCCCAGTTGTACATTAATGCCCTCAACCGTATATAATACGTAGACTGTAATTTTACTACATTAAATATTAACGTTATAGTAGTCGTATTTAATATTAATAGTATACCAGGTAGTGTTTTTTTAGCGTGCATGCCGCTTCTACCTTTACTGCAGTAGTACATTTGCGTAGTAGTGGTGGTGGTGTATATCAAGAGTAACAGCAGTATAATACTCATGCCCTCAACCCATGGTACCGCTTACATGCTACGTTGTATGACAGTTATTACTATAGATAGTAGCAGTAGCAATGTAGTACTTGGTGGGTAATACAAGGTGCTTCGCTCCGCGGGCGGCCTACACCACCCGCTACGCTCGCTCAGGAAGGAAAAGTACATCAGATGATGCGAAGCGGACATGGTCCATGATTGAATATACTGCTGTAGTTTTTTTATGATCGTAGTTGCAAACTGGCGACTTGATAATGCCAAGAGTCCCGCCGTCATGCTTCAGGAGAAAGCAGGTCGGAAGGCACATACGCTTCGCGTCGCGGGCGTTTCGCTCACATGCCGTACGTACGCACGCACATACCCCAGGTACGTAGGGTACTGATTTTCTTATTTTGAGTAGAAACAATGAAATGAAACCGGAATTTCGGAAAGAAAAAAAAATCCCCGCCCCCCCTCTCATGTAATAATTTTCTGCCTGATTGGAACACCTTGCACTGGTCAAAAATGAAAAAAAATCAATCTCTCGGCCTCTACGCCGCCTGCCCCTCTCGCGACTACCTCCTTACCGATTCGGTCCGGGCAAAGCTTTCCTCATTCTAAGTCACAGTGAGCCCCGTCGCGCGCCTCGCGTGAAACCCGGTGCTCACCGGGCCGCCGTTCGCCAGCTCGACAATGTTGGTGCTCAGAATGCGTACCTCTCCCTTTGAACTTCAAGACCGGTCGCAAAAGTAAGTACCGCTTGAGTGTTATCTTGCAATCCCGAACGACCCTTATAATCTCGTATAGAACTACTTATAGATATCTCGACCTCTGAGCGTGCTCGGTTGGTACATCCCTGGCCTCTCAGAGCTCCCACTTGGGAATCGCCTTTTTTAATTACTTGCCGGACCTTTCTAGCGGGTCTTTGTTTTCTCCATTTCTCTTCGTACTTTCAGTCCTTCTTTCCTTTTTTCTTCTTTTCGTTCGTGTCGTGTACTCCGAGCACGGTTGCGCGGGCGAACCCGGCACCGTCGCGGGTGTCAGCGGATGCTGGCGGGTAGAGGGGGAGTTGCAAGGAGCGCGATCGCCGCTTTCGTGCCTAGGCGTCGCGTGTGCCTCGAGACACGAGGGATGCATCAATAGGCTCTGTCTGGCCTCCATTTGTGATAGAGTACGTACGAATATTTAAGGGTCGTTCGGGATTGTAAGATAATATTCAAGCGGTGCTTATTTTTGCGACCTGGCTGAAAGTCACAAGAGGGAGGTACCCCGAATGAGCACCAACATTGTCGAGCTTTTGCGTCGAGGTCCACGGTGAGCACCGGGCTTCACGCGAGGCGGGCGACGGAGCTCACTGTGGAAGAGAGGGAGGAAAGCTTTAACCGGATTGAATCGGTGGCGACATGGTCGCGAGAGGCGCGGGCGGCGTACGAGGCTGAGAGAGAAGCTCTGCTGTTCGATTTTTTCTTTTTTACTTTTTTTCTTTTTGACCGATGTACGGTGTTCCAATCAGGCAGTAAATTATTACACGAAAGGGGACGGGGATTTTATTTCTTTCAGAATTTTTCGGTTTCATTTTCATTGTTTTTGCTGTGTTGCTGTGCCGTGTTGTGCTTTATCTTTCGTACATACGAGTACAGACACAGAGCCTATCGAAATAAGAAAATAAGTACCCTACCTGGAGTGTGTACGTACGTACGACATGTGAGCGAAGCTTATGTACGTACGTACGACACCCGCGACGTGAAGCTCATGTCGCGTCCGAGCAGTTTTCTCCTGAAGCATGGCGGCGGGACTCTTGGCATTATCAAGTCGCCAGTTTGCAAGTACAATAATAAAAAAAAACTGCATCTTTCAATCATGAACTTCTGTCCGCTTCGAATATTTTTGTATGCATGTACTGCTGTTTCATCCTGAGCGAGCTCCGCGGGCGGCGTAGGCCGCCCGCGGAGCCAAGCGCCTTGTATACTCCATCAAAAACCACAAATGACGGCCAGACAGAGCCCATTTATGCTTCCCTCGTGTCTCGAGGCGCACGCGACGCCTAGGCACGAAAACGGCGACCGCGCTCCTTTCAACCCCCCCTCCACCCACCAGTACCCGCTGACACCCGCGACGGCGCCGGGCTCGCCCGCGGTGTAGTGCTCCGAGTACACGCACGCACACGAAGTGAAAGAAGAAAAAGGGGAAAAAGAACCGAATGAGCCGAGAGAAATGGAGAAAACAGAGACCCGCTGGAAAGGTCCGCCAAGTAATAAAAGGAGGCGATTCCCAAGTGGGAGCTCTGAGAGGCCGGGGATTCACCAACCGAGCACGCTCAGAGAGTGAGATCTAAGTAAGTGGTTCTATTACAATTGTCAGCGGTAGTGTAATATTTATTCATGCTGGTTCTACCAATACTCCATCTACGTAATACTGGCAGCGGTGTATAGTATAACAACAGCAGTATACCGGTAGGAATGCCCCAACCCATGGTACCGTGTGGTTATTTGACCTCTCTGTTTACCATGAGGTTGTATATTGTATGAGCGTTTGGTTAGCAGTAGTACATACAGTAGGAGTATGGCTAGCAGTCGTAGTAGTACAGTAGTGTACCAGGTAGTATTTTGTACAGTGCATGCTGATCCTACCGTTCATAGTGGTACTGCTGTAGTGGTGTACAGTAACAGTTTAGTAGTCAACCCATGGTACCGCGTGAATGTAGTACTCGTAGTGCAGCATTCACCACAGAAAGAGTAGTACACGGCAGTTCCTGCTGACCACTATCAATATTACTCTTTCCTTCGAGCAATACGCTAACCCACATGTCTCGCGTTTCCGCCAAGAACAGCGATACGTGTGTTGCTTGTGACTCCCTTTTCGCCTTGCGACGTCCCCGGGATTTCACGTTACCTACATCCCGAAGGGGAACCTTGTACATACGATGTATTTTATGATGCGTACTCCTGCGCCATGACGTGTGCATGCCTTCAAAATAATTTAGAAAAAACCGACAGCTGCGAGATCGAGGATTTGGTCGAAACTCATCTTTGAAAGGTGTGTGTCATACGTTATTGTTAATAGATACTTCCATCGCGCGTACTACACCGTGACACGTTTGACGGGAACAAAAATTGACAGCGGTGGAGCTCAGGGGAGGATACCTATGTACGGGGTACTCTCTGAATGTGTTTCAGTCGGCTTCTGTACATAGGGTAAACCCCAAATCATTCCGGGGCTCCCACTATTATTAAGTCATTAATAGTGCTGTTAGTAAGTCATACTAGGTAGTATTAATTCGTAGTGCGGGGGACCATAGCAATCAGGATCCGTCATGGACACAAAAAGCTATGTACTCCGGCCTTTTTACTGGGCATATCTCGTCCTGATTATACTATGTTCCCCGGTAATAGTACTATTAATACGGTGCTCCATAGTTGAGAGGACCTACGGTACACACAAAACCCTATATATTTCCCTATTTTTACTAACACTATTTGGTCCTGCCAACTATGGTCCCCCGTAATAGTAAGTCAGTAGTACTATTAGTACGTAGGTCACCCAAAAAGTGCAACCCGATGTCTCAAGACTGAAAAAATAAAATACTGCTGTCCCAACGATATTGCTCACGGTCAGTCAGAAATATTTTGGCCCAAACAAGGTACAGCAGTGCTCGGTACCCCTGTGTGTGTTCTTTGTTAATCGTTAATATTAATAGTCCGTTGGGCTACTGGTAAATGATTAACCAATTACCTACCCAATCTACTATTAATACCAGTATCTGTAAGTCTTACGACACTCTGCCCCCCGCCGGAACAGCGGGGTCCTTGGTCTTCGTATGGGGCCGTACGTGCGTTTTTTTTTGATTTTTTTTTTTTTTTTTCATCATCACTTTTACTTTCCAGCCCACTCGTAGGAGGTTTTACCCTCGACGATCTTCTGGACAAGCCGTGGTCACAGGTGTCGTCCCTTCTCCCCCCCGGTACGTGCCTTTATTTTTTGTCGCGCATAGGGTTCAGCATTCCCGCTGCTCGTCGATTTTCATCGAATGTAGCTAACTCACGCTTTCGCGCTTTCCGCATATCAATTTTTATGCAAGAAAAAGTCCCTATGAGCATGCACTCGGTGAGACTTGAACCCACGAAATTGATCTTGACAGGCACGCGGACCACCTACCAAGCCACCGGGGACGCCGTATTAATAGTATTTAGTTCTTGACAATCTCTGGGTACTGGAAGATTGTTTGAGTGGGTTCTCAACACGAGGAAATTCTATTCGCTCTTCGAAAACTGTTTTCTTGGCGGGCGTAAGACTCGAGCTCACGACCATTGACACATATCGTGCCCAGAGGCTCCATTTGTTGTTGAGGTCTGATGCTAAATGCCGCTGCGTTAAAGGTAAATGTTCAACCACTTACCTACTAAATCTAAGCCATATGACATCTTCACATTAAACCGTTCTTTCTACCCGTCGACATCCAGCACAACCAGTGTCCGTGCCGATTCTTCATCCTAGAAATATGAAAGCTCTGTGGTCACAAAACGACCACACAGATATTAATAGTATACTCCGGTGAGTTCCTGTGGTATTAATAGCATGCACGCCTCGACAGCATTTTATATTCGCTGCTTGTTATTGCGTTATTGCGTCAATACCGTGAAAGTACATTTTTGGTTGCGCAGAAAGGTGCGATCATTTCTCCGCGCCCGTGTTCTCGAGAGCGGATGAGGGCGTCGAAGTTGAACGATAGACTTTTCAGAAAGCTCTTAACCAGAACTTTCCGTAACACACCCTTTTCGTTCGTCATGGGCAAAACCTGCCCGTTGTGGAACAATTTTCCCCTAAAACACGATCCTACCCCTGTGAAAAGAAAACCAAAAGCGATTAAGGTATAGATATATATAAGAAGTCAAATCCCTGTCTTGTGGCAGTGGGGGCCGAGGGGGCACAGGGAATTACAGAGAAAGGAGACGAGTACAGCTACACTAGTAACACAGCATCGACCGTATCAAGCAATACGACGCCGTGAGGTGGCATAGAGGATATGTCCGATTTACAATGCATGGAGGTGTCCCAGGGTGTCTTCGTAGGGTACCCACCCGGGTTTATGATGGGAGTACCGGGGTACTCACCCGGGTACATGATCAACATTTTTTTTTTTTTTTTTTTTTTTTTTTTTATCATCACTTTTACTTTCCAGCCCACTCGTACGAGGTTTTACCCTCGACGATCTTCTAGACAAGCCGTGGTCACAGGTGTCGTCCCTTCTCCCCCCGGTGCGTGCCTTTAGTTTTTATCGCGCATAGGGTTCAGCATTCCCACTGCTCGTCGATTTTCATCGAACATAGCCAACTCACGCTTTCGCGCTTTCCGCTTATCAATTTTTTATGCAAGAAAAAGTCCCTATGAGCATGCACTCGGTGAGACTCGAACTCACGAAATTGATCTTGACAGGCTCGCGGACCACCTACCAAGCTACCGGGGACGCCGGCATGACCCGGTTTGGTTCCTGGTATCACGGTATATAAAACCGGTACCCTACAAACACACCCTTGACGTACACGCCTATCCGGGTATATACATACATGACCAACATACCCAGGTTTTACCGGTACCCTGCTAAACGCACCCTTGGCCTACTCGGTACCCGCGTACCCCACAGTGTACCCTACAAAACACACCCTTGGCCTACACGGTACCCGCGTACTCCAGCGTGCATACCGGTACCCGATTATAACCCTGTTAGGACCGCAGTCTCCTTAGGTCAGTTTTGGGGACAAACTACTTAGAATTTGAATGGTTTGTTCTCAAAACGGGACTGCAGGCCTACAAACGTTCAACACTCTAAATGCTACTACAATGCCAGGACCCCAGTATAGCCACCTCAACAGTGACGAGTGTGGTCTTATCAACCGTACAGATAAGTGCAGTCTTACTGAAACCCTATCAACAGCCGTCTCGTATGAGAACTGCTGTGGTCCATTAAAAGTCCACAGCAGTATGAGAGCTGCGGTCTTGTTAAATGTCTACAGCAGCATGAGAAAAGAGGCAAATCTCAATAGTCTAGTCAAGGAAAAGATAAGTGCGAGTATGAGGAGTGCCGTCCTGTTGACCGTCTGGTATAAGGAGAGGGGCTTATCGACTTCTACTACTGCTGTGGTATAAGAAGCGCTGTCGTATCAACCAACCGTCTATTGATACTGAAGTGCGATCTTATCACTGATCAACCGTCTGGATGTGAGATACTGCTTGCGGTCCCATCAACCGTCTACAACAAGTAGTATTATGAAGAGTGCGGTCTTATCGATAGTCCTCTCGTACATAGTACAGTTGTGCTGCTGTGCATGTGAGTCCTACGTGTCACGCGTCAAATTGTCCTGTTGACCCGGGCAGAGCATCCAGGGGAGCCGCTGGCCTACATCTTTGACAAGGAATTACATATAGAATACGCGCGTTCGGTTTATCACAACACTTGCAAAATTCGGTGAAAATGGAATATAGACGAGACGTACGCAGCTTGCAAAGTTGAGTATCAACTATTTAATCAGTCGAACTCACAGCTGACGTCTTTCAAAAATTATAAAAAAAACAAAAAACATGTGGATACTTCGTAACAAGGTCCTTCACAAAAAGAAGGACCGAACTGATTGCAACAACTACAGAGGGATTTCGCTGGTTGCCCACGCAGGCAAAGTCTTGTTGAAAATCGTCGCGTCGCGCCTCAGCAACTACTGCGAGACCGAGCAATTACTCCCGGAGGAACAGTGCGGCTTCCGCCCCGCACGATCAACGATTGATATGTTGTTCGTCGTGCGCCGGTTGCAAGAGCTTGGAAGACAGAGGAAAATCCCCCTGTACTTGTGCTTCATCGATCTGCAGAAAGCGTACGACTCTGTCGACCGAGAGCTGTTATGGGAAGTACTCACACGTTTTGGCGTACCAACCAAGATGCTGAGAATTATCCGTAATTTCGACGATGGCATGCGGGCTCGCGTGCGTACGGATGACGGCGAGCACTCGGAATGGTTTGATGTCACGCAGGGGCTGAGGCAAGGCTGTGTGCTGTCACCGTTACTATTCAACGTATTTTTCGCTGCTGCGTTGCACGTTGTACTAGTACGCTTTAGCCATGACGAAGCAATCGTAAGGGATTTGGTCCAACTTAGTGATGCTGGAGTAGCCGGGACGGAGGAGCAGGAGCCGTTGGCGTACGTGCGAAGGGCTGTATGGGGCATGTTGTACGCCGATGACGCAGGGATTGTCTCGAAGTCGGCTGAAGGGCTCGCGAAAATGATGACAGTCATCGTGACTGTCTTCGAAGCAGCAGGCCTTACGGTGTCGGAAAAGAAGACAGAGACTATGCTTCTACAAACGCCAGACCAGAAAACCCTCGCACCACCGCTCGTTATCGAAGCAGCAGGCCAGAGGTATAAGCAGACGGCCCAGTTCTTGTACCTAGGCGGCGTTATCCACGAAAATGCTGACCTCTCGCTCGAAATCGACCGACGGATCCGTCTCATGCGAGCATGCCTCAAACGGTTCGGCCCGGAGCTGTATGATAGGACGACCGCCCCCCTTAGCCTGAAAGTCCGAATGCTGAAGGCCGAGGTGATTGAGACCCTGCTCTACGGGTGTGTGACGTGGACCCTCAGAGCGGAACACTTTGCCAAGCTTCGAACGGCTCACCACCAAGTCCTGTTGCGAGTCATTGGCTTCCAACGCCGACTTCGTACTGACCATGCCACCCTCTCGTACGCGAAGGCCCTCAAGATGACACGTTGCGAGAGCATCGAAACGACCATCCGCAAACGGCGTCTCTTCTTCGCGGGGGGGGTGGCACGGCAAAGCAAGGATCGATTACCCAGCCGGGTGATGTTCGGGACGATTGCTGGTGGGGAGAACCCGAGACCTGGCGGACAGGTTAAGACTTGGCATAGATGCGTAGTCGAAGACCTTAGGGAGTTCCGCGCCACCGAAGGGTCAACGCAACTTGCTCCCTTGGTGTTTGGAGTTGAGACCGCACTGTGGCCCACTGCTGCAAAAAAGGCGGGGAAGTGGTACCGGGGGATCCTGGAAGCAGCCGAACGGTTCATGGTGAGGTGGCACGGCAGGCTGAGGTGAGCTGAGCAGGCAGCGCCGCGCATCCGCCGTGGGTGGTGTCCAAGGGAATGGGGGGAGGAGGGGCAACAAGAGGAGTAGCAGAAAACCCGACCAAGGGAATGCGGAGAGGGGGGGGAAGAGGAGTAGCAGGGAAACTGCAGTGGACGAAAGTAGGAAGGAGATGGCAGATAGGGTAGCCAGGTACCGGGCAGACTAAGAAGTAGAACATGCCTATACTACTCGTACCACCAACTGGTGCAGCTGGTTCGAACGTGGTCTTCCTTTGTCTTCCTGTTGTTTTTGTTTATTTTATTTCATTTTATTGTCTTCTTTGCGGTGATCCTATGTGATTTTCATTTCTCTTCCTTTCTCCGATTGATAAGCCTTATTGAAGGAGTCGTGTGGCGTGGGTGGATGACGAGCCTGCTCTGCTTGTTTCGTACTGTCTGACGCCGAGGGGCCGGGCATAGTTGACGAACGCTGGACGATGGTGGCAGACAGGGTAGCAAGGTACCAGGGGGCCAGCAGGGAGACCCTGGCTGTGCTACTCGTACCATAAACTGCTGCCGCTACCTGGAGCATGCCTTGTGCTTTGTTTGGTTTGACTATTATTTTTACCTTGGTTCTTAGTCTTACTCTGCTGACGACTAGTGGTGTTTTCTTCTTTTTGTTTTTTTTCCAGCTCGTTCCTTTCAAGTGTCTGCCACGTCCCCTACGTGGGGGTACGATGGTTTGTTGCTATACTGAAGTATATACATATACCAGGTATATTTTAGTTTTTTTTTTGTTTCTTTTCTCTTTCGAATTGTCTTTGTTTTTGTTTTTGTTTTTTCTCTTTGTTTCGTTTTTGTTTCTCTAAGTCATGGAATGTGTATGTCGTGCCTGTCGTACGCAGTATGATGACATGGCATTGCATTACATACGTGGCAACGTAGTATCTCTGTAGCGTAGCTTTGTGACCACAGAACTTGTATCTCTCTAGGTTTGAAGAATCGGCACGGACACTGGTTGTGCTGGATGTCGACGCGTAGAAAGAACGGTTTAATGTGAAGAAAACAACAACAACAACAACATGGTCAAATGGTCACGATGCCCCACCCCATTTTGGACTTGAAGGCGCAAGCAAGTGCAATCAATCCTCGCAGAGATCGTGTCTATTTTTTTTCCTTTTTTTTCCAATTATTTTTTTTTATTGTGTACGTAACCCAGACACCATAGACAACAAACAACACATAGCGGCAGTGTAGGTGCAACAAACAACACATAGCAGCAGTGTAGGGTGTGTGCTTCCATCATCACTTTTACTTTCCAGCCCACTCGTAGGAGGTTTTACCCTCGACGATCTTCTGGACAAGCCGTGGTCACAGGTGTCGTCCCTTCTCCCCCCCGGTACGTGCCTTTAGTTTTTATCGCGCATAGGGTTCAGCATTCCCACTGCTCGTCGATTTTCATCGAATGTACAGCTAACTCACGCTCTCGCGCTTTCCGCTAATCAATTTTATGCAAGAAAAAGTCCCTACGAGCACGCACTCGGTGATACTCGAACTCACGAAATTGATCTTGATAGGCTCGCGGACCACCTACCAAGCCACCGGGGACGACATAGTGGGTTTGCTACAACCAGCTGGCTACCACGCTATACATGCCTGTCGCCCGCCAGCAGAGCAGGAAGCATCATCACGCGTATGCGTTATTAACAGTTTATCCGCGCTGTATTGCTCAGGCTTCCTACTATTTAGTTTTTTGTATCGGACCCTGCGATCTGTAAAGCTGGGTCTCTGCTGCTGTGTGATACATGGACGCTGCCACAGGTACAACGCTGCTGATGCTGCTGCTGCAGTACAGTTTTCGTGCGCAGCCGAGTGTGGTGAGAGCTCCAGCCCCTTCTTCGGTGCATTTTTTTTTTCCATTGCTGTAAATATTATCGCACTATGCTTGTTTGTACTGCCGTATTCCGTGTATCGCGTGTGTGTGCGGTGTGCCACGCGTGGAGTGCTTTCAAAGCTTTGTTTGGGGGTCGGCAGTCCTCGGTTTTATGCGGGAGAGGCGTTCTTCGCCATGAGCGCCACAACAAAGATGTGCATTGCATTACCACGCGGACAAACACGGTAATCAAGAAAAATCTATAAAAGCGTTTCAGTCGAAAGCAACAGCAGTTCCACACTATTTCCATGTATGTTCCGTCCCCGAAAATACATGTGCAGTTCTATAATATGTCCGTACGTAAAGAAATACGCAGATATTTCATCACGTTGTAATATTGTATCATACCATACGCATGCTGCTCTGTATGGTTTTCAGTTCGATCTAGCGCCACTCCCCTCGGCATGTCCCGGATGGGAACCTTGTACGACTAACTATTATAGTACCCTGGTATATACTGATGAGCGCGTCATCGTACAGCTCC
The DNA here is from genome assembly GCA_031763025.1 of Macrocystis pyrifera. Lineage (NCBI taxonomy): Eukaryota > Phaeophyceae > Laminariales > Laminariaceae > Macrocystis > Macrocystis pyrifera. The sequence goes on along the minus strand of JASSKH010000033.1, from coordinate 1,062,457 downwards.
TTGCTTGCGTGTGTTCTTCACATTAAACTGTTCTTTCTACTCGTTGACATCCAGCACAACCAGTGTCTGTGCTGATTCTGCAATCCTTTACCTGTTACAGAGAGATACAAGTTCTGTGGTCGCAAAGCTACGCCACAGCAGGGATACTACGTTTCCACGTATGCAGTGAGCAGGGTAGACAATGCAATGCCATGTCGTCATATATACTGGATACGACAAGCACGACATACGCGTTCTATCAAAGAGGGAAAACAAAAGAAGCAAACAAAACAAAGGAACAAATCGAACAAGCAAAAATAAAATAAAACAGAATATGTCGTGCCTCCCCTCAGGACATGTGGAAAAGAACGAGCTAAAGAAACAGCACCACTACCAATAGATATGAACAGAGCAAGACTAAGAACTACTATTAATACAACGTCCTCTAGACCTTCGACAATGCGAACGCAAAGTTCCCATTGGAAACAGAAGTCAAAAGATAGCAGCCAGCAATTTTCACGTGCAGCATGCTGTGAGCACGGTTTTTTCAAACAAAAATTTTCAAACTTCCCGAAAACCCGGAAAAAAAAAAAAAAACATTCCAGGGCAGATATTGGGCCAAGATCAGCTTCAGATAGGCGGATGTTTAGTTCGGAGCGGCGAGATTCCGAGTCTTCGACAGACATCGATCGACAAAACAAGCGACTGCGTCAGGAACTCAAGCGACTGCGTCAGGAACTCCGAACGGGGTGCGCTCGTTAGGGGTTCCGATCCACCTGACGGTCACCGTGTACAATGACCGGTTATATGTGGCGGGCGCTGGCCAGGCGTAAGATCGAAAAACAAATTACCCGCTGGTGTGCAGAAAACAGAGAAAAAAAAATCTCGATCCGTCTCGATTGGCAAAAAATAGGCCTTTACAGGGTTGGGAGCAGAGCGTAAGATGCCGCCGACGAGCTCTCGCCCCCTAGACCATGGATCCACCTGACATCTCCGAGGCCGTCATCTACACTCGTTGGCCTTGCTCGACACCAAGCGGGTTGGCCGTGGGCTGAGTCTATGTCCAGATCGAAGGTCTATCGTCGCACGAGCTGATTTTATCAGCGTGTTGGCAATTTACGACGAGAAAAAAAAATACCGCCGCTTGCAGCCGTGTGGAAGAAAGTAAGAAAAAAAATCAAACATGTTTTCCCTTTTTTTTCCCACAGCGGCGGAACGAGAATATCTTCAGCCGTTTCATGAAAACACAAACAGTTAGTACTACAGCAAAGCAGTATTCTTGATTTTTTTTTTCAAACTCGATGTTCCCATTGTCATAGGTTTAATAAACCCAGCAGTGAATCGTGTGACAAAAGCCGTTTTGCTTCTCGAGTACCACTCTGTCTGGGAATATAGTAAGCGCTCAACATCAACATCATATAGCCCAAACGGGGATTATTTCCCTGGCCAAAGTCGCATGAGAGTATCATAGTAATACCAACAAAGGGGTTTTACGGTTGCGGTATAGGTTAGGTCCCTGGGAGTCAGAATTTGGCGAGAGGGCGCCGTGCTCCGTAGCTCTTTACTAATTAGTACCGGTATCATCCTGCTGGTACTATGTCGTATTAGAAGGGTCGCAGCTTGGAGGTTGGCAATCCATGCTATTGATAGATACCTGATATGTATATATCTACATGTCTATCTACATACGGTATGTACATACAGGCATACTTGGGCCAGCAAGAACCGAAACAAAATGTCACGTCCCCGTGCTACGTACAATCGACGATCCAGGCCACAGCTTGCTGTATGACATCATGTAGGTAATACTATTAATAATCAGAATAATACTACACGTATTGAAAATAAGATATTCAGCGAGTACTGCTGTAAAACGGCTATCACACTAAGCTATTAATAATGTCGGGACTGCTGTATGCAAAATCAATCGGACGAAAAGGGGACCAAGAGGTGAAACGAAAAGGGTAAAATGTCGTTGTCGAACACGAAGGACAACTACAAAGTAGTATCAATAGTATTGGAGTAAAAAAGGGACAGCTGTAGTGTAACACTCGCAGAGAACTTCGATTTTCGAGCTAGTGCTGTTGTTTTCGCTGCTAGTGACACGAAACCCACACGCCATCATCATATGCTACCATGCCCGCCCGGGAAAAACAACACATTTGACACAAAAGCAAAAGAAAACCAAGCCATTTCAGAACAGAACAAATAAAAACAAGAACAACACCAGTAAGACCGAGACAACCACATCGCAAAAAAAAAAAACAAAGACAAAAACCAAAAATCGAAACTACTATTACCGGGGACCATCGTAAATAGGACCAAATATTGTTAGTAAAAATAGTTGAATATATAGGTTTATATGTAAACCATAGGTCCTATTAACTATGGACCCCCGTAATATTACTATTCATTTAAAAACAATACCAGGTACTTACAAGAAAGACAGCAAGCAAGCAAGGCAGCGAACGCAGCGTGACAGGAGAACAAAAAAACACACACAGAAAAAAAACTCACTCACAAACACCCATTCACACTGACACACAACTCACAACAGCAGCATTAATATTAATAGAAGGGTGCCCTTTTTACCTGAACCTCCGAAAAGCTCAAGTACCCGTATCTCTCCGCATCCCCGACGGACGCAGCCCCAGCAGAGCCGCTACCGGTTCCCCCCTTCCCTCTCGTCGAGTACGGCGTGGTAACCTTCGACGTAGATGCCCACGCGTGGCCCCCGAGCCCCCCGGGACGTCTGGGCGTCGCTGGGTTAGCTGGTGCCGGGGTTGCGGGGGATGCTCGGCGATTGTGTGCGTCGAAGAGATCCATGATTGAGCTCTTAGTTTCTCCAGCGTCTTTCGCCGAGGCTATGGTGGTGTGGAGCGTCTCGTCCCCGGGCTTGCTATCTGTTTTAGCCACTAAGGCGGGGGTGCAGTCCGCTGTCCCCAACCTGTCATGCCGCCGGGTGGGGGTGGGGTTGAGTTGAGGATGGTGGGTTGGTTGCGTATATATGATACGGAAGAGAAGGAGGAAGGTAAGGCAGCAGCAGCAGCAGCAGCAGTGGCGGCGGCAAAGGAAGCAGGAGCAGGGAGCGGGGGAACCACCGGGAAAAATAAGACAACTCAAGAAGGGACAGGTACCCAGGGGGAACAAAAAATACTGACAAATCGAAAAATTCTCCAAATTCCTAGAAAAATCGAAAAATCGAAAATTCAACATGCGCCACATATAAGCATTATGTTGTGCCAGGTCAGCAATGTTGATGCATATCACGCCCACTTTATATACCATACTCGTACACATACAAAATAATCTTGCAAAAATGGGCTTTGAGAATTTTAGATCCCCGAGTTCTTTTTGTTTTTTTTTATATGGATGTACCAGGTACCGTACCTGGTCTATACCAGGTACATATGTAGCATACCTGGTATATTATAATTATATACCACGTATACTCATTCATACATTAGTGATGTACTCTGTAGTATATGCATGTATGAGTCGCCCGGCTTGGGGCGATGAGAGAGCTGATGCGTTTTCTCGATCGATCTCAAATGGCCGTGTCATTCAGACAACAACAGCAGACGCGATCATGACGAGATATATGCGGAGAAACGGATTACTTCCACTTTTACGGTACTGAACTACGTAGTTTCCACCATTTTTTTTTTTTTTCCCTTCACCATATATCATACGGCGACCCCGGTGGCTTGGTAGGTGGTCCGCGAGCCTATCAAGATCAATTTCGTGAGTTCGAGTCTCACCGAGTGCATGCTCATAGGGACTTTTTCTTGCATAAAATCGATTAGCGGAAAGCGCGAGAGCGTGAGTTAGCTGTACATTCGATGAAAATCGACGAGCAGTGGGAACCCTATGCGCGATAAAAACTAAAGGCACGTACCGGGGGGGAGAAGGGACGACACCTGTGACCACGGCTTGTCCAGAAGATCGTCGAGGGTAAAACCTCCTACGAGTGGGCTGGAAAGTAAAAGTGATGATAAAAAAAAATAAAAATAAAAAAAAAATACAACAGTTACGGCCTGATTTCTATCAATATTATGACCATATACTTGGTACATTGTTGTATGCACTTTACAGGTTTTTCGCTTCGTACACGATCGATCATGTCTCAAGAGTCAAGAGAACCCGATGATCGAAGTGGTTACCTCGTACCAGGTGGTAGCAGTTACCAGGCCATGTAAAACGTTCTGGTTGTATGTCTAGTCGATCGACGAGTGTCTACAAATGTTACCGACGGTACGTGCTAAAAAACCTTTAGTAATGCAAAATAGGAAAAGAGTGAATCAGCATCATCAGCACGAGTTTCTCCATGCCGCCTGCTCGCACACGTGTCGTATCCTTACATTGAAGTTCGGACACATCCCTTGCTCCAGCTGGCTCTTACGTCTCTCGTGACCAATCCTGAAGCCGTGATACGTTATCGAAATTAATTATTTGTCACGCGTACACTGCAAAAGTGATCCCACTCTAATATTAAAGCTAATATTAAAGTACTCTGTCTTCAAACCAGGTGTGCCCCACGGCATTCTAAAATTAGACTACTGCTGTACGTAGTAATACAGCCAGTACTCACTCCATCCAGTGTGGTAAAACTGAAAAGTCCTTCCTGTGTGTAAGCGGTCTGGTTTTCTTCCTCTTTTTATTTGGACTCTATTACGGGGGACCATAGTAAATAGGATCAAATATTGTTAGTAAAAATAGGGAAATATATAGGTTTTTGTGTGTACCGTAGGTTCTATTTACTATGGCCCGCCGTAACCGTAGCAGACCGTCCACGCCCTCACCCACACACCCCACGCAGCATCACCAGGTATTGCCACGGGAACACGCTGCGGCTATTTAATATTACGGAGGACCATACGCAGTAATCAGGACCCGTCGTACAGACAAAAAACTTGTATACTCCGGTATTTTTACTGTTAGTAAGAATACTTGGTCCTGATTACTATCTTCCCTCCTGGTAATATAAATAGTGCACTACTTCCTGTGTCAGGAATTAACACCTGTGGTAGATGCACCGGCAAAGCACTCACCAGTATCGGGTACGATGTTATCTTGATGTTTATACACATGTATCACAAGGGGAGTAAAACACGACATCGGGTACAGTCAGTGCCAGGTACTTGGTACCAATGTTGCATTATGGGTGGAATACAACGACCGTTGTTGTAAAACAAGATGCCGAAAAAGCACGATTCGCTCGTGATTGCCCCGCCTACAGGAAAATATTTGTGTCGGCTAAATCCGGGGATGAAAACATAATGTGCCCGCTTCACAAAAAAAAAAAAACCGTTCGTTTGTTTTGTCAACTTGCTACACCTCTGCTCGATAGCTGGGGGAGCTGCCATGATGCCAGGATATTGGCAATGTACATACCGTATGACAGTGTATAACACACCCCCGGTGTTAACATTTGGGTTTCAGGAATTTTCATCACCCGGCGTAGTATGCTGTGGGGGTGTGGTACACACCGTACCCCCGGTGATAAAGTGGGTGGTCGTTTGGGATTTCAGACTATTCAACACCCCCGGGTGGTATACTGTAGGGACGTGATAACAAAGGGGGGTGATAGTGGTTACAAACGAATATTGTTGCCATATTCCAGAGAGTCGGGGGTGTGATAAAAGCGGAACTGTAGCAGCGGTTGCAAGTTTTCGCCACCACACCACACCACCAGGAGGCACAGCGACGTCTGCGTCCAAGGGCCTCCACTAGGCGTCGAAGTTGAACTCCTTCTGGGCCCAAACCGCGTCTCCAGACCCGTGAACAGGAAGTAGCAGGCCAGCTTTCTTCCAGCTCGAACGGATACTCTCGGCATCCACCGCCCCCACGCTTGTTTTATCCGCTGCGACAGCGAACCCCCTAACGGAGCCTCAGGGTATCTGCGGTTGTCGCGCTCGAGGCCGGGGGAAGCCGTGCGGTCGTCTTAGAGCTTGGACATGTTCGATTCGAATAGCTCTTTTACAGGACCAGCGCAAGGCTGAAGCATAGGAGTGAGTCCTCCATGGATGAGGAAGAGCGTCGTCTCCGACATACATATTGACGCTGTACCGTCTATGACAGTGTATAATACACTCCATCTTGTGCACCACACCCCCATAGTACACCACCCGGGTGGCCATTACTTTAAAATCGTACACAACCACTCCAGCTTTCACCCGGGGTGCAGTGTATATATAACACACCCGCTTAAGAAACGCCTCATACCCCAAAGAGATGGCGTTTGGGTGCCCCCCAAGTGTGGAACCAGCGCTCGGGGCGCGGGGGGCGGACAGATGGGGTCTGTGAAAGCCACCGTCAGCCAGACATGCGGCTAGCGTGGGACTGCGCACCCCGGGGGTGATAATCGAGGGGTCGTTTAGGATTTGATAATAATGGCCACGCGGGTGGTATACTGTGGGGGAAGCGCTGCTGCCAGAGCGCTGGCTCGTCTAGCGCTGCTGCCGGAGCTTGAGGACCAGGTGCAGTATATAGGGGTGGTTTGCGGACGGATGAAGAACGAAGTGATCGTGGTCCCGCTCGTGGCTAGAGACGCCCCAGCAGACCGTGAGAGACGCCCCAGCAGACCGTGTCGGGGCAGCTAGCTTCTCCGGGGCCACAGCCAGCCGCATTCTACCCACGGTGATGGGCCGCCCGTGCGGAAGCACTCTGCCCTTGTTCGATGCTGTCGTCGTCCTCCATGATGTATGCTGCCGAGAAATACATCGGTACTACTTTTGTGTGGGGGATCTTTTTCATGATGTTCGGCAGGAGTATCGGCCCAGGGGGGTAGATCTAACGTACCCGGTGATGAACTTGCCTTTTTGTTATTGTTATATATTATTGCTACTCCGGTGCTCGGCTCCCGGCTGTGAGTTGAGCTCGCGGACCCAACCAAACTCCAGTGTTAACGATATACGAGGTATGGGGCTCAGTAATCAGTACTCCGTTTGCTCTATACGTAAGCCAGGAGCAGTATTCCTGAGGGACATGGATCCGACCAGGACGTTGGTCGCAAGAAAAAAGAAATATAACTACACGAGAAGACCCCGAGAAATAGCGCCCTGAACAACGCAGTAAGCTAAAAACTATCAAGGGATACTCGCTCTGCTGTTCTCTCTCTTCTCCATGCGTCTCTTCTGTGTGCAGCGCACATTTCGATGGCTTTCCGTTGTATTGCGAGGCGTTGTAGAGGGACGTATATACCACAACATTGACAGTGTATATGTCACATCTCGTCTTGTATACCGCAGGCTAGACGAGCCAGCTATGGCAACGCGCGCCACGCCAACCATAGTGACTGCGGTCCCGACACAGGTCGTCGCGTCTCGAGCCCCGGCATCAGCCCCCTTGGCAGCCGACTAGGCGCCAAAAGGTGCCAATCAAAGCGGCTTGCGTTATCAGCTCCTTTGCTATCACCCCCGTGGTAGCTGCCTGAAAGCGTAAAAATGCACCAATTGTCGCGGCTTGCGGTATCACTCGCCTTGTTATCACCCCCCTGCGGCCGAGGTGGGGTGTGCCAAGCGTGCCAAATATTACGTGTTGTACTGGCATCATTCCCCGCCGCTCTCATCCCCGCTACTGATGGAAACAATTCCCCGGTCATAAATATTGCGAAAACTCGGGTAAAACGTGCATATTTTTACCCAGGGTACGTTAGATACCCACCCCGCCACAGGAAACCACCGCCGGGTGATGAACAAAGCAAAACGCGATTGGGCTCGTATCACCGGGGGTGGTTTCTTACGTCAACTACGCGTATTAATAGGGTACTACAACTGCTGAATGTACGTACGTATATACGTATTATACGTACGTACACATCCCGGTATGTACCCAGGATACGTCAGTACATACGTGCTGTAAAACGTTTTTCGAAAAATATCATGTTTTGTACGGTGCATATATATATACACACGACGTATGATATGTACGATACTTGCTCCGAAGTATGACGTATCATCAATAATATTAATGTTATAATATGACACACACAGCGGCCGACAAAGAAAATTTTCGACGAAATCCTCGATCTCACAGCTGCTGTTCTTTTCAAGAAACATAAAATTAAGACGTACGTACAAGCGTAGATTACAATGCCGTATCAATATGGTATACAACTGTACATTATGAAATAGTGCCGACAAGAGGTTATGACCCTTCGAAATTTCTGTAGGGCTTCGTACCTTGTACAAGGCGCCACGCTCCGCGGGCGGCTACGCCGCCCGCGGAGCTCGCTCAGGAAGAAAACATCAAATTATGCGAAGCGGACAGAGGTCCATGATTGAATATTGTTTTTTTCATGACCCCTGTAGTTAGTTGCAAACTGGCGACTTGATAATGCCAAGAGTCCCGCCGCCATGCTTCATTCATGCAGGAGAAAACAGCTCGAACGCCAAATATGCTTCGCGTCGCGGGCGGTTTTCCGCTATGCTCGCTCACATGTCGTACATACGTACACACCCCAGGTAGGGTACTTATTTTCTTCTTTCGATATGCTCTGCGCCCGTACTCGTATGTACGATGAAGATAAAGCACAGCACGGCCAAAAACAATGAAAATGAAACCGAAAAATTCTGAAAGAAATAAAATGCCCGTCCCATTTCGTATAATAATTTACTACCGGATTGGAACACCTTACACCTTACACCAGTCAAAAAGAAAAAAAGAAAAAAAGAAAGAGCAGAGCTTTCTCAGCCTCGTACGCCGCCCGCCCCTCTCGCGACCATCTCGTCATCGATTCGGTCCGGGTAAAGCTTTCCTCCCCCTCTTCCACAGTGAGCCCCGTCGCCCGCCTCGCGTGAAGCCCGGTGCTCACCGTGGACCTCGACGCAAAAGCTCGACAATGATGGTGCTCATTCGGGGTACCTCCCTCTTGTGACTTTCAGCCCGGTCGCAAAAATAAGCACCGGTTGAATATTTTCTTACAATCCCGAACGACCCTTAAATAATTGTACGTATTCTATCAAAAATCACAAATGGAGGCCAGACAGAGCCTATTGATGTGTCTCGAGGCACACGCGACGCCTAGGCACGAAAGCGGCGACCGCGCTCCTTGCAACTCCTCCTCTACCCGCCAGCATCCGCTGACACCCGCGACGGTGCCGGGGTCTCGCCCGCGCAACCGTGCTCGGAGTACACGCACGCACACGAAACGAAAGAAGAACAAAGGAAAGAAGGACTGAAAGTACGACGAGAAATGGAGAGCACAAAGACTCGTTGGAAAGGTCTGGCAAGTAATAAAAGGAGGCGATTCCCAAGTGGGAGCTCTGAGAGGCCAGGGCTGTACCAACCGAGCACGCTCAGAGATCGAGATCTAAGTAAGTAGTTCTATATACCTTTTACCAGGTAGCAGGTACTACATGAGACAACACCCCCTACATACGGTTTCCGAAACGACTTTCGCCAAAACTACTTCGTGCTACTGTAGGTGCTGAGTGGGCACACTCGACGAAAATGGTGGGCGTTGGAAAAATCTGGTCGAGATCTTTCCATAGAGATGCATCGCTCGGCGTTTGCACCCTCCCCTTCGTCGCGAAAATCACCCTGGAAATTCGTCGGGGTGTGTGTTGTGTGTTATCTCATGACACGTGTGATACGCCCATATAGGTATGTGAAGACTACATAACACATACAAACAGCATTAATGCCTTGTACTGCCATGTACTACAGCCGTCGTCTGAGTTTGTACGATTTTCTTCTATCAATAAAGGCCTTTCTAATCTCCTTGCGTCGTTTGTTATGTTTCATTTCAGATTTTTCGTATATATATATTGTCTTTTCGCTCAGTTTCTGGTCTTGCTATCCATATCGATGCGTACAGCAGTAGTGTTGTGTTCTCGTAGCCGGTACGCTGGCATTTACCTCGCGCCATTTGTATTCTGTTTCAATCAAGAGTTTATCCAGGTATTTGTTTTTACTTTCTGGGCTTGCTTAATGGTGTTCTCGTACCCGGTAGGTTGGCAATAAATTTGCCATTATTTTTTGTTTTGGCATTTTTGGCTCAATCTGTCCGCAGATATTCTTAGTCAGTGCTAACCACGCATCTCTGGATAAGGAATCAGGACAGACACTGGCTGTACTGATTAAGCTGGGTAGAAAGAACGTTTTAATGTACTGATAACACTAACACTGCTGCTGTACGAATTAAAATGATACGAAATCATAGGCAACCGGTACCAGTTATTAATGTCTCACAGTACCAGGTACTGAATACCTGTGTGCGTATAATGATATATACTCTGCTGCTGATGCTGCTGCCTTTTTCTTCTTCGATATATCCCATACATCATCTGCGCCCTCCTTTTGTCTCTCCATCGTATTACGGGGGACCATAATAAATAGGACCAAATATTGTCAGTAAAAATAGGTAAAGATATAGGTTTTTATGTATACCATTTTTTTTTTTTTTTAGGTCCTATCAACTATGGACCCCTGAAATAGTATATATTAACAACAGTAGTTCAGATCCGGGGTCACCCACTTCTCCACTACCGTTCTTGTAATGGAAGGCATTTTTTATCACGACAAGGCCGCAGGCCTTTCTTCCCTCGCCGACCATTAATAGCGTCGAATTGTGCTTTCGTATCACGCTACGAAGGCGCTCTCAGCTATGTTCCTGTTTTTATGCATATAAAGTCGTCCCCGGTGGCTTGGTACTGCTGTTGCAGGTGGTCCGCGTGCCGACTGCTGTACTATTACTGCTGTTAATACTATTAATGCCAATAACATCAATTTCGTAGGTTCGAGTCTCACCCAGTGCAAACTCGCGGGGACTCTTTTTCGCATTTTTTTTTTTTTGGTAATATAAATAGCGCGAGTTAGCAGCATTCGATGAAAATCGACGAGCAGTGCGAATCTTGAACCCTATGCGCGACAAAAAGAAGGCACGTGCCAGGCGGGGGGGGGGGAGGGATGATACCACCTGTGACCACGGCTTGCCCAGAAGATCGCTGAGGATAAAACCTCCTACGAGTAAAGCTGGAGAGTAAAACTATTAAAAAAAATATAGATATTACCACGGCGGTGGACGAACTCGGGTACCAATGATACCTGGTATTTAACATTAAAATTAATATTAATATTAATAGTAGCATTTCAAGCTAACCACTACGAGTAGACTACCGAGGCCACCAGCTGTACGACACGAGTATTCAAAAGCATACCAGACGGCACACGTACGTACTCGTACTCGTAAAATTGTTGCAATTTCAAAGTATTATTTCTTCTGGTACCAGGAGAGTATTTGATTTACCACCACCACGGTACACAGCTGCATTGTGTTGTTTTGTTATTAAACCGTAAATCGTCTTTTCTACCCAGCGTCATCGGTACGCCCAGTGTACGTCTTGACTCCTTGTCCTGCCTAGACAGAGAGATACTACACTGATTCTGTGGTCACAGACCGTGAGACAGAGGAAGATCCAAAACAAAAATAATCGCAAATTTATCAGGCAAGTGAAATGTCAGCGTACTGGGTACGACAACACGGCAACAGAAGCAAGACCAGAAAATAAGAACAAAAAGAAAAAAAAAAAAAAAACGTATACGATATACGACTATTACATCTATTATTATTAGTATATTATTATATTATATTATTATTATTATTATTATTATTATTATTATTATTTATTATTATTATTATTATTATTATTATTATTATTATTATTATTATTATTATTTATTAATACTATTATTAATAGTATCAACTCCAGGCACCAGATTATGTGTACGAGTACCTGGTATACTTTGGGTAAGAAATATCACGTGCCGGCGTCCCCGGTGGCTTGGTACTCGTAGGTGGTCCGCGTACCTATCAAGATCAATTTCGTGGGTTCAAGTCTCACCGAGTGCATGCTCGTAGGGGCTTTTTCTTGCATAAAAAAGATTGATTAGCGGAAAGTGCGAGAGCGTGAGTTAGCTACATTCGATGAAAATCGACGAGCAGTGGGAATGCTGAACCCTATGAGAGATAAAAATTAAAGGCACGTATCGGGGGGGAGAAGGGAAGACACCTGTGACCACGGCTTGTCCAGAAGGTCGTCGAGGGTAAAACCTCTTACGAATTAGGCTGGAAAATGAAAGTGATGAGTAAAAAAAAAAAAAAAAAAGAAAAAAAGTGAACGAATGCGTACCTGCACGTCGCCTACAGCACGTCCAAGCCATAACATACGATAGATGCTGCAGAACTCAAATCATGTCATTTTTTTCTGTTTAGCCACCAAACACTCACTCTCTGAGCCCACCTTGACCAACACCCGGTACGATTTTAGAGCTGCTTGACTAAAATAAACAAAATATAGATACACAACACTGCTGTTGTGGTGGTATGTACACTCGTGGGATGTTTACACGCCTATCACGGGGGACCACAGCAGTAAATAGGACCTACCGTACAGACAAAAACCTACATATTTCCCTATTTTTACTAACTATTTGGACCCATTTACTATCATCACTTTTACTTTCCAGCAACCCGTATGAGGTTTTATCCTCAGCGACCGTCTGGACAAGCCGTGGCCACAGGTGTTGTTCCTTCTCCCCCCCGGTACGAGCCTTTATTTTTTGTCGCGCATAGGGTTCAGCATTCCCTCTGCTCGTCGATTTTCATAAGAGTGTAGCTAACTCACGCTCTCGCGCTTTCCGTTTGTCAATTTTTTACGCAAGAAAAGTCCCTACGAGCATGCACTCGGTGAGACTTGAACCCACGAAATTGATCTTGATAGGCACGCGGACCACCTACCAAGCACCCGTAAATAGTAACCGGGTATTTTGTTCCGTTCTATGGCTTTGACTATTAATAGTGCTGCTGCCCTGTTGCCCTCGTGATTTGGCGCTTGGCGCACATACCGAACATCGTCCCTTCACGAAGCTACGAATAGGTACGTACGGGTACTTGAATACTCAAGCTATTGCCATGATGGTTACTCGCAAACAATATGCCAGGTACTAAATACCTGGTACCATAGTCTGGACAGATGGACAGCAGTGAGTACACACTGGTACAGAGCAAACCGCATACCTTTCCTGTACGAGTCCGTATGCTGCTACTTGTATTAATATTACAATTGTTGTATTGATAATCGTCGCTTTCTCGAAAGAACAAAAACAAGATGCGTTATACCTCGTACCCCATATCTGCTCGTAACTCGCCAAGGACACGTACGTATGACATAATGTGACGCAACTATTAACACTGCTGTTTATATACCAGCTACATACCAGTATTATTTACTCCAGTACGTATACTCAAGTGGGTAGACCAAATGGTCAGTATAATCTAATGATACTTGGTGAATATCACTGCTATATCACCACGTAGTGTGCACACGACAAAAAGTACAAAAATGTAAAATTTGACCTGTACTGCCGTTCTATACATACGGCAAGCCGTGTATTAATAGTTCCTTGGGGGGGCAGGAGGTGTATATTATAGGAGCGAGGCAATCAGTCGTCCAGGTGCTCTTGTTCCAAGTGAGCAAAAACGACCGTCGCCGGTGTTGAGAGTTACCCAATACGCCGGTCTCCAATCCACGTCTCTACGAGTTGCTGTTGATAAGAGGACAACTTGGTGTTTACATCATCCATCACAGGATCGCACTATTAATAGGGGTTCAGGGCCAAGGGGACACCGCTTGGACAGCAGCAGCAGCAGCAGCAGCAGCAGCAGCAGCATCGTCGGTCGTATGCTATTGGTAGTGGTATACCAGGTACCAGGTATCAACAGCTCGAGCACCACAAGCAAGCGGAAGTTCTTCCATAAATCTACACCAGGTATATGTGGAATATTATTATTGATAGTATTTCTACGTCCACGCAAGCCCAACACGCTCTAACCACGCGTCAAGAGAGAAAACACGCAACGTATGTACCATCGCCCATTTACAATCCAAACCCGCGCGCCCCATGGCAACCCACAAAAAGATCTCAAAGCAATGTGAGTGCTCTGTCAGCGCAGAGGGGGCACGTAACTCGTAGCGCCCCTTCCAACTGTTAATACCAAATCGTACGTACCAGGTACCTGGTACCTCGTAGCATTTATCCTTCGGCCTGTCTGCATGTGTGGTGGTATTTTAGCAAAAAAAAAAGCAGCAGCACTAAAACAGGCAGGCGCGCGGCCACTTTGGTGCATGCAGCCAGCAGGAGCCAGAAGGAGCAGCCTCTCTGCGATAAGTTCTTCAGTCACAAAAAAAGGTAACATTAATTACTCATAGTTCTTTCCTTAATGTTATTTTTTCCCTTCGCACGCCTTTCGGAGTGCGGAGGACCGCAAGCCAGCGCTACATACAGCAGGGCACCCAGACTCCTCTCCGATCTCTTCCTAAGAAAAAACTACCGCCTTATCACGTGTCACCATAGTCAGCAAAAACTTACCCAGAGGTAACAAAAAATACGGTACATGGACAAAGCAGCAGCATACTGGTATAGGACTGAGGAAAGATGACCGACCGCTCACAGCCTCCCCCTTGCATGCCCCGTGTATGAATCACAACATACGTCACCACGCACACACGCGGAGGTTTTTACATACGGTACATATTTCGATCTCACAGCTTCCGTATTTATTTTTCTTTGTTGAGATAAATGGCCGGGACAGGGGATGCAAGAAAAAAAAAAAAATCGAACTTGTCGCCTAGTCTAAATAGTGGCAATGATGCAATGACCACCACCACATGTTGCGAAGAATACCATCACAAGTTATCTATCTCTCGCTATCTCTCTATCCCTCTTTCGCGCCCGTCGGACCCACAGGCATGCCCCACCCAGTGCCTAATAGAGCGTAAAGCCAGACAGGCACGCCATGCCGCCTGAATCAGCGAATCAAAATTGAATACCGGTGTACGAGCAGAAAGGCAACGACGCACAGAAGAGTACGTATAAACTACAGCAGTGGTACGTACTGTAATTGTGTACCAGGCACAGAACAAAAAGGGCGAGGGTCAACACGAAAGTCTGGTCGAATACTCGAATAGGGCGACGACGCCGCCCCGGCTCGCGAGCATTCCTCTACAAAGCGGGGAAGCGTCGCAACAAGACGGTCGACATAAACAAACTCTGTCATTTGCCTCTTCACCTGTTATGGTGGTAGTGGTGGAGGTGGTGGAGGTGGCGACGGCGGCGGCGGCAGCGGCGGATGCGGATGCTGTTGCAGTGATAATGAAAATTCGTTCTTGGGGCGAGAAAAAAAGTCGCCGTCGTTCGATGCCGAGCGCGGAATAAAATCTCCCTGGCGAGCCCTCTGGGGAGGTAGGCGGCCAGGCGGCTCTTCGGAGACGAGCTCGCGCAGCAGAGTGGGCCGGTGCCAGGAGGCACGAGCATAAAAGATCACCACCTGCTAAGGAGGTTCTGGTAGTACAAAAAAAAAAAATACTTCCAAGTGCCACAGAAGTGCAGTGCGCCTCCTCTCTTCCTCTCCTCTTGGCCTGTGTGCATGTGGAGGTACTGCTGTAGATATCGACCGACCTTTCCTATTGAATACTATTGAATATTACTACAGCAGTAGTACCAGGTATAATACACCAAGTATGCAAGGTATACTGCTATTAGTGTTGCAGTAAGTAAATAGCTGACTGCTAAAAATGGTCGTCCATGCCGCAAGTTTAAAACAGCGCAGCTGGGTCACGCCCTTTCTCTGAAAAAAAAAAGAGCAGGAGGTTTGGTGTCAAACTGCTTGGCTTTCTGGGAGGGTGGACACACCAAACAACAGTCGCACAACTAAACTGCTTAAAATAAGACCGAAACTGCTGGCGCACACAAGTTTTCGGGGGGGAAACTACGTACATCTTGGAACTAATATATATGTAAATTAGACTGAAAAATGAAAACGAAAACCCTTCAGCTATTGACAGTTGACGTTTACGGGCTACTTGCACGCAACGCTTCAATCTTCATGATACAACATTGTGTTAATCCCAATTAGAGTACTCGTACCTGTTATATATACCAGGTATATAATATATAGTCTGTAAGGGTCACTGATGTAAACAAAGCTTTGTGTACCTCCAGAGTTTATGCAGCATCGTGGCGATCTTGGGAGGCCCGAGACCGGAGACATAGAAGGGTGACGCAACACAGCACACTGGTCCTGGAAGCTTGGGGCCGGAGACTGAGCAAACGAAGCATACACTACGTACCGCATCAGCGGGTCGGCGATAAAATATAAGGTGTGATACTCGGTGCAATCTGGGAGCGTCGGGCGGCGCAAGAAGATAGATTGCGGACCGAGAGGCGCCGGACCCGAGGTTGTTACGTATTGATACCGGCCGGTATGCACGTACTGGTACCGCTGTATGTGTGTGTGTTCTTCACATTAAACCGTTCTTAATAATCATTGAAGAGCTCCGTATGGCAGCTGAGGCATCCCATCGCATCGGCACCATCACACCACACAGCACAACCAAGAGCACTATTAATACGTATATTACGAGTGCAGGAAGACGAAGGTACGAGAAAAACGAGACATCGGCAACTTTCCAAGAAAAGTATGAAAACATAAAAGCTATAAATACCATGGTACCTGGTATCGTACGCTTAATATTAATGCTTACACAATGCTGTCTATTGTATGTTTGTACGCATAGCGGATGGAATTCCTGGAAATTCCATTCCGCCGTCCTCAAGAACCTCACTATGGTATTTTCTCGAATCAGCGAATGCCCACAAGGGGAATGGCCTTTGTGACACATCAGGTACCAGGTATGATGGTATCATACCCTCATGTATGTACACAATGCAGGTCAGAAGGTTGTAGGCATCAGTTTTCTTGTTTGGGACTAGTTTTCATGTGATGACGTCCGCATCCCCCGGAGGCAGGTGAAAAAGTACGACTCAGTACAGAATCATTCTACTGCCGTGCGTACTAATAAAATACATATCAATTAATAGTGACGTCTTTCACGTAGAAAAACCAGCTCTGTACGTAATGAACGAATAACAGGGAACACCTACGTATTAATACAAGCATTGACGTTTCAATCCCGAAAACACGCCTCGAGTACGAGTATATATCGGCTGTGCTAATAAGCAGGTACAACCTTCAACCATCGTCAAAAGCGGACAGAATGCGCGGCATGCCGAAAACGCTGCTGTGTACCGGTCGTGTTGTGGTGGCTATGGTCATGATTGTTTGATTGGGAGGCAGGTAAACGGTAGCGCAAGCCTTGCTTGGCGCCTTTACATTTGGATTCTTAACCCTTCCGAGAAAGTAAGACAAGAGCTATCGTAAAGAGGAAAGTACTGGAGCTATGATCTGCATGATATGTGTGTCATAGATACCCCCTGACAGAGTCAACACACCTGGGAGAAGAAACAGCTGTTTCTTGAGTTCGGACAAAAACACTTTTACGTAATATGCGAAATACAGTATGTGGGGTGTGAGATTGACGGTTGAAGTACCCCGACGAAATGTAGGTATACGACCTGCATACGTGACACAGTTCAGTCAGGTAAACAATTAACCGAGGAACGCATCAAGTAAAATAATCGCGACGAAAACACCACATATTCGAACGAAAATGGTTATTTATTATAATAATAGCAAAATAGTATCAGTGCCTGCTGCTGCCTGCGTACGTTGTCTAGGGAAAAACCACCAGTACAGGGTACGGCAACGTACCAGTCGTACGTACATACCTGGTAGCATTGTCAATTTTGTAGATGGCACTGGATGGCTGCCCCCTGCTTCTCGTATTATTGAAGATAGGGAGAGAGCAAGCGCGACTTACAGGTGATTCGCCTACGGAGAGAGCGGGGGCTAAGAATGCGCCAGGATGCGATAACGATGACGAGCATCAACAGGTGACCTACCTCCCACGATGGGCAAATAAATCGTGGAGAAAAGCTGGTCCGCTCGAAAAATAAAGCATGGTTTGGTGGGTTAGGTGGAAGGCAAGGTACTTGTAGGCCGCTCCACTTTGCTAGATAAACAATACATAAACACTTATCTGATCTCGGATAAGTAGCCAGTGCCCATAGTCGGGCGTCCTAGCAGCGGGTCACTAGCTTCCGGCGCAATCAGAGGCGAACAAGGTGAGTTAGGCGACTAGTGCGGGCACAGCAGCAGGTCCCGCAGAGGATCGATCTGCCATGAACACTGCTGTCTGCTCTCTTCGCCCAAGGGGACATGCCATAATACTGACTACAGTAGAGAAAAAAAGTCTGTCGACATCGAATCGTGCAGGGTCTCTCGCTATGGTGTAGTACCCTGGCTACGCATACGACGCAAATGTTACCTTCCCCGCAATCGCTCTCTTCCCTCGGATAAGTTTCGGATCAGTTTAACTCCCTGCGTGACCCCATCCACACCGTCGGCCCGAGAGAGAACCTCTACAGGGGGACGGCACCCACGTCCAGCTACCTGCTGAAAACACGCAAGACGCGACAACAACATGGCATACGGCATACCTTGTCTGCCTGCCGAAGCGCTCTCCGGGTATGGTCTCATCGTGGTAAAGAAGGCTTGCCCACATTTTGCCAGTCTGCTCCACTCCTCACCCTCAGGCGCATAGCATACGATGCAAGCGGCTGGGCGTGTGAAGGGTGACTGGCACCGATCGAGTTGCTGTGGCACAGGAGGGTGACTTTTCGTCGCGTGTCGCTCTTCAAACGAAGATGATGATTAGGGATGATGAAGGTGGCCGTCTGCAGAATGGGCAGGTCCAATCCTCTCAAGCTGTGACCCAACTGAAAGAAGTAATGCAATCCCCCCGCTTTCTTGTTTCCCCGGGTGCTCAACCAGAAACGCCGATGATCATGCTGGAAAACCACCGTGATTCCCACCACCTCATACCTCATCTCTCCCCGCCTCCAGCGCCGGAAGTCATGGCGTTGTCGAACTTCAGCCTCGTTCTCGCGTCGTGGACATTGACTTGCTCGGGTTTCGTGGCGATGACCACTCCAATGCAAAGCCACAAAGGTACGGAAGGCACCCTCCTGAAAGCTATGACAAAGTCGAGTGCTCACGTGCTCAGAAAAGAAGAGCACCCATGGTTACCTTCGAACACACGTACCGATAAGCTGCACTGCTGCCCAACCCAACCCAAACATCCCTGTTCAGCCAGAAAACAAGGTAGGCTTGGTACGTACGCCAAGTGATGTCTCGTTTTACCTGCACGAGTGCCCCCGAGCTTCAACTTGTGGTGTGTAGCCAACACACTTGGTTAATGGTAATGCTTACAAACGTACCACATACTCCCGTTATCGTACTATTTTTAAGTATCCCTGTTCACTGTGTTTGCGCACAGCAGTTGCAGGACAGCAGGACGAGTACCACCGGTACTGATGCTGCTGTCGTGGCTGCATGGCGCAAGTATGTACTTCATTGGTGTTCGAATATCTCTCTCCCTTTCAAGGGTAACCCTTCGACTTTTTCGTTTTCCATCCGCGCCTTTTGTGAGAGCAAGCCAAAGGCGTCGTGTTGCCTTGCGTGGACTTGGCGTCGGTGTACAACGACAGGACGAACAGGAGCAGCATGCGCAGCAGCATGAGTAATCAATCGAGCAGCAGCAGATGATGAGCAATGAGCATTGCACATATGCTCCCAGTGTACCTCATACTCCGAGCGTACTCGGAGTATCGGCATTTCGTACTCGGGCTAGTGAGAGTGTCGCAGTACTGGTGGCATAAATACTGCGAGTACTGGGAGTATGAGCAGTACTAAACGTCCAAATACTGCAAGTACTGAGGGTATGAGGAGTGCGGAACCCCGAGTACAAGCGGTACCTGCAGCACAAGCGTCCGAACTACTTCGAGAACTCAAAAGTATAAATGGTGTTGAACCCGTTCATACTGCGAGTACTTGCAGTATGTATGCTCCCCGAAATATTGTCAGTATTCGAAGTACTCCAGTTGCCACTCCCGAAAGTAAGTTTATCCAACTCCCACTCGTGGAACCATCCGTGAATCCTTGCTGCAATAAAATGGGGATGAAATTATTTTAAAGGTGTCGAAGTATACCTCATACTCCAAGTATACTGCGCATTTTAATATTAATAGTGTTTTAGTGCTCGAGTACTCACAGTACTCATGGTATCAATGAACAAAATACTGCCAGAGTTTGGCAGTACCCGCAGTACAGAACCCTGAAATACTTAGAACAGCAGTCCAAAGCATTGAACCCCGAAGTACTGCGAGCATGGCAGTATCCGCAGTACACGTGCGGAATCTCGAAATTATGCGAGTACTCCCAGTATCCCGCAGTACGTAAAGCCCAAAAGCTGCGAGTACACAGAATACCTGAAGTATTTTGAAATACTTAACTTCAATCCTATTATTAATAATAGGTACTGGGAGCATTTGTGTAGCATTGCAATATACCTGGCATGCCGCAGCAACGTGAGCAGCAACACCTATTCGTGCTGTATCGTTGTGCTGAGGCGGGCGTACTCCCCTCGTCCTTGACTATTGACCTATCAATAGCCTAGTAATGGTCTGGGACTGTCTCATACAGACCCGCAAGTACTGACGACTCCAGTACTCGTGGTACTCAGACTTTTGTTTTATTTTGCCAGCGGCGAAGAGGGCAACAGCGCATGCTTCGCGGTCAAGCATAAACTTTCGCTTATGTTGTTAGCCGTATGTTCGAATGTGACTATTAATACCAGGTATTTAACAGTGATGGCTACGTATCATTTCGGGTTGTTAAGACATTTTTAGGTAAAGCTCCGAACACCGTATCATATGCCGTATGTACGAGTACATCACTTCGCTCTCCGTTCTGGTTAGTAGATCTTGACACACGGTCCATCTCGCCCGGCTTGGTTTGGGCCGACGCCTTGCGTGTTGTTGGTCGGCGGAGCGCCGATCCCTGGAATGCAAGCGATCCATGAGGCCAGCCGCCGCATATCCTCGGAGTCGCAATGACTTCGTATTCTACAGTAGCGGCAGCTACATACAGCAGCCCCAATTCCGTGGAAAAGCGATAAGCTCCGGCTCTGCTCAGCACAGGCGGCAGTGTTCAGAGTTTCGAGTTTCGAGACGCTGTGATGCTGTGATACTCGAAGGCAGATTAAGTGTATAACCACCCCTTCTCTGCCGCGAACAAAAATGCAAGAGGATATCTGTGAGGGGTACAATCGAGGAGGGCTCGGGCCTTGTCCTCGCCTCTAGACCAATGGAAACCCCACTAGCATTCGTATAATATATCTGAAGTCGCTGCCGAGATATACACCAAGGGGGAGAAGTAAGTGTACATGCTTATTTTTGCCCTGACGGGTCCATCGTTCGTTTCCTGCTTTGATAGAGCACTCAATCATGTCGAGGCCTCGAGGGTGGCCATGACCAGAACAAACGTTTTGACTGTTGCGCACCTCGAACAAATCATCGATTCCCGCTTCAAGATCTAGATATTTCAAGGCACTTCTATCTATTCCCGGTCTTGCATTGTCTAGCTCATGCTGCCGGGTGGGACCCTTGTATTATTCATGATCTAGCTTGTGTTTCCTGCGTTGGATCTTCCCTTCACGGTAGACCTTCCACAACCTCTCACGACTTCAGATGAGGAACTAAATGATCTACTGCTGCGGTAGATCATGATATGTTGGGGATGTGCAGTAGTGCTACCTTAGCCTTCCGTCTATATGTACAGCAAGCAGTGTGTGATTCGGCTCAAAATAGACCGAATATTGTCCCTTTTTGGGGTACATAAAGCGAAAGCTGACAGAACAAAATTTCACCTGGTACCGAATACATGGTTTTTAACTACTCACCCAATCCCTCCTCTTGATATTTTGGTTTGATCACCTTTATTTGCGATGTACCATCTCTGCTTCGTAGTCTGTGACCACATTTTCTCAGAGTGGCATATCTCAAGGATAAATAATCATAGCGGACACTGGGTGTGCTGGATGCCGAGGTGAACAATAGAGACTTAACTGTTCAATGTGAAGAACTCATACGTTAGTACCAATAATTCACATGCGACTCTACTGCTGTGATTTCTACCACAATAGTATTATATTATATTTCGTCTCCGAAACATGGGGGCAATTGAGAAAGGGGTTCATTACTACGGTACGCTATTGATTGTGCGACATTTGAACCACTCCAACCTGTTTGTTCGTCCTTCAGCATCCTTTCAGCACTGCTGAAACGCCGATCCTCAAGTCCGGATTTTCACATGTCAGCAAGTGCTAATGTACTGTTAATAGTCTACGTGTATTGTAAGAATACCTGGAATATTTCCGTCAGCAGTGCTGCACTATTGTGGCATTATAGTGCGGGACTGCTGAACCAAGCTTACGTTTGGTATCTATGTTTTCAAAGTCTAATCCCACCCACCACCTGCCCTTTCCGGTTTCACGAGCGTGCGCTCCCGCGTCGCGCCCGCTCGCGTTGGTATCTATCATACGTATGCGCTCTATTTTTCGCTAGGGCACGAACAACCCTCACTCCCTCCCCTCCCCTTCCGTCCCCTCCCCTCAAAAATCAACCTGGAACTGGCTGACAATCAATTCGCTACTCACGCGCTACGAGAACATCATATATAGCGCCCTATGACGTGTCCAGCAGCACTATTAGGTGCAGTTATACTAAGCATACTTTGAGTACCAGTGTAGTTTATTTTATGGTTCTGACACATTTTGTCACTGATGCCGATGCACCGCCTGCTCGACAGATGCTTGTGGGAGCCCGTTGTCCGATTCTGGAGAAGGGCTGTCGTTTCGTCCCGACCGTGATGTCACCTGGCTATCAGGTAACGGGGTATATACACACTGCCGTGGTGGCACAGGCCCGCTTCTACTTACATGGGTAGGTCGCCGTCTTTTTCTGATGGGCCCAACGCACAGTTTAGGCGTTGCACCCGAGGAGATGCGCGGGAGGTAGACTCCATTGTGCAGCATATATGCTGCTGCTTGCTGCTGCTGCTTGCTGCTGCTGCTGCTGCTGTGGCGGCAGTGGCGGTTACTTCCCGTTTTTTTTCCCCTATCAGAAAACTTGGCATGATTCTGATTGGTGATTCTCTCTACTGTAGCCTTGTGTCGATGCCAGCGCCTGTGCTTTCGGTGCCTAGGAGGCTGCAGTGAGCGACAGGAATCGCACTTATCACCGTCACACCGGCCTGGGCCCACCGTCCCCAGGCCGCCCCTGATTGTTCGTCCCTCGAGATGCAAGAGCTGTGCTGTAGTTTTTCTATTTCTGCTCCTGGAGCGCTCATACGAGTACCATACTTTCAAAGGCCTGTGCCGCGTGCGCTGTATGGTTATCCCAGGTACTCGGTTTACTGCTGTAGCTCTTCACTACGCGGTATACTGCAGCTATTCGCTGCGGTGGCACAAGCAACAGTGGAGACAAAACACGGCCCCCAACAAAGTTTCGATCGCTTCGATTGTGTTTTTGTCTCTGCTTGTACAACGTTACCTCGGCCCCGCGGCATTTTTTTTTTGTTTTTCATCTCGGCTCACCTTCTCTGGGCCTTCTTCGCTCCCGACGTGTGCAGGTAGT
Organism: Macrocystis pyrifera; assembly: GCA_031763025.1. Classification (NCBI taxonomy): domain Eukaryota; class Phaeophyceae; order Laminariales; family Laminariaceae; genus Macrocystis; species Macrocystis pyrifera. Next base: position 1,039,039 of record JASSKH010000033.1, on the reverse strand, counting down.
GCTCCTCGATTGAGAAGGTCAACCTTTTGACCTTTTGTGCGTCCTCTATCGATTTTATTCGCTCGGCAACAAAGCCCTTGCTCTTGCTTTCTGATTCTCGACAGGCCGCCCCTCGCGTCTCCCCCGTCGGCGAAGACATTTAGGGAGAATATCCTTGGGGGCGGCGAGCCGAGCCGCCGGAGGACCGAAGGGGGTGGAAGGGTCAGAAGGCGCGGCGCTGGACGGAGGGCTTTCCAAAGATGTTGACAGCGGGCAGCAAGCGGGAGGTATACACAGCCCCCGCGATACAGCAGCACGAGACAGCTTCTAAAGCTGCAGTAGTAGTTCGTAGCAGTAGACAGGTTTTAGCGGGAAGGGGGTGTGTGAAATAGGGGGGGGGGGTGGGGCTGTCGTCGTCCGTCATGCATATAGGTTATTTTTGCATGACAGTTCTCCTCAAAAGAAAAAGACAAGACGATGACTCGTTTCCCTCCGGCTTGAGCCAAGCGGGCAATATATACTGCTGTTGGTTTTAAACGGGTGACCTACTGTACTTCCCAGTCAGCAGTGCCTACTGAGTAGCACAGTAGGTTTATCTCTTCTCGCCAACTTATACAATTGTTGTGGGGCGGCGGGAGAAGGATACGATATATAGTGGCGCGTGCACAGCGGGGGAAACCTACACTGTCTGAGCCAGCTTGTTGAGCTGGGGCCTCGGCAAATAGAGTTCCACGAACGCGCAGAATTATGAATTTCAAACCCAGTTGTGTTGTTTTTTGTGTGCGTGTGCGTGTGTGTTTTCATACTCTACACTGCTCAAGTTTTCCGCTGACGTTTTTTTGTTTTTTTTTTTTGCTGTTTTTCTCTGATGGGCTTGCATCCGGCTTATTCTCCCTCCCTCCGCCCCTTGATGTCTATCTACCACCCCCTCAGCACAACCGCCAACGTCGTCTGCCGCCGCCCACGGTAAGGCCAATAGAAACAACGCTCTTATGGCGCAGATGGTCAAGGCCGCCGGCCAGCGGCAGCACTGGAAGGAAGCGATTGTGATGTTCGACGAGATGCAAGCAGAGGTGATCACTGCTGCTGTGGGGCCGTTTCCTGCCTCACCTTTCGTGCGTTCTCGCGGGTCTTGGGCCAATCCCGCCGCGTTTCCTGCCCGCCAGAGCTTCGTTCGACGAGCGCCCGAATTTTTTCTCGGCTAGACCCGATTGGGTAGGTAGGTAGGTGAAGTTGGTACGTAGGTAGGTAGGTGGGTAGGTTGGTATTATACCCCTCGCAACTTTTTGTTGTTGTTGTTGCGTTACGGGCTGTCGGTGTTTTATCAGCTCGACATGTAGGGTTGCGCTTCTCGAGGTACGCCTCGAGTTCCCATGTGGATGTACAGGTACGTTGGATAGTGGATAGGTGTAACCTTCGCATGACTGTTTGCTTGCTTTTTTTTTGGCATCGTCCACTGCTGTCGGCGTTTATCAGCGCCAGATGCAAGGTTGCGTTCGCTCAAGTCCGCCTCGCGTTCGTGTATGTATATCCCGACCCCCTCGGTAGCGTTCTCTTTCGAGGCGCGAGAGGGAAAGCGGTACCAATGACGACCTCCCGCAGCTGCGCGGCAGCAGCAAGAGCTGTAGGATTGAGTAGTAGTTGTAGTTGTCGTAGTAGTTTTACTACGGGAGACCATAGTAAATGGGACCTACGGTATACACGAAAACCCATACCTGGTATATTTCCCTTTTTATACTGACAATATTTGGTTATATTTACTATGGCCCCCGTAATAGTAGTAGTGCTAGTAGTGCTAGTACTGCTGTAGTAGTTTCGTTAGTAAAAGCAACTGCAGCAGGGAGCTCGTCGAAAGCAGTACCAGTACGTGTCGGCGACCCACGGTACCTACCGTGTTGCCTCCGACGGTTTCCCCCGCACACATACCTCTGTCACGTCCGAAACAGCTGCTCGCTCGTGGGGTGCGTTGTCTTGTCAGGGAGTTCCGCCGGTGAAGGCAGCATACGCGGCTGCCCTTCGAGCTTGCGCGAAAGGAGCGGAGTGGGAGCGAGGCACGCAGCTTCTCGACGACTACCTCGAGGTAGGCTGACGTACGAGGTAGGCTGACGTACGAGAGAAGTGACTGAATGCCGACCTCTTTTCGGTGTTCCCATAAATAGCGATAGCCTCCATTATTTCCTACATCCAAGGGAGTATATATAACACCAGCTCTTTTCGGTATTTCCATGAGCATAGCATCGATTACCCGTTGTGTCGCACGTTGCATCAGGAAACGTTTGAGGGTTGACATCCGCCACACCCACTGTACCGTGTTGTGGCATCGAACATTGACCGTGGAGTGTTGCGTGGCCGGTTCGGAGTGTCCCAATTTGGGCGAGTCGCTGGCCATCCCCTGCGTGTGCTTGTAACCGCGCTACTTTAGATGAAACGCGTCATGGTTTTGAGGGCGTGATACGGTTGACGCGGGGCGTTATGTTTTTTTCGCGAGCGTCATGTTTTCGCGCCGGTGGTGTTTCACGCTGCGTGTGCTGTTTTACTCAGCCGCGCGTGATGTTACTTTAGCGCGCGTATGACGTTTTTCAGGCGGGGCGTGATGTTTTTGCGCGCCCCGTGATGTTTTACACAAGTCGGGGTGATGTCTTGCGCCGCGCGTGAAGTGTTACGCAGCTGGCGTTATGTTGTTTCGCGCGGCTGACGTGATGTTTTTTTCGCGTGCGTGGCTCTTTTGCGTGCATGATACTTTCGCGCCCGTTACGCCCTTCGCGCCCCGTGATGTTGTTGAGCCACGTGATGCCTTTGAGCACGTGACGTGATACGTGTGCGCGTCTCTCCCGCCCGGACCTGGTCGCTACAGGATGGCTACACGCTAGACGAAGGCGTGGTGCAGGCGGCGGTCAAGGCATGTTGCCGGGCGGGCAGGCCGAGCGAAGCGGAAGCGATCTTGGTCAAGAGCCTAGATCGGGGAGTTGTGCCGGAGGTGGGATGTTTTCGCTCTTGTCAGAAGTTATATTGTGTCAGGTAACGCAGTGGTAGTGCGGAAAGGAAGTCGTCGCGCGACGCGTACCTCACGCAGCAGGAGGAACCAATGGTAAACCCTCTCGGAACCGCGCCCCCGTGTTGGGGGAGAAAGTACTTGAATTTAGTGTGGGATCATGTTTGCAGTGGCGAAGGGTTATAGGGTCGGTGATGCGGATGACCTTCAGTGTGCAGGGATGTATAGTATGATACGAAGTGTTATATGTCAAAATTGTAAACTGCTGGGGGTTCGTACGTACAGACAGTACTTCCCGCCGTTGGCAAAATATGTCGACAGGGCTTTTATTTTCCTTTGCTCTAGCTGCAGCGCGCGCGCCGGCGAGACAAGGAACGGGGTCGTCGGTGGCAGGGTTGGTGTGCCGTGGGAAACCCGCCTTTCCATCGCCTCATCGCGCTGTCGAAATTGCTGTGGTTGACTACACTCTTGCCCGTGGAGGGACAGTCGCCAAGGGGGCCCCGCCATATACTAGGATACAGCATGGGCCGCCAACAGCAAAACGCCTAATCCGAGCAAACCCTAGAATCTTGTTGTGACACCACCCTTGTTTAGCCTCGAGCGTATATGTTATATGCGGGCAGTATTTAGCGTAACGCTCGCCGCGAACCACGTTTTATTGGTCCGATTTTCGTTCGTAACGTCCCTTAAAAGGTCAGTCTTACTTTCTTATCGTGGTATTTATTGTTCGTGGGCCTATGCTGTAAGTGTGTCTAAAGAGGACTTGGCGGGTCTAAATGAGACCGTGCATCTATTAATACACCTGGTAAATATATTATGCTGTAGTGCATTGCAGGCGTTTTATCGGCCGCCTACGCACGCTTTCGAGAATCTCGACGTAGGGAGGCAAATAGCAAAAGAGGCCGGCCTTGACGAGTGTAAAGTACATCGTCAGCCGACATCTTTGGGTCGAACACCCGCCGACGCGCACCTGGTCTGCCCCGTTTCGCGCGACAAGGTGTCGCTGTTTACGGCGGTTATGAATGCATGCTACACGGTGGGTGACATGGATGCCATCCTCTCCCTGGGGGAGCAGCTGCGCGCGCGAAGCCTCACGCCAGACCACGCTGGCTACCACCTCATGGTGACCTCCCACATCAGCAAACTGGTGAGAAGAGTTATTCGGTTTGCCATCAAAAGCTGTACCACCCCATCATCAACATGGTGAGAAGAGGGCTACTGCTCTAAATTGGGTTTGCAGTGGGCGGGTAGGCGTTTTATCGGCCGCCCATGCACGCTTTCGAGAATCTCGACATAGGAAGGCAAATATGTATCGGTTGATAGCACTCTTGCCCCTTGACGGACTAGCCGTTGAGGAACAGCCGTCAAGGAAACCCGTGCACTAGAAATAGTATAGTAATTCTAAAGACATCTTGTTATATACCTGGTAGCGCGTTTCGAAGCCCGCTCGAGGTTTGATTCGAGGTTTGGTCCCCGTGATGGCCGTGGGTCGGCTCGGCCGGAAACACGACGTCGGATATCGGATATCGATATCGGAATCGAGTCCAATACGATACCGATAAACGAAAAAAACTAATTCGATACAATTTCGAAATTTGATGGATGGAAGCTTTCGTTCAGCGCCAGCCTAAAAATCCCGGGGATGCAGGGGATGGAGGGCAAAACACGTTCGATAGGTACGATATATCGTAGGTTTATAGATTGAATTTTGCGATGCGATATTCAACACTCGATTGTGTGGAAGCGGTGGGAGGGAAGGTAGAACCGCGGGTGGGGCCGCAGCAGCGTCGTTCTTCATACGAGTACGAAGACTAAATACTAAGAAAACACCTCAGCTGGAAGATAATCCTGGCAAGCCGCGTCGTGGTTTTTCTTTGTTTTGGTTATGGGGAAGAATAGCGAGATGTCGATGATGGCGATGCTTCCGCTGACTTGATTCCCTTCAGAATTGCACCCGAATCTCGTGGAAAAACTACTTGGAAAATAGTCCCAGGTGCTTCTCGCAGCAGTGAAGCGTTCAATAAGGCGCTTTGTGTCGCACCCCCCCGTCACCCTTCTTCGAGCACAAATCGCGACTGCTTGTAGCGTTTCGCTCGCTCCGCGCCGTTTCACGCGGCGAGATCATTGTCGTTTCATGCCACCAGGCCTGTTCTTCCGCACTAAAATATGGAGAAGGGTGCAGGGTCGCTGCGTTGTCTTTTGTCTAGCTATGCTAGGCCAAGGAACGTCCACGCTTTGGTTCATATGGGACGTTGTTCATTCGTCAGGGCAACGCTTGTCAGCATCACGCAGACTCTTGCCCAGTGCTCTCTCTAAGGCTTGCACAACGACAATGCCCCCCATGGTGGCCACAGACGGCGAAACAGGCAGGGGATAAGATGAGCAAAATATTACTACAGTATGCATATGGATGAAACGTGATGAGCGCCTAAATATTGTAGGTGCCTCTATGAAGAGTAGGGACGGTTCTCCGTCTCGAAAGGGATGCGTGGTCAATGGACAAATGACTTCCTAAGGCAAGCAATAAATGAGTACACCCCCCCCACCTCCCCCCCTCCTGCTTGTCTCGTGCAGGACTGGGTAAGCGCCACCGAGGCGCTTGTAGAAATGGGGGAGGCGGGGCTTGCCCCCAGCGCGGGGTCGGCACGGAAGTGGAGGTTGGCCACGGCGGCAATCGAGGAAATAGACATTGACGTTGACGAAGACACTTACAGCATGCTCCGAGAGGAGGCGGGGGCCGCGCTCGGGGGAGGGGGAGAGAGCGACGGTGGCGGCGGCGGTAGCAGCTAGATAGACGGGGGAGAGAGAAGAGGCGATTTCGAAGAGGGGGGGGAGGAGGAGCAGCAGCGATAACGTGGCTGCAGATGTTGATAGGGGCGCGGGGGGCGGGGGCGGGGGGGGGCTGCGAAAATCCTTTTATGACGTTTTGGTACATATAATTACCGCCTGCTTGGGCGGGCAGAGTTTTCTGGCGTATGGTTTGACGTTCGGTAGAGGGTGGCGTGCGAAGGATAAATAGTACCCTGCGCGTTCTGCTCGCGGCACGATACATTTTGTCTTAGGCGTGAAGAAATATAACTGTCTCATGTACGGTGGCAGTGACTGCTCGTCAAACATTGAAGTACAAGGAGACGAACTGTGTGTTGCTCAATTATTGTCAGCCCTCGCCTTTTCCGGTGCTTGTCCTACATGACAGGCTAATCCTACGCGGGGCTGTAGTCGGGGGACGGTTACGAGCTCCTCCCGTTTTTTGTTGTTCCTGGAAATTGCCAAGCCACAATTGCATGCATCCACTCCTGAACCGACACTGAGACACACCACTCTCTGGACGGAAATATAAGGACCGTATAGACATTAACATCAATACCAAGTGGTGCTCATTTTTACGCCCCGAGTGGCTCACACAGTAGGCAATAGCGCACGAACGCTATACGCAGCAGGAAGATCAGGCAATATCGGTCTTCAACACGCACTGTTGTTGCTTCCACATGTACTTGTACGAAGCAGAACGGAGCAGAAGTCTTGAGGCTGAACCTTGACTCACTCTCACTCGTCGTGCGCACCAGGTAATTTGGAAGGGTTGGCCGTTTCTTCGACCGATTTCATTCCTCTTTGCCGACTTCCCGACCTCTTGGCGTTTTGGGGATTAGAGACTCTTCGTTTTTTTTTATCGAAGTTTGAGTTGTTTGTGGAGATAGCCACGTCATGTGGCCACGTAATCGTAGATGTACGTACTCGCAGGGGGTCAACAAGCAGGGGAGTAGGGGAGTGATAAGTCCAAGTCGGTGAGTCTCAGCCATCCGGAGTGAGTGTTGAGTGCGTACGTGCTTGTGACAAACCGGCGCGAAAACCGACATTCGACCGCTTTCATAAAATAAACCACAAATTATTCACATCTGTTTCAAATTAAAATAATCCCAGTCGCGACGAGAAAAACTACGTGAATACCTTAGATTGTACTCGGAGATTTTATCGCCCTGTCGGTAGACACTACGAATATGTATGCCGTAACAAAGTTTTGCGCGTACACGAAGAAGCCCCTACGTGCGCACGCACATTTTGGGGAAGACCCTTCTTTCTTGTATTGCCTGGGGTAGAATCAGAAAATTGAGAAATAAATATGAGTGGAATAATTTTTGTAGATGTTTCGAATTCCGGTGCGAAGAATTAAATAGGGCCAAGTTCGCCCTGCTGACGCTGGTAATACTACCGTGATACCGTGATATCTACATGTAGGGGAATCACCGCCCTTGATCCTTGTGGAATATGCGAACAGCCTGAAGCCTGGAGAATTCATAGAACGCACACGAACCAACCACATCTTCACGGTCACGTGCAATACGGCAACGCAGCGCCCGTCATCATGGCCAGCACAACTCGTAAGTAAGCGTGACCGCAGTAATACTCTTAGTGGCGGTAGTATATTAAGAATAATGCAACTCCGCGAATCAATACAACCAACCCCGTCACAATGGTCTCTTTCTCTTTTCGTCTCTGCATGCATGTATTGAAATGAAAGCCTTTCACCACGTTTACCCATCAGAAACCATTGATTCATTCGTCATGCAGGTTCACGAACAAATAAATCTCTCTGTTCCGTGTGCATCTATCTCATAGAGATGTATTGTAAAATTGAAAAACAGTTGTGAGATGGAGGATTCGTCGAACGCCATGCTTGCAAGCTGTGTGTGATTCTTCGATCGCGCATACTACGGGTTAAATATGGCATCATGCAGGATATAGCACGTCCCGTGCCGGTATAAGCTCACACACCACCACACCATCAAAATAATGTTTTCTTAATTTCGTTGCTTTCTCAAAAGTTCGTCGGCGTTCTTGCCGTCCGCATCACAGTATACAGTACTACAGTAAGTAGTACTGACTGTAAGTCTCACCCCTAAAACGAAAAACCTTCAACACGATCTACCGCGGCTCCTGGGCACCCCTTCCGCATGCCCCCTCCCGTCCAAGACAACGCCAACATCGCAAACCACGCACCAACCACGGATGACACCATGGCGTGCAACGCACAGCAACAGCAAAGGTCAGACGGCAAATATTTCTTGGCCCTCTTGCCAACATACCGACGGGCGAAAAACGCTTCTCTTGACAAGCAACCCCTCTCTCTCGACAAGAAACGCCTCTCTCCCCAAGTAACGCTTTGCTCGACAAGTAACAGCTTTCAACTAGGAACGCCTCCGAGGGCCCCTTTGCTGCTCCCCTGCTCGACGCAACCAAGGCGGAAAAGTCCATCCCAAGTGGCTTGCGGTACGCAAACTCATACCTCGCCGAGCCAGCCCCCATGCTATACCTCCAAAATATATACCCTCCTCTATGCACCATTCGACATTTTCATACAAGATCGAAACTAACTCCAAGAAGCGCCGCAAAGCCCAATGCCACAATCACCATCATACTTCAGAATAGTTCATACCTGGTATGATACACAGTCGCAATGGAACTCTACGCATATACACGCACACCATCATCTAGACTAGACTTCCCTTTTTTCACGACATCTACCACTACTACCATGTGGCCTGGACGGAAGCGTCCCTATGCAGATTGTTACACATTTTTCTAGTACCGGTCTGCTTGCTTGTTTTAATAGCTCGCTTGCGGCCTTCTGCTACTACTGCCTGTACCAACACCACCGTACCTTCCGACCAGCGGCAACATTACTCCCGCCAGCGACCTAAATCCAACAAAGGACGACAAATGAATTGACCAATAACGCCCATCTACAGCCACACCATTTTTTTAGCGTCATCTATCGTCAACCAACCTGCGCCGTCACACACCAGCGCTCGCGAACAATTCGCTGCCCTCGTCTGCAACAACGCTTACTGCTGTAGAAGGCGGCGAAAAACAAGAGGGAAAATGGCATTGTTCCCCCTGCCGTCGCCTCCCACGCAAACTAATACCAGTTTTTTTTTTCTCCCCGAGCTAGTTATCTCGTCTTCGCGATAGAAGGGCAACTGTCGCCAGGTTTATATCTAGGGTTAGCGACAAACGTGTGATGGCTACAGTAGTAGCACCCCCTCCATGTCTCATATAACCCGATCCGATTAGTGCCTTCTCCCCCCTCCAACTCTCGATCAACAACCCCCCCCCCTACCGACGCAACAGCCAACACAACTCCTACCACCACCACAGCCCACAATTGCTGCATCCGCTCACACAAATGAACGTAGTGCAGCCAAGCCGTGGCTCTACCACCCCCCCCCCCCCCCCTCCCGACGCGAAGTCGACAAGGCAGTTGGAAGCCGGCTCAATCTAAACCAAATAAATACAAATCGACGCACCGACCGACGGCTACCGACCGTCCTGTCTACTAGCGGCTTCCTTCCAAAACCACCGGTAGACAAAACGCCTTGACGGTCACCGCCTACACACTCTCAACACGCACTCAAAAGCGCCACGACAAGTTTCTCGCATTTAATGCCTGACCAGCCTTAACTCCTTCCGAAACAGCACCCACGCTGTCGGGGACAAACATGGAAACGGTGTAGCATGAGCTTTGCTGGAGCAAAAATGGTCGAAAAAAATGTTCCTTTTAGTGGCGAAGGAGACGGCTAGAAGCCCCGCCCCCGCGACGGCCGCTGGCCTCAAAAGGGTCAATGTTCGAGAACCCGACGAGGTCGTAGTTGCTGCCGTTCATTCCCGCCGGGCCGCCGGTGCGACGAATAGTTGAGGCAGACACGGTGTTGTGCCCGTCATAAGCGTTAAGGTAGCGCTTTCCGAGGGGCGAGGTCACCAGTGCGCAACCGACAAAGCTCAGCGCCGAATCGTACGCGTCCGCCGCGCCTCCCATGAGCGACGACAGTAGCCCGTTGCCGCGGGTGGCAGACATGATAAGCTCGGGGTCCTCCAAGGTTCCCGCCGCCACCGCCGCCGCCACCGCCGCCTCAACCTCAAGCGGGTCCATCATTTCTAACTGCATGTCGCGCGCGCCGGGAGCACCATCAGCGGTGATGGCGCCCTCCACGCTCGCCGCCCCTTCCCCCCTCGAGGCGCCGAAAATTCCGCGGCGGAGATGGAAGCCGCGACTCCGGAAGCCGAGCAGCATCTGGGTGTCGCCGGGACTACTTCTCAGGTGACGGTGTCCGCAGCCGCCACGACGGGCATGGGCGGGGAGGCGGGACACACTCCGCGTTGACCTCGCCTGCGACAGGGAAACCCAGCGCAGCTTCTGCAAGTCGTTGGCCCTGGCGGAGTGCACGTCCATCGCGCCGCGCGCCCTCAGGGAGGGCACGAACGCGAGGCCTGGGAGGGGAGGGTCCACCGCGGCCGCGGCCGAAGCCTCCGCCTGCTTCGCGCTTGACATGCCACGGCGCAGCCAAGCCTTGACGGTGCTGTGGAAGCGCTCTTCCAGGGATGGGGCAGAGTTCGGGGTCCAGTTGTCGGCGTTGCCGTTGAGCACTTCCTCCGGAACGCCGGTTTTCATGGTGAAGTCGGCGGGATCGCGGGGGGTGTAATGACGCCTGTGGTCTTCCTGCAAGGCCGGCGGCGGATCAAGGGTAGGTCGGGGAGTGGGGGGGCGGCGCGGGGGCTTGAGACGGCACGATAATTAACCCCTTTTTAGCGTTTCGCCTACGTTTTGGGACAAACTACTTGGACTTAGAGAGGGGTGAAAAAACCCCAGGAGGAGCAGTACGACAACGGTCGAAGGTTAGACTACACAGGCAAGCGTTCAAGGTATTTCGACATCTTCAGCTGTGTGCTCGTACTGTCCATATGTAGTTCAAAGAGAGCACAACATATACAAACATCGCATACACCAGGCACTACGACCTACCACGTACAACAAGCAGGCGGTTGTAGCTATTCAAGTTGGCGCGCGGGTGGGGCGACTCAGGCATTATACGTACTACTGCTGTTGTAGACAAAAGGGCGCCACCGAAGCAATGCCCAACTCCTCGGTTTAAAAGCGAGACATCTTTGAGCACGCGCCACTGAAAAAGTTCCGTGAGATCAACCACCGTCGACATAGATGTGCGAATACCTGTCGTATGATCTGTACATGGATAAGAATCTTGTGATCTTTATCATATGAGTCGTACTCGAACTCCTTCCAGCTGTCAATATATCGTGATGGCCCGATGACGGAGGGAAGACGCGCTATGACACAACACCAACACCTGCGTGCCATGAACTACGCAATTAATAGGAATACTCGTAAGAACTATCTGGACTTGAACCAACCAGCCTCACAGAAAAAAATCAAACCGCGGAAAAATGACAGAATCAAACTTGTACCGCAGGAAGGGGTAAAAAATGGTACTGAAAAAACAACAAATAGCAGGTCAACAACTGCACCTTCGGTGGTAAGGCAGGCGACAGCACCGGCAAGCAGCACGCCAAGGGCTATTTTCAAGAGTAGAGACCGGCCAACGCGAAAGCAAACACGAAAGCAGGCAAGCTTGACTCACCAGCTGCCCCTCCGTGGTGACCAGGTCGCGATTCGGGTACCGGTTGAGCAGGTAGGCCTGGCCGTCGCACGTGGCCAGGGTTCCCGGGTGGCACACAAAAAACAGGAAAATCAGCCTGCCCAGCACATAATGCGCGAAAACCCGCAACCGTTTCCCGTCCTTCATTGCATTGACCATCAGAAATTTGGTCAACGGCGTAGTCCGGGGTGGCAGAGGTAGCAGGAGCAAAGGCGGGGGGAAGGCAAAGCGGTGGGGGGGGGGGGGGGGGGAGGGAGTTGGGGGAAAGGGGAGGGAGGTGGGCGGGTTGTGTCAAAAGACAGGATGAGGCTGTTTCACTTTGGCATTGACCTAAGAATTCTCAAGTTGCGGTAGCTCGAAAATCTACTGCTGTGCGCAGCTGGCTGAAGGGGACGTGTCGACGTGGCATTGGTCATCACCCAAAAAAGCAAAGCTTTTCGCCGGATCGAAATTTCTAAAAAAAAAACAATTGACGTCGGATTATTCGAAGGGAAGATTTTTTTTGTTTCGTTCTGCTGGTGTTGCTTCGCTGTTGTTTCAACTTGCTGGGTTGCGGCTGTGTTGCCGGCTCGGACCCCAGCAAGGCCCTACACCGGGGGAGAGCATCAGCGTTAACGAAACAATGCCACGGGGGGGACGCAGAGCCAGGGGGGAGTACGTTGCGCCTCAAGTCCTCGCGCTCCAAATCCAGCCAAAGAAAACAGACAAGCAGTTCCATAGTTTACTGCTGTTGTTACGGATGTCAGTTCTTTGCATGGTGTGATGTATTCCGTTCGAATCGCCTTCCTCGCGTCTCGCGTGTGTTCCTCTCGGCGACAACAGCCGTATGAATCTGGTAAATAAAGTACGCAGGTCCAAAACGCCTGTGGCAAAACCGGCGGCGACACAGCGGGTACGTCCCATGCAAAGCTCGGGGGGGCTACGATACGTGGTCTTTCGATGCGCAACCAAGTCGCAATGGGTGGGGAAGAATGCAAGAATCGGGAATCGTCACGACGAAAAGTACAAAAAACCAAAAATAGGTGTCGGTTAGAAGACAGGAGACATACGTACGCGCGAAGTCCCCAGGCCAGACAGCCCAAGCCGAATCCTGGGAGACATGCACAGCTGCGACGGGGGGTGCAGGGTGCAGACCAAGACGGGCGTTGAGGCCTGCTGTGCGGATCAAGCTACCGTGGGGGGGGTATCGATTCTTTGGGACCGCAACCATGTCCATATATGGTGGAGAGCGCCACGTGAGAAATGTTCTCGTGCACCTCTCGCCAACCCCCAACTCACGATTTTGGTGCGCACACGACAACAACCAGAAGCGGGAAATGAGCTGCCGACGGAATAGCAATATCCACCCACCGCCCCGCCCGCGAGTTCCCCCCGCCCCCACCCGTGCGGTGCCTAGTCTAGCCCGACATTGTTGGGACTAACCTTGGTCACTGCTCCCGCCATACAACTCTCTCGGTCAGCTGTTGTTGGTTGTTCTTCTTGGTTCTCCTTTCCTGTGCGTGCCTGCCTGTCTCGTCTATAGCCGCCAAGGCCGCCGACAAATGTAAGCAGCGACGAGAACGCTGGGCTTCGGGGATCACTTGAGTTGCGATAACCGTGTGCGCAAAATGCAAGCTCTGAGTAGGTGTGGGGATCGGTGCCAGCGGTTTGATAGTTTGCTCCGCCCCCTGAAGAAAGTGATTCCCAAAATATTTCGGGAGGATGGTAAGAAGGCGCGGTGAGCGGGCTGCGGTGGGCTCGAGCGAGAATATACTCCAAAATCAACATTGAAGACCACAGGAGGGGAGAGAATTTTGACCCCTCGTCCCGTATTGATAAAAAAACATATCAGGCCAGAGAAACCCGATATTCGATCTTGTCTTCAAAATCAACCAACTTGAAGATTTTGCGGTTGATCTCTCCTCTCTCCCCCCTCTCCGAAAAGATCTGATCTTCTTCGTGAAGCTTGTCCCCAGACCCTATACATACCTGGAACCTGTAGACTGCCTCGTCGTGGCTATGTCACCCTACAAGGGTGCTGATAGCGAGTGCGTTATGGGAGTCCTTTCAGGCATGAAGGTCTATAGTGGCGGTATTGCCGTACGCTCGTCGTACGTGGTGCTATGACAAAATGTCCAAGATACCTTCTGGCCCTCCACCTGCCGCTGGCTGAATTACTTGTCTATCAACGTCAACGATGCGATTGACCTTGGATTGCATATTTTTTGTTTGCTGCTGCTGATGTGTTTGGTGATGGCGTGGTTCGCCGTGAAGTCAGACTGCTTGTGGTGCAACATACTCAACTCCGTCATATATCTATCTTTAGACTCGCTACGAGCATTCGCACTTACCTGGTACGAGATCTTCTTACAACACAGATAGTAGTAGTAGTATAGTACCCCCAGGAGTATCTTGTGCCGGATGTATCACACGATAAGAATATCCATGTGATCATGTACATCTACAGCAGTAGTAACTGCTTGCTGTGTATGTAGAGATGTTATAGTAAAACTTTGCAGATACTTGTTGTTGTTGTTGTTGTTGTTGTTGTTGTTGTTGTTGTTGTTGCTGTTGTTGCTGTTGTTGTTGTCGTCTTCACATTAAATCGTCCTTTCTACCCAGTGCATCGGTACACCCAGTGTCCGTCCTGATTCCTTTGCCTAGAGAGATCCTGATTCCGTGGTCACAGACTGTGAGACAGAGGACGACCAAAAAATAGATACTGGTACTTGTAAAACTTTTTTCGGTGATCCAACAATCCAATCCAATGTGCCAGCAACGCCAACATATTACTTTCAGGGTGCATACTTGGTGAACACCAACCAACCATGCATAATGAACAGATAGCCTCCCACCACAGTCAAGAAGAAGCTCGAAGATTCCGGAGAAACAAGAGGCATTCTGGTTGGCAGGAGCGCGGTGCAGGTGGTGGAAATGATAGTACAGGAGGAAGTGAATGATGTGGGAACAACAACATTATTATTATCTACTACCACTACTAAATAACAATAAATATACTGTAATAATAGCAGTACAAAACTGTAACAACGCAATTATAGAAACGCGGTCAAAATGCGTTTCGACTGGGTATTATGCTGTGTGTGGTGTGTGGTCCCCCCCCCCCCCCCCCCCCCCCTATCTCATTGTTTTGTGTATGCGTGGTCTGTGCGCCCCCCCCCCTTTTCGCATGCAAACATGAGACTTGAGCGTTGTGCGCAGCTTCGTTGGTTACCGGATGGATGCCCGCTGATTTTATTTTACTATTATTTTTGCCCTCCGACAATGTTTCGTAAAAAAATTAATATGTATGTTACATTCCGATTTGAATCGAATATCTTTGTTGTAATATCGCAGCAGCTAAATTACTACTACTAATATTTACGGGGGTCCATAGTTAACAGGACCTATGGCATAGATAAAAACCTATATATTTACCTATTTTTACTAACAAAATTTGGTCCCGTTAACTATGGACCCCCGTATAATATTAATATCACTACCATATAGATAGATAGGAAGGAGAGAGAGAAAATACAAGGGCGAAGATAAGAAACGGGATGGTCTTCCACCACTCCGAATCAACCGATATCCGACATGTTATCATTTTAAAGGCTCCTAATTGCACCGTCCTCCCTTGGCAAACCCTCTTTTACCCTCCTACAGTACCTCCTCGACTTAGACCTCAGCATTTTCCTTTGGGACCCGAACACAGCGATTAAAAAAAAAGCTAAAATATGTGCGGTCTTATCAAACCGCCAAGTCTAATACTCTGTAGTAAGAGCGCGCAGCAGCAGCAGCACCAGTACGTAGTACAGTATAGTATTAGTAGTTGTTGTAGTAGCAAAAATGTCACATTGTCTCGTGCATCTCCCTGCTTTGTAAGCTGGACACACATACACCCGTCAATGTAATAATGTAATGAGTAATTATAATTTAGCATTCTTCTTCCTTCTTCGTGTCGCTGATGCTGACGCCGTCATTTATTATGGTCGCCACCTGCTTTCCCCTCTCTCAAGTCCCAATCATGATTATACCCCCTCTCACCCTTTCGGGACGCCGAGATAGCGACCGACCAAACAATGTGGTGGTAACTTTGGTGTGATCAGCTGTTTGCGAGAAACGTTAGCGCCGAGCAGTAGTAGGGGCAAGATCATGTCGCGCACGACTCCTTGCATTGTAACTCAACCACACATAAATAATACGCATATTACCCCTCAATCACGCAGTAGCCAGTGTTGTAATCGTCGCTTTCTATTGGCAATTTCCCGCTCTGAAGTCACGAGAGGGTCAACAACAGTACTCGGTACAAGTACACACAGCAGTAGCAAGTACTCGGTACAAGTACACAGCAGCAGTAGCAAATACGTACGTAAACAAATACACGTGTACCATCAACCAACAACAGGCACCTGGCACCTTATCGTCATATTGTGCTGTTGTAGTACAGGTACGAAGACCCAGGTGGTGACTTGTTCTCGTCTTTCTTTCACAAAAGTCTAGCCACGCCATGCCGTGCATCCTGGCACAGGCATTTGCCGAGCCAAAAGCAGGTAATACAATAGATTTATCACAATACTTGTAAAATTAGGTAAAAATGGAATATAGACGAGGCGTATTACGCAGCTTGCAAAAAGTTGAGTATCAACTATTTAATCAGTCGAGCTCACATCTGACGTATTTCAAAATTTATAAAAAAAAAATAGACAGAAGACAACAAAATAAAGTGTTTCCCAGGCTCCGCGCTTTTACGTCACCCAAAATCCTCTATTTTGAGACACATAGAATCCCATGGACACAACGGACACCATAAACAAGTGAGATGATAGTACTCGTACGTCGTACAGCTGTCTCTGCTCGAAAGTAGGAACTCGCGCAGAAGGATATTTGCAACTGTCGTAAACTTGTATACTTTGTTGGTGAAGTCTTGATTGGTCGAACGAAAATCTCGCCGTTATCCTCGTTTCTTCTTCCGGAACCGTGACGGCTGGGGCGCTTCATTCTGCAGGCGCGAACGGGCCACGGGGGTCCCTATTTTTCGGCTCCGTCAAGATGAGAAATTCGCAATTGCTCGAAAAAATGGTACCACTGTGGCCGGGACTGTATAATCACCGTTAGGAGTCTGATAAGAATACCAAAACGGAGACGGAGGGAGGAAACCGGAGCACTGCTGCCAATGACGTGGGGGTGGAACGTTCACGAGGAGTAGGGTAAACGGTAAACGAGGGTTTGGCAAGGGAGGAAGGTGCAAGTAGGAACGGGATGCCTGTTGGTTCAGAGCAATAGAAGAGAGGCTGCAGTACTATTGATACTACTGCGGTATTAGAACAAGATATTCGATCCAAGTCGGAATGGAACATGTAGGATAAATTGTCGGCGGAGGGCTAAACTAACAATAATAGTGCTATCAAACGGGGATTATATTCCCGGTCGAAGTGGTAAAATACAAATGGGATTGTGAAGACATTCGACAGCAGCTCTTCTTTTTCCGTTGAGCGACCGCGTCCGCCAGAAACGTTGCACGCCTCGCGGGTAGACACTTGATTCCCACATGATGATCTAGATCTTTCAGGGAAGGCACATCCCTGGTCTGTATGATCTAGCTCACTTTGCCGGGTGCGAGCCAATACAATCTGTATGATCTACGAATAGGACACATTTCCTGGGTTGTATCTGTACTACACAGATCCTGTACAGCACCAACCTCAGAACGGCAGGATATGATCTAGATGATCTATCTGATCTATCTGTAGATGATCTAGCCGAGGTGTGAATTGTTGGGCGGAAAAGTACTATCCCCTCCACCGCACTGTAGAGACATGTCTTAACAACAGAACACCGCCGAACCTAGCACGGACAAGACGGGCGCCAGATGAAAAACAATTCAGCGAAATACACAAGCTAGTCAAGCAGCAAGAACAAGAACAAGTTCGCGAAAGAGACAGCTCGTCGTGGAGAAACCGAGCGAACGGATGATCATTGCATCAATACGAGTGTAATCATGATAAAGAGTCTAGCGGTATAGGTCTAGTTTAGTACTACTGCTGCATGTATCAAACACCAGTTACGTACACTTAGTGCGCCTATGTAGAGTAGAAAACAGGAATGTTAGCCGAGGCTGGGCTTGTCAGGGAATAAGGGGCGTGTGTTTAACGCAATAACTTCAGATAAACTACGTTACCTCGTCGGATATTCTTTTTTCCTGATAACCTCAGCCTGCCACTGTTTTGTTTTCGAGGTACTCTAAACCTAGAACTGTACCTGGTAGCTGCACGGACCATACACTTTGTAGCCGCGAAACCCCAAGATGTACCCTCAGTACATTCCAGTTACATACGATTTAAATACCATGTTCTATCTGTAATATTCGAACATGACATTATGTCTGTAACTTCTCCTTCTGTGAATACGGACACAGAAGTCGTGCTGTTGCTCGAGATTCGTGGTCAATTACTTGGCCCCGCGCTAATGCCACATAATCGTATCGAATTTTGGTGAACAAATCGCCGGCACTTGAGTTATCAGCAGGCAGATACCCAACCTTCACCCGAGCCGACAAGCATGGAACACCTGTACCCTCCACCCCTCCGCGGTAAACACGCCTCCAATCTTGCCTCTCTACATCGCACCCATGACCTATAAATATGATAACCCCCAGTTCTTTTTTCTTAAATATTCTACCAGAAAACTTCGTCAGCCTTTTATCACTGCAATCGGCCGGAGCTTTACAGCCCTCTTCGAAATCCCCGCGTCGTGACACGTGTTGACCACCTCCGTCACATCCTTGTAGCTGTCGGGTGCTTCTTCCGTGACAAGCTTGGGGCTCGCGACCCTGATGGAAATCCCTTTTTCCTTCAGCCCGCCTAGGACGGCATCGTAGTCCAGCGTTTTCCTACCGAGCGGGCACGAGTGCAAGAAGAGTTGTGCGTTATCACAGCAGTGAGCGTAAACCACAGGTGTTACAGGAACAGCTACTATCGTATAATACCAATACAGAAGAACATGTGTGTCTGGGCCCGTTGATGTGACCACAAAGGTCACGGCAAATAATCAACTTCATGTGAGAACACCACCATCACCACCAAACAGCAACCAACACAACCACAGAGTGCGAGTCTACTCACCCATCGCGAGAAGTGTCGACGATTGAGGAATGAGTTTCAATCACGGCACAGCCGTCAAAAATTACATCGGTCTGGAGTCGATACTGGCCAGCTTTCGGCTCGGCGAGAAAGTCGAAAACCGCAGTCGCTCGCACAGGCTCGACCTCACGGAAGACCACACAATCCCAGACTCTCTTCGGCAACGCCACAACCATGCGCCGGCCGACAATCCCCATAAAAAGTTACCTCTGTACGGTTCGCGCTCCTGGCTGCGACCCTTGAAAGTCCTGCAGTGTACGTACATGCACCTTAATCTGACTCTGATTACAAGTGTTCAGTTGCCACAATGGGAGTGCAGTCCTAGAGGGGTCAAGCATTTACCACTGCAAAGCATGCACATCACACCTCGAACAGATCATCGTCTAGATCATCGATTTCCACTTGATGATTTAGATCTTGCAAGGCAGATAGATCTATTCCCGACATTATATCATCTGTACGATCTAGCTCATGTTGCCGGGTGGGAGCCATACAACTTGCATGACTTACAATAGCACATGTTTCCTGGGTGGGATCTGTACTATAAGGCAGCTCCTGCACAACCTTTCACAACGGCAGGTGAAGAACTCAATGATCTATCTTTAGACAGATCAGATAGATCCTCATCTGTCCAAGGCGTCAAAACATGTAAAACTCTAATCCCAAGTAGCTTGTCCCCAAAATATGGGTGCACTTGTTCAGGGGATATATAACACCGTTCTGGGTGACAGCACAGGCGCAGCACTCAGCGCGTCATCCACCCCCTCTTCTTCTCGCGCCCGACGCAGCATGGAACTCCCGGCAATCCTCCCCTTTCAATCTCCGATCCCCAGCCTCCTCCGAAAATCGGCTAGTAGGTATTCTTTCGTACCTAGCCTGATTTCTGCTTTTGGCCCGTCCAGCCCCGTGGCAGGTGCTCCCGAAGGTCTCGTCCATACCCTTCTGCGTCCCTGTCAAGACGTAGCTGCAGGTACCCATGGTACCCCCCACGATGACGGGTTGTCCGGTGAATTGGTAATCCACGGGGATTAGGGGATGGTGGGGGGGAAAGGCCCGGGTAGCGCCCTTTCGGTGTACCAGCAGTGTTCTGTCCTTACCGTCCACTGTGTGTCGTTCCACCTGGCATCAGCGAGGCGGCGGCGGTGAGAAAAAACACACCTCAAGACAGACGATCTACAGATAATTCCCACTGTATGATCTAGATCTTTCAGGGAAGACATATCCCTGATCTGTTCGGTCTAGCTCATGTGGCCGGGTCGGAGCCGCATACTCTGCATGATCTAGGACATGTTTCCTGGGGTTGGATCTGTACTGTTAATTTGCAGATCCTGCACAACCTCTCACAACGGGAGGTGAGGACCTAGATCATCTACTGTACACATATCAGATAGATCATAATTTATCTGACGGAGATGTGAAACAGTTGACACAACAGGATACGGTCAAGACAAAAACAAAACAAAAAACTGGTCACGACACTACACTGTTCGTAGCTCTCTCTAGGAGCTCGCCCTGGTGGATATTGCAGCAACTGTCGTCAACCTGTGCGCGCTGGACAAAGGCTTGCAAACAAAAAATCGGAAACTTCCTGTCGAACGGACGGCGCGGATACCCGGCCTCCGCTTTTTCTATAGAATCTCCGGCTTTGTTCAGCTCAGAAGGAAGGCATATACCCTACCAGGCATGCCCTATCCCCTGCCAGGTACTGCTCTGGGCGGAAATATAAGGACCTTCGGGTGTCCATACTTATGCTTAAATGATCCTTATATTTCGGTCCAGAGTGGAACGTTCTAGGCGCCCGTGGAAAATAGCCAGGGCTGTTCACGGGGTGGGTCAAATCTCGCGGGTCGGGACGGGTCGGGTCGGGTAAGGGTGATCCGACCCGACCCGTGAAAGTTTGAAAAACTTTTCATCCGACCCGGTCCGACCCGACTCGACTCGACCCGATCCGTGATATTTAAAAAAAGTTGCAGCCCATGATGACCCGTGAAAAGAGCCCTGAAATTAGCACCTCCCTTCGCGCGGAATAGGCCGACGCGGTGGCATCAAAAGGGTTATAGCACTGATTCACACGTCGGATAAATCACGATCTATCTGTGTACAGTAGATCATCCAGATCCTAAGCTGCCGTTAGGATATGCTGAGCAGGATCCGTGAGGTACAGCTCCAACCCAAACACATGTCCTAAATAAACCATGCAGATTACAAAGCTCCCGCGAGGCAACTTGAGCTAGACTATAGTACAGATCAGTAATCTATCTGCTCCTGAAACGTCTAGATCATGAATCTGTAGATCGTGCAATGCGTGCACCGATACATTCTGCATCCTGCGGAAGGACATGTCAACCAAATATTTCGGTTGACGGCCTACCTAGTTAATCCACGCCAACGTCTGTTCATACACAATGATACTACGGTAATTTTAGTGTGAGGGATGGCGTTTTCGTCAAGGGGCAAGGGGCAAGATGCAAGAGTGCCGTGAACTATTGAAAGCCACGTGACAGCACCTTCGCGATGTTGTGCGACACGTCGTAGACGACGTGCATGTCCAACTCCTCGGCCGTCTTCCCGAACTGCTTGGCGAACGCCTTTCGCGTAAGGAAGGTCATCGACGCGCGGTTGACCCACGCGTAGTTAGCCGCGGCAGCCATAGCCGCCAAATAGTCCTGCCCCTCCTGCATTGATCACCAGCACCAGTATTACCACCAGCATATCAGCCGTACTATTATACCATGGGTGGACACAGTAATCAGGACCAAATATGCTCAGTAAAAATATCGGAGTATACAGGTTTTTGTGTGTACGACGGGTCCTGATTACTATGGTCCCCCGAAATATTGTGGGGGGATAGAGTAATCAGAACCCAATATGGCGCGTAAACAAAGGGGGATACATGTTTTTTTTTTTTTTTTTTCCACCGTGGGTTATGATTACTACATTAGCCCACCCGTAATAGCGGCGTGCGGTGCGATGCAGTACAGGTGTTGTGCAGTACGTTACCATCACCAGCAGCACCAGCACCAGCACTAGCGTTTACCAGCACCAGCAGGTGCATCAGCATCCGTAATGCCAGCATCAGCTCTATCGAAGCACTTCAAGCTCGACGATATCATCGGCATTTTTATCTTAATTTATAGATAAATGCCAAAGACGAGGACAAAATTGGAGATGTCAGCTGGTCCCATGCTATGTGCACCCTGACGAGATCCCAAGCATTTCCATTTGTTTTACCAAATACTTGGAACTAAAGCCGAAATAAGTGGCGACAAAAATGGCTCCGAAAAAGCGCCGCCCTTAGTAGGGCATGTATGTACGCTGGATGTGCCCGGGTAAGGGGAGCCGGTGTAGGCCTATTCTACCAAAATTGCCCTTAAAATCCTCGTCGTCGTGAAAAAACAAGCAACACGCTTCCGCTGTGACGAGCGTGTGGAACGAACGGGCGTCTTGCAGCCAGAAACAAAAAAGAGCACCGCCTCGTCCAACCCCCCACCTGGCTGTTGATCTTCGCGCACGCCAGCTGTCTGTCGTTGGTATCGATTTTATCTCGAGCCATCGCCGCTTCCATCTGTACGAGGGCGTCGGTGGCAACCTGGTGCCCCAGACCTCGGCTACCGCTGTGGATCATGATGCACACCTGGGAGCGCGCCATCACCAGCACAAAAAAATGACATTGTTGCATGTTTCATATAGGGACAAGAACGGTGGCAGCACCTCGCGCCGCAGGGTCCCAATTGGCGAAAAAGCTCCCCAGTGCTACTCGTTTTATGCGCGAACGCCAACGCTCACTCGCGTGCTTTTCCTCAGGCGGAAAAAACAAGGACTGTATCGAGCACGCATACTATTTTATGGAATTACTGCTGTACTACTTTTAATTCCTCGTGACTTGATTCAAAACGTGCATAACAGAATTTTTCCGTGGAGTGGGTGGGTGGATTTGACGACCACAAGTATATCAAGAATATCGCCGCCGGCGAAAATCAGTGTGCCCCTTGCAGTTAACTTTTTGTTTTGGGGGGGGGGGGGGGGGGGCGCGTACTCATTATCATGCATGGCCGTAGTCGTATGGCCATAGGAGGGGGTGTACGAGTACTCATTTTTTGCTTGCCTTAATCATTTGACCATTGACCACGCATCCCCTTTCGAGACGGAGCACCGTTCCCACTCCTAATAGAGACACCTTCAACATTTCGGCGCTCAGTACGTTCTTTGAATATATTATATAAGAAACTTTTTGCTCATCTTATCCCCTTCCTGTCTCGCCGCCTGTGGTCACCACCCTATTTACTTCTTCTTTTTTTTTTTTTGGGGGGGGGGGTGCACCCCTCTCTGTCGTTTACCTAAATTAGAAACTCACAAGTGCACCGGCAAGCATGTATGACTCGTTTTGACGTTTTCGGCTTCACCTGTCCGACCCGGTCAATTCCCATCTTCCTCGCCGCCTGCTGGTCGAACACTTCTTCCACCACTTGAATTTCAGCGTAGTGATTGCCGGCGCCAAGGGTGCCCAGCTGTGGCAAGCCGCGAATTTTCGCGCGCCTGCTAACCTAGCATAGGGTTTGCACAGTAAGCAAGCCGATGGAGCGCGGGGTGGGACGCGGGGACGCGGGGACGCGGGGGGGGGCGGGGGGGGGGGGGTACTCATTTGTTGCCTGCCTTAAGTCATTTGACCATTGACCACGCATCCCTTTCGAGACGGAGCACCGTTCCTACTCCCAATAGACACCTCCAACAATTGGGCGCTCATTACGTTGCTTCCATATGTTACATAGAAAGTTTTAGCAAATCTTATCCCCTTCCTGTCTGGCCGCCTGTGGCCACTATCTATCTCCTCGTTTTCTCGCTGCTATTCAGTGTTTCAAACTCCTCCATGTCACATTCGTCTATTTCCCTCATCTCCTCTTCTAACACATCCCGTTCCTCCTTGTATATTTCATATTCTCCTACTATGTGAGTTCTGCTCTCTACGCGGGGGGGGGGGTGTACTCGATATGAGAGATGTACTCGATCTCATGCATGGCCGTAGTCGTATGACCATAGACCCTCGCATCCCTACAATGCCGGGACGGAACATGTCGGGTTTTCACCGACCAGGCAGACATTGCTTGCACCAAGCGCGAAGCGCCGTGAGGTGTCCGGCGAGTCGCATGAAGGGTAAGCTGCATCCTACTAAGAACCGCTTGTGAGGCGGACTTGAATATGGATGACAGCTTCAATGAGTTAGTTTAATTTCCGGTGTGGCCACTTCCAGAGACAGCAATGGGAGTACTATGTAACTGCCTCTTGGGTGCCGTACCTTGAACACTACGTGATACGATCAATTCCCTTGTGCAGAGTAAAGGTTCTTTACTTCGCACAAATGATCTAACTAGACGACCAGCTGTGGGCGATCGCCAAAAAAAAAAAAAAAAAAACGTGGGGGGTGGGGGGTACTCATTGTCATGCATGGCCGATATCAGCTTGGGGCATTCTGCCGCCGCGCCTCGTGAGCGACAGAGGGCTGCGGCGACGACAGAGCGCTGCGGTGGAGAGCGTCAAGGTTCAACACATCAGCGTTACGTCTACTTAGCGTTTTTGACGCGGGAGTCCTACTTGGCGGCTTATGCCGTGGAGTCTACTTTGCGGCTGACACCGGGAGGGGCCAACGAGGGGCCAAACGACGACGAGGACACGCCCTTAAAAAAGAAGGGTAGGTTTTCGTCTGTATGGAGGCCTTGCCGACCCGCGGCAATGCTATTAAGATCATCGTGTATATGCGCACGATAAGCGCGCCAAAACGAACCCCGGGCGCATTGCCACATCGAGGAGAAAAAAAAGCCCAAGCTTGCTCCGAACCGGCGCTTGTGTGGCACGGTGCGCGTCCGTTCCGACTCGATCGCGCCCCCCGTCTTCAGACCGGTCTTCCGGCTCGTCTTCAGACATTCAATTGGTGCATACTTGTTTGTTTACCTACATCGAGACGCTTCTTGGTTTCTTAGCCTGTTTTGGTGACCACGGGTGAGATTTCAGGGAAATGAGCTAATCTGAGAACGGCTTCATCTTCATCAGACCGGTCTCTTCTGGGCCTTGCCTTCGTAGGGTCCGCTTGCAGCATCCTCCCATTCTCCTCGCAGTGCTCCTTATCCTCGACCCACGAGTAGCCCTCT
Organism: Macrocystis pyrifera; assembly: GCA_031763025.1. Lineage (NCBI taxonomy): Eukaryota > Phaeophyceae > Laminariales > Laminariaceae > Macrocystis > Macrocystis pyrifera. The sequence goes on along the minus strand of JASSKH010000033.1, from coordinate 1,014,357 downwards.
CGGATCGACCAGTCCATGCCCATCTCCTGCGGCGACGGTCGCACACCGAAAGGAGTGTGCGGCAACGCGTTGAAATAATTTTGGGACCTGATTAACTTGATTATAGCAGTATATTATGTACCTGCTTGTTTGTGTTTTTTTTTTTTCATCCGGCGGATTGGTAAAAATAAGGCTTAAGCTCACTAAATTTCCACGTTCCATTTTCGTGCCGTGTGTCAATAGTGTAAATGTAAAGGCCGTCTGTATTAAATACTACAGTAGTACGAAAACGTTCCTCAAATTTATACAAACTGGTGGCGACTAAAAACAAATTTGACGGTGACCTTCATCGAGCGACTAGTCCAGGGGAACATACATATATATATTATATACAAGAGCTTCGCATGGGTGCCTGCCGGCACCCATGCTCCGGATAGGGAAATCTACCTCAGTGTCAATTCGTGATTACTTTTTTTAGCAGTATAAATACGCAATTCGATCTTATAAATAGTACGAACATGATGATCTGATCAGGTCAATGCCAAGTGATGCAGGAAAAAGGCAATGCCGAGTTTTCAGTTCTCAGCTCTTGTCTCACTCGCATTACTATTGACCAACTTTTACATGACTTTCAGGATTTTTTTTTGCGAGGTTTGTTTCCTTTTTTTTCAGCGATCTCTGAAGCCGAAAAATCAGAACAGTCTACTATTATTATGGGGCAGGAAACCATCGATACTATTGATCTTTGTCCTGGAGGGGGCAGAAGTCAGCTCAGATCTGAGAGGTTTATCACATTTCTCAGAACTGAGATTACTTGCAGTTTGTGGACCATAGTACTGCTGCCCTTTATCTGCCCAGTTGCCAAGTAGTATCCCATACCCACGCCGAAGTATCATACCAACCTATCTACGGCGAGTTGTACCTACTGCCAACGGTGCTTGTGCAGGAGAGATGGCCTCTCATTTGGACATGAAAGCGATAGCAGCAGTAGCAGCAGCAGCAGACAACATGTCAGCTTGCAGCATCCGCCCAAAATACTGCGAGTACAGGACGCGTTACGCGTATTTTTACCAACCAGTATAGGCGCATTATCTACACTGGTATGAAATACTCCATGACTACAGGCAGTAATCGCAGCATATATTCCGAGATGCTGCTAGTAGGAGCAGTATCAAACACCTGATACCTGATACTTGGTACGTGATATCGATCGGCAATACAGAACAACCTGACAACCGCAAAATACACTGCTAACATGGGCTGAATTCTCAGCGTGAACCCCGAATTCAGGTCGGATACACGTGAAGCACACGCAGCACAACATCCACAGCACCACACAACCCCGATGTACTGCCAGTACTCGCAGTGGAAGCAAACACTCTCGAACCCTCGATTACCTCCAGAAGTAGTGCTCGCCGAAATAACTTGACGTGTTTTCACCAGAAAATGGTAAGGCGAACATCTTATCTTGCAGTAGTCGTATACCGGTACCTGGTAACGAAGGATCGTATCTTAAAGCGGGACTGTATGTATGAAATAGCATCTTGAATTTTCTTTATTTAGTAAAAAACAGTAAGTAGATACCTGGCAGCTGGATATGATTGAAAAAAGTGAAAGCCGTCTGCTGTGAGTACGACTGATTAAGTGGTTGAAACTCAAGTTTGGAACCTGCGTTATTGCGTGATACGTCAGACACGCTCATCGGGCGCGCTTGTTAAGGACATTTGGTTTTGCTTTGTACATCTTCCAAGTAGAATACCTCTGAACTACTACTACTACTACTACTGTACTGTTGCTGTCGTAGTAGTACTCGTATTTCAATGCGCCTCCAGAGATCAGACCTTGCAGCAGCAGTAGACAGTCCGGGCATGTACGACCACCTGTATGATATCCTCCGATGTGATTGGTCGGTTTTTCTTATCGACCACACTCGGTCGAATTCATACTCTCCAACAACCTCCATCTCGTTCCTCCGGCGAAAACAAATGACGTGCCGATTTTTATCCAACGATCTGGTAGCAAGAGCGGCGCGATACCCCGGGAAGGCGCGTGTAGTCGACTCGCGAAGAGAGAGGGGCAAGGGAAGACAGCCACCGAGTAAGGCAAGACCGAGGGGGTCGAACAGGCCGATGGCGGCCCGCAAACCAAAGGAGTCAGGAGAATAAAGGAGTCGGGAGTATAAAGCGGTAGCATCAGCAAGGCCGAGAATCGAACCTCGGATAGGAAAGAACTACCATACAATAAGATCAAGTCTGTCTCTCTTTGCGGAGCAACAACAGCGAAACAAATCTCCAGGACCGCGAAAAATAGAACGTCCGTATCTCCTCTCCGTATCCTTCGAGTTCGTGGTCGAAAACGGGACTGTCAGTTTGAACCAATAAAAAATCGTTCAGATCCTGAGTACACGACTGCTGTTCACGCGTTCATGCGTGCCACCCTTGGACCTTTTAGAACGACAGGGAACTCAAATTCCAGGAGGGAAGAAAATAGAACGTCCGTGTCTCCTCTCCGCAGCAAATATCCCTCGAGTTCGGGGTTGCCGCGCTCGTCGGCGGCGCGAGACTCCGAGACGCGCGCACGGGAGAACATCGGTCGGAGGCCGGCTCGCGCGACCGTCGAGGAAAGCGGTCGAAAAAGCAAGCACGAAGCCAGGAAAGCGAAGGCGTGTGGAATCCGAGCCTAAATTCAAGACGAAATCGGAAGCGAATGCTGCGCTCTCAGGCGTCGGGAATCATGGTATATGTATTTATAATATTACGCAGGACCATAGTAATCAGGACCCGTCATACAGACAAAAACCTATATACTCCGGTATTTTTACTAAGCACATGTGGTCCTGATCACTATGATTTCCCGTGATAGTAATTCTGGACCAAACTTGGTTCATAAACATGGGGGGGATACGCATGTGTTTCTGTTTGGGGGGGATGTACTCATTATCATGCATGGCCGTAGTCGTATGACCATACACCCTCGCATCCCTACAATGCCGGGACGGAGAGCGTCGGGTTTTCACCGACCAGGCAGACATTGCTTGCACCAAGCGCGAAGCGCCCGTGACGTGTTGGGCGAGTCGCATGAGGGGTGAGCGTTTCTGTTGGCAGGGGGGAGGTCCCATGGAGGGTTCTGACTACCATGCCTGGCTGTGCAAGCAAGCAAGCAAGCAAGCAAGTAAGGAAGGAAGCGCGTGCAGCAGCACAAGTGTCACCATGTTACGCGCGCGGATTAGAGGTCCTTAAGGTCCCTATCATACGTTCAATATTCCCTATAGGACTGCAGTCCCGTTTTGGGGACAGACTACACACAGTAGACACACCAGTGAATGTCCTTACTAATAGACTAACACATGCTATTATACCGGTGGATATATAATTTTCCGAGGTTCTTCACTCCGGGAGCTTTATAATAATATCAGTATTAGTACTATTAGTAAGTCACCTGGGCTATTAGTAAGTCACCTGTACTATTAGTAAGCCACCTATACTATTAGTAAGCCACCTATACTATTAGTAAGTCACCTGCACTATTAGTAAGTCACCTGTACTATTAGTAAGCCACCTACCGGCATACTATTAGTAAGCCTATACCACTAGTAAGCCACCTATACTATCAGTAAGCCACCTAAAACCTGTTTTTTTTTAGAAAAAAAGAAAGTGCAACCCGACGAGCAATCCCATGGGCTACACATGCCTAGATACACAGCGGATGATAATGCTGTCAGACGCAAATGGAACTCCAACGATAAGGCGTGCCTTACTGGGTACGATAAGGCATGCCTTCTTTAATATCACTCTGACCGAATATATAACGACCATTTGGACTTTAATATGAACACCAACCGGAGCTTATATTAGCGGCCAGAATGGGCAGAGTGGTACAACGATAAGGCATGCCTTATTGAGTACGGGTACGATAAGCATGCCTCCTTGAGTACAATGATAAGGCATGCCTTACTGGGTACGATAAGGTATGCCTTATTGGGTACGGGTATGATAAGCATGCCTCTTTGGGTACAACGATAAGGCATGCCTTATTGGGTACGGGTATGATAAGCATGCCTCCTTGGGTAAAATGATAAGGCGTGCCTTACTGGGTACGATAAGGCATGCCTTATTGGGTACGGGTACGATAATCATGCCTTCTCGAGTATAATACAACCATAAGGCATGCCTTACTGGGTACGAAAAGGCGTGCCTTATTGGGTACCGGTACGATAGGCATGCCTTATTGGGTACGGGTACGATAAAGCATGCATTACTGAGTATGATAAACATGCCTGAGTATGATAACGCATGCCTTATTGGGTACCGGTACGATAAGGCATGCCTTATTGGGTACGGGTACGATAAGGCATGCATTACTGAGTATGATAAACATGCCTTATTGAGTATGATAAGGCATGCCTTATTGGGTACCGGTACGATAAGGCATGCCTCATTGGGTACGATAAGGCATGCATTACTGAGTATGATAAACATGCCTTATTGGGTACGATAAGGTATGCATTACTGAGTATGATAAGGTATGCATTTTTGAGTATGATAAGGTATGCCTTATTGGGTACCGATACGATAAGGCATGCCTTATTGGGCACGATAAGGAATGCATTATTGAGTATGATAAGCATGCCTCATTGGGCACGACAAGGCATGCCTCATCGGGCACGATAAGGCATATGCCTCAAAGGGTAACTCCCCAGTTGTGGAGTCTCGCCGCTCACAACCATAGTTCGGCATAAAAGTGCTACTCGTGCACTAGCGCAAACGGGTTATAAAGCCAAGCATTTTACACACGGCACATATTGGTGGAAGAAAAGGCGTGTGGGGAGCTCAACCACTTTCCCACTGCAAACAATATAATATCCTATTCATACCAGGTACACTAACTTCAACTCATTGGTTCCCGATAGCGTGAGTTATAGTAGTGGTTCTAAATAAACTAACCTACGACGCCATCCGAAATAAACATAAAAACTAAAAACAAAAAACAAAAAAAAAAAAAAAAACTCTCACCAAGGCGTCGTTAAGGTCTGTCGCCGTTAGCGATATTACCCCCTTAGAACCCACGCCGACGGGGATGTGATCGTACAGGGACTGCGTCAGCTCCTCCTTCACAGGCAGAACGTCTTCGAGGGTCAGGTTCGTGCGCACCAAGCGGACCCCGCAGTTGATGTCAAAAACCCCACTCCGCCTGGCGCACGCATGCACAAGGAAATAGGCAGGGAAGGTGAAGACGAGGGGGGACGGAGGTTTCATTCACAAGGGGAACTTGATGGGCATGTTTTTTTTCACAGCGGAGGCGGAGGTTTCACAGTGCGGACGGGGGTTTCACAGTGGGATTGGGGGTTTCACTGTGGGACTGGGAGTTTCACAGTGGGAATGGGGGTTTCACAGTGGGGGTAGGGGTTTCACAGTGGGAACAGGGGATTCACAGCTTGCCCGACATGCAGGACCGGGGTCTGTCTCGTCCTGTGCCATGATAGGCACGTACCAGAGGACTACTGTAGCTATGGATTTCGAACGAGAATCGTTTCGATACATGCGATATCGGACAAGGAACATCACTTCGGTACGATATCCGTAAACGAACACCAAATCGATACGGTATCGGTAAATAAAAATTAAAATCTATACGTTCTCAAAAACTGAAAAATCAAATCGATACGATATCGGTAAACGAAAAATCAAATCGACACGAGGTCGGTACAGTAAACGAAAATCAAATCGATACGATATCGGTGAACGAAAAATCAAATCGATACGATATCGGTGAACGAAAAATCAAATCGATACGATATCGGTAAATCAAAAACCAAATCGATCGATATCGGCAACCGAAAAATTGAATCGATACGATATCGGTAAACGAACCATCAAATCGATACGTGCGATATCGATACCCGATACATCGGAAACGTCCTTCTATTGATAGCAGCATAAACAAAGCGGGGACGCCAGTACGCCATGGGGGTGGAGGGCAAAGCACGTTAGATACAATATATCGGAAATTCGATCATTAACTGTTCCCTGTTTCGAACTATATCGACACTTGGGATACGATATCGAACACTACCGGAGAGATTGTTTCAGCCGACCTCGATTTTGACGAGATCTATTGGAAAGGCCGTCAGAGCACCGGTACCAGTCCTCCGGACCCAGTCAACCACTCGCCAGTACCAGTCATTTTGGAGGACCCAGTCCCCAGGGGACCTGGGGGCTGCAATGAATTGAGTCTCGCCAGTCTGAAGGATATCCTGGGGGCTGAACTGACTGAGCCCGGTCAGTCCTAAGGTAACCTGGGGGCCGAAATGACTGGATCCCGCCTATCTCAAGGATACCTTGAGCTGAAATGACTAAGGATACCTTGAGCTGGAATGACTGAGTCCTCGCCAGTCCCGAGGGTACCTGGGGGATGAAAAGACTGAGCCCCTCTCGCCAGTCTCAAGGGTACGAGGAGCTGAAATGACCGATACCCAGAGGGCTGCTACCCTGGTGACCTTTGGAGATCTGCTCGATTTTCTCGGGCGATGAGCTACGAACGCCAGGTTTTAGACTGTGACACTTGTCCAGTTCGAATTGGCCCGAGAACCGTCGAGAGTATCGTTGATCTCGCAACCGTACACAGGAAAGGTACGAGTAGTTCGAAGACCCGTTCGTGATGATACATACATCTGTGTCTGTGTCAATACATTAAACGGCTGTGACTTGCTACGCAGTATATACGTACTGTCGTTTACCCCGCGCCCCCCGCCATAGTCCCGTTCTCTTTGTGTGAAACTGCCGTGGTGGGATAATTCCATCCTGTCGCATTAAATAATCCGCGCCACATTTGTGAAACTGTTAAGTGTTGTCTGCGTGTGCACCCCGGCGATGGACAGTAGTGCGACGACAAATTTACCTTTAGTTTGTCTTGGTGCAGTGATCGCTAAAATTCGGTACGAGCGAACGCGGGTTTGTACATCGCACGGCGCAAACGAAAACAAAGAGGGGCCACTTTCGAGCTGGCTGCAACCCGACTTTACTTAATTGTGAACAGCTGCTAGTACGTGGGACCATAGTAAATAGGGCCAAATATTGTTAGAATAAATAGCTAGATATATAGGTTTTTGTGTGTACCGTAGGTCCTTTTTACTATTGACCCCCGTAATACAGCCTCCGGACACCTTCTGCTCACGCACACTACTGGCAACAGTTACAAGCATCCTTGCTGCACGAATTCCTAGCGACAGCACCCTTTTAGGACTGCAGTCTCTTTTAGGTCAGTTTTGGGGACAAATTACACAGAATCTGACTGGTTTGTTCACAAAACGGGACCGCAGCACTAAAACGGGTCAAGGCGGTTATTAATAGGGCTACAGTATAGACTCGCCAACAAGAAACACCCCTCAATAATGTGAGCAAACATTACAACCTCATTGTGACACCATCCTTCAAACAACCTTCAGCCAGCTCGCGTGAATCCTCACGTTCAGGCAAAAATTTTCGAACGCGCCCGAATAAAAGGATGCTGTTCCAATGAAGGAGGGTTAAAGTCACGAAAACTGTAAGGATTTTTCCCCCGATGGCGAGACTATTTCCGGCTCAGGTTAACGGCGGCCACCACCCCGACCCGGAACTCTAACTCTACTCGGTCGGTGTGCCAGCTAGCCGGTGTGCTTGGAAAGGCTCTATTAATACCAGGTTTTTGCTATTGTCGGGCACATCTGTGGAAGTTCGCCTGAAGAGGCAGATCTACGCGAACACACCTTGAGCATGGCCCAACACATACCCATCATGATACGGGGGGGGAACACAGTAGTCAGGACCAAATAACCTTAGCCGGCGTCCCCGGTGGCTTGGTAGGTGGTCCGCGTGCCTATCAACATCAGTTTCGTGGGTTCGAGTCTCACCGAGTGCGTGCTCGTAGGGACTTTTTCTTGCATAAAAAAACGATTAGCGGAAAGCGCGAAAGCGTGAGTTAACTGCATTCGATGAAAAATCGACGAGCAGTGGGAATGCTGAACCCTATGCGCGACAAAAAATAAAGGTACGCACCGGGGGGGAGAAGGGACGACACCTGTGACCACGGCTTGCCCAGAAGATCGCTGAGGGTAAAACCTCCTACGAGTTAGGCTGGAAAGTAAAAGTGATCATTAAAAAAGAAATGAAAGCAAGGAAAAAAAAATAAACATACCGGAGCATATAGGTTTTTGTGTGTATGGCGGGTCCTGACTACTATGGTCCCCCGAAATAGTAGGATTTAGTGAGGCGCTCGCCGCTGAGCACGATTTCTTCAACCTTTTAGAAGTGCAGTGTACAAACACCCTGAGTCTTACTCTTAAGTCCAAGTGTTTTGTGCACAAAACGGGACTGCATTCCTGAAGGGCTCGATCCACTTTTCTCACGTGGCACCCCCCAAAAATGGAGGCTAAGGTTTCTATTATCACGGGGAAACATATTACGGGGGACCATAGTTAACAGGACCAAATATTGTTGGTAAAAATAGGGAAATATATAGGTTTTTGTGCGTACCGTAGGTCCTACTAACTATGGACCACCGTAATAGTAATCAGGACCAAATATGCTCAGTAAAAATACCGGAATACAAGGCTTTCCTTCGGAGTGGGTATTCCGTCGTTTCGTGTACAAATAACAGTTACTGCAATTAATTGGCGACATAACCCAAAGCCAACCAAACTAAACGTATTTGTGTAAGAAACGGTGAAGGATGTAATAATCGCGTTTATTTATTAATGTAATGTGAAACGTAAGATCGGGTGACGCAAGAGTAAGAATGACATTCGTCTAATAATAAGAATAACATCTTTCATCAGTGTGGGGAGAGAGTGGAGTAGTGCTTGGCATGTGGATGATATACAACATACAGGCTGTTGTTTAAAGGAAGGTTTGGGACAGGAGAGAAAGCAGCAGTGCCGGCAACGACAACGGTTATGGAAATGTTGTATGGTTGCTGGGCGGCCGCGATTTCGATGTAGCCAGCATAGGAGTTTGGATGAGACATGATATATATGTAAATAGTCTTCCAGGACGCTGTAGTATCGAGGCGGGAGGTCCAGAATGTGGCTCTGTTCGCTGTTGAACCCGTTGGATATGTGTAGGAAGAAATAATCGTGATTTTGGGAAATGTGGGAAACAAATTGTTTCCTTTCGTTCGTCCTGGATGGCGACAATCTGCTTGGCGTACTGCTTCGGAATTCCGCGAAGCCCTGGAGCAGGCGAAATGGAAGGGAGTCTTTTTGCGCTTGATGACGATGTCTCCGTCTTTGGTGGTGGAGTCCGTCAGGCGGCAGTTGTAGCACTTGCCACGGACCTGGTCAAAGTAAACATATAGGGTGCGCGGGGTGGGAGTGGCGTGCAGGGAATGGCGGGGGAGGGGGGGGGGCAGAGTTCATTATTTATACTACTCTACAACGGCACAACAGCAGCACGTAATCGCTTGCTATACGACGGCAGCAGCAGCAGCAGCAGAAGCAGCAAGTACGTAATTTCATTGACGATACAGAAATATGTAGACACACAAGTGTAGTACAGTACACACACAAATCACGTCCAGCATGATGTACGGCAACAACGCAGCAGCACCACAAAAAAAAATCATCGACGATACAGAAATATATACACACGCACCAAGTTTAAGTGTAATAGACACACAAATCATGTCCAGCATGATGTACGGCAACAACGCAGCAGCGCCACAAAACGACCAGGAAACACAATTATCCGAGTACATACAAACATTCAGTGAATATTGCGGCAACACTAAAGCAGAGCAGCAGCAGCAGCAGCAGCAGAAGCAGCAACGGATCGCCACAGCCTTGGCAGCAGCAGCATAGCAACGATATGAAAAGAAGGGAGAAAAAAAGTATGTACCCCGAGGCCGTCCGAAAAGTATTTTTGGTACCTCACTATAGACCCACCTCCGCATGCTGTACGGCAACAACGCAGCAGCGGCATAGCAACAATACGAAATACGAGAAAAAGTAGCACGTGCGCAAAATGCAGGAGCAAAACGACCAAAATATTTTTTTAACTTTGATCAAAAAAACCATTTGGGTACAAAAATGGCCAATAAAAACAATAGTCCTCGTTGGCAGCAGCAGCATAGCAACGATATGAAAATAAGGAAGAAAAAAAGTATGTACCCTTGGTATGCCGCAATCGCAAAACCTACGGAATTTCATTGACGATACCGAAACATGTACACACAAAAGTGCAGCATGATGTACGGCAACAACGCAGCAGCACCACAGCAGCAGCATAGCAACGATATATATGAAAATAACCAAGCCAAAAACGAGAAATTGCAGTACGTACGCAAAATGCAGGAGCAAAACTGCAAAAATATTTTTTCACGTATCAAAAGGAACCATTTGAGTACAAAAACGACCAAGAAAAACAGTAATCCGAGTACATACGAACATTCAGTGGATATTGCGGCAGCATTAGCAGCAGCAGCAGCAGAAGCAGCCACAGCCTTAGCAGCAGCAGAAGCTGCAACGAATCGCCGCAGCGTTGGCAGCAGCAGCAGCAGCGTTGGCAGCAGCAGCAGCAGCAGCAGCAGCATAGCAACGATATGAAAATAAGGAAGAAAAAAAGCATGTACCCTGGTATGCCGCCATCGCAAAACCTACGGAATTGACGATCCGAAAATATGTACGCTTCCAGCATGATGCACGGCAACAACGCAGCAGCACTACATACAGCAGCAGCAATTGCACAGGAGCAGCAGGTGCACAGCATGGCAACAACGCAGCAGCACTACAGCAGCAGCGAGTGCACAGGAGAAGCAGGTGCACAGCAGCAGCAGCACTCATGGCGTGGCGCTGACAGCAGCAGCAGCAGCAGCGGCAGCCGAAAACGAGCAAAAAATGAGTACGTGGGGTCACCAAAACATGTACACACAGAAATCGTGTGCATGCACCGAAAATGCACCACAGTAGCAGCAGCACTCACGTCGTTCGGTGCAGCGGTGACGGCGACAGCTGAATCCTCCGTTCCTTCGTGCACGTCCCGCAAACAGTTGTGCATGTGCGCGTTCGCGTGCACTGTGTGTAAGAGGAGCCGACGCAACGCACGAAGGGGAAAGAACGAGCATGGATGAGTAAAAATAAAATATAAACGCTTTGACGTAGGATTGTATGCAAAAAGGCAATTGAAAACCCCAAAAAAAAAAACGTACTGGCAACATACAGCATGCACAATAGACGTAAGACACTCACCACTGTCAGCAGTCTCGAGGGAGTACGAGACAGTCCCCTCCTTGATCGGGCGAGCACAGAACTCGCAGTTGGTTGCCCTGTCAGGATGATTCCGCCACCACGCACGTGAGATCCTTGCAGGTGGCGAAGGCCACGTTTTTGCCACCAGGCGTTTGAGTTCTTGACCAAGTGCTGGTCCGTGCACTGGTCGCAAACAACAGCCGGCACCAGGTCGGTCTTTGTCGTTGCCGCTCTCTTGCCAGAGGGCGAGGACCACGCGCCTCTCGACGAGGGGGAGGTGAGCTTAGGGGGCGTGGAGAAGGTAGAGGCGGGGGTTGCAGCACCAGCAGGTTCGCCACCGACAGCAGCAGCTTGGCCGCCGACAGCTGCACCTATCTATGCCGTTCGTCGAAGGCGAGACGCCTCTTTTAGGCGCCGTGCGAAGAGCTGTCTATTATTGGTTGGCAGTTTGCGGAAGAAAAAAGAAGAAAAGGTTGTTTGGCTGTTCGGCTGTTTCAAAGAAGGAAGAAAGTGTTGTTTTTTGGCTGTTCGGCTGTTTCAAAGAAGAAGGGCTGTTTGCGAAGAGCTGACGGTCTGTCTGCCAAGAGCTAGCAAGTGACAACGACCTCAAAAATCGTAATTATAGTTGTATCTATATATATATATATATATTTGTGTATGACGGGTCCTGATTACTGTGGTCCTCCACAATAGGTCATTTCGCTATTTCTTATTCATGGGCCTATACGGCAGTCAACCAGGCAGCGAGTTGACCGTACCGGGCGAAACGACGGCGTCCGGGTTGTCCATGTCAAAGGCAGCCACGTTTCCAATGGCGAAGCCGTAGCCCGAGTGCAAGTCCGGCAAGCCGATGGAGCCCTTGCGGCACGCACGGGCGGGGGGAGGAAGAGGAGGGGTGGATGAGGTGCGCGACGGGGGAGATGGCAGGGACGACAACGACGAGCAAGTGTGTCGTCAACAGTAGACCGCGGTTTGACGCCTTGACTGGCAGCCCTCCTACACTAAAACTAATGTATCAACGGGAAAATAGGCCTTGATGCGCCCAAAAAGATCCAAGGAGACTGCGGTTTGATGCCTTGGCTGACCGCCCTCCTATGCTAGAACTAGTACCAGGTATGTCAAGGCCAGAAGAGGCCTTGACGCGCCCAAAAGTAGTAGTAGTAGTAGTAGTATAATAGTAGCAGCAATAGTAGTAGTTATGTTATAGCAGCAGTGTTATAGTAGTACCAACAGCAGTAGAAGCACAGCACACAGGACAAAAGTGTCACAAAAAAACCTTATAAGCCGCAGCAGTACGGTACCAGGTATACTTAATCAAGTACATGTTAACCAGGTGACCAAAAAGGCGCGATCGCCGCACCGCACCTACCGTACGGTAAAAATGCACCTCAAGTCAAACGACCCCCAAAAAGGGCACCGCCTACGACACATATTAAAGAAAAAAAACGCCTACGATACCAAAAACCCCCCCCGTCAAGTATCACATCTCACCGGAATAAATCGAAAGGGACACCAACATAAGCTGCTTGGGCTCAACCTACTGAGCCAAGACGGCGGGAACCGTGTCGCAAAAACCACAAAAAAGTAACACACGAAACGTGTTTTAGATGTGAAAGTGTGGTAAGCTTAACCCTTTTAAAACTGCAAATCCATTTCTGGGGGAAAAAAACACTCGAAGTTCTACGCAGTTTATCCGCAAAACCGAACTGCTGTACTACATGTTTTTACCGTTCCGCCGGGAGATACAGAACGAAAAATAAGGCGAAAGGAAAAGCACAAAAAATAACCGACCTTGACGATCCCAGGCAGCGCGGCAACATTGGCGATCTGCTTCACCGCCGGCAGGAAGCCACCGCTCGCGTTTCCGTAGCATTGCTGCCGGAGTTCTTGGAACGTCAGACCCTCCAGCCCACTGTTTGCATAAAAGTATCCTGGGACCTGGTTGGTGATGACCGTTGGTGGCGGAGTGATGACCGTCGGCGGCGGCGATGACCGGTGGAGATGGTCGTTGACGACGAACGTTAATGGCGGCGGCGGCGGCGGCGGCGGCGGTAATAATCGGTGGGAGGGGGGTGTTCTCATGCCATGCATGGTCGTAGTCGTACAGTATGACCACAGGGGGGGCGGGGGGGGGTTACTCATGATATGCAGGGCCGTAGTCTTAATACCGTAGACCCTCCCATTCCTAGGGCCGGCGGGGGTGTACTTATTTGTTGCTGGTCTTAACAGTTATTGGACCATTGACCACGCACCCCTTCCGAGACGGAGTACCGTTCCTACTCCCAACAGAGGCACTTCCAACATATGGGCGCTCATTTCGTTATCTCCACGTATATGCATAAAGCAGTTTTATATATGCTAATCTTAACCCCTTCCTGTTTCACCGTCTGTGGTCGGTATGTATCCCTAGGATAGCGATCGTTTCCTCGCTACTGTCTAGTGCACCAAACCTCTCCATGTCACACTCGTCTAATTTTCCTCGTCTTTTCTGACACATCCCGTTCCTCCTCGAACAACTCGCCGCGTGAGTTCAACGCTCTATTGCTTTGCCACAAGGGCGCATCCGTACATTTTATTCCTCCTCCTCCCGGCTACTACAGTAGTATGCCTCTTTCTTCTTTCAGGAAGGTCTAGCAAGACAAAACAGTGATGGCAAGGTTGCGAAAAACGGGAACTAGTTCCTGTTTTTTTTTTTCATGGTATCATGCATTGCCAGCAGATGGTATGGTATGGCCATGTTTTTCTGCTTCCTTTTAAGGCCCCATGTTCCGCTCTGGTGGTGCCTCGTGCAGGTCCGTTTCTCTTCGCACGGTCCAGATTCCGTCACCCCCCCCCCCCCCCCCCCCCGCGAGGGTGAAGTGGGGGCAAGACATACCCGCAACTGATCTACGGAGTGGTCAAACTACTCCGTAGCGCACTTGCGGGTTCACCTTGCCCGCCGCCCAGGAGAGAGCAACGGATCTGCACCTTGCGAATAATGACGGTTCTACAGCAGCCACCACAAGCCGGAGCACCGGGGCAAATGCATGGCGTAAAGATTTGCTGGGGTGCACCAATCTCCGTGTTGCTTGGTGCTCTGCACGATCTGCTACAACACAGGAGTCGCTTGGCGCTCTGCACAGGGTTCGCGTTTCCTGCCGGCCAGAAAGAGTGGACTCCTTGTTTCGCGTATCGGTGCGCACGGGGTAGGCGTGGCAGCGAGCCAACATAAGATCAGCAACAACAACAGCTGCCGCACAAAACTCGCTCGGGGGCTCTTGTAAAACTGCAGCACAGCACGTAAACATGTACGTGCTACTACGATGACGGATTATAGCGCGCGGACGGCCGCGTGAAAATCACGCGGACCATATGGCGCAAGCTGAAGTTACTTCTCGATTCTTCATCGGGACGGCTTCTTGTCCCTGCAATTGGACAGCCATTTACGTGGACGTACGTGGCCCACATGGAGGTGAAGACCATGGGCTCCATGCGATCGTAGTTTCATGCTCAGCTATTTATTTGCACGCCACCAAACGCGCGGGAGGCAGGAGAACGTGATGAAAACGGGCAAAAATACACACAACACAAATCGAGTGACTGGGAAAAATCCCAGGGCCCCCAACTCCCGAAACAGCATGGCAAACGAAATAGTTCCAAAAAGAAATGGAATTTTGTGCGTCTGCCTGTATTTTCGGTTTCTGAATCATCGTCGCTAGCGTCGAGCGACGCGCGCGCAAATACGTGCCCCCTATTGTACCACCTACGGTAATCTCATACATATATTATAACTAACATTAATAGTATTATTTATAGTCGAATATATGCCGTACTATAAACTCGTCTTTGACGGCCCGGCACAAATGACAGCTCTTCGTACGAACAGCCCGCAAAGAGAAAACATCGTTTCAATTCGGGAGAAATTTTTTTATCAAGCCCTCTTCTGAAGTTTTCTATTGTTAACCGGCCTCGACCCACGAAGCCATGTCTTGGTGTTCCTGACTACAATGTACCGGGCGTTTTTGTTTGATCCGCATTGTTAGACCCGCGCGTCTCCTCGCGTCACCCCACATTTTTATTCTCACACCAGCTATCGACACACACATACAAGCATATCCCGAGTCAAGACCTCATCCTGAAAAACATGACCACCGCAGGGGGTGTGTTGTCTTGAGTGTTATGCTTCGAAGTGCATACCATACCGTATGCACGACGGTAGAGTATGTATGTGAATGTGCATGTCCTGAAATTTTGTTATAGCTTTTTTACTTTGCATAGCGGACGGTCCACGCTTACCTGTTGTGACGTCGTCACAGCAACCATCTTTAGCACGATAAATTACTTCATATCGATAGGCGGAAACACCACCGTTCGTTCCGACCTTCTCTCGATACCTTCGCAGACCGTACAGACTGCCAGCATGTCCTGCGCACAAGTACAATTCGACTCTTCCATCACGTACCATCGCTATCTTTTCCCTCTCTCATACTAAATATCTCTGAGAATCGCCGTATATCAATCGACTACCTGACATACACCTATCCCCTGCACCGTATAAAACGACTCTTCGCTTAATTAAATAATAGGACATAAAGGTTGGAGATATTTCGGGCCCCTCCTCGGCGATACCTTTACCTGGGGCGGCTCGCGTTGTTCTTCATAACATCGTCCAGTGCTGTTGTTATTGGTTGCTGTTTTTTGTTGCGAGATGATACGCCCGTTCATGATCCATTCCCCTGCTGGGACACTGGTGCCGTGTTTAATGTACTGAATGGAGTGTTGTGCATAACACCTGTATTCTTGACGCAGTCGGCTGGGTGGCGTTCGCTTCGTGTCTATGGTCTGTTCGTGGGCTTGAGCACTACAGGAGTATTTTTAGGTGCTCCAAGGAGTTCTAATGAGTCGGGGCGTCGGTGTGAGGGACATTAAGGGAATACTACTGTAGGAACCCGTTCATTGCTGATTTCTTCGGGTGGGTGGCCTTGCCTCCGTTTACAGAAGTACTTTTTTGGGGTGATAAGTGCGACGCGTGTGCGATGCATGCTCCGCCGTGCATCATAGCCCGTGCATTCTTGACGTATATAGCCGTGGCTTCGTGTCTATTATGGTCTGTTCGCTTGCTTCAGCCTTACAGGAGCATTTTCAGGTGCTTCGAGGAGTTATAAAGAGTTGGGCGTCGGCTACCCGTGTTTTGTGGTGCAACCGCGATCTTCAACCGCGTCCGTGAACTATCGTCTCAATACCAAACGCTCTCAAACTCTCCCCGTGTGGGTTGGTGCGCTATTCTGCCGTACCGTCAAAGAAGATATATTAAAGAAAAAATAATTATGTAAATTTAGGGGTACTCACAGACGTATACCGGCGGTAATTACCCTCTGTATTCCCCTACAGACGCACCACAGAACGTTCTGCGACCGCAGCGCCACAATACCCGATACTTCTGTGATTTCTGTGACCGTCGCGCCACAATACCCTACACTTCTGTGAGTTCTCTAACAGATCCGGTACCCTACAGAGATTACCCTCCGGTTCTGTAACAGATCCAATACCCTGCAGAGATTACCCTTTTACCCTACAGTTCTGTATACCCGCCGCAACAATACCCGCGGTACGGGTAAACATTTGCGCACTTCTAATTACCCTCCACCCTCCCAATTGTGATTACCCCGCGGGCAGGCTGACATCACCTCCGTGAACCAAACTTGAAGCTAGCTTCACCTTCACAGAACAAAACCCTGACCCTCACTCACTACCCGACACATCTGTAGCACACCATACAAACCACACGCGGTATCGGTTTGAGAGGGAACATGAGCGCAGACCCCAGCAGTTCATCCACGCCAGATGCCGCGGGCGAGTCGCACGCGGCGGAGGCAGGTGTAGGCGAAGGTGGCGCCGGCGAGGGACAGGAAGGTTCGCACGAAGTAGGTTGTAGAGGGAGGTAGCAGCGACTGTTGTCCTGAACCATGTCGGATGAGAACGGTTTTGCCATTGTCTGTTGGCGTGTGGTAGTCGTCGTGGGGGCGCACCGCTATTTCCTGTAAACTCTGCTTCCTTCCTACTTTAAAGTTTGGCTTCTGTTCAGGAGCAGTAGTTGATTTTATTTTGTTTTCGTCGTTTTGCTTTTTTTTTTTCCTCTGGGAAGTGGGGGGGGGGGGGGGGCAGGGTAGGATCGTTGACGGACAAGCAAAAGCTGGAAAACTTGGCATTTCTTTTTGGGAGAATTATAATTATAATTACAGCTTAATTTGCCGACAGTCTTCCGCGTTTTCACCTGGGAAGGTCTGAGAAGTTGAGGTTTAGGATACGGTGGATAGCAGGGTCCGCACGCGCTGCGCACGCGACAATCAATCTTAGTCTCTCATACAACCGAGTCAAATCCAAGGCACAAAAGTGGTAAGTACAACGACCGCGCGGGTATAACGGGGGTAGTTGCCATCTGTCGTCACCCCACAGACGACTTCTGTGAGTTCTGTGACCGTCGCGCCACAATACCCTACACTTCTTGAGTTCTGTAGCAGTTCCGGTACCCTACAGAGATTACCCTGAGAGTTCTGTAACAGATCCGGTACCCTACACCTCTGTGCGTTCTGTGACCACAGCGCCACAATACCCTATACTTCTGTGAGTCTGCGACGGTCGTGCCACAATACCCTACACTTCTGTGAGTTCTGTAGCAGTTCCGGTACCCTACAGAGATTACCCTGAGAGTTCTGTAACAGATCCGCTACCCTGCAGAGGCTACCCTGAGAGCTCTGTATATAATACCCTATACTTTTGTGAGTTCTGTGACGGTCGCGCCACAATACCCTACACTTCTGTGAGTTCTGTCTGTAACAGATCCGGTACCCTATAGAGACTACCCTCCGGTTCTGTAACAGATCCAATACCCTACAGAGATTACCCTTACCCTACAGGACCTACCCGTGAAAAATATCATCTTGACACAAAAAGTTCGAAACTGCAGTCCCGTTTCGAGGACAAATTGCTCAAGAATTTGAGTGTTTTTTCTCCAAAACGGGACTGTAGTTCTGAAACGATCAAAACGCCTACTGTGCGTTGGTGAATTTCGCGTCTCCACTGTCAAGGTCTATTAATAGGATTCGCTTCGATGATGCGGGCAGCGTCAGCCGCAGAACCTTGTACTACCGCGTACCTCTATGTCCAGAAATATAGGGAACATTTATATACTAAAATTCAACACAAACGTTCAATATATTTCGGTACGGAGTGGTATCTGGTTATCTCGTATTATGGACCAGATACTGGCCCATGGGCTTGTCACGTACATGCCTCCATTTTCGTGTACACATCCATCATGAGAGGGAGAAATCAAAAGGTTGTTTTGAAGCTCTACGCAGAATGTGTACTATTTCATGCCGGTAAGAGTATATCCCTGGTACCTTGTACCTGGTATACTGGTGTACCTGGTATAATATTAACATCTGTAGGACCTACCGGTAATGTCGCCTACGTTAAAAAAAAATGTAAAGCTGGGGTGGGCGTCACCTGCATGTATTATGCAAGGCGCTCCGCTTCGCGGGCGGCTATCGCTATTCGCCGCCCGCTGCGCTCGCTCAAGGGAGCAACATAGAACAAAGCGTGGAGCACACAGGACGCTCATGACGCGGCGCAACGGGCGACTTGCAAATGCCGAGGGCATATGTACGTGAGTGGCGTAGTACGAAGCATGCTGGGCTCCAAACGCAGCAAAATGCACACGTGTTCTGACGGGAAAACATACCTGGTGTTAATAGTAATCAGGCCCAAGTATGCTCACCCAAAATACCAGATTATATAGTTTTTTGTGCGTATGACGGGTCCTTATCACTATGGCCCTCTGTAGCAGGTGCTGTTACACTGACTGTGCATACACAAAATGCATCATATGATTTGTAAGAAAGGAAAAAAAAAAAAAAAGACAGTTTTAAAAGTTCACGTTCAGTATTGAGAACGGAAAAACATTCGCGTTCGTACCAAGTGCAGCATCGCCAGCTATGAATAGCTCTCGTGGTACACATACGAGCGGAAGACGTGGTTGTGCACCCTTAAGCTCCACTTACATCTAAAATACTATTACGGGGGTCCAAAGTTAATTGAACCAAATTTTGTTAGTAAAAATAGGTAAATATATAGGTTTTTATGTGTACCATAGGTCCTATTAACTACGGACCCCCGTAATACCTGGTACTCGACATGTATTGTGCACGTAGGGCGTACAAGTAAATACTACTCGCTTGACTGAGAACGGAAATAAACGCGAACTCGTACGTGCATCATCACCAACTGCTTGTTGTAGGGCTTTTCCTCTTTCAAACGCCGCTGGCCACGGTCCAGCTTCCACCTCCACCATCACCTCCGCAACCGGCAGAGCCTCCACCACCTCCGCCTCCTTGGTTCTGGCTTGAAGGTGTGGGCTTCTTCGCGGGAGAGCTGCGACATATCCTTGAAGAAGACATGCTGCTGGCTCTCGGGTTTGTGGTGTTGTGGCAAAATAGGTGTCTATTTATACCCCCTACTCGCACCCGCAAAGCAAAGAATCCGACAAACAGCAGTCAACTTCAACCGCTCCTGACTCTGCATCGTAGACTTTGCATCGTAGAAGGAAGTGAAAGAAGTACTTCATACGAGTACGGCACCTGGTGGGTACGAAAATAGCTGTCGCTGCGCTGCGCTTTTTTTGTGCTCTTCGTTTTGTTGTTTGTTTTTTCAATTTTGTTTTTCGGGCCTTTAATCTTGACTTCGGTATTGATGCGGCTATCTCGCTCAATTTAGACCGCTTTTCGATTATGATTCGAATTCTAAAGATCCATTTCTGGACTTTTTCTACTCTTGAAAAAAAAAAAAAAAGTTAAAAATTGTGCAGGATTTTTTTAATTTGATATAGTGTCAGCTGAGCTGAGCTGAGTGTGATTCACGACAAAACGAAAAAAAACGAAAAAAAGGAAGAAAGCAAAGCAAGGCAGGAATGTTCCACAAGTAATCGAAGAAGAACGCCCGGAAGGTTCTCCGAGAGTAATCGAAGAAGAACGCCCGGAAGGTTCTCCGAGAGGTGGAGTTAGGCAGGGGTGTTCCGGGTGGGAGCTCCGAGAGTGCAGCAAGGCTTTTTAATCAAGTAAATGTGGCCAGGACAAATTGCTTGTTGAGGTAAACGTAATAGAGTCTACAATATGAGGCGCGAAGGCCTTTTTTTCTTGGTTTTCCAAGGAAAAAAGTCTCTTCATAACGGGTCGTACGAGAGTACGGTGCCTTGTTCTGAGTTCCTCTGTAAGTGTGGGTGTGGGTGTGTGATCGTGTGTGTGATTCAACATTTTGTTCGGCCACGTTTGTCCACCGCGCTCACCCTTTACGGCACCAACGTGCCACTCCCGGCGGGCTTTGTGCACGCACACACAGCAACGAGACCTTCACGCGCTGGTGCGGTTGTAAGTCGTTCAGAGTTGGACGAGCTAGGTGCGGCGGCGTGTGTAGACACATGGCTGGACCATGGTTTGAAAAAACAGAACCAACAGCCACAAATATCATAAAGATTTTTGTTTTTAGTTGCACCTAACGAAACCCAACTCTACGAGTACTCGTAGGCAGACTGTGCCTGTCCACAGCAACGTTCGGGCCGTGTACCCAAGACATGCTACGGGTGGTATTGTCAGGCCCACCCTCCTACTGATGAGGGGACGGAGAAGCAGGAGAAGATTTGCCGTAGAATGTTGTACAGCAGTAGTAGTGGTGGCACCTGCTACGAGAAGCTCTGTTGGACATGTCTACGTATAGATTCTTCGTCTTCAAACTATGAGTGCGGAACCAGGACACACACAACAAAATCGAGTACGTGTACAAAGGGTTCAAGGGTAAAACCGACACAGCGTACAGCGACGCTGATCCTGGCCTCGTGTGTCCTACTGCTACTGCTACTGCTGCTGCTGTTTAACTGCTGCTGGAGAAGCTCTGCTGTAAATGTCGTACCGCAGTAGTGATGGCAACTGCTACGAGAAGCTCTCCCTGTTGGACCAAACATGTCAGATGCAGATTTTTCGCCTTCAATTTAAGCGGAATTTCGAGTTCGGAACCAGGAAACACACAACAAAATCGAGTATGCGTGCAAGGGTTCAAGGGCAAAACCGACACAGCGTACAACGACGCTGACCCTGACCTCGTGTGTCCTACTGCTACTGCTGCTGCTGTTTTGCTGCTGGAGAAGCTCTGCTATTGATGTCGTACATCAGTAGTAGTGGTGGCACCTGCTACGAGAAGCTCTCTCTGTTGGACAAAACATGTCAGGTGCAGATTTTTTCGTCTTCAAGATATGCCGAATTTCGAGGTGGGAACCAGGAAACACACAACATAATCGAGTATGTGTACGGCAAAGGGTTCAAGGGTTGAGTTAGACCGACAAGCCGAGCGTATAGCGAAGCTGACCCTGGCCTCGTGTGCCCTACTGCTCCTGCTGCTGCCACCGCCACTTCTTTCTGCTGTTGCTGACGTTTTTTTTTTGTTTCTTAGGGGCATTTCTAACGACACGTATTAGGCAAGTTTCTTGCCAAACTATTAATAGCAAGTTTATGGAAATTTGGACTTGCCAAAATAGCAAAAAAAAACTTGCCGAAGTTTTTTTTAGGATATTTCCGTTCTGCTTCGTTGGCAAGTTTGGGGAAAGTGATATTTGCTATTTTAGCCCAGTAACGCCAACGCAAGGTTGTACAAACCAAACCACCTCACGACGCCCCACGCTACACTCGCTCTAACTTGTGTCAGAGAGGGAGATACGTAGGATACACGGTGGCATGGACAAACAGCGATGATAGGGCTGGAGACACTATTAATAGCCGTGACCCCCGTGTGAATGCGACATGGGTGTCGTTTTGTTCGGGGGCTAAAAAAGAATCGCAAACAGCAGCCGTCCCAGCCTTTCCCAGGGAAGTTTGGCCGGGCTGGAAGGACTGCCGACCTCTGAGGTGCATGGGCTGTGCCTGGTGTCCTTTCTGCGGCAGCTTTTACTCCATAGAGAGCGCCGGCGTGCCGTCGGCTGCCTGCTGCTGCTGTTGTAAGGGGTTTCAATAAGTCTGGGCGCGTTATGATGCAAACAGTTGCCAAATATTGTCACACGTACACGCGGTTTTTCACGAAAGAAGGTTTTGGCAACTCTTTGGAAATTTTGACATGCCAAAATAGCAATGTTGTTGCTATTTCATTCGGTCGTTAAATGGCCCTTAGCAATAATGAATCCAAACGTCACGGATACATACGACCCGCGTACGTAAATGTTTGTGTTGATTCCGCGCAACACAGAATAATCCGTATTCGCCCAGCATATGCATCGCAGATATGACTACTGCAGGTACTGAGGTCGCGCCTCATTACCACCAATTACCACAGTATTAATATCACGGGGAACCATGGTAAATAGGATCAAATACTGCTACAAAAAATCGGTAAATATAGAGGCTTTCGCGTGTAACGTAGGTGGTCCCCCGTAATAGTATCTATCGCACAAGACTGCTGCTGTTGTAGCTGTGCCAGTGAGTAGCGTACCCCCTTGTTTTCATGTTTATAAACAACAGCTGTGAGATCGAGGATTTCGTTGTTGTGTATGCTATCAATGACTCGGATACCGCACAAGAACACATATTGGACACAATCAACGATTTAGAGGCGTTTGAATTTCCTTTCCGGTTTTAACCGGTTTTCGGTAACCGGTAAAGACTGGCTGAAAAAAACGGTTTCAGGCCGGATTTTATGCGATATTATTTTTGTGATCGGAGACGGAAGGAAGTCGGATTTTTCACCAGCAACAAATTTCAACACATCGTTATTCGGTGTGACATTTTATCGTGATTTGGTTGTTGTATTTCACGGGGGAATCGAAAAAAACAGAACAAAACTGAGAGTTTGAAGTCCATGATACGAACGACTCATTCACGCCGGGTTGGGCGACCAACTTCACCACCAGCTCCTCGAAGGAAGGAACGGAATGCGGGACCTCCTGGGGAGCTGCGTAAGGGGTTAGTCGCTGGACCAGCAAGGAGCTCTCGCTCTCACGGAGAATGAGCTGCTTGCGGCGGTCTTAGTCAGAAAATAACTCGTTACTGCTGTAGTCTCATCCTCTTCGCCTCTAAAGTTGTTTTGCCTAGAGCAGCTGCAGTTGGGCGGCCCCAAGGCACGCGATGGTGGCCAAGGTACTGATGCCCTCCCTCTCCGTGGTGGCCGATGCACGAGTGCTGGAGCCCAGCTGTGTACAAGCGTAACCAAGCATGTAGCGTCGTGACCCGTCATGAGCCCAGTCTATAGCCTATACAAAATTGTACAATGCCTCCGAGGTCTTGTACAAAAGCACACTTGATCAGAAAAGGCTGCCAAAAAAAAAATCATTTGAATCAAATTTCATGAGTGATGAAATCTCGGAGGAACATTTTTTCCACCCAACAGCCCCCATAAGACGTGATTTTGATACAAGCTGATCAGAAATGGGACTAGATACCCCGAAGCTTCCGTAAACAGTCACATAATCACCTAAAAAACATACCAGGTACAAAAGATCCTGCCTTATCCGATTTTAAACCGGATTTTTTCTGTTGACAATAACGTCTCCTTATTGTCCGTTTTTGTTTTTTTCCCACCCCCTCTAGGTGCCCACCTCTTCTATTTATAGTCTCCACGTCTCCACACCCAAATCACAGAAAGAGGTAGCCTACTGCGGGAACGACATGCACAACTGGGCACCAGTTGGACTTCCGACGGCTCCAAACTAGGATTGCTCATGGCTCCTGTGCCACCGACAACAACACCGCACCGCCAAAATCCGCACCGCACAGCACCGTAAAAAAGAAAGCGGACCGCACCGCAACCGCACTGCACAGGGGTAGACGAAAAAAAGAGAAAACGGAGCCACACGACCATGTCGGAATTGAAAACAAACTACGAGTACGTACTCGTACGTATGGGGTTGGGATCTTGTCAAAAATTATATACCACGCATGTTTTTTACTTGATTTCAGTATACCCCCCTCGCTGTCTGGGACTTGATGCTGTCATCCTTATGCAAGAACATCCGCCTCTGAAGCGGTTCTTTGTAGGATGCAGCTCACCCTTCATGCGACTCGCTCAACACCTCACGGCGCTTCGCGCTTGGTGCAAGCAGTGTCTGCCTGGTCGGTGAAAACCCGACATGCTCCGTCCCGGCATTGTAGGGATGCGAGGGTCTATGGTCATACGACTACGGCCATGCATGAGATCGAGTACATCTCTCCTATCGAGTACACCCCCCCCCCCCCTGTCTGGGACTTAATGCAAAAAAGCGGGGTGTCGTTTTTTTTTTCGTGTACCCTTTCACCGCACCGTCCTATTTACAGGCTGAGCCTCCGCCGGCTTTGCCAAAAACGGCGATTTTGGGGAATGAATCGGGTTTGAAAAAAAGCCGATTTATTTTACCTTGAGCCAATTTTGTGGGGAGAGGGCCCATTTTTAGTCCCGGGTGCCGAATTCTGCTCAATAGCCAACTTCATTCGTCCCCTGTACAAAAACGCACAACATATATTTTTGTCATGTTTCACGAAAATTGTTTGAAAAAAATATAAAATGGGAGCCCTACCTCCGATTTCTGACGCCTGCTGGCCGATGTGGACACGCTCCGCTGACAGCGCACGCCCATTTCCGTGTGAATCGACCGATTTAAATGTATTCGGGCCGAAATGGGCGAAAACATGTTTTTTTTTTTTGCCGAAAAAGCCGACTTAACTTTTCTTTTTAAGGCCGATAAACGGGGGGGGGGGGGAAACGGCGGAGGATCAGCCATTTTTACTAAAACCTGGTATTGTGAGTCTCAGGTCGTTACTCTACCGTCAGTTGGCTATATCTGTCATGCAAGATCGTGCATGGACAGAACCTGTTCGTCCGCTATCGTGTATGTTGACCTTTGTACTAAAGTGGCCACAGATTTTCGTAGATCTGATGATAATTGAGGCGGGCAATTCCCAGCCTCCGTCACCAAGTAATTGCTGACGACAGCTGTAGTGATCGTCGATGTGAGATGACTTGTGTCTTGTTCCATGATCACTTCTGCTCGGCTTGCCGTGCCGAGCATCACCGATACCTGGCGTGTTCTACACGCTACACCCTACACGAAGAGAAGCTTGCTGCAGACCCAGGTCGAACCTGAGATACACCCATCTGACATTGGCGTCGACGGCAGATCTTTCTCATGGCATTGAGGCGCAACGGTTACACTTCCTGTGATGCTCAACGATAAACAAGTTTAACAATAAACAACGGTTACACTCCTGTGATGCTCAACGATAAACGAGTTCAACAATAAATCCTGATGAAATTTAGTCAGTGAGGATCGATGTCAGGCCCACATTTGTGACTTACCATGGTACACGATTTTCAATAATGAACGGACCGATGTGCACGATGAGCACCGAGCCGTCGAGATCTGGTACCAGTATTATTACAAAACAGAAACGGTGAAGTGCTATCAACCTTTGGTATTGAACTCAACGGGTATGACGGTTATGCCTTAATTAATACGACCTCAATTAACGGGTAATTCCGCAGTTTGGGCATCTTCCGCAGCACACCACACAAGTATTATTATTTCGAAAACGTGAAAACCACACCTCACCGTCGTGTCTGCCGTGTGATTTCGAAAAAAAAAAAAAAAACGCACCGCAGTTCTACACCGTGAAAAGCCCAGGAGTATGATACGAATAGCCTACTATTAATATTGATAAGGTTGCTTTGTGTACCCCGGCCCTCACGTGCGAACTGCTGTTCCGTGCACGAAATGGTCCTGGCCGAAATCAATTAGAAATCGAGCCTGTAAGGCCAATTCTTATGCAGTCGGAAACGTAGATGGAAAAAGCCGGTTTCCGATCGGTTATTTTTCCGACTGGATTGTGAATCGCTACCCTTCTTATCGTCCGTCGGATCGAATATACAGTTTTTTTTTTTTTTTTTTCTGGAGCCGTTTGATGTGAGCGAGTGTAGCTTGACTACTGCTGTAGCTCCAAGAAAAAAAGGCTGGGTAGGCGGAGGTCGGTTCGAAACTGCTTCGCCGTAATGCTCGTGGGGTCAGAGAGGTCTTCATCTTCCAGCAGCTGCGCCCAACCACACATACATGTTCATGCCTTCGCTTCTTCGTCGAGCAGCGTGTGAGCTTCACACGCGGGGCGTTTTCCTCCATCTCGTCCTCGAGGCCATCGCGGCGCTGGACTTCGAGAGCCGCCAAAGCTACAGTCAGCGCAGCAGTTGGCAAAAGGTCATCGATACCGCGCACTGGGGCCATCGGGTGCTGACACGCGCTGCTGACGGGCGTAGATAAGGATGTATCACGCTGACTCGCGGCGAGCAGCAGCAGAAGTGACAGCAGCCAAGCCAGCGTCGCCGATGTTGTGACGTGACGTCGTGTTGTATGTCGTATTGTTTTGGCAGGGGTGTGTGAGACTCGTACGAATATGCGGCGGGACTTTCTAACTTTTCCGATGCATGAATCCGACTGGCTGGTTTGATCAAAAATCTCAGTTTGTTCGACTGTCTGGTCCAGTTGAAAAAATAATCGAAAAATCTTGGATTGAAAAGGCGCTGTTTCCACTGCATAAGAAAGCTAATTTTTGTCTCCGATCGGAGACCGGCTTTTTCAATCCGACTTTCCGACTGCATAAGAACTGGGTTAAGTATTATCGTCTCGTCGACCGTGGTAGCATCCAGGGGAGTCACCGACCAGTAGTCAATCGTGGGGGAAATAATGGAAAACGCGCGAACGGTCATCACGCACCTTGCAAAGTTGAGTATCGACCGATCGGTTGAACTCACAACTCAGGTGCCTTTTGTAGTTTTATCCAAAATCAGGTATAAAGCCGGCGTCTCCGGTGGCTTGGTAGGTGGTCCGCGTGCCTGTCAAGATCAATTTCGTGGGTTCAAGTCTCACCGAGAGCATGCTCATAGGGACTTTTTCTTGCATAGAAAATTGATAAGCGGAAAGCGCGAAAGCGTGAGTTGGCTATATTCGATGAAAATCGACGAGCAGTGGGAATGCTGAACCCTATGCGCGACAAAAAAATAAAGGCACGTACCAGGGGGCAGAAGGGACGACACCTGTGACCACGGCTTGTCCAGAAGATCGTCGGGGGTAAAACGAGTGGGCTGGAAAGTAGAAGTGATGAAGCATACCTGGCCACAAAATCAGTTACATGCTAAAAACAAGTACAAAACACACCCCTGCAGCCCTGCGCTATTGGCCAGGCTGACATCGTAACAGATTTTGGCTCGAAAAAGCCAAGGTATACCTGATTTTTTCTACTCTGTATAGCTTTCAATTGATTTTGGCCAACTTTGAACCAATCAGAGAGGCCATACGTACACTACAGTTGTGTTTTCTCTCCGTACGCGTCTGCCCTCCCTCCGTTGAAATTCTTCTGTATTGACGTATAAACTCTGTACTCGTACGTCGTACGTAAAAGTACGTATATACATGCATACATGCGTACGCTGGTTTCACTTTTTCTCCTATGGGGTGTTCGATGTGCTTCAGTTAGTTATTGTGTCTACTCTGTTGTTTTCTATGTTCACGTTGTTTTCTATGTTCACAGCAGTCTTTATAGCACCATGCACACACGGCGTTTCGTCTGCACCACCCCGCGTCGAGGTGGTCTCAGGTTTGGTACGGCAAGATAATTTGGTGCCGAGCAGGCGGTTCCGCGAGGACGGTCTGGAAGCTTTAAAGCTGTCAACGGGGGGGGGCGCCAGAGTAAATACTCTTGGCGCTCCCGCCGTGGCGAAACAAACGAAGCATATTAATAGTGATTCTATACAAGTCCGAAGCCCGTGGTACCTACACCCTGAAGAAAACAAAACAATTCAGATTTTGGAGACCATGTGGCGCGCTTAATGCTTTAGGCGCATTCTTTTTTTAACGGATTGTCATGGACATCACACCGCTCGTGGCGCGCGTTTTTTACTTGGTTTTAGGATGTACCTGATTTTGGCTCAAACGGATCAGGTATACCTGATTTTGGCATTTGCCCTTTTTTTAAATAGATTATGAAATACGTCAGCTGTGAGTTTTCTATTAGAATGATGGTATAAAATAATATTCATAATTGAAGATGTATTTTAACGCCCCGCGAAGCGGGAAAAAAAAATGGTGAAATATTGATTTATTTTCTGAAGTCGGGGAGACGAAATACCTGGTACGAGTATTGATATGAAGTAGGAAACACGAAAAACAGGGAGCACGCTCGTAAACACTTCCAAGTACTTGGGTATTGCAACTTCATTTGTACAGGCAGTGTAAGCAGCTACTAATATGAATATTAAAAGTAGGTAAAAAAGCACATCACGGCGGTACTATTACGGGGGGGCATAGTAAATAGGACCTACGGTAGACACAAAAAACTATATATTTTTCTACTTTTACCAACATTATTTGGTCCTATTTACTATGCATGGTCCCCTGTAATACACAAAACACAAACTCATCCGATACAACACTGAACAAGTCTATGAACAAGTGTTACAAACGATCGTTCTTGATCTCTTGAGCGCTTCCTTCGTTCCCCGAATAGTACTCTCACGAGGAAGGCACGTGCCTGGAAGAAAACATGGCTCTGAGTTATTCTGCTGAGCTCTTGGGTACTTCAAGCTTCAACCTTGAACCCAACCACGCCGCACTACTCCACTACCTGGTAGACTACAAAGTCGTACTCCACTGCTATGACTGCAATCGCAGCCTCTCTGCAAATCCATTGCCAACCTGTCCAATGTCCCCGGCTTACTTTCATGTTCGGGACGAAGCCGGGGTTTATACGGAACCGCTGTCCATCTTCCCGCTTGATAAAGGCCGCTTCTTCTTCGTAGGACCTCTTCATGGCCTTGGCGATCACAGATCATGAGACAGACGGAACGAGCAAGAACAAGGTTCTCGTTAGGAGGGGATTTTAATTTTTTAACCCCTTTTAGTTAAATCCTTACAATATTATGGAAACCCTTTTCTTCACTTCGGACTTGCCTCAGATTGCACACCGAGGTTCTTGAAAGCGTACGCCTTGAAGTCAGATAGGCTCGAGGGACAGCCCCTAGAGACGAGATTCCTGGAAGCCTTTCACGGTCTCGCTCTCGCTTCAGGCCCCCTTCGGATAGCCTTCTTCTGGCGAAAGACGTACGTAGATCAACCAGCTCCTCTGTATTCGCCTTCCGACCCTGGCAACCAAGCTCCTTTTCGGAGCTCACCTGAAAAGGGAAGCTCGTGCGGTGGAGGCGCGCATCCCGGCGGGGGCTCTTGGAAGGCCATCGCTGCATGGTCGCAAAGCTTCCGGGGAAGCGGTGGAGAAGGGATCACCGCTGCGAGTCCCCTAGTCTAGACCCGTCAAGTTGCTCGAGAAGGGCAGTACTTCCAAATCAGGCGTCGCCGCTTCGTGAAGCACGTGCCATCAGCTGTCCGAGGCTGTCCCAGGACCGACGGTAGTCCTTTGTAGCTCTCGCCTCTGCGGCCCGGCCGGCTAGCTGCTCTCGCGGTGATCGACGGGGATCTGGATCAGCGCTGGGCGCGCCGCGGGCTTCTACTGGAGCTTTGTGTCGGTATCGTGGCCAGATTTGTAGAGGTTTCGACTCGCACTTCCGAGAACAACAAGGGGGCTAGCGAACGTTCACGAGGGCTGTGCTGTTATTGTGCAAGTTGCCGGTCCAGGCAACATTGCTGTCTCGAAGAGCATCCGTCGACCCGAGGACTACAGGTGTGTGTGCATCGCGAGAATCGCTCGTTCGGTTCGCGTGGACATCTCTCTCTTTGTGCCTCGACTTGGCGAGAGCTCACCCTCGCGCAACAAGCACCTCCCGCGGCGGTCAAGGACAGCACGGCGTAGCAAGCGAGTCCTCGAGGGATAGGGGGGACAACCGCTTTTAGAGAGAGCATATTTTTACGGACAGGACAGCAGGAATCCACATTTCCAAAAGGCACAGCACAGAGACGACGAGCTTTCTACCTTGAATCTGGCACGTGGGCATGTCGTCTTTCGGGAGGTTCGGGAAGAGCGAGGATCATGCCGTGCGAGAGTTCACCATTTGCATCAAGGTCAGTGCCCCCACCCCTCCCCCCCCTCAGCGCCGAGCCTCATCGCACTCTGTTCTCGCGTTCTGTTGCGTTTGTTGCTGCCCGCAATGAAAGTACCTGCTGTACTTCTCACAGTCCGGTTTTGCAGCTCTCTTATATCATATGAACCCCAGGTGGGTTCCTGGCATCGGCTGTCTTTACGTGCACCAGAGGTATTACTATTAATAGTATGCAGGAGGAGCGATACCATTGTACTTTATTAATGTTAATAGTACCCACGCGAGACTTTAGTACCCCTGGCATGATCTGATACCATGGGAAACATTTACGTGTACCTCCGATGTATGAATACCAGGCATCTGTTTCAGTGCGTCATGTGCCGGGGGCAAACTATACTGGCGCGCGGCATGGTGTATATATAGACTTGTCCACAGGAACGGTAGCAGCAAGCAGCACGAGCCATTGACGTAGAGCAGCAATACATCCGATTGCTTTTGGACCCCGATTTTTTAGTACACATTTCAAGTACAGCAGCAGTAGGGTTTGAATTGGATGGGGGTTGAGTTGGAGACCGTTCGTTGTGTCGCGTTAAACAATGAGCGGAGTTCTTAATATTTAATAGTTGTGTTCGGTTCGGCGCCTCTCACTGAATGGGATCGTTTTTTCCTGTTTCGCACCCAGGACACAAACAAACAACAAACTGAGAGTGAATACGAAAGAAAGAATATCAGTATGTCGAGACAGGCTCTCGGAATGTACGGTATCGCAGATGGCGCTGCCTGCAGGCCGGGTTTCGTGAAGTAAGCAGATAATTTATTACGGACAACCATAGTAAATAGGACCTACGGTACACAGAAACACCTATATATTTTACCTATTTTTACTAACAATACTTGGTCCTATTTACTATGGCCCCCCGTAATAGTGGAAACTTGGCTTTGATCACTCGATCACTTGGTCACCCAGGCCATGCTCGCCTCTTGGCGAGGCATGTATATCATACAGCAGTAGTACGAGTGCATACTCAAGGATGGTGTCGGTTATGCTGCTGACACGACCATATACTCGTACTCTATTCCGAAGGTTCTATTAGAGTGAAGTTGGCAACGGCATGTTTTCGGCGTGCGTCCGTCGTGTGGATACCACTTTTATACGTATTCCACTGCTGTTGGTACATACCTACAGTAGTAGTACTGCTCTATTGAACTTTGCTCGCGCTTTTCGGTACAGTTTTACAGCAGCAGCAGTGTCGTAGTTGTTTTTGTTTCTCGCTCATATCTGCTTGTCCGCCGCCGCCTCATCCGGTATACTGTTCGATAGCACTGCTAACTGTGCAATGTGACAACGTCGTTGCCTCGAGCCTGGAGCAGGCCAACAGCAGTCACACCAGACGAAAGCTATATTTTCTCGTTGCAGTGCTGTGTACGCTGTACGCGATTTGCGACCAAAGACGTAGCGGTATATTTTTTTTTTTTTTTTTTTTTTTTTTTTTTTTTTTTTTTTAATCATCACTTTTACTTTCCAGCCCACTCGTAGGAGGTTTTACCCTCGACGATCTTCTGGACAAGCCGTGGTCACAGGTGT
This sequence comes from Macrocystis pyrifera, assembly GCA_031763025.1. NCBI lineage: Eukaryota > Phaeophyceae > Laminariales > Laminariaceae > Macrocystis > Macrocystis pyrifera. The sequence goes on along the minus strand of JASSKH010000033.1, from coordinate 982,555 downwards.
CGCCCCTTCTCCCCCCCCGGTACGTGCCTTTAGTTTTTATCGCGCATAGGGTTCAGCATTCCCACTGCTCGTCGATTTTCATCGAATGTAGCCAACTCACGCTTTCGCGCTTTCCGCTTATCAATTTTTTATGCAAGAAAAAGTCCCTAGATGAGCATGCACTCGGTGAGACTCGAACTCACGAAATTGATCTTGACAGGCTCGCGGACCACCTACCAAGCCACCGGGGACGCCACCTAACTACAAGTAGAGCAGTAGTAGTATTAATAGTGCCTTCGAGACGCGTAGCTGGTGTTGGTGCTGTAGACCACTCTCGCTGTGGGTGAATAGGAATCTACAGCAGCAGTGTGCTAATACACCCGAGAGGAGGAGCAAGCGCTGGTGCTGCTGCTGCTGCTCTGGTGATGGTGCTGCTCTGTAGACCCTACTATGAACTATGGATGCATGCAACTCTTTGCGAACCCAGGTTAGTCGCGGTGAAACAATACGAGAATTACAGCAGTACCCTGTCATTGAACTGCTGTATGATCTGCCGTACACGACACTTACTGCCGCGCAGGCCCGTGTCGTGTGTGCAAACTCCTTGCACCTGTCCGACCTTCGGAGCGCCATCCCCTAACCCCGACCTAGCCTAGTAGCCCGAACGATGGTGTAATCTGCTATCATCACGTGTGCAGCAGTAGTAGCCGTTCTTCCCCTCTGAAGTCCTACGTACATAAACGGGTTACCATTTTCAACCTGCAATACAGGGGGGCTACGTTTTCAAGAGAGCTCGATTCAAGAGAAGCGCCTTTTAGGGCAAAACTGCGGTCCCGTTTCGGGATATAACCCGGTCAAATTCCGAGTAGCTTGTCCCCTAAACAGGACTGCAAGTCCTAGTACGGGGGACCATAGTAAACAGGACCAAATATTGTTAGTAAAAATCGGTAAATATATAGGTTTTTGTGTTACCATAGGTCCTATTTACTATGGTCCTCTGTAAATAAAAGCTGTACAATGGCCATTCAGTTTAAGACAAATGGCTGATTCTGCTGCTGCTGCTGTACATCCCAATAAGGTGCGTACGCTCATACTGCAACATGCCCAAGTGACCGTCGTAGTCTGACACACATCAACCTTTGCGGTACCCTACTAGTTTGCGTACCGTCCTTTTATACATATTTATATATACTTGGGTATTATGTTCTTGGCCAGACATACATGTGGTTCTGTTCATGTTTTTTTGTATGGTTGAACTCTATATCATCGTCGTACAAACTTGGAGCCCCGGCGCCTTGGACGTTGGGGGGATACGACCAAGTGCGTATTATACGCGTACACACGTACACACCCTGGTATGAGTATGAGGTATGAGGTGCTGGGACTTTTGATAAGTGTCGAAGAATGTGACGATTGGAGCATGAGCCGCACGAAGCAGCCCGAGCTGCTGGGGTAGAGATTATTCAGGGGCAGGGGGTGCTGTCCGAAGTCCGACAGAAGCAGAGAAGGAGATGTACAACACCACGAGCAGCATGATGAAATTTTTACTTTTGCACGCTCTTCCTAGAAGGTCAACCACTGCAGTCCCGTTTTCAGGACGAATCACTCAAACTCTTAAGTAGTTTTGTTCTTATTACGGGACTGCAGTCCTAAAAGGGTTTATGTTGACGTAACGTATGACATATGACATCCCTGGGCCCTTTCTATTAATAGATACCTGGTAGTTTGGTTTAGTATTAAATCAAATAATCAACCCAAACGGGTTCCTGTATGCCCACATTATACCTGGTACACAAAAGAGGACGGCAGCATTCCTTCGAGGAGTAGACAATATGGATAACACGAATACACAGCAGCAGCAACAGCATAGCAGCAGCAGGGGCAGAAGTTGGTTTCTACTATACTCTTAGTACGACACGACAGCAGTAGTATTCAATATTAATAGTACCATTAAAAACGTTGTAGTTTTTCGGCCGCTTTCATGGTCATTCTTACGATAATGTCACCATAAGGGGTACTCGTTTGACTCCATTCGCGTACAGCACAATAAGCGATAAGCGATAAGCGATAAACCATGATGCCTCCACCTCCATGGGAAGAAAGACATCAAGATCTCCGATTGTATCAATAGATGTGCCCTTTCTTTTTTTCGTCACGATTCATGATACAGTGGCTTAGTCGCGTCATACATATGCGTATACCACTATCTGCACGAAACTGCTGTAAGGAACGTTAACGTATACGGGTATATCTCTATTATACTTAATGCTCCTTTTTTGCGTCCAAAGTGGTACATGATATATTAATAGCATACCGCGGCACCGTTTTTTTTTCCTTGGACGGCAACAGAAACATGCCTCCATCCTGCCCGTTTTTATGTACAGCAACAATACGTACTATCAATAGGTACCACCCTGGCCGTAAATAGAAGAACTGGCTGGTCTTCATGTTGATGTATAAACGGTCCTTGTATCCCCGCCCCGATTGATATGACACAAATTCACTCTGTATTATTATGCGAGAGGACCATATTGATAGTAATCAGGACCGATCGTACACACAAAAACCTATATACTCCGGTATTTTTACGGAGCATATTTGGTCCTGATTACTCCCCATAATAGTAGTAGCACGATGTCTGCTTGAGTATCCTTTTTTTTGTCCTCAATGTTTATTCCTATCGTTGGCTAAACATCGAAGAGGGGTATGTAGTACAGTGGTGGATAAAGGCGGGGTTTCATAGTTAGTTGGTTTAGTTGTTTGTTTGAGGAGACGACTGCGAAAGGGAAGCAACTCTAACCATTGCAGCAATCGAAGGACGCCTCGAAGGCGCCTCGGCGCGTGCACTACTGCTGTGGACCGGAGCAGCGGCTGGTGCTCGGGTCCGCACCCCGGCGGAGTATTGTCGTGACACATGCTTATACCTGACAACCTGACAATTTTTCTGCGCCGTCTGCTGTTGTACTTTTCTGGTATGTTTGTTTTTTACCGTTCCTCTCCATGTTCAACTTTTTCAGGACTGTATTCCAGAGTGTACATGGTATTCCTCAAAGTGAAAAAGACACCTCAGCTTGTCAGCTGTGAGATCGAAAACTTCCTCAATCCTGGTCTTTACAAGCTGCGTCTTAGGATACAGCAGTAGTAGTGGTCCCTGTATAGTTCCGGTATGCTCCTGCCAGCTATGTATACCGGCAATATACGAGCGGAAACTGGCACTACTCGACACACTCCTAATACCACACTGGTTGGTTAATCCCATCTGTGCCAAGCGACTTCACACACTCCTACACTGACTGGTTAATCCCATCTGTGCCAAGCGACTTCACACACTCCTACACTGACTGGTTAATCCCATCTGTGCCAAGCGACTTCACACACTCCTACACTGACTGGTTAATCCTTTTAATACCGCAGTCCCATCTTGGGGAAAAATTACTTAGAATTTGACTCGTTTGTCCCCGAAACGGGACTGCAGTTCTGAAAGGGTTAGTCCCATCTGTGCCAAGCGACTTCACCGGCACTATATAGGACAACCGGCGCTTCTCAACCGGCACTACAGAGGGACCACTACTGCAGCTGCTGTAGTTTGATCGCGGGTACGGAGGACCTGGTGTTACGATGTTGTTATGTACGTATGTAACCCTTCTTAAGACTGCAAATATTAATATTACGGGACCCATAATTAAGAGAACCTATCGCATACATAAAAATCTATATATTTACCTGTTTTTTTCCAACAATATTTGGTCCTATTTTTACTATGGTCCCCCGTAATAGTAGCGAACCTTGAGTGATGGATCACACCATCGACCGTACCGCTACTGTGTCCGGAAATGTAAGGTACGTTTGTGTATTCATATTAATACGTAAGCGAACCTTACAATTCCGGACATATTTGTACATATTAGCCAGGGATGATGCGCCTGGACTCGTGTACACCGTAGACACCGTAGAGTGCAAGGAGATGCCCGACCCGAGCGCAGCATAGGCTTGTATCGATTATGCTCGCAAGTCTTTCGCATTAATCGGGCGTTTTGAAGGGCATAAAACTAGCGTAAGTGGGCTTTGAAGGGCAGATTTCGAGCATAGGTAGCATATTCGCGGCAAAACATCGTACGGGTACTCGTACGTAAATACTTTTTGTATGCTCCAGGTTCAGTTAAAAGCTTAAAACGTGGAAAAAACAATCAGAACGGATGTAGCCTATTTATTAATAGTTACGCTGTGTATGATGAATGGTATGATCATAGTTGTACTACTGCTGTCGCGCGCTCCCACTATTGGCAATATAACGACGGATGATAAAGCGGCATCGACGAAAAAAACACATCTACTCTTGGGAAGCAGCAAGGGGTCCCCCTGCCCTCCCTGGCCATCTATTAGAAGTACAGCGACGGTCAATAAGACACCCGCCCCCCCCATTGAACGACTCAAATCAACAAGAAACAAACAAAACCTGCTAGACTTCAAGAGCTAGTCGAACCGATACCTAGCCATCCGATCTATCATTTCGTTTCTGCATTCGTCGACAGCTGTATCGGTACGGCTGCCCACCCCCCCACCCCCCCTCTCCTTGTCGCTGCTCTTGGCTCCCTCTCAGCTGCGTGTCATCTGATATCTTGCACACGCCTAACAGATCATTTACAGATAGATCATCTAAAGATAGATAATCTATTACGGGGGTCCATAGTTACTAGGACCTATAGTATAGATAAAACCTGTATATTTACCTGTTTTTACTAACAATATTTGGTCCTATTTACTATGGTCCCCCCGTAGTAGATGCTAACCTGCCGTTATGATATGTTGTGCGGAATCTGCAGTATTGATAGTACATGAGCTGTAAACCATACCATACAGGATCAGGAATACACATTATTTGAATGATCTAGATCATGCAGTGAGAATCGATGATCTGTCCGATGATCTGTTGGTCTCTATTCGTGGGTCCCTACAGGGTATGTAGCGGAATACAGCGTGGCCGGGCATATGAGATACGTTATATTTTTTTATCAGAGTCCAAACGGCGAGAGCGGTGCTTGGTGTGAAGAACGGGAAGCCAGTGCAAAGAAAGGCCCATACAGCGGCACAGCCTCCGTTTCGTTGTAAATTCTGGTAAGAGCCCATCTTAACGGGCAACACGAAATTTGTTCAATCAGATGCACAAATTAAATTAGAAAAAAAAAAATCAAGTCAAATTGAAAGAACCGAAAGTCCTCGATAAGATGGGCCCTAATCTCTGTATCTGTACACATATAGATATATTGTACAATATGAATCGCGGTGTCGTAATCTAAAACTGTCAAGTAGAAATACGTGTTGAAGTGATCGGCGGCACCACCCTTTCCAAACATGCTTCGTACGTGTGTATAAGAGACCTGTCTTTTGGGGCGCGTCAAAGCCAAAGTTTGCCATTTGACCGTCAAATGCATATTTTGGTCTCCGTACACTATTACGGGGGACCATAGTAAATAGGACCAAATATTGTTGGTAAAAATAGGTAAATATATAGATTTTTATGTATACCATAGGTCCTATTAACTATGGACCCCCGTAATAGTTTTACTGCAGGGGACGGTCTCCTCCTATTAATATTAGTAGCATCTTTGCTTTTAGAGCGATCGCGTGCCGTAGGAGTCGCTAACCTTTTCCCCATCCTTTGTCGCATCCTCTGTTGCTTGGTCGAGCCAGCCGCTAGATGGCAAGATCCACGCCCGAAAGCGGGCGCTAACGGTCAAATCTTGGAGCACCGTTAAGGATCTCAAGGATATTCTGCAGATCTTGCTGCACCTGCCGGCAGCCTCACAGGTATCGTGTTATGATACTGCTGTGTTTAACTATGGTAGTATGTATGTTAGTTGTTGCGGGGGTCTCTTTTTTTGCCATTGTTAGTATGTGCTGTGATGGGTGTCTAGGGCATAGGACTATTAATCGTGGTGTCACTTACGTAATCAGCTCACGTTTACCGTCCTTATGTTGCATACAGGCTCTTTTTTTCATTGCATGAACTCGTACTCGTGTACGGCTGTACGGCAGGCAGTCTTTACGTACCGGCTGGCGTGCTGCGCTACGTACTGCTCACACGGGCTCTGTTTACGTGACTGCTGTACAGCAGTTACTACTACTCTGTAGTACCGTACAAGGTACCAGGTAGCTATTATACGTACGTAGCAGCTGGTGTATACATGTACACAGGATTCGGGAAACGAGCGCTCATGAAATACAACGATGAACTTGTTTCTTGTTTCTTGCTCTTGTTCCTATGATAGTAGTGATGAAAAATATATACATACTGTACTGGTACTGCACCATACTATTAATAGTGATGGTGATGGTGATAGTGATAGTGATAGGTACCCTGGTGCGTGATTTCGTTATTCTGCTGTACCGTACGCCACACCATTGCCGCCCGGGTTGGTGCGTCCAAACTGAACTGCTTCGCGTTCGATTGGGTACTCGTGGAAGCTGCTGTGGTTTGCTTTCTGCTCTCTTCACGTGCGATTTTCCATTCGGGATTCGATGTTTTACGAGGTGCCTCCAACCTAGCGTGAAACGCGTGGGGTGTGATAAGACACGCCCTGCTCCGTGCCACGAGCTTCCGGGCCGAGTTTCTCCAAACCCAGGAAGGCGCACACAACCAAAATGGTGGCTCATCGCTTGGCCTTTGCGCTTTCCCCATTGTCGCGAAAATCACCTTCCGAACTGGCCCGAGGGGGGTGTGTTGTCGTCCGTGTTATGTAGAACAGCGGTATCTCGTATGAGTACTTGCCATGCTAAGGGGTCTGAGGTTTCGATACTGCCCACTGGCGTAAAGTCGGACACCTGACCTACCGTTGTGGGTAGTGAACAGTAAGTAGTACGTACGTATTGAAGGCTGGATACGTGCACACCAGGGTATGCTGTTGAGCACAGCGTATTCTTATACTGGTACTGGTAGAACGTACGTACGTATCAGGTACTGGTTTATGATATCGCCAGATGCAGAGACGTCTGACCACGTGTGCGGAGTAAAGCATTTGAGGATGGCCTGTCGCTCCAGGACACAAGGACCGTCTGTCTGAACACTACTCGCGAGTTTTGGGGAGATGGTCCTCACGCCAGATATACTGTATCAGGTAGCTATTAGTAGGCAGACAAATTATTTTTTACCTTTCGCCCGTTTTTTTTTTTAGCAAAAAAAATGCCTCATGAGAAGAACACCCCCCCCCCCCCACCCCTCAGTGGCTACACCAGAAATTAAATTAATTCATTGATGCTGTCATCCATATGCAAGAAAACGCGCCTCTAGAGCGGTTCTGAGTAGAGGATGGAGCTCACCCTTCATGCGACTCGCCCAGCAACACCTCACGGCGCTTCGCGCTTGATGCAAGCAGTGTCTGCCTGGTCGGTGATGCGAGGGTCTATGGTCATATGACTACGGCCATGCACGATAACATGAATACCCCCCACCCCTCCGGCAAAGAGTCGGGTGACGTCGTGGAAATGATGTATCGTTGGAAACTTGAAAGCATACGTATTTTCGTTGGCAAAAGGCATGTAGCCGTCGGTGGAAAGATAGCAGTCGGCGAAAATGTAGCCGTTGACTTGTTCCCCCTCTTGTGACCCGCCCAACCGCCTCTGTCCGTGTCGCCCCCGCCCCCGCCACCGCCACCTCCACCTCCGTCGCCGGTTTCGATATGGGTTTCGCTTTTAATTTATTTTTTTGATAATATTAATGTTCAGGCATACCGGTGGTTGCCTCAACCCCACGATGGGCCCAAGGTCCATACGTATATCCCCTTGTGTTTAGACACCACATTTGGCTTTGACTACTGCTGCTGTATGTCCGCCCGTAATATATGCTGGTGCATGGTACCTGGCCTTACCTGGTTCGTGTTTCGTTTTTTTTTTTTCCTCGCCCGACGCGCCGGCCGTTTTCAATGTTCAGCGACTGTTTTTCCGAGGTGGTGAGCTGCGCAACCCGCACACTCTCCAGGACTGCGGGGTCTACAGAGACGGTCAGACAGTGTACCTCGCTTCTTCTCCCCAGGACGAGATGGGCAAGCCGTACAGCCTCGAGCCGTTTCTTGGCGCCGGCGGCCTCCCGCGATCGCTGTCGAGGGTTCTGGGGCAGGTTGGTAGCAACAAAATGTGGCAAATATGGCCGGGATAAGGCCAAAAGTGACGATTTAGATCAGGTATTCGGAAGGAAGAAAGAAAGAAAGAAAAACGACACGCCACGCCACGCTTTTTCGTGAGTCATAGACTGGGGGGAGGGGCGGCGTACTCATTTTGTTGCTTGCGTTATTAAGTTGATCATTGATGACATATCCGTGTCGGGGCGGAGCACCGTTTCTACTTTTACTAGGGACACCTTCGACAGTTGGGCAAGGGGGGGGGGTATACTATACCAGGTATTGTATTTAACCAATTGAGCACAATTATGAAAATACGTACGTATCTTGTTTTAATTTATCTGAAAGAATGTTGACCGTTCTGGCTTTGTTTGTTTATCATTTTTGACCTTGGGAAGGAGTGTGCTTGAGGTTGTTTACTTCTGTATTATTTACGTGTACTCTCGTTTAGACACGGTTGAAGAAAGTGATGATTCGGCCAGGGGTTAAAAAAAAAAATGATGATGATTTAGCCAGGCTAGAAAGAAAATTCGATTCGGCTACGCACGCATAGGTCGTGATAGAAGCAGTGGCGCATTGCTATCTTGTTCTTGTTTGCTTTTCGTGTTTCCGCCACTGCTTCTGCTGCTGCTGCTGCTGCTGCTGCTGCTGATGCTAATGCTGCTGCTGATGCTGCTGCTGATGCTGCTAGTGCTGCTGCCGAGGCTTTGGGAAGGAACATGTATAGATTTTGTTGACTTTGCGCTGCTGCTGTACACAAAAAAAAATATCGCGTCGAAGCACTTGTGCCCTGACCGGCTGCGAGACGCGATAGTTGAAGGCCCTATGTTGATCGACTTTGTTGTGGAGGGTCAAAAACATTGTGCAAGGTAAGGCCGAGGCCGGTGAACTGGGGTGTTGTTCCATCACTTTTTTCTTATCCTAAGCACGATGGGTGCGCTGGATGTCAACGGGTAGAGCTTCGCGTACAGTAGTAACGATTAATGTGAACATTGTTTGCCTGCTCGGACCATGGGTGTTCTGGATGTCGATGGGTGGAAACGATCGAAGTTACTACTAGTTCATATTGAGTTTTTTGCCTGCCCCCCCGATTTGCCTGCCTGCCGGCCTGCCTGCCTGTCTGTCTGCCTACGTGCGTTCCTGTGGGCATGCTTGCCTTCCTGCCTGCTTGCCTCATGTTCAGGCGAGGCGCGGCCTTGACCGCGGCTTCAAGCCGGAGCTGACTTTAGAGGGCACGGGAGGAACCTACTTCCTCCAAGACGCCGCACGGCAGAAAGTGGCCGTCTTCAAGCCTCAAGATGAAGAGCCGTTCGCTCCCAACAACCCAAGGTGAGCCTGTCTTGCCTTGCCTTGCCTCGCCACGTTTTTTTTTTGTCTTTTTCTTGAAAGTTCTTTTTTTTGCGTTTTTTTTTTTGTGTTAGTCCATACCCCAGTAGAGTTTTTTTTTCGTGTCATCCCTCGGGCGTTTGAAGGGTTGTTTTTTGGGCCATCCATTGGTTCTGCTTTATGTCAGGAAAGAAAAGAAAAACAAGCACATGTTTGTTTTCGACTTTTTTCAACAGCTCCTGACTCTGCCGATAGGAGCCGTCGGTAGGAGTTGTTGAGCTGTCGGTAGGAGTTGTTGAGCCGCCGGCATTGGTTGTTGAGCTGTCGGTAGGGGCTGTTTAGCGTCGGTAGGAGTCGTTAAACCATTGGTAGGAGTTGTTGGGCCGTCGGTAGGAGTTGTTGACCCGTCGATAGGAGTTGTTGATGGTCTACATGGTGATTAGTGCGAGGTGTGAAAGCTTAACGCTTGGACGTTTTGCAACTGCACCCACGTCGTTCGATTCAAAACGCTTGGAATTAGTGCGGGGTGATTTTTGTAGTAGAAAAGAGGTTTCAAGTTGTAGAATAAAACCTGTTGGGAGTTGAAGGCATGCCTTAAGGGACAAACACTGTCGAAAAAGGGCGACGAATTGAGCACAATAGGGGATGTGTCCGAGCTGCGATGTAAGGAGTTGTATGGAGTTGTATGGCATGCGCGCAGCATCGACAGTGGTGGTACTGTTCCTATTAATAGGCGCTTAATAGTTGATACCAGACATCAGGTAGGATCGGACCCGTCTTGTGTTTGGTCGCTATGCTTTGCCTAGTAATCAAGTTGATCGAGTCAGTCACAAAGGGGTTGGTGGGCAAAATAGTCTCTCATGACACCCTTTTGTTGTTGTTGCTGCTGTTTTTGTTGATGGTGGTGATGGTACTGCTGGTGTTGTTATTGTTGGTGCTGGTGTTGGTGTCGCTGTTTGGCTTTTGTTGTAGCTGTTGCTGTGAGTTTTGTTGTTTTGAGTTTTGTTTCTCAATGCTGTGACTCACCTGGCATGTTGTTCATGCCATTCTTCCTATTTTGGCTCGTGGAACGCTGCTCTGCTGTTTGGATGATTGCCGTGCCCGCAGGGAAGCGATGCAGGGGGATTAGGGGGGGCGCGGTGTCTATGCGCCCCGGAATTGATGCGGGGGAATCATACGTGAGAGAAGTGGCGGCCTATATACTGGTGAGAGCGTTATGTGGGAGGCGCGGGGGGTACTCCAAGGAATCAGGCTTGTAAACAATATTGTTGTCGCTGGCATTGAGTTGTTGTTCGTAGCTCGTTGTTTAAACGTAGTAATAGCTTGGTTCATTTTCTTTTTTTTTTTTGTTGGTGAAACTTTTCAATTTTTCTTGTTGCCACTTTCAAAATTTGTCGTCGATTCAATTTTTCAGAGTCGTCACAACTTCTGTGTTCAAATACAAAAAAAAGTGGATGTTGGTGTGTTGCCATACATGATTCGTTGCTGGAGTTGATGTTACTGTTGTGTTTTTTTTTCGGCGTTGACGGCTCTGCGTCGTGCGTTCCCTGGCTGCAGGACGATTTGCACCTGCACGGAGTCCCGGCGACGACTCTCGTGGAGGCCAAGCATCCGGCATTCTGCTACTGGGACCACAAGGAGCGGAAGAAACTCGGCAGCTTCCAAGAGTTCGTCCGGCACGATATGGTGGGCTTACCGAACGGCATCATCATAGTTTCCCACCCCACCCCACCCCCCCCCCATCATGTGATATGGAAGAGGCTTATTACTATCGAAAAAAGCGATCGCTATCCCAGGAGATAGATGGTGGCCACAAAAGGTGAAACCGGAAGGGGATAAGGTAGGCATAAAAAATCATGTGACAGACGAAAAAAGGAAATGAGCGCCCAACTGGACTGGACGTGTCTCTATCAGGTATAGGAACGGTGCTCCGCTCCGAAAGGGACGCGTGGTCAGTGGTCAAATGACTGAGGCAAGCGACGAATGTCTGCCTGGTCGGTGAAAACCGGACGCGCTCGGCATTGTAGGGATGCAAGGGTCTACGGTCATCCGACCACGGGCATGCATGATATCGAGTACCCCCGCCCCCCAACCCTACCCTACGCTACCTCATGCGTATTGTGCCGCATGCGGGTGATTCCGGACCTTGTGAGTAGTGCCGTGCGCGTACCGTTTGACGCCCTTTCGTTGATTAGTGCGGCCTTCCCCCCCCCCCCCTTCTTTTGTACCGGAAGGTGGAGCCGGACCGAGAGGCACGTCCGGTAGAACCTTTAACTTGATTAAAACCTGAACGTCGATTTCGTTCTTGGAGGTGCTGTTTTCGTTTTTTTTTTTTTTGCCGCTTTCGCAGTGAAGGGGCTGGTTTAGACGCGGCGATGAGAAATTAGCGCGACTTCCCCCCCCCCCCCCCCCCCCCCCCCCCCCCCCCCCCCCCCGACGCTGTCATCCATTTCCAAGAAAGTCCGCTTCGCAAGCGGTTTCTTAGTAGGATACAGCTCACCCTTAATGCGGCTCGCTCAGCACCTCCCCCTATATCATGTACCTGGTGTATATATTTTTAGATTCGGTTGGCGTCGGTTGGCGACGACGCTGTAAAACACGCCTCTCACTGCGTGAGCTATAGACAGCCAGGGTACTTTTTTTTTTTTTTTTTTTTTTTTTTTTTTTTTTGGCGCTTACCACGGCTGGCGGTCAAGTTAGATCATTTTTGTGCGGAGAGAACCTTTACTCCGCACAAAGCAAGGGGGATGTTCGTATCACACAGTGTTCAAGGTAAGGCACCCACGAGGCAGTTACATAGTAAACCCTTTGCTGTCTCTGGAAGTGGCCGCGCCAGAAATTAAATCTATTCATTGATGCTGTCATCCCTATGCAAGAAAATCCGCCTCTAAAGCGGTTCTTAAAAGGATGCAGCTCACCCTTCATGCGACTCGCCGGACACCTCACGGCGCTTCGCGCTTGGTGCAAGCACTGTCTGCGTGGTCGGTGAAAACCCGACGTGCTCCGTCCCGGCATTGTAGGGATGCGAGGGTCTATGGTCATACGACCACGGTCATCCATGATAATGAGTACACCCCCCCCCCCCCCTCCTTCCCACTTTCCGCCTGCCCCCTCAGCTCCTTCCCGCTTCTCACCTTTCCCCTTCCCGCCTCCTCTTCTCGTATTCCGCCTCTCCCCTCCCCCTTTCCCCCCTCTGCCACGGCCTCCTTTCTTCCACCCCGGGCGGCCTTACCAGGTGGTGGAGGACATCTCCCCCTCGCGGCTGACGCCGAGAGAAGTCCAAAAAATCGCTTTGTTGGACATGCGTATTCTAAACCGCGACCGCAATAGTGTCAACATCCTCGTGCGCAGCCGCCCTCGACGCAGCTGCAGCTTCTCCGACCGGGCGCGGCAGGCGGGCGGTGGCCGCCACGTACGCCGTGATAGCAGCGACGGCAGCATGGGACAGCTAGCGGCTGCTGCGGCTGCATCAGGCTCGGGAGGGGGCCCAGACCCGAACCCCGGGGTCGGGGCTATGCCTGGTGGGAGTTATAGAGGTGGGGGAGGCGACGGGGGGGGGGGGGGGAGGAGGGAGTGCGCGGCGGTTGGCGCGGTTTCAGGAGGGTAAGACGGAGTACGAGTTGATTCCGATCGACCACGGGCTGTGCCTCTCGGACGAGCTTGTCATCGATTGGTGCGACTGGTGCTGGCTCAATTGGCGGCAGGTTAAGGAGGTGGGTGGGTGTTTTTTTTTTTTTTTTTTTTTTCTTTGCTGAGTGGGGGGGGGTGGGCTAGGAACATGTCGGTTGTTGCAAAGTGTTCGTGTTGCGTGCGTGTGCGTGTGTTCTTGGGGTCGGTGCATTCGTGCGTTTTCACGAGACAGTAAAAGGCGTACCGCGTGAGGAGGGTTTCTAGCTGTGATGGCGTTATCGCTCCTTTTTACGTCAGGGGGTAGGGGACGGTGGGAGGGGGCAGTAGTTGATAGAGGAAGTGCGATTAGCTCGAGGGTAACTGGAAGACGCGTTCGTCTTGAATGTAATATGTAGCGGCGGCGGGGGGCGGAGAGGGTTGTCCTGGCTATCTCTTTTTTGCTAAATTTCGACCGAAGTCGGCGGAAATCGGCCTTGGTGAGCTTTGTGTGTACCAACCACTCTGGACGGAAGCGCGAGGAATATTTTGTCCTCATGTATTTTTAACGCTCCCAAAAATTCGCCCATAGTGTCATGTTTTTTAATGTGTGTGTCTCTCTGCTGGAACTTGTTTGTTTTGCTGCTGTCGGAGTGCTTCCAAGTGTTTTAAGAGGCATCAGAGGGAAGGTAGGCTGGCAGAGGTAGTAGGGGCGGCTGCGCGCGGAACCGTGGTACGTGAGGGATCGTTGCTCCAGCCTCCTTCGCCCGTGTGGCACATACCCTAAATGAGATTCGCGCTGCGGCGCATGACACTGGCTGGCGGCAGCGCTGTTTTCTCCCTTTTGTCCTTGCGCCACTCGCCGAGCTGTCGCCCTTCCCTGCCCGGTTCTGTCCTGTCCTGCCATGCTCGTGTCCTTGCGTTGTTGTTGTTTTTGCGTCCAGCCGATCGATCCCGAGTTGTACAACTACATCCAGTCCTTCAACCCGGAGGAAACTGCGGAAAAGCTTGGCGACGCCCTTAACATACCCGAGTCGTGTCTAAAGAACTTGCGCATCGCGGAGACACTGCTGAAGGAAGGGGTGGCCGCGGGTCTAACGCTGTTTGACATCGCCTGGTAAGGGGCATACCTGATGCCAGTATCTTATAAACTTATTCAGTTGTCGAATTGGCCTGAATGGTCTCCGGCAGAGCTTAAAACTTAATAAGAGCCCTAGGAGTAGTCCTCCGGACGGTTCCTGAATTAGCTTCCAGTCGTCCGAAAAAATTGGTTTGTTCAAAAAAATATGTTTCCAGAAACCAGAGGGTTTGAGAGAGTACACTGGGCACTGGACACACTCTAGCTGGTAGCTGGTAGTCTACCATAATTTACAGCTCGCACAAACGATAAAATGGGCTTGATGCACCGATATATCAGAATTCCGTGAGTGTGTTCGAGCTTGTACACGGGTTGAAACCCTCTCCCCCCCCCCCCCCCCCCCCCCTCTTCGTTTCCCAACCATCTTATCGCGGCGGGGGCACAAGCCACGAGTTGAGTTAATTAATGACTACCAGGTACAACACATTTTCCGATGTTCACCGTTACTGAAATGCACCATGTATACCCGCCACGGTGTGACAAGCTTAGCGGTGATGGGTGCTGCTGGTGGCGATGGGGATGGTGGTAGGGGTAGGGTTAGGGTCAGGTGGTGGTGGTGGCGGTCGTGGTGGTTACTGAAATATATACTCGCCACGGTTTGAACGTAACCTGAGTGGTGGTGGTGGTGGTGGTGGTGGTGGTAGCGGTGGTAGCGGTGATGGTGGTGGTGGTGGTGGCGCCGCGTAGTAGGTGTATCGCGCGTGCGGCGAACACGGTAGAACGGAAAGAAAACAAAGAGGATGTCGTTCCAGGATTGGATTGCGATCGTCGGTCCTCGAGGAGGTCGGTCGTGTCAATCAGTCTCACGCGCTACCACCTGTGCCCCACCTTATGAATATTGTACCACGGTGATGTCGATAGCCACGGCAATCGATGGCGATATATAGCAGAGATGATGCTCGGTGGTCGTCCCCTAAACGGACACACCACCTTAGTGCCGCCAACTGCTTCCCTTTGTTGACGGCTGTCCCCTCTCCCCCCCCCCCCCCCCCCCGACGCCTCCTGGTTCTTCCTTCCGGCGCGACAGCATCATCAGGCGGGAAGACTTCGATCAGGTTTCGGAGCTGGAGACGGTGGTCGCGCGTGCCAAGTGAGTAGTCGCAATATCGTATTGGTGATTACTCTTTCGTGATCCGGCAAGGAACGATTGGGGGCACTACCTTTTTCGTGCGTAAAAGTTGGTTTTGCCGCGCGTCGAAAGGATGTTTGTTGGTTTGTGTTGTTTTTGTGATTGAGAAGGTTGCGAAATAGCTGCTCATTGAAAACCAAGAAGAGGATACATGGTTGCCCAACAGCCACTACGGGGAGGGACGGGCTACGATTTAGGGCGACTCGATTAAAGAAAAACGCCTATTTAGGGGGAGGTTAAATGGCGTGGCACGGGCATGCTCAAAGCTTTTCACAACAACCATTCCAGTTTAAGAAAAATACCGGTTTGAGATAAATGTACCAAGCCTGATACACCCCTCTCTTCAATCGTCTTTTTTAAAAATATAGTCTAGGAGACATTTTTCTTGTTGAAACGAGAAGACAAAAAAAAAACGTGAGCTGCGAGATCGGAAACTCCGCAAGGATCATCTTTGCAAGCTTGGTAGTGTGACACTTACTTCGACCGCTTGTTTTTTTTTTTTTTGTTTTACTGCCCGTCGGATGGATGGTTCATTCGCTTGGTGTTTAGTTCTCGACCGTGAGTATACTCTCGTGCGCCCGGGACTCCTTTCGTCCCAATGTTTTTTTATGTTTTTTTTTCATCTTTCGGCTTCTAAACGCAACGTGGTGCATCTGTGCATATCGTGACGAACACCATGTGCGGATGGATTAGGGCAGACGCACAGGCTGTGCTGTACCGTGTGCTCAGCGGCATGGCGCGTTGTGGCTTCGCGCGCTAACCATGTGAAACCAAGAACCAATAGAATCTAAACTAAACTACGCGGGTCATATTCCAATCTACCAACAGTACGTAGACGATGCCAGTCCAAATAGTTTTGGTAGACAATGTCAGTCTAACGTAAGAGGTTGCCAAACAAAATAGACCATGTGTCAGCCTTAACCAAAACTCTGCCCGTCTAACCTACAGCAGTAATACTCTATTAATAGGCAGTGTATAGCAGACATAATTACGAACTGAAATGAACTGCACTGAACTGGATTGGACCGACACCGAACCGAACCGAACCGAACCGAACCGAACCGAACCGAACCGAACCGAACCGAATCGAGCAGAACCGACAACGACGCGTCTAGTTTTTTCATACTTCCTACTATTAATAGGTGATGTTAACCCCTCAAGAACGACACTCGCGTGGTTGCGACGAAACACCTGGAATTAGAGTCAGACGTAGGTTTATGTACAGTACAAATCTAAAAGGGTTAGCCAAACCGAACCAAACCCAACGCTGTCGTTCCGCGACCCGCCGCCGCCGTCAATCAACACCCTCCGACAATCAGCGAGTTGGCTCGCGCGGCGGTGGACCACCAAACCTCCGTGGCCCCCTCCAAGCACACCCTCAACCTCGCCTCTAAAAGCCTAGACTCCAGCAAGAAGAGCCGCCCGCGGCAGACATCATCGGCCGGCGGCGGCGGTGGTAGGTCGGACAGCTTAGACTTGACCGCGGAAGACAAAAAGGGATGGTTAGACGCGGCGAAGGCAGAGGAGGAGGAAGCGCTTGCCGCCGCCGCCGCCGCCGCCGGGCAAGCCCCGACCAAACAGCCGGCTTTCTACGCACACGAGAGCTCGACGGACGCTAGCAGCGAGGACGTTCCCACGCTTTCAGACTTCCGCATCTCCGCGGACAGCATGGATGGGAGCGGGGGGGAAGGGTTTGAGGGGCCCCGGCCTCTGCGCATTTGGGCACCCCCCCCGGGGACGGCGTCATCACGTTCGCGGGAAAGCCCGTCTTCGCAGGTGGCATTCTTGACCGGGCTGGGGAGTGGGGGCTTGGGTTCACCTCCCCAATCGGCCGAGTCGGACACGGAGCTTGCCTCGCCAGTCGGATTTTGGCGCGAGAAATTCGAGACTATCGACGCGCGCAACGCTTCCCGCTCTTTCTCCGGCTGGGAGGACAACTCCTCTGTCGAGGGGGTTTCCCCCAAGTTGGGTAAGGCGGTAGGTGGGAGGGGCAGCAGTGGTGGTAGTGGTAGTGGTGGTGGTGGCGGCGGCGGCGGTGGTCCCGGTTGGCAAGGTAGTGGTCGCCCACCGCTCATTGTTGGGGACCACGCGACCACCGCCGGTGCTTTCGCCACTGCCGGTGCTGCGGCCGGCGCTACCGCATCTGTCTCCGCTGCCGCTGCCTCAGTGTCCACAGCCTCGCCGGAAGAGAACACGGACAGCGCCAGAGAGGATCTGGGCGCTGCTAGGGTCGGTCGCAAGCTTTTCTCATCGCCGGAGAAAAAGCGGCCGCCTCTCATCGTGAAAGCTCCGGCCGGTGCGATGTCCGCAGCCCTCGAGCCCATGGCAGAGGGCGACCACGAGTCTCCGCTGCCCGGCGGATCGCAGAGCGGCGAATCGCAATCTCCTTCTGATGCCCTCCCCCCCTCCTCCTACACCGCCTCCTTTCTGGGTCACTTCAGCGGAAGCGGCGAAGGAGAAAGCTGGGGCGGGAGGGTGTCCAGACGACAAGGAAACCGTGGGAGGACTCGGATGGCGTAGGGGGGATGCGGGGCTGGTTGTCCCCGAACCTTTCCCCCCGAAGCCGCGTTCCGTGACCATTCAGCAAGTTGTTCCGCAGAGGGCGGCTAGGATAGGAGATGCGCCGGGGGGGGGTAGGGAAGCGAAGCGGCCTCTAGGTGGCCCCCGCCCCGCGACAACGTCCCCGACGCTGCCCATGGGAGGGGAGCAGAAGTCGAAGATGCCGAAGGAGATGCAGGTGCTGACGCCGGGGGTGAAGATTGTCCGCAGCTACAGCTACCACGGACTCGGCAGCATGGCCCTGTACGATTCCGCCAGGGGGTGAGTGAGAGTTTTACGTTCGTTTTTTTTTTTTTTTTTTTTTGCGTTTTCGGTTCCTTTGGCTGTTTGGTGGCGTTTTTTTTTTTTTTTTTTTTTTTTTGGTTGTGTTTTTTTTTTTCTTTTTTCCTCTCCGGCGGACGGGGTAAAATGATACCTGTTAAGTTTTTTTTTAGGGACAAGCTACTTGGAACTAGTTTAGGGCACGTTTTACGGCAGTGAAAGGGAATTCAGCTTTTGGTTGTCCAATATGAAGGTGCTGCTGTTGCATACGATGTCGGCCCGCCCTGACTCCCCCAGGTCAGGTGCGATGGAGTGACATCGCCACCCGGGAAGGGGAGTTCTCGGTGTAGATGTCGTGAATTGGTCTTGTTCCCCGTCGCGGTGCGTGTGGGTGCAGGGGGTTTTCGGTTTCCGGGAAACGTTGTTGTTGTGTCTTTTTCTCGCATGATTCTTCATTAAGTCTCCTAGTCTCCCGCTCTCGTGGTTTGTGCTTTTCGGCAGCGTTGCATTGGCTGCCTGCCGCCCTTACCCTTCACCGGCACGCGACAAACTTAACCTATTAGGACCACACTCCCGTACTGGGCACAAATTACTTGGAATTAGTGTAACCGAATACGTTTTGAACAGTGCAGCAAGTACTGAAAGGTAAGAAGATTTTGAAGCTCAGATTTTTTCGCACGGTTTTTGCCCGAAAACGTGTATACCTGGTACCTGGTATATATGCGCGTAAAAAACAAAAAATATGAAATTAGTGCAGGAAACACCCTATGTCACGTACCACTCTGATCCGAAACACGTTCCCCGTTTGTACGGTTAGTATGGTGTTATACTCTTGATAGTATCAAGCGGAGATTATATTCCCGTACCAGGTAATAGTTCGAGTGAACCTTGCCCCAAAAATACCGTTTCTTAACCCTGCATGTATAGCCTGCCCCATGTTTTTCAGGAACGCAAGTTTTGTTGGAGTCCGTGTAAGACTTTTTTTTCTTCACTTCTTTTTTGTGGAAGTGTTGGATGGTGTCGCGTGATTTATCGCCGAATTGTTCGTGCGTTTTCTTCCCCCCGGCCAGGGTCTATGGCGCTCCACCACTACGGCCATGCATGACACGAGTACACCCCACACCCCCCCGCGCCCCAATACTCGTCTCGCTTTTTGTTTGTGTCTGATGTTCGCCCGGGAAAAGGTCTGCCCGCTACTCCTTGCGTAAGCGCCCCAACGAAAACAGCGAGCAGTTCAAGGCCTGCTTCTTCCGCTTCCTCCGCTTCCTCCTCCGCGACCTCGTCAAGCGGCGCCACCGTAGCATCGTCAGGGAGCGTGGGGCACGCGCCGCCCGCCAGGCTGCCGAAAAATCGTTCAAGTCTTCGGGGGCCGCCGCTGCCGCCGCCGCCGCCGCTGATAGCAATGGTGGTGGTGGAGGGGGGAGGGGTGGGAGGGCGGGCGACTACGACGCCGACGATCACTTTCGGAGACGACCCCAGCCCCCGCCCCCTGCGTCGAATAGAAACGCTAGTTCCCGTTCGGGTATGCCTGCGGCCGTCACCGGGTAGGGATGTGGCTTGCCTCGGCTACGGGTATGGCGTCTTTCCCCGTTGTGGCGGTGGTGGTGGGAGTGGGAATGATTGGAGTGGTGGTGGTGCTTGCCTTGCCTTGCTTTGGGGGCTTGCGCCTGGTGGATGGCCTGGACGGGCGGCGGGGGGCGGGAGGGGGGGGGTAGGGCCGACCCCTGCTGTCGTTGCCTACCGGGCGCACGGACTGTGAATATTTTTTCCTGCTTGTCGAGGGTATGGTTGAGCAAGGTGTCTTGTGATTTGAGGAGGCGTTATTGCCTCGGAGGAGGGAGGGGGGGGGGGGGGGGGGGGGGGGGGGGGGGGGGGGGGGGGGGGGGGGGGGGGGGGGGGGGGGGGGGGGGGGGGGGGGGGGGGGGGGGGGGGGGGGGGGGGGGGGGGGGGGGGGGGGGGGGGGGGGGGGGGGGGGGGGGGGGGGGGGGGGGGGGGGGGGGGGGGGGGGGGGGGGGGGGGGGGGGGGGGGGGGGGGGGGGGGGGGGGGGGGGGGAACTTTCACCCTGCCCTTATTTTGGTCTTCTTCTTGTGGGAATACTTGCGTGGCAAGCCCTTCTTGAGACGGGCTGCTACTCGTGCTCAAGAGCATCGAGTAGCGGGAGTGTTTTCCCCGTTTTTCTGTGGCGACTGTGTATGATACAACACACGCCGCTCTGACGAGCAAGTTTGTGTTTGCTGTTGGCGACTAGCTGGTACGCCTACGTACGTATAGGGCTTTTGTTTTTCTAAACAAAGAAGAAATGCATCGCAAGTGGTCGAAGAAGTGGATACAAATGGAAAGGAGGGAATAAATGGGGCGAGAGGTTGATCGAAGAAAACGTTGCAAGGGTGTGTTGAGTAGAGTACATATTATGGGATACCCGGGTATGATAAAAAAAAACCTGGTTTTATGCGTCATACTCGGGTATGTACCCGGGTATTCACACTCGGGTATGTACCTAAGATACCTTGTGTACTATACGCACCCCTTGAAATGTTGCCGCTAGGAGGAGAAGCGGAAGTCTACCATCACAGGAAAGGGAGAGGAGTCTAGGCGTGACATGCGTTGCTGGGGGTAGTAGCTGAAACCGCAGAACCTGCCTTGTGGGCCCGTCGCGTTAAATACCCCTCTGATTGTAGTGTGTCCTCCTGCCGACCCCGGGATGAGGACATCGGTGCATGCTTTCGTTTCGTACAAGAACTATGCAGCGTTAATTGCGAAAAAGAAGTGTGGCTTGGCGTATAGGCCTTGCCGTGTGATTTGATGTCGGGTGTTCAATCTATCGCAGACGGATTGCATTCTTTTGTTGTTTTTGGTGTCAGAATAGCCCGTGTGAGGTAAGCTGAAGGACAGTAGTAGTAACAGGACGCAAAGAAAGGATGACGAACGAACACGTGACGAGAAGTCGAAAGAAGAAAAGCGAAAATCGCCGGTTTCTTTTCGTCCCACGAAGGCGTTGGATAATTTTTTTATACGCAGTAGTAGTAACACTGCTGCTGAGAGAAGGACGTACAGTAGGTTGGTGATGATTTTTTTTTTTTGTTGCGCTTTGCGCGTGTGTTGGCCTCGGCCTTGACTACCTCCTTTCGAAGGGTGAGCGACATATTAATTAAGCATGTTCTGTCTGCGGACAAACCCGCACTCTCTCTCTCTGCTTGCGAATTGCCATGTTGTCATGTTGAGCGGGTCGGCAGCATGCTCACGCGCTGCGACGATCGAATGCAACACGTTGCTGCTGCTTCTGCAGCCGCTGCTGTGTTGCAGCTTTGCTCTTTTCGGTCTTGAAACGAGAATTTTATCAGGCCCCGCCTCCGTGAATACTCACGTTATCATGTGTTGCATCAAACAGGGCGCGAAGGGTCAAAAGCTACATTTTTTCTCGTTACTAAAGCCCCCAGTTTAGTGCGATCCTCAGAACCTGTAGCCGGAACTCCTGCGTAATGTGTCCGCAAGACTCGACAACAAAACTAAAAACAAATGACCAGGCTTGCCTGTCAAGTCTTTGCCTCGTACGTGTGAGCTATCTATACCCTATTTGACTACTGTAGGTTCAAAGTAGGCGTAGGGTCCTGAGTCAGGTGGGACTCGGCGACTGTGCCTCGCTCTGGACCCCTGTTCCCTTAACGAATAGGCCTTCCAGGCAATGCGCTATTCTTTCCCGCTTTCCTTTTCCTTGACCGCAATAGGCCTTATAGGGTTGCACCATAACGACACTTGCCCCCCCTGTCCCCGGTCGGGGTGAAGCCCGACGTGCTCCGTCCCGGCATTGCAGGAATGCGAAGGTCAATGGTCGTACAACTGCGGCCATGCATAACATGAGTACAACCCCCCCCCATCCATGGAAAAAATGTACTGAGCGCCCAAATATTGGAGGTGTCTCTATCAGGAGTAGGAACGATGCTCCGTCTCGAAAGGGATGCGTGGTCAATGGCCAGGCAACAAATGAAAACGATCGCTATCCTAGGAGATAGATGGTGGCCACAGGAGGCCAAACAGGAAGGGGATAAGATTAGCAAGAAGTTTCTATGTAATCATATGGAAACAACGTAATGGGCGCCCAATTGTTGGAGGTGTCTCTATTTGGAGTGGGAACGGTGCTCCGTCTCGAAAGGGATGCGTGGTCAATGTCAGATGACTAAGGCAAGCAATAAATGAGTACACACCACCCCCCCCCCCCCCCCCCCCGCGCTACCCCCTTTTCCGCTCCCCGCTCCCCCACCTAATCCCCCCTCCCTCCTGACCCCCCCCCCCTGATGTTGCGGGTGTCTCTATTAGGAGTGGAACGGCGCTCCGTCTCGGAAGGGATGCGTGGTCAATGACCAAGCAACAAATGAGTACGCCCCCCCCCCCCTCCCCTCACTCCCGCCCCCCCCCCCTGCCTCATGACACCCCTCCTCCCGACCTACCGACCCCCCCCCCGGCCCGCTCCCGACCCCCCCCCCCCGCCCCCCCCCCCCCCGCTTGTCGCCAAAACCAAACACCTGGTATGTTGCCGAACATCAAACAACCCTCACATACACATTGAGCACATACCCCGTGGGTGCATCTATCATAGAGCTTTTCCTTCACGCACAACACACAGCATGGGTGGTGTTTTCGACTCTGCGAAGCGGCGTTACGGTTGAAAAAAAAATCCAGAGGGAAGAGGGGATACTGCAGAAAAAACAAAGAAGCCCAAACAGCACACAGCAAAGAGTACCTACCAGGCATTACATTAAAATATATACGTCGTTCTCTATTTCAACAACAACAGATCATAGTGATCATGGTTGTTGCACTCGTACATACATCTAACATGGCACGTACCAGGTACGTATCATACGCACAATATGCCCGTTCACCCGTTCGTTCTTCAAATGTTCGTACTTCTCCGAGTTTTGTACATCGTATGAACGAAAAATGAATGACGAAGGCGAATGTTGTGTCTGACGAGTGAGAGTCGAGTAAGGGTCTATACTATTGACTGGTGTTGTATAGTTCCGAGTGGGAGTCGATTGTCGATTGTGTGTACGCACCAGGGTATGTATGTATTCTGACCTGTGCAGGTTGCATGTAACGTGTAACGTGTGGGGCAGTGGGCAGTGGGCAGTGGGCAGACGGGGGCTGGGGGGGTGACGACGAAAACGACAACGGCGACGGCAACAACATAATAATGATAACGAACGGCAACGATGGTTTCACACCTTCACGCTTTTATTTTCGCTTTCATCATCGGTAGGAACTGCTTGTGCAGTGTGGTGTAGTTCCACCTGAAATACTACCTACACCAAGCGCTACTGTTGTTGTAGTATTAATAAATAGTACCACTATGTGTAGTACCAGTACCCAACACAGGTATACAGCTGCTTATAGCAGTATAATTATTAATGATAGATATAAATATGTATGAAATACAGGTAGGTATATATTGTTACAACCGGTAAGTTACTGCTTCTAGAATATATATTGTTGTATGTACTATTGATACTCGTATACCTCATGGTAAGTTTGTATGTGTGTGACCTGGTGCCTCTGTATGGTAAGGACCTAGGTACGACACTTTTACTTTTCATCGCATGCATGCATGCATGCATGGAGAGTGGAGAGTTGACCCCTTTATTGATACGTACGTGAATTCAATGATCAACACATTGTTGCATGATGATACAACGCGCTCCAACCCATCACGAACAACCAACTATACGTAATGAATGATACCTTATCGGGCGAAAAATGCCAAATCATCTGACGTATTCGTTAAAAAATATTGAAATTCAATTACTACTTACTGCTGTGCGGTATACCTATGATGGCATTTTGTCTACCCAACCACACATATACATCCAGCAGGCAGCGGCAGCAGTATAATTATAGTCGTAGTAGTACAGCAGTATTAAAAGTACTACAACACAGTATAGCATCGCCCGAACAGGGAAACGGACAGGACGACAGTACAGACAATTGCTACTACAGTATGTATACTGCGAGTTCTTATTAATAGTAGTAGTATTATAGTAATTATATATATATGTTAACAACTACCTTGCTTGGTACTAGTGTATTAATACTATTACGGGGGGGCATAGTAAATAGGACCAAACATTGTGAGTAAAAATACCGAATTATATAGTTTTTTTTTGTGTATACCGCAAGTCCCATTTACTAATAACCGTAACAACAGCAGTATAATATTAATATTACGGGGGTCCATAGTTAACGGGACCAAATTTTGTTAGTAAAAATATGTAAATATATAGGTTTTTATGTATACCATAGGTCCTGTTAACTATGTACCCCCGTAATAGTAGATATTAATACTATTAACATGAAAATACTCTACCAGTAGATCTTACGTATCACAGATAGATGTAACATTTGGTCTTTGTACTCGTACGTATTAATAGGTGCTGACTGCTGCTGTGCTGACTGAACAGTTAATAGTTAAAAAAAATGGTCCAGGACCGGTTCTTCTTCAGTCCTCCTACACAATACGTCCTGACTGAGTCTCCTGATATGATACGTACAAAAAAAGGCGACAACACTGGACCCAATCGTGCTGGATGTGCTGATATAAGACTGAGAAACTGAGAGACTGAGATGAGAGCTGAGTGACAGGGAGAGAGTCGCCCTGCAGTAGAGTGTTCAGAATGTGATCTGGAACAATAATAACAAAACCAAAAAGAACAGCACGAACAACAACTACACTATTACGGGGGTCCATAGTTAACGGGACCAAATTTTGTTTGTAAAAATAGGTAAATATATAGGTTTTTATGTAAAACATAGGTCCTTTTAACTATGGACCCCAGTAATATCAAGTATTAATACAGGCAGTACGTACTTCAAAGAAGTCGCTTGTTGTGTTGCCGTACTACTGATGAGATTATAGTATGTGTCCAGAGATTATGATATGTGACCAAGAGTGCCCGAAGGCAACAATGATACCTGGTACATTTTGCAGTATGAAATCTGTTCGAATAATGTTCGACGAAATGGTGGGATCTTCTTAATGGACGATGTTATCCGGTCATGTCATGAAAGCACTTGCGAAAATGCTAAGAGACCGCGGTTTGACGCCTTGACTGACCGTCCTCGGTTTCCCAAGTCAGTATATTAAGGGTAAAATAATACTTGACGCGTCTAAATTAGCGGTCTCCTAGCACCTGGACCCTACTTTTATTTCGAAAACATGCTCAAAATCAATCGTTTTTTAACCAATCACAGGCCAGCAGGTTTGAATTCAGGCATTGGCATATGTAAATCCCTCAAACTCCTCCAAACCAAAACAGGCAACCCCGTCTTCACCTCACTCCTCCTCTCGCGCGCAAGGGTAGGCCACAGGAAGGCACCACGTGGAAGGGCGCGCGTCTGGTCTTGTTCTCCGCGGGCGTGACCTTCTCTCCCGCGAAGACTCACCCAAGCTTGCGCAAAGTGTTCTACAAAATTGGGGACGTTTGAATTGTGCTTTTGGCCAGAGGGGACCCTCCTCTTTTGCCTTGCGTTTCAAATTGTGGTTGCGCGCGCTGTCGCTAATAGCTCAGACCTTGGCGCTACCCTACATCTCTCCTACCACCCAAGCGGCAACTCGGCCCAGCAAAGGCCGTGCGCATCCTCAACGCCAGCCCTTCGTGGATGTCTACGTCTCGCTAGGTGAGGTGACGTGGAGTGAAAAGATTTGCGCGCGTGGACGAAGCGGAGGCAAAACGTTTTGAAAAAGTTCAATCAACCAGCGCACCACCACCGCACCGCGTCCAGCAGGCGAAGTCCTCTCCGAGATTCTACTGCACCTCCTCTCAGCGCGCGTAGCCTCACATGCGAAGCGCGTTCCCGGACACGCCGCGCAGACCTCTACCCCTACGGCGCGTGGTGGACGTGGGCCTCTCCCCGCGCAGATCACCATGGCGCAGAGGATACGCACCCAGCGCAATCGAGATGCGTCCAGCGGAAATGGCGGCAGCAGCAGCAGCAGTGTCTCCACGAGCAGCCGAGATCATCATCTCGCGGCAACAGGAGCACCTGCGGCGGCAGCGAGCGGCGGCGGCGGCGGGGCAGGCAGCAAACGCAAGCGCGACGTGCTTCAGGATATCAGCGAGGAGCACGGCAGCAAGGGCGAGCCTGGGCGCCAGCAGCAGCACGCCTCCGCGACCTCCAGCCGACGGTCCCAACAAGCGCCGCGCCGGCCATCCCCGATGGCTCCCGCGAGACGCGCTTCTGTCAGGAGGTCCAGGCGACTCAGCGAGCAGCAGCCATCGGCCGCGAGTGGGAGAGGAGGAGCGCTGGCCCGCGCCGCAGCTGCCTCAGCAGCGGGGGGTGGCGGCACCGGAGGCACCGGCGCCGCAGGCACCGCCGGGCTTGGGGACGGCGACAGGGAGGGAGGTGACGATGACGAGGGTGGCATGTCATGTGACGAAGATCTGGAGGGCACGGTTGTAGATTTGAGTTTTGAAGGGGTCGCCGACGACTCAGTTTGGCGCGAGGCCGGTGTAGCAGCCGCCGCTGCCGCATCATCATCGTCCGGCTCCGTCTCGCGACGCTCACCTGCGCCCTCCCACGGAGGCAGAGGCCTCGGTGGCGCTCCCGGAGGAGGCAGCCCTACCAGCAGCAGAAGCAGCAGCAGCAGTAGTAGAGAGGGTGGGTGGGGCAGGAGCAAGTACTGAAG
Source organism: Macrocystis pyrifera (assembly GCA_031763025.1). Taxonomy (NCBI): domain Eukaryota; class Phaeophyceae; order Laminariales; family Laminariaceae; genus Macrocystis; species Macrocystis pyrifera. Next base: position 955,765 of record JASSKH010000033.1, on the reverse strand, counting down.
GTGGCGACGGTGGCAGCGAAGCCGAGAGCGGCGTCAGCATCGGCAGCAGGAGCAGGAGCAGGAGCAGCAGCGGCGCCGGCGCAGGCGCCGGCAGCGACGCGGACCGCAGAACCCGGAGGGTTCGAAGCCGTCTATGCGCGTCGCGAGAGAAGGAGAGGCAGGCCGGCAACGCTGCCGTTGTCGCCACCGCCGCCGCGGACGACCTCAGGAAGTCAGAGTCAACCGCAGCAGACGCTCGAGCACTACGTGACACCACGGCCGCGCGAGGTTCTGGCCTCGCCCGGGGCCGGCGCGAAAAAAGGGCAAGCTCATTGTTAGTCACCGAGGAGGAGCCAAACCTGTCGACCACCGGTAAGAGCGGCGGGCACCCGGCGCACCCCCAAGCTTCGCACACCCCTCCACCTTCCAGCAGCAGAGCTACCGCTGGGCACAAGACGGAGCGTGGGGTAACGTCTGCTGGGGTGTCGGCCGGGGGGGGGGTGGGAGCTGGCGTGCGGACACCGCTGCCAGCGGGGGTGGAGGATATGGATGCCGGGGTGTGGGATGAGGGGGACTCGCATTTGTTGAACCCCGGACTACGTGGCTGAGCACGCAGCTTTTTTGCGCGTCCAGGAGAAGAGGAATAGGCCGACGGCGTACATCGGGGCGCGGCAGAAGGATATGCGGCCGAGCATGAGGAGCGTCCTTGTGGATTGGATCGTGGAGGTCTGTGATCAGTTCAAGGTGTCTTCCAGGACTCTCTTTCAGGTATGAACATACACCTTGTACGTCTTGCTGCTTCTTGCTATACCTGTTTAGTGTGGTATACTTTTTGTCACTACCTTGCTACCTCTGACACTTGCCTCTACTGTGTACCTGGTACAAATTTTTAAATTGTTGGCGTGTGTTTCTGCAGAGTAGAAAGATATTGCCTGGACGACTACTCGTATATCCTGAGCAGTACTGGTACCAGATATATACAGAAGTATCACCTGGCACGTGCTGTTATACTGATGCTTGCTGTACGAAAAAGACTTGCTGTTGCTGCTCTTTGGCGGGAAGGAAGGGGCGTGGCGATCGTCGGCTGGAATTTTGCGGTGTGCGTACTCGTGTACTCGGGAGTATAATTACATGATCTGAGGCAGGACCGGAGGTTTGTTGTTTCCCGCCTAGAATTGTTGTTTGTTTGTCGGCGGTGAGGGATGAGGGCTGAATCAAGAGTCGGAGATACCTGGTATACTTACTTGCTGGGTGGTATATAAAGGTCGGTTAGTTGCTGCATGCCGAACTCTCGCCGTAGCACTGTTATGTCCAAATGGTATCTACTATTGTATGTCGATATTGTTATAAGCGGTACTTCGTGAAGATATGCAAGCGTGCCGAGCTCTTACTTATTTATTTTATCTCGAAGTGATAATTGGTACTCATGATACATGCCTACCTGCATGCAGCAAGCACACACCTGCACTACCGGCGAGAGCTCGTATGCACTCAGCATCGGCAGACGGTACTATTGCTACTACTACTACGTACAGGTGTACTGGTATCTATATAATATACTGGTGTCATTTGCATACGGACGTCATTCGTAATTATTAATATTTATAGTGGTAGAAATGACGGTTGTCTGGTCTGTATGAATACGCGTACCATTGATCTAAACCTCTGTAATGACTTTGATTGGATGCGAATATATATACGTGTCTAGTAGGCATAGCGACCGCGTTGTCTGTACCCACGGCGGCCGATAGCAAAAAGACACGATGGCATGATGGACGAAGCACCTGGTGTAGCGGTACAAGCACCGGCAGCCGGCGCACCCTTTCATTCAGAACAGAACGTATCGCACTCGCCCACAACTTCCTATAGGCATACTTGAAGTACCACCTGGTACAAGTACCAGGTATAGGATAACCATACCCTCCCCCCCTCCATGACTACGGACCGTGCATGAGCACAGCCCCCACAGCAGTCTCCTTCTCGACGGATGCGTGAACAATGGTGAAATGACTGAGGCAAGCAACTAATGAGTGCGCACCCCCCCGCCTTCGGCGAAGTCGTTCCGGGATTTGAAAACAGAAAGAAGTGCTACTTTTTTGATGGCTTGATTTGATGCCATCCATCCCGGGTACTATTCATTGTGTTTCTGCACGCTGTACCACGTGGGAAAGGGGGTTGGAGGCGGATCCCTCAGCATTTTGCTTCCCTAATCTCCAAACGTTCCCCCGTCGCTAAGTACAACAACGGCAACACTACAGCAGCATTATTACTTTACAAGCTCCTTGTGTTTGTCACGTGCTCGTTCTCGTATAATGTGATACACCTGGCATATACCTGGTAATAATTATGATGTCATCACATTGTTCGTTGCTAAGTCAACTTTCGCACTGCTCTGCACCCACGTTTTTGGGCGCAAACTATTATTACGAGGGACTATAATATAGTAAATAGGACCAAATATTGTTAGTAAAAATAGGAAAATGTGTAGGTTTTTATGTTACCGTAGGTCCTATTTACTATGGTCCCCCGTAAATAACACAGCAGTGCTGCCCATGGTCACAATATTGGAAAAGAGTTACAATACCTGGTAGGTACATTACACCAGGTGCTCTGTCTTGCGCTTGTTGGCGCCTATCGCGCAGCAGCAACAGATGCTCGTGTGTGGCATGTCGGGGATGCCTTGCTGTGATATGATGTGATGGTAGAAATCCACCGAGGTTTTAACCGTGCTCAGACGATTTGTAGGTCGAGAGCTTAACCTTGCCACTACCCACATGTGTAGCACACAGCAGGCGTAACGCTACCTATAAATAGCCCCGACGGCTCCCTGCTGCAAGATGTGGTGGAACTCCGTATTTCTTGTGCCATTCTTCTTTCGCGCGTCGAAATCAGAGAAGCGCCACGGACCCCCCTCCAAATATGCCGTTTGATGTCCTACCTTGCCCTAGCGGCCCGCGACAGTCGATGTTTGCGTTGTCGCTGCGTTGCCCCTCTCGCGACATACATTGGTGTGTACTACTTTCCTGGTACCGCCTTGACCTGCGCACGCGCATACTAAGCATACCTTCTACCGTATGCGTTAAATATCGTACACTGACTGTACGAAGGGCCCTTGTTTTGCGGCAGCCCTTGAGTCCTACAAGCCAGTAACTAAGGCACTATTATACGTAAATAGCCCCCCCCCCCCCCCCCCCCCCGGGTTATTATCCCTTGATTCCTGTTATTCTAGTTAGTCCCAAGTGGTTTCTGGCCAGAAAATATGGGCCCTTTGGGAGCAGCAAAATGTCGAAAATAGATGACGAGTACAGCTTCCGACCTACTCAAACCAGTGGAAGCAGTCGGGGCTGCTCGGTAGGGAGTGTCTCCAGAATACTTCTGAGGAAAGGAATGCCACCTGTAGGGGTACTCACTCCTCCTTCCCCTCCTCGTACTGGAAATGACATACCAGGTATGTATGTATTAATACCGGTATGCATATACCTGGTACCTGGTGTGTAACTACGAACAATATTAAGTGGTCAGGGTCTCCGTCACTATCACGAGAGACAGCACGAGGGCAGCGCAGGTAACATGGTTATCTTTCTGCGCTCTCCTTCCCTTATTGTAGTAGACTCTGGACGCTCGATAACACCGCACTCTTGGTGTTCTGCTTTGTCTGTATGTACTGCTGTTAATGAAAATCCTTTTGGAACTGAATCAAACTACGAGTATTCGGAATTTGGGTGGTGTCTCCTTCACACCTGTAGGCAATGGGTTGAATGGATTAAAAAATCGCGCCTTGGCGTTTTATCGGTGACGAGCCTTCGCCGCAGGGCAGTGAAAAGCGGTCATCAACGTAAAAGCCGTGAAGGGCCGTCATCACCGTAAAAGCCGCCGACAGCGACGGTGTATCGCACTTTTTCTTTTTTCTTTTTTTTTTATCATCACTTTTACTTTCCAGCCCACTCGTAGGAGGTTTTACCCTCGACGATCTTCTGGACAAGCCGTGGTCACAGGTGTCGTCCCTTCTCCCCCCCGGTACGTGCCTTTAGTTTTTATCGCGCATTGGGTTCAGCATTCCCACTGCTCGTCGATTTTCATCGAATGTACAGCTAACTCACGCTCTCGCGCGTTCCGCTAGTCAATTTTATGCAACAAAAAGTCCCTACGAATGAGCATGCACTCGGTGAGACTCGAACTCACGAAATTGATCTTGATAGGCTCGCGGACCACCTACCAAGCCACCGGGGACGCCGGCTACGCCCGCGTGAACAGGGCCTCTGGGGCAGGTCAGCGCGGCAACGAGCGCTTTATGCGCTGGAGTTGGTTGTTTTGATTCCTCTCAAGTCCAGAGTCCAAAACTATGCTTATCCACCCGTAAAACAAGCAAGATAGCACCTACCTAGGATGAGTTTCCGCGCCGATTTTTCGTTTGAATCCCAAGAAAGGGAACACATCATAGCGGAAATGGCAGTTTTGGAAAGATGCACACGTCAGGCGGATAATGATTGATTAATAGATCATTCCCACCTCATGATATACTGATGTAGTACATGTTTCAAGACGGATACATCATCTATTCCCGATCCTGTGTAATCTGTATGATCTAGCTCACGTTGTAGGGTTGGACCGGCACTATACAGATCCTGCGCAAAACCTCTCACAATCGCGGGAGAGGAACTAGATGATCTACTGTAGATAGATAGATAGATCATGATCTGTCCGAGCTATGGAACCACAGACGCATCGCTCCGTGTTTGCATTCTCCCCGATGTGGTGAATGACAGGCTGAAATTTCGTCCATGGACGCATGCGTCGCTCGTCGTTCGTCTGCACTCTCCTCTCCTCCCTGTTGTCGAGAAGACTATATTTCCCTCAAAATTATGTCTAAGGGTGCGTTGTATTGCGTGTTACACGGCAGTACGTCCTGGCGATGAAGCAAGAAGTACTTTAACGGCAATGGGCGCGCCCAAGAGTCTCTCGCCATTAGAGACGAATCACTCGGCGTTTGTTCTCTTCCTGTTGTCTCGAAAATCGTCATCAATAAATCAGCTCAGGGGGCGTGTCATCCAGGTACATTGTAGGGTGCACCCTCCCGAAAAACACGTAACATATAGGACAGATCAGATCAGATAGATCAGATACAGATCGTTCCCACTTCGTGATATGGATAGTTCAGGGCAGATAGATCATTCCTGATCTGTACGATCTGCAGCAGCGCAGCGGCTCGTATTGCCGCGTGGGAACCGTACAATATCATCTACAGTTCAACAGTTCAGGTTTTCTGCGTTGGATCTTTTTCTTTTTTTTATCATCAGCTTTACTTTCCAGCTCAGCTCGCAGGAGATTTTTACCCTCAGCGATTCTGGACAGCGTCAAGCCGTGGTCACAGGTATCGTCCCTTTCCTACCCCCCGGTACGTGCCTGTATTTTTGTTTATACCTAGCAGATTCTACACAACATCTCATGGCGGTAGGCTAGATCTATTTCATTTACCTGTGGATCTTCTGTCCGACGTGTGCAAGATTTGTTGACCGGAAATAATCGACCCATCGAGCTCGACATCTTACAAGACCCCCCCCCCTTCCTCCCGAAAGGGATGCATGGTTAATGGTCAAATGACTAAGGCAAGCAGCAAATGAGTACGCCCCCCCCTCCATCAACCGTCCAACGTTGACCCCAACCTTCCCAGGTGGTCGACCTCATTGACCGAAGCCTGACAGCTTTCGAAGTCCCACGCGGGAGGCTGCAGCTGCTGGGGTGCGCGTGCGTGGTCCTGGCGAGCAAGTACGAGGAGATTTACGCCCCCGCCGCTCAGGAGCTGGCGCACATCTCTGACAACACGTACACGCGCGCCGAGATCATCTCGATGGAGCTGCTCGTCGTGAACGCCCTCCAGTTCCGACTGTCCTGCGTCACCCCGTGCAACTTCCAGGACCGCTTCTGTCGGGCCGCGCGCTCGAACCCTCGCGAGAGGTCCCTCGTGTCTTATCTGTTGGAACTCCTTCTGCAGGATTATCAAGGGGTGACGCTGCTGCCATCTCTTAAGGCGGCCGCGGCGCTGTACCTAGCGAGGCAGACGCTGCACCCCCCAGGTTGCGGCCGGGTGGCGTGGACGAGGCAGACCGAATACTACACCGGATACACCCCGCGAGCGCTGGAGGCGTGCGTACGGCGGCTGCATACTCTGCATGTTCGGGCGGAGGGTAACAGTCTCCACGCCGTGCGTGAAAAGTACACCAAGCAGGCAAGGCACTGCGCGGCGGAGGTGACTTGCGCTCTTGAAGACTCTCTACGATTCGGAGACGAGGGGGGGTGAAGCGCTAAACGGAAAACGGAGCGCGAGAAAATGGGGGGAGGAGGAGGGGAAAGAAGGAGTGGTCCGGAGCTTTGGCTTTTCTATCGTCGCCTGCCGTCGAGGGTTCCGCTGACCATGGTTTGAGGTTGACCGGTCTGTGTTCAATTCAACCTTTTGTCGAGGTTTTCGCTGAACGTGGTTTGATATCCGCCGTTCTGTCGTGACCTTTTGTCCAGGTTTTCGCCGATCGCGCTCTTGTTGTCTGTCTGTCGGCCGTCCTGGCGTTACCTTTCGTCGAGATGCTCGCCGATAGCGCGCTTGACGTCGGCCGTTCTGTCGGTACTTTCGGGCGAGACTTTCACTGATGACGCGTGGATGGATATGTGTCGGTACCTTGTGCCGAGGTTTTCGACGATCCCGCTTTTGACGTATGTCGCCCGTGCTCGGATGGCAGGGGGGAGGACACGCGGAGTGGATCCGCATGTTCCTTGACAGGTCTAGAAACCATTTCCCCTCTTCAGGCTGCGTGCGTGCCTTCGTACTCCTTGCTTCCCGTTCGGTGGCGGCGAGGGATCGACCGCGCGCGCCAGCAGAGAAAAAATAACGTTTCGTTTTCCGTATACTCTACAACGTATTAGTAGCTCCACAACGTACTACCGTAGTAGGTACTACTGTACGAGGTGAAACAGAAAACAAGGGTTTTACTGATGTACAAGGCAAAACAGAGAACAAAGGTTTATATTAATAGGCTACGGAGGCGTTTTGCGCGCGCAGAGAGGGGGGTCGGGAATTTTCTCGACGATGGACTGAGAGGAATATTCCAATCTCCCTCTTGACAATGGAGGGGACGGGTACAGAGCTTCGGAGGCGGTAGGGGCGGCGGGGGATGGGGAGGCGTCCATCTGTGAATTTCCGGCAGAGATTCCCTGCTCAGCCGTGGAAGCTGTGCAATGTGATTCTCATCGGTTGTTTGTTTTAAATCGTAGAGCAGCATTTTAGGAGCTCGAAGCTCGAAAAGAGATAGGGTTTTAGTTTTAAGGGTCAGGGTTTCGAAAATCGACGCGTGTGGAACTCCCGTGTGGCATTTTTCGCCCCCCGACCGAAAGTACTTGAGTTGGAGGGTGTGGTGGGGTCCCGCCGGGCTACCTTCCGCTGCCTGGGGGGATAGTGGGGCGTTCGTGGCTCTCGCCTCGTGGATGACCTCTCGCTAGTTTTTGTCATGCTGTCGTTTTAAATATTTGGTGAAAGCTTGCCCATTTGCTTGCCCTTGACTGTCCTTCTTTATTCTTGTTTTTCTCATTCTCTTCTTTTTTTCTTGTTCCGTGTACGATTATGATATTACACCGAGTACGGAATGTTTCCTGCCTTGTAGTGTGTGGTGACGTTTCGCCTTGGTGGTGTCGGTCGACCGGTCGCTACGTGGTGGCCGAACTGCCCTCCCTTTGTCCCGTTCGTTGGGTCGGTCGGTCGTTCGTTCGTGGGTTCGCCTTTGGTCTGTGCGTCGCGGCAGCCGCCACGAAATCACTCCCATTTTTGTAGGCGCCATGGAGCTATCCAAGGGTGTGTTCAGTAGGCTATATGCTCTGAGGTGCCCGTGTACCACACCTGGTTAGTTCAGTCATGCTCAGGTATGTGCCCGGGTACTCCCAGATGGTATGTACCCGGGTAATCCCAGAGGGTCTGTACCCGGGTACTTCCAGATGGTATGTTCCTGGGTACTTTCACAGGGTATGTACTCGGGTACTTCCAGATGGTATGTACCCGGGTACTCCCAGATGGTACTCGTATGTACCGTGGTACTCACAGGTGGTATGTACCCGGGTACTCCCAAAGTAAATACCCAACTAAACGTTGCCTCTGTCGTAGCGGCCACCACCTTCACGATCGATGTCGGTTTCTTCTCTTATTCCCCCCCTCGCCGCCTACGACACTTTGTCTGTGCTGTACTTGTAGAGTAGTAGCTTTCGTGAGGAGTTCGGTTCCGCCCGTCTGTATGTTTGTGTTTATGCGCGCACGCGAGCGTGATTCTGTGTGGGGTTTTGGTGTTTTTTTTTTTTTTTTTATTGTTCCTTCCTGTCACGCGGTACTTAGATGCTAGATGGAGAAAGCACTACCTGCGCTTACCCTTGCACGAGCTTGAGCGACGTGGATGGTGTCAAGCCGGGTGTGCGGTAATAGGTTTACGAGGGGTCGACGGGTCAGGGGAGAGGGGAGGAGGTGGGAGGGGGGGGAGGGGGGGGGGGGGGGATATAAACACCCAGTGTCGGTGTCGGCAATTTAGAGAAGGGACTGCTGTCTGCTCGTTGCTGCTATTATGCGAAGTACCACGTTGGTTGGTGGCCGTTCCATCGATCGTCGCAAGTGGAACGGTGCGATTTGCCATCGTCGGACTTTTAGCTTTTAGGAGGTACCTGGTACCTGCTATAATCGAGAGCAAGTGCAATGGGTGCGTGGCGGTGGAAGTCAGTCAAGAAAAAGAAAGAATCAGTTTCAACACTCCAGAGTCCGACTCATCATGTCGGTTGTATGTTTTGTCTCGCTTGTGATACGGTTGCTATACATTGAGACTCCCATTATTGCCGGCTGTCTCGCGACGTTTGCCCCGTGTTTTGCTTCGGGCAGCATGCCGAGCGAGTTGACTTCACTTCGCCCGCGTCTCCGCGACGGGGAGGAATTACCCGGTAACAATGGTAGCTGGTTACCTGGTATATACCTGGTGCTGTGATATGAAACATGAGGAGCAAATTGTTTGCCGCGTGTTTCGACCGCCTGCATGTCGATAATATCTGTTATTAATACGAGTCTTTTTTAGAACAACACTACACAACAGAGTAGTGTCGGATGGCAAGCCTAACAATAATGTTACTGCGATCACGACTGTTACCTCGTACTTATGATAGCTGCTAGGATGTGATCCATATAATATATGGTGCGATCGATTCCAACTGAGCTGCTTTGGTATGATAACTGCTACGTAAGTGTGGTACTCTGTAGGAGGGGGGGAGGGGGTCCTAATTGCTGTTGGAATAGTTCCCAGCTCCATTCCTCCGCAAATATCCCCTGTTTTATTGTTTGCTCGTGCTTTCAATCTCGCGTATCTGGTGCAACCTAACTAACTGCTGTCAGTTACAGGCACATATATATATATATACATGCGTACATACCGTATCACACGCCGTCGGGTGATAACATTACACACGATTGATAGTATAACACACTCCCTGCTGGGACGAATTTCCGAGCCGAGTTTCTCCTAAACTTAAACGGGGGTATACACAGCGAAAACGGTGGCTTCCACAGAATGCATCCGTCGTCGTTTGCGCCTACTTTTCCCCTTTTTGTCGAGAAAAAACAGGTTCATACTATTAATACTACTGTAACTCATCCGACAGGGGGTGTTGGGTGTGTCATCATGCGTGTCTTAAGGTGTCAGGTATACGGTGCCAACCCGGTAAAATAATGTAAAGCGATTTCGGGAGAGGCAAACGCGTCAGTCATTGTTTTTTTTTTTTTTTTTTAATGGTACACTTCGAAGTATTTCTGTCGGGATCACGATTTAGGAGAGAGGTGTGTCTGTCAGTAGGCCTGTTTGGCCCTTATCGGACTTCAGCGTGGAAGCTCGTCGGTAAAAACTGACGATTACAGCAAAAGGCACCAGTGCTCTGATTGGGGGATGATACACCAATCAATTGGCGTCCGTCCGAGTTACAATGCAAGGACTCGTGAGGCTTGGGCGCAACGTTATCCTATATCATGCCCGTCCTCCCGAGAGCTCACGCCGCTCGTAGACGGTTGAAACCACACCAAATGAAGCCACATATCATTGTTTCGATCGCTTTCTCGGATTCTCCGAAGGGGCAGGGGTTGTACCCGACCAGTACATACATACAGCAGATTTTATTAATAGTATGCCCGTGTCAAGCCACTTTACCTCTCTTTCACCAGTAGTAGTAGTACTTTTTACCTGTGTCTTAAAAACCGGTACCTGTTGACCCGTTTGGTGCTGCAGTCCTTGCTAGCTGTTATTTCGGGGGTCCATAGTTAACGGGACCAAATTTTGTTGGTAAAAATAGGTAAATATACAGGTTTTTATGTATACCATAGGTCCTATTAACTATGGACCCACGTAATAGTACCGCAGTCCCGGTGTGGGGACAAATCACTTGGAATTAGACGGGTTTGTCCCGAAATCGGGACTGCGGTACTGAAGGGGTTAGGGGACAAACTATTTATGATTTGACTGGTTTGTGCCCCACAAAGGGACTGCTGTAGCACTACAAGAGGTTAAACCGCGACCCTCACTATTGATAGCTGTATCACATATCGTATACTGGTACCTGGTATTTTATGCCTGGTTTATCAGATGGTATACATGATTATTATTTTACGGGGGACCATAGTAAATAGGACCAAATATTGTTAGTAAAAATAGGTGAGTATATAGGTTTTTATTTGTACCATAGGTCCTATTAACTATGGACCCCCGTAATATGTATACAATGATACCGGCGTGGTATTATATTATTATCCCGTGGTGAAAGTTATGTTATAGCTTGTGTCTATAAAGATTTCCGCGAACAGGGTCCTTTTTTTCCATAGAACGTAAAACCTACCTGGTATATTTTAATAAGGCAACAACACTCGCAACGATGGGTAGGTATGAGAGAAAGCACAGCAGCAGTAGGATCATTACTGTGTGACCCTTGAGTGTGTCGGTTCTACATTTTTGATGTATTATTATTTATTGTAGTTCGAGCAAGCAGGCTATATACTACTGCTACTACTATTGCTATACTACTACTACTACTACTACTACTACTACTACTACTACTACTACTACTACTACTACTACTACTACTACTACTACTACTACTACTACTACTACTACTACTACTACTACTACTACTACTACTACTACTACTACTACTACTACTACTACTACTACTACTACTACTACTACTACTACTACTACTACTACTACTACTACTACTACTACTACTACTACTACTACTACTACTACTACTACTACTACTACTACTACTACTACTACTACTACTACTACTACTACTACTACTACTACTACTACTACTACTACTACTACTACTACTACTACTACTACTACTACTACTACTACTACTACTACTACTACTACTACTACTACTACTACTACTACTACTACTACTACTACTACTACTACTACTACTACTACTACTACTACTACTACTACTACTACTACTACTACTACTACTACTACTACTACTACTACTACTACTACTACTACTACTACTACTACTACTACTACTACTACTACTGAATTACACTACCTGATAGATTACTTCGTACGTTATAGTTACCACCAATAGTTGTGTATAGGCATTCAGACCGTTACGAAACAAGCAAGCCGGGGAGACCCCTCACAAATCATGTTTTTATTCGATATTATTCCTTACTACAGTCATGAAGGCGGCCAAGAAGGCAGTACTACCTGGCACAACAGTTTAGTAGATACCAGTCTGTTTGTCAATATAATCCCCGTGCAGACTCGAATGTGAAAATTAAGCGTGCTTCATATTCACGGCCAGCAGACAGAGTGGAAACACATACACGAACACAAATAAATGATGCCGGAGACTCGGAAGCATAACAAACAATCTAAGAACTTCTTAAGAACTTCTTACTGCCATTATTATCGATATTTTACCTAGTGCGTAGATTGTTTATTTTACCTGCGGTATCACTTACTTGTTGGTTACGTAAAACTTAGAGAGGTATATTCTATTACGGGGGACCGCAGTAATCAGGACCCGTCATAAACACAAAAACTTTTATTACACTCCGGTACTTTTTCTAAGCATATTTGGTCCTGATTGCTATGTTCCCCGGGGGCCATGTGATACTACTTAGAACCGCCTTTGGCGTGTAAAGATATGGGCATACACTACGTTTTGGGTCCTTAGTGGGTTCTGGTTACAACATTAGCCCACCCGTAACAATAATACTACTCAGGGTACGCTATCAATATAATAGAGTATTGTAGATAAAGCATAGCGGGAAGTAGACAGAAGGTAGCTGTAGACCTTGTGCATAGGTTTCCATTGTTTTCGTGTTTTTCTTCTTTCAGGAATGTTTTGAGTGAACATAACGTCGGAGCTCGTGCTGCACAATGTCGGATGGCAAGCCTATTAACAATAATATATTTAATCTTGAAAACACTTGTAGTAGCAATATCAGTAGTAGTCGCTATTTTTGTCGTATGGACGTGTCACTGGACGGATGGTGTGGTTTGTCCTTATAGCTGTAGGGGTGTAGTAGATATTACGGGGGACCATAGCAAATAGGACCAAATTTTGTTGGTAAAAATAGGTAAATATATAGGTTTTTAAGTATACCATAGGTCCTATTAACTATGGACCCCCGTAACAGTGTTCTTTACTATTTTTGTTGACGTGGGTGTAGCGTCTTCATTATTGGTATTTTTTCGACATGTCGACAGCCGGATTATTGGGGGGCGAAGGCGGGGACCGGGGATGGGGGGGGGGGGGGGGGGGGGGGGAGGGGTCCTCATTATCACGCATGGCCGTACTCGGATGACCATAGACCCTCGCATCCCTACACTGCCGGGACGGAGCACGTCGAATTTTGTTTTGCTCTGGCAGACAAATCATTACTCGCATCAAGCGCGAAGCCTCGTTATAGTTGTTCGGCGGGTCGCATGAAAAGGGTGAGCTGCATCCTACTAAGAACCGCTTATTGTGAGGCGGCCTTGCACGTGATGGATTACAGCTTGTTCATTGAGCTTACTGTAATTTATTTTCCGGTGTGGCCTTTTCCAGAGACAGCAATGAGAGCACCATTTGACTGCCTATAGTGGGCGCCTTGCCACAAACACTACTACTACGTGATGCGATCACTCCCCATGTTGTGCAGAGTAAAGGTTCTCCACCCCGCCCACATAACCGATCTATTATAACTCGATCGCCAGCTATGACTGGCCGCCATTTTGTATTTGTTCTTTTTTTTTTAAAAGGGGGGGGGGGGGGGGGGGGGGGGGGGGGGGGGGGGCGTACTCGTTTGCTATTTAGTTGTTGCTTGCTGCGTTGTTGGTGGTTTGAGCTCAATGATTGACCACGAGCGGGGTAAAATTTGGTGTAAGCTAGCACTGCGTCCGAAAATGTCAGGAATGTTTGGGTACTAACGAGGGTTCCAGGTTCCCGACCAAGACCGTCGCATGGGTATTGTCCCGCGAAGGATATATACGTATACCTTGTTTTACGACTGTGGTCACACATGTTCCTGTGGACTATTTTGGGGGTCCTCCCCCCTCTAAGATACTATTATTTTACTGTAGCACGAGGGACCGTAGTAAATAGGACCAAGTATTGTTAGTAGATATATATATAAATATATAGGGTTTTTGTGTATACCATAGTTCCTATTTACTATGGTCCCCCGTAATTGTAGCCCAGCCGGCCTTACATCTCCGGACAGAGTGGTACTATTAATAGGGCGGAACCGGCTCAAAAAAATACTTGCATGTTGCTTCGTATAGATGATGTACTACGACTACTAAAACTGCCGTGTACCAGGCACTATCACGGGGGACCATACAGTAGTAAATAGGACCAAATGTCGTTAGAAAAAATAGCGAAATATATAGGTGTTTGTGTGTACCGTAGGTCCTATTTATTATGTTCCCCCGTAATAGGTATAGCACAGACACAGCTTGCCGCGAGTAACTTTCTTGGTCGTGTGATACTCGTATAATACAATACCTGGTATGTAAGTACTGCTGTAGGAAGGAGTATAGTGTGTAGGGGGCAGACCGCTTCCGAGGAAGTTTACGTGTGCATACATACATACATGCATACGTACGTGTCTGTCTACGGAAGTCGCGAGAGTTTTCACGGAGAACGAATGATATACTGCTGCTATTAAAGGTACGTTTACTTTGAAACACACTGCTGCTGCTGCTGTGGATTCTGTACTCGTATGTTGAGAAAGTGATTTTTAGTTGATAATTATTATTAATATTAATTATTATGTATTTCGGGCATGCTATCATCGAAAAAAATGGTATGAAGGCAGGCAAAGTAATGTTTTTTTTTCATTTTGGCCACGCTGTCATCATCGAAAAAGGTCTTAACGTTCTCATCTTGTTTTTACTCAGCAGGGCTTCGCGTTACGATACATTATATAATTATTAATAGGTTTGCCACCCGACAATGTGCATGATGAGCTTCAACGTTGATCAATCAAAACATTCGTGAAAGAAGAAATCCCCAGATACAACAAAGGAAACCTATGCACAAGGTCTATCTATATCTATAATGGCTGCTTCCTTTTATGCTTTATCTGCGATGATACTCTATATGTGTTGTCTTTGCTCCCTCCTACTTCTTAATACATCATATAGTTCTTACGTATTGCATGCTTGCCATCCGACAATGCGCAGCATGAGCTTGAAGGTTGATCGCTCAAAACATTCCAGAAAGAAAAAATCCCCGGAACCAAAGGAGACCTATCTATTTATGCACTTGTCAAGGTATACCTGCCTTTCATGTCTACTTCCTCCTTTTGCTGCATGCTTTATCCACGATAATTTTATCATTATACTCTATTTGTCGTCTTTGTTTGCTCCTTCCTCTGTCACAATATTGTTACGAAGCGCTCTTCCCATGCACATATATATTGTGTGATATATAATAATTTCCCACCTACAGGTATATCCGTATACCCGCACCAACCAGTATACGTACGTACGCGGTACGACGCAGGTTAGTGCCGAGAAGGACCTAATTTTCGTGACACGAAACTACAAAAAGAAGGTATTGTTATTACGGGGGACCATAGTAAATAGGACCTACGGTACACACAAAAACCTTTATATTTCCCTATTTTTACTACCAATATTTGGACCTATTTACTATGGTCCCCCGTAATAGCCGGTTTGTTTATTACTGCAATAATAATAGTTGTTATAGTTGTTACGTTGTGAATGGTCTGCTGTACGATCGTTGTCGAGGTGAGGATTAATTTCACGAAGGCGCTTTGATTAAATTGCGGGAATATGGATAGAAATCGCACGAAATTATCTCAACTCTCAAGTATGGCGTACAGTATGGAGTACCACACTCTCAGTTTGCGATGTGCAAAGATAACAGTATACTTTTGTGTATCGACAAAAAAATATCGCCGTCACGGCTCACTGCTGGCACTCTTCCTTTTTATGTATGCCAGGCATTCAGTCGCAAATGACAAACAACTACCAGTACTATTTTTTTTTTAATATTGACTATTTCATTTACAAAAAAATGCCTGGTACGTGAATTACGCAATTCGAATACTTGGTCTGTAGTAGGTCAGCTACTCGGCTTTTCTTGAACGTTGGCATGATATATAAATTCCTGACAAGAAGTAACACATGAATCGCATGTATGCAAATAATCGTCGTCCGCACCCGAAAATGGCGCGAAATCGTCTTCAAGACATATATACACACATACTCTGGTACAGACATCATGATTTCAAACGTGACGAACTTCTTGCTCCTGGTGACGTAAGAACGAGCGGTGTTGTGGCACCCCCTTTTCCCGGATGCGCACAACGTTAGTTACGATGTGTGGTAAGTAGGTGCCCGCTATTTGTGCAGCTGCATCCTGCACAAAACGTTGTGCGTGATGTGTGTCGTCAATTCCAACCTTGCACGTGGCACAGACCAACCCAATCCCAGGCCTGACCCTAGCTCTAACCCTAGCCCTGACCCAAATCCGAACCCCAACCCTTTGGGGGGCTCGAGGTCGGCAGGGGCAGTAACGCGGCTCCGCCGCGTGTTTTTTGGTGGCGTTTTTCCAGCGAACTGCCGGGCCGCCGAAAGACCCGCCTTGACCAATAAGACCCGCATCCTGCACAAAGTTTTGTGCAGGATGCAGCTGTACATAGGTCGCGTGGTTGTAAGTGTCCCCTCATCATACCCGGTAGGCGTTATCGCATACCAACACGTATTATTAAAGGAGCAAATATGCTATTAATACCTGGTACGTACGTATCACTCTGGGCGGAAATATAAGGATCGTTTAGGTCATTATTATTAAGGAAAGCTACCATGCTATCATTACCCGTCAGGAGTATAATCAGTATAGCCTCTACTGCGGGATGCCTGACCTAACTCAGGAGACGCGCAAACACGCCCACTGCGGATATCCCGGTAAGGCTGATTTCTACCGAACGCTCCCTACATTTCCACCCAGAGCGGTATGTAGGAGACCGCGGTTTAACCCCTTGACATACCACTCCCTACACCAAAACTAGCATAATAAGGCCAAAAGGGGCCTTGACGCCCCCCCAAAAGACCGACGTCCTATTGTTACAGTAGCCTATTTTCTTTAGTCAGAAGACATTGTACCACGGCCGCGACCCCACCTTCCTTTTGGATATCCCAACAGACAGCCCGGGCAAGCCAAGCAACTACTACCAAGTAGCGTTGAATTAACACCCAGGCAGCACTTCAAGCTCGACAAAAAGTCTCGCTAGGACCGAACGCAACATACAGCATCTATATAGACCCCTTTGGCACCCCTACACAGCGACAAAAAACATCCATAACGTTGCCGTTATCAACCGTCTAGGAGCAACGTGAGCGCCCAGCAGTAGCGCAGTACAGCAGTACAGCAACGCAGGAAGACCCATTGCGCCCGTGCCGTACGTACGACTTCTTGCATTCAACCATTGTAACTCGGACACCATGTTGAAGAATATCATCCCCCCAATTACGCAGTGGCCGCTGCTAGCTGTAACCCTCACTTTCTTGTCGTCAATGTTTTTCTCTTAAATCTCGAAAGGGTTGACACGGGCGCCTTAAACGCGTTGCCTAGGGTAACGTCGGGGCAACGAAAAGGAAACGACAGCTGCTAGCTAGCGATCCCCAGAGCAGAGACACCGCAGATTTCGTGCAGCAAGCAAATCCCCAAGCGCGGCATCCGCATGAGCATGTATGTCATGGTCATGAGCGGTATTCAGGCAAGTTTGTTCATACACGTGTCTACACGATGTACAAGCATAGTTTTACCAGCGCTTGCTTTCTCGCCGCTGGCCCTGCCCCGAAACACACACCGAATTGACACTGCTACTACTGCTTGGTGCTGCTGGCACTCCTTTCTGTCACGTACAGCAGTGCTATTGCGGGGGGTCATACTAACAGTGATCAGAACCCACGATGGGGAAAAAAAAGTACCTCCCTATATTTACACGCCGTATTTGGTCATAATTACTACTGTTTCACCCCGTAATGGTGTGTTCCCCTTCTACGTCGTCGTGACCGCGGGTAACGGCGTTCCCATCCTCGAGACTGGTCTGGAAACCGGTGGGCCTGTTCCCAGCCGCGATCCCGGTCGCGCGGTACCGATAGCAGGCGTTACACCTCTCACCCCCCCCCCCCCCCCACCGCCGCCGCATCCTGAATCTGCGTGAAGACCAATCTGAAAGCGGGGTAGGGTCGCTTGTGGGCATCGAGGACCATTTCCGGAACGAAGCGGCTCGTGTCATCGCCTCGCGACCGGAGCGCGGCTCGTGAGGCAGTCGCGGAGCGTTGCGGAGAAGAAGGAGTGCTAGCTGTTGACCTGTTGGGTCTAATCTCTGCCGCTACTAGTGCTGCTGGTGGATGCGTCACGATCATAGAAGAAGTCGCGTCTCGCGACGATGATCGGGTAGAAGGGTTTCCAGAAGGCGTTTTTTTGCGAGAGGCGGAGCTTGGCGCGTTGATGACAACGCCGCCGCCGCCGCCACCGCCACCCTTCCGGCGTCGTCGGGTGGCTATAGCGACAGGCTCGGGCTCCGGTAGCTCTATCCCATCTTTCCAAACGGAGGAGTCGTAGTAAACGTTGTAGAAGAAATCGGCGCCTGCGCTGTCGTCGAATAGACGCGTCCAACGTCGCACGCTTTTCCCTTCCCTCTCCAGAAAGTCCTCCTCGCGAATGCCGAAGGGGTGACCGTGAGGCACGAGGACCAACCGGCCGCGACGCGACCCGTGGATGTCTTTGAAAGCGCTCGCGGCTAACCGTCTACACCCCCTGCACATGGCCGCCGGGGACAATTCTTTCAGGCAGACTGCGCAGAGTTTATTACTAGGGGTGTCATCGTCGTCAATAATGGCTGCAGAGTTACCGATGCCAGATCGACCACCCCCGACGTTTTTTGGTGGCATTGTCGACTGGGCAGTAGAGGTGTCGTCGATGACATCACCACCCCCCCGACCTTTTTCGATGGTATTGGTAACAATCGGGCGTGTTGTTGATGTTGCTGTTTTGAGGGACTTGACGACCCTGCTTCCATTTGTTCTTCTTGTTTGTTGACGGCGGCGGCGATCCAAGGCCTCTTCGTCGCTACCGCGCTCTTAGCGGCGGCCGAAAAACGGTTCGCCGTGGCGGTGAGAGTGGGGATGCCGACACCGACTGCGCGCGCCGCCGCCGCCGCCCCTCCGGGGAATGTTTGGGTTGGCTCCGCTTCCCTGCTCTCGTTGTACCTGGCGTGGGCGTGGTCAGGGAGGTCATGGGGGGAAAGGTCGGGTCGGGTGTCCGATGGCTCTGCCGAAACTCTGACGAGAGAGATCTATCTCCCCGCGTTAAAAAAGCCTTCAGAGAATTTCACTCCGAAGTTTTTTTGGCAGAAATTACTTGGAATTAGTGCGGGATCGTTTGGTTTTTGCAGTAAGGAAATACTTCAAGGACTGACAACATTTTATCCACCGATCCCCTTCAGTGGTAGACATGCTCACTCGTACCAATGTCTCATAGGTGTAACCGAATGCGGTCTACGAAGACTATCATGGTTCGGAGATCGGTATGTTCCCGTTCGGGCAGTTAACTTGAAAATAGCGGTCCCAGATTCGATTCCATGGAAAAGCCACACAGACCCCCAACGTTTAGAACTAGATCTCACGTGTTCGGAGAAAAAAATATCTGGAATCCTTCTTTTTTTTTTGTAATTCTGCAGTACTGCAGAGATTTACTGAAGTGGAAGGATGAAAACCACCGACAATATTTTCCAGTAATCGGCAGCACCCTTCACTCTCGGTGTGCGGAGCGTAGGGGATCAAGGGCCTTGCAAGGTAGGCGCTGGTTGTGTGCGGGACGGAACGGGCGAAAACCGCCGCCCTGAAAAAACAATGTTCTAAGACCAGACACAGGCACCGAAACTGTATTCTGAATACCGCACGAAAGTACATGCCACTGTGGTCCGGAAAGCAACAACCGTTTAGACTCTGATGTGAACATCACACGGGGACTGCATTCCCGGCGACAGAGTGCTGTACTTCAGCACGTCCATATAAAGCAGAAGTTGTCATTCGTTATGGGAGCACTCTCCCTAGAAAAGAGCCTTCGAAATTCGAAGTTGGGCAGTATTCCTGCCGAGTGTTGGCGCTTGTGACGATTAACGCGAACTTAATGAGCCGTTCGTCAACAAGGGAGAAAAAAAAACGCGCTATTGATAGTAACACCACATGTTTCGGACTTGCTCAAGTTGTAGACGGAACGGCGCCGCCTGCTCCTAGCGTTACCCCTAACCTCCCTCAAAGAGAACACGCTCATGCTGATATTATGCTTGAACTTGAAAAGCGAAGCGCACCACCCACCATTTGGGTGTTCGGAGGCAATTTTCCAGCAAACGCCTGCTCTGATTTCTTTCCAAATCTTGGCAATTGCCCTCTCCTCCTTCGTCGCCTCCTTCCCCTCCTTCTCGCCCCCCTGCGCCTCCCCTTTCTTCTCCTCCATCTTCCATACCTTCTTCACCTCTCCTTCCTCCTGCTCCCCCTCCTTCTCCTCCTCCTCCTCCTCCTCTTCCCTCTCTTCCTCCTCCTCCTCCTCCTCCTTTTCCTTTCCCTCCCCCCCTTCCTCCGCCTCTCCCTCCTTCTCCTCCTTTCATCAACCTACCCTCGCCCCGTGGACTCATCGTGCGCGCCTCCAAGGCACGCAGGAGCAACTGGCCGGTGGCGATCGCCCAGGCATCGCGGCGGTTCCCTATTCTATCGAAGATGTCGTGGTAGGCATCGGACAGACCAAGGGATGCCCGAAGGTCGACACCGCGGTCCGCCGCTGGCTTTCGTCGGCGAAGCCAATACCGACTTCCTGGGGTAACATTGGGGTAATATTGGGGTGATATTGGGGTAGAGTTGGGGTAATGTTTGGCTAGTATATATTGGGGTGATATTAGCGTAACATTGTGTAACATTGGGCTAATATTGGGCTAATATTGGGGTAGTATCGGGGTAATGTCGGGGTGATGTTGGGCTAAAATATATTGGGGTGATATTGGGGTAAATTTGTGTAACATTGGGGTGATATTGGGGTAATATTAGGGCAATATTGAGGTCATAATGGGGTGACATTAGGCTAATATTGAGGTCATATTGGGGAAACAAGGCCTAAAAATAGGCGAGTTGAGTTTAGACTGGGCGGCGTGGCCATGCCTTCAATCTTCGAAAACCCGAGGGTGGGAGCCGATACAGCGTCTCGTAAACAATGCATTATCGCGGTGCCAGGAAGGGTTTGCCGATATATTGTTCGGTAGGTAGTGGGATCGTTTTGTTGGGTGGTTAGGGCTGCAGCGAAGCTTGGAGTGTACCAAATAAATACCTAATGAAGACCTGGTGTATTAGTATTATAGACATTTTGGAGGCGGCGACAAGGATTTAGCTTCTGCTGTTGTTGCACCGGTGCGTTGAAACGGTTTAAAGGGTTTCATTTTAGGTGGCATTTCGATTATAATTTGTGTTTCTGTAATACTTATCCCAACCCAAGTTCCAAATTCATAGTGGCAAGTCTAAAATAACACGGGGCAGTTGACGCCAGCTATCTTCTAATCAAATGCCTGAAACAACGCGAACGACGGGAGCCATCTTCCAATAAAATCGCTGTATTAACGGGAACCACGGGAAGCACGTGAAATCACGCCGCACACAAACTAGAAGAAGAAAGACACAGCTCGCAGCTCGCACACTCGCAGTCACGCGACGATTGACCTTCGATCTCGACATGTAATCCGCCCACGGTCAACGAGCTTGGTACCGGGCGAGACCAATGAGTGTAAATTATGGCCTGGGAGGTATAATTGGAATCCGTCGTCTCGGGAGCGAGAGGTTGGTCGCGGCGTCCGATGCTCTTCGTCAGAGCTTTCAAAAAGTTCTGTTTCGTGCCAACGGAGAGGAATCGAGAGTTTTTGTCGTCTGTTTTCTACACACCAGCTGCCAAATATGTTTTTAGTAGACGCCTGGCCCACCCACGCCACATATCACCGACCGAGGTGTGAGAACCGTGATACTAGTGTGGGTCGGAGCCTCTAACCAGCGCGCTTCATTCAGAGTTCGTGACGTAATCGTTGGGTTTGTCGATCGATGTCAAACCTGAAAAAAGGTCTATTTTTTGCCATCGGAGAGGGGTAGAGATTTTTTTGTCGTCTGCCTTGTACAGACCAGTGCCAAAATGTTTTTTTTTATCAGACGCCTGGTCAGCCCACGCCACATATCACCGACCGAGGTGTGAGCACTGTGACACTAGGCTGGGTCGGAGACCTTAACCAGCGCATTCCGTTCAGTTTTCATGACGGTGTCGTTGGTTTTGTCGATCGATGTCTGCCAAGGATTCTCATAAAAGTTGGCTCTAGTCAATGGGGATGACTATACATTGCTCCAGTATCTGCCAGAACAGGGGTTTTACATACATTGCGCGGCGCGCAATTAAAGTCCGCGTAAGCTGTCCCGTGACGTATAAAATTTGCCGTTCATAGTCACCGAATAATGGGGGCAGCTGCCCTGATTTGTTTTGTTCATGATAGATACGTCAGGACTTGGGCGCCACCTGTTTTCTTCCTCCGTCGAAATGCCCAGGAGAATCGCCACCAATCTCGACCCTGGACACCCTCGTCTGCAGAAGGGAAACTTCGTGGTGCCGCTACAGCAACCACGTGTGGACAATGGATTATGCACATTCGATGTGGACAATAGCGCAGAAAAGAGCGCACAAGCGTCAACTTCACTCAGCATGGCCATGGCAACAGGAGATAACGCTGGGGGAATCCGCAAGGTGAACGAAGGTGAAAGTGAAGCTTTCCTTCGACGGAGCAGGGGCACCTTCATCTGGAGGCGCTGACAAAAAATCACCGTCATCAAGGGTGGCTGTACTATTAATAGGATCCGCACCATCTGATCAAAGAGGAACATAAGCGTCCTCATCCGAAACGGCCGACTCAGCTGCGGCAGCCGACCTCAACCCCGAGGTCAACAACGCTCTCGCCAACAACCAGCTTGAGGAGGTCAACCAATTCGTGTCCGCAAGAGGATCGTCACAAGAAGCAGGAACACCTTCGTCTGGAGTCGCTGTACCAGGATCACCTTCATCACGGGTCGCTGTACCAGTCCCCCATTTCAAGATCGTCAACGCTATTTTCGTCAAAAGCGCCCCGGGACATGCAGCCACAAGTTCCACGACCGGCGTGCCCATGGTCATTCATGAAGCTCAAGCGTAGCGTACTCGAGCAGTTCGAGTGCTGGACTTCAGAGCCACACACAATTCAGGTCACCGACCAGAGCTCGGGGGAGTATGCATGACCATGACCAAGCGTCTGCCTCGCTACTTGGATGATATCAGGATCTGGCACCACCTACAAGTGAGGACAGCTCGCCATGCACGGCTTCACCTCATATATATATACTAGTATATAGTTATATTCATCCTTACCTGGGAACGTTTCTACATATTCGCCCGGGTTCACCATGATATCTCTTCGACAACCAGAGCATCGTCGCCTGGGGTAACAATCGTTTCTCCTGGGACAAACGGAGGGCCATCGCCTGGGGAGGCAACGCATCTTCACCTGGGGTCTGTGCTACACCTTGCACACGTTACCCAGTACGACCTCTCCTATCGCCCCTACCAACTTGCGAGGGTCGCAAACAAAAGAGTTGATTTCGCTGTGCACGGGTACTCCGTCCATACGTGAATGAAGAATGTCTTGCATGTACACGTGTAGTCTGTGAAATTAGAAACAAACCGCCTGTAGTTCGGAGGATGTAGACGGAAGGTTGAATCGCCCGAGTAGAAAAGTATTGGTACCTGGATATGTTTGTTTCCACCAATCACTGATCGGTAGCTATTACATTAGCAGTGTTTTCGGTAATTAGTGTTGGTTCCAACAAGTGCTGGTGATCGTCGGTCATGGCCGGCACTTTAGTCAAGTTTCTATTGCTGACAATAAAGTGCTCATGATCGTTACCCATGATTAACACTTTAGGCAAATTTCTTTCACTTCGAACAAGTGCTGGTGATTCTCTATCGCTTCCTATAAATGGTGGTAGTCGTTAGCCATGATCGGCAGTTCAGTAAAGTTTCCATCGCTTACAACAAAATGCTGATAATTGCTATCCAAGACTGACACTAAGTCAAGCTTCCATTGCTTCCAACAAGCGCTGATGATCGTTACAGTCATGACCGGCATTTCAGTCAAGATGGTATCGGTTGCAACGAGTGCTGATGACCGTTTGCCAGGATCGGCACTTCAGCAAGCTACTTAAAGTACTTTATTTAGTAGACTACAGCAGTAGTAGCGCGACAGCCTGACTACTGTAGCCACTCGAAGGGTTGTGTTAATAGTTGATATACTCCATGCGATAGTATCCTATTGGGTCGGTGCTCTACAGCAGCGCTATGGCAAGTCGTATCGTGTACCAGGTGCCTCATATGGCGTATATATCGGGTACGCAGTGTGCATATCTTCTGAGCCGAATAGCTCTATATGTAATGGTTCGACGTACCGATTGATAACGAAATTGCGGTCCGACGAATAGAAGTTGTGCCGCTATGAAATCTGGATTAACAGTTAGATCACGGTGTGATGTTGCAGCGAAGGTTTGACAGTCCAGAGCGACGAGAGTGCTGCACACCCCCCCCACTGCTTACGTTTCTTTCACCCCCCGCGCCTGAACTCTCACCGGTTCATCGTAATAAACCTAACTCGGCCAGAGAGCGCCACTTACAATTTCACCAACGTCTTGTACGCCATCATCATCAGCAAGGATCGAGCTGTTTGACAACAGCTCTGCGCATAGCATCCAAAGACTGTCATCGGCCAGTTGTCCGAGACCCAGTCCTCGTCATACGACGTGAGGGCAGTTATCACCAGACGATCTGATCTTTCGCATTCTTCGCGCCCTAGAATTCTAGTAAGTCGGGCCAGAATCATGTGTACGCTGAACGAATGGAGGTCATCCCGCCGCACCAGCTTAACTAATGCGACAAATCTTTGACACTCAGCGCATGCCAGTTCGGCAAGAGCGAGTGCTGTACATATCGCACCTGTACGGGAGGGGCAGTTGTACGCTCAAAACCGACGACCAACTCACACCTACCCCGGACAGATAATCTACTCCTACTGGATGATCTACATCTTTCCGGGCGGATGAATTCCTGATCTGCACCATCTAGCTCACGTTGTCGGGTGTGAACCGTATACCCCGCGTGATGCAGGACATGTTTCCTGGGTTGGATCTGTACCATACAGATCCTGCACAGCACATCATCACGGCGGGTTAGGATCTAGATGATCTGTCTGCTCTGTCCAAAGTGTAGAATCAATTACGCCAGCTGCGAGTTGGTACATCTCGAATACACAAGATAGTCCAACACAATGGGACCCCAAACGTGTCGTGTTGAGTAGTTCCTTGAGTTGATTAGTAATAGGTTAAGAGCCCCGTCAGTCAGAAGTGTTTGGGCCCTAACGGACCCCCTCTGTGTATTATTACGGGGGACCATAGTAAATATGACCGAATATTGTTAGTAAAAAATAAGTAAATATATAGGTTTTTGTGTGTACCCTGGGTCCTATATACTATGGTCCCGCGTAATAGTAAAACGTAGAAATGAGAACCAAATATGGTGTGTAAACATATGGGGATATATGATATTTGGGTTCATCGTGGGTTCTGATTACTGTAGCCCCTTTACTGGTAGCAGTATTATTGTTGTGTTGTTAATATGTTTGCCACCCGACGGCGTGTTATTTATTACCGTGAGCTTCAACGTTGATCACTCAGAAGCTTTTTCCCATGAAAAAAGACGAAGAAAACCACGGGAGGACCAAAGCAACCTTAGCAGTGTGGCTCCCACAGAGTACGTACGTAAATATTATCTCACCTATAATTTTCGATCGGAGAACACGCTGAAACTGCACCACGGGGAAAAGCAAGGGTGGGTGCTGGAAGCAAAACCGGAGGACGTTTCGAAGAGCCAGGTACCGTCGCCTCGGCGTGGCCGCCCCTTCGCCCTTCTTCCTCCTCTCTCCCTGCTCTCCGCCCTCTCTCGATGCCCCCGGTATTGTCTCCCCCGTTGTCGTCATCGCACCGCCGGGCTCGAGCTGCTCCTCCTTGGCCTCGGAGAAAAGCGTGGAGACTAGAATGTCCATTTTTTTGTCGGGGGTGGAGTGGATTACTGTGATGACCTCGTGCACTAGTTCGGTATTGAGTCGCGTGTCCAGATCGACCGTGCCGTTGGGGAGAAGGTGACCGAACCTGGTTGGTCGAGGGTCCCGTTACAAGCACGGCAAAGATGCGGTGCAGGCAGTGCAGCATCGTCGTCTTATTATGTACAAACGAGTTAAAGCCGATACCGTATCACCCCGGTGATAAAATGAAACACCCCCCTGGGACGCATTTCCGAGACGGCTTTCTCCAAAACAAAGGGGGTACACAGAGAAAATAAATGGTGGCTTTGGAAAAATCTCGCGAGACCTCTCCATAGACTAGACCCATCGCTCGGCACTATTAGCGTTTGCACTCTCTCCAAAACTATAGGTGAAGTTCGTCCGAGAGGGTGTGCTATCTTAACACACGTGATATGCGGTACCCGAGACACACAATTGTGGGTGTGTGGTGAGTAGTATATAACGTTTTTATTTATTTTGCACACGTCCGCCCCGAGGAATACTGGAAACAAAGCAAGAGACCGCATTCCGACATCGAAAGTACCCCTCGACCGCCGCGATGACCCTGCTGTGGCAAGCACGCACGAGTGCAACATGCGCTCACGAGTGTTCAGCTGTAGGCATACGGCCCGCTGCTGCTGTCGTCACTGCTATATATGTCATGAATATTTCTCGGATCACATTCACAGTGCAATATTTCCCCATGTGTTCCCGTCAACGCGTAAGTGAGTGCCATACCCCCCGCACCCCCAACTCACATTGTAGGAGAATGTGAATACAAGGAGGAACGGGATGTGTTAGAAGAGGAGATGAGGGAAATAGACGAATGTGACATGGAGGAGTCTGATACACTGATTAGCAGCAAGAAAACGATCGTTATCCTAGGAGATAAGATTTTTGGCCACAGGCGGCCAGACAGGAAGGGGATAAGATAAGCAAAAAGTTTCTTTGGAATATATGGAAACAACGTAATGAGCGCCCAATTGTTGGAGGTGTCTCTATTTGGAATAGGAACGGTGCTCCGTCTCGAAAGGTATGCGTGGTCAATGGTCAAACGACTAAGGCAATCAACAAATGAGTACGCCCCCCCCCCTCTCCCCAATTTTTGCGTAATATATGGAAAAAAACGTACTGAGCGCCCAAAAGTTGCAGGTGTGTCTCTTTGGAGTAGGAACGGTGCTCCGTCTCGAAAGGCATACGTGGTCAATGGTCAAACAACTGAGGCAAGCGACTAAAGGGTGGTATGATTGGAACATGCGCTACGCACTGTCAGATGGCAAATGGAATAAAAATAATGACATCCCTCCCCCCCCCCAACCCAACCCCCCCCCCCCCCCCCGCCGCGCCCCTGTTTCTGCTCTGAACGGTTTTGTCAACATGTTCGAAACCATTGGCTGCAATACAGCACGTCTTTCGCCGGAAGCGCGCTTGCTTGTCGTTAGCTGCTGCTTCAGCACGATCAGTGTGGCACTTCACTATCATACAACAAACGACGGGACGGGCTTCACGCCTGTGCTGCAGGAAGCCCGCAACCATTGAGCGATCTAGCACCCACCAGTGTCGCGTACGGGCATGCTGCAAAGCTTTTTTGGACGAATGTGGTCCATGTAGCTACTGCGTACTCATCCGCTTGAAAACGACAGCGAGTTGGCCACGGCACCACAGCATGTGTTGCAACCATCAACCCCAGACAGCATCGATGCACCGATTTTTTTTAGCAAGGTTCTCGCCACGGCACGCGACTCATTCACCGATCAGTGACTCCATATATAGGCTGTGGCTGTGTAGCAAAGCAATGCTCAGTATGTTCTTGCGAGAGCCCCTTCGGGACTTGATTGTAGTCTAGGGAAAACGTTAAAAAATTATAACGAAAACGACGATTACAGCATCGATCGGCCAGTGCTTGGCTTGGGGCTGATTAAAGTGGTGTCCGAACTTGTATATCCGCCCGACCCGACCTTTGAGAGTTTGAAAACCCTCTGACCCGACCCGCCCCGACCCGACCCATCCCGACCCGACCCGACCCGTGAAATATCAAAAAGTTTCTGACCCGACCGGCGGGTGGGGACAGATCATGACCCTTGAAGAGTCCTGAAATTTACCATATTTTAGGTCACTATCTCTGTGGTCTCCCACAAGTGCCAATACACGACTGATCCACATAATTTCACCTATGTAGCACGCAGGCCCACAAGTTGACGAGGAGCTCATAGTCCCCGAGGCGGGCCAGATCGCAGCACATGATCACCAATCGAGCGAAATCCACGCACCGTCTATCCTCTGGCAGCGGAATCCCTCGTTTTGGCCGCAAGAACCAAGTCTGAATAAATATTTGGGCGGCGAACTCCCCGGCCGTTGCCATAAACTCGTCCTGCGTGTGTTTCGGACGCAAAGACCAGTACGTATCATTAGGATGTATTTTGTAGGGTCCATACTCTTGAAGTACCCGGGCACCTGCCCGAGTACATCTGGAGGTACCCGGGTACTTATCCGAGTACATCTGGAGGTACCCGGGTACTCATTCGAGTACATCTGGAGGTACCCGGGTACTTGCCCGAGTACATCTGGAGGTACCCGGGTGCTTACCCTATATCTGGAGGTACCCGGGTACCTACCCGGGTATATGGCCGAAACAATAAGGCTTAGTCTCCCCCATGCCACCTGCCCTACTATATTATTCACACCCTTGGTATACCCGAGCATGACCAACAGGACAAGGTATATTACCTCCATATTACGGGGAAACGTACTTTTTTAATCAGAACCAAATATGCTGTGCAAGCATAGGGGGATACTTGGTGTTTGGGTCCATTGTGGGTTCTGATTGCTGTGTATTACTATTACGGGGGTCCATAGTTAATAGGACATATGGTATACATCAACACCTATATATTTACCTATTTTTACATTTTTACCAACTATAGTTGGTCTTATTTACTATGGTCTCACGTAATAGGTGTTACTTTGCCCCCTCTTAGTGGTCAATTACTTGTTTTCCTGCGCCACCCAACCGATAATTTCCACTCAAGGCAAGCCTTACTCGCATCCACAACTGCTACTCGTATGGCTTGAAAAATAGATGCTGCCGCGCACTGGGCGTTCGTGAAGTCTGGTGTATTGGACATTGGATATTGGATAATGCACACGCTCTCGCGTCGGAATGTTGACACTTTGGGGCAAACCCCGATCGCATAAGAACGGACTTTTTACAAGTTGCCGGTTCGCTCCCCACGGTTCAGCCATGGTTTTTCCCAAGTAGCCGTTGAGCACGTACGCCATCGTTGTGGCCTGCAACTTCTAACACATCAGTCTGACCAAAAACATAAAGTAGGTTTGGATATTTTGCCACCATCTAAACTTCCCTTGTGTTTTCGATCAAACTGGTATCGGCTCTGCCTTGCATCGCTCCTGGCGAAAAAGTAAGATACTATGGCTTGATACATAACCGCCCCCCGCAAAGAAACTCCGCTTGAGATTCCAGGAGAAATTGATGATAATTCCGGGAGCGGTTAGACTGAAAAATGTTATATAGGTTTTACATTGGGCTGGGCAATCGATCGGTGTTTTACCCCTACAGTTCAGTAGGAAATACCTTCACATTTGACGTCGTGAAGGACGCGGGTTCGAATTTCACTTCGAACGTTTCTTTTTTAGAGGCGCTTGCGCGTGCGTCCCAAAAGACAGATCTCCCTGGTTCCCCGGGTATTGAAACGAAGCGGGTAGGCCACAGCGTACGGCCGTATACGGTAACGACGCCCCAAAAATCCCGCCGTTCAGAGGGGGGGGGGGGTGTTACAAGGAATGCCCTGGGCTGGAAAGTCGATCGATCTTTTACTCCTATAGCTCAGCAACACCTTCACAAAACGCATTATTAATAGATATTACGGGGGACCATAGTAAATAGGACCAAAATTTGTTGGTAAAAATAGGAAATATATCTATTTTTTGTGTTTACCGTAGGTCCTATTTACTATGGTCCCCCGTAATAGTGTGGAACGAATCATTTTTCAAAACAAGAAATCCAGCCTTATTGACCCAGTATCCCTGTTTCTTTTTATTCGGAGGGATCATACTGTAGTAATATAACGCAATCAACACTCACGAGGGACCCAAACAACCATATATCTCCGAATGTTTACATACTTTTTTTTGTTCTGACTACTATTACGGGGGTCCATAGTTAATAGGACCTATGGTATACATAAAAACCTATATGTTTACCTATTTTTACTAACAAAATTTGGTCCCGTTAACTATGGACCCCCGTAATAATACTATTATTTTGTGCCCCGGTAAAACCAGCAGAAGGTTGATAAGAAGTGCATCCAGGTCTCACAGCCAGGAAGTCCAGGCTGGCGTGGGAACTGCGGCTTGGAGGTGAAGTCCAGGTGTTCCGTTCGCATGATGGTGCGCGCGAATCTGGAGTAGATGGACTCGAGGTGCGCTTGCTTGATTCCCCATTTCTGCGCTCGCAGATAAAAACAGGCATTACGATCACCGCTGTTGTTCAGGTAGCCACAATATCATGGTGGCGCGAAGATGTCACACGTTTCTTGGAGTGTGCAACTTTTGTATAAGCGCTCCTAGCGGGATATACCATCTATATACCACTCTGGTATGGACGGAAATGTAAGAAAATTTTAGACATTAATATGAAGACCAAGCGGTCCTTATGCTTACGCCCAGAGTAGTATGTATAACTGTATATATATTATATATAGATGTGTGTCGTACTGCTCGGGGCGGCTATATAAGGAACGTTTATACAGTAATATGAAGTCCAAGTGGTCTTTATATTTACGCCCATAGTGGTAACTGGTACCAGGTTACGCAGCAGCATAGCAGTCGGCACCTCTCGTATCTCTGGCAAAAGTGAAACCAAGCTCAATGACATGCGTTCGGATAATCAGTATCCAAGCCTGCATTGGTGTTACCTTTATATGCAGGCATGTAGATATTGCAGGCCGTATTATGTGATACCTTATCACGCGCGATACCGTACAGCACTACATTGTATGCAGTGTGTGGTAGAAGCATGGTGGTTGACACTACTGCCACTGAGCAAGCATCCCCGGCAAACGTCGGACCAACCTCTAAAATGGTACGCGCTCGGCGCAGTGCCGAAGCTAGGGGGAATGGTGTCTCGAAACATCAACATTAATGTTACCTGTACAATCAGACATGAGATAAAGTAGTACGAAATACGGTACGGTAGTAGAAGTAGTGCAGTGCTGCTTGTAGCGGTAGATAGTGGACGGGCTGATTTCCGAAAGGTCCGAGTATATCACCTTGCAGTAGACCTCCAACTTCTGCCAAGATTCCTCGTCTAGAACATTGTACTCGATGCCGCTGCCCGTATCGTCCCCAGACAGTTTAAACTTAGACGGTGTTTCCTCGAGCTCTCCTGTGTCGTCATCATCATCATCATCATCGTCGTCGTCGTCGACGTCATCCTCGCGGGAGCTTGGAGGTTGTCGATGCTTTGTGTCCTTTGCCTCTTGGCGACGATCTCCTCCCTCGGCTACCATGTCATAACATGCGTACACCTCCAGTCCTCCAACGAGCGGTGTATACTGCACTACAAGCAGTAGTGCCTGCGGCCACGTCTCCTCCGTACAAGCACGCGGCTTTGGTGGTGATGACGCTGAATGGGTCAACGGGAACAACACATACATGCATACCGTACGATGCGGATCTATGATACGATGTGTGTAAACGGCATCGCTTTCGGCGACTTTTTGTGCTCGTACGAGGACTACATGGCGGACTTGTCGACGCGTACATGTCATGTCCTCGTACAGCAGTGTGGTGAAAGTTGAGTTTCGAGGATTGCTTTCTTCGCCCTCCGACATGGCGCGACGACAACAACACGGTGCATACCCAACGCCTAACGACGAGCATCACGGAGTGTTCATGATACGAGCAATCGATCAACTCAGATGTACTGCCGACGAAAAAAAGGACTGTCGTATGTAGACGTACCGTACATAAGTACGTGGTACATGATGCGAAAACGTCAGGTTGATCCTGCTGTGCAGAAATCTAAATCTGGCTCCGCTTCTAAGTGGTTTGTCCCCACAACCGAAGTGCAGTCATTCCGATACCAGGTATGATAGGTGCTACTAAAATATGTTTTTACACAGCAGCATATTAAGTGCTACTGCTATAGTATCCAACCTGCGCACGCACCTCTTGGCGTGCTATGTGTGTGCGTCGTTTCTCCTCCCCCTCAGAAGGCCAGTCTTACAATATGCCTGGCGGTCAGCGCTCCAATCGACCGACCCCACAGGTGTATGTGTAAGTCCCCACGGCGTGTTTGAGAGGCCGTTTGTCAGTTGATATACACCAGAAGCCAGAAGAAGGTGGTTTGGTGTTTTATGGGCGGCGTGATCGCCTTGTATGTCCCTACGTACGATTCTTTAATGAAAAATAAGAACATGCCTGTACAACGCAGTACCAGACATGCGAAACTGTCGTTAACAATGTAACGTTTCGTCAAGGAACGATCGATGGATCGGTAGAGGGTAGAGGGTAGTAGAGGGGTAGAGGGTAGAGGGTATAGCGTAGATCGTAGGGCGTAGATCGTACAGCGTAGATCGTAGAGTAGATATGCTGTTCAGTGTTTAACAGTTCTTGTACGGCTGGGATATAAATCCTCGATCGATGTGCTGGTATGCTGCGACGCTGCGACCCACTGCTGCTGCTGTCGCAGGTATACTGCGGCACCTGCGCCTACGCTCGATCATATTCAGACGTATACCCTCCGGCCTGATGGTACACTCGGTGACGTTGGTGGCTTATTCTTTGATAGGGTCGAACCGATCACGGGCTGCTTAGGTGCGCGAGTCGTTATGTAGACGTCTGCGGGCGGTGCTGTGAGGCTCCGCTGACTCCTCGAAGAACAGCAGCAGTCCCTCGTGTTCCCTTGCTGCCTTTATCAGCTGATCGGGTCGCAATAGACCGTCGCTTTCCCTTGCCTTTTGGCGCGTGATCGGTCCGACCTGATCAGTTGATGAAGGCAAGCGAAAGCGAGGGACTGTTGCTGCTGTTCCTCCCGCTGTTGCTGTCCCTCGAGGAGACAGCGGAGGCTCTCACAGCACCGCCGCTGACTTGCACACAACGACTCAATCAGAGCGGCGATCAACGTCGCCGAGGTAATAGTATTACGTAAATACAGTCGCTCAAAACGTACCAGGTATGTACCAGGTATATGATACTGCTGTAGCGTGCCAAAAGGTCGCGGGGGACTGATTTGGCTTCGATCAAATTGTATCATACCGACACACAACAGCTTAAAGTTTATCCGCCTTCGTTATGTGCTGTCAATGTACACTGAAGCACGAGTCCACAGGCTATTATTACGGGGGGCCATAGTATATAGGACCAAATATTGTTATTACGGGGGGTCAATAGTTAACAGGACCAAATTTTGTTAGTAAAAATAGGTAAATATATAGGTTTTTATGTATACCATAGGTCCTATTATTAACTATGGACCCACGTAATAGTAAAAATATGTAAATATATGGGTGTTTGTGTGTACCGTAGGTCTTATCAACTATGGTCCTCGGTAATAATACGTGTAGGAACGAGGTACGTTTGTACATATACAGCAGCAGTAGCCTTGCGTTCAAGAGTGCGCATCAAGTCCACCCCTCCAATTTGGGTTTGCTTGTGGTTTGTCGTCTTCCATAGAGCTTTATAGTATCACACTCTGCAAAATTCAAAAAATATATTTCCGGTTCATTTTTTTCGTACGTGTTTTACTAATAATATTAATATTACGGGGGTCCATAGTAAATAGGACCTATGGTACACATAAAAACCTACCAGGGTATATATTTACCTATTTTTACTAACAATATCTGGTATTTGGTCCTATTTACTATGGTCCCCCGTAATAGTAGTCTTGACGTATAGTCTCAGTCGTGATTTTTAGGTGCACTTGTTATGAGGCTTAGATTGGGTCGGCGATAGGTTAACCTTCTACCTTTAGCCCAACGGACTAAGACCTTAACAAATGGCGACGACGGCAGAACATGGGTCGTTGGTCGTGAGTTCGAATCTCGCGTCCACCATGAAATCGCTTTTCAAAGAACAGTGAATTTCCTCATGTGTCAAGAATCTGAAAAAAAAAAATACTTCTGGATCCCCAGAAAATGGAACCGCGTGTTGGTGTCACGCGTCGACCCGTATATCCGGTCCGTTCCAGTGTGGGAGAGTGTTATGAGGCGATTGGGTAGGCGATTGGTCAACCTTTTACCTTTAGCCCAACGGACTAAGACCTTAACACACTGGTGTGTGTACGTACCTGGTATGATACCTTCTGACAGGGATGACGGTTACGGCAAATCAGGGCTCCTCCTTACGCATAATTACGGATAGTCAGCTCTTGGAGGTACGTACGGTGGATACGGCAAAGAACGGGGATGATAACAAACCATCCCCGGGTTTCCATTGTTTCTTCAGTATACATCCACGTTCAAGACATCCCTACGCCCAACAGGGCCAGAACGCGCACATGCGACGATTCCCCGGTACTGCTCATGGTCCACAAGGTGGCAGTCGAACTCATCGGTGAGACTTATGATCCTCCATTAATAGTAGCAGTCAGAAATAAGAGGTAGCGGGGGGGGGGGAGATCATGCGTGGCCGTAGTCGTACGACCATGGACCCTCGCACCCCTACGACGCCGGGACGGAGTGGGGTGGGTTGTCAGCGGCGGGGGGGGGGGGGTTGTCGCCGTAGCATCCTTATGATTGTGATACTGCCATACCCTTCCGTCGTAGCAATCGTTTCGGATCTTCACAGTATAATGAGTGTTTGAGCATATTGTTTTATACACCACCTGCTCCCGATCGCCGCCCGACCGCCCGCGGCCGCGCGACCGTCCCACGCCCCATCCACACAGCAACCTTTTGGTTCAAGTCATCCCTTCCCTGCGTTTTAGTTTGATTGTTTTGTTTTGTTTTCCGGCGGGGTGAGTGCGTGGGCAACACGAGGGTTGGTGGGTGGGTAGGTCGGTCGGTGATGGGTGGCTGCATGGTTGACCGGGTAGGTTGGTAGGTGAGGGGGGGAGGTGGCCGCATAATCAACTCTACGTAACAGCTGTCGTTTTTAACCCACCTGTGTACTGTAGCGGCGTACCACTGGAACATAGATATGATAAGTCGTGCCAGGTATATTGTTTATCTTCTGTACACACAGGTATAAGCAGAATACGCACCCGTCGCGCCCGTCTTTGAT
The DNA here is from genome assembly GCA_031763025.1 of Macrocystis pyrifera. Lineage (NCBI taxonomy): Eukaryota > Phaeophyceae > Laminariales > Laminariaceae > Macrocystis > Macrocystis pyrifera. The sequence continues at coordinate 920,799 of JASSKH010000033.1, read as the reverse complement.
TGGTCAGTGACTACAGTGACGTACGGTATACTAACTAGTTTTCCTTTTTCATAGTCACGAATGCGTGTGCGAATGGCCTTGCGTATTCGATATCTTTGATTGTACGATATCACGTACGACATGCGCCCTAAATGCCCCTTTGTTTTGAGCGTTTCATCTCACAATCTTGCGCACACTACAGAGTAAGCCTGCAGAAACAAAAGTCGATGTCATCGCTGTAGTTTCTCTGCTTGGATCCATCTATCCTATGAATGTATCACATCCGACTGCGGAACACGCAACACAGAATGATGACATGTCTTCTCCCGCCCCCCCCCCCTTAACCCCCCCCCCCCCCCCCCCCGCCCTTAAACCCCCCCCCCCCCCCCCCCCCCCCCCCCCCCCCCCCCTACACGTACCAGATATGTATTATATATAGGTTGGGTTGGCGTCGGTTGGCATCGACACTGTAAAACTTGCCGCTCATTACCTGAGCTAGACAACCAGGGTATCGTTTTTTTTTTTTTGGCGGTCGGTCACAGCTGGCGATCGAGTTGGTGATCTTTAGTGCGGGGTAGAGGACCTATACTCCGAATAATAAGGGGAATTATCGCATCGCGTAGTGAAACGGTAAGGCACAAGGCACCCAAGAGGCAGTTACATAGTAACCCCATTGCTGTCTCTGGAGTGGCCACACTGGAAAGTATTCTAACTCATTCGACGCTGTCATCCACACGCAAGAAAGTCCGCCTCACAAGCGGTTCTTAGTAGGATGCAGCTCACCCTTCATTCGACTCGCCGAATACCTCACGGCACTTCGCGCTTGGTGAAAGCGGTGTCTGCTTGGTCGGTGAAAACCCCACATGCTCCGTCCCGGCATAGTAGGGATGCGAGGGTCCATGTTCGTACGACTGCAGCCATGCGTGATCATGAGTACCCTCCCCTTCCCCCCTGACATTCTGCCCCTCTGCGTCGGCTACGTCGCCCAGTTTTGTTTAGGGTGACCTTTTGGTCATGCCATTGTTTTTAGCCCCCCCTTTGCCTGTCTTTGTCCTTTCGTCTGTTCATTTTTTTGTTGCGTCGACCTTGGCCAGGCAGCTGTGGACATACTTAACTGCTCGTTTTTGTTTTTGTTTTAGTTTTAGTTTTAGTTTTTGTTGTTGTTGTTGTTGTTGCTGTTGTTGTTGTTGTTGTTGTCGTTGCTAATGTTGTAGTTGTCGTTAGCTCTTTGTTTATTCCCTCTTCCGGTCTGTCTCCCGTCTGACCCTTTTTGTGTCGTCCTGTGCTGGTCCGTCCGCTGAACATACCATATGATAGGGCTGATCGTACCAGCAAACAGTAACCTCGTCCCCTCGGGACTCGGCCTGGATGTTTTTGAGCGTTTGATGTTTGTTTTGATTGGTTTTTCTTCCTTGTCTTTCTTCCTTTTCATTTCTTCTTTTCTGCCCTCCCCCCCCCCTACTTTATGTATATAGATCATGTATGGGTTGGGTTGGCGTCGGTTGGCAACGACACTGTAAAACATGCCGCTCACTACGTGAGCTAGACAACCAGGGTACCGTTTTTTTTTTTTTTTTTTTTTTGGCGGTCGCCCACAGCTGGTCGTCTAGTTAGATCATTTGTGCGAAGTAAAGAACCTTTACTCTGCACAAGGGAATTGATCGTATCACGTAGTGTTCAAGGTAAGGCACCCAAGAGGCAGTTACATAGTACTCCCATTGCTGTCTCTGGAAGTGGCCACACCGGAAATTAAACTAACTCATTGAAGCTGTCATCCATATGCAAGTCCGCCTCACAAGCGGTTCTTAGTAGGATGTAGCTCACCCTTCATGCGACTCACGGCGCTTCGCGCTTGGTGCAAGCAATGTCTGCCTGGTCGGTGAAAACCCGACATGCTCCGTCCCGGCATTGTAGGGATGCGAGGGTCCATGGTCATAAGACTACGGCCATGCATGAGATCGAGTACATCTCTCCTATCGAGTACACCCCCCCTCCCCCCCTTCTCCCTACTTTTAGTATTTTTCACGTTTTCCTGATACCTGGTACATATACTATTACGGGGGGGTATAGTAAATAGGACCAAATATTGTTAGTAAAAATATGGAAATGTATGGGTGTTTGTGTGTACCGTAGGTCCTATTAACTATAGTCCCCCGTAATGCCATGTACCTGGTAGTATTTGGATGAAAGTGATAAGGGGTGGTGTGCTTATGCTGCGCCTATTATTTGACACGTGTTTCCTTCCATAGAGTCCCGTTTTTGTTCAGCCTGTCGTGACCACGATCATCGAGATTTCAGGGAAATGCGTTAATAATGTGACTGCATCTTGTCAGCATTGCAGTCACGAAATCCAAATCGCTATGCACTTATTACGGGGAACCATAGTAAATAGGACCAAACATTGATAGTAAAAATAGGAATATATATAGGTTTTTGTGTGTACCTTAGGTCCTATTAACTATGGCCCCCCGTTAATAGCACGATCACATGTTGACAAGTGTGAGACGAGAAACACGGCGAGCACCACTACTGTCATCCCTTTCCCCGTGAACTCTCCCGTGAACTCTGGCAGGTGCGTCGTCCGCTCTTCGTACTCGTCCACGACCAGCTGAGCATCCACCCACCTGAGGACGGCCCGAAAGCATTTTTTGGCCAACCAACTGGATAATGACGATCCAAAGGAAGATGGTAGCGACGACGACCGAGACTCGTCCAGCTTCAACGCCGTGGCAGCAAGCGAGGCTTCCCTGGAGATATTCAAGAGGAGTCTCCGGCGGGGGCAACAAAGCGAGCGACACGCTCTCTCTTCCTCAAGAAGTAAGGCGCTTTCCTTGCGTCGGTACTAAGTGTTAAAGTAAGTAGTAGTGTTTGCGATGGAACACCTTAACCTTTGAGCGAGGTGCCGGGGAAGAGGAAGAACGGCTCCGCTGAGGATGGCAAACGCACGGTACTAGTATTCGCAGCCTTATGTAGCCTTCATGTATCTATTTCCCTTTTTGTGAGTCAGACGTTAAGGACACGGAGAGCGACGGGTCGGGCGATGAGTAGACGGACAGGGGGTTCCTGGAGAAGGAGGAGGCGGAGGAGGAGGAGGAGGAATGGAAGACGGGGGAGCCACAAAAATAACAGATGACTAAAATCACCATCACATTGATTGCTATAATCATATTGACACCACGGCGGATGACGTTTTTTTCCACTCCATTGAATACCTTGGCGTTTCTTTCTCGCTCCCTTTGACGACACGGTAGTCGTAAGTCAGATCCGGGGTCACGTGGCAGGCAGGCAGGCTCTTCTCCCCCCCCCGTCCCCCTTCCCCCCTCCCCACAACGGCACGTGCATTGCATGTTTACCGCGAACTGCGAGAAGACTGCAGTCCTCTCTTCCCTCGTCAACTCTCGTCGAATTACGCCTGCTCGCGGCAGGTACAGTTAGTGGGCGCTCTCACCAGTTGACTATTATGTTTCATTTTTTGCGAATGTGTACATAGCAAAGAAATACCCGTCGGCGTAGTTTGGTTCTCTGGTTCTCTCTCTAATAGTAAAAAACACGCGTAGCTTCAGACTCCACTTTTAACAGTAATACGGGGGGACAAAGTAATCAGGACCAAACGTGCTCGGTAAAAACACCGGAATATATAGGTTTTTGTGTGTACGACGGGTCCTGATTACTATGGTCCTCCCCGTCAATACTCGCGTCGGTTAACCAACCCCTTCGAGAATCCCAAGACTTAGTGTGAAGCGGAAGGCCGCTCTAGGGTAGTGGTAAGGGTAGTGGTAAGGGACGCAGGTGGTTCTGGCAGCTGGAAAGCAGTGCTTCGCTTCTTCTGATTTAGATCTTCTTATTGATGGCGAGAGCTGAGGAGGTGCTCTGGTAGAGAAGTGAGAGGTAGGGGGGCGGGACTCGACGCCCAGATATACTCGTCCCACCCCACGCCACAAGTTCTCCTAAATTCCTCTTATCTGATGTACGCCTACAGAACTTTCCTATGGCTACCAACCGTTCTTCTGCTAATATAAGAATATCTCACTTCGTGATCCTATCTGCGTTAAGGAACATTACTCTCATCTAAGGGGTTTTCCGCCCTAGGGAACATTCCTAAGAGAACGTTACTCTCAACTAACGGAATATCCGCCGGGTTAATCCATTCTTTGGATTATTCTCGTATTGGTGAGACTAGAAGACTGCAACGTATTATCTATATCTGTAGCCCATGAATACTCTACTCATATCACATTAGCCCACCCTGAATAGTCGTATATGCAGACCACAAGATGGTCGGAGGGTGATGACAAAGTTCATCCCAAACGGCCAGGAAAAAGGTGGTCGAAGATGCGGCTATTCGAAACAAACGAAATGAGGCTATAGATCCCCCCACACCTCGTAATAATACCCAAATACTACGACGAGGGGGTGTTCGCTGAGAACAACCACTGAAAGGGAGACTAAAGGAGAGAGAGAGACAGAACTCAACGACCAACACAATGGTTGGCAACTTGTGCTGTCGTATCAGACGTCTCCTGTTAATAGCAGTACAGTCAGTATTATAGGGGTAGGTTCATGTTGCATCCGTGCTGTACGAGTCCTTGCGCCCATGGTCTTACCTGGAGCCGGCAATTAAATTACATTGGCGCAAAGCGCCAAAAACGAGGGAGCAAAGCGACCAAAGATTTATTTTGCCGATAGACGAAAAAAAGTATTTCGTATAGCGGTGGGTACAGACTCCGTCTGTATGTGTTTTCATAATACTGATTGCGAGAGCTGTACGTGAACGATTTCCACACACTCGACATCTACAGAAGCGGACGATCGTGGGCTAACGTGGGGAACTTGTTTTGCTGCACAAGTTGTCTCTAGTTGGTCACTGTCGGAGTGCTGCTATGGTCTTGGTGATGCTTTGGGACCGGCAATATTTCGTTTGTAGTTTGACTTCGTTTTCTGTGAACGCACACGGTCCACGGCATGTAACAGACAAACTCGCTTTCTTTGTCCATCTACTGGTACTGGCCGACAATACGACGAGAACTACAGCTTTTGGGTCTGTTTACGCTTGTCCACAACACACAGATGCTGGGTACGTCTGCCATGATGTTCTCCATCTAGATACACTAATTTCTTCTCGCCTTTCCTCTGGATATTTTCAATAGGTCAGACGATGTTTTTCTGCAGCGACCGGTTCAGTTTGCCTATGAAAATTCCACGAGCACTTACTTACCGCGAGTAAGCAGCTAGCCCGGCCGCGTGAAGTCAATAATTGTCAACTACGTGCAGGTGGAAGAACGTGCCCATGGGAAGTCATCACCGGGTTCACAGGTGTGCGCATCGTATGTTCTCTTGCACCTAAATCGAGTAGTTTCTCAGACAAAACGTATTTTCATTGCGCTCGTGAGTCCTCGTTGGGGGCAACACGCAGAAACAGTCTTCGTCGCTCACTGCTCCTGCAGCCCCCCGAAACACACAGACCAGGTAAGTGCTTCGCATATACCTCAAACGCATTCCGCTCTCAGAAGCTGTGCACCGCCTGTAGGTGTCGGATGTAGTTTGCAAGGACATCACGCTAAATTTCTTGCGGAATAATCAAGACACGTGAACCATACGTATCCCCAACACAACAAGAATCCAACCATCCTCGTAACATCAACGGAGTAAAACCGTCTCGCCTACAAGCGGTTGGCAGAATCTATCTCTGAAGCATATTGAGACAGTGCACATTTCGCACGCATCGTGCGCCACAAGGTTTGATTTGAACAGCATTATTCGGGCCGCCCGCACTCCCCGTGCGCCACCATCGTGGGCTAGAATTGCTGCCTGCCTGACACATTGCATTCAACCATTGTAATATCATCCTTCAACTACGCCGTAGTGGTCGTTCGCCGAAACCGTCACTTTTCGACCGTTAATTTTCTCCGCTCAAGTCCCACGCTCTACTGATGAAAAGGTGCATCACGCTGCAGTCAGTCTCAGGTAAATGTCTTGAAAAACGCCTCGACTCACTTCACGGCAGAGGCTATAAAAAATGGGGGGGGGGGGGGGAAAACATGGTAAAAAAAAACACCGTGCACTGGTGCCGGGGAGTAGGTGTTTACAACTAACTTGTGGCCCAGCATTCTGAGTTTCTGTCTTTATACATTGAGTTCATGATTGTTTGGCTGAACGAGTGCCCGATGCTTTCTTTTCGCTCACAAGCACGATTTTATTTCTAACTCACCCTCATGTGCCCCTTGGCAGCACTGTCACATCCTTTCACAGGTATACATTCATGAAAAGCATTCGCCAGTCGCTCGATGCACACTGCAACCACTACTGCTACCGTCTTTCTGTCGCCCGGTATGCCGTAGCCTTGGAACTTCGCCGCTAACAGGCTGGAGAGTCTGTGCGAGCTTGCCATATCGACAAAAAAAACACAACTCTTGAGAGGCAGCCATCCCCCCCTCCCCCCCCCCCCCCCCTGGCCATCTATATATATAGAAGAATGTACTATACTGTACGTATTAATACGAGTATATATATGCGATGAATGAACTCCTGAGGTAAGCCAAACCTAACCTATGAGCTACCTCGTACCTGGTGTACAGGAGTATTACGTACGATACAGGTGCGAATCCAAAATCGCCAGTCTGTCCGTAAATTCAGGGACCGTTTGCTATTCACGTTTGTACTCGAACGATCACTACATTCCGGGACAGAGCGGTACGCAATAATTGTAACAACAGCAACATGTTACACTCGGTAGATAGTGACCGCGATAACCACTGACCTAAAAGTCAGCGGAACGAGAACATGATGTCGCAAGGCTTATCCTGTGGGCTGGGTAATCTGCAGGTATTTTACCCTTTTTAGGTCAGTAGGCAATACCTTCACATTGGCGTCGACGGCCGGACACGGGTTCGAATCTCGCTTCAAACGTTCGTTCCATAGAAAAATAGAAACGCTTTGCGCGTGCGCCCCTAAGAAGACATCTCTCTGAATTCCCCAGGTATTGAAACGAAAAGCGGGTAGGTCAACGTATGGTCGTATGCGGTACCGTTGACGTCCCAAGGATCCCGCCGTTCAGAGGGGGAGGGAGAATGTTGTAAGGATAACCAACTTACCCTGGGCTGGGTAGTTGATCGATTTTTTACCCCTACTACGAGTGTAGTCTACAGTAGTAGCCCAGTAGGTAGCACCGTCGCAGCAAGATGTTTAACTAAGGGTTATGGTGCTTACCTAGCGCTAACTGTTAGCTCAGTGGTTGTGGCGCTTATCTAAGAAAAGCACAATCTGGGGATTGAATCTACCCGTCGTAAATCCTTAACAAAACAACACAACATAACAACACTCAACTTGATTGACTTGGGGACACCAATGATTCTATTACTAATCGTTCAACGCCGCAACGGGGGTTTCTTAGAAAAAAAAACAGAACAAACAAACCAATAAGAAGCTGTGAGATCGATTTTTTCAATCTCAAATGTCGTCTTTCGTTGTATCACACGCGGTGCGCGCGGCTAACTGCAATCTCATGATAAACGTTCGAGGCTGCAACCTTCAAACAGACAGTCATATTATTATTGTACCGGGTGTCGGCCATGTTTTTTCTACCCTACTGTAACTCTCTAACATCCCAGAAAACGTCCGCCTACCACCTATGATGTATACATACGTAGATCTCCAGGTTGCATTCATTTGGCGCGCCTGCTGAGACACCCTGTTTGCTTTCGACCGGGATTCACAGCAACAGCAGCCCACATCAATACGCAATGCACCGGGGTCGAGAGATCACACCGGCCAACGAGCAGCATTGCCTTTGTACTCACCGCATTTTCCCCATGAACAGCTTTGCCTGCCAAAGTACCACTTCCCTTCCTGCGTGGCGACACAAAAGCAAACACGAGAGAAAGACACACCGTACGAGTATCACCCGGGTGATAGATAGCACACCCCCCCCGACAATTTTCGAAGCTGACTTTCTCGATAATGGGGAAGGTGCAAACATCGAGCGACGCCTCCATGGAAATATCTCGTTGTTGTCTTCCCAACGCCATCAATTTGGTCGTGTCCCCGCCTCCCTTGAATTGGAGAGACCCAGCTCGGAACTTTGTCCCAGGTGGTGTGTTATCCTACCACCCGGGTAAAAGTGTGAAACGGTATATTTGAAGAGCAGATACACGTGCAAACGTGCGGTGCCTGCCAAAAGTTCGCGTCTCCTCATTCCTGTTCGTATTCTTGTCGCTCGCTTAATTAAACATCAACAATACGCATATGAAAAAAACGAACTGTACGTCGTACTGTACTGGTAGTATGTACGCCGTTGGTTGCTTCGTGTACAAAAACAAAACTCTCCCGAAGGGGAAACAGACACACCACGACCACAAGGCAGTCAACACACCAATCACACGATTCCACGCGCACGCACGCGCGGCTTTACGGCTACTAAACGAGTTAATGACGACGCAAAAAAAGGTACCAGTAACCAGAAACCGCGGTGAGACTAACGAGACTAACCCTGACTAAATGTTGTTTCAAAGCAGTACGGGATTTTCACTCGTACTACTACTTACTGTATGTACGTAGTGCTCTACTACCGACGGCCCGGATAAGAGCGGTGGCCGATAGCTGCTACGCTAACGACCAAGACCGCCTCCCCCTCCCCCCCCCCCCCCCCCCGCCCCCCCTTTCCCGCCTGACAAGGCCATTGACACAGCTGGCGAAACTGAATTCCTTGCTACAGCCGCCACACCAGACTACCTCTATTCCTACTGCTCGCTCGCCGCTTGTAACCCCTATCTCCGACCAGCATGTTTGTGGCAGTATGTAGTAAACCAAAAAGGACATTTCAAAACAAAGAGGAAGCTCGCCCCGGTAGGGAAGCACAACAGTCGTAGCAGTACGTACACTTCTCTCCTACCAGAACGAGAAAATGATACCCGGTAATTCGCACGCCGCTTGCTATACACCCCCAACGCCGCGCTCTCTCCCCCTCCTCCCCCCCCCTCTGACTATCCCACCACCACCACCACCACCACTGCCACCACCACCCCCCCCCCCCCCCCACCATACACGTTGCGTAAACAAAAAATACCACCACGCTTCAGCTGCTACTGTTGTGCCGGTTGTCAAACCGCCCGCGACCCCGCCCCCTCCCCCTCCTCCCCCCTTCCCCCCCCCCCCCCCCCCTTCCAGCCTACCAGAAAAACTCCCTCGGCGGTCACCGGAGGGCAGATATCTGTTGCCGCTGTCAGCTCTCCTGCCAAACCTGTCAACATCCCTCTGCACGCACTTGTAGCTGGAGCTACCAACGTCACCGTTGCTGTGCTGCTTACTGACGCTCTCACCCCGCTCTTTCCAGGGCTTGGACCCGTCCGGACCGGGGCGACGCCCGCGCGCGCCACGAGCTAGCGCTTCCCCCCCCCCCTGTCCCCCCGACTCCCACGCGGGGCGGCGTTTCCCTAGCCTCGAGTAACCATCATCGCTTCCTCCCTCCCCGCCTACCGCAAAGGCATCGTTGCCGCCCTGTCTACTTAGATGGCTGGTGGGCGATGTGCTCGAGCGACTGGAACGTGACAGTGGTGAGCGGCTGCGGAGCGACCTGCTGCTGCCGCCGCCGCCGCCACCACCACCGATAGGCGACCTGCTGCCACCGCCGCCGCCGCCGCCACCACTTTTACCTTCGCCTTGCTGTCGAAATCCCCTGCCCCCTCGACTGCCGCTTTCCGAGCTCCTGCGGGGATGGAACGGTGGGAGGCCACCCCCGCCGCCGCCACCGCCACTACCGTGGCCGCTGGAAGTGCTTGACCTCGCTATCGACCGATGCCGCTGGCCGTGATCACGCTCTTGCGAACTCCCGCGGTCTGGTTTTGACGAGGACGTCGTCGTCGAGGGTGCTGCAAGCGCAGCATAGCCGGTAGCCGAGGTGGCGGAGCTAGCGGTCGCGGCTACTGCGGACGAAGAAGAGGGAGTGCTTGACGTGGCCTGCTTAGGCGCGGCAAACCGGGAGTAATCGTTTCCCCCCCCTGATCGATTCGGGCGAGGCGGCCCGCCGCCACCGCCGCCACTGCCACGGCCACCACCGCCGTTCACCATGGCGGGCGGTCCAGGGCGAAAGTTTGTCTCTCTTATCCGCCTGTCCTCGCGTACCCCAGGCCCCACGCTTCCCCCCCGACCTTCGGGGTACCTCCCCAACGGGTGGTCGCTGCCGCCCACCTCCCGCCCTCGCTCTCGCTCCCCCTGGCTCCTTGCGCGCCCCCCACCCCAACCGCCAACGCCACCTCCGGCGGAGCTGTTCCGCATCGGTTCGTCCAACCTCCCTCCTTGCCTTCCACCCGAGTCCGCGCTAGCTTCACCCTTGCCTGCTGCACCTCCCGCCGTCCTCTCCTGCCATCCCGCGTCGCGCCCCACCGCGCCCAGGGTCGGAACCTCGCGCGCACGGTCCCCGCGTCCCCTCTCCGATTCCACCGCCCTCCAGTCCGTCAGGGGCGTGTCGCGTGCGTCCCGAGAGTCGCGAGAGCCGCCGGATGTCCGAGTCGCCGCCCTCGCCTTTCCTCCCGGAAACACATCGTCGCGGTTAGCTGAACGGGCTGTCCAGTGGCCGTGGACGGCTCGAGAGGGCTCGACCCCGCCCCCTCTCGGCGCCCGCTCCGCCCCGGCGCTCGCCTCGTACCGCCTGGCGTCCAGTCCCCTCGACAGCCCCGGCGCGGCGTCGTCCCGGTACCGGTCGTGCCAAGCCGCCTGCTGCTCGCGGGGTCTCCCCGGGGGGGAAGAGCGATCGCTTCCGCTGGACCGAACCCCTGCCGCGTCCCCCCTGCGGTCCCTCCTTGCTCCGGCCCAAGGCCCTTCTTCATCTTGACGGCTATCGCTCTCGTGCTGGTGGTCCCGCGCGTTGCTGTCACGGGATTTTTTCGATGAAGGCATGGCGGCGATGGTAGCGGTGGCGGAGGCGGCGGCGGTTGTGGACCGGGGACGGGCTCGGCTATCGAACGACGAGCCTGGCGAGGCTCTGCTCACGGTTGAGCGTTCTCCGTTCCAGCGGGTGGGTTGGCTCCGGCTCGCCCTCGAAGGTGCCTCCGTGTCGCGGGGGTTAGTGAGCGCAAGCTGCGCGGCCGGTTGAAAACATTGTGCCGAGCCCGTCAAAGAGATCCGGCGGAAAAAGGGGCGGTTGGAGAAGGAAGGAAAGGAAGGAAGGAAGGAAGGAAGGGGGGCGCGCGCGGAAAGGTGGGGGTGGTGTCACGATGATGCCGGCGGCGCATGGCGACGGCGATGCATGCTGCTGCACACCCGCTGCCCAGCGCTCGCTCCGCGCCAAGCCGCGAGCGAGCGAGAGAGCGAGCGACGACAAGCATGCGCCCGCAGCGTCCGTGCTTAAGAAACAGACACGCCAGACAGGGGGCAGGGCAGTTCTAGCTAGCGCCAGGCTATCCTCGCTTCCCTCCGCAGACGGAGCACGGCAAGTGCGCAGCGCAGTGTGGGGCACGGCACACCTCAGCTTCGGGCAGGCGAGTACGAAGAATAGCACCACGACGACTGTCCGACTGAATCAAGAATCACCTTTTTCGGGGACCCCCGTGTCCTGTCCTCCGCGCCAAGGCTCTCCAGGGGACGCTTTCGTTCGGACGAGCCGTGATACCTTCCGCCTCCACTGCCCGCGGTCTCTCCCCCATCTCCGGCACCACGCCCGCCTGCCCTCTCGCCAATCCTGCCGCCTTCCGTCCCTTCGCGAAGGCTGCGGAACCGTTGGTTCCCCAGCCTGCTGCCGCCATCAACTTCGCCTCTCTCACTCCCGCGACCACCACCCGCCATGCGCGACGGATCTCGTGCCACATCGGCCCAGGCACCTCTCCGACCGCCCCCGTCTCCAGTGCTCAAGTCCGGCAGTTCCTTTCCCCTCCGCGCCGCCGCGCTTAACCCTGCTCCCAGTGGCGCACCCCCTGCCAAACTTCTCCCGTGACTCACACCCGCGTCAGCATGCACCGAGGGCCCACCATTAGCCAACGCCTTGCGCGGCTCATTCCCATCCATTTTAGGCCCGCTCCGCCTCGCCGCGAAAAACGATCGCCCTCCGCTTCCGCGCCTCCTCCTTCCAACTCATGCCTGCCATCATCCTCCCGCTCTGCGCCGCCGTCCGCTCTATCGGAGTTCCACTTTCGATCGCCGTCCCAGCGTGGGGGAGGGGGGGGAATGCAGCCTTGGTGTAACCGCAGGACGAGCTTTGCGGTGCTCGATCGCTCCGTTCGTGTGTTGCTGTTTCGGGCCCTCCGCGGGGGAAGTCGTGTCGCTGCCCATGCAGTGAGCTCCTCTGGATCGCCGGGGCAGGGCGGTGCGCAGATATTCTCCGGGAGCTATCCGACCCTTTTATCTGGTCGATTTGCTGACATGCGCTGTCGACGTCGAGGAGATTATCGTCGCCGTTGCCGTCGCCGCCGCCGTCGTACAGCTGTCGCGGAAACAACAAGGGCGCGGGTTATTGCTATGTACCGCTGTGAGTGGCTAGGCTTGGGGAGGGAAGGGGAGGGGTTAAGTTGGCGCCAATATAAAATTTACGCCAACCGTTACGGGAAATAACTGCTTGGAAATAGGGTGAGATTTGTTTCTTTAGGAGGAAAAGGGTTTTAGGTAAGGTGGCGGTGTGACACCGAAAAAATGAAGCACCAAGAGAGGTGGAGGGGAGGGGAGCGGAGGGGGGCGTGGGGAGCACGGAAGAGCCCGACGCAGCTTCGAACGCTTCTAAGGCTCGACCTCAACTAAACGACGAGAGAAAGGGCGACGGAAAATACACAAGGTGACCATGTGACGTCCTGCAGCATTCGCGCGCTAGCCCAGGCAAAGCTATATCGCTCTCGCAGCAGCCACCTGCAACACCGCACGCGCCGAGCCTGCCACTCTTTCAGCGCTCGTTGCCCCCCGCCCTTGCAGAGAAGCGGTCTCAAAACGTGTTTCGCAAGACCACCCACACATTTCCCACCGCGCGTTTCGAGCATAATTCCCTCACTAACCTCTTGCCCGTCGTGCGAATGCCGCCCAAACGATGGCGCAGGGTGCTCATGTTCCCGCGGCGCGTCTCTCCTTTCTACCTCCCCCCCGCCCGGCCACCTCCCCGCATCTCCGCCGCCTCCGTGGCTTCGCTCAGCAGCGTCCGCGCCCTGTGCGAACCTCATCGCCTCCTCTTTGGGGTTCCCCTTCCGGACACCCGGTGCTACGTGCATCCCGTTAAGCGGGTTCGGCTCTCGGTCCTCGCCAGCTCCAACCTCCCCCTTGTCGCAACCTGCTCCCATCGCCCGATTCCGACCATCGCCGAGACTCTCCTCGCCGCCAACGTCGCCTCCAAGGTCCTGGCCGTTGGAACCTCCACCGCTTCCACCACCTGCACCGCCGCCACCACCGCTACCGCCGATACCACCAACACCGCCACTGTCCTCGCCCCCCACCCTCATCCCGTACCGCCTGCTGTAATCTCCGCTCTCTCCGGCATGTCCGCCGTTCACCGTGGCCCCGTCCGCAGCGACCACCCTCCTGCCGCCTCCGAACGTCGCTGCCCCGCCAAACCCTCGCCCACCAACCTCCCCCTCTCGACTCGCGGTGAACCCGCCGCCACCACTGCCGCCATCCCCCCCCCCACCGTCCGCCGGCGCTACCGTTGTCCCCCCCTCCCTCAAAGCGGCCGCCCTCGCACGGTCCCCCTCCTGTCGTTGCGGGGTCTCCCCGCGGCGAAGGCTCGTTCTTCTCGTCAACCCCGTAGCCCAACCCGCCACCCTCCATTTTCGGGGTGGGGGCTAGCGCGGGGGCGGTGGCAGGGGTGGTGGCAAGGGTGGGGGCGGGGGCCGGAGCCGACGAGGCCTGCTGCTGGTTCGCATGGGCGGCCAGCAGGCGATGCTTCAAAAGCTTCTTGGGCGAGAAGGCCGACGTGGGGTTTGCCGACGCCTCGTCATACTGGACGCGCTGATGGAGCAGCTTTTTTAGTCCTAGCGCCTTGGGTGGGGCCGGCGGGGCAGGCGCAGGCGGCGGCGCAGCCGCGGCCGCGGTCGCCGCCACCGTTGCTGCCGCCGCCACTGCTGCCGCTGCTTCGCTCGCCGCCACCGAAGCCGCCGCGACCGCTAGCGACATCATCGATTTCGAAGGGATCCTGGCATGCCTGCTGCCGCACACGTCCTGGCCGCGCATCGCCAAAATCTCAGCCGCCGCCGCCGCGTCCGCCAGCCCTAGTCCCATCCTCGGCAAGACTCTCGGCTGCTTCGGAGCATTCACTATCCTGGTCGAGCTGCCACCGCCGTCACCCCCACCCCCCCCCGCCGCCGCGTCCCGAGTCGGTTTCCCCTCCTTCCCCTCCATCTTCACCCTCGGCGACTTGTGGCTCTCCAGCCCCTCCTGAGCCGACGCCCCTCCTCGTGGCGGCCCCTGCGCCTTCGCCCGTTTCTGCTCCTTCTTTCGTTTGGGGATGGTAAAGCTGGTGCCGGCACCTTCCCCGGAGTCTCTCGGCGACCCCGCCGTTGCGCTGCTCGCGCGCTGCCGCTTCTTGCCGTCCTTGCGCTCCCGCTTCGGCTTCTGCTGCGGCGCGGTCATCTCCGTCACTTCGACCTTGGCCGAACACGCGGGGCAAGCCCACTGGACGTTCTCCTGGTATATATATATACATTTAAAAAAAACACACACACACATACACATGAGCTGTGATGAGAGATCGATTTTTTGCCCCCTCAAAACTCATATTCGCAAGCTGAGTGTGATACTACCGGAAGTATACCTGGTATATAACATGCATGCAGGAGTTGTGGTTTGTCGGGGTAGAGGGAACGACATGGACGTTACAGCCAGCGCAAAGTAGTGTGGCAGGACGCTTGAGTCCGACGGAAAGACGGAACCGACGGAATTGCTCACCGACGGTAGGGCCAACATGGGGGGGTCCAGGCAGGTGAGGTGGTGCGTGGCGGGGCAAAAGTCGCAGCAAAGCAGATTCCCTTCCTCTTTACACACCGCGCATACGTCCTCGTGGGAGAAATTAGCAGCGATCGCCTTTAGCCCTGGGAAGCCTACACAAGAGCACATGCCTTGGCCTGGGGGGGGGGGGGGGGGGGGGGGGGGGGGGGGGGGGGGGGGGGGGTAGCAGACAGCAAATTCGAAAGGAGGGAAAACTTGAAGGGAAGGTGGCGAACTCAAACATATCTGCAGAGGGGCAGAAACAAGCAAGAGGTGATTGGTTCAAAACCCATTTGCAGCGTCAAGGTCAAGGGAGAAATAGGCGACCAGCTCAAATGTCCGCAGTACAAAGGGCAAAATGCTTCGCTTTTGACTCGTTATCACGAAGCAAGCAACAAACAAGAAACAGCTGCTTTGCCTGTGGCACTGCCTGGAGAGTTGAGCTGTTGTTGACCAACATTTTCGACCATTTCGTCGCTCATAATTTATTTTTGACAAAGATGTGACCAGCACACGAGGGGAAGACGCGCGCTCCGGGCACTCCTCTACGCGAGCGACATGTTCCCACGCACCTCCCCCCCCCCCCCAAAAAAAAAGTGGAGGAGTTCGGAACGACAGGAAAAACGGTTGCCTTATCTTCGTGATATGCACCACCACGTGGGTTGCCAGTGCCTCGGGAGGTGTACCAGGTATTTGCCGCTGCACAACAACCCAATTCATACCGGAGAGTGTAGCTATGTTGTAGATACACACAGGGGCAGATTTCCTGCGGACTACTACACTATCACAGCAAAAACAAAACATAGTTGCTTGGCGACAGGATACGCTTTACGTACATATGGACAAAACCATCAAACAGGTATACAATCAGTGCTGTATAGGTAGGCGACGATAATGAAAACGTCTACAAACTGGCGCACGCCAAAAAAAAGTGCGTACCTGCAGGACAACAAAAAAAAAAAAAACGCAAAACATACATGAAAGGTCTCTCGAAAGTCGCACACGACAACAGGCCCAGGGTTGGACAAAACCCCCAACGCATGCAAGACAAATCAGCCGACAAAAAAACATACGCGTTCTCGCAAAAAAAAGGGAAACCGACCACACAAACAAAACTCGTGAAAGGAAAATGTCATCATCAAACGTATGATAGCAGGAGGCAACTGACGAGGGAAGGGCCGGCGGGCGCACACACCATGCTTCGGAACAGAGCCGAGGAGCGCAGCGTTAAGGTTCCTGCTCGCAATGTCGAGGTCCTTTTGATGCCGATCCTTGTCCGCCCTCGCCATGTCTTCGTAGGGAATACGCTCGCTGAAACTCATGTCCCGCCATTCCCCCGCGGCTTGGGCAAACCTATCTCGGTGGTGCTCCACAACGCCCTCCTGCTTCAACTAATAATAAATGACAACATTCACGTCGAACAAAGATAAACAGCACAACAGCAAACGCGAGAGAGCGAGGCAGAGAGCAGTCAGTGAGCGGCGCATCGCGGGATGGCAATAACTACTGCGAGCTCGTGCAGGCAGTAAAATAGACGGCACGTACATACGTTTTTTGTTGAACACACCAATAAACATGTAAAAATAGACATACTTACACGTAGTGCAGCAGCATCAAAAGTATGTCATGATATTCTACACGCATATCATACCTGTTGTGGTACACCTGGTAAAAAATACCGTAGGAATCCATCGAATATGTTCGGTTTTTTTTTATTGTCTTTATCATCACTTGCACATTCTTGCTCTTTATCATCACCTGCACATTCTACCTCAACTCGTATCACATCACTACTACAGCATTAGTAGTACTGCTAGAACTACTGCTGTAGTATAGAAAGTTTTATCCTCAACATGTTCTTCTGGACAACAAGCCGTGGTCACAGGCGTCGTTCCTCCCCCCCCCCCCCCCCCCCGTTGTGACGCGTGCCATTGTTTTACCGTACGAGTATATCACCCGGGTGATAAAGATAGCACACCCCCCTCGGACGGACGATTTTTGAAACTGTTTTTCTCGACAAAGGGGAGAATAGAAACGCTGGGGCGACGCGTGGATAGAAACATTTCGCCGAGAGCAATCCACAGTCACCATTTTCGTTTGTGCGTGCCGCCCTTAAGGCATGGTTTGGAGAAATTCCATGCTGAAATTCGTCCCAGGGTGTGTGTTACCTTATCACCCGGGTGTGATATACTGGTACCAGGTATATGATAATCGCGTGATATACTGGTACCAGGTATATAATCCTGTAATCGCGCGCACATGCAGTAGGGTTATTTAGGATTCCCACCGCCCGTCGACTTGCATCGCACTTTGCCAACTGGCGCTCTCGCACAATCGATGACGGCATAAACAAGACTCAGAAAAAAGCACTGCTGTGCATAAATACAGCAGCCGAGCTTCCAACCCCAGCGCAGCCACCACCAAGGGACGGCAGTCTACACGTCTACACCCATATCGTAGTAAAACGTGAGCTACTTTATTTTTATTGTTGTCCCATCCCATCGATTATTTTCGCCCTTCTCTCTCCACTTTATCCCTATAACGGGGGTCCATAGTAAATAGGACCAAATACTGTCAGTGAACATAGGTAAATATATAGGTTTTTATGTATACCATAGGTCCTATTAACTATGGACCCCCGTAATAGTCGTAACTCAGATAACTCAGATCCTGGGTCACCTATTGATAGCAGGCTCTTCACCCCCCCCCCCCCCCCCCCCCAACTACGGTTCCATGCGTCCTTCATTATCATCGCGAAGAGCGTTCAGCATTTTCTTCCCTCGTCGACACGCGCACATCCTCATAATCATTAATTAATCCTGCTCGGTAGTCGTGGTGATGTGTCGTGTGTGTCGCATAATATATTCAATATTTATAGAGTTGAAGTACAGGTTCTCATACATACACCAGGTGGACAACAGCATCACTAAATACCCAAAAAGGTTCCCGTTGAACTCTTCAACGAGGCCAACAGTCCTAATCCTCAAGCCCCCCCCCCCCCCCCCCCCACCCCCCCCCTCACATCACGGGCGGGGGTGGACGTTCACACAACGCTGAAGTAATTAATCACAAAAAAAAACTATTCTTCTTGCGGAGGGGGGTGGCCGTTCATATATATACCTGGTACACAGCTATCAGTACAGCAGTAGTAGTCTAAAAAATAGTAAATTAGGGGGCTGAATCTAACATTCGTGGGTGGCCGGCAGAACACCGGCTGGCGTTGTTCTTCTTTCACAATGCATAAAATAACAACCCAGCTGCTGTTACAATTACTCACGTATACGTACCAGGTGTAATATTACAAGATCGCCGCAGAAACGGCGGGGTGGTGGGAGTGTTGGGACAACTTCGTGCGCATCTGAAAAAAGGGAACATGCCCCTCGGTGATTCGAAGGCAGGGCACGCCGAAAGAAATATTCGCGTAGAGTTCCCTGAGCGCGATTCGGCTGGGGGGTGGATAGGCGGGTCTTGAAGGTCACTGCTGTACCAGCAGAGAACATCAAACACACGCGAACTTGAATACTATCGGGGGAATACTGGCTGGTACGAGCCACAACTGGAGTCTCTGTTCTCAAGTAACCGTGTAGAATACCAATATACTTTCGTACACAGCAGCGGCAACAGTACGTACCAGTACTTGAAACTATTACGGGGGACCATAGTAAATAGGACCAAATATTGTTAGTAAAAAAAGTTAAATATATAGGTTTTTATGTACACCATAGGTCCTGTTAACTATGGATCCCCGTAACAGAAAATTAACTCTTTCACGTATCTTATAGCCTAAAAGCAAGTGAAGTGCCCCCAATTGTCCCCAACGCGAGAGTGCAGTCCAAAATGGGTTGAAAGTGACGGGAAACGTCGAGATAATGTTAAATGTTCTACAAACGGTTTATGATACAAGTACACGTATGTGAGGGAGTGTCAACAGACACCTCAGGAGTCGGGGTCATGAGCCATGAAAACTCCTCCTGGGTACTTTCCAACACGGGATGGGATGGAAATACAAGTTCCGGTTGAAGTCTGAAGCCAACATCGAACGGTGATTAAGTTACCGAGTCCTGATGAATACTGGTACAAGTACATATACACACCTAAGAAAGACACAGCAGCCACTAACTACTGCTGTAACATAAATAAAGAGTATCCGATACAGCCATCAACATCGTTCTTTCTTCCTGAATACCTGGTATCTGGTATCTGGTATTATTGATAGTATTAATATTAATAGCAGTGTAGCAGAACGCTTTCAGGCACCATGTCTACTGACATGCATGCATGCATGTTGACATCACTGCTTGCGGTGCTGCGGTTGTACCTGGTATAGCAGTAGCATTGCTGTGTAGTAGTTTCAACGGGTCTTGCGTACAGAAAACGCATTTTCGTATCGAATTTCGCGGTCCCGTGATATGTTTCAGCTATTTGCTGTTTGATGGCCTGTATGTATATACAGTATACGTATATACCTGGTACAAGTACGGCATGTAAATACTACAGCAGTACTTCGGACATGCATATGATAAGTACCATGCTGCATGGTATCAGGTACCAGGTATATAAATACGTGCATACTACTATTAAAATAATATGTGACGACAAGTTCGCCATGTATTGTTCCACTCCAGAGTTTTCGGAACCGGTCCTTTATCATATGAAAACCACAGACAATTTATAAATAATACGGGGGACCATAGTAAATAGGACCTATGGTACACACAAAAACCTATACATTTATCTATTTTTACTAACAATATTTTGTCCTATTTACTACTGTATGGTCCCCCGTAATAGTGCGTCATTTATGGCGCCAAATAAAGCAACACCAAAAACATACAGCATACCACTGCTGTTGTTCTCACATTAGCTCGTCGCCTATACCATACTGCAATCAATCTATACAGCATAAAGCACTTTCTAAAACCCGGTGCACAGCAGCAGTAGTAATACGTACCATCTGTAGTACAGCCGTAATTACCTGGCATATCATATTAAAACACATTCGTATGTGGCAAGACTTGCATCTCTTCTGTGTTATATTAGGACGAAGAATCAGGACGGACACTGGCTGGGTGTGATGATGTCATTGAGTAGAAAGAACGGGATGATGTGATCAACACACAGACCCACGCCTGGGTTACGGCTTCTGGCGTACTCGCAGTTTGTTTGGGGCTGACGAGACTAGACGACTATTCAAAGATTGTGACAAACAATTATGAAGTGGTGATGGTGATACCATATGTAGCATATCATATGCCGGGCATAAGTTGCCAGGTACGTACGTGCCGTGTCCAAAACGTCGACTCATCGTCGACGAGTACTTGGGGATGTGATACTAAATCAGTCAATTACTTGATTATAGTATGGTCCCGCCGATAAGCAACACGTAACCTGAGCAAGCCTTACAATTTTATCGCGACACCATCCTTATTCAACCTTGAAGATAGACTATTATATGGGATTTAGTGTAGCGCTCGCCACCGAGCGCATGATTTCAACGCCATGTTCTTAGCGTCCCAAAAGAAGTTGTTCTTTGTGAGCCTCATGTTCTTACTACAGTAGGCTCGATTTTTGTTCGTGGGCCTATAATGCGCCACTCTGAGAGTAAATATGACAGGACCGTTTCATCTCCGCATCAAGGCCTAAAAGGTCTTTATATTTCCGCCCGGAGTGCATCAACGAATAATATATATATAATTAATGATACTTCAAGTATGTATCGGTTTGGACACGCGAAACGTCTTCGGATAACGGGCGCTACCTACTATTACTGGGGACCATAGTAAATAGGACCAAAATATGTTATTAAAAACAGGTAAATATATACGTTTTTATCTATACCATAGGTCTTACTAACTATGGTCCCCCGTAATACCTGGTACCAGTAGAAAACAAGGTACGCCAAGTGTATACGGTAGGCACGAGAGGGCCACCATAACGAAATAACCGAAGAGTCCCAGTCACGCGAAACGCGATCGAGGGAAAGCACGAAGGATCAACTCAAACTAAGTGTGGGACCGTCGGCCGTGGCAGGAGGCCGATTTTGACCCCAAAAATTCAACGATACGTATGGCATGGTATAGATATGTAGGTAGGTAGGTAGGCAGGTAGGGTACTGATAGGTAGGTAAGTAGGTAGGTACTGTAGGGGAGGGAGGGAGGGAGGGAGGGAGGGAGGGTAGGGAGGTAGGTACTGTAGGGTAGCCCTATCATCAGCAATCACAAAATCATTCGCTAAAAGTGCATCATCAAGTGCTTCGCATCGCACCGCAATAGAAAATCGCATCAGAGTCGCAACCCTACATACCTGTTCATGAGGGGCACCTTACAAATTAATTGCTGGCTGTGGCTGACCGTCGACTATGGTCGACACATCGGCATAGGCTCAGGGTGATCGGCGGGCCCCGCCGGCGACCAACTACATACCCAGAGGGCCGGTTCGGAGGGCTCAACTCCGGGTGGGATGGGGTGGAATCACGGCGAAAATCGGGAGAAGGGTGCAAACTGCTGCTGAGTTGTGTACTATGTTAACCCTTTTAGAGCTGCAGTCCCGTTTGGGGACAAACCAGTCAAATTCGAAGATAATTTGTCCACAATACGGGACTGCAGTTCCTCTTGGGTTTTTGAGAGGGGATAATGAACATTTCGAGGGTATGATACAGAGTAGAGTTGACGACTATGACAACGACCACTACTGCTGCTGCTGCTGTACTAGTACTGCGTAGTTGAGGGATGATATTCTTCTCTTTCTTTATGGTGTATTTTGGTTGCTGGCGTATGTATGTATGTTGTGTCGGCCGCACCTAGTGCGAAGGCATGGTATTGCGTAGGCTATTAATGCATTACGGTGTGTCATCTCTGTGTCGTAGTCTGTGACCACAGAGCTCGTATCTTTCTAGGGTGAAGAATCAGCACGGACACTGGGCTTGCTGGATGTCGACGAGTAGAAGAACGGTTTAATGTGAAGAACACACACACACACATGGTGTCCGAGTGACAATGGTTGGGGGTCGATCGGCACGGGCGCAACACGATCCTATTAATAGTACGGGGGGCCATAGTAAACAGGACCTACGGTACACACAAAAATCTATGTAATTCCTTATTTTTACTACTGCTGTAACTATATTTGGTCCTATTTACTATGGCCCCCCGTAATAGTAGACGTCTGATAAAACACCACAAGTCACCAACTTTTGTGTTGGTCGCTAAAGTCCTCGGAGTCTCAAAAGGGGTTATTACGGGGGACCATAGTAAATAGGACCTACGGTAAACACAAAAACCTATATATTTCCCTATTAATACTAATAATATTTGGTTCTATTTACTATGGTCCCCCGTAACAGTAAACCAATAAAACCTCCCGAAAGAGCAGAAATTCAAACTGGTACATTATTAATGGTACTATACGACAAAACAGTACCGCCATGGGCACAAATATAAGGACCGCTCGGTCTTCATACTAATGACTAAAATATCCTTATACATATTTTAGCCCGCAGTGGTATTTGAAAGGGCTGAGTCGGCAGCATTTCACGACTAATAACTACTAAACTGTAGTCGGCTGGCGAAAACCGACTTGCCGGTTGAAGTCAGGCGAGCGAAGCGAGCCAAAAAAGCCCCCCCCCCCCCCCCCCCCCCCCCCCCCCCCCCCCCCCCCCCCCCCCCGGCCGAGGGGTTCCGCTGGAGACGCCTCCGGAGGATCCCGCTAAAGGCGCGCGGGGGGAGGCGAACACAAGAAAGGCGCAATAATATGTCTTACTGACTGCTGTACTGCTGTATTAATAGCGGATTCCTGATAGTTTTTTAGTAAACAAAGGGATCAGTTTACACGACAAGAAAAGTTCAAACACGACAAGTGCGAAGCACGTAGTTCTCCCGTCCGGGCTAGTATTTAACGTTTGAGCAATGAAACCACAAAAACTTGAAACAAATAATGTGAGATTTGTGTCTTGGATTCAGCGTTAGGTGAGCTGAGCGGGGTGCGATTTTCGAAAAAAGGAAAAAAAAAAAAAGAGGCAAAAGCAGGAAGAAAGCAAAGCTTTTCATCTTGAATTCAGTGAGGGAGGGGCTATCTCGCTCAGTGTTGACCGCTTTTCGATTCCGACTCGTCTTCGGAAGATCCTTTTCTTGACGTCTTGTCGACTCTCGAAAAAAATAACTTGAAATCAGTGTACGATTTTTTTTTTCTTGGATTTAGTGTGAGCTGAGCTGAGCTGAGCTGAGCTGGGCGTGATTTTCGAAAAAAACGACCGGAAGGCTCTCCGAGAGACGGAGTTAGGCAGGCGTGTTTCGGGTGGGAGCTCTGAGAGCGCAGCAAGGCCTTTCAATCAAGTGTGGCCAGAACAAATTACTTGTTGAGGTTTATGCAATAAAGTCTATCTGGTACTCGAGTACGAGTACTGCTGTTGATAGACAGCAGTATCGGCTGCTGCCTGCAAAAATATTTTCATAACACTCGTACTTGTATGGTGCCAGAAATTGTGGAAATTTGTGTCACTGATTTTACTTGGGCGGTGATAGATTTTGACCGTCATATCTGATTCCAATTTTGTTTTCATCTTCGTGATGCCCACGACAATGTGCAAACAACATACTTGGTACTTTTTTGTTTTGTTTTTGATGCCAAAAAAAAAATACGAATTTTCCAAGTTCAGAGAAAACGGAAAACGAATCAGACATCCTTTTGACCTACGCCAATGTGGAAACGATGTTTCCATATGAACTTTTGAATTTCAAAGACAACCGCCAGAATTTTTCAGAACAAGCATGCTATGGAGGTTTGGGAGAAGAGCGTAGGACGCAGCTGGCAAGCTCTCGCCCCCTAGACCATGGATCCACCTGATATCTTCGAGGCCGTCATCTACACTCGCTGGCCTTGCCCGGCACCAAGCGGGTTGGCCGTGGGCTGAGCCGATGTCGAGATCGAAGTCTATCGTCGTCCGAGCTGATTTTTATCAGCATGTTGACAAATTGCAACGAGAAAAAGCACATTTGCGCCGCCTGCAGCCGTTTGAAAAAAACAACCACATACACACACACTTTTGTTTTCCATTTGTCTTTTTTCCCACCGCGGCGGTACGAGCATATCTTCGGCTGTTTTTTTACAGCAATATGTTTCAAAGAAAAAAATATATAAAACTTCGCCTTCCCATTGCCACAGGTCTTATGCCGGTATCTTCCTCTCCTTGGTGTTCCCTCGTGCGTGAGGCAGCTATATCTGTTCCCCTTGAGCATGTATGCTTTTCTTCTCCATACTGATAGCAGCCTGTCCTATCTATTTTGCGTCACTTGTAATCTGTTTCATTTCTCATCGTTATTTTGTTTTGGTACTATTACGGGGGTCCATAGTTAACGGGACCAAATTTTGTTGGTAAAAAATAGGTAAATATATATGTTTTTATGTATACCATAGGTCCTGTTAACTATGGACCTCCGTAATAGTCGTACTTTGGGCTAGGGACATGGCAGATGGACCTTGAGATCAAACAGGTAAAATACTATTATACCAGGTATCTCTCTTTCCACTTGTGAATGGTGGCGAAGATGAAATTGTAGCAGAAAATGTTGGCTGTCCAAGCATAAAGAGACCCTTTACGGAGGCTGACCTTTTTTTTCCTTTTTTTTTTCTCGAGAATCGCTGCTTTGTGTCTCGAGTTATCACAACATTCGTACCGGTAGTCATTCTTTAAAAGAATGAGTCCTTCTTCAAGTGAATGCTGGGAAATCATGGTTTCGGTCAAATTCGTTGGCGGCGCGAAAGGGTTCGGGGACGAGTGGAACGCCATAAAAATGTATTCTAATTATTTTTCAAATGTAGGCACACATACTCGTTTAATTCTGCAGCTTCAGATTTTGTTTTCCTCATATATGCGGGATATGACGCCATATAAAATAAAACCCATAGTACGCGTTCGGTAGTAGTGCTGATCACTATCTCCAAACCTATATTTCAAAACAGTAATACCAGGTATTAAAGAACACCGGAAAAATTCCCCACTCGTGGCAGGCTGTGCAACCTCAGAAAATTATTTCCAAATATAAACAGACACACACACACTTCCTTGAATTCTGCAGCTTCAGATTTATTCTTCCTCAAATACGGGATGCACGTACATCCTGCATGAGGTTATATAAAACCCGGAGTACGGACGATCCAAGTATCACTAGCATAGTATGACACACAGCTTGCGAAGATGAATTCCCACGAAATCCTCCATCTCACAGCTTTTGTTTTCTTAACTTTACAAATATATAAACTCCCGCTTTACGCACGATCTTATCATGACACACAACTTCAAAAAATGAGATTCGACTAAACCCTCGCTCTCACAGCTGATCGGGCATCTTAATCAACATCGTGTGTCCTCTTGGGCGAAACTAATTAATGCACATTAATCCAAGAGTCTCAAACTGATCAAAAACATTTTATCCACCTGCCTCGTAAGTAAAACCCGCAGTTTACACGATCTGATTTAATTATCACACCCGGCTTGTAGATAAGAGGTTCGACAAAATCCTCGATTTCACAGTATTAATAGTATTGTTCATCAGTGTCGTGTCCTCTTTTGGCCGGAAAAATTGATGCACATTGATTCAATTTGATAAATTCAATATCAGAAACTACACGTCTCCATCTGCTTCGTTAGTGGAATATGGTCCTCGCACGCCCCACTTATTGTCTCTCTCTTGTCCAAACTATAAAAATATTGGCACATACCTGGTACTATGTATTCTTGGTATTTAATGCTGCTCGGTAGTATTAATAGTGATGATGGTTTCCAAATATATATTTATTATTTATAAAAGAGTAGTAAGGCCACTTCTTATGCAGTCGGAAACTATAATTGAAAAAGCCGGTTTCCGATCGGTTATTCTTAAGACTGGATTGTGAATAGCTACCCCTTCTTATCGTCCGTCGGATCGAATTTACAGTTTTTGTGTTGTTTCTGGAGACGCTTGATGTAAGGGAGTGACTTTCATTAGGTCGAGTATTAATGGCTCCACGAAAAAAAGGGTAGGGCAGGCGGAAGTCCGTTCGAAACTGCTTCCACGTGGTGCTCGTGGGGTCAGAGAGGTCTTCATACATGCTGAAGTCTCGCTTCTTCCTCGAGCAGCGCGTGAGCTTCACACGCGGTGCGCTCTCCTCCATCTCGTCTTCGAGGCCATCGTGGCGCTGGATTTCTCGGAGCGTCGCCAAAGCTACAGCCAGCGCAGCAGTTGGCAAAAGGTCATCCATAAGGCGCACTGCGGCCATCGGGTGCTGACACGTGCTGCTGATGGGCGTAGATAAGGATGTATCACGCTGACTCGCGCCGAGCAGCAGCAGAATTGACAGCAGCCAAGCCAGCGTCGCCGATGTTGTGGTGTGGGATCGTGTCGTATGTGGTGTTGTTGTGGCAGGGGTGTGTGAGACTCGTACGAGTATGCGGCGGGACTCTCTAACATTTCCGATTCATGAATCCGACTGGCGAGTTCGATCGAAAATCTCAGTTTTTTTTTCGACTGTCGTGGTCCAGTTGGAAATCATAATCGAAAAACCTTGAATTGAAAAGGCGCTTCTCCAACCATATTTTGCAACTGCATAAGGCCATATTTTGTCTCCGATCGGAAACTGGCTTTTTCAATCCATGTTTCCGACTGCGTAAGAAGTGGCCTAATACCAGGTAATTGCCTGGTATGAAGTGCACACCGGAAAATTCCCCAACGTGGCAAGCAAGCTACGTGCAGCCTCGGAAAAACAATAATGATTTTTTTCCAAATATAGACACACACTCCTATTAACAGAATAGCTTCAGGTTTTGTCTTCCTCATACACCATACCGTACCACACCAGGGTGTTAAGATAACACACCCCCTCGGACGATTTTCAAAGCTGGGTTTCTCGCCGACGGGGAGGGCGTACTGAGTACGACGAGCGGTGCGTCTATGCAACCTTCTCGACGAAAATATATCCAAAGTCATCATTTTCGTTGTGTGTGCCCCCCATATTTTCGAGGAAACCAACCGGCTCTGAAATTCGTCGCAGGGGGTGTGGTGTCTTAAGTGTACGGTATACGAAATGTATATCCTGCATGAGGCCATATCAAACCCATAGTATGCGCGATCGAAGTATCACTATTAATAGTATCACACACAGCTTGCAAAGACGAGCTTCGACGAAATCCTCCATCTCACACCTGTTGTTTTATTTTTAATTCTGCTGGCTTTCGATATCTGCAACAATTTTTTGATCGCATCGTCGTAGTTTATGAGATATGTCGATTTAGTGCGATGAAGTGCCTTCTCTGGCAAAAAGGTAAAATGTCCAATATATAGTACCTGGTATAATAGTGTTTATGAGTACACTTCGAAGTGTGTACAGCAAACTGTACGTACAAGCAGTATATAGTACTCCCCTAACCTAGCCTTTTGGGACCCAAACCAGGGTATTGTGGGCACAAAAAAGAAGCGGAAGCTAAAAATAGAGGCAGCCAGTCTGTAGCTAGCGATTATACAGTGGTCAAAATCAATCAGACCATTCCCACTGGATTGCAGGACTATACAGTGCTGGCCGAGCGTAGCTCGGCTAGGTGGGGGGGCGCCGCTAAACGCGTTGCCGGAGGCCAAAAAAAAACCAAAGTACGCGTTCCCGCTCCATTTCACACCACAATGGCCGGGGGTGATTGCGGTCATCGACACAGAAACAATCGAGGAAAAAAGCAAGAACAACAAAAACAACGCACGCAACGTGTGGCGGCCAGCATTGACTATTAATAGCTGTTGCGCAGGTGCAAAATCTGGTCAGAATTGTGTTTTGCCTTAACAAGCGCCGGACGGTGTGTTGCGCGCAGCGCAGCGCAAAAACGGGGTGCGCCAACAGTTTTGGCCGCAGGCCTAAAAAATGTTTCGCGTGTCTTTTTCGTCCAGACACTTTTTTTCGTTCACCGTAGGCGAAAAACGCACTTTGTCAAGTGGTTTTCGGGCACATGTCCAAGCACAAATCGTATTTTTTTGCCTCCAGTGGACCCTACGCCGTGAGCGGCGGCACGCAGCAGACGCCGGAGCCCTAATTAATGCCGTGTGGAGGCGATTATGTCACGATCGTCCTCTCTCCCCCCGAAATGCGTTTGGTGGCTTTCCGAAACATAATATGGCGTGATTTTTGGACTTGCGCAAGATAAGAATTACTGGCGAAAATACTGGCCGGGTCAGTGAGTAGATTGCTGCTACAGTATTAATATATATATATACTGACTGTAGTACATAATGTGCCAGTGCCCAGCCTGGCGAAAATACTGGCCGGGTCAGTGAGTAGCTTGCTGCTACAGTATTAATATATATAATACTGACTGTAGTACATAATGTGCCAGTGCCCAGCCCTCGTGCAAAAATAGGTACGTCGTATACCTACAGCAGTTCGTAAGTAGGCAACTTGAGCCATTTATAGGTACACACTAAATATTGCACTCGGAAAAAGGCTTCCTGGTCCTCCCTCTGAGTGGCCAGCGCCTGGTCGTACCCATTCATTGTTGGATGGAAGGTTCCAGGAACGTCTCTCTGTGGCGTGGATACTCAAGTTGGGCTTCACCTATTTTTGGCTTTAATTGAACCTATAAATGGCTCAGTCAGTTGAACCCCTTGTTTGCAAAACTGAGTATGGTCACAGAGCCGTCGACCAAAGCCGTTGTGAATAACAGAAAACACGAACATACTGCAAACTCACCCTTTGAGGGGGAACGTGTACTGCTGTAAAATCAACATAGTAACACAAAGCATCGCACACTCACTGAAAACCCAGAAATGAACTAAAACTACTACTGCTTGCTGTGCTGTTGCCCAGGAGAAGCTTTCTTACGTAGACAAGAAGCCCTTGCCTTTTGTACAGCAGAAAGTGCAGGTTGAGCCATGTTTATAGGTACAGCAATTGAAGCCAAAAATAGAAGCCCAACTTGAGTAACCACCACTGAAAGGTGTACCTGAAACCTTTCAGCCAGCAATAGGTACGATCGGGCGGTGGCCAATCAGAGGAAGGACCAGGAAGTCTTTTCTGGAGTGCAACATTTGATTTGGTGTATTTATGAATGGCTCAAGAGGTGAACACCTATTTTTGTTTTTGACCCAAAAAAACTCGTACTACGACAATAATATTATACAACGAGCATCGCCAAAATATTTCATAATTTTATAAAAATTCAATTGCATTTTTCTGTAGATCGGGCAAGGAAAGCCTTGTATATTCAATTTAATTAATTCGTACTGAAAACAGAGGTAATTGCTTATTTTCCGAATTCGGGGAGACGAAATGAAAATGTCAGTGCTTTATTCTTGATCAACAGCAGTGCGAGCTCGCAGCTATCATACTGTCTTGTAGCTGTACGAGTATGCTGTATAGTGCATGGTGCAACATAACGGCTGCCCGCTGCTGTAGTGCATACCTGGTATGAAATTGCTTGGCATATGTGAGATTAACCAGTGTGGTATAAATATTAAAATGTGCTATTCTTAATAGTGCCGGTTGCCGCCACAAGCAGTGCCTGTGTTGTGTCGGCTGGCGTATACCGGCATTAGAGGGCCATTACTGCCCTAATAGTATGGTGTGTGTTGTGTTGAGGGTAAGGGTTGTAAAACCGAAACTAAATCAAGACTCTTGACTCCTGAGCCGGCATTGCTTTATGAGGCCGGCGCAATGGTCATATATATATAGGCTACAAAGTGCGTTGGCCATGTTCTCCCTCTGAAGCAGTCTCAAGCCCAGAGGTTTTCCCTTCCAACCAAGAATGTGTGGCATATCTCTACCGCTTTTACCGTTAGATAGATCAAGTCATCATAAAAACTATCAATACCAGGTGAGTCATACATTTCTAAGGCCACACTTCGCATAACCCCCGCGAGAGAGAGCTTTGATTTGACCATGACGATTGTGTGCCCAGAGATAACCGAGACCGATACAGGGTAAGAACGTGTACTGGAAGGAGGATGTCAGGTACCAGGTATCATACCATGTACACCGCCGTACGAGTATTACATCAGCTACTCGCACGTAGCCACCGGGCAAGAACCAAGAATATGAAAAAAGCTACCAGGTATGATAAAGAGAAAACCAGAGAAAAAATATGTACCACCGACCAGCCCAAAAAAGTTCAAGTTACAAAACAAAGTTGAGTATCGACCGATCGGTTGAACTCACAGCTCACGTGCTTTTTTAGTTTTGGTATAGAAACAGCAGTATTAATAGTTGAAATATATACTCGTCCGAGTACTGAAAAGAGAAATATCAATATTAATAGTTTACATACTGGTACATGATACACGAGTATAAATACGAAGGGTCATCATGCCGTCAAATAATTACTCCCTCTATTAATATTATACTGCTGCGGCTGTAGTCCACAGCAACAACAGTTTTTATTATCACGAAAATTATTACGGAGGACCATAGTAAATAACACCTACGGTACACACAAAAACCTATATATTTCCCTATTTTTACTGACAATATTTGGTCCCATTTACTATGGTCTCCCGTAATAATATAAAATCATACCTTGGGTAGTCTACAGCAGCAAGTAAGATACCTGGTACAATGATACCTGTATCGATACAATCCCCTGTATCCATACCTTCACCAATATCATATTGCTGTAGTATATACTACTGCTGCAACAAAACAATTTTGTGTTTAATAAACTGGTACCTCGTACGTACGAGTACTGGTTGGTACCTGTACGGTACGTGGCAACAATACCTGAGCGATTTACGGAAGGATATTCGGTTTATATAGGAACGGCATCTACGCTATATTGGCGGAAGGCAAGCATAATAATAATAGTACCTGAGCGATGCGTTTCAACAAATAGAAGTTGTAGGCGCTCCTAGCTTTCTTTGGCTTGGCGGCATCCGGCTTATCCGGGTCCCCCTTACCACCCTTGCTTCCCTTCCCGCCACCCTTCCGCCCCCTGCTACCCGGCCCAGTCTTAGTTCCAGCAGTGGCCTTGCCTCCAGTCGCTCGCACATTTTCCGCAGGAACTTTAATTCTGGGAGTAGACTCGACCTCCTTTGGCTCAGGAGACACAGGTATCTTGCAAGAGATATATCGGGGTGATTTTGGTGGCGAAAAAACAATGCAGTTGGGGGTGAGGGCGCGGGGGTGGGGGGGGTCAGGTGAGTGCGCAGTGTAGTGGAAGTTCAAATTTGTTCCAGGGGGGGAAGGAGAATAGCCTGTCCTAGGGAAGCTTGGTGGGCTGTATACAGAGTAATGAGGAAGTGCGGAGCGAGGTTGGTGGAGGCTGGCGCAGCTACTACTGCTGTAGTACTGCTGTACGTAAATAACACTGCTGTCTACCTCCATTGTTGCCTTTGACCTACTCCTGTACTGCTGTACGTATCCACCCTTAGGTAATGTACAAGCAGTATCACCACTATACCAGGTATTAATAATATATTCAGACGAGTACTACAGAAGACTCTAAAGAGCATGGAGTGTATGTATACTGCTTGGTGTGATATTATTTCGTCATCTGTTGTATTCTCATCATCTGTCTGTACGCGAATGAACGAAAGAAGCACGTTCCCTTCTTCATTCTGTTCCAGAAGTGTACGTGCGTTTGCGTTGTACTGCGTGGCAAGCTACAGCAGTACAGCAGTACTGCAGCAGTGTGCTCGTAGGTAAGTTACCTCCAAGTTGTGCTGGTGCTGTTTGCAGTCGAGAGATTCTGGGGGTGCCACTCAAATTCTTTTTCATCTGTCATTCTTGCATTTGCATTTTGTACTTGAAAGTTGTGCCAGGTACTTTTTTTAACGATTTTTTAGTACAATGCCCTTTGCGCCCTTTTGATACTCTTGCTGCGGGTATCAGTATTTCTTACGGAAAGAAGTTCAGTGGGTGTGCCTTTTCGAAAACACCTACCGCCGACAGCGAGCATACCTGACACTCGAGTCGGCACCACAACAGCTTCATGTCGCTGCCAGCGCAAAACAGTTGATGGCTTCGTTGGTGCAGCATGCATGGACAATGTCGACCTTATCTGCCATATCCCGCCAATCTGTGGCGTTGGATTGTTACGACTACCTGGTATGTACTATTATTTAATATTAATATTATGTACATTCGAGGTACGTAGTTGAAAAACAAAAAATGCCAAGCTCTGTTACGATACAAGGGTATCATGAACCGCACGCCGACAACAAGCCGGAGACCGGCGCGTGGTGGAATAATAAATGCGGTGGAGCTCGACACCTTCGCTCGCGTCGGACTAGCTCCTGCGCCCGTAGATCCATTGAGCCTTCACGGGATTCATGCAAGCCCCGAAGCATATGCCGAGATGATGTGATGAGAGGCGGGGCACAGCCCTCTTGAACAAAATTACGAAAAAAAAGAAAAACGATGCAGGTTCTGTGCACGCACGGCCATCACCTTTTTGGATTTTTCTTCTTCGTCCTCGGGCAAGAACTGCGTCTCCTCTCCTTTCATCGCCTCCGTCTCGGCAAGCTCGAGTTGCTGTAAGGGTGCTGGGTGCTGTCGGTGGCGGGCTGAGAGCTGAGACCCTTGTTGCGTTGAGACCGATAAAAACGCCTTTTTAAGTCGAAATCTTCGTTGCTTTGACGATGTTTGTTTTGTACCGATTTTTGGGTACTTTTTTCTCTTCTGTTGGGGGACATATGAGGCATGACAATGATCATCATACCTTGGCGCTACTAGCTGCTGTAGACCCGCTTTTGCTCTATCGAATAATGGGTTGTTGATTATGCAGATGCTTGAACGGATGCGGACGGTGCACTTCCAAAACGCGGCCGCTCGGCAGATATTTAAAGTATTAGCGCGTGTGCTAAAAAAAGAGTACCTGGCCTGGTTGTATAAAGCACACCAGTACGAGTACTTGCAACAAGGTGAGCGTTCTGGCACGCAGTTACGCAGTTGCAGGAGTATTGCAAAAATTCCGCCTTTATTTCCAAGTAGTTGAATCGTGAATCGTGAGTTCAGGGTCATTTGTTATTTTGGACTACTGCTGCTGCTGCGGTTGTGTTGTGGCTGGTGTTGTTTTTCGGTTGTGGTAGCGGCGTGGTGGTTGTTGTTGATGTTCTTTGTACCCAACAATATCCAGCACAAGCAGGACCTGTGCCTGGTTCTTCTTTCTAGGAGTTACATACACAAGTCCCCGTGGTCAGATACGGGACAGACAGAGACGCACATGATGATTACGATGTATGCACTCGGGTATCGAGGTTATTTAATTATTTCGTGCTGCGAGTACTTTAAAATCCTGCTGCAGTGACGACCGAAAAACTACTGGTGTGAATGATGGCAGTGTCGTACTGCTGCTGTACAGAGAGCAATAGGATAGTTCGATTTCCAGCAGTACCCACCGCCGTGTTTGTAGAACCCCGAAATACTTTGGAGGTATATACGTATATACGGGCAGTATAATAGTCATTCCCACCGACTCGTACTGCATTGGAGTGTAGTCGGGAGTTTCTATTAATAAGAGAATTTGTTTCTACTAGTACTTTGTGAGCAATAGTACTAGCAGCTATGAGCAGCACTTATAACAGCCGTAATGCTGCCAATACGTACGTGTACTGATTTATTCTGGCAGTGTCCCTACTACAGAACCCCAATACTTCAGGTACATTGGGTATCCGCTGTCTCGAACCCCGATGTACTTGACGAACCCCCATGTGCTTGACGTACAGACAGCAGTATCCCTAGCAGCGCAGACCCAGAAATACTCCGAGTAAACCTAAACTACTAACAGCAGTAGTAGTACTCGCAGTACCTCCACCGGCGTCCCCGTGGCTTGGTAGGTGGTCCGCGAGCCTATCAAGATCAATTTCGTGAGTTCGAGTCTCACCGAGTGTATGCTCATTCGTAGGGACTTCTTCTTGCATAAAATTGATTAGCGGAAAGCGCGAGAGCGTGGGTTAGCTGTACATTCGATGAAAGTCGACGAGCAGTGGGAATGCTGAACCCTATGCGCGATAAAAACTAAAGGCACGTACCGGGGGGGAGAAGGGACTACACCTGTGACCACGGCTTGTCCAGAAGATCGTCGAGGGTAAAACCTCCTACGAGTGGGCTGGAAAGTAAAAGTGATGAAAAAAAAAAAGAAAAAAAAAGAAGTATCCCCCCCCCCCCCCCCCAAATGTTTTTCTCCCCAGTTCTGAGAGCATCTGTGCAATACAGCAGCAGTAGTACCGGTAATCTTGAGTCAGAAACTAGAAAACTGTACCAGGCTGGATTGCGTTCTACTCTATAAATTCAGTATGGTGACACCTGAATTTATTTTCTTGTTAAGCTCACAGTCTGCCTTTCTCAATTTCGCGTTTTTTTTGCTTCAGGTGTCCTGTACTGGTACCTACTACTGCTGCTGCTGTATTGCTGTCTGTCGTAGGCGTATTCTACAGCAGTATCTAATACCTAGGAACCTTTGGATATTCATATTATTAATACTATAGTACTATAGTATCCAAACGGTCGTTTATTTTCCGGACAGTGTGGTACCAGGTGCTGCTTTGAGCAACATGTACACACCTGATACAGAGTAGAACAGGATATTTTCGGACTTAAGGATGAAAGATTACTCCAGGATGAAACGTAAAAATATAGAAATCGATGAAAAGATACCAAGGAAACATTTTTTGGTCTTCCTTTTTCTAGGGTGGGTAGAAGTCACCACAAAGCACCACCTTGCGAATTTTTGGTGTCATACGATCTCGCATCGCCTCGCACCACCGCAAAAAACGAAAAATCGAATTCTTACCCGCACCGAGAACGGCGGAAATAGGTGAAAACCCGTTTGCGACAGTGAGCGGCGACGCTGGGTCCTAGGACCCCAAAAAATCGTGAGGTGGTGCCTTGTGGTGATATCTACCCACCCCAGAAATGAAAAACAAAAAGTTGGCTTTCTTGGTATTTTTTCACAAATTTCCATTTTTTTCGTATTTCATCCAGCAGTAATATTTCATCCTGAAGTCCGAAAATATCCTGTTATAGTATTTACCTTGTATCATACCTGGTATATACCACGTGCCACGCGGCTACCTGGTATATACATGGTTCGCATTTTGATGCGGATGTTTTAGACTGGTACCTGGTATGCTATTAATTCTGGAAGACGAGTGTGTCTCGGGTTCGACCTCCAGGGGTCTGCGGCAAGCTTCTCTCCGTGTACCTGGTATGGTGTAGCATGTAGGGCACGCCAGATATCGGTGATGCTCGGCACGGCAGGCCGAGCGGGCGAGACAAGACACAAGTCATCTCACATCGACGACCATGACAGCTGTCGTCAGCAATTACTTGGTGACGGAGGCTGGAAATTCCCCGCCTCAACATATAATCAGACCTACGAAGATCTGTGGCCACTTTAGTACAAAGGTCAACATACACGATAGCGGGAGAACACCATCTGCTCATGCACAATCTTGCATGACAGATATCGCCAACTGACAGCAGTGTAGAGCAACGACCTGAGACTCACAACACTGCTGTTAGTATCTACAGGTATTAATAGTATAGCTATTAATATGTATCGTGTTAGTTTGATACGATACTGCTACTATGAATACAGCCCTTGCCGCTGTGTTGGTATAACCGACGCGTCGCGTGAGAACGACTGGGGAGATGGAGGGTCTGGTAGGCTGTTCGTGAGCATTGGGTAGCGTTGGAAAGATGACATCGAGGGGCTGTGACACCGACCGAGTTGTCACGCGGGTATATGCCGTCTTTCTTTCCTGGCGAACTGTCAGGCCTGCACCAAGCACTCGCGGCGGCATCTGACGTCTTACGCGCAAACGCACTGCCGACGACGCCAATGTAATGAGATTTAGAGCTCTAGGTTTACCACGGGTCAAATCACTTCGTGTATACCGGTACGTAATAGCGAGGCTGGTTTGGGCCTCGACTAGTTACCCTCTCTTGATATTTTAAGAAGAGTGCACGGGGTTCAGAGCTCCCTGACTAACGAATCACTTTTGGCCTGCGATCAGCTGCTCATTTCCATATTTATGAAGTGCACTCGCCAACATGACACACTTGGCGTATAGAGAGCTGCCCAACGTCTCATATAGTATGGCATCTGCAGGTTCACGTTAGAACGATTGATCGTAGGATGTTGGCTGATATTTGGCAGGCTGTTGGCGGACGGCAGGTGACGGTCCCAGTGCCTCAATGTCGTCTGTTTCAACTTATAGTACTACCGAACTTGCCACAGACATGGGTCGGCTTCCTACGTCGTATGTGCCCCACGGGGAAGGATTCCCCTTTGTTGGCCGTTGCCGGCTTCTTTGATGTTTCTGCTTCGACTTCTTATTAGGGGCGACCATAGTAATTAGGACCAAATATTGTTAGTAAAAATAGGTAAATGTATAGGTTTTTGTCTGTAGAGTAGGTCCTATTTACTATGGTCCCCCGGAATAGTGAAAATCCAACGCTTGTCACACTATGATACGGTCAACGAGACGGACGGGTGGAGGAGATGTCAGCGGAGGTAGGAAAGGTAAGACGGGTGCTGCAAGACGAGCGATTACAGCACCGTGCAGACGGACTACGTCAACATGGGACGATCCCAGCGCCGCACCGGCATCAACGATGCGTGCCGCATCGTCTGAAGCGGCCTCACTGGCCGCTGTCGCTAGGGCCAATCCTTCCTCCAGCGGCCGCTAGTTCGCAGCGGCCGCTTCCTGGTGAGCGCGGATGGTGTCTACCTTTCCCAAAGTTGATGTGCCTTGGCACGTGGTGCGTGGTCCTCTTCCCGAGCATGGTGATCGTGGACGGTGCCCGCTTCTTGCGCGCATGTCAGGTTGGAATGCGGTGGCGGGGGACGTGTTGGAGAACGCTTGGCACGAGCGGTAACACGAGCGACGGCGACCCCCTGAGCCGTCGGTTGTTCGACGACCGCCCGGTCGGCGGGTACAGAAGGTTGTGTGGGAGATTGCTCGGTCGCAACTCCTTGGAGGGGCTCAGGAGTAGAAAACACAGCCAAGCAGCTCTAAATGTCTGTCGGCTGGCAACAATTCCGCAACCGAGCCAGAAACGTGATCCTGCTCGAGCGAGCGCGGGACGGAGCCGGAGCGGTAGCTCTCGGACTAAACTGGCGATGGCGCGGAGGCTACCAGTAGTAAAACCGACTCGTCGCCGCGGGCGTTGGAGTGAGAGTGACCAGGGGATAGAGGGTCTAGCGTGTTTGCGTGGTAAGTCGGTCGATGTCACAGCCCTCTGATGTTGTCTCTTCCACCCTATCGAATGCTCGCGAACGGCCTACACCGGACCCTATCTCTATCCCGTGCTCGTTCTTACTTCGACCCTCGCGGCGACTCGTCTGTTTTACCAAACAGTTGGTCCGGCCAGAGAGCCTAGCTTGGACTCTGTCGCATCAAAAGACTTCGTAACAAGTCCCCATTTCTCGGGAGAAATTTTCGCGCAAGCCCTCTTCAGAAGCAGGTGTGCCAACAAAGCTGCACTCATCAGTATGCTAATGTTCAAGCAACCATTTACTTTATTGCAAGCCTTCATGAATTGGATTTTCTGCTCGATAGCGGGACTTTCGATATCCTGATCTTGTCGTCCAATAGACGGTGCTGCTCAGCTAAGCGAGAGCAGCAGCGTCTTGCTGTAGCTCTCTCCCCCGACGTACTTGGCTCACGACATGATAAGATATTAAATGTCCCGCTATCGAGCAGACACTCCAATTCGCGGAGGCTTGCTATGAAGGCAAGCGATTGCGATGTACGTTATTATATACGCCTTCTTGTTGGCGTATAGGTCATGATCCAGGATCACAGGCTCACAACAGACATTATCCGTGCGGCGGTCAACAACTGCGGACCCCAAGCCCCCGTTGCTCGAGAGGAATTCGCCCAAGCCCTCTTCAGGAGTGGGTATGCCAACGAGGCTGAATTCCGAACATGATAACATTCATGCTTTCACTTGCCTTTGTAGCGAGCCTCCACGAACTAGAGGTTCTGCTGGATAGCGGGAAATTTTGTCTCCTGATCGTGTCATAGGTCATGGAGGACAGAGAGAGGGAGGAGCTAAAGCAAGGCGTTGGCGGACACCTTGTTCAGAAAGATGCTGGAATAGCAACTGTTTACTGTATGCAGCTGCTGCTCCAGCATCTTCCTGTGGAAGGTGTCCGCCAGCGTCTTGCTGCAGATCCTCCCTCTCTCTGTCGTCCATGACCCATGACACGATCAGGAAACGATTTTTTCCGCCTCCATGTTGTGCATTTTGGGGAAAGGGGTAGCTCCTCCCAGCGCTGCGTGTGGGGATCTATTGGATAGGTACATCGGTGTAAAGAAGAGTTCGCCGCTGTTGATTGATCTCTAAAGGTATAGACGCAGCTGGCACGGGAACGCGTGGCTGACTCCAGACAATAACACGGAACTCCTCTTATATTATATCATAGCTGTCGAGTGTCAGCCCATGACGAAGCATGCAAGTCATTGTCTAGCAAACTGCCAGCACAATAGACCTCCCGCTTATCCCGCAGAATGTCCGCCTAAATCTCCCTCTCCTACAGTCCCACATCAATGTATGGAACTTCCTAATTTTAGATGGAACATCTCCGTCGTGTGGCTGAGCACAATCAATATCCTCCCTGCTCATTATGCACGACCATTTCAATATCCCCCCAGCTCTGTACATGACAATGCACGACATCGCAGGGTTGATACTCGTATATCTCAATATTATGACCAATTCTTATAAAACTTAGAAACACAATTTTTCAGGGACCAAAAATCGAATTATTAATTTTCGAAGTAAAATACTCCAACCCTTAAGTCAGAAAACATTTAACATGGACCGCACGCGCCCCCTGGCGTTTCATAGTTTCTCTTCATTCCATAAGAAAGTAATGCAGATCGTGGAACATATCACAGTAGTCATGCCAATCAAAACAAAAATTAAGCCAAAAAAATAGAATGCTAGAGATCGCAAGGAACCCCGTCCTCCGGACAAGAGTCTGTCAGATATTACGCTTTAACAGATTCTCTAAATGTGTTGAAACTGATTGGCTAAGGTTGTACCGCATTTGGAATAGGTTGCGCCGCATATGTGTAACGTATCTTTCAGAGATGTACGAGTAGAACACGAGTACAGGCCTTGATTTGGTACGATCTTCAGTTCTTCGTCTGCCTTCCTCTGAGATTAAGACGTGCATCATCTATCTTTCTTTTGGTTGCGACGACTAGCTCTACCTAGCGGACCCACTGCATTGACAACAGGACGGCGTGACTGCAGGTATCATCGTATTTGATTTATGTTTTGTGAAGTTAAGTGGAGAAAAGACAATCAAGATATCGGGCAAGGTCCTTCTCTGTTGAAGTGTATACTCATGGTATCTCCCACATATACACATACCTGTTCTACAGCTACGCTTGGATCCGTCTTGGCTGACTACTACACACAGGTACCACAAAACCCATTATCTTAACAGAGTCTCCCCTTATCCCCTACTCCCGCCATAGATACACAGATCGCGACGGTAAAGCGATATAGCATACATCTCTTTTCACTTAAATTTTATTTGACGTTGGAAATACTTGAAATAATAATCGCTCAAGTTGGAAACACCTAAAACTCTCGAAATCCATCACCAGGAACGAAACAGTATCATCCTCGGAATTAGCCAGGGAAAAACGGTGGTATCTTCGGATGTATAGTTCAAACAAAATATTCACTCTAAAATCATGACATAGAACCTTCTATCTCGGAAAAAAGGCCTCAAGGATTCGTCAGAAAATCCCGGTGGAAACGAAAAACCGTGTTGTTGAGCGGCTTTGTCAAGAAGTCTCCACGCTGCTCCTCCGACTCTCCATGAGCAATAACAAACTCCCCCTTAAAAATAATTCCCGCAAAAAAAAAAAGTGGTGTCGTACGTCGATGTGCTTTGACGTGCACACTGGATTTTGCGCCAGGTGCCTTGCCCCCTCGTCATCCTCGAAAAACGTAATGCATCTCTCCCCAAACCCCGGAAAAATAAAACCTCATACATAGCGCATGAACATCGCCTCCTTGATAGTGCCTGCCAGTGCTACATGTTCGGCCTCAGTGGTTGAGAACGTGATGCATTTCTGCGTTCTAGAAAACCAGCACACACGCCCCGGCACACATGATAGCCCCACCAGAAACTGACCTCCTGTCAGTGGCTCTGCTGGCATAGTCTGCATCCGCAAAAGCTGCCAGCTCAAGCCCGCTACCCTTCTGGAACGTAATGCCGAAATCACTCGTAGAAAAACATGCTCTGAAATACCGACTGCTGTCCTCCAGTGTACTTCCCTCGGCTCATTCGTGTACCTCGCTACCGCCCTCACCGCGTTCGCAATATCCGGTCGCGTTTGGTTCGCAAGCTACATCAAGCACCCCACCAACTCGCGAAAAGGTCAATCACCCACGGGTTCATTCTTGTGGGACTCGTCGAGTTTCACACC
Organism: Macrocystis pyrifera; assembly: GCA_031763025.1. Lineage (NCBI taxonomy): Eukaryota > Phaeophyceae > Laminariales > Laminariaceae > Macrocystis > Macrocystis pyrifera. Next base: position 880,531 of record JASSKH010000033.1, on the reverse strand, counting down.
AGTCGAAAGCGGGATATTCCTCCCAGAACTAACATCAAACCTCGCCGCGGTCTTTTCAACGAACGCGTGCTGCGAAATCGTTAAAGTACCAACATCCCAATCCCTCGCAAAACAACAACTAGCATACCTCCGCAACTCGCCCAGATTGTTGATCGGAACAAGGCTGTTCAGGTCTTAACAGAGCTGATCGCATCTAGCCTTAAGTCCTACAGCAATATTTATCATCCACATGAACTACTGTTACTATGGATATAGAGCCCAACTCGACCAACCTCATGACTCACGCATCAGCGGGGCTCTGCTCAAATCCTAGACTCTTCATGTTAGTGAGAAAGTGGTCGTGCCACAACCTCGACGCTGGCTTTAGGCCGTAGAGACTGCGGTTCAACCTGACTACCTTACCGGACTTTTCGCCGCAGCCAGGGGGTAATCGCATGAAAACATCCTCTTCCAAACAAAATATCTTCCAAACCTAACTCGCACGCAGTAGCACGCTACAAACAACATCAAGACCCTGCAGGCGTCGGGGCTGAAGTCTCAAAGAAATCAACACCCTCATGCTGCTTGAAACCTCGTGCCTCCAGACTTGCTTTCGCCCGCACTACATCATCATGCTCGTTGGACTTCCAGGCGAACACCCACTTCGCCGAGACGACGTTGAGCCCCCCTGGTTGCTACGTCTCTACGAACGTCCCCGCGTCCGCCAGTCCACGATACTCCTTGTCCATCGCCTGCCTCCAGATGGCCGAATACTCGTCCGCACACGCTTCAGCATACGAGTTCGGCGTCGAAAGCTCGCTCGCCGGGCGTGTGGGAAGGGGGGAGTTCTCACGCGGTGGGACTTGGTGGAAAAGTATATGGCCCTTGCCTTCCCGCGCTGCCATCAGCGACAGCAACCCATGCCCCATAGCCTCGCGGTTCCGCGCAGTCTCCCCCCTTGTCCGCCCCCTCAGCACACTTCCATCCTCCGGGTGTCGCCCAGCTCCCCCCCTGGTCCGACCACCCTGTACATCGCCACCACCCTCGTGGTTTCGTGCAGTTTCCCCCCTGGTCCGCCCTCCCTGCACATCGCCATCACCCTCTTGGTGTCATGCAGTCTCCCCCCTGGTCCGTCCCCCCGGCACATCGCCGTCCTCCGGGTCCGGGATGTAAGAACCCAGTTCCCGGGCAGCACGCTTTGAAGAAGCTGTGGTTGTGGTGACTACTGCGGCGACGACGGCGGTGATAGTGGCGGCGACCGCGGCGGCGGTGACGGTGGCGGTGATGGCGGCGGTGACGATGACGGCGGCAGCGACGGCGACGGTGACGGCGGTGGCGGCGGCGATAGCGGCGGTGATGACGGCGGTTGCGGCGGCAGCAGTGGGGATGGGGACGGTGGCTCGGGCCATACGTCGGGGCCTCTCAGAGGCTCCGGCGTACCCGGGGGCGGTGGCGACGGCGACGGCGACGGCGGGGAGCTCTCCTCCTCCAAAGGCAGTAACCCCACAAACGGTTTCCTCGGGTGCTCCCAAGTAACGTCGCGGGAAAACGACCTCCGATCAGACACCAGCAAAATTTTGCTGCAGTCTGCTGAGTGGTGGTTGCCGCCGTTGAGGTGGAAGCAAGCTTCCGCTTTGGCTTTGTCTTGAGGGTTCTCCTGACGTGATGAAAACCCGGTTTCAGAAACGGGAGCAACCGTGCAAACGGTGCCCTCCCGCAGAATTTGCGATACGGCGAGTGCATTTCCGGTTTGTCCCTTACCCTCGCCGTCATGTTGATCACATCACTCGCGTACACGCATGGCTCAGCCCAGAGGGGCTGCATCGCCGGCGTCCTTGCATCGCCTAACAGGCGGGGGGCTTCCAGGCGGGACGCCATTGCAAGCTCCAGCATCATGGCGATCCGTCGCTCAACCACGCCGTCATGCTTCGGAGAATCGACGGGCGTGTGCTCGCGGCGGATGCCACGCTGGTTGGTCATCTCCACGAACTCCACCTTGGTGAACTCGGTGCCGTTGTCCGAGCGAAGGCACTCCACGATGGACGGCATACCCTTGGCGTTGATGTCGGCCAAAAAACCAACGAAGACCTTCGGGACGTCGGACTTCCGCTTCAAGAAATACGGCCATCCCAGTCGCGAGTAGTCGTCGGCGATCATCATCAAGTACTGAGCACCGCCGGCAGACATAGATTGCTGTCCCGACAGATCCACGAACAGACGCTCCAGAGGCCTGGTGAGGCGATACTCGGTCGTCCATGGCACCGCCATCCTCCCCCCTTTCGCCTCAGAACACCCAGCACACGAAACTAACTCCCCTAAAACTTTAATGCCCATCTGGCGTGCCGTCTCACGGAGGGTGTCAGCATGGGAGTGGGCAAGGCAAACGTGAAGGTCGTTAAAATCAATCCTCTGTTTTTTTCCAGGGGCCAAAACGGCGGCAGCAATCGGGGTCTCTACAATCCGCGTGGCGTCCACGTATGAACGGCTTCCCTACGCATGAAGGACAGCTGCCCGTCCAACATGTGATCTCCCTTAGCATCAAGTGTCGCCGGACATTTCAGCATTGCTGCATGAAGCGAAAACAGGTTGAAGCGAACACCGGGTACGTATGCTACGTCCAAACGCCTGACTCGAACGTCACACTAAGAGCTGTGCATCATCATTGGAATCTGACCAAAGTACTCTACCTTCAGTGACCACATGTCACCGACGACCAAACTGCTCTTACCGCGGGGCGGGGGGGATACAGTCTACCATGCCAAAGGGGTTACCAGTTACGTGAAAGGTCGCTCCCGAATCAGCTACCTACTCTTCTCCCCCACTAACCCAAAACAAACCGTCACTAGCCTTACCTTGGTGCGCAAACTGCGCGGTAAAGAGGTGCGGGTCGAACGTAGGCGTAGGGTTGCCGTTCTTCGCTGGGGCAGGGGAAGGGGAAGTGCTCGAGGAGGGTTGTTGTGCCGGGGAAGCTCCGGCCGAGGTATACCCACCATTGCCGTAGGACGTCTCCTGCAGCCAGCCACATCCGTCGTGCATCTGATGAGGGTGTTGAGGAGCACAGCACACGGGACCGCGACGTTCATCTGTGCGGGAGCTACCTGGAAATCTGCGACGTATTGTCCCAGTCTGCCGCACCGGAAGCAGAGCGCCTTGCTCCTCCATGGCGTGTTGTTCGGTGGGGGACCCCAGCCTGCCGGAGTCGTTACAGGCGGCGGGGGCATCGGCGGCATTGTCCTTGGTGGTGGGTCCGTGGGTACCCAACCCATGGAGGGGACTACCCCACCCGTACCGAAGGGGTTGGGACCAGAGTCATCCCAATGGTACCTGCAGGCTACTGCATCCCAACGCCATTTGGGGCCGGTTGTGCCCCCCGGCGAAGCTCCTTCCCGGTTGCTACCATGCTGATGGGGACGATGCTGTTGCTTCTGCTGCTGGGGCTGCTGCCGCTGTTGATGCCGCTGCTGCTGGGGCTGCTGCTGCTGATACTGCTGCTGCTAGGGCTGCTGCTGCTGCTGCTGATACTGCGCCTGCTTTTGCTGCTGCCCACCCTTGAACCTCCCGTCTCTCCTGTTCCCCCTTTCCCCTCCTGGACCCGCACCTCGACCCCCGGCAGGCTGCGCACCTCCGGCGTACAAGGCATGCTGATCTACCACTCCCTGCATGCCCAACGCGTTAGAAACCATCTCCTTCTCTACCTTGTCGTTGACATACACGTCACGGATGATCTCATCGATCTCGGAACGGGGAATGGAAGGACGGGAAATAATTGACTTACTTTGTATCGTATACAAAGACGAGAGGTCGTTGACTATGTGGCGGTTCACTTCCTCTACACTCTTGCTGCAGCCCAGCATAGCCAGCTCATCCGCTGCCTTGTCTACCCTTCCTAGAAACAGCAGGGGGTCTTCGTGCTCGGTCATCCGGATGGTCTCAAATTCTCTCTTCAACCTATGTGTCGCTGCTATCGTCTTGGGCATGTAATAGTCTTCCAACTCTTTCCAAGCACCACTTGGCGACATTGCCTTCTGCATGCGAAATTCAGCCATCGCATATCCCGTCATGGACTCCATCATCAGCCCATACTCCAATAGTGCACCTCTTATCTTTTGGGGTGAATGCCTGGATGCTAGCTCCTCTGGCGATAACTTCATGTCACCTACCAGAACTGGATTAGCCGTGTTGCCAAGTACGTGTAGGCAACCAAGCGATGATAGATAGGCTAAAAACTTACTGCGCCACATACTAAAGTGGGCGTATATATTATCGAACTTTGGGGGTCTCGACTGGGTTTAAGTAGGGCGGTATAAAGAAGGTTGTGACGTGCCTGATTGGGTTCCAGCCCAGGTGTCGGCACAGTCGACCTTGCTTATTGCCTCGCTGCTTCTCCACTCCTCCCCCCACCGCCCCCCCTCCCCCCCCCCGTTCCAGCTCGCGGCGCGTCCCTCTCGGCCTCTGCTCCTCCATCGTCCTTTCCAGGACCTCGATCTTCTCTCTCATTTCTTCCATCGTCTCCTCATTTGCCTCGCTGGCTTCCTGACTAGGCACATCATCTAAGCCAGGCATGCTGGAAGCAGGTCCCCACCACTCTAAGTTGGCCTTGGCTACCCTCACCAATAGAAGATCACCGGCTCACTAGTGTGTTGATTGATCTCTAAAGGTATAGACGCAGCTGGCACGGGAAAGCGTGGCTGACTCCAGACAATAACACGGAACTCCTCTTATATTATATCCGAGCTGTCGAGTGACAGCCCATGACGAAGCATGCAGGTCATTATCCAGCAAACTGCCAGCACAATACAGTAAACCTCCCGTATATCCCGCATAATATCCGCCTAAACCCCCCTCTCCTATAGTCCCACATCAATATATGGAACTCCCTGATATTAGATGGAACATCTCCGTCGTGTTCCTGAGCACAATTAATAGCCGCACTTGTTGCATGTCGGATAATACGCTGTAACAGATTCTCTACATGTGTTTTATCTTTTCGGTTGAGATTGCGGCATTTGTGCCAGGCTGTACCGCATATTGTAACGTGCCTTTTCAGATACGAACGAGAACAGGTTATGTTTGCATACCGACCTCACTTCTTCTTCCCCTTCCCTGAGATTGCGACGTGCTTCGTCTACCTTTCCTTGGTTGGAACGACTAGCTCTACCTAGCGGCTCTACTGCATTGACACAGGACGAGCGGTATCGCAGAAATCCATCAGTTAATTTGTTGTTAGGTGAAGTGAAGATGTCAAGATATTGTGCTTTAACGGGCATTTGGTTCTCCTCTGTGGGACTGCAGCTGTGGTATGATCCACACACATGCAGACGCCCGTTCGCTTGTGGCACTTGGATCCGTCCTCCTTGCTGACTGCTACAAACAGGTAACACACAGGCCATCATAATTCCGTCATTGCACAGGAAGTTGCTGTGCCTGAGGATGCACCTAACCAGGGTTGACAGCATCTGCCCGGTCCTCCCCGACACTCCGTTTTGCTTGGACGATGCCATCGCATTGTTCTCCATCTGTAATTGACGCTGAGCTGCTTGCACCCCTTTGAAGTGCACTTGCATCCCTTGTCTGACTGCAGACGTTGAATGCGAAGGCCCAGGGGGATGGCCACCGCCTTGCTATACAGATGGATTGACTCGGCGGCTTCGTATTCGGGAACGAAAAAATGTTCATCCTGGAGTAGTCGGTGGTGACTTTAGCGACGTATTTGTAGCTACCCCTTGCTGCTGATGTGATGGGCCCTATGAAGCCGGTGTATATTATTAATAAATCCATTGACCCGGTCGTCGTATGCAGGTTCTTCTCGGGTGTGCCTTCTGCCGGCTATTGCTCGAGAGACGGATGTCGCAGCCTAACACTGTGCAGTGTAGTCGGCGGCGCGTTGTCGTCTGTCTTGAGAAACACCTCCTTCTTGCGGGAGTTCATGTGCCCCAGTCGTCTGTGCTACGTGTCGGCGAATTGTTTGCGCTGTGAGGGCCATGGCGGGCGCTGATGATGCCTCGGCTGCGCTGTTTCTAGCGTCTACCTCCACCTTGAACGAGCACAGACCTCGGTACCCCGGTTGCTGCTCCAGTTGCACCACGGCGTGGCCTGTCCTCAGGTGAGGGATCCCTGCCTTGGAACGTGCTGTTGGTGTCCCTCTCTTTCGCAGTGGTGGGAGGGAAAATGTGGCGTCCCAGGCCTGGCAGAGGTACAGCGAGACGCTGGCGGACGGCTTGTACCTCAAGATGTTGGAGCAGCAGCGCTACCTTCAGATGCAGATAACGGATGGAGCAAGGATCGCCATTCACTACCGGGAACTACGAGGAAGAGTGCGGGGTGTACCTGATTTATTTACGTAGAAATTGTAAGCAGCATGGTTTATCCACGATCCCTGTTTCTCAGTCGCAATTACGAGTCATTTCATATTAACAGATGACACCACTTGCTTCCCTTTTCCTGCTTTCTAAATCCTTGGACCTCAGGGATCTGGGGGTGGATGAGCATGGCGCTTCGGGAAGTGGTGGGGAGCTTAAGGTGGATCACTAACGAACGAGATAAGACCCGACACTGCAAAGCCATCGCAAACGCCGTTCGTACCAGTGGTCGCCCTTCACATGACCTGGAGGGGCTTCAGTGGAAAGTCCTGAGCAGTTTCAACGGATCAAGAGGGCTCTGTGCCTGACTAAAAGGAATCAGGGTCAGCTTTATCGGTGTTTGCAGACGCAGACCACGCAATGTGATGTAGCGCAGCATGTGGTTCCTTCTATTGTTATTATTATGCTTGCCTTCCGACAATTCGTATAGCGTAGATGCCGTTCCTATATAAACCGAATATCCTTCCGTAATCAGTAGTATCCCTCATGCGCTTCTCTTCTATTGACGAACAAGTAATGTGACTGCTAGGCCTTCAGTGTCTGTCGTACTGGTATAGGACATGCTAGGTGCTGTCGCTCGAGTGTCTTGTAGGGCGCATCGTGTGTGAACTTGTCGGCCGGTGAGAAGACGGAGTGCGTGTGTATGGGGAATTTGTGAAATAGTTCAGAGTGTGCTCTTTTCGTGCCGCGTGTACAGTCTGTCGCTTGTCTAGCCAGAATTCCCCACTCTGCACGCACGTCTACTACTAATTTATGGCAAAAACGTTTTTGCGATCATGCAAATTTACATACCGACTACCGACGTTACGTCGGTCTTACTGGTCCAAAATGAAGTTTTTCCGTGGTGCGGCACTGCAAATATCGAATTTGAACTATTATTAATAATAATGTTGTGGGCTCAGCCGATCTGTCGACAAGACCCGTCAGACACTTGCTGAAGCCTTTTAGTTTAAATTGGAGAACGATTCTGAAGTTTGAAATCCTTCAAGCGCGTCACTTCTGAACCGCTTGGAGAGCGGTCCTTGCACCGCGATCTTTCAAGCGCGGACGGCGAACTCATACCACCCGCTTACCCGCGCAATTCCGCTCGCTCCGGCACCAAAGCAACCTACCACACTGCCTCCTCTTCGTCCATCCTCCCAGAATCTCAACGGCCAACCATGGCAGACTACAATGCGCACAAGTCCCCCATACCACGCGACGACGACTCGTATGTGAGCGAATACGATGCTTTGCACTTCCGCACGATGGCTTGGACCTCGAATTTGGACGATATTGGTGTGTGGTGTGAGTGAGCGCGCAGCAGTTTCAAACCAGCCATGTTCGCGAACAGAGGGATTTAGTTGGAGGCTTTTTTGGAAATACTCGGGGAGGGTTCTATTCGCCAGTGTCAACTGGGGTTTGTGAAACATAAATATTTTCTTTGCTGTCTTTCCCCATTCTTTTTCTTTTTCAGTACAATCTGGTCCAGGCATGACTCGCATTTTTTAGCGAGTTGTCAACTTCGAATACCCAGAGTTTCACCCCCAAGCGTATGTGCCCGTCACTCTCGCTCGCCGGCTCTTGTCCTCCAGATTCTCGTTACATTTTCGTTTGTCAAACAAAATCTAACAAGATCAAACAACTTACGCCTGTTTTTCGGGTGCATGCACTTTTGAGGTTTCGAGTCGTTCGTATGACCGTCCAACAAAAAAAACAGCACGCGAGGGAACAGTACGCAAATGCCATCCACTGGCGCTGCATCATAAAAATAACGTTGTGGATATTTTTCCTCGTATTTGGTGCCACGTAAATATCTGTATCAATGCGTATCTGGTGCGTACCTCTTGTGAAGCCTATATTTGCCAGCAAACAATATTGATGAATTTTCGATGATGATTTATTCGGGCTGGACCCTGGTCCGGTATGTATTGCCAGTACTACTGTACTAGCTATTGGAGGGTGCCAGGGTTTCCAATCCCTTGACTATTTACTACCGGATATATGCGTGCGTCCTTCACTAACGCCTCTAAACATAGTGCAACCCATCAATGTGCAAGGCGAACAGCACCAGCTCTAGAGTACAGAGGGCACGTAGAACTGCAAGTGAGAGCGATGTAGGGAAAAAGGAAGAAAGACCGTGAACACAACGGACGAAGCCGCCTCGACGACTGATGGCTAGGACTCTGCGGACGCTGACGGCGCCCCTGGAGCCGAGCCCTTGGCGGAGTCGAGCCCCGCTACTGCTGCTGCTACTGCTGCTGACGTTGAGGTTGTGTCGGCTCCCAATCGAGATGAAACTCGGGAGCGGCTGAAGCAGGCACAGCGGGGAGCGAAGCACACAAGGCATAAAATGTCATCGTACTATAAAGTCCAAGGAACTAGCTCTACTGAAACCAAATCGAGTGAACATTTGCCTCCAGCAGGGCGGCTCCAATGCACTGGACGCGTCCCTATGATGTATGATACAAATGTTTCAGAAGTGCATCCCGGCTCCTGAAACGGCTCGCTGACTTTTCGCAAAACTTGGTCACGACGAAAACAAACGATACCAACACAAATACACATAAAACGTATATAAAAATATTGGTACGCTTATTTCCTTCCTCCGTACCGTTCTTAACCATACCCATCGTAATGAACGGTCTCCAACGTAAGGCCATGCGCGGGCGCGGCGTATATTCGACGGGAATCTCTAACCCCTGTGCTGAAAATCTCCTCGATCACATCGAGCTCCACCCGACCGGCAGCTATGGCCAGCAAAGTCCCCACCATATTTCTGACCATGCGATACAACGCCCCGTCCAGGTGGAAAACGAGGCGGAGGTTGCCCCCTCCCTCGTCCACGACATCGGCGGAGTAGACCGTTCGCCGGGTGTTGAACTGGGTGAACCCGTCCGCCTTTCTAAGCGCCGTCCTCTTGTCCATCTCGTTCGAAAACCCGGCAAAGTCGTGCTCTCCCACGAACCGTTCCACCGCGCGGGTTAGCAGCTCGACGTCGATGGGTGCCCTGGCGGCGTGGTTCGCGTGCACCCGGTACAATCGATCGAGCGGGCTGGGGATTTCGCCAACGAAGAGGCGGTAGCTGTAGACCTTCCCGAGCGCGTTGAGCATGGAGGACCAAGGCAAGCCTCTTTCCGCCTGCCACGCAGAGCACGGTGGCGTGGCCGTCATATTCCACACGCGAACGTCCTGAACAGAAGAAGCGAAGAAGGTGAAAATGAACGCGTGGGATACAGATGGGGCTCCTAAGTTGCTCGTTGGTTTTATCATGTGGCACGTCTAGAGCTGCACGACGCCGTATCCAGGTATGGGGTTGTTCTGTACACTTTCAGGCAAGTAGCGGGGCTACAGTCAGGAAAGCATTACGCAGACCAGACACGGCACAGCTCCAGGGCTTGCCCAAAAATCTCCTCCGTTTTTGTGCGTGTACCACTAAAAGAAGCAGTGGCATCGTGGCAAACTTTACACGGAATATGCCCCAGGCAAAGCGACTCCGAACTCAAGCAAGGGCCCGTCGGGCCCAAGGACTATTATTGCAATACCCTCTTCCCCTAAGGTACGCTGCCTGACGTCTCAAGTCCGAAAGCTCGCTGCGCGGAGTCACCACGCGGGTCTCTCACCGCAGGTAGCATCTGGTTCATGGAGTAGACAAGCTGGGCTAAGTCTTCGTCGGCGTTGGGCAAATCGAAATGCACAGCCTGGCCCATGGCGTGAACGCCGGTGTCCGTCCTCCCGGCGGCGACGACCGGCACGTACTTCTGAAACCGTTGCGACAAGGCGTGCTCCAGTACACCCTGCGAGCGACGGATTGGACAAATGTATGTATATAAGCGAAAGCTAAGGATAAAGGTTTGCTGGTGCGCTATATACAGGGGTCGAGAGGGTGGTCACTTCAATTTGTACTAGAGTAGCGTGTGCTCGTTGTAGAAGCAACTGGTTCTGCTTGAGAAACTCGTGGGCGTTTTAGCGTGTTTTCAACCCCCATACACATTTGCTCTTTAGTATAATAGGGTGCAATTGTGCCACGCCTGGTATAGAGATCTCGAGGAATGCGCGATTCGCGCGTGCGACTCGTACTACTGCTGCCGTGTGCCTCGTGATGCATGTATGCATGTGCAACACAACTAAATAGCGAAAATGCCCGCGCGGGTGGCAAGCTACAATACACACACGATCGCAGCGTCTGTGAAACACCACCGATGTGACACCAAGAATGCACTGTAGATTAATTAGCTCTGGTGTGTGCCAGGTATCAACTCTGTGCTGGTGAGGACAGCGTCAGCAGCACTTACGAGGTCCAGACAGACCATAGAGTACGAACCAGATGACGTGTTACCAAGGAGCGACTTGATAATGCTGACTACTGCTGTATCTGGTAAATTTGTGTGATCTCTGATACACGACGGAAGTCCGACGCAAAACCCTCATCATCCATTGCTCCGCTTTTCGTACCTGCACGGTCGGCTGGCCGTTGTTCTGCAGCTGAAAGCCCCGGTAGTTGGTGCCGTCGTACATGACTCGCGACACGAAGCGCGTCGTCTTTCCCTCCAGCAGCTCCTGGTACACGCGATACTCTCCCTCCTCGTCAAAGCGAGCGTCTTTTCTCGCCTTCGCCAGTAAGCTTCTTGCCGTTGCCTTCGACATGTGCCCAGCTACTACCGGTACTGCCGCTGCTGCTGCTGCTACCGATTCGACGTCGCTAGGTTGCGGCGTCATTTCCAAGCCAGTTGACGCCCAGGACACCACCCTTGACGCCTTCGAGTGCTTGCCACGCACATCGTATACACCACTGTGGTATGATCTACATCGATCACTGGGGCTCGGAGGACCAAGCCAACACTGCTGCAGTCTTCCTCGGGACCAGGATGAAGTCACCGTCACCGCACATCGATGAGGTCGGATGGGACTTGGGCTGGCTTGGGCCGAGCCGAGGGCGAGACCGAGACCTACAGCTCTTTGCAGCATATAGCAGCTGCTGCTGACATACGCAAGCATGCACCGAAGGCAACGCTATAAAGGCGAGGCCAACTTGCAGGACAAGAGAGAGAAATGCCTGCTCTGCTACGTCTCTACGTAGGTACAGCAGCACGTGTAACTGTGTGCTGCTCGAGATTCGGGATCGCTGATGTCAGGTTCTCTGGTGAGAATGGTGGCGTTTGTGTTACGGGGACACGGTGCATTCAAACTGCTCAACAAGAAAGAAGTTGTCCAGTACCGCCGTAGACCGCCCCCTGCCACCATCACGACGGTACGATGGCTGACGGTGCATCGGTTGGTGATCGAGTCCAAATGTGTATCATATATTATGCTTCTCCTGCTGTAGGTTTTCATTGATTATCGTACGTACCCAAATGTTATTAGGTCCTCGGGTCATCTACGTATCAGATACGGTACGAAGAGTCTCGTTTATGATACCGTTAGGTAGTTTTGCGGTTTGGAAGTACAGAGTAACGGGAGACCCAAGAAACCATGCCAAGAAGATCTCATCTTCTCTTTCAATTGAGGCATTCGAGGAATGTGCGGTTCCTGCGGGCAACACCGAGGGATTCCCCCCCCGAAAAAAAAAACCGACCGGTGGACCTCTGGCATAGAAAGAACGGTGAGCGAACACACACTGCCTGGTACAGGACACACGCTCTGCTGTTTGCGAATCTTGCGGTATCCCGGCGGAACAACTAACGACAGGTTCTCTTTGGTCTAACGCGCCCCGCCTGCCGGTGAACAACAGCATCTACAGCAGCAGTAACTACAGTAGTACCTTCTACAACGACGTCCCGGTGCTGCCCGTGTTTATCTAACAAGGGCTATGCGTTCGCTCTGAAGACCGCGTCGTGCGTACATCCTTAATCATCATCCGTTGCAACACCGTAATTCAACACGCTAGCGCACTCTTTATTTGGCGATTCCCGGCTATCATAGAGGGCAGCGGTGCTTCGGATAGCCGAGAGGCGTGGGACTTTCTTCAAGCAACATACAAGTACAGGACATCTGCATATAGATAATAACAAACAGGAAAGCTGGTGCAGGCTGGATTTCTTACTCAAGAATGGGCGCTTTCTACCCTAACTTGAGTATAACGGCGTCTGGATTTAATTTCTTGTTTGTTCCCTGTAAAATATCAGTCCTTTTTTATTGCTTGTTTTCTTACTTGCGGGAGACATACAGTTGTATCCAGGACGAAATATTAAAAATACTGGAATATATAGGTTTTTGTCTGTATGATGAGTCCTGATTAATATGATCCGCCGTAATAAGTGTCCTGTATTTATTGTATACCATGTCAGTCAACGAGGAGAATGCTGACATCGAGGAGCAGGAATAGAGAGACGGGGACGTCGTGAAGGAAATCAAGATGCCCAATGTGTTTTTGACTTTAAAATTGCGGAGCGAGGTCTGCACTTCGGAGTCGTCGTCCGCAACTGAGAAAATTCCTGTTTCGATGCAAACGCGGCGCAGCCGCGTTTATAACCAGTTTTGGCTGCGGTTTGGGGTCAGGGTTAGGGTAGGGTTAGGGGTTGGGTCTTCGCCCGTACGATACCTTGATCCCAACAGGAACCAAAATACCTGAACAGCTTACCAACCTGAAGATCCGAGCTCACAGATTGTAGCATGCACATTGCGACCCAGCAGAGATCGAGTGCGGAGAGAAAGCTTCGTGGCCGTCGCAGCATCCAACAATCAATATGTATTATGGCGTGAGTTTGACTTGGGCAGACGGAGGAGACCTGTCTGGCCCAACTCGAGCTCGAGACGCCGGTAATGCAGGAAATAATAGTAGGCTACTGAATCAGATAGGCTGCTCATGAGCTGGCCGAATTTCAAAGCTCGGAGCTCAAGGTTTGGAGATCGCAAGGAAATTGTAAGTAAGGGCAAGCGGCCCGATACGAGATCTGTAGGTATAATCTGATGAAAAAAGTGACGTAAATAGAATATATAGATGCAGCCCCAGCAGCACCACAGCATGGTCACAGTAAGTAGTGTGAGCCCAAACCACTGGTAGATCTGGAGGCGAATAGCAGCAGCAGTTGTAGTATTACGGGGGTCCATAGTTAACGGGACCAAATGTTGTTAGTAAAAATAGGTAAATATATAGGTTTTTATATATACCATAGGTCCTATCAACTATGGACCCCCGTAATAGTATGTAGTAGTATACCACACACCAGGTACCTAGTACTGGTATAGAGTAGTAATACCTAGTACTGGTATAGAGTAGTAGTGTTAGAGGCAAGAGGCAGCACCAGTCCCACCAGCAACACCAACTAAATATCAGCAGCAAGCAGCCACAAACGGAAGGATTGTGGCGCCCACCGCGACGATGATGCGCAACCACGTCCCATCAGCAGCAGCAGTAGCTATGCATAAAAGCAGAGACCGCAGCGGCAGCAAAATTGTGGCGCCTTTAGCGATGACGAAAGGCAGAGGCCCTAGCAGCAGCAGCAGCAACAGCAGCAGCACGATCCCAGAAAGCCAGGCATAAACCTGAATCTGTGGTTCCGCTTGGCGATGGCCGCGAAGGAGTAAGGGAAAGTACGGTACTCGGGAACACGACGAAGACGATCAATACTTCAGAACTCTTCAATCTACGATGGTATCATCTCCGTCTCCGTTGGGTACAACTACCAATCAATGCCCGTAACGCCCTCGGGCCGTGCACGGTCAGCAGGACGGTTTCCAGAGACCGTCGATTTCGAACTATATCAGCAACGATGCGTGAATGGATGCGTAGATCGATGCATTGACTTTATAATGTAAATAAATCAACTGAACCGAACGATAAACAAAAAAACGGGGTGTTCATATTATTGTAGGTGGTCCCCCCGAAAAAAAAATCACGACGGCCACACCCCTCAGCTTTCATGTCTAGATTCTCTCCTGCCCGGTGCGCAAAAATCTCCAACCAATACACTCCCAATTCCGGAGGAAACGCCCTGATCTCACCATCAGCATACAAACAACCAATCGCGTAATCTGCGACGTCACCGTCCCCCCCTCCCTGTGTACTACTGGCGTACCAGGGTAGTACGCATCGATAGTTGACCATCCGTACCGAACGGTACTATACTCTGGATACATGTTTATCTTTCTTTGTAAATCGCACGACTACAAGTTCGACGCCATCGGGTGTAACTGACATGACTCAATCCTTCCCTCTTTTCGACACATCGTGTATGTACCCTTCCTGGTAATATACTGGAAGTGTTACTTTTTCATCGTAGAGAAGCCTCCTCCCACCTCCCGTCAAAGTGGCCTCTTTTCCTCCCCCGCAAAATGCACCCCTTCCATCGTGAATGGAAAGCCGAGCGTTCGACACCACTGCCGGCGCGGTTGCCTTGCAAAAAACTGACTTCAGTGTCCAGAGAAGCAGCAAGCATAAGAAATAGCAGACGAACGGAATTCCCGCCAAAAAGCAGGGCGTCAGAGTACCACAACGACTGCGGCAGACGACTTTCGTCTGCCAAAAAGAACAAGCGCATACAAAACAATACCAGTAAGAAACAATAGAAAAGGGAGAAGAAGCGAAAAAGCGAAGCACATGACGACTACAGCACAAGGAGCAAACCACTGAAGAAACAAGGCTCAAAAAATAAATCTCCTACCCAAACAACTAAACTTCCATGGGGCTCTATCGTCCCATCCGTCACAGCGAACCGCGGTGACACGTAAATATAAGCGGCATCTCTTCAGACTACTATACCGAGCGTAGATGTAGCCCAACACCCACAAAACCAGGCGCCTGGAGGAGACAAACCACAGGAGTACATGCAAAAACTGCAATTCTGTCTATGCAATCTTGGCAATGCCATCAGCGAAACGCCCTCACGGTTCTTCGAGGAATGGTCTGAGCGGGCGTGAACCACCAGCCTCGCCGAAACCCGTTCGAAAAAGGTACACCTATTGCCTACGAATGTTGCGGTAAGCCGGAAATACCGTTAAGCCCCCCCGCGCGTGTGGCGATGATATTGGCGGCTCCAAAACGTAATCGGTCGCTGGAATATACCCAACAGCACGCCTTGCTCGCTCCTTTTGAGGATAACCCACCTACTCGCCAGCAAGGACATTTCGTGCCTCTATATTAATGGACGGCCAAGAGCTCGGCGCGCTTCTTGATCACAAGAAACGTACTCGAAGGTATCCACGTCGAGAGGTCATCACCTATGTGAAGCTTCTTCCCTCCCTCTGAACACCACTGACTCTTCTGTGCCACCCTAATAGGAGTGTCCGTCCGCGTCTCCGCCTTCATCGTCCACCTCATCTCCGATCGCAATCTCCGATGCCTCCTGCTACTTGTTTCGCCGACACTTGTGTCGCACGCTCAAACAAAGCTCCTTCCTTTTGCAACATGGGAAACCTACGCCTTCAGACTCTACGAGGATGACGGCACCGCTATCTTCCAGGCTCTACAAATACACCCGCACAGCAGCCATCCACCTGTGCCAGTTTTCCTCCTGGAGGGCTCGGCGTCATCCACAATAAAAAAAAATGAAAAACTCAAAGAACAGGTCTTACTTCGCCCCATGCCCAGAAGGCGATGACCCAGCGAGGACCGTCTCACAACCCAAGTCCATTTTAGGACTAATAGTTTACGTTTTCCGAGAAAAACTGCGGCGGGTGAACGGTGTGCTCCTCCATCTTGCCGCACTGCATGCCCATCCAATCCTCCCAAACAGCGAAGCAACTATCGCGCATATCATAATAAGGACCCTCGCCCCCACGCCCGAACACGACGGACAACACACAAGTCTGTCTACAATTAGGCGGGCGGGGGGCGGGGGGAAAGGGGGCAGGGTTACCATGCCCACACACACAACGAGAAGTAAAAAGGCGAGGTGTCGTGAGACCAAGCACCGGCTACACATGGCCCGGTCCACGCCACACCACGGCACCTTCTCGTATTTGGTCAAAACCCAACCCGGTCGACCAGTCCTCTTCACCCACATATCTAATTGGGCAATCTCCGCAAAACCACACTATCTGGAAACGGGATTGCCCCAAGAAATCATGCTACAGTACCTCGAACTCCAAACAGCCCTACACTCGATCCCTGCACTCGCTCGCTCCCACAGGTTTCTTAGTCTTGTCACCCGAGGTCATCACACATTTCACACATTAGGCGCGACTCCGGGTCCGCGCCTACCCACGCCCTGCCGGCTGTAATTTACCGGTATACCGTGGCACACTTTACGGTTGCAACTGAAGTGCATGCATTCGGGTCTTCGTCATTTGAGGGCGCTATCGGTGAGAGACCGCGTGGGGCGGGATGTCGGCCTCCACTGGCGTGACCGGAACTCCCGTCGCTGTCGATGCACAGACGTGGATGGTGCCGTTGATAATCATGAACGAGCCGCAGATCTGTGCGAGTATTTACAGGTCACAAGATCATAAAAAACAAGCACGATGAAGGGGGGAGTGAGGACGACTAGAAAGCGATCCGCAGATCTGCGAGTAGGTGGACTACAAGAGCACAAAAAAAAAAAAAAAAAAAAACAGAAAAGGGGCAAGTGAGAATGATCATGAACGATTCGCAGATCTGCGAGTAGACCACAAGAGAATCAACAGCGAGCATGCGGGGGGGGGGGGGGGGGGGGCTGTATTTTCAAGCGTGCCTGGATTTGCATAAAAGCAAAAGAGAGTGAGGATCAACAGCGAGCATGCGAGGGGGCGGGGCTCTGTGTTTCCAAGCGTGCCTGGATCGTATTACCCTAGACGTGGTCTACCCCAAAGCGGACGAAACTTCAGCCTGTCGCCGTGCCAGCAACAGACACCTTCCATGGGTACATCGAGTGTGTATTAGCCATAGCCCCCGTCACAATTGGAGGAAACTGCAGCCTGTTGTCGTGCCAGCAATAGAAACCTCTGTCTTCCAAGCATGCATCGAGTTTAGGACACATAGAGAACTCTTATCTTTTTAAGGGTGCCTCAAGCTTATGACTCGACAGTCTCCCTCAAAACAGAGAAAACGGCAGCCTGCAGCTTGTAACCGTGGCAGCAACAGACACTTGCGGTGACTGCTCAGAACGAACACCGTCCGACAGTGCAAGCGAAGTCAAGCCATCAGCCATGCAAGGCGCTCCCATCTCGCAACATTGCCCTGCCCGTCGGCCACATAACGTCTTCCCCACCCCGACAGCAAGAAACGCACATGCTTCACCTAAAACCGGCGGTCTGTCAAACGCGCCGAGCTGAGCAAACTGTGTAAACCCCAAAACTAAAAAAAATCGGCGCTTCCCGGCAAAATCGTTTTTTTTTTTTTGGCAAAATCTACTTTCCGGGAAAATCGCACCTTCCTGGCTAAATCGCCGTTTATGGTCAAAAATGGCAAAATTGTCGTTTCCCGTAACATTTCCCCCTAAACATCGTCGTTTCTCGGTAGACTCGATATGATAGGATGTACGTGACATCGCGTGAAGAACGACTCCCGACAAGGCGTACAACGCCGTCCGCAAGCACAGGAAACCCACCTGAGCGGTGCGAATGAGGCAACCCTTCGGCAGAAGGAAGGTCAGCATCGTCGCCATCGTCCTCCTGGCTTCGGGCAAGAACTCCCTCGAAGTGCGATGAAGGTTTCCGTCCACCATGGCCGTGAAAATATCGCGGTAGCTTAGGTGAGGCTGAACAACCCGTCCAAAAAAGCGGGGGAGAATAATGGGTGTCAGGGGGGAGAGCGTGGGGTAAGGCCGTCCGGTGCCTGGGAGCAGGGCGCGTTGGGTGTGTCACCTACCGCGGCTGTTGACCGCAAAACGCTTGTACGAAGAGAACGAGTCGTCTCTGGTGGAAGTCGTGAGCCATGGACAAGCTTGGGGCGAAGAAAATCATTTCGAGGTTCCGAACGAACGGCAAGGGTAACCACTCGAGGCAAGGCATCGCTCACACAGGTTGGACAAAGAAAAAAAAACACACCGTCAGAAGTGTGTGTGTAGTACGGTAGTCCAATGGTTGAGGAAAGTGACGTCACACAGCAGAGTCAGTGTAAGCAATATAAGCTTGCCAACACCTGGAACAGAGACAACGGCTACACCAGTCACAACACCTGAAACGGAGACGACGTCTATGCAGCAGTGACTTCAGCCCGCCGTTGGAAACAGCAAGTGCGTGATCGGCACTCTCCAAGCGTCGACTCCAAACATGCAGGAAACTACCACCATACCACTGTACACACCGTTCAGGGCAAGACTAGAACCTGGGTCAAGCAGAGGCTGACCGTCTACTGCTGCTCTTCAAGATGATACCGCGAACCTACGACCACCTACGAACATCCAACCATTGCGTCAGTAAGTTACAGCTGAACAGTAAGTACACTACACCATCGCTCGACTGTCCCAAACCAGCTTCAGACCGGCTGCGGTCGAGATTCCGGACACCATGCAATGCACATACGCGATAAGCTCATCCGAGCACCCCTACCCAAACAGGCGCACATGAAAGCGTCGCCAAGCGGGCCGGCGCTAAAGAGTCGATGCCAGCACCAGCCAAACAGGACTTGTTATGTCACGTTTGTTTTTTGGTTTGTGTTTCCATCGCACTTTTTGTCACGAATATCAAGTTTTCCTTGATTTCGTCGTGTTTTCGATATAACAAAAAAAATAACGCGTCTAGTGAAAGTTGTCACGTTCTATTGTTTTTATTGCCACGATTCGTGCCATTTTTTCCGTAATGAACGACCTTGAAAAGCCGCAACACACGAACGATATACAACAGTCGCCGAGCGTGCAAACTAATCTATAAGCAGAGCGTGCAACTCCCAAGCACATTACAGCACCAGTGTACTTGATGTCGCCACACCTGTAGCAGTTTCAGCGTGGATACGTTGTGCGGGATGTGGGAGAGGTAACCGGCGATGACGCCCGCTACGATAGACCCCGCCGCCGTCCGCGCGAAAGCGTTCTGGAACGTCACCTATTGGCCGGGAAAAAATAGGAGGCATGCTTAGGAGCGGGAAGGGGGGTTACGGTGCATCACGGCGCAAAACCTAACACACTCTACATACGTAGTAGGGTATGTATAGATAGTAAAGCAGGGCCCAGTATCAGCTGTTCGGCGTAGCCTTGACCCTAAATACGTGATCGCGGAGAGGTATTCAAGATTAAAACGGCCAGATGGAGGCGAAGCGGTGCCAAGCTGATCCGTGAGTGAGTAGGCGGTGGGAGTAAAGCGTCGTTGTGTCTGGCCGCTCCCGAAACGAAGGCAACGTGACAAAAACACTACAAAGGGTAGAAAAACTACGTACACTTGCACGTACAACAAAACACGGCTGTTCACAGGTCGGGTCAGAGTGGGTCGGGTCGGGTCGGGTCGAGCAAGGGTGGCCCGACTCAATCCGTGAGAGCTTGAAACCTCCCGACCTGACCCGACCGGACCCGACCGGTGAGATTTCGAAAAAATCCTGATCCCACCCGCGGGTCTGGTCATGCCCCGGGAATAGCCTTGAAGTCTTAGTTTCACGTGTTCGCCGGAAGAAAACAACAATCAAAAACGCACACGCCTTGACAGATTGTTTGCGTTATACGCTGAATAGGGGCAAGAGGGGCCGCCCGAGCCGAAATACGACAGACAATCGCAGCAGAGCGCCACGCATGACACGAAACAAAGGTGCCCGAGCAGCTACATCCCACTGCAAGCACCGCACATGCACCGCACCAGAAACCTAGCCATCACCAAGAATACATTTGAAAAGAGTTTCTCTGTTCCTGAGCTCGTTTGTTGAATAGAAAACGGACACGAATTAAGGCGACACCACCCTGAAGTAGATGTCCACCGGGTGCATGCATCTACCGTAGGAGTGGGTTTCAATTCAAGTAGGGGTAGCACTTTTTCGGTAGGGTTTCAACTAGGGCTAGTATTTTTTCGGTAGGGGCAATTAGGGATACAGCACCTTTTCATCAAAACGCTTCTGCCTGACGGGATGCTCCTCAGCTTTATCACTGCCCAATATCGTTTCCTCGCAACAATAATGTTACCATACCTGATACGTACCTATGGCCTATGATAGGCGATAGCATTGCTATTCATCGGGCTTGCCTTGAATTTTTTTTTCTCAAAACTAGTTTTGAGTGTGAGGTAGAGACCTACCTCTATACTTCAAGTCAGGTCAGGAGCCTCACAAAAAGTATGTGTCACTACCGCACTGCTTTAGCATATGGGTTACTACCACTACTCGCTCCTGATAGGAGTACGGTACCCCCTAAGCTTCCCCCACCCTGTTAACTCACACACACGCCAAACGATCGAACGATCGCGGGCATGCATAGCTTCGTTTTCTTCATATATGCTTGCCCGCCCGCCTGTCGACCGCTTGCGACCTGTCTGGAGGCATTGCATCAACACCCATCGCCCGCCACCCCGACCCAGACCCTCAAACCTACACCAACAGCGATGCCTCTTTGCGCTCTCGCGACACCGCTCTCGTGATACCGCTTTCGCGTTATCGCCCTCGCCACCGCCACCGCAATGTATCCCTCTCGCGTTATCCCATTCGCATCGATCCACTCACCCGCTCTTCGCACGCGTCCGAAAGCTGGTTGATTCCGATACCGAAGATCATCTCGCGCCCTGCTCGAGGCACCATGCCGCGCATCCAGCGCCGCGAAAGTGGTTCGGTGTTCGCCTCAGCGTTGCACGCCTCTACAAAAAAAAAAGAGCACGAAACGCAAAAAAAGCCGGGTTCAAGGAGGAAGGAAGCACGGAACGAGGGGAAGAGGCACGGGGAAGGGGGGGGGGGGGCGTACACACTCATTTGTTGTTCGCCTTAGTTACTTGACCCCATTGACCACGCAACCCTTCCGAGACGGAGTACCGTTCCTATTCCTGATAGAGACACCTCCAACATTTGGGCGCTCACTACGCTGTTCCATACATTCGATAGAAAACGTTTTGCCATTCTTATCCCCTTCCTGTTTCGCCGCAAATGGACACCATCTATCTCCTAGGATAGCGATCATTTTCTCCCTACTATCTACTAATAGGGGGGGGGGGGGGGGGGGGGGTCAAACGAGAGAAACACGAGAGACACGTCCTCAAGCGCGCGTTTCACCGCCAGGAAATAACAATGAGGCAGTCATGAGATACGCGTTTTTTTACATCGAAACACGTCAAACGGGTAGAGTATCAAACAGACATGATATCGGTAACAAGCAAGATTATGTGTATGCGTATTTTCTACCTGTTATTCAACCACTGTAGTACACCCATACGTCCTGATTCCTTATCCTAGAGAGATATTAATCATGTGGTCACAAACCGAGACAGAAAACGAAGTGAGCAGCAGGCAATATGTGTGTGCGTGTGCGCTGCTTTCACATTCCATGATGAAACCGTTCATCCTGCCTAATGAGACCCAGCACACCCAGCAGTGCACCTCCCGACCCTTCCAAGCATCAACATTTTATTTTCAATGTCTGGAAATATACGGACCGTTTGGCTATTCACATCAACAGGCAAACGGTCCTTACATCTCCAGACAGAGTGGCGTATCGGTGAGGACTTACCCAAGACGCTGCTGACGGGAGTCATCATGATTCCGGGTACGAGCGCGGAGCCCAGGCGCACCGCCGTAGGGTTCGAGAAGTCCGCAGGGTTAACATTGTCGTTAAGCGCCGATCGGATAGTCTGGAGGCGGGGGTAAAAAACAGAACAGAGAAGCAGAAGGAAACATCATCATGATAGAAGAAAATAAGCGCGAAACAGCCAACAGAAGAAAATAACAAGACAACAAAAAAAAGCAGAAAAGGAGGCAGAATAAAACAGAGCAAAACAGAATTCAACACATACCCTGGTAGAAGAAAACAACAGAGAAACACAACAGAAAAAAAAAAAGTCCAGGACGGGGCAAGCCAACGGTAACAAGGAACCGGAATACCAACCATTTGGCTGCAAATTAACACCGATACTGGTGTAATCCACTGTGAAGTGTATCATACACGCAGTTAGTGTGGTCACCCTACAATATAGCGCGGCCTGCTGAACAACAACCAAACACAAAAAAATGAAGAATAAAAAACTTTTCCCTGAACAAAACACACCATCCCCCACACAAACAATTGTAGGCTGTCACCAACAAACATATATACTGTCCCCTGAAAAAAAGCCTGAAAAAAACCCTTCCGCACCCTAGAAGACCCCCCCCCTCCCCGGTTCCCCACCGCCTCCATTTTCTCTCGCCTTGAAACCGTTGATATAGATCACTCTGGTCGGGATTTGTACGTGGAACAAGGGGAACATAGACGCGGGGGGTTTCCCAGTGAGCTTCGCGTTGAGCCAAGAATTCAGTCCCGAGCGGTAGTAGCTCTCGATGACGGCGCCAAGAGTGGACCCCAGGACAGAGTTGGGCTTGGGGTCCTGAGAGAGCAAGGCGCCGCAGCAGTCATGATTGGGCGAGGCCATTTGCGGAGACCGGGGTGGGATAGCGCGGGCAGAGGGTTGGGAGGAAGGGGGAGAGACACGTTGAGCTATATACCGTCCAACACCTAACCCTGACAGTTTCGAAAAAATTAGCTCACACTCATTCCAAGTGTTTTCTCCCCCCCCACAACGTGGGGGCAGTTGGAAACGGGTTGAGGAGGCATGTCCGACGCGGGACGGGGGGGGGGGGGGCGGGGGGGGGGGGTACTCATTATCATGCATGGCCGTAGTCGTATGACCATAGACCCTCGCATCCCCACAATCTCAATCCCTACAATGCCGGGACGGAGCACGTTGGGTTTTCACCGACCGACCAGGCAGATATTGCTACTGTTGCATCAAGCGCGAAGCGTCGTGAGGTGTTGGGTGAGTTGCAGAGGGGGGCGGGGGGGGGGGGGGGGGGGGGGGGGCGTACTCATTTGTTGCTTGCCTTAGTCATTTGACCATTGACCACGCATCTCTTTCGAGACGGAGCACCGTTCCTACTCCTAATACAGACACCTCCAACAATCGGGCGCTCATTACGTTGTTACATAGAAACTTTTTGCTAATCTTATCGCCTTCCTGTTTGGTCGCCTAGGGCGGGGGGGTACTCATTGGTTGGGGGGGGGGGGACTTGCCTGCTCCAAGAGAGGTGTCCTGAGCTTGCTCATGCGGAAGACTTCCTTGGACAAGGAGTACAGCATCTCCTTCGCGATAGCGGGGTCCTTCTCGATGATCTTGTTCAGCTTCGTCGATTCCTGGGAGACACGGCAGTAGAGGTGGTAGAGGCGGCGGTCACGGGCAGTTTGTTTAAGGCCAACGTGAACAATAGAAAACCGCGGGAGGCATGTACGTACGTAGGTCAGGGGGGCGCGGGAGAGGTGCCATATAGGCCGGCCACGCAACAGACTCAATCAACGCGTTGTACGGATCGACTCGGCACAGTAAAAGGGGACACTGTGACAAACAAAAACACGTCACTCGATGATCGATTCAAGTGCGACAGCCTTCGTTCATCCTCGGGGCCGCCTTTACCTCGCACCATAACGCGTGCGCCATGCATACAACGCAAACCCACGAGTCACCCACGCGGACACCAAGAAGCTTTGGACAGGACAAGACAGAACCACCAACCCGTGAAAAATACAAAAATATAGCTGGCACTATTACTACCATCGTACCACTCTGCTCCTAAAAACAAGGAGCTCGTATAATATTGATGATGCTCAAAGTAACAAAAAACAAAAAACGACATGCGCCCTTTCGTAATACATACCATTCTGTACGGCTATGACGGAAATATAAGGGCTGTTTGGTAGTGATCTGTATAACCCAATGCTACTTACATTTCCAACCGGAGTGGTGCGACCTGGCCCGGATTCGACACAACGGTCGAAATACGCATGATTCTACACCCAAGCCCCAATCACCTGGGAAACTTCTGGGAAAGTTCTCCGAGTGAGGAAATAAGCTTGTAACAAGGAGTGTGTCAACACGATCAACCATTTTTACAACACTGAGAGGTACAGAATGTGTAACCTCAGCTCTGTGAAATCGAAGGAAGAAAAAACATGGAAAAAAAAAATGGACGGTACCTGGTGGAATTTTTTACCACTTATTCGATTCCGCGTAGCTTATCACACACACCGAAACGCGAGCAGACGGTTGACGCTGCTGTGTACGATACGGACATAACCTCAACCCTGACCAGCAGGGCTTACCACTTGCCTATGATTCGATAAAAAGGTTGAGGTACAGTGTGGACGAGACAATGGGAATGACGCCAACTAACGCCTGACTGGGTCTGATCGGCATAGGGACAAGGCTAGCTGTGTTCGTCTCGCACAACAAGGGTGTGTCAACCATCATAGTGTCAAAATAGGGGGTAATTTACCCTCACCCTACCCAATCAACCAATGTCCAGGGCTAGCTCCTCTTCGTCTCATAGACTAAACAGAGAGCGTCAGCCATAGTGTCGAATAACTGGTAAAGTCTTATGATACAGCACACGTTGTGGCGGTGCGTGAGATATACCGTAACAATGCGAGTAATGCTCCCGTCACGGTAAACGCCCCGGGGCGCTATTAATAGCGAAAACGGCCAGAACCCGGAGTAAAACGCCCCCCGGAACAAAAATGCGGAAAACGCCCCCCCCCCAATCATTTTTTGGGTCAGATGCCGCTGAGATGAGCTGGAAAGTCATTTTGAGCGTAGGAGATGGTGCCGTTTCCGAAGCAGGCAAAGGGATGCTTTACACATGAGGAAGCTGCTTGGTATGTGGGTAGTTCCATGTTTAGAACAGCAACAGCGAAACAGACAACGTCAGGCTCGGAAAGAGAGAACCAAACATGTTTCATACGCTTTGCCTTGAAAAAAAAAAAACGCCATCCAGCCACTCCAACGAGTACTGCTAGTCTGTCCTATTAATAGCACCTATTACGGGGGACCATAGTAAATAGGACCTAAGGTGCACACAAAAACCTATATATTTACCTATTTTTACTGACAATATTAGGTCCTATTTACTATAGCGCCCCGTCATACCACACATTGGTATGTGGCGTTGAGAACAACTCGTGCTCGTGCGTACGCGATGGTGACAGGCTCGCTTCCTGATGACCAGGTAGACCACAGCTCAGAATATATCTAGGCAAACGCCCAGCCAGTATAAAAACACAGTAATAATAGTAGTACAGCAATTCCAATATCATATATCATGTCCAATCCGCCGGCGCTGCTGCTCCGGGCGCAAACTATCTGCACAAGCCCACCCCCCCACCACTACGGTATCTCCTATGCCACATCTAAAAATTAGCGCTTCGTCGGTGCTGCAGAGTCCTGGCATGACCAACACCCGCTTCTGTGCTGTGTGCGTGTGTGCGTTCAATAGGTGTGCGCTTATTTCTCGTTTTTTTTTTTTTTTGTCATCACCCCGGGTGTGTGAGGTGTGTGCCTTTTTTTCCTGTCTTTTTCGTATCGCCCCGGGGGGCCGAAACGTATCGCCCCGGGGGGCCGAAACGCCATTGAAAAAAAACTTTAGAAAAAAAACCCGCTTTCACGGTAAAAAAAAAACGCCCCGCGGCGTCTTGTTATAACTGCAAAACTGTAGCGCCTCCGGCGGCGTTTACTCGCATGACTACAGCAGCACTACACGTCGATCGCGCGTGGTGAATAGTGACCTCGCGAAGTCTATTTAGAGCAGCAGGTCAACCGCTTCGTCGAAGTTGGATCAGGTGCTATTACTGGGGACCATAGTAAATAGGACCTACGGTACACGCAAACACCTATAAATATAAATACAACTATAATTACGATTTTTGGGGTCGTTGTCACTTGCTAGCTCTTGGCAGACAGACCGACTGATAGACAGCTCTTCGCAAACAGCCCTTCTTCTTTGAAACAGCCGAACAGCCAAACAGCCAAACAACCTTTCTTCTTTCTTCTTCGCAAACTGCCAACCAATAGACAGCTCTTCGCACGGCGCCTAGAAGAGGCGTCTCGCCTTCGACGAACGGCATCTAGGTGCAGCTGTAGGCGGCCAAGCTGCTGCTGTCGGTGGCGAACCTGCTGGTGCTGCAACCCCCGCCTCTATCTTCTCCACGCCCCCTAAGCTCACCTCCCCCTCGTCGAGAGGCGCGTGGTCCTCGCCCTCTGGCAAGAGAGCGGCAACGACAAAGACCGACCTGGTGCCGGCTGTTGTTTGCGACCGGTGCACGGACCAGCACTTACTTGGTCAAGAACTCCGCGCCTGGTGGCAAAAACGTGGCCTTCGCCACCTGCGAGGATCTCACGTGCGCTGGTGGCGGGATCATCCTGTATTGGGCAACCGACTGCGAATTCTGTGCTCGCCCGATGAAGGAAGGGACTGTCTCGTACTCCCTCGAGACTGCTGACAGTGGTGAGTGTCTTGGGTCTATTGTTGAATGCTGACTGTTGCCAGTACGTTTTTTGGGGGTTTTCAATTGCCTTTTTGCATACAAACCTACCTCAAAGCGTTTCTTATTTTTTGGACTCATCCATGCTCGTTCTTTCCCTTTCGTGCGTTGCGTCGGCTCCTCTTACACAGTGCACGCGAACGCGCACATGCACAACTGTTTGCGGGACGTGAACGAAGGAACGGAGGACTCAGTTGTCGCCGTCACCGCTGCACCGAACGACGTGAGTGCTGCTGCTACTGTGGTGCATTTTCGGTGCACACGATTTCTGTGTGTACATGTTTTGGTGACCCTACGTACCCCTTTTGCTCGTTTTCGGCTGCTGCTGCTGCTGCTGTCAGCGCCACGCCATGAGCGCTGCTGCTGTGCACCTGCTGCTCCTGTGCACTTGCTGCTGCTGTAGTGCTGCTGCGTTGTTGCCGTGCATCATGCTGGAAGTGTACATATTTTCGGATCGTCAATAAAATTCCGTAGGTTCCGCGATGGCGGCATACCAGGGTACATCATGCTTTTTTTCTTCCTTATTTTCATATCGTTGCTATGCTGCTGCTGCTGCCGCTGCTGCTGCCAACGCTGCGGCGATTCGTTGCAGCTTCTGCTGCTGCTAATGCTGTAGCTACTTCTGCTGCTAATGCTGCCGCAATATCCACTGAATGTTCGTATGTACTCGGATTACTGTTTTTATTGGTCGTTTTTGTACCCAAATGGTTCTTTTTGTTACGTGAAAAATATTTTTGTCGTTTTGCTCCTGCATTTTGCGTACGTACTGCTTTTTTTTCGTTTTTGGCTTGTTTTTTTTCCTATCGCTGCTATGCTGCTGCTGTGGTGCTGCTGCGTTGTTGCCGTACATCATGCTGCACTTGTGTGTGTACATATTTCTGTATTGTCAATGAATTTCCGTAGGTTTTGCGATCGCGGCATACCAGGGTACACAGTTTTTTTTTTTTTTTTTCATATCGTTGCTATGCTGCTGCTGCCAACGCGGATTATTGTTTTTGTTGGCCGTTTTTGTACCCAAATGTTTTTTTTTATTCGTAAAAAAAATATTTTGGTCGTTTTGCTCCTGCATTTTGCGTACGAACTACTTTTTCTCGTATTTTAGCTTGGTTCTTTTCGTATTGTTGCTACGCTGCTGCTGCGTTGTTGCCGTACAGCATGCGGGGGTGGGTCAATCTATAGTGAGGTACCAAAAGTACTTTTCGGACGGACTCGGGGTACATACTTTTTTTCTTCCTTCTATTCATATCGTTGCTATGCTGCTGCTAGTGGTGCCGCAATATTCACTGAATGTTCGTTATGTACCCGGATAATTGTGTTTCTTGGTCGTTTCGTGGCGCTGCTGCGTTGTTCCCGTACATCATGCTGGACATGATTTGTGTGCCTATTACACTTGTGCGTGTGTACATATTTCTGTATCGTCAACGATTTTTTTGTGGTGCTGCTGCGTTGTTGCCATACATCATGCTGGACGTGATTTGTGTGTGTACTACACTCGTGTGTGTGTACATATTTCTGTATCGTCAATGAATTCCCGTACGTTTTGCGATTGCGGCAGACCAGGGTACATAGTTTTTTTCTTCCTTCTTTTCATATCGTTGCTATGCTGCTGCTGCTGCAGCCAACGTTGCGGCGATCCGTTGCTGCTTCTGCTGCTGCTGCTGCTGCTGCTGCTAATGCTAATAATGCTGCCGCAATATTCACTGAATGTTCGCATGTACTCGGATTATTGTTTTTCTTGATCGTTTTTGTACCAAAATGGTCGTTTGGGTACTTTTGGTCATTTTGCTGCTGCATTTTGCGTACGTACTGCTTTTTCTCGTTTTGGGCTTCGTTCTTTCCATATCGCTGCTATGCTGCTGTGGTGCTGCTGCTGCGTTGTACATCATGCTGGTCATTTGTGTGTTCATATTTTTGTTTCGCCAATGAAATTCCGTAGTTTTTGCGGTCGCGGCATACCAGGGTACATACTTTTTTTTTCTTTTTTATCATATCTTTGCTATGCCGCTACTGCTGCCAACGCTGCGGCGATCCATTGCTGCTTCTGCTGCTGCTAATGTTGCTAATGCTGCCGCAACCACTGCTCGAAGCCGTTGCTGCTGCTGCTGCTGCTGCTGCTGATACTGCTAATGCTGGCTCAATATCCACTGATTGTTCGTATGTATTCGGATTACTGTTTTTCTTGGTCGTTTTTGCACCCAAATGGTCGTTTTGGTACGTTAAAAAAATATTTTGGCCGTTTTCCTGCTGCGTTTTACGCACGTACTTGCTTCTGCTGCTGCTGCTGCTGCCGTCGTATAGCAAGCGATTACGTACTGCTGTTGTGCCGCTGTAGAGCAGTACAAATAATGAACTCTGCCCTCCCCCCCCTTCCCCCTCCCCCGCCATTCCCTGCACGCCACTCCCGCCCCGCGCACCCTGTTTACTTCGACCAGGTCGGTGGCAAGTGCTACAACTGCCGCCTGACGGACTCCACCATCAAAGACGGAGACATCATCAAGCGCAAGAAGACTCCCTTCCATTTCGCCTGCTCCAGGGCTTCGCGGAATTCCGAAGCAGTACGCCAAGCAGATTGTCTCCATCCAGGACGAACGAGAGGCAGCAAATTGTTCCCACATTTCCCAAAATCACGATTATTTCTCCCTACACATACCCAACGGGTTCAACAGCGGACAGATCCACATTCTGGGCCTCCTGCCTCGTTACTACAGCAGCCTGGAAGACTATTTACATATCATGTCTCATCCAAACTACTATGCTGGCTAAATCGAAATCGCGGCCGCCCAGCAACTATACAACATTTCCATAACCGTTGTCGTTGCCGGCACTGCTGCTTTCCCCTCTGTCCCAAACCTTCCTTGAAACAACAGCCTGTATGTTGTATATTTATCACATGCCATGCACTACTCCACTCTCTCCCCGCACTGATGAAACACGTAATCCTTATTACTAGTAGACGAACGTCATTCTTACTCTTGCGTCACCCGATCTTACGTTTCACACTACATTCACAAATAAACGCGATTATTACATCCTTCACCGCTTCTTACACAAATACATTTAGTTTGGTTGGCTTTGGGCTATTGCCCCAAGTGCAATACAACTGCAATTGGCGTCATAGCCCAAAGCCAACCAAACTAAATGTATTTGTACAAAAGAAACGACGGAATACCCACTCCGAAGGAAACCCTTGTATATATATTTATACATTTTTATTAACAACATCTGGTCCTATTTACTATGGTCCTCCGTAATACACATTTCTTTAGTTTTTGTTGGAGGGAAGCAGGATTTAGCCCTTGGGCCAGGTCTCTCACCAGAGTGTAGGCAACGCCGTCGGTCTCAGTCAGGGCCGTCGCGTACGTCGGTTCCTCCCTCAGCACGTGCAACGCTCCGAACATCCCTCTGGCGAGGGGAAAGAAGCAACAACAAGGACAGCAACGGCAAGGATGACATCGACGAAAGCAACCACAGCGAAACAGGGAGGGGCGGGGGGGGGGGGGGACCGTACTCATTCGTTGCTTGCCTTAGTCATTTGACCATTGACCACGCATCCCTTTCGAGAACAGGGAGGGGGCGGGGGGGGGGGGGGGGGGGAAGGTGGGGATTCCAAATTTTAAAGCTGAGGTTCCGATGGCAAAACTTCTTGAGAAATAATAAAACGCTTGCTACACTTCGGGGGCCGCTGCTTGTCATACACCTCGTACCTCGTATACATGCACCTATTAATAGTTAATTTAACAAGTACCAGGGCACCGAGAATTTTCTCGGAAAAAAAGAGGTCGGTACAACACGAGTCCTATTAATAGCGCATGCAAAACACGTACGGTACGTACGTACAATCGCGTCGAGAATTTTCTGCGGGACAAAAAAAACATGTTCGCGGGACAAAATGAAACCTATGATGCCCGCTCCTCGATTGTGGATAGTACTGCTCTTGTACTCCTGCTCTTCGTTTCGTACATAACATGCTGAATGGTCTGTATATATTAATAGTGGCTTTTGATATTATCACTAATAGTATCTCATGTGCTGGAATTGAAAAGTATAATCATACCGCACGGCAGAGAGGAACGGCGGTGCTACTGATGTAGTCGGAACAATTTACGACGGGGAGGTAATCCTGTCGTATTATACCCTATTAATAGTAGTACCTGGTGATAACACTATGTATTCAATACCTGGGTATATCACTTGGGAACTTTGATTTTTTTTTTCGGGGCTGCAGCGCCGCCTGAACAACATACGAGGTACATAATAGACTTGATATTCGAGAACACCAGGCCGTTTCGCCGACGAATCTCCCGTCTCAACTGCTGCATTGCGCGACCACCAACGTTCATGTTTGCAGCAGCTTCCATTTTACAACTTCTGTGAAAAAAAAAATCCGCCGCTCCTGGCTCTGCGCGGTCTCGCCGTGACGAGCACGGCCAGGCAGGCAGGCGCGGCGCGAGAGTTACATGCAGGGTGGTGTAGGGGGGAGGGGAGGGGGGGGGGGGGGGTTGCGCGCAACGCCTACGCCTGAGAAAAAATAAACTATCATGCTGATGCTGTCCTGTATTTGCAACCTGTACGTACCGGTTACCAGTATGGAGGCGTTATACGAGCTCCTGCTACCATCCGTGAGCCTGGACCTTAAGGTTGGTAGGCTGTTCAGGTATTTTGCGTCCTGTTGGTATCAAGGTACAGGCGAAGACCCAACCCAACCCCTACCCCTGACCCTCACCCTCACCCTGACCCCAAACCGCAGCCAAAACGGGTCAAAACTGGCCACAAAGGCGGCTTCGCCGCGTTTGCATCGAACCAGGAAATTTCTCGATTGCGGACGACGATTCCGAAGTGCAGACCACGCGACGTAATTTATAGGTAAAAAATCACCCCTGAAAATCCGAGCTCACAGATTGTAACACCTACTCCGTTGAACGATGCCATAGGGGGTAGAGGGGGGGGGGGCGCGCAGCGCCTACGCCTGAGAAAAAACAAATATACCAGGTAAACTACAACGCTGATACGTACTGTCTTGTATTTGGAACCTGTACGTACCGGATACGAGTATGGAGGCGTCATCACCCGTTGACAGTGAATACTTACCGAGATTTCGTGCTTGGTGCCTGAAGTCGACCCTCCGGCCCCAACCTACGGGCTAAAGATGACGGTAGACGGGAACTATTACTACTACTACTACTACTACTACTACTACTACTACTGCTACTGCTACTGCTACTCTACTACTACTACTGCTACTACTACTACTGCAGAAGTACTGTACGCACGGAATGTAGATGCGGACCTCGTTGTCCTGCTATTGATACTACAGCAGTTTTAGCGTGCGATGTCGGATGCGCGTAGCAACAAAATTGCCATAAAACCGAGTCAACACCGGACTACGGATGGTCGGTTTACTGCTGGACGTACTCGTCTGATACGAATGTCCCATGTGGCAGGGATGGAAGGGTCCATCAACAAAGCCGCAGAACCGTGAGCTGGAATTGTATTGGCACCACTCATACGCACGCAGGGGGTACTTCTGTCTGAGTAACGGGTGAGGCATGCATGTGGTAAAACATTCATGCCGTCATCCAAGAGCGGTTCCCACTGCTGTGTTGTACGTAACCTCTTCAGGAGCGCAGTCTCTTTACATCAGTTTTGGGGAAAAAATACTTGGAATTTGACTAGTTTGTCGTCAAATCGGGACTCCAGTACTACTCATACACAATACCTGGTACAAGGGTCCCTCTGGGACGTGCTACTACGCACGGGAATTGCGCAAGAACGAATTGAAAACGACAGGAGCATGGGATATTGTATCATACGCGTATGCGCAGGCCCCGAAAAATATCAGTACAGCGCATGCATACGTGGCAACGTAGTATCTCTGTGGCGTAGCTTTGTGACAACAGAACTTGCATCTCTCTACGAGTAGGCAGTTGGATTGAAGAATCGCTGGTTGTGCTGGACGTGGACGGGTAGAAAGACCGGTTAAAAAGTGAAGAAAACAGCGGATGGGTGTGTCACACACGCACGTGTTGCCTGCAGATGCCTATGAGCTGCAGCATTGTAACGTGCCCTGTGCATGTTATCTGTTGCCGACCTGGTACATGTCCGGGCTCTGCTGTGTGTGCTCGTGGAAGCGCGAAAAGCTGACGACATTTTACCGGTACCGGACGTACCGGTACCAAAAAAAAAAACGCCTCTCGTACTGAAACCAGGGAAATCGTCTTATCCTCTCCCGCCGAAAAACAACTTTGAGGGCTTGCCACGCGCTCCATACTGAACGGATCGCGCCCGGACCTCGACCAATGTGTCCGGCCGAGCTTCCCGTGTCGACTACTATTAATATGCGTTTCGCCAAAAAGTGCTATTAATAGTACGAAGAGATATGCTCGAAAAAGTACGAAAATTTCACAAACACAACATTCGAAATTATTGTGCGATCGACGCCTGAAAGCTCCGTAGGGGAGGCTGGCTACTTCTCTCGAATCTAGGTAGATTCGTCGTGAAACACGGCAGGGATTCGAACGCTCTTTGTATTGAAAGTAAAGGTACGAGCATGGCAATACCAGTTACCCGATAAGGTACCTGGTACAATACCAAGAACGGGGTACATCAACCAGTTATCAATACTGCTATTATTGATCATAACTGCTGTTGATAATAAAACCCCGCGTGCCTGTCAACATCAATTTCGTGGGTTCAAGTCCCACCGAGTGCACATGCTCATAGGGACTTTTTCCTGCATAAAAAATTGATAAGCGGAAAGCGCGAAAGCGTGAGTTGGGTACATTCGATGAAAATCGACGAGCAGTGGGAATGCTGAACCCTATGCGCGACAAAAATAAAGGCACGTACCGGGGGGGAGAAGGGACGACACCTGTGACCACGGCTTGTCCAGAAGATCGTCGAGGGTAAAACCTCCTACGAGTGGGCTGGGAAGTAAAAGTGATGGATAAAAAAAAAATATATATATATATACTATTACGGGGGGCCATAGTTAATAGGACCAAATATTGTTCGTGAAAATAGGGAAATATAGAGGGTTTTGTCTCTATCGTAGGTCCTATTTACTATGGTCCCCCGTAAATAAATATCGTATTAATTAGATACCAGGTACGTTGGTGGTCGGACCACGTTCTCTGGGTGCCTGGCGCCTGTCCCTGTGTGTTGCATCCTTTAATTGCTTCCAACATTTTTTTCTACAATTAAAACCAGAATATGAATGTCGTACCTACTTAATAGTTCAGCCCTGCCAGAACGCACGTCATTAGTCATCAGCCGCCCGTAGGGTCGTGCCGGTACATGAAAGCTGCGGCGGGTGCCCAGAAAAAAAGAAGAGAAAAACCCAGCCAACATATTCGAGATACCCCAGGAGCCAATAGGAACACAGATGAACAGAGAGCCAGTACATGGGCTAGGCCAACAGGAACGTGTTTCTAATCAGGAACATTACGAGGGACCATAGTAGATAGGACCACAAATATTGTTGGTAAAAAAAGGAAATATATGGGTTTTTGTCTGTACAGTAGGTCCTATTTACTATGCCCCCCCCGTCGCAGGAGCCAGCCGCCCCCAACAAAATCAACCCTTTCGCTTGAGCATAGATCGACTTCGATGGACCGGAAAAAAAAAAAAGAAAAAGTTGTGTCGTATGTAGATGCCGGCAGCTTCGGCGAAAATCTACCGCCGTATTGTCGTTATTCCGTTATTTCTGCCCGTCGACATCCAGAACAACCAGTGTCCGTGTCGATTCTTCAATCCTATTATTAATAATAGAGAGATACGTACAGCGGTAGTTCTGTGTGTTGTCTTCACGTTAAATCGTCCTTTGTACCTATGAATAGCTTCATCAGTACACCCAGTGTCCGTCCTGATTCCTTATCCTAGAGAGATGCATATGACTACTATTAATTCTGCGATCCAAGACTGCTGTTGTTGTCGTTCTCGTTGTATTCTTCACATCAAATTAAACCGTTCTTTCTGCCGTTGACATCCAGCACAACCAGTGCCCGTGCCGATTCTTCAATCCTACAAGAGATACAAGTTGTCGTCACAAAAGGCTACGCCACAGAGATACTACGTTGCCACGTATGCAACACGTAAGCACAGTCAGTCAGTAGTGAGCAATGCACAGAGAAAGCCCAAAATCGAAATCAAAATAAAAAAAAAAAAGGAACTTCAGGGGTAACGCAAGTGAAAAGCCAGCGCACGGGGTACTACTCGCACGCGGGGTGCTACTCGTACGAGAACACAACACAAGCAAGA
Organism: Macrocystis pyrifera; assembly: GCA_031763025.1. Lineage (NCBI taxonomy): Eukaryota > Phaeophyceae > Laminariales > Laminariaceae > Macrocystis > Macrocystis pyrifera. Next base: position 845,640 of record JASSKH010000033.1, on the reverse strand, counting down.
GGAGGAAATAAGAACAGACAAAATGTCAGAAACGGACAAGAATACAAAGGACGAAATGAGATGAAAAAAAGGCTGCTATTAATATCAATAGAAGGTAAAGCATACAGATTGCTGCTGGGACGAAGCAACACAAAGGAGAGGAAGATGCCGGCATAAGGACAGCGGGGAGGGGAAAGGAAAAAAAGGGAGAGACAAGGCAACATAGCAAGAAGGAAGAGAGAACGGGAAAAAGAACAGAGAAAAATCGTACTCCAGGCCGTGATATTAATAGTAACGTTGGCGCCCATCTCTTCTAGGAAACCGATTTGGGGACCTAGACACACTCTCTGCCGTTTCCTTCCTACTCTCGTCAATAGCGGTGTAAAGTGTCCGTACTGCCGCTGCCGCACTCCCCCTCCCATTGACCAATCAACAAGAGGCAAAGACTTCTAGAATTCATGGGCTAGTCGAACCGATACCTAGCCACCCGATCTATCATTTCGTTTCTGCATTCATCGACAGCAAATACAAAACAAGCAAAGGCAGGCTCGTCATCCATCCAAGCCACACCCACGCCACAAGACTCCTGTCATAAGGACAAAAAGGGAAAGTTTTTTTTTTCATCCTCCGGCGGATTGGTAGACATAAAGCTTAAGCTCATGAGACTTCCGCGTTCAAAACTCGTGTCGTGAAGGAAGAAAGATAAAAATATCAGCAAGAAAATCATATCAAAGCGCGAAATGAAAAAGAGAACAAAGGAAGAACACGTTTGAACCAGCTGCAGCAGTTGGCGGCACGAGTAGCACAGACATGTTCCACTTTCTGGTCGGCCTGGTGCCTTGCTACCCTGTCTACCGTCTCCTTCCTACTTTCGTCCACCGCGGTCTCCCTTCCACCCCTCCTGTTACCGCCCCCCTGCCTCCATTCCCTTGGTCGGGTTCCCTTCTACTCCTGTTGCCCCCCCTCCCCCTATTCCCTTGAGCACCACCCACGGCGGATGCGCGGCGCTGTCTACTCAGCTGTGCCTCATCCTCGTGTCACTTTATCATGAACCGTTCGGCTGCTTCAAGGACCCCCCGGTACCACTTCCAGGCCTTTTTTGCGGCAGTGGACCACAGCGCGGACTCAACTCCAAACACCAAGGGGGAGGTTGCGTTGACCCTTCGGTGGCTCGGAACTGCCTAAGGCCTTTGACTGTTCATCTATGCCAAGTTTTAAACTGTCCGCCAGTCTCGGGTTCTCCCCGCCAGCCATCTTCCCGAACATTACCCGACTGGGAAATCGCTCCTTGCTTTGCCGTGCTACGGCCCCCGCAAAAAAGAGCCGCCGTTTACGGATGGTCGTTTCGATGCTCTCGCAACGTGTCATCTTGAGGGCCTTCGCGTACGAGAGGGTGGCGTGGTCGGTACGAAGTCGGCGCTGGGAGCCAATGACTAGCAAAAGTACTTGGTAAGCCGTTCGAAGCTTGGCAAAGTGCTCCGCTCTGAGGGTTCCCGTCACACACCCATACAGCAGCGTCTCAACCACCTCGGCCTTCAGCATTCGGACATTGCTTAGGCGGCGGTCGTCTTATCATACAACTCCGGGCCGAACTGTTTGAGGCATGCCCGCATGAGACTGATCCGTCGGTCGATTTCGAGCGACAAGTCAGCGTTTACGTGGATAACGCCGTCCAGGTATAAGAACTGGGCCGTCTGTTTACACCTCTGGTCTGCTGCTTCGATGACCAGCGGTGGGGCGAGGGTTGTCTGGTCTGGTGTTCGTAGAAGCATTGTCTCTGCACTCTTTTCCGGTACCGTGAGGCCTACTGCTTCAAAGACAGTTACGATGACTGCTATCATTCTAGCGAGTCCTTCAGTCGACTTCGAGAAAATACCTGCGTCATCGGCGTACAACACGCCCCATACAGCCCTTCGCACGCATGCTAACGGTCTTTTGCTTCTGTTCCGACTACTCCAGCATCATTGGGATGAACCAAACCCCTGACGATGGCTTCGTCTTTGCTGAAGCGTACCATCACGACGTGTAACGCAGCAGCGAACACGTTGAACAGTAGCGCGGGGATAGCACGCAGCCTTGCCGCAGCCCATGCGTGACATCAAACCATTCCGAGGGCTCGCCGTCATCCGTACGCACGCGAGCCTGCATGCCTTCGTGTAAATTTCGGAAAATTGGAAGCATCCTGGTTGGTGCGCCAGAGCGTGCGAGTACTTGGCATAGATGCATAGTCGAACTTGGGGAGTTCCGAGCCACCGAAGGGTCAACGGAACACTGCCTTGGTGTTTAGAGTTGAGACCGCACTGTGGTCCACTGCCGCAAAAAAGGCCGGGAAGTGGTACCGGGGGGTCCTTGAAGCAGCCGAGCGGTTCATGGTGAAGTGACACGATCGATGAGGCACAGCTGAGTAGACAGCGCCGAGAATCCGCCGTGGATGGTCCCCAAGAGGATGGGGGGAGGGGGGGCATCAAGAGGAACGGAAGGAAAACCAACCAAGGGAATACGGGGGGGGGGGGCAACAGGAGGAGTAGAAGGGGAACCGCGCTGGACCAAAGTAGGAAGGAGATGGCAGACAGGGTAGCAAAAGGCACCAGGCCGACCAGTAAGTAGATCATGTCTATGCTACTCGTGCCGCCAACTGTTGCAGCTGGTTCGAACGTGGTCTTCCTTTGGCTTCTTTTTCATTTTGCGCTTGACCCTCCTTGGTTTTCATTTTATTTTTTCATCGTTCTTTCTTTTTGTCCCTACGAAAAGAGTCGTGTGGCGGGGGTGGATGACGAACTTGCTTTGCTTGTTTCGTGCTGTCTGACGCATCCTCTCCGGGGGTGGGGCATAGTTGACGAACGCAGGACGGAGACGGTAGACAGGGTAGCACGGTATCAGACCGCCCAGCAGGGAGAACCTGGCTATGCTACTCGTACACCACAAACTACTGCGGCTACCTGAAGGGTGCTTTGTTCTTCGGCTTGCCTGTAATGTCCCTTGGTTCTTAGTCTTGCTCTGTATTGACATGTAGTAGTGCTATTTCTTTAGCTCATTCTTTTCAAGTGCTTGCCACATCTCCTGAGGGGAGGCACGACAGTTTTTTTTTTTTTCTTTTTGTTCCTTTTTCTTTTTCTCTTTGATTTGTTTCTTTGCTGTCTCTTATTTTTGGTTTTGATTTCCTTTTATTCTCTCTAATCTAATAGAATGTGTATGTCGTGCCTATCATATCCAGTATGCATTGCGTTGTCTACTCTTGCTTACTGCATAACAATTCATTAATAGTATCTCTGTGGCGAAGATTTGTGTTCACAGAACTTGTATCTCTCTACGAAGGATTGAAGAATCGGCACGGACACTGGTTGTGCTGGATGTCGACGGGTAGAAAGAACAGTTTAATGTGAACAACAGACACAGGAGCTCTCGGTCGACAGAGCCGTACGCTTTCTGCAGATCGATGGAGCACATGTACAGCAGGATTTTCCTCATTCGTCCGAGCTCTTGCAACCGGCGCACGATGATTAGCATATCTATCGTTGATCGTGCCGCGCGGAAAAGCCGCATTATTCCTCCGGAAGTGTCCCCTTGGTTTCGCAGTATAATAGTTACCAAGGCGGGACGCGACGATTTTCAACAACACTTTGCGTGCGTGGGCAACAAGCGAAACCCCTCTGAAGCTGTTGCGATCAGTTCCGTCCTCCTTTTTGTGAAGGACCTTGATGATGGCATCTTTCCATTTCTGGGGAACTTCTCCCGTTACCCAAACGTTGAACAGGATGGTATGGGTGGTCGATTTTTGGGAGTTTGGCCGTAAGGCCATCTGGCCCAACAGCTTTCCTATTGGACATGCCCTAAAGTGCTTCCGTCATCTCGTCTATTGGATGGTTCATCTCCGAGCGACAGTTTAAGCGATCGCGGTGGCGAGAGGTCGATGATCGTGGGATCGAGTCTTAGCGATTTCGTGTTCGAGAGTTTGTCGTAAAACCCCGACCATCGTTCACACGTACGTGTGAGTGTTCCTCGCATTAAACCGTTCTTTCTATATACCCGTTGACATCTAGCACAACTATTGTCCGCGCTGACTCTTCAATCTTTTTATTAGAGAGATTCAAGCTCTGTGGTTACTAAACTACGTACCAGATACACGAACATCCGTCAACCCTTCTATAATAGAATCGCAGTCCCGTTTTGGGGAGAAAACCACTCAAATTCTAGGTAGTTTGTCCCCAAAACTGATCTAAAGAGACTGCGGTACTAAAAGAGAAGGAGGGCGGCAACAGCCGTAAGGAAACCGCGGCTGACGGAAGGAGACAGCCGACAGGGTAGCAAGGTACCAGGGCGACTAGTAGGGAGAACCTGTCCAGGCTACTCGTGGTGCAAACCTCTGCGTCGTGTTTTGGTTTTTCCTTTCATTTTGCCCTTTCGCTTTCATTCTTGTGACCTGTTTTTCTTTGTGGTTCTTTATTCCTGCTTCGCTTTGTATTTCTTTGTTGCATTGCATTGTCCGTACCAGCTCCTCCAGGGGGGCACGACAGCGATGCTACAATCCCTCGAAATGCTTCTATTTTCTTTCATCCTTTGGTTGGGGTCGATTTTTGCCTTCGCTTTCTGTCCTTCCCTACGTCATTTTGTTGACTGTTTTTCTGTACTTTTTATCATTATATATTTTTTGTACCTCGTACAATTTTATCCGTCTTCCTGTCCTCATGAAACGATGTCTTGTGGCGTGGGTGGATGACGAGCTTGTGTCGTTCATTTTTGTTTTGCCTGACGCATCCTCTCCGGGGGTGGGGCACGGTTGATCAAAGCAGGAAGCACAGCGCAGACATGATAGCACGGCGGTACCAGACCGGCCAGTGCGTAGTACCTGTCTGTCCTACTCGTACCACAAACTTCTGCGGCTGCCTAGAGGGTGCCCTTTGTTTAGTTTTTTTTGTTGTGCTCCCGTTTGCCTGTTCTTTCCTTAGGTTCGTAGTGGTGCTCCCTTTACATGTGTGGTGATTGCTTTTGGGGCTTGTTTTTGTGGTGTCTGCCGCGCACATTCCTTCTCTGGGGGGCACGCCAACTTTTTTTTTTTTTTTTTTCCGATTTGTTTTCCTTTGTTGTTCTGTTTGATTATTCTCTCTTCAATAGAATGTGTATGTCGTGCTTGTCGTATCCAGTACGATGACATGGCATTGCAATGTCTACTCTGCTCGCTGCATAACCATGTAGTACTTGTCTGTGTCGTATTAATAGTTCTGTGACCACAGAGCTTCTATCTCCCTACTACGGATTGGACCTGCGGGTACCCGCCACAAAAGCAAGGGTACCCGCCAAATTTTAGAGCCCGGACCCTACATTATCCGCCGGGTAATGCCATTTTGACGACCGGGGTACCCGGCATTATTTTTTGTGTTTTTTCTCCTTATTTCAGTTCCACGAAGAACGAAATTTGAGCGGGAGAGAGTGTGTAATCTGTTCTTATGACGAAGCGACCAGTGCGAGCAATTTTTATAGTTGATTCGATACTCAAGCCGCCTAAATTTGCCTTGTCGTGTAGTACTCCTTTTGCGCGGGGATGATGTCATGGGTTTGAATGCGCGCAAAGCGTAAAAAATATGTAAGATGGCGGCGATGGTTGACGGTCTCCCGCTTGCATACAACACTGCTGTCGACATTTTCCGACCCACTACATACCGGATGTCGGAAAGTAGCACTATTTCATCAACACAACGGTTGACCGTGTAATGTTGAGTTTCAAGCTGTTGTGTCATGCGGTAGTAATGCGGAACTACCGTCGACAGCATATCAAGAACCAAGCGTCTTCTTGCTGGATGCCGGCGAGGCTCCCCCCGCGACCTGCTTGCCACTGCTGTTGGCTGGACCAGCAGCAACCCTTGTTTCTTGCGCACGGGAACGGGTCCTTCGGCTTGGGCCGGCGCACTTGCAGCAGCTGCGCCCGCTGGTACCTCTTCGACAAAATCATCGCCATCTTTCCTCCTCCAACTCTCCACTGCTGCTGCTGCCCGCATCACTTTTGAGAGCGCTTAGCACAGGCTTCTTTGATTTTTCAGCGGGATTCTCAGCAAGATCGCCCCCCGCCAGCAATTCAGTTTCTTGAGAGACCACGCCAGGATCGTTCGCCTCCTGGCTCATTGTGCCTAGCTGGTGCCGTGTGGCGATACTGTCGTGTGCCGTGCGCGTCCCCTTCAGCGTTGAATGAAGCTAGTTGATGGTTTGGTGTAGTTGACATGTGTGAGTGTTTTGAAAAGGTTTCCTAAATATACTGTCGAGGCATAATAAACTGAGAATACCAATTACCCGCGGGTACCCAAGAGCTCCCAGGTACCCGGTTCCCGACGACTCAATTACCCGCAAGCTCGGACCCTACACATCAAACCGGTAGGACCCGTCCGGGTATACCCGCCGGGTACCCGGGTAAATGAAATCAAGGTCCTACCTCTACTCTACTCTGTACTGCAGGTCAATGACGAGTGGGCACGGACACTGGTTGTGCTGGATGTCGACGGGTACAAAGAACTGCTTGACGTAAAAAAACACACACACCCACACACATGCATTGTACTCGTACAGGTGAACATGAACGTTGTCTTCCCCTTGGGTGAATCGGTAACATTGTTGATAGTGTGTGAGACTTATATTGGTATGTGGTATATGGTGTACCAGGTACCGGTAGATATTATGGGCGCTAAACTGCATTGGTGTGCGTTCAACACACAACAGCCCCACAGGCAAACCGATCAATATGCATGCGCGGCTTCATGGAACGGCAGCAAGCATGCAACATGCAACCCTCTCGCGAATCCGATTTCAAGTACTGCTGTAGTTTGCCCCCGAGACCAGAAACGGGGAATAATTGTTGAATTGCGACTCCTCGCAAACACCCCCCCGCCCCCAACCCCCCTTCCATACAACGACCGACGGCCATGCATGGTATGAGTACACCCCGCCAACCCATCCACCAACCCACCCAACGCACGCACTCATCCATCGACCCACTCACTCACCTGTGATTCTCTCCGCCGACGGTTTCGACTTGGTGGAGCTGCTCGTTGAGGTAACGCAGGCGAGACACGGAGCCTTGCGTGATGAGGAAAACTCGGGACTGGGGGTCTCCTTGCTCCAGCAGTACCTGCAGAATTCGGCATCCGAAAAAAAGTCAGGTTTTCGCCCCCCTTAATGCGGCTTGTACATACGCGTGTATCAACAGTATTAATAATAGCCTCTGGTATGCAACGATCGTGGACCGTGTACGTGTACCGGTATTCTCCGCGTGCAGACTGATTGTCATACTGAATCGAAAATCATTTTGTTTTTTCCCATCAAGAGAATCGTCCTTTGGCCATTTATTTATCATGTGTGATACCTGTTCACATCCTGGCACAATGTCATACTTCGAGTATGGTACAGCAGCACCACGTACAGTGGCATCTACGGTTTAAGATAGCTCAGTTTAAGATAATTGACGGTTTAAGAGATCAAAACAGCTTGGCACACGCCTCTCTGAAATTGAACCCACCGCAAACCCCCCGCTCTCGTACCTTAGCCCAGAAATAAAAACTCAAAAGTACGTACAGCAGCAGCAGTAGTACACTTACAGCTTCACTGGCTGCAGCACGATGTATTGCGCGGCGGGTTCGCCCTGCATAGCCACGCCGGACCCTCCACTGTGTGCGACCCACAAACACCGTGTCTGCGGAAGCTACCTTCATGGACTGTGCGGAGGCGCTCGGGGGTCTGGGGCTGGCGGCTGGTGCAGAGCCAAATCGGGCCTCTATGGATGTGGTGGAGGCATGCTTCGGCATATAGAGGAAAGCGGCGACGTTCTATGGATGTGGTGGAGGCATACTTCGGCATAGAGGAAAGCGGCGACGTGGCGGGAGCGGTGGTTGCAGATCTGAAGGATGAACTTTGTGATCTGTCGCTTTCCCAACTGAACACGGATGACTCGGATGACGACCAGACCGATTCTTCGGAGGTAGACAAGGACGGCCAGTGCACGCAGCCCCTACTCTATGCTCGTCCGCCACCGTACTCTTGGCTCTGACATAGTTAGCTGGGCAGTTTGGGGAACTCCAAGGGGTAGTTGAGCGGTGCAACATGGCTGAGGTGTCGTACCATCTTCGTACGGCCAAGCTGGCCTGGATGAGCGAGAGTGGGTAAAAAGGAAAACGAAGCAAACTTGCATCGCAGACTTCGTGCAACGTTGCAGAAGCTGTCGTATCAAGGTCGTTACCGGGTAGGAGAGGTACAGGTGCTTCAGTTTCACTGGTTGTGAGACTATTAGTGCTGCTGCACCAAGGCTGTACCTGGTACTGCTGTTTTATTTTTTAGTCTTTTTCCTCTTTGTTGTTGCTTCCGAGATGTGACACGTGCGATGCGCATACTCTCTCTGTTCTATTGGGCGCTATGGTCAAATGTCGGAATGCCTTTGACACCACAATATATCATTGTATTGTTCTCCAGGATACATAAACAAGGAGGGATCGTGCTGGGTGTGGGGCCTTCGACGCACAAAAGCAACGTGTAAACAACACAGAATGTGCTCTTCAAACGCTTCAATTATTAATAAGCACCAGCACACAAGAGTCCCTTCCATACCTCTTCCTCTTGATTCCACGCACAGGATGTCTATGCCCATATATTCGGTTCAACAGAAAACCTCTCCTACTAGACCGATATAATAGAAGGTCGGGTTCAAGAGAGGTTTTCTTGGCATGGCACACCCCTCTCTTAAACCGTTGATACCACTCTATGTATAACCCAAAAAGTCACCTAACCATATAATTCACGAGGCATACTTTAAATGCAATGTGCAAACTTACAGAGCCATGAAAATCAACAAATTGCTCTTCAAGAAACACAGCGGTGGAAGAGAGGCCAGAGAAATAAGAAACTGCCCTTGAAGGCCACGCTGGCATCCAACTCCTAGTCTCCGGGTTTCCGGTCACTCGAATCTCTACGTGTGTTATCGGAACACAAACATCGCTATTTTAACACGCACGTTGCGTTTAGAACTTTCGCTGGTTCGTGCCTACCGGAGAGCGACCGTGACTTGAAAGAGAGGTTCATCACACAGCAGCTTGTGTTTCGCTCGAGATTGATCTCCCGCAGGTTATCAACAGAGAGGAGGCCTACACCTCGACTTAAAATGTGCTGCGGTTGTGGAAATTGGTCTAAAATTTGGGGGGCACAAAATGAGACAAAATCAACCCCCAACTGAACGTTTGAACTTCGCTTGTGGACAGCTACAGCTCCTCAAAGGAAACTACAGCCCGCGAAATTGAGGGATGCTCCTGACGGGGTCTGTGAGGGCGTCGGGTGCGCCAGACGGCAGTCGTGGGCAGCCAGAAACGACTCACGAGGTGTTTTCGTATACTCGAAGTTGCGAGCGAGTACATAGCACAAAAAGCTTGGCAAAAACGCTAAAAAGTTTCATTTCACGCAAGGGAGCATACGTATTAATAGCACAATTAAAACACCGATGAAGAAATGGCTTTCACTAAAATACTGCTATTGTCCACGCGGATGATCTTTCTCTTTAGTAGTCGTCCTCGAAGGAGCCGAGTTCACAACTGCTGCGTATACCGATATAATTTTCCAGGAATACTTCTTGCTCTGTGTATGCTTGTACGTACACGTACTGCGACTATAAACAGCCTACACAATACGTAGAGGTGGTGGGGGTGGAGGGTGGAGGGTGATGCAGCTCCGCGGTCTACGGTGCCCAGCACCATGATTTTGATGATGGGTTCAACTACCGTGTTGCGACGCACCCGACGGTTTTTGACCGTTCGACGTGGTGGGGGGGTGGAGGGTGATGTAGCTCCGGGGTCTACGATGCCCAACACCATGATTTTGATGCTGGGTTCAATTCGCGGGCTGCGACGGTCTATTGTATTCTGCATGAGACGGTTTTTGATCGTTCGACGATTTCTGACCTTTTACGATTCGCGCTTCACGGTCACGGCCTCGGGGGGCTCCTCATGTGGAGTGCTAATTATATTCCTATACCTCGTGGTTGGGAGTATGGTGCCAAATGGGATCACATCCGGGTGGGATAAGGTCGAGGTGGGATCACGAGAGCAAAGCAGGGGCCTGTTTTCTTTTCCTGCCTTTTATGGAGAATATTCTCAGAAATTTATGTATCTACAACACGCCGAAGATGTTGATGGAGGCAAAACTACGTTCCCTGGTGTGATGGGCCAAAAAAAAAAGGGAAAAAGGGCTACAAAACTAAGAATTCTTGTCAACTATTTTACAAATACGAAAGACCGATCTTGGTTGCAAATGTCTTACTCTACTTCCAAGTCGTATGTATATGTTGCCGAAACTCCTACGCGCGGGTACTTGACGCATTCCTGAGGGTGCTATTAATAGCGTACAGCTGGTGGGTGCACTCGACGCCCAAACTGCACACTGCTGTATTGGAACCCATCACCACCGGCGTTATCCAAACAAAAAACAAGAGGTCGGGCGACTCGCCCAAAGTGCAAGACGGGTAGGCAACGAACTTCGTGACGGGTGTCTGTCTGAATGGCCGAGGCTGGCCTCTAGGCCACCCGGTTTTTTTTTTCAAGAACGCCACTAAAACAAACATGCTGCGGGGAGCCGCGCAACTGCCCCTGCCGATCTCGAGCCTCTCCAAAGGTCAGGGTTAGGGCTAGGCTGGGGTCGGGTTGGTCTGTGTGAACGTGCAAGATAAGATTGAAATTGACCACACACATCCGTCACCACGTTTTTTGTTTACCCGTCCTGCATTTAGGGCGTGGGAGGTCGGGCAGGGGGCAGGGGCAGGAGCGCGCCAGAGACGAAATTTTGCCGTTTCTTAGTACCTCCGACGACGGCTGCAACGTGCAACCTAATATACAACTGTAGTAATATATGTACCTGCTGTAATACAACCGGCGCGATCGGCGATCGGAGAAACGGCCAGTTGCAGATTATTCACTACTCACTGGTACACTATTCAGTACGAATGTTAGTTCGCCTACCGTACGTTTTGTGTATTCTAAAATAAATATCAGCGAGGAAAAATGCGTCAGCTGTGAGTACGATCGATCTAGTGGTTTATACTCAACTTTCCAGGCTGCCTGAGTATTTGGTGTTACACAAAATTGGCCAACGACACAAGCGTGCTAGACAACAAGAGAAAACGACCTAGACTCCTTCCCAGTGTCGAAATGAAGAACAAACCAGTACATCGGGATTCCCTGACGAAATTACGAAGAGCGAGTTTGGTTCATATTTGTATTTTCCTTGGTTTTGTTGACGTTCCCGTGTCTGGGTCTCGAAAATGGGTAGTGGGGTGTCGGCATTGTTTTTTCGTCAACACAAGTAACTACGTCATGCAAGGTGAAAAAACAGCAACTACGTCATGCTTACGTACGTATTTTGCTGGAACCGGAAAGAAAAAAAGAAACGCTTGCGACGTCACTGCTGTCACCGCCCACGTCATCGTCGCATTCGTCGTTCGCCGCTGCCGCAGGCGCTACTTTGCTGCGTGTGTGGCGAGTGGCCCAAGCGCGCGCTTCAAGTCTGCCCGTTTTTCATCATTGATCGTTTAGTCTTGGCGCCCCCGCACTGGAGGCACGTTGGGTGCATGCCCGAGCAGAGGAGAGTATAAAAACATGCAACATGCATCTGTAGTACTCGGAAAGAGGGAGAGCAAGGACTGGTTGCACTTGCATCTATACAATACCTGCGTATGCTACTACAGCAGCAGTGGTACGTACGTAGACTCGGAGTCTAATAAAACCAGTAGTCCCCCACGTCATCCCTGCGAGCTTGTGAACCAGGTATGATAGTGCCGGCACGCAACGAGAGTCAAGACTTGACACTAAGTTTAGAGGACTGGGCACGGGCTGTTGTCGGTGGGGCATGGCGTGGGGCGCCCGGAGACACGTAACCGCGTGTGGGTGCTAGCGCATAGCAGGAGGAGTCTGGAGTAGTTCGCCGCAGACCGTTCGAATCACAAGGTGGCCATGTTTTTTGCTTGTCCGGCAATTTGCTTCTGAAAATCATATACATATAATATGCAATCATCACACAAACACAAGCCAAACACACGAAGGTCCCTCGATAAAGCACAAAGACAAAACGTGACCCGGAGTTTGGGAGAGCATGTCAACCCGGGCATGGGTCAACAAACTAACACGTGGGATGAATGTATCAAGGAGGGAGTACGCGTGGTGGCGCCTCAGCGCCCGGGTGGTGAACCCTTGTACGTAGCGCGTGCCTCTGGTGATTTTGTGGTGGTTGGCTTATGGGCGAATCTCAGCTTCGTTTGTATCTCCACTTTCAATTTTCTGCTCGGCTCGTCTTGTCTTGACTAAAATACAGAGCTACGCAGGAGGGCGTGGCTAGGGTTCTAGACTACATGAGGTACACCGGGATTTTAGAGAGACAAAATATATCCATTTCTTCGTGGGCTGCAGAGGTAGCAAGGCCTCTCGTCGCACCCCGGAGGATGTCGTGCCGCAACTTCTTAGGGTTGAGGGATTTCGGGTTCGGTCGTTGGATCTAAAAGAGAAGCTGATCAACCATGAAGGCCAGGATTTTCAAGAGCAGGGGCGAAGGTGCAACCGACAGGACCAGCAAAAAAAAAAACACGCAAGCACACTCACGTTGCCCCCTCATGCCGCCCGACGCTTCCCTACACGTGCATATAACGCGCGCTTCTCTTGTGTCGCAAGGGAAAGCGCAGGTGGAACCAGGAGGGTCTCGTGGTGCGACGGAGGTCGAGGCAAGAGCCTCACGAGCGTCCGGGGTCTTCCCAGCATGCACCCAACACAAGCAGAGCAAGAGGTGCAGCAGCAGCAGCGGCAGCAGCAACAACAGCAGCAGTAAACAGTAAAAGAGATACCTGGTACAAAAACCAACGCACCTCGCCCTCGGAGAACTGCTCTCGTCTCATGTGCTTCACCACCGTCTGGATACTCTCGTCCGAGCAGAACTGGAAGAGGGTGGCTGATCGGAGGCATCTGCCGGCCTCCGCCTCCTGCTCCGCCGTAAGCGTGGTTGGTTCATCTTCGTCGTCGACGACGTGTCTCTCTCCGAGCGACGGGCCGGGAGGGGGCTGTTCATAGATTTCCTCGCTCTCGTTATTTTCCTCCTCGATAATAGGAGATGCGTCCACGCACGCGCTTACTCTTTCGTCTGCATTCAGAGCGCCGATAGGAGGCATTGAGTAGCTGCAGGGGCTGCAGCTACGAGGGAAGTATTGGGATCAGGTGGCTTCTAGACGAGAGGGTGCGGGTGTGGTGTGGTTGCTGAGTGCGACGACCACATGTGCGGGTGGTACAGCAACGGGCAGGCAAAGGTCTACCTGCCAAGACAATAACGCCTCTAACGAACTCCTGCCTTTGGCTCACGGGTATCAACCAACAGACATCAAGGAAGGTGCTCTCCACTCGAGTCTGGACCAATGGCGGGAACAATGCTCTTGTTGTGGGGAAAGAACGATGACGGTAAGAGCGGCTACAAACGAGAGAATTTGGATGATATCTTCTCGTATTGGTTGCCTAGCCTGTGTGCCGTGCAATCGAACGAGAGCGTGCGTTCATCTCCGTGGTTTTGATTTGAAAAATTGCTCTCGATTTGACTTTGTGCTTGTATTCTGTCCTCCCTTGTACTGCTGTACTATAACTGCTGTATGTACGTATCAATTTCAATTTTCTGCAATAACGAAGCCGGCCTTCTGCTTGCGATATACCTACTCTTCAGGTCAGCTAGGCAACCGCCAACATTCCGCTGGGTCTCCTTCCAGAACTCAGGCCAGAGGGCGCCTCATCGACGAGATGGCTCGGTCGCCAGGCGAGAAGGTAGGCGAGCAAGCAGCAAGCGAGCGCGACTGCTGCTGATTCACGTATGATTCGTACAGAACTTTGACAAGAACAGAATACCGGTTCGGAGACAGATTAATTAGTACCTGGCATATCTATCATACTATTTTTGGTAGGTACGTCGCAACATGCTGTTCCTAGCCCAGCGCCAACTGGTACAAGCAGTATCATACATGCATATACCAGGTACCAGGTACCAGATACCAGGTACGGGTGCACCAGTATCCAAGATGAACAATCGACGGGCGCACAGGGTAGTGATAAACACCTAGCGGAACATCATCCTGGGGTGTGCAACGACAGCAACCCAGACTTGAAGTCCGCCCAAGAATGTTGTGGCGCTCCTCTTGATGTTTCGCTGAACCACTTACTTGTACGTTATGGGTTTAAAACAATGGGCGCTGCCATGTGACATAAACTGCAAAATATACTTTTTTCTTTTTTTTTTTGATCCTCCTTGGAGATCTGGGTAAAAAAAGCTTACGCCCAATACACTTTCTTATTTGTGTACCGGTTCTTGTCCATCTGTAGAACACAGATTTAACGTGACACTCCACCAGTGTTCATGTCATGAACTTGCCGGACCTCTTTAGTCGACCTCCTTTAGGTTCGACCAAGAGGTAGGGATAGCCACCCAGGACTCAACAGCTCATTTTGCTCTGTTTTTTTCCTGGGTAGTGCGAGATTTGCCTGTCGCCTGTTCATTTTTGATTCCTGCATTTACTCTCCTAAGACCAACTATTATGGGAAATTTTTGAGACGTTATTTCTGGAGATTATTTTTCTAGTTCTGAGGCTCCAAAAATATGTGGATGAAAAATGAGAACCATCTATTATGGCTTCTGATCGTCAAAACTGGTTTTATATACAGTACCAGATAGTATTGATTGGTTGGTTTCGTGACGAGGCGTCCGAGAGCTGTTCTTTTTTTACATGGCTGTGGCCCGCGACATTTTCATCCAAGTTGTTTCTCAGTTGTGTCGGCGCGGCTTCGCTCGTCGCGAACGTTTCATAGCGGGCAAGTCGTCCTCCTCGTCGTCATCGAGGTCCGCGATTGCAGCGGCTGCCGCGAGCGTTGTTTCATAGTACTAGAGGATCATCGCCGGCCATGTCGAATCGGCATCGCTGCTGCTGCTCCTCCTGCTGCTGCTGCTCTGCTGCTGCTGCTGCTGCTGCTAGCTAGTAACTGCTGCTGACGCTGCCGCTGCTATCGCTTCTAGGTGATGGAGAGGCCATCTCCCACACGAGCACCGTAGGCCGTACGTACAGCTAGCCGTTGGTGTGAGTGGAAGGTGTATGTACTGCTGTGGTGGACAGGTGGGCAGCAGCAGGTAGAGCACCCAAAATCCAAATTTCTCAGTTCCTAGAGATACGCGACACCGCTCAGAACTGGGCTCAGTTCTGAGAGGATTTGCTGATTTCTGCCCCCTTCAGGAACTGAGACCAAAAATATCGATGTTTTTCTGACCCATAATAGATGGTTCTTATTTCTGAGCGTCGGAGATCGCTAAAATATCCAGAAATAACGTCTCAAAAAATTCCCATAATAGTTGGTCTAAGGCTCTCAATCAAGGGACCCGGCTAGAAGAGTAGCGTACCAAGCAGTAGATACGATCTACCGCCGTGTACAGTTGCCGGCGTCCCCGGTGGCTTGGTAGGTGGTCCGCGTGCCTGTGAAGATCAATTTCGTGGGTTCAAGTCTCACCGAGTGCATACTCGTAGGGACTTTTTCTTGCATAAAAAATTGATAAGCGGAAAGCGCGAGAGCGTGAGTTAGCTGTACATTCGATGAAAATCGACGAGCAGTGGGAATGCTGAACCCTATGCGCGACAAAAATAAACGCACGTACCGGGGGGAAGAAGGGACGACACCTGTGACCACGGCTTGTCCAGAAGATCGTCGAGGGTAAAACCTCCTACGAGTGGGCTGGGAAGTAAAAGTGATGGGATAAAAAAAAAAAAAAAAAAAAAAAAAAAAAACAGTTTTACCAGGTAGGCTGTCCCTCCACAATTCCACGATCATGGTGGCAATGTGGCAATACAATGGCTGGCAGCACAGCAAGCAATGCTGTATACGTTGATTGCCATCTACCTGGTACCGAGTATGCTCTACTATAATAGTCCAACGATAACAGCACCTACCTCCTTTTGTGGCACGGTGGCGTGTGTTCCGCTTGTGATCAAATCAACAAAAATGCCCAAAGCAAATTATTCGAGACATCGGCGGTCGGTGTGTGTGTTCTGCATATTCATTGTAAACCGTTATTTCTACTCGTTGACATCCAGCGCAACCAGTGTCCGTGCCGATTCTTCAATCCTATTATTAATATTAATATTAGAGGGATACAAGTTGTGTGGTCACAAAACTACGACAGAGAGACTATTAATAATACTATTAATAATATATTATTAGTAGGCAGAACAGACAATCCAAGCCACGACATGCATAACATACACATTATATGGAAGAGAGAAAACAAAGGAAACAAAAAAATGTCACCTATTTCACCGACTTAACTCATACCACGCATATTATATCAGTACAGCAGTATAGCAAGCACATACAACAGCATGAAGCACTGCTGCCCCGCGCCCTCTGCGGCGAGGCACCACAACGCACAGCAGCACAGCAGTTAGAGAAGAGTAATGCTGAGATGTCGATGTGTTGCTTACCTGTATTGCCTACGTTGCTGTTACCTGGTGCCTGGTATGATATCTGCAGAGAGTTTTGGACGTTCGAAACGAGTAAGTTATAACACGTAAGTAAGCGATACGAGTAGAGATATCTACTCTGGTACAGTATATATACTACCTCCCTCTTTTATCACTCGCACGTATATAGATTAGTCCAGCCGTGTGTTGTTCCGTCTTAACGAAATTTTTTTTCACGATAATCGAATAGGAAAAAACGAATTTGATTTGATTTGAATAAAATTTCGTGAATAATATGCCTTTGGGTCCTAAATCGAGGAATAGCGTATTTAATTTGAAAAAAAATCGAATAACGCACAAGGGCCAACGAACACCCGAAGGCAAGTAACGAGGCGAGCGACGGCCCGCGTCCTCCCCGGGCGCGCGCGATCAGCGGCCGATTGTTTCTGCCGGCACCGCCGAAGAGGCTATCGCTCTTGTGACGTCTTGGGTGTCTGGCGCAGCCCCGAAGTCCCACGCAGGCAGCAGCGACGGGGATACAGCGATCGAACTTCTGAGCGAAGTCGTGACCTGGTCGGTGCTCGAGTGGTTTGCGAGGCAAAGAGGGATGGAAAACTGGGTTCGCGACGGCCTTGTAAAAATTTGAGGCGCCGCGGATGGTCTACTCTGTGTTAGGGGCCGTCGGACCTCGCGCTGCGGCTGCTCCGATGGCCCTGTCTCTCGGGGATGGCGGATCTCACCTGTGAAGCAGTCGACGACACGGCTCAAGTTTGCGTCGCTTGCTTCGGTTTCAGGAAAATGCCACGTCGAGTTGTACAAACTCCCCAAATTGAGTAACACGCAGAGCAAAATAAGAAATAACGGATAATAAGTCCCAAACGACTTGAGTCGAATTCGTTTTTTTCTCGTTTTATTTGAATCAAAAGTCAAATGCCTGCTTGGTGATCCACTTGCATGTCGACCAATCCAGATGCAAATCAAATCAAACAAAATAAAAGATTCCTCGATAAGGTGTCCTTTCTGCCCGTCGACATTCATCACAACCAGTGTCCGTGTCGATTCTTCAATACTATAATTAATATTAGAGAGGTAGAGGCTCTATGGTCACAAAACTGCGCCACAGCGATACTGACTACCGGTACTGAACATTGTATTGCAGTAAGCAGAGTAGACAATTCAATGTCATTTCATTTCTCTTCCTTTCTCCGATTGATAAGCCTTATTGAAGGAGTCGTGTGGCGTGGGTGGATGACGAGCCTGCTCTGCTTGTTTCGTACTGTCTGACGCCGAGGGGCCGGGCATAGTTGACGAACGCTGGACGATGGTGGCAGACAGGGTAGCAAGGTACCAGGCGGGCCAGCAGGGAGACCCTGGCTGTGCTACTCGTACCATAAACTGCTCCCGCAACCTGGAGCTTGTGCTTTGTTTGGTTTGACTGTTATTTTTACCTTGGTTCTTAGTCTTACTCTGTTGACGACTAGTGGTGTTTTCTTCTTTTTTTTTTTTTTTTCCAGCTCGTTCTTTTCAAGTGTCTGCCACGTCCCCTACGTGGGGGTACGATGGTTTGTTGCTATGCTGAAGTATACACATATACCAGGTATATTTTAGTTTCTTTTTTTTGTTTCTTTTCTCTTTCGAATTGTCTTTGTTTTTGTTTTTGTTTTTTCTCTTTGTTTCGTTTTTGTTTCTCTAGGTCATGGAATGTGTATGTCGTGCCTGTCGTACGCGGTATGATGACATGGCGTTGCATTACATACGTGGCAACGTAGTATCTCTGTGGCGTAGCTTTGTGACCACAGAACTTGTATCTCTCTAGGTTTGAAGAATCGGCATGGACACTGGTTGTGCTGGATGTCGACGCGTAGAAAGAACGGTTTAATGTGAAGAAAACAACAAACAACAACATGCCATCATAATGGATACGACAGGCACGACATACCATTCTGAAAGAGAGAAAACAAAAGTAACAAAAAAAAGGGTGTTTGCCAAAATCAGGTATACCTGATCCGTTTGAGCCAAAATCAGGTACATTCTAAAATCAAGTAAAAAACGCGCGCCACTAGCGGTGTGATGTCCATGACCATCTGGACAAAAAAAGAATGCGCCTAAAGCATTAAGCGTGCCACATGGCCTCCAAAATCTGAGTTGTTTTGTTTTGTTCAGGGTGTATCATAGGTACCACGGGCTCCACTTGGACCTGCAAAGAGTCACTATTAATATGCTTCGTTTGTTTCGCCACGGCGGGAGCGCCAAGAGTATTTACTCTGGCGCCCCCCCCCGTTGACAGCTTCAAAGCTTCCAGACCGTCCTCGCGGAACCGCCTGCTCGGCACGAAATTATCTTGCCATACCAAACCTGAGACCACCTCGACGCGGGGTGGTGCAGACGAAACGCCGAGTGTCCATGGTGCTGTAAAGACTGCTGTGAACATAGAAAACAACAGAGTACACACAACAACTAACTGAAGCACATCTCACACCCCAAAAGAGAAAAAGTGAAACGAGCGTACGCATGTATG
Organism: Macrocystis pyrifera; assembly: GCA_031763025.1. Lineage (NCBI taxonomy): Eukaryota > Phaeophyceae > Laminariales > Laminariaceae > Macrocystis > Macrocystis pyrifera. The sequence continues at coordinate 826,666 of JASSKH010000033.1, read as the reverse complement.
CATGTATATTCGTACTTTTACGTACGACGTACGAGTACAGAGTTTATACGTCAATACAGAAGAATTTCAACCGAGGGAGGGCAGACGCATACGGAGAGAAAACACAGTGTACGTATGGCCTCTCTGATTGGTTCAAAGTTGGCCAAAATCAGTTCAAAGCTAGACAGAATAGAAAAAATCAGGTGTACCTTGGCCTTTTCGTGCCAAAATCAGTTACAATGTCAGCTTGGCCAATAGCAGGGCTCCTGGTGTGTATTTTGTACTTGATTTCAGTATGCAACTGTTTTTGGCACGAAAGTGGCCAGGTATACCTGATATTGGCAAAAACCCTTTATTTTTCATCTCGTTATCACTCAAGTTGCCCACGTACGCTTGGCGACGGCCAAGAACAAAATCGGAAACATAAAAACAGCTTGAAAAAGATATTATTGTAAAAAGCAATATTGGAAAAAAATACGGTTCTCAATTATATTCAAGTTTTTTTTTTAAACCGGGACATTTCGTTCCTGTCCCCGGGTTTAGCCGTCACTTGCAGTCACGTCATGTAATGTCTATTTGCGGTCACGTCACCAGACCAATGGACCGGCACTCCCCATCTTTGTTTCGCAGCTTGCTCCCGCTGCTTCTGCGCTGCTGCTGTGGGTGTTCTACACCGTTCTTCTATTCGTCGTCTACATTTCCTGCGCTGCTTTACACTGCTGTAATTGCATGGCATACGTGGCAACGTAGTTTTGTTTTTCTAAGTCATGGAATGTGTATGTCGTGCCTGTCGTACGCAGTATGATGACATGGCATTGCATTACATACGTGGCAACGTAGTATCTCTGTGGCGTAGCTTTGTGACCACAGAACTTGTATCTCTCTAGGTTTGAAGAATCGGCACGGACACTGGTTGTGCTGGATGTCGACGCGTAGAAAGAACGTTTAATGTGAAGAAAACAACAACAACAACAGTATCTCTGTGGCGTAGCTTTGTGACCACAGAACTTGTATCTCTCTAGGATTGAAGAATCGGCACGGACACTGGTTGTGCTGGATGTCGACGGGTAGAAAGAACGGTTTAATGTGAAGAAAACAACAACAACACGCTGCTGTGTTGTGCTCTTATTGGGTGAATATATTGTCTAAATTCTTACCGCCTGTCGTACATCGTAACATGGTTGATGATGTATTAGGGACCAGGTGCCTGCTTCCTGGTTCTAATATGAATTCAGTGCAACGTCCATGGGTATTGTACGCGCATACGCTCATATTACACTCGTACGTACGTACATATGATATATACGTGCGCAGCGATTTCCGGAAACGGAACTTTTATTTTGTTCCGTGTGAAAGATGAGAGCGGGAGAACAGCCACTTTTGGGGCGAACGAAGAATGAGTCATCATAAAAACATCAACCATCGTGACTACTTGGTATCTTTTATGCCGAACTATCTAATCTATACTCGTATTAATAGTTTGAATGCGGAATGCCCCAAACTAATTAAGGTCTCAGGTATCATATACAGCAGTAGTTTTAATGGTGGCGAAACGGATGCAAACAAACCCGGCACTCTCCGCCTCCTCGTTTGCCCCGTGCCCCCGGCCGCCATTTTACCCTGCTCGTGAACACTCTGCCTCCCCACCACCAGCCTCTGAGTAGCCAGCGCACAGCTGCCGAGCCTAGTTCTCCCCATGCTGGCGGTGCGATGAAGCAATCTTCAACTTTCGGCAGCGTGGAGGCGTTTTCCTGCTCCCCTGTCCCCTGCCCGGCCCTCGCCGGCTGCCGCGTGCTTCAAGTCTCGTGCGGCTCGAGGCACACGCTAGCCGTGGTCGCGGGGGGGGGCAAGCGTACAGCTGGGGTTGGGGGGCTTGCGGCCAGGTGCGGATGAGCTGGCGCGAGTTTTTTTATGTTAATTTGAGGAATAATACCGACGGGACGCGTTGTCTGTCCATAATTTAGGTTTGTATGTTTGTCCATAATTTGTGTGTGTTGTTGATTTGTGTGCCCCAGAAGCAGCGCGCGTGAGCACTGAACTCGACCGGTACTTGAGCGCGGGGTATGACTCCGTTGCATGCTAGACTAGAGCACTTGCCTTCCGTCCCTGCCCCCCCCCCCCGCCGATCACCAGTTGCATGTTTTCGTGAGTCAGCGTGTCGAGTCAGCGTGTCGAGATACGCTTGCTTTTTTAGAGGTGTGGTGGATGTCTGATTGCTATCTCCCTCTCCCCCACCCCCCCCGCGCTCCCAACAAAACCATGTGCGATTTCATACGCATGTTTTTGAGGGTAGTTGGGGCACGGTGATGATCACGGCGTCGCTACCCCGAAAGTTATCGAGGCGTTAGCAACAGGCAAGGACGGCGCCCCCCTCGGGCCAGTCACGTGGGTGTCAGCTGGAGGTACCCATTCCGCCGCGGTTGTCAAAGGCGGGTGCGTCTACACTTGGGGGGGAAGCACCTACGGGCAGGTGGGTCAATCTGTGGCAGACCAGAGACGGGGAGGCGATTGGCGGTTTGTGTTTTTTACCTCCCGTCGCTATGTCCAGGGACTGCGCGCTCCGGACAGCGTACGTATGTGACCGCAGGCAGGTTTTCGTCGGCCCGAGCGTTGCTCCCCTGCGTGGGTTGGGGTCCCGAGTGGCTACGATTCTTAGCGGGCATCGCCCGGTTGTCAAGGGTAGGCCGTGGGAAGGCCATGGGAACAGCTATTTATCTGCTGCCGTGCCTAGCCTTGCCTAGCCTTGCCTTGCCTTGCCTCGCCTTGCTTTGCCTTGCCTTGCCTCGCTTTGCCTTGTCTTGCCTTGCCTCGCCTTGCCTTGCCTTGCCGCCGACGTGATGCCTTGATTTTCCGTCCTTCTCGCCGCACGTGACATCGACCAACTCTGCTTCATCCGCATCCCGGCCTCTCTTAACTGGGTGCCCCTCTGGACACTAGATGGTTGATCTTGGGGACCTTATGTCCCCCCCCCTCCCTATTCAACCCCTCCGTCCATTCGAAACCCTCGGGCGCCGGTCCTTTGCGATCAGCTTGGCCTTGGGCCTGCGGTGACGGCGCAGGCAATGCAGTCGGAGCCCGAAAAGGTGATGCTTTCCGAAACCGAGTCTCCCAGCAGCTCTCCCCGCGCGGATTCCGCCGCCGGTTCGACGAGGCACTCGATGACGCAGGAAGCCGCTGTCGAAGCGGTGAGTAGAGTCTGAGGCTTCTGTTTTTTTTTTCCTTATTTTTTACTGGAACTGTCTCGCGCTCAGGGGGACTGGGGGCTGCTTTACATCTTTTGACAGCTGCAGTTAGGTCGGAGAGAAGTGTTATTCCGTGAATTTATGTATCTCTGGTCGGGAATATAATGTTCGTTTGATGAACACTTTAGTCCATGAACGCTTCTTATATTCGCGGTCAGAGTTGTATTTATAGTCTGCTGTGTCCAGATACTGCTGTGCTGTGACTCCAGGGGTCGCTGATTTGTACATTCTTTCTTCGAGAAGTGTTATTCCATGAATTTATGTATCTCTGGTCGGGAATATAATGTTCGTTTGGTGAACACTTTAGTCCATTAACGCTTCTTGTATTCGCGGTCAGAGTTGTATTTATAGTGTGCTGTGTCCAGATACTGCTGTGCTGTGACTCCAGGGGTCGCTGATTTGTAAATTCTTTCTTCTTTTCTCGCCGCTGCTGCTGTTTGTCTGTCTGTCTGGCTGTCAACCGGTTGCACAAGCGTGGAATCCGTTGGGTCATGGGCGTGTAGGGTTATGTATCAATTGGACGATGCATGAGTTCCGACGCTGGTGTAGTTTTTTTTTTCCTTCCGGGATCCGAATCCGAACTGGCCTTTCATTGACACTAACTTGAACTTTCTTCTCGACTCCCGGAATCTGCCGTCACTGCTGCTGTCGGGCGTAGATGGATTCCGCGCCGAAGACGGAGTTGCTGGCCAAGATGGTCATCTGCGGGGGAATGCACACAGCCGCGCTCACAGAGGAGGTGCAGTACCTTCGAGCACGTCAGCTATTGCGGGGGAACATATTAATAGTAATCAGAACCTAATGTGTCGTGTAAACTTATTACGGTGGACCATAGTAAATAGGACCACATTTTGGTAGTAAAAATATTTAAATATATAGCTTTATGTGTGTACTATAGGTCCTATTTACTATGGTCCCCCGTAATAGGAGAATACATGGAACATATTACTGTGGACGATAGTAAGTAAATAGGACCAAGTTTTGGTAGTAAAAATAAGTAAATATATAGGTTTTTGTGTGCACTACAGGTCCTATTTACCATGGTCCCCCGCAATAGAATACATGTTTCTCGGGTCCATCGTCGGTTTTGATTGCTGTGCACTACTACAGTAGGCGTTACTATGGCCCCCCAAGGTAGTGTGGCTTTGCTCCGCAGTTTTGCCGAAGGAGATGCTGCTTGGCAGTTGACGCAAAATTGGTGCAATTGAACGGCTCAGGCGGCTTTTATTTTCAGCACACAAGTATTTTACGATTTGGGTCGTCACAGCATGCCTTATTTGATACCAGGTACCTGATACCTGGTATTACGGGGTTCCATAGTAAATAGGACCAAATATTGTTCGTAAAAATAGGAAATATATAGTTTTTGTGTGTACCGTAGGTCCTATTTACTAACTATGGTCCCCCGTGATAGTATTTGTTACCGTTCTGTCTTGTCACGCGTGTTCGTGATGCGCAATGATCGCGATTTTGCCCGCTGGCGTTCTGCAGTAGAAAGCCGGCACAGAGTTTCGCCTTTGTCGCGCTCAGCATTGATTCTTCGTTTCGCGGGTGCAGCAGCAGACGCAAGCCGCGGCTGGCGAGTGGCGGTCGTTCTTCTTGGGACTAACACGGGGGGTAGCCGCGCCTGATAGGCGTTTTTGCTGACTTCTTGCCTATCCTGGCAGCGGGGTACAGCAGTGTCCAGCAAGCCACCGCAACAACCACCAAGGGCGCCGCCACGTAGAAAAATAACCAAGAAAATTCCGTGGCTATCGCACTCGGCTCCCTCTCCGGTAGACTGCTCCCGCTTACTTTTCTCCATTCTTTCCCCATTTTTTGTTTGTGGAATGGGGGGCGAGTAGCGTCGACCCGCCGCGCACCGTCCGCTCCAGCCCGAGAGTACCTTTTGCTCGCTGAACGAAAATTCTTTGGCGGGTGATTCTTTCGCGCGCTGCTCGTGGTTTGCTTTCTAGCTCCGTGTTGTGTGTTGTCGAGCTCTCTTTGCCTTTCCTCAGGCGAAACGGCCTCTATTCTATCGGAAACTCCGGCGAACGCCTCGACACTTGTGTGTGCCGCCGACCTCCACCCCCTCGCGTAGTCCAAGCACGCGTAGACGCCGCCCTCTCTCCGATTTGTGCTGTTGTATATACGTATAGATGTATGTTCATCTGTCTTTTTTTCCCGCTCACTTTTCTGTGCTATGATCGCGAAGGGGGTTGTGTACTGCTGGGGACGTGCGGACAGCGGTCAGCTGGGAATCGGCACGGCATGGGTGCACGAAACTTCCTCCGGCGTGATGGGCGTCGAGTGGCCGAGGAGAGTACGCGGATTTCTGGAGGGTCGGCGCACGGTGAGCCCGAGGCGAATGGAGCTACATGACCGCTTGTTCGATGATACGTACCGTACTCATTTATTGGTAAAATATTGCTGTCTTGGGATGTTTCATTGGTGATCACACACCAGCACACAACGCATTATTGCGACATGCTTCTGCTTGTCGCCCTGATCCCACTCACAGTAGATATAAGCCCTCCAAAAAAACCCTGGGTAAATAATTGGCCGCCGGCAGGGCCCACCAAGCACCCTGACCCCACGCTGACCAAAATCTAGGGCCGTTCACAGCAAATAGAGGGTCGCCCACGGCCAGCATTTTTGTTTTTGGCGAAAGCGAGGTGGAGAAGCTGCAGGCCGTCAATCGTAGTGAAAATTCTGATGGGTAGAGGTGGGGGCGGGGCTGTTCAAGGATAGGTCTGGCCAGCCCGCGCGGTGGATCATGAGGAGAGCGCTCGCTGCCCGCACCATGACCTATTCTAGACGCAGCTGTACATCAATATTTTGGCCGATCGCAGGACGCGCCGGTTGTATTATACTGTTCGGCTTTTTATATCGGTCGTGGCTGATGCATCTATTTTATAGCGGATGTCACATGTGGTTGTCTCGCTTTTCTTACTGTTGCTCCCCCTCCCCTTTCGAGTGCAGGCGTCCATCGCCTGCGGTGGGTTTCACACGGCCGCCGTCACGACGGAGGGGGAATGTTACACGTGGGGCAAGGAGGACCACGGGATGCTGGGGTGCAGCAACGAGGCGTTGCTGACGGTATAGTAACTTGCACGAGAGCCCAAACCGAAGCGGTGCGGGGGAGTGTGGCGTGGCACACATCGCATCTTATTTCTGGTGTTCGTCCTAGCACTTGATCCCAACCTTTTGTCAAGAATCTGCGGCCGAGTTGGCCGTCGGGCGCGTGTGTTGCTCGGCGGTAACAAACGCGCGGCAAGAGATGACGACGTTTTTTTTTTCGTAGGGAGTACGGCGGCGAGACGCCAGACAATCGGCCACGTTTCCGCATCGCCGCGAGGGAGAGCACAGAGGCTCCAGCGGGGTGCACCTGTTTTGATTCGGGTGTGTTGCACCACCTGGATCTCTAGACGGTACCTCTTGCCCGATACCTGCTCGTGCTGGTCGCACCCCCCTCCGACGCCCCACCTTTCCCAGTGTTCCTGGGTTGTCTTTCTGTTGTCTTTTCTGCTTTATTTCCCCTTCGTTCCGGTACGATTCGCACACACCCTACTTTCCCCAACTCTGTGTTTCTCTTCTTTTGTGAAGGGCGGGCTGTTCATTCCTCACCTAGTCTCTCTGCGCCACCGTCGAGACACCGGTTCTGCCGTGGAGGTAAGCCAGCCTTGCCGCTGCGAATGCGCGAGCACGGGGTGTGTGGGGGGGCGTACTCATTTGTTGCTTTCCTTAGTCATGACCATTAGCCATGCATCCCTTTCGAGACGGAGCGATGGGGTTTTTGTGCGCCGCAAGTAAAAGGTCGTGGTTGGTCCTTGAGTTTGCACGCGGGTGCCGGGAGTTTGACACCGAGAGGCGGCGATTGTTAAGGACATTGGGAAGTGGTTTCGGGCGCAGGCGAGGCCGCTCATGGTAGCTTCGCACCGCGTGCGGTCGACTAAACAGCTTGGACCTTTCTCGCATCGGAGTGCTCTTTATGTGGCGCCAAGATCAGTATCCTCGGTGACTCTGGTAGTTTTTTTAGACATGGGCAAAGGCAGGAACGGGCGTGACCGGAGGGGAATGATCCTGTCGCCCAAACACATTCCATGTTTGTCGACAACTTTTTAGGCTGCATCGCCGGGTAGCATCGGCCCACGCGGCGTTGGTTGCACCGCATCGCGGTCCCTCTGCGACGTGAAACGAACTCAAGACATGCTAGGGGTCCATAGCGCGGGATAATTCGGTGAGGCTGCTCCCATCTCGTTTGGTTGGTTCATCCTCACACACGCACGCACGTGCCACCAGTCTGCCACTGTCCGCTTTCCGATGCAACAACCACCGCTTTTTGGCCGATGTAGGATGCTTATGATATCGCCTCAGGTTTCCTTTCTTCGAGCTCTCTGCCTTGGAGGGGAAGCACCCCTTTCCTGACGGATGCATTCCCTGTCCGTTGCCTTGTGCCGAAACGGCCATTTGTGCGCAGGAACATCCGTCCAGCGGTCAGAAGGCAATTGCAGTGGCGTGCGGGGGGTGGCACACCGCTGTTATCGGCGAGAAGGGAGGAGTGTGGACTTGTGGTAGAGGAGAGTACGGCCGCCTAGGACTTGGGGACGAAAAGAGTCAGGTGGGAACCGTTGTCGGGCCTTTGTTACGGGTGTTGAACGGGATGGTTGACACGATTTTGGGCGTTGTGTGTCGAGTTTTTGGTAGCGATACGGTTGAGCTTGTGGTCGTGAAAATGGAAGGTGTGATTTGATTGGACAATGGTCAAAGGGGCAATAGGGGCAGGCTTTCTGCCTTACAAAATCTCCTGTTTTTCTCATTATGTGAGCCCACAGTAGTAGTAGTGTTGAACATCGGTGTAAATGTTTAGCGTCCCTCTGCTAGAGAAGGTGGCAGATACTGTAGTGCCATTGACAGACGTTTTACCCACGTTGGATGCCACCCCCCCCCTGCCCCCCCCCCCCCATTCCCGCCTCTTTCGAGATGGAACATTAACAAAGACGTTTCTCGCCGCCCACTCTACCATCTCCACGACCTCACGCGCCTTGCTTGTTCACTCACCCTCTCTTCCCTGCTTTCAGTGGCTTCCAACACCTGTTTCCCTGGAAGGAAGATGTGCCGCATCTCCCGAAACCCCCGTATGCGCCGCGGCCGCGAGTTCTCTAATAAGCGAGGAAGGCATTTTGCCTCTGGATAACGGGGGTGGCGTGTTCCCCCCGGAAGTCGAGGTAGGGTTGGATGAAACACAGCTGCCGCCGCGGGTGCCCGCAACTGGAGCGGTGAGAAGGAAAGACCCTGCTTGTCTGGTTGCTTTGGGCGGCACTCACTCCCTCGTGCTCACGTCGTCGGGGAAGGTATTCGGGTTCGGAAGGCTAGAGAACGATCGCCTCGGCGTTGAATCGGACCCGGTGAGTGGGATGTTGCGTATAGCGTGGGATGTATGTATTCCGCGTTGTAGGTTTCTTATCACGGGGAGGGAGGGAGGGGGAGGGGGAGGGGGAGGTCTGTCTCTGTCGCGGTATCGTTTTTGTGAGGTACGGTGATGTAGCCTAGCATGAGTGTTGAGCGACGCAACCGTGACGCGGACTGCCTCTGGCTAGGCCCTGGAATTGCTTCGATGGAAGCTGAAGCCACAGTTCGTACGTGAATGTCTCTCGGCTCTGGGCGAAACAGCGCGAACCGTCCTCGCGATGCCTTGCTTCAGGGTACACGACTAAATCACAAGCCTTCACCATGTGCGCCCCGGTGCAGCTCAGCGCATGTGGTCGACTGCGGTTGAATGAATTACACCTCGCTTGCTAAATAAGCTATTTGTCTAAACTCTTTTTTTTTTTCGGGTGCTGCCGCGTCGCGCCTGTGCAGGAGTCTGTCGAGATCAGCACCGCTTTGCCCATAGAAGTGACATCGCTTCAGCTCGACGGCTGGAAGGTACAATCAATTAGCGCTGGAGGCGTACACTCCGCCGCCATCCTCACTCGCCAGCCAGAGTAACGAGGGGGCACAGAGACTCACGCGGTGTTCCGCCGCAGGTTCAGTAATTCTTTGAAGAGAAGGAGGACGGGTGAAGTGCCACCGGTGCCCGACGCCGTAAGGAGGTGGATGGAAGCCGGGATGTTCTCTTTTGTTTTCCCTGGGGGGTTATTTGGTTCTAGAACCGTTTCGCGCGTGGTCTATAGTCCGCGATGGGTTCATGAGAGAGAGGCGAGGCGCTTTTTGGTGCGGTATGCCCGTTGATAGGGCGCGGTTTTTGGGGCGTAGATAGACGCTGTTTCGCGACACAGAGGGCGGCATCGGTAACACGAGGGTGTGGGCGTAAAAACTGTACAGGTAGTGATCGCTGGTTGCATTGCTCTCAGCACTACCGTGCGTGCTGCTCCTGCTTTTCCCGGCCATGAGCATTGCAACAAGCGTCGCGGCTGTGGCTACTTTACGGTGGGAGTATCTGGAAAGTGCAGGTAGCGCCCCCCCCTGGCACTTCTTCTACAGTTCTTGAATTAAGCTTTCGCATGCATGCATGCATGCATACGTGCCAAGACCACGACCTATCTATGTAAAGCTCCCGTGGGTTACCTTCGATGGGGTTGGTTGGGGGGTGGGGGACGTATTCGTTTGTTGCTTGCCTTAGCTATTTGATCAATGACCACGCAATCCTTTCGACACGGAGCATGGGATTGGTTGGGGGGGTAGTTCATCCTAAGCGGTCTGTACGGCAGATAGATGCTTGGTTTTTCGAGAAAGAACCCAGTGGGTCGACTGGAGAGCGTTGGCTATAGATAAAGATACGTCCCGGCATAGGGGTGAGGATGGGGGAAGGACAAGGTCGCTTTCTTTATTAACTGCGTGTTTTTTTTAATAGTGTGTGGATGTAGCTTATCTCAAGCGATCGGGCTTATTGAGACTGCTGTGACTTGATGATAAGTGGTAGCGTAGCGACCAAACATTATGTAAGTTGCTGTCTTATCTGCGGTCTAGTTGGGAGGGCCATATTAACAAGTGATCAGAACGCACGATGGACCGAAAAAGCATGCATTTCCCTATCTTTACGCACCACAGTTGGATCTCATTACTATTACTAGGACATGCTCCTCCTCACTATTAACAGTGGGAGTGCGCGGATATACCGCTGGTATCATGCTTCGCGCGTGTCGCAGACCATGTTACACTTTTGGTAGCAAGTACATGCACTCTCTCCTATCAGCGCCGCCCGGGCTGCATAGTAGTGTGACCGATGCTGTACTATAATCAAGTCAGTTTTTTTCGACATATTTCCCCTCTCTGATACGGGAGAGATTAAGACCCCGTACCACACCAGTATGGACTACTTACGACAGTACTGTATTCATAGTGCTACTGCTGTGGATGTAAGTAGAAATCTGCGGTACTGAAGTTGGGTTGGATGTTTGACGGCAAGCCCGCCTTGCGACGGAATTCTTCTGTGAAGCGTTAATTCTTGTCGGTTTCGTGTGGACCTCTACAGTACTACCGGTACAAAATACCAGGTACCAGATAATAGTCAAGGCTCCAAGAGGTGTAAAACAAAGGCAGTGTTGCTGCAAGCTCTGACAAAGAACGTTCGCGCGAACGTTTCTTGTTTTTTGAGACGCAGGCCGCATAAAACGCGATTTTTGTTGTTCGTTCGCCATCTCACGAGAGTTGCCCTTCGATGTATTATACCAGGAATATATATGTTATGAGCCCGAACGGAATCAGAAAAGGCGCCTTTTGACTCGTTCGATGCACCAATAATCTGTTGTGGTGTCGCCCTGGGAAAACCCGAGTCTTGCTCTCACGATCACATCCATATTATGTCACATCTAACATCTAAATATGATACCATACGAACTACTGCTGCATCTATGTTGGTCCATACAGCCGAAATATATTATGATGCCCTGATCGGTGTCAAAAAGCGGCGTGCCCCGGAGATCAATCCTGACGAGATTGGGTGATCGAGTTCCCATGTATATCAAATAAATATACCTTCTAACGAACATATTGGCATGTGTACCGTAAAGCCGTAATGTACACTCCCTCGTAGCCTTGTTCGTGAGATAAACGGCGTCGCAGGTGCAGTCCATCGTGTGTAGATATGATACGAGTGACTATACCACCAGTTGACCAGGTCCTGGTGGTGCTAAATGGCATTCTTCGAGGACATAGCTCGGACTACAGGTATATTCCTCTCGTTGATACATCGTTCGCCGATTCACAGTCGGTTGCTGGGCAATTGGTATGTTGGTGATATCGTTGTGGATACAATAGTCTCTGTAGTACGTACCCGGTACTCGAATATGCCTGGTAGAATATAGATACACAAAGATTTCTAGCTGTTATTACTGTACTGATAAATGCGTGGATACAATATGACTGAAAAAACACTGGATACGTTGTTTACTGGATACCACAACCGAAAGATCTTGAGAAAAAAAGATACCTCTGGTACGCTTTGCTATGGTTGGTCAGCGGCTGAAACGGTTTTTTTTTTTTTGGGCCCAGTATGTCGAGTGTCGACATGCTGAGGCCGCGCCGTCGCGAGCCTTTATCATTCCTCTTCCCCAATGCAACCAAGCCCCGCGGCGACCATGCAGCTGCAGCTGCTCTTGGTCGCGGTTTGTCCCACATTGCTCGTGGCAGCGAAGCTGCCTCCGGCTCATGGTGTCGAACTCAAAGCACTCGCCGGCTTCGTGAGGCGTGCTGGAGAGCATGCAAATAACGACCGAGATCGGCATCGCCTAAGCTTACGGCATCTTGAGTCGATGTGGCACACGAGCCTCGGAAAGGAGGTGGGTAGGATGAGTTGTGGCGCCGACGAGGTAGACAAAGACCATGAATCGCATTTGGTGGAGTTAGGGCTGTGGAAGGACCTACTCGCGTTCCTGTTTCGGGTGTTCCATATTTGACCCGTACTGTATATACGTCGGCAAATCTGTCCGTCGAGCCTCCGGCTGTGCTTTTATCATGCTATCGCCGATCTCGGACGTACTATTACTGTAGTTGTCCGTGCGTCGATTTCGTACTCTTGCTGTCGTCGTAGAGGTGTTTGGTTCGCATTGACGCAGCAGTCTCCACGTTGTTTTGAGCGCTGTGCGTTGCGATGATGCGGACCAAGACCCGTCTCGGGGCGGTGGAAAAATTATTTTGAGCCGCACAAGCCCCGACATGCTCGTATCATATTTTTCCCAAAAATACCAAAGAGGACACCCGACCACTTGCATACTCTGCGCTCATGTACGTAAGATACGTAAAATCTCACCCCGTACTGTTGTACGACGGGGCTGGCATTTAACCCTACAACTTCTACTGTACCTATTCCGTACTGACAGTTATACAGACAGCCGTGTACACCAGAGAAGAGGAGAGGAGTCGTTTGGTTCAGGTATTTATTTAGTCGGAAAAGTTTCCACCTGGAAGTGGCGTGCCCTCGCCCCTGCTAACATGTTCGAACTCTACTATTACGGGGGTCCACAGTTAATAGGACCTACGGTATACATAAAAAACTATATATTTATCTATTTTTACTAACAATATTTGGTCCTATTTACTATGGTCCCCCGTAATATTACGGGGGACCGTAGTAAATAGGCCCTCCTGTAAAGAACAAAACCTATACATTTACCTATTTTTACTAACAATATTTGGTCCTATTTACTATGGTCCCCCATGATATTAATAGCTGTATCAGTAGCACCCACAGTGGGCCTGAGCGGTGGGGCAGAGATCGTTACTGCCGTGTGCGTTGGTGCTGGATTCGTCGGGTCGCACCCCTTGAGTTACATCTGAGGTCCACTGCTTAACAACCAAATATTACAGCAGTAGTCGACCCCGGATGGTGCATTTGTTTGAAGCAGATACGCACCAAAATAAATTCTCCATAAGTCAGTCGGCTGACATATGGAGACGTGATTGTGGTGCACTTGTACTTTATTATAGCGCAGGGTTGTTCTGCTGTACTATTGGTGGTGGTGCACCAGGTATGTAGCCGTACATACTATAGATATCAGATAAATACAACACTACAAGTCGCTCGAACAACCTCGAGCCCCCTTGCTCCCTCGCTCTTTCTGTTCGTATAAAACAGCTCGAAAATTCTTCCTCAGAGCGCGAGGATGTATTTCATGCAGCCGTCGACTCGGAATGGGAGTTACTAGCTTCCCGAGACGACGGTGGTAGCAGTTCCCCGGAGAGGGGGGGGCTGTCATCGTTGCGCTCTCCATTTTTGGTGTGCACCGATCGCCACCCGGACGCAATCCTAGCTCTGGAGGAGGTGGCCCATCGAACACGAACTCAGTTGGCGTACTCTCGAGGAGACACGGCATGCCTACTGGCCGGGCTTCGCTTGGATGACGTCGAAACGTTGCGAGAATCGGAAGGTGTGCATATCGTCGAACCCTTGCCGCACCCGGCTAAGCTCTCGCGCAACCTGCACGCCAGACTCGAGTCTTTCGACGAGGGAGGGGACGGCTCGGAGGGTGCCAGCAAGGCACACAAGGCAGGCAAGGCGAGCAAGACAAGCAGCGCCGTGCCGGCGGAGGTCGCCTCTGCTCTTAAGGCGCAGCACGGAGAGGCAGGAGCCACCCATACACGTGCAGGTCAAGCGCAGCCGTTGCCTCGCAAAGTTCGCTTCAACCATGGAGAAGGTCTCCCTAGCGGCCTCGACGTGTCTCTCACCCCCGGGCACGTGGGGATTAGACTTGGCGGAAGAGTGGACAGAGCACCTCGCCAGCTTCGATTCTACAGCCTGCCTTTGGAACGACCATTTGCGCGAACGGTTCCTTTGGACCCGGTCCGCTGTGTATACTTTGGAGGGGACTGTATCGAGCGAAGACGGAAAGGGGCAGAGCCAGGGCGAAGACAACGAGGTCACAAGGGCGCAACAAAACACCCTGGTTAAGGCCCACGGCCTGACCCACGTGGGTAACCTCTGGGAGCAGACCGTCGAACACAGCAGCAAGGATGGAGCGTGCGACTTCGGACGTCTGCGTGCTTCGTCTGAGGAAGCTCAAGACGTCGCGGAAGGGCGCAACGGGAGCAATTCACTACCACGACACCGAAGCAGGGCGCAGAGGGGTGGCTCGAGAAGTGGGAAGGTTCACGACAGGGTAGTGATACAGGGCGCCGACTCGTTGGGAAATACGGCTGAGGATAACGCCCACTGTCTATTGACCGTGCTGGCGTACCTTGCGACGCGACCAGAGGTGGCCTACGTAGACGACTATCCTGAGGTGGTCCCGTTTAATGTCGAGGCCGCGTGGGTCACGCAAAGCGGAAAGGAGTCTACGTATTCGGTGTGGGACCAAGGGATTGACGGACGCACAGAGGTGAGTCAAAGCGTTTTGTGTCCGCACGTTTATCATTTTTTGACCCGCACATTTTACGAAATTGTAGCTACTACAGCCCAATCCAGGGGAGGAATTTTGCGCACGCGATAAGTTTAGTGCCCGCATTGGTCTCGCGAGCGACATTAGTTTGGTATGCGAGCAACCTTTCTATCCTTCGTAGGAGGTATGACGGACAACACATGCCGATAAAGTTTATCGCACGGATGGCAAGCGGTGCCTACCTCTGCCGTTGTGTTGCACAGGCAGGACCTCGGTACCTATAGAATACGTTTTTGTCTCATCTCGGAAGGCATAATTTTAGTCACACTTCGACAATCGCAACAAGAGCACGTAGCTCGCCGAGAAAGCTCCAATCGAATACCCCGTCATCACAACCAGCAATCAGCACGTGAAGACGTACTATAGTGAGCCGAGGTTTCTCCCATACGAAAGTTCAACGACAAAGGACATACCACTGTCCCGAAATATGGAAAAGTTATGTACAGGAATACTTCACACTTCGAACAGATCATGGCCTATCTATCTATCTATCTATATATCTATCTACAGTAGATGATTTAGTTCCTCACCTGCCGCTGTGGGAGGCTGTACAAGATCTGCCTTATAGGGCAGATCCAGCCCAGGAAATATGCGCTAGTCCGTGCAGTGTATGCGGGTCCCACCCGACAACCTGAGCTAAATCATACAAGATCGGGAATATATCTATCTGCCTTGGATGATCTGTAGATCATCAAATGGGAATGATCTGTGTGACCTGTACATGATCTGTCAGAAGTGTGAAATATTTCATCTCAAAGATCCTCATATTTCGGGTCAGAGGGGTATTTCGTACAGTCGCAAACGATAAACTACACAAACATTGACCGAAAGGGCGACGACGAAATGCCTCGCGCGGCTAGTGGTTGGTGGGAACTGCATGATCTTGCGCCCCCCTCGACAAACCACCACGGCTATATCGCTCGTCTACCACGGTCGGCATGCCATACCGTTTCGTCAGACTGCAAGCAAGTCTTGACGTTGGTGCACCTTCACCCGCTATTTGTCCTCCTCTTCCTCCCTTCGTCGACGATGAAAACGCCTCCAGATTATCGCGATGGCGGATTCCGGTCTAGACCAAAATTCTTGCTTCTTCCGGGGAGACTCTGATGAAGAGAACATCGAGTGCTCGAGTTACACGAGCCCCGTGTACGACCTCACCAAGCGCAAGGTGAGCGCTGGCCAGCTAGATAACCTGGTGCGTGTAGACGAGTAGTTTAGTTCAAGAGATGGGTGTTTCATTGATGTCGTACTTTTGCAAAAGCGGAAAAGCACTCGCTTCCATAAACCGCACGACCGAGAAGGATACATATTGTAGTGGTGAGCAAGCGATCAGGTGGCACCTACTCTGTGCCTAAACAAGGAAAATCACATGACAGATATTTGGCATGTGTTTTCGGCCCAAATGGATGTTGAAGGTGTTGTACAATACGTACGCTCTGCGGTTATAACCACTTCCCCTGGGGGGGGGGGGGGGGGGGGGGGGATGTTATCGCTCGCAGCTTGTAGCGTGACGAATGAATCGACTATCTACACCAGGCGGAATTGGCAACGGTCTACCGCAACGGTGGAGGCTTTGCGGCATTGATGTTGTCGCCACAATCACTCGGCTCCGGTATATATGGC
This sequence comes from Macrocystis pyrifera, assembly GCA_031763025.1. NCBI lineage: Eukaryota > Phaeophyceae > Laminariales > Laminariaceae > Macrocystis > Macrocystis pyrifera. The sequence goes on along the minus strand of JASSKH010000033.1, from coordinate 810,465 downwards.
GTCGGCAGCAAGAAAAGCACGCCGCACTCGTTCGCTGTCGTTGTCCTTGCTCTGCAACTCACACGTCAACCTGGTGTGAAGGCACTGATGCTTTGGGTGTCATCGTCCACGGCATCCCCGATGGTTGACTAACAGCGTCACATGACCGACCTGCAATGTTCTTCCACCGGTTTTCAGATATCAAATCAGCGCATCGCCCACCCTTTCCATACTATTATTATAAATACGACGGCAATGGTGACCTTTTTTGTTGGCTGTAGTAGATAACCTACGAGCTTACTCAGTCACCGCTGTCTTTGCAGGCTACTACGGGGGATCATTTTAAATAGGACCTACGTTACACACAAAAACATATATATTGCGCTATTTTTACTAACTGTATTTGGTCCTATTTACTATGGTCCCCCGCAACAGTGTAGTAGGATGTCCCTTGTAACCAACAAAAACGCTATCGCGCCCAACTCACATTTGAACTTGAAAAATGTATCCCAGTCAAGCAGTCAGCGCTGTCTAGGTGGGCTATTGTTGTAAGTTCTCCCTTGTCACAAAAGAAAAACGTTATGCCTTCGACTACTAAAACATGTGCATTTCAAAAACTGTCCTCGTCAGATCGTGCAGTATGTGGGTTTTGTTGATTGCGTGGACAACGAGAACGGCCACGGAACACACGTCGGAGGGAGCGCTGCGGGGGCGTTGAGTAACACTTCCCCGGGAGAACACTTTGGCGACGGGGTAAGCTGAGCCGGGGCCCGGGCGGTTCGAAGAAAGGCGGGGGGGGGGAGGGCGTACTGATTTCTTGCTCGCCATAGCTCTTTGGCCATCGACCACGCATGCATCCTTTTCGAGACGGACCACCGTTCCTACTCCAAAGAGGTACACCTCCAACATTCGGGCGCGAGGAAGGGGGGATGGGGGGGTCAGGCACCCCCTCTACCCTTTTACCGTGGGATATCGTAAATGCAGAATCCAACGTGAACGTGTCCGCAATACTATTATTAGTACACGTAAAACACAATACCAGGGTACTCTGTAAGTGTTGGGTGTCGTCTCGATTTTTTCGAAGTATCGACACATCGACATACAGTACAGCAGTATATATGTATCGGACTGTCGAGAGATGGATTCATCTAAAAACGCACCGATCAAGCACAACTACTGCTACTAGAGCGAGGGAAAGCAGAGGGGCTTGTGGGAGTTGATTTCAAGCGCTCGATAGACTGCGCTCAGTAGACTCTCCTGCAAGGTTGGCGGAAGACACTATTAAAAGTGGCCAAACTTGTAATTTTTCTATGTATGGATGCCGTGAGACTGAGTATCTTGCGCACGGGGGTTAGCTGCCTTGCACATGGATATTTTGCATAAGCACCACGCATACCCCTGCGGAGAAAGTATGCCAATTTCTGGCAGCACATCCCCGCGAGGTTCTCTGCGGAGCGAGGAAGTTAGACAGCCGACTTCTGCTTGCGCGTTCCGATCAACCCGGATGCGTGTTCTCGCCTGACCGAGTTATCAAAGAACCAGCGCAATCTGGCCTTCTCTGTCAGCGTTGCGCTCACCCTATTACGGGGGACCATAGCAAATAGGACCAACTATTGTTAGTACAATTAGGTATACATACATGTTTTTGTGTGTACCGTAGGTCCTATTTACTATGACCCCCGTAATAATCCAACATACGCAACGACATAGACAAACAGTAGTACCACCTCGCGGTCGTTGCCGTACCGTATAGGTTCACGAATGAGGAATAACCTACTATTAATACAGCAACAAACAGTAAGAACATACGATCAATTTTTGGGGAGGACGCCGAGAAAATTGGACTGAGCGATCGGCCAGCGGTCGGGCTCAGCGGCGAGCGCTGCACTAAACCTTCACCTGGCATGAAATAATAGTCTACGCTCAAGATTATTTCAAGGATGCTGTCACTGCAAGGTTCTAAGCCTTGTGTTTCTCATATGGGGTGTTTCTTGTTGACGGATCCATGTTGTATCCTTATTAATAGGTGGGTCCATACTGTAGCCCTATCAATAGGTGGGTCCATACTGTAGCCCTATCAATAGGTGGGTCCATACTGTAGCCCTATCAATAGGTGGGTCCATACTATAGCCCTATCAATAGGTGGGTCCATACTGTAGCCCTGTAGGGGCATGCAAACAAATACCACTTCGTAAGGACCGTTTGGGTATTAATAGTAATATCTAAACGGTGCTTATATAGCCGTCCAGAACAGGCATCATTTTTACTGCCAGTAGCAGTCGATCCTGGCATCGGGTTAGGTACTGTAGAATCCGGCTATTACGGGGGACCATAGCAAATAGGACCAAATATTGTTAGTAAAAATAGGTAAATATATATAGTTTTTTTGATGTATACCATAGGTCTTATTAACTATGGACCCCCGTAATAGCGTGTGTTGGCGTGATAAATGATGCCAAAATGCGATTTTGGCGGGGGCGGCATTTATTTTTTCCGTCGTGCTTTATACCCCGCCATTTTTTAACGCATCCGCCTGCACACATGCGATTAAGTGATTCCAGTTCCTTTTCCAACCGCAACGCTCTCGTGCTCCCGTGGCCCGTGGCGTCCACCTTTCTCAGTACACTAGAGCTTTGCCAGTTCTTCGACACTATGGTTGACACACGCTATGTACGAAGAGGTATACCCTCAACCATTGTTGATTGAGTTAGGGTCAGGGTTATAGTTGTACTTGTCTCGGTACACAGTAACCCTCTCAGCCTTAGTGCCGAACAAGCGGTAGTAAATCGTCCCCCGTTCTTCTGCAATCTGGGACCCATTCCATGCAAGTATCAAATCACTTTTTTGCATTTGTTCGTGTGCTGGGCGTCAACCGTCTTGTCCGCCTGAAACGGCGGATCAAACAGAGCGGCTTCCGTGCGAAGCTGGCGGTTTTCGACTTCGGAAACGACGATGGAAACTTGGTCACTCCCTCCAACCTCAAGGCAAGAAAGGCTGTCCTCTTGGCACCGATTGCTTGCTGATCGCCCGGACAGTATACGGATTTCTCCAGTTCGTTGCTGAGTGATTTTTTCGCTCTTCCCTTGTTTTTTTTTTTCTTTTTGCTGGGAAGGGTTTTGAGTGATTTGACGTAGAAGGTCATGCTGCACGTTTCCGACGTCCAACAGTAGTAACTTTGATATGTGTCGTAAAACCTTGCTGTGTTCCCTCTGAATATAGCACTCAACTGCTACATACAGCAGTGTTCATTCACCTATAGTAGGAAAGAGAGACCGATTCAGACCCTGCCACCACTACCGTCTACGTAGTTGCATATTCTTGATGAGTTTGCAGCATTGCAGCTGTCGAAACCAACGGCGGTAGTTTTCCCGGTAACCCGCGCGCGCGGCAACACTATGGACCATAGCCAGCGCTCCTGCGCCCACTCGGAGGAGGCCTTATTACTAAAGCTACAGAGCCGTGTGTCTCGTTTCTGGCGTCTGCTGCCTAGAGGCAGGCGTGTTTCCGCCCGTAAAAATGTGTATTCAAGAAGAGTGCCGTTGTTACGGCCAAGCTGATAGTCACAGACGCCCTCTATACAGCGGCATATAAAACAGAGTCGCACGGCTTTGCCGCCAACGGCCAGGAAAGAGCATGTGAATAAATTAGTGTTCATGTTGAGCGCAACTGCTTCGTATGTTACAATAGTAAAGAAAACAAATACCACCGTATTAATCGATCGACGACAACGCTAATCCTCGCGCTATTCCGACGGAATAAAAAAAACTCTACAATTTACGTTCCATCAGACTCAGATGCTGGACCCACCGTACGATATTGGCGCCCGCGTCAGCACCAACAGCTGGGGGGCAGTGCGGACTACCTACACGTCACTGGACAGACAGGTGGACGATTTCGCGTACAACCAGCCCGACATGGCGATAATCGTGGCGGCCGGCAACTGTGGAGACGCGATCTCGCAATGCTTTTACCAGGTCTGATGCTACCCACAGAAATGAAACGGCTGGTGTTGGCGGCGGCGTGTCTGCCCCTGTAACGAGCGGCTTAGTTGAGTGTCATGCATCGTTTATGTGAGCCCATGCAGAGTAGTCCCTGCCTGCACCTAGCAGTGAAAAGCGCGCGATCGTTTCATTTTCGCTAGAAAACCCGCGCAGCGTAGCCCACCGCAACGGGCGGTATAGTTCGTGACGTGCAATCATTTTCGCGAGCCCATGCCCGGTAGCCACATTACGGATACACGACGATGGGGGAAATGGAGTGACAAACCAAGCTTTCACAGTAGCAGGAGAACAAAATGAACCAAGCTACGCAGAAGACAAAGACATACATAGCAGATGGCGCGCCTGGCGTTTTATTTCTCCGTTATGTATCCGGAGCTCACCACTTTGGTTATATATTGTGTGCTGTATCTACTTGAATACGTCAGGACGAAAACGACTAGAAGGACCGATGGCCAAACAACTACTGTACACAACCTGAGTGATACGCTGGTCACGCGTTGTGGTGCACTTCTTCGTGAAGGGTGTGCATAGGACAAAATGCAGCTACCTACCCTGATAGCCACGGCTCCCCCATTATAGTACCTTCAACCATGGTCATTCGATCCATCGTTCGTGGGTAGGCAGACTGTTGCCAGGCTTGCTCGCTTTTGCGCGAAGCTGCCCAAAAGCGTGCCTGGTCATGGCATGCACCACAGCCTACCCAAGGTGCCTTAACCTTGCACAAGTATTTGCCATTGCCTCAACCTGCAGCAAGTAATGGGGTTACAATTAGAGGTTCCATTTTTGAGCATTAGTCACGGACGGGGCTGCCTCAACAATTGCAGCTGAGGGACTACGCAACTATTGCAGGTTTGCATCAGATACCTGTATATATTGCATATTACGGGGGGGCATATTAAATAGAACCCACGGTACACACAAAAAAAATTATATTTCGCTATTTCTATTACCAATATATGGTCCTATTTACTACGGTCCCCCGTAATGGTATTATTTACAAGTCCAGTTGCTTGGATATCGGCCTTAGCTTACAATGTCTATCAACAGCCCGTCGTCGAGAGGTTTCGAGGTATTGAGTTCAAGCGAGAAGCCTCAGAAAAGCTGCTGTAGATGCTATCCCTACCATCAACACCCCTACACCGTACCCACTATTATAAAGCTGTGTATCCATCATATCGATCGCCTTTGATTCCATTTGGTGCTTGCGGTGAGTACACGCGCTGACTGATCTTTCCAAGCTCGGGCCGTTCGTTGTTGCATCTCCCCTTGGACACCAACAACATCAACATGGCCTTGACAGCAAATATTTTCGACTCCAGCATGAACAACTTATCGCCCTCTATCAGTAGTGGCTCAACATACAACGGCTCAGGGACACCAAACCACCCCGCAAGGAGATAAGCAGCTATTTAGCCGACTTTCCCGATATACAATACGTTGTCGGAGTGCGTGCACGGCCATCCAGGTATTGTTCTTATTGTGCGTGTCTTGAAAGCGGTCTTCGCTCGGCGCTGATCTTCCGCCCGCAGGGTGCAGACATCTACGGCGCTGGGTCGATTCTCTCGCCGGCCCTGGCGAAGAACGTCATTACCGTGGGAGCCAGCGAAGCGAGTCCCAGCTCAGCGGGTTTGGCCGATGATCTGAACGAGGTTTGTCGACGTCGGGGTGGCGCGCCAATGAGCCGAGCCATTCGTGACTCGTGACTCCTAGCACATGAAGAGAGCGAGCGCGGAAGCGCGAGAGAGGTGTTGGGGCCGTGGGAGAGCTGTGGTCGATGCCGGCAATTTAGAGCAGGGATAGCTTTTTCGACGCCGAGGTTTTTTCGATGCCGACAGACTCGCCGGTAGGGATGCCTTTGCTTTCGATGCCGCCGTTTCTGTTGGAAATAATACGCACGCCGGTAGAAAGCCTTTGGAACAACTAAATTCGCCCACGTCGCGCTAATGAACAGCTTTTCTTGAAACGAGAACGATGGATGCCGTTCGTTGCGGATCCACCTGGGAACCGAATCGATCAATGGGAAGCAATATCCAACGCGTGGTGGTTTGTGCCCCCAGCTAGATCCATGCTAATTATCCCCCCACACATGCCCGCACTGCTGCACTGCACTCGCCATCTTGCGCGCCCTGTCTTCTGGTGCACAAGATAGCATATTTCTCGTCACAAGGACCAACAGTAGACGACAACCGAATCAAGCCTGACGTTGTCGCGCCCGGGTACCACCTCTTTTCCGCGTCGGTGAGATCACCAGTCAGTGTTGGCGGCTGCTGTCTGAGCTTGTTAATGCCCCGATGTACCGAGGTTTTCGGAGCGTACCTGGTACGTAGACGTGGAAGATCCGTTTGCACGGGTTATGTTCCCGCTACGATGCGGCTGCTTTTTGCGGGGTGCGTGCCTAAGCTCCAAAATGCTGTATCCTTGTCTAGCGCGTAAGGCATAGGCTAAAGGATCTGATGATATGAGGCCCGGGCGCAGTCCTTTGCAGCAGCAAGCTCTCGATGTGACAAGACAAAACGACAGGAACTACCGACCTGTGGGCGTCAAACCGCACCTCATTCCGATCATTTTAGAGTTGAGCAAGGCCGAGGACCCGGCACCACGATATACGCAACACACACGTCTCTTCGTGAGGGTACGCGGTTGGTTAACCTTATACCAGTAACCCAACAGACACCTTCGCCTCCCCCTCTCCTTGACCCCCCGTTTGCTCTCTCGTCCAACTTTTGTAAAAGAAAAAAATGTGCCAAACCCCGGCCTCGACCCTAACTCAAACGCTAACCCAGACTGTACACCATTCAGCGCAAGTCGACAAGCGTTGTGAGCACTGTACCCACAACTGCACTAACCACGCGATGAAAATGTTGGGCCGTATCCGGGGTATAACATTGTAGCGTTATCATTCCGTGACCAAAGGTCAAAACGCCATTGATGGCAAAAAATGCGGCGCTAGACAAAGCCAGAGGTACGCCACCAATACCATAGATGATGCACCTGTAGTACAATGACCGATTACCATCCCCCGTGCACCCCCCCCCCCCCTTGACTTTGTCGTCATACCGTAACGCTTTCCTGAAAAGGCGAAACCCGACGACGGTGAGACGTGCGAGATCGGGCCCATGGCGGGCACGAGCATGGCGACGCCTATAGTGGCCGGGACTGCCGCGATGGTCAGGCAGTACTTCATTCAGGCGAGTATTGCGTGTTCAATTCCCCATCGCGCAGCGTGATAGCCTCTTTTTTACGCGCGCATGTCTGCTTTTGCCTGTCTGCAGCTCTCTTGAGCATGTATATATATAGATACGTTTGCGCGACAGGCGATTTCGACGCTTTTATCGCACACCTGAACAGCACGGTCGGTGCGCGGCTCATGTATGTCTTTGCTCGCCTGTAGCTCTCGAAAATGCCTTCGTGCGAAAGGCAGTGCCGACACTCGGAACACACGCGGGCACAGCACACCCTATTCCCTTGTAAAGCCGTGGTCGACCTGGAGAGGGCGGCCATACGTTCGACAAAAAGGGATAATTACGCTGTCGCCAACATGGCAAGAAGCACTGCCAACAGAAACCTATATTAGCGTGCATCCATACCGCTATCCTCCCACCGCGAGATGAGAAACGCCCGACGAGACAAGGCGACCAAGGACTCTCCTGTCCAAGCGCCACCCAAAATGAAAGTATGCGGATATTACGTGGCTGAATCAATCAATAATTTTGATCCAACATTCCCCCATAGGGAACGAAAGGAAAGCTTATGTAGTAGTCAGGATTTCACTGCAACCCAGACAGTTTTCCTCTCTTCCATCGCCACGAAAAGAAAGTTCGATGAGAGGGTAAACGCACCGATTCCATCTAGCCTTCCCCCCCGACCCCGCCCCTCCCAATCCTGATCCTGTGACACGATCCGCGCAGGGCTGGTATCCAAGCGGCATCCCTACCCCGTCGGACGTGTTCAACCCTTCCAACGCCCTTGTCAAGGCCACGATCATTGCTTCTGGGACGGACATGGCCTCCTATGACGGCTCGTCTGGGTCCACGGTAAGTCGGCAACTGTAGCCGAAACGAATCTCCTAACCACGGTCGATTGGCTGTCGGTGGGGTAGGCGAAGGAGGGTAATCAAACAACGGTTCACAGCTCGGATATATAGATCAGGCAGATCATGATCAATCTATCTGATCTGTCTAGAGTAGATGATCTAGGTCCTTATAGGGCAGATACAACCCTAGGAAACATGTCCTAGACCATGCAGAGTATACGGACCCTACCCGACAGCATGAGCTAGACCGCACAGATCCGGAATATATGTATCTGCTTTGAAAGGTCTGGATCATGCATGAAGTGGGAATGATCTGTAGATGACCTGTAGGTGATCTGTCCGAGATGTGCAGTTTGTTTGGTTCGGGGAGAAACATCCTCCATGCAGGTGGAGTAGGTCAAGATGTTAAACCGGAAGTAGGCAGGCAATGGAGTTGGGCGACATCCGCAGGTTTCCTGTTTTTTGTTTCGTGCGGTTTTCTTTTTAAAAAAACATATTTTGGGAATGTTTATGAGTGATCAAGGGTGAAGCTCCACTATGCTGCACACTGTCCAACGACAAACAAAATAGCGTCAGAAAGTACATGTTGTGATTGGTGGAGGTGCGGTTCTCTCTCTCCTATACGTACGTGCGATGCGTCCATTGTATGTATCGAAAAGTGGCAGGTTATGGTTCTAAAGGGATCACTGATTTTTGATCAATTATAAATATTCGGTTTGTTGCCACCCGACAACGTGTTGTTGATAGTGTGATGAGCTTCAACGTTGACCACTCACAGACATTATTACCAGAAAGAAGAATAAGAAAAACCCGTTCTTGAGGGAAACCACAACAAAAAAAACTAGGCACGAAGTCCAACTCCCTTCTGTACGTACCTACTTCCGACGATTGTTGTGTTCAGGGAGGACAACTCACTACACCGATATATGCCTCGAGTTGGAGCGCATAGGATTCGTGTATGCAGCCTTCATATCGTGTCGTGCAGGTTGTGCGCAGTGAACAGCTTCCCCTTTGGCTCCCTCGCTGCAGGCCGCGGGTATCACATTTCCAGATATCTAGACGTGTTATTACCTCGCGCTTCCCAAGGTAACGCTGTCGACACCCGGCTGTGATAAAAACGCTCGGCGCGAGTCTTCGCCGTATTTGCGCTTGTAGAACGCAACCGCCTTTGATCCCTACCCAGAAAGTGAGAGGGGGTATTAACGAACCCATTTGAGACTTGAAATCGCTCCGTAAAGGAGAAAACGTGTGTTGAAGGCATGCCTAAAAGGCGGAAAAAACGCACAAGACAACGACAAGTACAGCATCAGCCAAGACGAAGCAGCTATACTCCGAGGAGCGTAGTAATGAGAACCAAATATGATGTGTAAACATTGGGGTATACATGCTTCAGGGGTACATCGTAGGTTCTGATCACTATGTTATGATGCATAGTTGTGGGGCATTTTTGTCCGACCTGCAACGGAAGAAGATGATGTACGGCACGCGCACGCAGAGGCAGCATGAAGATATTTGCACTACTGTCTGTTGCAGGCGCTTCCTATTTAGAAGCTTGAAAAACATATCGCACTTGCCGATTTTTTGGTTTTTGGCCGTTATGCCTGGGTCCCCGATTTTTTCAACTCTCACCCCGACCAGAGCTCTTCACTGGGTCATGGGGTTACCTGACCCGACCCGACCCGACCCGACCCGACCCGACCCGACCCGACCCGACCCGACCCGACTCGACCCGACCCGCGAGTTTTTGAACGTCTCCTGAACCGACCCGCGGGTCGGGTCATGACCCGTGAACAGCTCTGCATGTTTCGATCTTTCCTTTCCTCAGAAAAGGTGCGGTTATCAAGAGGTCTAGCGTCACTTGATACGCAGTAATGTAAAATGCACGCCATCACGCGCTGCCCCCGCCGCCCTCCCCCCCTCTCCGTCTAACAATACCCTTCATGGCGGTTTCGTCTTCTGGCAGACCCTTGGCGCCGCGCCGGACGGCCTTCAGGGGTTCGGGCGCGTGCTCCTAGACTCGGTGCTGAATATGCACGGGTCCGTCGATCTTTTCGTCGAAGATGCCATAGACATGACCCATGGAGCCGTACACAGCTACGTGCTGGAAATGGATGACATTTCTTCGTCAGCGTATGATGGGGATATGAAGGTGAGAGGGAGGCTAATCATGCCCAGAGTCTCATAAGAAAAACGATGAAAATATCGACGAGCCCTGGGAATGCTGAACCATGCTGAACCAACCCTAGGTGCGATGACAAAGGAGTCATGTACCGGGAGGAGGGGGGGAGAGAGGGACGACACCTGTGACGACGGCTTATCGTCCAGAAAGCAGCTGAGGGTAACTAAGACCTCCTACGAGTTTAGCTGGAAAGTAAAAGATAAAAGTGATGATGAAAGTAAACATGTAACAAACTATTGCTACGAGTGGCGCAGTTGTTTTCCTGCGATGCATACCCACTGAAGGCAGCGGGCAATACGTACCTACTGAACTAGGCACGCGCCACCTTGACGCGATAGGAACAGCATCACTTTGATGTGGTAAAGAGGTCCGACGTCCGTGAGAATTTTCGTGGTGATGCTACATACTGGTGTGAGACGCGTATTCGAATCTGCACTTCAACCAAACTCTTCCTCCTCGCATCACACGATACACATGTTTCCTCCTGCTTCGCTCCTGAGACGTGCTGTCGTCTTTGACGGATCACCCCCTGCCCTGAGTGTCACGGTCAAACAAGCGAAGACGGTAAATCACACGAGCGATCGCGGAGAGGTCGACGATCGCGGTGTGGGATTAAGAAACACTCTTAAGATTAATTGGAGCCCGGAGTATTAAGTTTTCGTAGGTTGGGGTTACCCGTGTGTCGACAAGAAAGACGTTTGCACACCCTGACACGAGGGGCATGAGAACATGACGACCCCCCTCAACCGATACATGTAGCAAGAAAGTTAAATATTGCGATGTGTCCTCCAGAGGCAATCAAGCAATGTTGAGGGGTATGTCGGGACACATCATGGGACACCCCCACAGACACGCGCATGCACACAAGAGGAAGACGATGAAGCCTTCCATATAATGTCAACCAGCCTGGAGATAGTACGTACCCCATACGATCGAAGCGGAGAACACGGTCGAGCGCTTGCCTAGCACCCCCTCGGTTTTCAGCTGCCGGGTGCGCTTGGTGAAGGTGTTACCTACTGAGTTATGTACCGGGGCAATAAAAGCGATCGAATTACCCAGCCTAGGGTGACCTTTACAACATCATTTTACCCTTGAGAACGGCGGGATATTTGGGACATACATATCGGTTGACGCAGATCTCTCGTCTACGGTCGTGCGTGCCTACTCAAAACTCGAACGTTACAGGGTTTTCAACGCTGGGCCGGGAAAAAATCCTTATTGTAACAACTTGGCAAAAAAAAAAATACGCGACAACGATATATGCCTACTATCGCATACTAACACCTGTACAAATTGGGGTCCGTTAATGCCGGTAAATGTTGCGATTCTCCCCCCCCCCCCTGCTCTGTCTCGAAAGCGATGCGTAGTCAATGGTCAAATGACCAAGGCAAGCAGCGAACGAGTACGCCCCCCCCCCCCCCCTGCTCTGCCTGGTCGGTAAAAGCCCGACTTTGTGCCGTACCGGAATTGTGGGGACGCAAGGATCTATGGTCGTACGACCACGGCCATGCATGACATGAGTACCCCCCCCCCCCGATGCTCCGTCTCGAAACGGATGCGCGGTCAATGATCAAATGACGAAGGCAAACAAATGAGTAGCCCCCCCCCCCCCCCCCCCGCCGCGTGGCTTTCCTTGTCGAGAAAAGGTGACCATGGTCTGGATGGAGCCGGCAGGATTCACCTCATCTGTCGCCCCCGTTTTCAACGACCTCGACCTCCAAGTCGTGGCTTACGACGGGAGCACGGAGACGATCTTCTACCCGAACAATTTAGCGGCCAAAGATCCGGACAACACAGTCGAGATGGTCCGAATCCCTGACGTCGACCTCTACGAGTGGTTCAACGTGAGGGCCATGTCCCTTCCCACTAGCTTGTTGTTTGTATATGTGTATCGTTTCCCTCGGATGTGGACTTGAAATTAACGCGTGAGTTAGGGTCGATCTTAACGAGGACTGCTTTTCAGGTTTTTTTCAGTTTTTTTTTCAGTATTTTCGGTATTTTTTGGTTTACCGAATTTTCGGGAAAATCCTGAAAAACACTGAAAAATACTCCTCTTTAAGATCGATCCTTAGTGTAAAAGTTGGTACGAAAATAAAGTTCGTGTTAACAGTTGGTATCAAAATTGGTACCAGATATGAATAAAATTAGTACCAGGTAGGAAAATTAAAAATAGTGTGAATATCGTTGGTATAAACGTAAGTATGAATAGTACCTGAAATGAAAAAAATATGACAGTAAAATTAAAACAATACGCACAAGAAATAGTATAAATAAAATTGGCATGGAAGTTGGTATGAAAATATTGTCGTCTCTCAGACAAAAACACCTACTCTATTTGCAACATGTGGCACGCCACATTTCGTACGTCCACACCGTGTTGGGATGGGGCTATTAATAACTGCAGAATGTACCATTGCTCCCGATAAAGCGATGTCTGTATAGCTGTAGCCTTAAGGGAGGTTCCGGCACACAAAAACGAAAACGAAATCGAGACCGTTGCGCGTGTGTTCTGAAACCGCAGAAGAGATGATTGCGTGGGGTGCAACCGTATTGCCAACGGATGCAATCTCGATCGTCGAGGTAGGTAGCCCATGAAGATGTCACGTATTGTATTGAAAGTATGATAATCGTGCGACACGAGTAACATCGGGCCTGGGCGATCGCGCGCAGGCTGCCGCAGTCATTTTTTTTATCGAAACAGACAAACAACCACCCTCGTCTTTATCCACAAGCCCCCCATCCCCCATACCTATCATGATTTCGGCGTTAAAATCACGTTCCTCGACACGCATTGAAGTGGGCACACAAGCCAAGCCCTGCAACATCGCGTCAACGTCTGTGTCGTCTGCTCGTGCTTTTCAACGATGTTCACAAAAAAAGTGCGGCGTGGCATTTCGCTCTTGAACATGTTCTGCCTGCCTCGATTCCGCCGTCCACCGTCGTCATTTTTGTGGTTCGATGAAACTGCAAACACAGGTGACAGTCACTGGCGCGAGCGTGACCACGACAAGCTTGCCGTACTACGCCCTGGTCGTCACGGGGGGGGTCGCGGGCGACTACTCTCCGACATCATCGACTGGGAGATCCTGGTAAGAATGAGTGAGATCCTGGTAAGAAAGAGTGAGATCTTGGTAAGATCCTGGTAAGAAATAGTGAGATCTTGATAAGATCCTGGTAAGAAAGAATGAGATCTTGGTAAGAATGAGTGAGATCCTGGTAAGAATGAGTGAGATCCTGGTAAGAATGAGTGAGATCCTGGTAAGAAAGAGTGAGATCCTGGTAAGAAATTGAGATATTGGTAAGAAAGAGTGAGATCCTTGGTAAGATCCTGGTAAGAAAGAGTGAGATCTTGGTAAGATCCTGGTAAGAAAGAATGACATCTTGGCAAGAATGAGTGAGATCCTGGTAAGAATGAGTGAGATCCTGGTAAGAATGAGTGAGATCCTGGTAAGAAAGAGTGAGATCCTGGTAAGAAAGTGAGATATTGGTAAGAAATAGTGAGATCCTTGGTAAGATCCTGGTAAGAAATAGTGAGATCTTGGTAAGATCCTGGTAAGAAAGAATGAGATCTTGGTATGAATGAGTGAGATCCTGGTAAGAATGAGTGAGATCCTGGTAAGGATGAGTGAGATCCTGGTAAGAATGAGTGAGTAAGAAAGAGTGAGATCTTGGTAAGATCCTGGTAAGAAATAGTGAGATCTTGGTAAGATCCTGGTAAGAAAGAATGAGATCTTGGCAAGAATGAGTGAGATCCTGGTAAGAATGAGTGAGATCCTGGTAAGAATGAGTGAGAACCTGGTAAGAAAGTGAGATATTGGTAAGAAAGAGTGAGATCCTTGGTAAGATCCTGGTAAGAAATAGTGAGATCTTGGTAAGATCCTGGTAAGAAAGAGTGAGATCTTGGTATGAATGAGTGAGATCCTGGTAAGAATGAGTGAGATCCTGGTAAGAAAGAGTGAGATCTTGGTAAGATCCTGGTAAGAAATAGTGAGATCTTGGTAAGATCCTGGCAAGAAAGAATGAGATCTTGGTAAGAAAGAGTGAGATCCTGGTAAGAAAGAGTGAGATCCTGATAAGAAAGTGAGATATTGGTAAAAGAAAGAGTGAGATCCTGGTAAGAGTGAGTGAGATCCTGGTAAGAAAGAGTGATATCTTGGTAAGAATGAGTGAGATCCTGGTAAGAAAGAGTGATATCTTGGTAAGAAAGAGTGAGATCTTGGTAAGAAAGAGTGAGATCCTGGTAAGAATGAGTGAGATAGATCCTGGTAAGAAAGAGTGAGATCTTGGTAAGAATGAGTGAGATCCTGGTAAGAAAGAGTGAGATCCTGGTAAGAAAGTGAGATATTGGTAAAAGAAAGAGTGAGATCCTGGTAAGATTGAGTGAGATCCTGGTAAGAAAGAGTGATATCTTGGTAAGAATGAGTGAGATCCTGGTAAGAAAGAGTGATATCTTGGTAAGAAAGAGTGACATCTTGGTAAGAAAGAGTGAGATCCTGGTAAGAATGAGTAAGATCCTGGTAAGAATGAGTGAGATCCTGGTAAGAAATAGTGAGATCCTGGCAAGAATGAGTGATATCTTGGTGAGAAAGAGTGAGATCTTGGTAAAAATAATAATGAGTGAGATCTTGGTAAGAAAGAGTAGGATCTTGATAAGACTGGGATGCGACAGTGAGATCCTGGTGAAAGTTGAGAGTTTTTTCACCCCGAGCCAGTGGAGCCACTACACCTGCAGAAGCCTTGCGTGGGGCCCTCTCCTCGCCACGCACTGCAATGGTATCTACAGTAGGAGCACACTATCATAAGCATGAGGGTGTTCTGTAAGCGTACCAGCATTGTAAAGAAGAAGGAGCCTGAGAGGTTCGAACGCACGGCACACCCCTTGTTGGCTGTACAGCACTAGCCACGAGCCCACGGAGGCACGTTGCTTCCTCGCTTCGCGCGAACACTATTCCCCTCCGTTTATGATAAGCTGCGGTTTTTCCGACATCGGAGGGTGTTTTTCAACCTTACTCTTCCCCCTCGCGTTATGAAGGTTCGTTCGGTGGGAAATGACGGTGGAAGGAGTGCCCGTGGCGGAGGCCGCAACTGCAGCCTTTGAGGATGGCCTGGCGGAGGCTATATCGTCAGAAACTGGCGACTATACCACTGACAACTCCACCGTATTGGTGAGAATAATCAGTTTTGCCAGACGACGCCTGCCACGGCACAGATGCACCTACTCTTCCGAGGCTCATTTCTCACTTGAGGGACTCTGTACAATTACTAATATTAGCACTATTTCTACTATTGGTACTATTACTGTAGTATATACCTCACCCAAAAAATTGAACTCTGAGAAAAATTGTAAACAATCCCATGCCCGACGCTTTCTATAAAACGAACAGTATTGAAAGGCCGTTTGACAAGTGTCTCCTGGTTAGCGGTTTCCGTTGATTCAGTGGGCGTTTTTCCTCCGGGGATGTTCCATTGGTTGTTCCTTGTTGGGGGTTTCCATGTTGTCACCAGGATTTTTTCCTACGGGTATGGACCGTGCGTGCCCCCTGGTTTGGGTTGTTCCTCTGTCGAGGGGCCCCATGAGTTTTGGTCATATAGAGCTCACCCCTATCATACTACCATCTACAAGTAGGTGTCCAACAGGCCATTCATTGAAAAGCTTTTCCAGTAGGCTGTTGATATATTTGTCCAATAGGGTATTGTATAGACTTGTCCTATAGTCTATTGATAGACGTGCCCAATAGTCCATTGATGTACTTGTCCAAGAGGCGATTGGATATACTTGTCCAATAGTCCTTTGATATAGTTGTCCCATAGGCTATTGATATGCGTGTCCGATACGTAGGCTATTGATATACTTGTCCAATACCTAGGCTATTGATACACTTGTCCAATGGGCTATTAATGTACTTTTCCAACAGGTGTCCTTTAGTGGTTTCCCTGGATTTTCTTCTCCTCTCTGTCGTAGCTGTCTTGCGTATGAGTGATCGACCTAACTATGTGCCGGCATGAATATGGCACGAATATCTCTGTTGGATGGCAGACACGAAAAATTATCGTTGTTATCAAGTTTACCAAATCAGTGTGAAGCACGAGGCTCAGCGCTGATCACTCAAAACATTCCCAGAAATAAGAAGAGAAAACGTGATACTACACAAAACATTACAACCTTTGCTGACACCAGAGAAGCCATGCGTACATATTGCTCGCCGATTTTTCTCTTCGCCACCAGTGGTAGAGGTTCGAAGGGTTAATCGAAGCCAAGCGAGCTCCTAACACCTCTGGCGCGAAAGGCTAAAAAACAAGTCTAGCCTTGTTGCTGTCTTTTTTTCTCGGTGCAACACGTGTATGCCGAAACAAATGTCCGTGTAGTCTTGAACACCGCTGGCAAAAAAGCCCCTCATTGTGGTGTTCTGACTATTTATGCTTTTGTCGCGACGAAGAGAGATTGGTGGCACGAGCTGCTGGGGGCAAGCATACACGATAAGAGAGAGGACACCCTTCCAACGCCGTCGATGCCTCACTGCACCGTAACCGCCGCTGGCCTAAATATCTCTTCACGTATGTAGAGGGTTCCCGAACGAGCAATCGAGACCCACTTGATTGCAGATCTATGCGGACGAACGGCGTTTGCAAACCGGTAGCGGGCGGGGTTCTTGCGGCCAAGGATCGAGTTGTGGGGGCAATGCTGTCGGGAATTGGCGATGGCTATGTGACATTATTATCAACACCAGAAAAAATTCGGGCAGTTCAACCCGCGACAAGCAGATAGCTCTCAATGAGTCGCTAATCTTACTGCAGCTTGAACGCTGCTGGAAGAACCAGTAAAGCTCGAACATCGCGAGAAACGGTGAGCATGTCAGAGACCGCTTCCAGGACGATTAGGCACATGGAGCGACAGCTTTGTCTCGCATTTGCGTCCAAATGCGTACGTACGGTATCTATAGTACCGCAGTAAAACCACCAGCTCCTTCTGCTATATAACTGGATATTCAGAGTCTAGCACCCACCCGTATGTTTACTGAACCCATATTTCTGTGTTTTCTCGTAAAGTTGTAGGTTAGTGACTCCCCTGGACGCTACCAGCTACCAGAATCATGCTTTTATCTTATACCAGGCAGCATGCGTCCCAAGGCACCTCGACAGATTGATCCATGCATGACGTGAGCTACGAGTAGACCGGATTAACTAATTTTGACAAAAAGAGGGAGGCGATATAAAAGCTGTTGCTTGTCGTCGCAGCCTCATCGATTCCGTGCTCTACAAGGGGATCCGTGACAACAAGTCGACGCATACTATACTACAGTATTTTCGACCCAAGCGTTTAAAAAAATCTCGAGGAAAACTCGGGTCGAAGGTCCAATGATGATACGCGGCCTTTCCTTGAGTCTAATGATGATACGCGAGGCAAGGACCCACGGAAAATTTAGTACGTGGTCCGCGAAACACGTCGCCTGTGCCATAAACCCGGACATAACAAAAAGCTGTGGCCGCGTGCCCGACTGCCAAACAAAATCAGTGGCGAGTCAAACGCTCATCCCAACCAAAGACCTCGGTTGACGGCAGTAGACTTCGCCACATATTCTTCACGATGGTTGAAGCACACCAATGCTCACCAAAGGTTGGTGGGATATGATTGGCCTAGGGTTGGGATTAAAGTTATCTATAATCGTATCGTACACAGTGGTGACCCTTAACCAAAGTGTTGAACAACTGTTAAGCCCTCCTCGTTGATGGAGCACTACCATAGTTTTATCTCTTTTAGTTTAAAAGAGTTTTTTCGTCGCCTTTAAGGTATAGATTTGACCCGTCCTACGCCTCCTTAGGTTTAACATACTATTTTTAGTGTGGGGAGTTCCTAGACGGCTTTTATTTGGTCAAGGAGGGCAAGACTACCGCCAACCACTGCATCATCGTTTTAATTCCAGTCTCTTTTACGTAAAAAAATGGTCAGGTCAAGATCGATCGATCGGAGGTGGACATGACAGACGACGCCGACACACGAGAATGCCACCGTTTCCGATAACGACAGCACAGTAACCGTCGAGATCGCGGTAGGCTCAGAGACGGACGGTTACGCAGTCCTCACGTACATTCTCTCCGTCGTGGAGGGATCATCGGCGGCTTCTTCTTCTGGAGGTCGTGTGGGCCTAACGGAGGCGCTAAACGCCGCCCTCGAAAGCCGGACCACCACTGGCTGCATCTGCGTCGCGGTGTCATCCGCTTACGACTGCTCGGCATGCGAGGAGGGCGCCCAATTTTCGGCGGTGGGCTCCGTTAAAACGGTTCAGGGCGGATACGACCTTCTTTCGGCGGGAAATTCGGGCCATTCGCCTGTGTCCGCTCTTGAGTCCGTCGAATCAGAGGGGGATGATGACGCCTTCTGGAACGACTTCGCCGGGGGCAAGCAAATTCAGGGAATAATACGCACCGACACGTACGGACAATTAGCAGCAGTGGTGGTAGCCATTGTCGTGATGACCTGCCTGAGCGGGTACGCGTTACGCTGGTGTCCCGATTCGGCGAAAGGTGCGTCCTCAGCGGCGGGCGCCTCGCAGGCAAGGGGCTCGTCGGACTCGGCATCGAGTCCGATGGGCGTCACCGATCGAAAGCGACAGCAGGCACAAGCGTTGATGAAACGGAATGCGGAGAGTAGGGCTTCGCCGTTTACTCCAAGGCCGACTCCAGCACGCGGAAGTGGACCTTGAGGCTTGGATAATTGGGGTAGCAGCGTATGGACGCGCTGCTGCTTGTTGTTGTGGTGTCACCGTCGTGGTTTGCGGAAGCTGGAGGGAATTCCCTCTGGAACATTCTCTTTGTATACCGGGAGAACGCTTCAATTTCGGTCGACTGGAAGAAAATTGTCGACACCGTTGACGACGTATTTCTTGTGTTTTGTCTTATGTTGAAGCGAACGAAATGCGCCATTAACGAGGTCAGTGTAGCAAAGAACGCAGTCAGAGGGGGGGGGGGGGGGGGGGGGGGGGGGTCGCGTATACGTTGGCATTTAGCCGTTGCGGCATACAAAACGAAATAGGTGCTATGTATGTGTAGGATACCCGGCGGCACTCCGCTTGGCGACCGAGGCGCAATAAGAGACATCCCAAGCGCCGATCGTTCAATGCTTTTTAGCTGCCAAGCTTAGTGCCACCCGACGACGTCTGAGCAATCGTTTGGCTCACTTTCCCACGTGAGAATAGCAAAACCATTATTTGCTGCGGATGGTCGTGAGGACAGAAATCGACGTCAATCGACGCGGGGTACGTCTCCTGTAACCAGAGCGGGGTGCTTGACCATACATCGAAACACCCCGCAACAAGCTTGGCGTGAGCAGTCGCCACGGGTATCAAAACACCTGGTACAAGAGTGCTCAAGTTTTCTCGATTTTCGGAAGGCCCATCGCTGATCGAGTGAGCGAATGTCAATGAACAAGCAGGACGGCCGAATGGAAATCGCGATTATTGCGCTCACGGGCTCTTTACTCGAGGGACCGTCGAGTCGACTACTGCTGCTGTATCCTTCCTGCCGTGTCCGGCCTTATCAGGTCCGTTTGCGTTTCCTACCCAAGGCAAAAGCCGAAGCCTGTCACCTCGCCACCGTCCGCGTTGAAAAAAAGTGCCGATTGTATACAGCAGCCCGAGCTATCGGTGTGTTGAGAGGAGGGGTGATAGGGGATGTGTTGTCCGAAGGGCGACGGAAGGAGCTGCATGATACGCGTGCGGCATGATGACATTTGATTTTTGCACGCTCCCGCTATTACAGGGGGGCATAGTACTATAACAGTAATACATAGGCATCAGCACGCACGATAGACCCCGAAAAAACGTGTATCTCCCTACCTTCACACACCATATTTGGTTCTGATTACCAGGTACTACGTACTCGTACGAGTATACCCCCGTAGCACAGTAGAAGGTTGACCAGACCGCACTTGTGTCGCTGTATAGGCCGGTATGCTAGCAATCAAGTCGAAAGGGTTAGACGGGAAGGCCGCATGTATGTACTGTCGACCCGATCTATGGTGGTACCGGTTGTACTCGCCATGCACTGCTGTAGTTTCTCAGCTACTCTCTCCTGCGGTATCATGAACGTAGGGAAAACGGCTCCCACTACCAGTATTCATCTTCGCTGGAGGGTTTTTCTTCAGAAATAAAACGATTTCGCCTTGTATGATAAAACACTCCAATACACTAGGATCATGTTGGTGGTATCCTCATAGGGCGGACTAATTTCGTCTTTCAATTTCCGCGTTTTGAGTAAAACTACGATGGACAGACACCCTGGGCTTAAATCGACAGCGTAGGGAGCTCTGTAAGCTTATTTCCCTGTTTGGCGATGCCCCTCTGGATCTTGCCCTGATACAAAAGCCTACGTTTTCGACTTTATAGTATCCAGAGGGGAAAAGCATCGATCAATAAAAGTTACTATTACGGGGGACCATAGTAAATAGGACC
Source organism: Macrocystis pyrifera (assembly GCA_031763025.1). Classification (NCBI taxonomy): domain Eukaryota; class Phaeophyceae; order Laminariales; family Laminariaceae; genus Macrocystis; species Macrocystis pyrifera. The sequence goes on along the minus strand of JASSKH010000033.1, from coordinate 789,825 downwards.
TACGGTACACACGAAAACCTATATATTTCCCTATTTTTACTATAATAATAATTGGTCCTATTTACTATGGCCCCTCGTAATACTAAATTAAATACGGACACGGCTGGACTTTGCGTTTAACAAAACCCTATAAATAGGTAGACCTAAGGAAGTACATCGACGCGAGTCGACGAGAGAAGAAAGGGGTAAATCCTTCTCGCGCGTCAAAAACGCCTGCCAAGGCAAGTACGGTAATGGGGAGGGGGGAGAAGAGTCTGGTAGAATACGTGACTCCCGCATCTGAGTTATACGGCTGGCCATTATAGGAGGAAGCAGGAGCAAAGAAGGGCAAACATGATGAATGGGACGGGAAAAATAAGGAAGAAACAAAAAAAAACAACGGCCACGCGAGAAGCCCGGGCGGCTGCTGCTGCTGCTGCTGCTGCAGCTGAGGTAGGTAGGTCGGTGTCCGATTTATATTTTGCGAGATGTCTACACGACACGCGCAGCGTGCGTTTCTACAGGCCCTGCCTCGCGCTCACACTGCTATTTCACACGTCGCACAGAGGTCATCGATTCCCACGTCATGGTCTACTGTAGATCCTTCGAGGAAGATCTGTTCCCAATCTTGTATGATCTATTAATAGCTCGTGTTGCGGAGTGGGAGAGCCGATAAATGATCTGTTATGATCTATTAATATTAAATAGCACAATTCCTGAGTTGGATCTGTAACAATGTTGTTATGTATCCCCTCTCCCCTGTTGCGGCATTATTGTTTGTAGCAATCGTCCCCTCATCATACATATGGCAGGCGTTGTCGCCTGCTTAAAATTTCTGATGAGCGCCTCGCCCCTTCGTTCAGAAGACGTCTGGCGAGGCAAACCGCAACTATTACAAGAGCTTGTACCATCCTCATCTCAAGCACCTCCTCGTGTAAGTGACCAGAGCAGAGCCAAAGGCATCAACCTGCTAGCAGTAGTCGGTACCTCGGTCCATACTGCCTCACACTTAACACTGGCGTCGTCGACTAGACGCTTTTTTTGGTATCTGTTCGAGGTCTGATTTTTTTTTCCCGCCGACAATCTGGCTTTTCGCTCTTCTTCTAGTCTGTTTTTTTTTCGGCTTCTTGCTGTTTATTTGATGTCTTCTCCTTTTGGCGATTGCGTTCGAGAGTATGATATCCGCCGCTTCCCCAACGCGTCGCGCGGTGAGACTGATGCAACAGCCGCTATAGGTTCACGCGCTGTTGGTCCGCGCGACGCAGGGGATTTTTCGTATTCTCTCGGTCTGGCCTGTTTTTTTGCTTGTTGACAACTCGAGCACCTGTGTCACTACTACTAATTTTTGCCGTGCCACAGCCCCTCTGTCACTGCTTGCCACAGGTAGACCCTCGTTCCTTTCGCCCATGCTTGTCGTTGATTCGACTCTGCAGCCCGCTGCCAGGCCGGACACAGCGACAAGCGCGCTGGCCCCAGAACGGCACTCCGGGCAGCCGGTTCCGTTCTGGGCGCAGCAGGATATGCGAATCGCCAACAATGGTTGACGGCAAAATGGACATACAAGGCCCTACTAGGGGGGTTAGGGGGGTTGCGGGGCAGGCTTTGGACCAAGAAACGAGGATGAAGGAGTTGCGATTTATCGTACATCCGGGGGGTAAGGGGGGTCGGGGTTAGACTCTATTGATATCGTGTACAGTGTGTAAGGGATGCATCCTGTCTGGACTTACTTGATTCTCGCAGAGAGGGTGTTTTGTTGGGGACACCTACTCGTACAGACAGTAAGAGCTGCGCAAAAAGAGAACACAGTACAGTTTGCTATGACGAGGAATTGATAATGGATACCACTTGAAAAAAAGCGGACAGGAATTGATGATATATACTTCGACAAAAACCGAACTTTTTAAGGGGGGGGGGGGGGGGTTGTACTCGATAGGAGAGATGTACTCGATCTCATGCATGGCCATAGTCGTATGACCATAGACCCTCGCATCCCTACAATGCCGGGACGGAGCATGTCGGGTTTTCACCGACCAGGCAGACATTGCTTGCACCAAGCGCGAAGCGCCGTGAGGTGTCCGGCGAGTCGCATGAAGGGTGAGCTGCATCCTACTAAGAACCGCTTGTGAGGCGGACTTCCATATGGATGACAGCTTCAATGAGTTAGTTTAATTTCCGGTGTGGCCACTTCCAGAGACAGCAATGGAAGTACTATGTAACTGCCTCTTGGGTGCCGTACCTTGAACACTACGTGATACGATCAATTCCCTTGTGCAGAGTAAAGGTTCTTTACTTCGCCCAAATTATCTAGCTAGACGACCAGCTGTGGGCGACCGCCAAAAAAAAAAAAAAAAAAAAACGGTACCCTGGATGTCTAGCTCACGTAGCAAGCGGCATGTTTTACAGTGTCGTTGCCAACCGACGCCAACCAAACCCATATATAATATATGGGGGGGGGGGGGGGTATAATCCAAGCGCAAACCGAGGGTCGCCGCAAAAGAGGATCACCCGACTCATCCGAGCGGAGCAAATTCAAATCGCAAACCGTGGTTGGTGAATCGACGTTTCTCTCAAGGAGTGACGGATTCCGGCGCAGAAGAGAATTTCCAAGCTCTTCCGAGCGAGGCAGATTCAATTCGGAAACCGTGGTTCGTCGCCGAAAAGAATCACAAAGCTTTTTCGAGCGAGGCAGATTCCAGTCGCAAACCGTGGTTGGTATCGACGTCTCTCTCAAGAAGTGACGGATTCCGGCGCAGAAGAGAATGTCCAAGCTCTTCCGAGCGAGGCAGATTCAATTCGGAAACCGTGGTTCGTAGCTGAAAAGAATCACAAAGCTCTTTCGAGCGAGGCAGATTCAAGTCGCAAACCGTGGTTGGTGGATCGACGTCTCTCTCGAGGAGTGACGGATTCCGGCGCAGAAGAGAATGTCCAAGCTGTGATAGAGTACCTGGGTTGGTAGTCAATGGACCAACCATCAGTAGGGGCCGTTAAATATTATTGTTCCAGTCGGGTCGTACCCCGTTTACCATTTGATATCTGTAGATACGCAGGCTATTATTGTTCCAGTCGGGTCGTACCCTGTTTACCATTTGATATCTGTTGACACGCAGGTTAGTATATCTGTAGACACGCAGACTGGTATACCTGTAGAATCTGATATGCAGGTTAGTAGGTTGTACTATTGAAGCTGAGAATAACACATGTACCCTTACGGGGTGTTGTATTATTGAAGTTTAGAGTATCGTATGTTCCCTTACGGGTTATTGTACTATTGAAGCTTAGAGTAACGCATGCACCCTTACGGGGTGTTGTACTATTGGAGTTGAGGGGGCAACGCATGCACCCTTACGGGGCGTTGTACTATTGAAGTTGAGGGCAACGCATGCACTTTTACGGGACGTTGCACTATAGAAGTGAGGGTGACGCATGCACCCTTGCCAGTAGAATATAGCCGGTTGAAGCCAGAGGATTCTCCTGGCTTCAAAAAGCATGTGCTCCCCCCCCCCTCTCTCTCCTCACTCTTCTCACTTGCCCCTTTTGAGCAAAAGCCTTGCACCAATAAAACAAGAGAACTCCAAAAAGAACTAGGTCTGAGTTTGACCAAGCACAGACACTTGTGTCACACTTCTTCTGTGGATCATCATCCCGTGGAACCCTTACTGCTCTCCCACTCACGTACCACATCACACTTGGCGTCGTCGGCAGGACTCTCCCGCCTCTCTCGTAGCTTACACCGCGTGTAGCCACGACGGGTCGCATCGGGCCCTCAGTTGCCGCCTCCCCCCCCTTGGTATTCCTAGTTACGTATTGTACCACGACGAACATCCCGTTGTGCCTTCACTACTGCGTTTCCTTGACGTTCTCCATCTCTAGCACGACTGCTGCTCCTACCAGAGGCGTCTTAGCCTCATTTACGAGGTGTGGGTTGGTCTATGATGTCGTTAGTCTGTCGTTTGTTTTGAATAGCAGTATCTTCGACCCCCCTCTTTCGATTTTTCTGATGTCTTAAATAGCCATCTCTATATCGTCGTGGGATCTGCATCTACGGCTATTCAGGGTGGGCTAATGTGATAGAGTACCTGGGTTGGTAGTCAATGGACCAACCATCAGTAGGGGCCGTTAAATATTATTGTTCCAGTCGGGTCGTACCCCGTTTACCATTTGATATCTGTAGATACGCAGGCTATTATTGTTCCAGTCGGGTCGTACCCTGTTTACCATTTGATATCTGTTGACACGCAGGTTAGTATCTGTAGACACGCAGACTGGTATATACCTGTAGAATCTGACATGCAGGTTAGTAGGTTGTACTATTGAAGCTGAGAATAACACATGTACCCTTACGGGGTGTTGTACTATTGAAGTTTAGAGTATCGTATGTTCCCTTACGGGTTATTGTACTATTGAAGCTTAGAGTAACGCATGCACCCTTACGGGGTGTTGTACTATTGGAGTTGAGGGCAACGCATGCACCCTTACGGGGCGTTGTACTATTGAAGTTGAGGGCAACGCATGCACTTTTACGGGACGTTGCACTATTGAAGTGAGGGTGACGCATGCACCCTTGCCAATAGAATATAGCCGGTTGAAGCCAGAGGATTCTCCTGGCTTCAAAAAGCATGTCTCCCCCCCCCCCCCCCCCTCTCTCCTCACTCTTCTCACTTGCCCCTTTTGAGCAAAAGCCTTGCACCAATAAAACAAGAGAACTGCAAAAAGAACTAGGTCTGAGTTTGACCAAGCACAGATACTTGTGTCACACTTCTTCTGTGGATCATCATCCCGTGGAACCCTTACTGCTCTCCCACTCACGTACCACATCACAAAGCTCGTCCGAGCGAGGCAGATTCAATTCGGACACCGTGGTTCGTAGCCGAAAACAATCACAAAGCTCTTTCGAGCGAGGCAGATTCAAATCGCAAACCGTGGTTGATGGGTCGACGTCTCTCTCGAATAATACAAGAAGTGAGGATTCTGTTGTAGAAGAGAATTGCCAAGCTCTTGCGAGCGAGGCGTATTCAAATCGCAAACAGTGGTTGGCAGACCCAAGACGGATACGCCGTCTTCGGACAAGTTGCACGCCGGTACTGTGGTCGTAAATACCCGGTGAGCAGGGAATACGCGAACGACAGTCGGGGGGGGCGGCCCCGCGGCGGAACAAAAAGGAATACGTATAGGTGAACCCGACCAATCAACCCTAGGAAAAGCGCCGCATGTCGAATGTGAATCACTGTCACTTGATAAATATATGGTCGCAATGGATGACGAAGGCACTTGTGCGGGTGGAAATAATATGGTCGGCACACTGGAATTCCCCAGATTTTCGTGCTCCCGGCGGAGCAGGGATACGTATGGCAGATACCAAACGTCACGGGTAGAACGCAGGGGGATAAAATGCGCGCGTACGTCAGCGAGTGATATCAAGAGGCCGTGCTCGCTGGGCACTGGCAAAAGCTCGGGAGGCGAAAAAAAAAAAACGAGGAACTACAGACTCGTACACGTAGTCGCTACCTCGAATCGAGCGTTCTCGCTGTACGCTGCTATCGGCACGTAAGGCCCGGACCCGGCGCTAGGCACAAAACATGGAACCCGATCGGTTTATATGCTCCCTTCGACCACCGGTAGTGACAAAAAAATCGGTGACAAAAATTCGGTACTCTGTGCAACATGAAAATGACTGCTCGGCGGGTCAGGAATAAAAGCTGAGAGTCCCGCTGCCGTACCAAAAGTGTCGCTGTCTGCTGTGGCATGAAAAAAATCACTGCTGTATGACGGCACGTCTGCGGTATGACTGACGTGTAGTGCAGGAAAAACTGCACTAAAAAAATCGATATTCGGTGCAACACGAAACTGACGGGACGGCGGGTCAGGAGTAAAAGCTGAGAGTCCTGCTGCCGTATCAAAAATATCGCTGTCTGCTGTTGCATGAAAAAAATCACTGCCGTTGTACTACGGCACGTCTGCGGTTTGATTGACGTGTCGTGCACGGGAAACGGTACTAAATAAATCGATACTTGGTGCAATATGAAAATGACGGGACGGTGGGTCAGGAATAAAAGCTGAAAGTTCTGCTGCTGTATCAAAAATGTCGCTGTCTGCTGTGGCATGAAGAAAATCACAGCTATACGGCGGCACAACGGTGGCTGGCTGGACGTCTGGAGCAGGATCAACAACTCCACTATTGTTACTGCTAACAGGCGCAACCGAAAAGTCGCCATACGAGGGCATAGTGAAATCAAGTTGTTCTTCAGGCACAACAAAAAAAACTGCTAGTAGGCGGAGCTGGTGCTGGCGCACGAGCTGCGCGTCGGGCACGTCGTACATCTGGTGCGGACGAAGGTTCAGGGAGTCTCGCATCAGCCTCACAACGAACGGAACGGTCGATGTGAGACGAGTCAGGCGACAAGCAGTCGCCCGAGGGGTGCATGTTGTGTGACTGCAAAAGCGCGGCAGCGCGTCTTGTCTGTGAGCGGGTACGAGGGCCAAGCGTGGTTTCAAGGGGAACAACTGTGCCGGGCTCGGGTGCCATGAGCAGAGGGAGAGGTGAGCACGAGGACCGAATGTCCTCGGGTCCCACCTCACTAACATATAAACGCGCATCGAAACTATCCGTGTTCATAAGGGCGCTGTATGCAGGACATGGATTGGAAAAAAGGAGGGGGGCCGAGCCGATCACGAAAAAAATTACTCGGATTTTTTGCGTGACGGACATCAACTTCGCGAGATCCCAACTGGGCCCTCCCTACGAACACATGTACCAGCGATTACCTCACCGGTTCTGTGTTCGCAGTCCCTGTTACACCTCTGCCCGCTTGAACCGAAGACACGGACCCCGGCCGACGCGCCACTTCCTCCGATCCTTCCCCATCACCCACCGAAGGCGACGCACCGCACGCTAGCCCTATAGCGATCCCCGTCTCATCCACGGTCGCCGACGGCAAAGCAGTGAGGGAAACCCTCTCCCCTGCTCCGCCTGTCCGGCACGCCTCAGCCGAGCACCCAACGGATTCAGGTCCTCAGGAACCCTCTGTTGTGTCTCATCCAGCCTCGCGTGTCGCCCGGACCAACCGTGATCAAGTCTCGGTTGCGCCCGTGGCTCCGCCTCTGCTGCCTTCATCTTCACAGACGGCTCTGCCGTCCCTTCCCTCGTCGGGGCTCATTTCGTCTCGGACCCGCCGTCGCCAAGCTGCCGCTGCTGGCAAGCCTGCGACCACCGTGGACTATGGTTTCACTCGCTCGCATTCTACTCGGCCCACCGTCCCACGACGAGCCCCCACGGCGCGCAAGCCGCGCCCGCCTCGGACTACGCGCCCTTCAGAGGATTCTCCCCGGCTCTTCATCGACCCTGTCCCGACAGTGCCGATTCGACCCACCACCGATGCGGTCACACCTGCCCCGCCCTTGCTTGGCACCCCCCCCCCTCCGGAAGCTGCTGGGCGTGCCAGCGCCACAGCCGCCCTTCCCGAGACACCCTAGCAGAGGCCGAGTTCATCGAATCTGTCGAGCAATACACACATTCCGATTGGGCGCGTGAGCAACGCGCTGAGCCGGTTTGTGACGCCGCCATTCGGTATCTTCTCCTTCGCAGCCCCTCCGTCCTCCCCGACGATTTCCTCCTACACTTGGCGCCTCTCAAAGGGCCCCCGTTGTCCGAAGTGCTCTCCTTAACCGAAAAAGGACGACTTTACACAAACGACGACGGTGTTCTCCTGCTCGTGCGGAAGTTGACGCCCCTCACTCTGGCTTGTCCCGACAAGCCTGGTGGACGTGCCGCCCGTCTTTTGGACAACGAGCCCACGAGAATCTACGTCCCGCTTCTTATGCGTCCGTGGATTATGCAAGCCTGCCATGCTGGCGCCTCCTGCCACCTTGGTGTCGCTCGAACGCTCTCAATGCTCGAACGTTTCTATTGGGGGATTGGCATGAGCATCTGCACGCGGTGGTGAATCCGTCGTTGCCTCAAATGCCAGGCGCGCAAGACTTCCAGACAAACGGTACGTTGGCCCATTCTCTCCCTTCCGTTGCCATCCGGCCCTGGTGTCGCGGTGAGCGTTGACTACTTCGGTCCCCTTCCCGTCACACCTCGGGGCAACTGCTACATTCTACTCTTCATGGATAGGTTCAGCCGGCGCGCAGACATGTACGCCGTGTCGGCTGCGGAGTTCACGGCTGAAAGCACGGCCGACATCTTAGTGAATAAGCACATACCTCTTTGGGGATGTCCGGTCAGCCTTCTCTCCGACGATGGACTGCACTTCTGCTCCAAGCTGTCTCATGCCGTGTACAAACGTCTGGGAATACGCAAAATCGCCACAAGCGCCAACATCCCAACGGCAACGGCGGCGTCGAGCGTGTCAACCACACCATGGCCCAAATGCTAGCGATGGTCTGCAACGAACGACAGGACGACTGGGACACCCATTTGCCGCACGTGGAATTTGCTTACAATAATTCCATCAGCGCCGCCACCGGGTTGGCCCCCAATGAGGTGCACATGAACCGCCTCCCCCACCTTCCCCTCACCATCTTCGAACAACACTACGCCCGTGGCCACCAAAGCCTCGCCCGCGACCAACTGGAGCACTGCGACCTCGCCACCGACCGCCAACGGCGTGCGTATGCGCTGGTGCGTGAACAACACGCTATCACGGTCTCTCGCGTTGAGCGCCGTAACTCAGCTCTCTCAGACGCCCTCGCACAACGCCCTATCTACACCATCGGTAACTGGGTACGGATCTACAACACCGCTGCCACCATTCGCCAAGGGGCGAAATCTGGCACCGACGCCAAGGTTCTCAAGGCGAAACTCTCGCTCAACTGGACAGGTCCATTCAAGATATTAGCTGTCGGCCCCGCGCCTTCCGACTCGACGCCGGACGGCCGCCCTTTGGCCGCCAAGTTGCTATATTTGGACCTTCCTAACGACATGCCGGGCGCCGACGCCCACTGCCGCGTGTCGGTAGCCCTCTGCAAACATTGCACCAACCCACATGACACAACCGACCTCCCCCGATATCTCCCCGCTGGACTAACGCAATACGTCCTCAACAACCATGCCACTAAGTCCCCCCCCTTCCACCTCACCGCCGACGACGTTTCCGTGCCCATTGAGCGTTTGGAGGTCGACAAGATTTCCAGCCACTGGTCAGTGCGAGGCCGTGGCGGAGTCATCGCCGTTCTCTACGAAACCCACTGGAAAGGCCTCCTCCGGCCGTCTGGGGAACGTGAATGGGACCTCCTTCACTCTCGACAACACATCCTCAACTACTGGGCCGGCGCGCCCCTACAACTTCGACAGGCAAACAGGGCGTACCGCCGTATGCGCGTGGGTGCCGCTCAACGCGAACTCGCCCGCGACAAGGGCGCCCGTTTTCTGCCTCCTGGCTACAGTTACGTCGACCAGCAAACGTGGACTCGCCGGTTCAGCGGCACCACCTTGCCTATCGGCGCTCACTTTTGGTACAGAGGTCAAGATCATCTTTGGTGGCTCGGAAAAAATTCTGCCCACACTTCAACTCCTGGACAGTACGTCGTTCGCTTCTTGGACGACCCCGGACCGGTCAAGCTCGCGCTATCTTCTGCTCGGTATACTACGGCTGATAGAGCTGTTCGTGGCTCGTGGTGTCTACAAGTGCACCAAGGAAGCTCCCTCATGCGTGGTATTGTGCGTAACGTTGACAAGTCCCGCGGAGCCGAATTAGCAGGCTCTGCCGACTTGAATACGTCCCCGTAGTCAATTTTAGTTTTTTTTCGCATGCGTGTCTTCCGTAGTTGCCGGGGCCGGGTTTGGTATCGTGTCACTGTGTGGTTTCTTTGTTTTGCTGTGCTGTAGGTGTACTGTCTGTTTGACTTCTTACTAACTCTCTAGCCGTTTCCCTGCTTTCATTGCAGCTGGCTGCCGAGTTCGTGCACCGATTGGGCTGTCGGTTGGATTCCCTTCAGCCTCCTTGCCATTCGGTCATGCGTCTCTTGCGTTCGTTCGCGTTTCAATTCCTTCAGTCGTACCAGTTTTTCTTGTTGTTTTTCTTGTATCTCTTGGCCCCTCTTGGTTTTCCCGAGGCCATATTGGTGAGCCTTTTTATACGCATCGTACAGGTTACCCTAGGTTTAGGTCTGACTCCATTTGCCGTTCATGCGTTCCCCCTCCGCCTCCTTCAATTCCCAAGCAGGCCGAGGTGATATATTTCTTTTTTTTTTTTTTTTTTTTTTTTTTTTTTTTTTTTTTTTTTTTTTTTTTTTTTTTTTTTTTTTTTTTTTTTTTTTTTTTTTTATTTTTTTCGCGACCGTTTACATTCCGCCCTCTCCCGCGCGATATTGCAGAGTGTTATCAGGTTTAGATTGGGTAGTAGACGATTGGTTAACATTTTACGGACAACCCAACGGACCCAGACCTTAACAATAGGCCGTAACGATGTCTGCTCATTGTATGTTTCGTGTTCTAGCGTGCTCAGTGTAGGCGAAATCTCGCACGCGTCCTTTTCTGCCCTCTTTTATGGGATCGGGTCTTGACTGTCTTGGGTTCTACCATAGCGTGATTTCCTGTTTTCCGACACTGTTCTCACTATTCGAGTGAGCCCCTTCGCGCCAGCACTTGTTTCTCTTGCGTTACCCCCGCGTTCGTTTTACTTCCCGAAGCACCCCCTGCCTTCGCAGTGCGTACTGTAACGATATTTTTTTTTGTTCTTTGTGTTTGTGTTTCGCTCTCAGGTTAGCTTATGCCGCTCCTGGCTACGCGAGTTAGACCGCTTCCTCGAGTTTAAGTCCTCGATTTAGCTTCCGGGTAGTTCTAGCTTGTTTTGCCTGCTTCTTCGTACCCGTACTTTCGGACTTGTTGTCGGATTCGCAATGTCCACGTGTAATCGGCTACCGCCTTACAGGTTAGAGGTGTGGGAGTGGGTTGTGAAGTGTCGCATCTTCGATCCATTCTCCGCATTCTCCGGATTGTTTTGTTCTTTCCTGAGTTTTCCATGAATCTGCATATACGACCCTTCAGAGTGGGGTAGTGTTATGGTATCCCCTCTCCCCTGTTGTGGCGTTATATCCCCTCTCCCCTGTTGCGGCATTATGGTTTGTAGCAATCGTCCCCTCATCATACATGGCAGGCGTTGAAGCCTGCTTTTCTGATGAGCGCCTCGCCCCTTCGTTCAGAAGACATTTGGCGAGGCAAACCGCAACTAATACAAGAGCTTATACCATCCTCAAGCACCTCGTGTGAGTGACCAGAGCAGAGCCAAAGGCATCAACCTGCTAGCAGTAGTCGGTCCCTAGGTCCATGCTGCCTTACACTTAACACTGTACTGTTAATTTGCAGATCCTGCGCAACCTCTCACGACGGGAGGTGAAGACCTAGATCATCTACTGTAGATACTTACTAGATAGATAGATAGATCATGATCTCTCCGAGGTGTGGGCTATAAATATTTCAATGGACATAGCAGTGACTGTACGTAGAGAAGCGCCAACGATATGCGTTGCCCTGCTGTTCCCCAGTGTACTGCTTTCAGTGCACATGAAGGTTGGACGCCCGCTCGTGGTCATCTATTTACTATCCACGGCGTGCCCCCAAGCGGTCTATGCTCACACGTATTCATCTTCATAGATTGATAGATGCCTGGTAAGACCACTTGGCGTTAGTTTTGTCGCTGTATGACACTCGGGTCCCAAAACGGCCATACCTAGGGCTGCGAGTCGGCACGACTTAAGTCACCAACTGTTATTATGGTTATGGTCGGACCCATAGTTTCGTTTCCCGGACGTGCCGACTATCCGATTTATTGGGTTTACATATGTGTTGGAAGGAGTGATCAATGAGGGCTGCCTTCTTTTTTGGGCGGGGCTCCCTCGGCCGGGAGGGGGGGAGCTGATTTGGCTCGCTTCGTTCCCTGATTGTAATTCGGCAAGTCATCTGGCCATCGGATGGTTTCGCCAGCCGTACCTACTAATGACAGTCAGTTGGCTAACGGCACCTGCCGATTAGTGATTAGTCGTGAATCCTGCCGGGTCACAGGTCTACAGTAGTTATACTGTAACCCTTTTGAGACTTGAGAGGGAAAAAAAAAAAAAAAAATGAAAAAAAGAAGAACAACAGTGACGATTACACGATTGCAAAAGCATCAGCCACCGAGAGCAGTCCGGGCATAAGGAATTGCAGGGGGGGGGCTACGCGACACATGTACAGCATGAACATCAACATACTCGTAGTACTTGCGCGTTTTTTCTAGACGGTTGATAGCACCGCATTTTTTACTTGCCGTTTTTTTTTTTATCGCTGTGTACCCTGGTCCCAAAAGTCAATCGATAGGGGCTACACATTTTTAGCGGCAAAAATATCGGGAGGCCTTGCGCGCTATTACGGGAGGGCCTACTAATCAGAACCCGCAACGGACTAAAAAATCGCGTACCCCCCTATGATCAAACACCAAATTAGATTCTGGCTACTACGTTCCCCCGTAGTCGAGCCTCTCGCCGGCAAACACAACAATAGTTGCGCTCCCGCGGTGGTTCAACTGCCGCCAGTTCTTGCTGATTTGGAGGCGAGGCGTGGTTGATCAGGTGAATTTTGAGCTTGGCTTTCACGAGGCATGCCCTGTGGGCCAAACCCTCATGCGCACGGCCGTGCTTAGCGCAGAGTGGGAATCGGAGGGCCCGAGCCACGACGTGAGGTCATTACAATGCGTTGTGATACTATCGCTATTGTTTGTTCAAGGGATGAAAAGGTGCCTGCGCCTGGTGCCTTTTGCGCCACTATACCATTGGATGGCTCACACGACGGAATCAAGTCACAGCGACATAGCGTAGTGTGCCAGGTACGTAAGCACGAATGCTTGCAAGGCGCCATGGAAAAATGTGTGATTCTCTGCAGCACGCTGCCACTGCTCTGCTATTGCAATCTTTGATATTTCATCGCCCAGGATTTGACGCGATGCTTTGATTAGCGCTGGACTGCTCGCACTCCCAATATTTTCGTGGCGGGAGCATTAATCAGCAAACGTAACGGGAAAAAAAAACAGTCCCCACCTCTCCTAATTCCCAACCCGAGACCCTCGCGAGCAGCCTTATTACAGGACCCATGTACTGCAGGTCAAGTGGCACAACTTCGCCCACGACTAAACGGGTACGAGAGCGCGATAAGCTACGGAAAGCGCCACGGTCCTGGCTCCTGCGGGATTGAGCGCAAGGTAAAGGCTTGGACCGCTTCCACCACAAAACTATCGGGTGGTGGTATATGGCGGGGTCAAACCGCCGCGGAACGTCCGCGGTGTTCTATACATGCATCAGTGCCGCTCGCAAGGCGCAACGGGCAACGGAGCGACAACCGGTTCGCAGCACACTGCCTCTACTCTACCATGTATTGTGACAAAAGCCCCTCCCTTTGATACTTCACCGCCTATGATGAAAGTTTGGCGCATTTGCGTTGGTCTACACCAGACTTCTCTCTCGACGTCGCTGCAAATTACATCGATAAAAGCAACGGAAACAAATATATAACCAAGGGTACGCTTAGTAGCCTATCTACCCGGGTACATCCCCGGGTACATACTACTCAAGAATGACCGACATAACCAGGTTCGGCACCCAGTACAACCTCCCCAAAAAAACGCAAGTGCGAGTACATACGAGGTAGGCCACAGAAAGCGCAACCATCCTCGCCCCTCCCGAGGTGGGCACGCTGAAGAGGGAAAGTCTGACCATAGTGATACAGAGGGGCGGGTGGTGGTACTCACCAAATAAGCCGAGAAAATCCCCACCAGCACAAAAACACTCAACGCACTATAAAGAACGCCTATTTCCTCCGATCGCTCAGCGGAGCGACCCCCCCCCCCCCCCCGCGCGCCTCCACTCAAGCACGCGGTTTTCTCCCGAAACAAAAACCCGCCAAAAGCTCCAACATTCGAACAAAAGCAGCTATCGTCCACTGAGCCGCTGCAGCGCAGTGCGCCGGCGCTCATTTTTTTAGTGCCTCGCACCAAACCCGCTTGGTCTACTGCGCCGAAAATGTTTATTTTTGTCCCCGCTCTGCGCTGTCGGGGCGAGGCAGCGGCGAGTACGGTCGGTCCCGAATCGCGCGCTCAGTTTCCGTCAGCCTTCCCGCGATGCGCACCGAATCCCTGCTGAGGACGCCGACGACGATCCGCGGCAGCTGCTCGAAGGGTAACGTGGTGTGGTTGCTGGCCTTTTGCTCTTCCCCCAGCTCTTCTCGACGCTGCCCAGGCCATGTTCGTGCGAAGGGCGCGTCGCTTCCGAACAGGGAGGCGGGCGGCGGCCGGTCGACGACGACCGGCAGGAAGCGGACGCCCTTGGATTCCATGATCGCCCTCGCCGCAGCAATGTCTGTGCTAGCCTGGATGGAGGGGGGACGGGGGACGCGGTGGGGGTAATTTCGGTGGGAATAAGTGATCTAGTCGTAGCAATCATGCCTGCTAACCTCTTTAGAAATGCCTGCACCCACGCTTTCGGGGCAAACTACTTGGAATTAGTGTGGATTCATTTTAGCAGTGGTGAAGGGTTGAACGTGGAAAAGAGATGCAGTGTTTCACTTCGCCCGTCGTTTAGACGTCGCCACCCCCGATGGCTGCAGTGCGGTAGCATCGAGAGGGGGAGGGAAGGGGCATGCGAATAGTCCGGGCAAAAGCAAAATCTCGAGAAAATACTGCGAAAGCGGGATTTCACCACATCTCAAGTCATTGGCAGGACCAACGGCCCGCTGGGAAAAACCTTCGATTGGTGAACCCCTGCCGTAAGCACCATGAAGAAGAGCGTCCCACCGGTGTTCCAGGTCGCGTGACGGGAGGACAGCACTCACCAAAAACGGCGGCTTTCACGCTGTACACCGGAGAGGCTCACCTTCACCGTGAAGCAGTTCCGGCGGCAGACGCCCCCCGCTGTGAGCTCTTGCTCCCGGTCGTCCCTACCAAAGTTCGATCGTTCCCGCTCAAGAGCTAGAATGATCTCTCTGAGAGCTAGCACCCCGATCAACTGTAGGTCTCTCCTCTCCCACATGTCCTGGCGACGGTTGGTGGCCGAGCAGGCAAGGTTGGCGTGGGTGTCGAGGGGGGAGAGGGGGGAGAGGGGGGAGAGGGGGGAGAGGGATGCTGACGTCTGTCTCCAGGCAATAATTCGGAGGAGCATCAGTCGATACTTGGGGGGTCATGAGACCGTCTCCTCCCCCTAGGCTTTTCGCGTGATCGACAGTCCTATGCGATGTCAACCAGAGAACAAAAACTAAGCTTCTCGAAGCCCGCTTGCAATCAACACCACCACCAAAGAGAACGTGGCGCAGACGCAGTCTTCTATTGGAAACATCTCCGTCAGGAAACGCAGAGCCCAGTACCTGGAATGCCATCCGCCTTTCCCCAGCATATCAGCTAAATACTGCCCGCTCGGCTCTGGGACAACGCAACCGAGGAAGCAGCTGTCGGGACAGTGGACAGCGGGGAAATGCCCACCCCGATTTCGAAGCGGCCGTTGAAAAACTGTTAGCATCTAGGACACTTGAATAAAATGCGAGAAGTCTCCAACGAATCTTCCGTGTGCCCTTCTCCTGCCCCCTCTCCCCCCTCCCCTCCCCCCCCCCCACCTCCGCCAATAGCGTCTGAGCCTTCCAGCTCGAACCACCAGCCGCCACACCCTCCCCGTCGGCGGGCGTCTCGCTAGACCCCTCCACCTCTCGCGCATCTGGTCCTTCTCTGGCCGTGTCTAAACTTGAGGGTCCCACGACGATGGCGAACTCGTTTCGTGTGAGGCGGAAAGCGCGCATGGCGTCCGAAAGCAGCATGTCTGACGAGAGGGTCAAGACTCGAGGCACAAGCGCGTCTGCCACCTGTACAGCGTCAACCAATGGCATATTCGGGAAGAGTCGGGGGGGGGGGGGGGGGGGGTCGATGGAACGTGGACCGCGCGAGTCCCTACAACAAGGATCCGCAGAAGAAGCAAGAGACCCTACTTTGGAAGGAACAACAGAGAGCTATTGCTCCGGGTCGAGGCTGTCTTGACAGGTCCGACGCCTCAATCGTTCCTGCGTCAAACTTGACTCTTAACTCGTCCCGCGCGAACCGCTTTGTGTCTCCATATTAATATGCTCGTATTGTCTACGACTAGTCCGCACGGTTGGAGGCTCGGCCTCGTGCCCCCTCCCCGTGTCGCAGCCCGTTTTTATTGCCGCTCGCACCCTCTACGCTAGCCTCCCTCTATGCCCTATATAGCGACGACAGCATCTCGCGCTTCTGCTTCCACCTTTACATTATGGATTTTCGATGGGCGTCGCCCACCGCCGTGACTAACATCGAGAGCCAATGACCAGTCGATCGTCTAGTACAAGAAAGGAACTGGGGGGCGGGGGCAGAGCAGGGGAGCTCGAGTTTGGATGACTGTCAAGGGGAGGGGCGTGGGTGGGTGTCGGAAAACAAGGAGAAGGGTGGGCTCGTGGGCTCTCCTGACCTACTCTTCGGTTACATGGGGCTTTGCCGAGGGGTAACGAGAGGAATACGACATTCGGGTAGGCGTCGTCGTCTTTCCGTACATCGTTCCCCCGGCAACAGCCAGGGAGTACGGAAAGCAATGCCGCCAAGTGTCCAGGTTCTAAATAACCCAAGGCGATCAAGAAGAGCCGAGACAGCCAGCAGAGGAGAACGAGTGGGGGGCAGGGGCGGGGTTGGAGAGAGGGTGGAAATAGAGGGGGCGGGAGCGGCGGGCGCCGTAATAGCACGAGTCGAACAGATGTGTGTGTACCAGGGGGATAGGGGATGACCTGCACAGTCCGGCGGCTGCGTCGGGTGTCGCCGATTTTTCCGTACAGGGGGGAAATGCACCCGTTCCGCGTGCTATCCCCTGACAGTCACGGCGAGGGAAAAAACACGCTGCCTCTTCCCGCACAAAGGGTCATCACGTGGCGGCGTTGTGTTATCCACCCCTACCCCCCCGTGACAACGCTCGTGTCTTCTGCCCGCAGGCCGTACCGTCCACCTTCCCCGTCGACCGCTCAAAATACGCATTGCCACTATTACGAGGGACCATAGTAAATAGGACCAAATGTTGTTACTAAAAACGGGTAAACATATAGTTTTTTGTGTGTACCGTAGGTCCTATTTACTATGCCCCCCCGTAACAGTGTCATATTGCATGCGGGGAACATTGTTTTCAAGCTTTCGGGGCAACTGCAGGGCCTGCCGTTACAGAGGGGGACATAGTGACCCACACGTCCGATAGATCATTTGCATCATCTAGATTATCTAGGTCATCTAGATTATGCACAGATATATCATCTAGGTGATCCGGATCATCTACAGACAGATTATCTCGATCATCTAGATCCTAGTATGCCGTTGTGAAAAGTTGTGAATGATCTGTAAGATACAGATCCTACCCGGGAAACCTGCCCCGGATCAGGCAGATTATACGTTTCCCTCCCGGCAACATGAGCCACTGCTGCAGACCATACACAGATCATGAAATCGATCTGCGCTGAAATATCTAGATAATGCAGTGGGAATGATCTATCTGATCTGTCCGATGCGTCTAGTAATCAAAACCCACGATGGACCCAAAATCATCTATCTCCCTATGTCAACACGCCATATTTGGCTATGATCGTAGAAAATATACTACTGTGTGTTCCCCAGTAATTACCAGCACTTTTCAAGTGTACTACGTACTAATCAACTGTAGTGATCATCACCTTGTGGTCGAGATTCATGTAACCCCCCTCAGCACCCCTCCGCACCCACCTGAACTTTGCCCATGAGCTCGTCTACCTTTCCCGAAATTTTGAGGCCGATTTCAAGGCTCATATCTCTGGGCATTGCCGCGAGAGCGGAAGCTTTGGTGTCGGCGCGGCTGAACAGCTCCACCACCAGGGACGACACGCCGGCCGCCGCCATGAGGGGAAGCACGATGTCGTAGTCCTGCGCACACGCAACGCAAACAGAAAACGACACCCAGGGCGACGGTCACCTCGGAAAGTAGATTGCGCGGGGCAAGCCGCCGTTTAATAAAGCGGCTGTATCGTATATCGAAACCATAAGAGTTTATTCCCCTCTCCAAGTATATATTAGTATTGTAAATGAAGTATAGTAAATGACAGGAGTCCACCCGCGAAAACATATTTCTATCGTATCCGAAGTATATATATATAAACGGTAGCAGTCCGCTCGGCCACCGTCAACACAATTTTGTGTTGTATGTCTAAACAACCCAATCGCTAAAATATCGTTGTTTTGCGTATCTACACCATACGAGTCAATCCGTCGAAGTATCTGTGGTTCGTGGATAGGCACGTCTCTGCCAGCCCACGCGGGGGGGTCTTGGCCAGGCGAACACAAGGCTTGCCCCCTGTCCCAGCGCCCGAAGAAAACGTAGACACATCCGCGGCCTACGAGTAGGTTTCGGCTGCGGTGTTGGTTTCTGCGAGGCGTGTTTGCCTCATAGGGGAAGCATCTACAGTAGTTTGCCTTGTAGGGTAGCACCTATCTTTTCTGAGGGGTCTCGCTTGAATATAGTACAGGAGCTCTGTACAGTGGTGTATCCATTGGAAGACCACCCCGTGACAAGCCACTTTACGTGGTCTTATCTCCGTTTTGGCCTCATTTTTGACTACAAAGAACTGAAAAAAAGGACCCCATACTAATGCCGAGTATGTTTTTTTCTCGCGACAAGCCGGTTCACCTGGTCTTATCTTTACTACGGCCTTAAACTGGATAGCCTTTTCTAAAAAGGGTACACCACGGCACCTCGCCCAAGAACCAAATTTGACAAGCACTGTGGGCAAAGTCCCAAACACCATCTCAGGGAAGCCACTCCGTTCCAAATATGAGGAAAAATTGGATGAAATGGTAACATGAGAGAGTTGTTTCTATTTTGGGACAGAGTGGTTTGACAGGTTTCTACCCGAAACGATGATGGAAACAAATACACATCGCATCCAACCACGTTGGGGCTAGCTTCCTCAGTTGCAATGGTTGGCAAATGTTTGAGCTCAAAAGTGCAGCCCCCCTACTTGCAACTCCTACCGTACTCGCAACCTCTATCGTACACGTAACCTCTACTTGCAAACCCTACTTGTAAACCCTACCGTACATGCAAACCCTACTTGCAGACCCTACCGTACTTGCAACCCTGACTTGTAACATCTACCGCAGTTGCAACGCCTACTTGCAAACCCTTACCGTACTTGCAACCCCTACTTGCAAACCCTTACCGTACCTTCAACTCCTACCGGACCACACCTTCGTGAGCTCGAAGAGCAGTAGGGAACCCGTCAAAGGGGCCCGGTAGAGCGCCGATAGCACAGCGGCGGCGCCGACCATGGCGTACGCCGGAGACCCCGCGATGGTGAACAGGGAGCTAAGGTCGCCTGTGGGACCGCCGAGGCCGAAGGGCGCGGTGATGGGGAGCAAGAAAGTGCTAACAACGGCCAGCGACGAACCCGCCGTAGATCGGAACGCTGTGAGGGAGCCCTGGCGAGACGAGGACCAACACCGACGCACGGAGGAGGTTTTTTTTTGGGGGGGGAGAAGCGCCGGACGTTTTTATGATCGGCATGCCTCGTCAAAAACAAAACTGCTCTGCTGGAAGGGGTCGGGGGGGGGGGGGGGGGGGGGGGGGGTACTCATGTCATGCATGGCCGTAGTCGTATGCCTATAGACCCTGCATGCCTATATACAATGCCGGGACGGAGCACGTCGGGTTTTCACGGATCAGACATTGAGTGCATCAAGCGCGAAGCGCCGTGAGGTGTTGTTGGGCGAGTCGCACGAAGGGTGAGCTGCATCCTACGTACTAAGAACCGCTTGTGGGGCGGACGTTCCTGTATAGGGATACTGTACGACAGCGTCGAATTCATTGATTTTTTTTCCGGTGTGGCCACTTCCAGAGACAGCGATGGGTGCACCATGGGGGGAAAGAGCGCCTTGGAACCCACCAATGCAACTACAACAACGGCCGGGTTGCCTTGCCCTGTCTATCCGGGACGAGGCGCCCGTGGTTAGATGGAACAAAGTACATACCAGCGGACAAGACAACGCCCACCTGGAGGATGCGCTGGTACGCCGCTCCCGCTGTAGCGCCGAGGAAGAGGGCAGGAGCAAAAGTGCCACCGACAAGACCCGAGCCCAGCGCACCCGCCGTCAACAGAGCCTATCCAGTGTTCGCCAGGTGCCGGGCGTTTAGCGGTAAGAAGGAAGGGGGACGGTGGAGGCGGGGTGTGTGGTTAATTGAGGGTGTTTGTGAGTAGGTGGGAGTTGGGGGCGGAAACAGGGGAGGCGAGGAGCACGGCAGCGATTCTCAAAAGGAGGGGTGGATCGACTCGCGGGCTTGCAGCAGGGTAATATGCGCGTGGCGTCGGCACTGTGGCAGCCTCCGAGAAAATCGCTCCCCATGCCAATCTCGGGTTCAAGCCACAGCTACGGGGAGCGTGGCCGGCGTGTCCTAGGCTTGCCCTTGTGTCTGTTATGCATAGAAGCGTTCGTTTTCCTCCTACCATACGTGTCCGCACCAATCAGAACCTATTACGGGGGGCCATAGTAAATAAGAACTACGCCTAACACAAAAACCTATATGTTTCCCTATTTTTGCTAACAGTATTCGGTCCTATTTACTATGTCCCCCGTAATAGTCAAACAGCATAATTGCTGCGGCCCGAGTCGTGGGCGGAAGAGTCGCTTCTTGCTCGCCTCCATGTTTTGCCACCCATCACGCTGCAGCATCGCGGGGCTTCCGCCCAATTTCACCCATCAACTGCGTACCACACCAACGTATACCCTTGACTTGACTTTAGAACCCCATAGGTCGGCCAATCGACGAGCGCGTGGAATATTCTTATCATAAGCTCAAAACCCATCCGGCCCATAATCACAAACTGCAGGCACACCGCGCAAAAAAAAGGTGACCTCCCAACGAGCGACCGACGGTTGGCCCTTGAAAGAAACGCCGGGTGGAAGGATGGAACTCCAGCGTCACCTTTCCGACGCAAAGGAAGCACAGCAGCGACAAGCTGTAGGAGCCCGTGTTCGCAAGGAGCTTGTCCAAGGTGTCGTAGCCGAAGAAGAGCACCTGCTCCAGTCAAACGGTAAAGCCAAACGGTGCGGCACGCGGACGTTAAATCACAGCAAGGTGTCCACCCCAAGCCGTCACTAAAGGCCAACATCGAGCGGGGCGTGGGGTGCACGCCCACGCACAACCCAAAAACAAAAAGGCGCGGCGTTTAGTTTTCTGGTGGGGAGGAGACTGTCCGCATTATCGCGCGAGTATTGAGAGGCTTTTCCGCCGTGTGTACACGTACAACATTAGTTTTCAGGTACCCTTTGGGTAAGCGACCGCTGAACCTGATATAATCACGAGAGAATAACTCACGGGTGCACCTCACATGAGCTCAAGGGACAACGCCTTGCGTATTCCCCCGCCAACTAATATTTCTAAGACGTTACACCCCTCGATAATTCCGTCCAGGATGAAACACGCCTTGCATCGCATGACAAAACCGTGGCACCACATCACCCCCCCCCCCCCCCCCAGAAGCTGCTCCTGTTGATTTCGCCGCAGGCGTTGCTCTCGCCGCACGCCCGAGCACTAGCCCGTCCAGAAAAACGGCCGTAAGCCTTCCCTCCCCCGGCTCTAGTCTGTCGAAGACAAAAAATTTAGAGCTGACCCGCCCAGGACCGCTCAAAACAGGTCGTTCGCAGAGTTTTGGCCTTTCAGAGTGGGGACTACGGACGACACTACACGCGCCCGCGCAATTCTAGCCACCGAGGAGCGCATGGACCAACGCCCGATGAAGACGCGGGCATCCATTTCTGGGGGTTTCACAGCGGTTCATGAAGCTATGCCGCACCTGGGGGTAGAAAATGCCGACCAGACCCGTGACAGCCGCCATCGTGATGGGTTTCGACCACTTCGGAACTTTCTTCATCCATCTGAACCCCGGGAAGTTGCCGTCAAACACGTCTGCGCTCTGTGATGCCGATTTCGCCGGACAGCGGAAATTCCGCGACAATCACGCAAGAAGGTGGCGGAGGTGGTTGGGCGGGGGGGAGGAAGGGGTAGAGTTGGAGGGGGGGGGGGTTCTTGTACGGTAGCATGCAAATTTCAACAGAGCTTCATTAACGGCACGCTGTCCCACAGGTTGTTGAGGAAGGGGCAGAGTTGGAGGGGGGGGGGGTTCTTGTAGGCTAGCATGCAAATTTCAACAGAGCTTTATCAACGGCACTCTGTCCCACAGTTTGTTGTCATGGGGGCCTTAGATGGTACCGCAGTGTTTCTCGGGTGACACCTGGTGTCAAAAGTCAAACACAAAAAACATCACGTTCTCTTGATCATGCGACAAATCCATAACACTATCTGCGCCTCTCTCTTGCTTTCCGTTTTTACAAAGGCCGCAGCACGGCACTACCTGCGGTCACCCTGGCCCAAGAGGCTGGCGATTCAGCGTTGAGTCGCTTTCAGCACCAGAACCGGGGTGGAGAATCTGCCCCACGAACCAATGGCTGGTCACATCTACCGGCGGGGCGAGTTGGGGACCCATCAACCGCAGGGAAGAGCCGATGCCCCATCCACCCCAACACCCGGCACCATTCATATAAGCATAATATGTCTGTGTATCCATGCTAGACGTCGCCTGAAGGCTTGCGCGCCACAGCCCACCCCCGCGAGACAAATCCCCACCACCGCTGACGGTGTTCCGAGACTAAAGAGGCGGTCTCGCAGCCCTTCAACCACTGCGAAGCTTGCGTCAAATTCAGGTAACAACAACGTGTCCTCCCTAATGCTACATACAGCGAAAATTATCACACACCGATTCCAAGTGTTTGGTTCCCAAAAAAACCTCGTGCAGTCGAGAAAGAGACTATTACGGGGGTCCATAGTTAATAGGACCTACGGTATACACAAAAAAACTACATATTTGCCTATTTTTACTAACAATATTTGGTCCTATATACTATGGTCCTCCGTGATAACCCCCTTAAGCCACCGCACTGTACAAGAACATGAATCTAACTTCAATCTCAAGTAATTCATCCCCGAAATGGGACCGCAATCCTAAAGGGGGCAATACATGCGGTTGTAAAGCGGTTATACCATGGGCGCCCCCGGTTTAAGAGCGGTCTGCCACCATGCCCTGCACAGCGGGTGCGCTCGGCGGCGCCGGAACCCACCTCAACCAGCTTTCAACTCGGACACAAGTCATGCAGTGATGAACGACCATGTTTCGCTCGATTTTTCAAGGCGCAGTTTTACCCTTGCCTTGGGAGCAAGACCAAGGCGCTCTTAAGAGGGAACAAGAGCAACCCGTTGTGAAGATCCCTTGCTATGTCTTATCGCGGGGTGCCCACTAACCGGGGTACCCACTGTATAGATAGAGGGGCGGGGGTAAGCTCGTCTCGTCCCCTGACCTTCCGAGAGAAGTACTTGAACATTACCGCCACCAGCCCTGCCACGATCCCGAGGCCAAGGTATAGGGGCAGTTCTATCAGCGGCGACTCCAGATTGTACGCGGCGGGTCTCAGTGACAGCTCGTCGTGCAGGCCTATCTTCGCTATCAAAGCCGACACACCACGGCGCACAGAAGCGTGGCCGCGATGAAAGACTTGCTGTTGTAGTTCGTGTTGAATGTGTCCTGCGGAGGAGGGAGGAGGAGGAGGAGGAGGAGGAGGTTCATCGGTGTTGCGGGGGAAGGGCAAGAGAAATACCAAGGTAAGCGATCGGTGAGTCTCCAGCACGAGGATAAGGGGGGAAGACGCTGGAGGAACGCTCTACATTTCGGCGGAATCCAACAACTTCGCGTCTCGCGTTTTGCGAAAAGAAACACCGCCGAGCCGCCGGGCTTTGCCCTCAAAGACACACGGGAAAAACAGATTTTGTTCCTCGGAACGCTCTGAAAGCGGGGGCTAAGCGCTCGCAACTACGCGCAGCGCACTCCGGAGACGCAAGGTCCCCCACCCTCCACCCTGCCAATTAGACAAGACCACCGTGAAACCAACCCAATTGTCTTGTTTCCCGCAGCAACCAGTTTACCGCGTTCGGCCCATCCCATACGCAAGAAGGCAATGAACATCACCAGTCGCAAGCAACGCCACCAAACATCAGCCGTCCCCGTTGGAGTAAAGCGCATGCCTTCACGATTTCCAGTGCGAAGAAAATGCCCGCAATGGGAGCGTTGAACCCCGCCGCTACGCCCGCCGCCGCGCCAGCCCCGAGTAGCATCCTCTGCCGCTCAACGGAAAGGTTCGACATGGACGAGACGTAGCGAGACGACGCCACCCCCTAGCTCCACCGCCGGCCCCTCCGGTCCCAGCGAGTTTCCGGTTCCGAGGGTAGCAACCGCGGCGAGTGTCTTACCGAAGGTCCTGAGAGGAGAGGCAGGGCGTGGAATCTTCTCAGAGATTTCGGGGTCTGCCTTGCATTGCAGAAAAATATGTCCAGCTCTCTGATTTCAAGTTCGAGGTTGTCCGCACACCGTGGCTATATTTGTGAACCCCCCTTCGACTACTGCACACATATTTCTGCGACATAAACTACTTGGAATTAGAATTGGGTCATCTTTGCAGTTGTAAAACGGGAAGTAGAGGGGTTGAGTCAGGTCAAACTGGGCGAACCGCTAACTTTTCGCGACAGAGAAATGCATCGCAGCTTCCCACAAGCGTACATACGCAAGCTCGAGGAAACAAACGTTTATTTTCTCGGCGGTTGCAAGGTGACTGACCCCTGGCCCTCTGCCCCTACCACATCGTAGTTCTTCGCCGTAGAAACTGCCTTCCTTGCAGTATCAAAACCCGTCCGATCGTGTACCTTTCAGCGGAGAGCATGTTCAGGCCTTACTGGCTTAGAGACCGATCTAACCCCTAACCATAACCCAAACGCGAAACGCAAGCCCGGAAACCCAGGGATGGTTCCTTGACGCCACCGCAGTCGTTATTGAAATGTCGCATACGTCGTCGTGACTATCGTTTTCCTGACCTTGATGGCATCTGTAAATAAAGTATCTTCAGTTTGGCACCTGCGGTCGAGATGCCTCGCCGGCTCTCTGATGAGGCGAACCTAACCCTAAGTATTCTGCTACCGCGAAAAAGATCCCAGGCTGCTTCCAAATAGTTTGTCTGAAGTATAGCGCGTGCAGTTGCAAAAGGGATAACGTTACCTCTTAGCATCCCAGGGGACCTGCTTGTCGACTTCTTCCGTCAGCCCTCCTAGTCCTGGACCGTAAGAGTTGAGTTCCAGAGCCCGCATGATGCCAACCACGCCGACCGCTCCGAGCACAGGGATGAGGGCGACGGCGTACGCGGCCGTTCCGGCAGGGATTCGGCCGATCAAATCGCCGTAGGAAAGTTGCTTGACCGCGCCTATCATGGTCTTGAAAACGGTCACTTTTGGCAGAGTAGGCGAGGGGGACAGCCGGGAGGAGGGGGGGCAGCGGGGTTGGGTTTCCGCTGGAGAAGCAGATTCGTGGTGTATGCTGTTGCTGCGGAAGAGTCGACGGATTGTTGGCGTATTCTAACGCCTTCGCTGGTGCACTGCACAAAAAACTAAATTAAGACGTCTCCACAGCGGGAGTGCGGTCCTAAAGGAGTTACCGTGTGATACTATTCAATACTGTAAAGTGTAGCAGGTAGGTAGGATATTAGCCGTTGTGTGAAAAAATGAGGTCCAAAACCGTGAGTGAAGCCGCGCCACAGGCTAGAGAGCAATCCGAGCACCCTCAATTAGCAGCCCTGCCATAAACGACGCTCGTGCGCAGGCAGCGTACTCAGACCTCATGAGCGTTTCGCAAAACGGTGCTGGGCGGGCACCCGTTGCCAGCGGCCATCACCGGCTGCTGGAGTTTCGTCAACGGAGTTGGTCGCTGGAGTTTGGCTGCACTCCCTTCAGGCTGGCCTACTGCTGTACGAGTACAGCAGTATACCGGTTTGGTACAAATGGTCATGAGCCGCCCCATGCAAGATACGCAGGCCTTGCCATAGTATCCTTTGCCTCGGAAGACGACGCATTCTCGTGAGCAGGGAGCACGGCACCGCACTAAGAGCTTCCAGCAGAACATTCCAAGGCTGCCGAGGAACGGCCACAGCAGGCGTGCTACATACACGTATACGTAAAGGGTACGTACGTGCGTAAGTACCTGATACCTGGTACCTGGTATGATACAAGTACTGCTGTACCGTGTATATCGCACCAGGAACCGCGAAAACACCGTATGGGAACGAGTTCGCCGCGGGCCCGAACCCCGACACTATTCATTCAATGCACGGGTATTCATCAGATTCAAATTCAATATATCATGTACTTGTAGATAGCTATGACACAACAACGGCCACTGGCATGCGCCGTGCGACCCACCCGCAGATCCCGTGAGTACACCAACGAGGGCCGCCATAATCAAGAACCTCCCCTCGTCCGCGGCATCCTCGGGGACATCTCGCACTTGCTTCTGCACCCTGTCCAACTGTCTCAGCATTCCTTTCACCGATAAAAAAGACGTCGGCCCGGCCTCTGCCGGAGGTTCCGCCGCTTCCGACACACAATCCACCTCCACTCTCACGCCCTCTTTATAGACTCCACCGCCAACCCCAGTGGCAGCAGTCGCGGTGGGAGGCACTCCAATCGGGCCCTGCTCCTCCCCAGCCAGCCCCCAAGAGCCTGTAGTCCCCTTCTTGCGGCGGAAATTACGCAGCGATTGCAACGTACTTCGAATTGGTGCGTCGTCGGCGGGGTGTTTTCTCCCACATGACATGGAGATTGCTGAGGTTCTGTGAGCCGTGTAACAGCGTTTGGACGCCGTCGTTGCGCCCTGAGTGTCAGCGCGGAGGAGCACGCTGGGAGGGGGGTGGAGATGGGGTGAGGGTGGGGTGAAGGCGGAGGTGGGTACTAAGTGCGTTGGGATCACGATTGCTGCACTTGCGCCCAAGAGCAGGAGACCTTTTCTTGTCGCCAAGGTCTTCATGATCGCACAATGACTCCCGCCGAAGCTGGGAAAGCGTGGATTTTTCCCGAGAGCAGTTGGGTGGTCCTTCAACGGCAGTGTAGCAATGCGCTAGCAGTGCGCAGCCTTGGGCTCCGCCAACTATGCGCAGCCAGAATCCAACTGCCAAATGGGGAACTGCAGCAAAACAAGTGATGGAATTTCAAAGTACCCACCTAACTGCGAACGCTAATGTGTACGTTTGGAACTCCCTTTTTTCGCTCGCGTGATACTTCAGGCCAAGCAGTGGCAGTGTCTGTATCATAGGGTAGTAGCAGGTGCAGCCTGCAGGTACCGGGGTGAAGCTAGGCATGAATGACTCCGCCGACATGGACCCTCCCGCTGACACCATTGGCCATGAAACATCGAGTTCAGGGATGACCTCGGCTAGTCGGCGGAAGGAGGAGGACGTGACTAAGCTGTGCCGGGAGGCAGCATCGATGCTAGGGCCGAACGAAATGATCCATGATCCTGATTTCAGCCTCTATGGGGCTTGCCATGTCCGCGCTGGAGCTCATGGACGCTAAGATGGACAAGGCGCCGCCTGCGCTAGAGGTGCGCTTTTAAAAACGACTGGTGTACCGTTGCGCTCCAGATATCCCCTTGTTGCCTGGAATGGAGCCTATTCAAAGTCAGGCATTCTACGTATGTAATCTACGTGGTGTCCCAGTATTTACGAGCCGTGTTGCTATTAATACTACTACTCCTGTGTTGTAATAATATATCATTCTCCGTCTCCAGTCTCCACTTCTTTGCCAAGAACCCTCTACCTTCTGTCCTGGCGAGTGCATTCCAACCAGCCTGTAAGCGGCTACATTGTTCTTGCGTAACGCGCTTGCTTGTAGTATTGTAGTCATAGCAGCGCATCAACGCAGCAGCACTCAGCACGATCTCCTTGTGCACCAAAAGCACGATTGCGGTCTCGATTGCTTCGGTAAATATGTAATTATCTCGGTCGTTACCCTTGGCTACGTACAACAGCAGTAGTATAAATAACTTAGCCTCTCTCCTGCATGCCCCCCTCCTGCATACACCCCACCGATGGAAGTAGGTGCCCCAACACCACACTGGCGCACTGCCGATAAATCCTGATAACAGCAGTGTGAACGGAACAAACTTACAACGCATCTTAGACAAGCAGCCGCCCACCCTCGTTCCTCGAACAACTATATAGCTCACCCCGCGATTTGTCTTCGCCCCCGCTTCGTGTAAACGTCGGAGAACTCTTCAGCATTCGCATTCGCCCACAAAAACAAAAATAGATGGGTGCCACCGAAATTGCCCTGGTAAAATCGACCCTGGTGTCACCGACCTACAGCCTACAGCAGTGGTGTTAATACTATGTTCTTGAGGGATGCACTTAGAACGGGCGCGAACGATCTACCATATAACTTGTGAAATTGAGTATCAACTGCTTCATCGTACAGTAGCATGCCGAATTCGCATATACCATGCGCACGAGTATTGTAAATAGCGTACTGGCTGTATCAGGTAGTAGTCTATGGAACAAGCACGTCCAACCTACCACATAGCTTGCAAAGTCGAGTACCAACCACTCAATCGATCGAACTGACGTTTTTGCAACATATTTATATAGGTGCCCTCCCCAATCCCCGATAGACGCGGCGCAGTCACTCCTTGCCCCCCCCCCCCCCCCCCCCTCCGCCTTCGTATCCCGCCTCTATTCACCTCTCTTTTTATCGAACATCCACCTATACACGCCTCCGCGAAAACCCTGCGCACCGGGACTCTCTCATCCTGAAGCCGTTGGAATCTAGGATGACATCCGGCGCTCTCCCAACCAACCTCGACGTCGCTCCAGCGGCACCGTCCACGGCAATAACCGTTGAAGGGAAAGAGCCGTTGGGTGTGCCAGACGGGAAGGCCTCAAACAGCGAGGCTTCTGCCCCCCCCTCTCCTAGCGAGCGAGCGCTGTCTGTGCTCGAGGGCATGGCGATCTGTGAGGTGGCGTGGCACGAGGGGGGCTCTCTGCCTGAGACGCTGTATGCTTGCCTGTACCTGCACCCGAGGGTATTCACGGCAGTGTTGGAGGGGTTGGGCTGGGTTTTGCCGGCGCCGAGCTCTTCGGGAGAAGTGCATGCCAAGCTGGACCTGAAGATTAAAGAAGGTGGGGACGAGACGGCAACGCGGTTGGGGTGGCAGCAGCAGTATACTGTACAGTAGTCAGCGTCATTACTTGAGGTGTTTTCGTGCGGAGCTTGGACGACATGCCTCTTGTGTTTTGATGATTTGTTGCGCCGGTGTATACTGCAGTGTTGTGTATAGGTATGTACGAGGTATATATATATATATTTATTTATTTTTTCGTGGCCGCGGACTAGACTACGGCGATGAGATGATGTGAGAACAACGAAAAAGCCCATACAAGTATGAGGTACAGCAGTAGCACTACACCAGTACACCAGTGGAACGCCATACATGTGAACAATTACAGATAACTGTTAATAGTCTACCCTTCGATGTATACATACTTCCGAGTATATACCCGAGTTCTAGAAGCTTAAAGAACCTTTCGATGTATTATATGGATATAAGTCGGAGTCCTGCGGATAGAACCTTGACTACCGGTCGGCACAGCTGTAACGGTACACAGCAATACAGAGCAAGAAATTAGACCACGGTACGCAACATCCTTTTTACTGCTATTATTAATTCGTACTATTAATACTACTGTTCCTGCTGTTCTTCACAATACTAGTATTTGATTTTACAGTCTGTTAGACTGTACGTCCTGCTCATCGTACCCAGTACGTTTGACCTGCGGTGTATTTTTTGTCATGTAGTTTGTGGCCACGCGGCCGGTTTGTCTCTAGAATGAAGACTCAGCGCAGACGCTGGGTTTGCTGGATGTCGATAGATCGAAAGCGCGGTTAAATGCGAGGAACACGCACCTTCAAGACACGAGGCACATGTTGGTGGCTTCCAGCTTGTGACGACGGAAGTTGTTGATGCCATTCTCTCATGGAGAAGAATGGTCAGTACGGGCCCTGCACATGGTACCGTAGATGGTGGAGGCCGTCGGGTACTTGAAAATAAGGTGTATAATAGCGTGACAGACCACATTCATCACAACGGTTAAACAGATGGTCTATTCTTGTCTACGTGAGCCAGTCATGGTGTAGTGCTTTGTGGAAGAATGAAAAGGACAATCAGGGGAAGCACGGCAAGATGAGGGGAACAGACGCCCTAGTTGATAGGATCCCATCCCGTAGTCCATGTGATCACGCGCAGATTGTCTGTTGTCGAGGCGTTTCAGACTTGCTAAACCCCAACCCCTGTGTGCACGCACGGCCAGGCCGTTTCGCGTGGAAACCCGCAGATCGGGCGCTGACTCTGGCCGTTCTGGCGCAGTCCCTTGGGACGCTGCGCTGCTGTTCCGTGGCTCGAGACGTGATCATTCTGGCGGATATATTCGAAGAGGAAGATTTTTACCCCAGCACGTTTGGGTTCCGTCTGACTCCTCCGGTAGAGGACGAAAGCTTAAGGGAGTTGTTGGACCTCGCGGGGGATGCTTTGCAGGAAAAGGTGAGGGCTGAGGTAACGTGTAACGGCTAAGTACTTAACGGCCATATGTGTATCGGCTATATACAGCATTACGTATGTAGATGTGAAACGACTGGGAAAGGGAGACAGTGTATGGGTACGGCTGCTGTACGACTGCGCCGCCTCAGGCAGTCTGGTTGTCTGGTGTGCTGGTGTGGTGTGCACACGGTCGACTCGCTCTCTCAGTTTTTGCTTCGTGTGGCGTACCATTAGCGGCCGACTCAAGTCAACTATCTGATGGTTGTGCAGTCGCTCGCCCATATTTGCGTTTCGTTGTCTTATGCACAGTCTTATGTGCAGCTTTATGCACCGTAATACTGTTCACACACGAACAACGAAAATGTGCTGTATAACAGCTGCTGGCAGTAATCACGAAGGATGCATGTGTTGTAGTTATGCAGCCGTGCGTCCTCTGATTTGCTTCGGCCTGATTGCCCCCTTTGCACACCTCCTGCTCCGCAAACCTCTCCCGGGCGGCCTTCATGCTGGAACCGCACCCCCCCAACGTCTGTGCTTGGTGTAAGCAATGTCTGCCTTGTGGGTGAACACCTGATGTGCTTCGTCCCGGCATGGTAGGGATGAGAGGGTCGATGGCCATACGACTACGGCCATGCAAAATATTGAGTACACCCCCCCCCCCCCCCCCTATCGTCTGTGTGACAGCAGTCTCGATTTTTGACTGCAAACCTCCGCGGAACGCACCATTTAAGGGCAGCGGCATACAGGAATCAAGCATATGCGCTCCGTGTTTTTTTTTTTGTATTATATGCGCATGTAACCCTCGCCGCCGCGGCTAACACGGACACACACACACCCCTTCGGCCTCTTTTGCTGACTTGTGTGCTCGCAGATAGAAGAGGAGACGGGAGAATCGGGCACGGGAGGCGACGGCGGGGAGGGGGAAGGGGACGACTGTCGCCGTCGTCGGCGGGAGTATAAATGCATCCTCGCCCACATCGAAGCCCGAAAGGAGCTTCTGCAAGCGTGCTTGGCCCTGCGGGACGCCTTCACCAACAAGCAGCGCCTTCGACGGCTGAAGGCTTTAGAAAAGCGGAGAGCGGAGCAAGCCAGCCAATCAGCGGCGGCGGCGACGGCGGTGGCAGCAGACGCAGATGTAGGGGAGGCAGCGGAAGGATTGGTATCCGATCGGGAAAATGGTGAACCAGGCTCCAAGGCGCAATTTTTGTCAGGGTCTGGGGTGGTCGATGTGGACGGAGAGGTAGTGGCGGCGGACGCCTCGAGGGTAGCGTCGATAGCGTTGGATGAACGAGGGGTGGCGGCGGACCACCGTCATGACAGCAGCGGCGGCGACGGTGGTGGTGGTCATGGAGGCGGCGGTGGCGGTGGCGGGGAGAGAGACGGAGAAGAGAGGGTTTGCACGCCCAGAGTTGGCGGTAGCGGGGTCGGTGTCGTCGATAAAGGTGTTCATGCCGCCCCCGGTACGATGCGATCGATCGAGGAAGGTGTCGCCGGACTCGCGGTCGAAGGGAGGGCAGCCGGGACACCGACGACGGACGTCTCACCCCATGCCATGCCTTCCACTAGCGTGGGAGACGGAGCGACGCCGGAAGACGTCGATGCAGAGACCCCTCTGGCCGGAATCGCTCGATGC
Organism: Macrocystis pyrifera; assembly: GCA_031763025.1. Taxonomy (NCBI): domain Eukaryota; class Phaeophyceae; order Laminariales; family Laminariaceae; genus Macrocystis; species Macrocystis pyrifera. Next base: position 757,735 of record JASSKH010000033.1, on the reverse strand, counting down.
GGGGGACACCTTCGGGCTGCCACCGCCGCCCTGGAGTCCCTCTTGGTGATGGAGGCCTCCCTCGAACGGGGAGCGCTACCTGTCGGCCCCTCCCACAAACTTTCACCGACGGCGTGTGAAACACCCACGGCGCGAAATCGATCCCTCAAAGAAGAGGAGGAGGAGGAGATACTAGGCGCCGCCACGGGAAATACGAAGAGGGTGGCGGCGGCGATTAAGCTAGGCGACCTTGCAGGTGCCTTCGCCTTCGAAGCTGAGATGAACCTGCATCTCCTAGGATCTTCCCCGCACCACCACGTCCACTTTCGGCATGAGTGCGAGGATGGGCTTCGCGCGTTGCTGGCCCTGGCGCGGGAAGCCGAGCGGGCCTGCGGAGTGATCGAGTGCGAAGATTTATTGGACACACGGCGGTACCTCCTCAGGTTTTCGCAAATTTCTGCAGAGGTGGGTGGGGGCGTGCCTCATTCCGTCGTTTTAGTTTCACGACAGAGATCAAAGGTTTACGAAGCATGTTAGTAGCGAGGTGAGTGAGCGCCGCGCCTGACTCTGTTTTTCACCAGAGACACCAAAGGTATATACCTGGTACGTATTGCTTACTGTTGTCACACGAAACAGCCGATTGTTTTTCGGGGCCGATGACATCAGTGGTGGCGGTTTTAGAGGCGTTTCGCAGGCGGGAAGAGGCAAGGCGGGGCAGGAATCGGAGCTCGAGCGAGCGAGGGGTGCACTAGCACAGTCCGTCAACTGGCATATTGTAGGTGTTACCCGTGGGCACGGACGGCCTTGGCCAGGGCAGGAGAAAGGGCGTTGCGGTCTGCCACACCTCGGGGATCGGTGCAAGCCGTGTCTTGCTTGTCGGCTGTCTCCATTCAGGTTCACGGATGGCCGTTTGTCACACTGTCTCACTCGCGGCTGCGCTCCGAGACTCTGGGCCGCCGAAGAACACAGCAACCGAGGGAACGTTTTCACACCTCCGGCAGATCATGATCTATCTATCTACAGATAGATCGTCTACTGCAGTTCCTCACTTGCCGCTGTGAGAGGTTGTGCAGTATCTGCCTTATAGGGCAGACCCAACCCAGGAAACATGTGCTGTTGTAGATCAAGCTGGATTAACCACCCAACATGACCTATAGTAGATGATAAAATATCGGGAATAGATCTGCCTTGGAAGGTCTTGATTGTGAAGTGGAATTCGATAATCTAGATGATGACCTGTCCTATTAATAGATGTAGAACGCTTGGATCGTTTTCCTGGAGGCAGGTGTTACCGAGACAGTCCGATGAAGCGCAGGAAACGCGGTTCCTTACCCTCACTACGCTCACTTATGCTGGTGTCACGGCTGTTACGACGTCTTAGCTGCACCGACATCTTGAATCCCTCCCCTCTCACGATCCCATGCCCTTAACTCGTTTATCCTCGTTTCGTAACCGTCTAACCGGCCGTCTCGTCATGCTTCTGTGTGGTGGTGTTGTTGGTGCTGCTGTTGCCGTTGCTGCTGCTGCCGCTGCTGTTGCTGTTGCTGTTGCGGTTGCTGCTGCCGTTGCCGATGTTGTTGTTGCTGCTGCTGCTGCTGCTGCTTCTGCTTTTGCTACTGCTGCTGTCGATGCTGCTGCTGCTGCTGCTGTTGGTTGGCGTCGATCGAGCTTAGAGCGGAGGGCCGACGAGGGGGAGCAATGTGATCGGGACGGCGACCCTGTTCGCGCGGTCCGTGGCAGCTGTGTGCCTCTACCGCCAAGACATGGTGCTCGGACGATTCAACGTGAGTCGCCACGAAATGGCCTGTGCCTTGCCACACGGTTGGCTGTGTGGCTGGCTGTACGACGACGGAGGTGGTGGTGTTGGCGGTGGTAGCGATGGCAGCGACGTTGGTGGTTGCGGTGGTGTAGGTTGCTCTGTCTCAGCAGTGTTGGGTATCGATACGGCATCGTTACACGACGACACTGCCAGAACTGTATTCGATTCGATTTCGAGGTTTGATACACCGAAGCTGTCGTTCAGTGTCGACGTAAGCAACACGGGGATGGCAGGGGATGGAGAAGGCCAAAACATGTTCGTTATTTTGATATATCGAGACTTTCGTTATTTTTGTTGATTCTTTTTTTCCTCCTGCAAAACTACACCAGGTATGTTTGCATGTCTTGTGGGCCTTCAGATTTAGCATCCGATTATTCTTCGATTTTTCTCTGGGTCAGTTTTTTTTGGGTGAGGTATAAAAGCTCCTCAAGCGGGGAGCCTCGGAAACCAAGCGGTGCACCTTCTACTGTAGAATGGGCCATATCAAAACTTTCGATGCGATATATCTAGCACTGCTGTAGTACTGTAGGCAGACTGCTGAACACCGTACGTACCAGGTAGTGTTTTTTTTCATTTCGCGGAGCAGGGGCGGCAAAGGAGTTGTTGCGAAAGCCAAGCGGCGTTGATTTCGACGGGTGACGGCTCGGCCTTGCGTATGATGATGAACAACACCGTGTGAAAACTTGAGCGGCATAACGCTCCTACGGAAGAGATAGCTGGAGGCAATGTGCGTGGCCCGTTGATGTATCTCTGTAGCTTGGGCTCTCGGTCGTCCGCATTCGGGTAAGAGCGAACGATTGTTGTGATACCCGGTGCTAGTTACCACGTATGTATTTATTACTTTTCCTTTCATGTGTACATCTGCTTCCCTCTCCCGCCTTCTCTCTCACTCTTTGACTCTCTTTGTGTTTTTCATTTATCTCTCTCTCTTGACGCTCTCCTTCTTTTACTCTCTCCCCTTATTCCTCTCGCGCTCGCTCTCCCTCTCCCTTCCCCCCCTCCCCCTCTCTCTCTCCTTGCCCACTCCGCCCGAAAAGGTTATGTGGTTCGTGGCGGAGGCGATGACCGATGTCGGCGTACCGGACGCAGTGGTCAACTCCCCCGCTGGTATGGCATTCCTCGAGCGCGTCGGCAAACCAGTCTACGAAACCCTCCGCGTCCTTTGCCTCAACCGATCCAGGCAGCGCAGCTCGCTGGAGATCCAGATGCAGGTATAAAGCGAGCGGCGCAGACAGCACCCCCCCCTCTGTTTATTCAGCGTGACGTCTGCTTATTATCCAGCGTGGTGTTAACCCTTTTGGTACTGCAATATTCATCCCACACTATTTTTAAATAGTTTTTTTGCCGAAAAAGTGGGTGCGGAGTTCCCAAAGGGTTGGCAATTTTACGAACCCTAGTTTTGTTGCGGTGATACATAGATGCAAGGCGCGTCCGAGCCTCTTAGTGTTGTATGCGGTGGGATTTCTGTTTTGATCGGCGTTTCGAGGCCGTTGTCAGGATATCGTTTGTGATAAACGTTTCGAAACCTTTCTCAGGGTTGGATGCGGTGGGATTCCGTTTGTGATTGACGTTTCTATTACGGGGGACCATAGTAAATAGGACCAAATATTGTTATCAAAAATAAGGAAATATATAGATTTTTGTGTGTACCGTAGGTCCTATTTACTAACTATGGTCCCCCGTAAATAGACCCTTCTCAGGGTTGGATGCGGTGGGAGTTCGATTTTGATGGGTGTTCCTATTACGGGGGTCCATAGTTAACGGGACCAAATTTTGTTAGTAAAAATAGGCAAATATATAGGTTTTTATGTACACCATAGGTCCTGTTAACTATGTACCCCCGTAATAGACCTTGTTGAAATCAACGAGTTCGGCGGGTGGCATGCCGATGCTGACCCGGGTTCCTCTTGAGAACCCCATCCATCCAATCATGAATAAAGGCAATGCAGAGTATATCTGGAAACTATACGCGCGTCGTTGTCGTTATCTGCGTCCGTCGGAGGCGTCGTCACCCTCGAAACCGAAAAAAAAAAAAAACGGTCACATTTGTTGCATGCAACGGATAGATATATTATGTGAGGGTGAGGGGACCCGAAAAGTTGTACCGCAACGGAAAGTGGCTGTTGGCGTTGACTTTTTTTTCCTGAATCCTTTGACGGGGTTGGTAAAAAAAAAAAAAAAACCTTAAGCTCGCCACACTTGAAAAAAAAAAAGAGGAGACGTCGGCGACGGGATTTGAACCCGCGCGTGAGATCACAATGGGTTTCAAATCCATCTCCTTAACCACTCGGACACACCGACGAGTCGAAGACGATTTTTGAGCCTGAGATAGTGTGAAAGGCTAGCTAGCCACCGATAGCTCTTGCCTTCTTTTCCTATTGCAGTCCTTTCTCACCACGTTCGGGTGTTGAAGGTAGCGACCCAGACGATGATATGTTTGGTATCAACCGCCAACGAGAAGCGTGGGCGCCCAGCAGGTATAGGTAGGATTCATGTTGCACCCGGACGTGCGGTGCCTCTCCTCGCGTTGTAAAAGTCGGACACCATGTTGTAGAATATCATCCCCGCATCACGCAATGGTCGTGGCTTTAATTTCATTTTTTTTTTAATCCCGAGATGGCTACAACTCCTTCAGAGTTCAGGATTGCATTTCTTGCCGTTTTCGAAGATATATTTTACCTTGGCGTTAGAGTTTGAAAAACCACCATAGACCTACCTTCTGGACCCATCAACAGCAGCAAGCAGTGTCGTGCCACCCGCTCATGGCTCTGCGCTGCTCGCGCAGCTGTGCGCAGCTGTGCGCGAGAGACAGGAAACGAGTGAATGGGCACTGTTGTCCTTCTCCTTTTCTCCTGTAGCTCAGAAATTTCATGTACGACAGTAGAGAGTCGTGAGTGATATCTCCGGCCACAAATGAAAAGCAGACAGACGTTCACAATATTCTCCTGCGAACTGTTGGTCTTTCTCGTGTTACTGCACAGCAGTGGAGTAGCAAAAAAGAGTCAAGGATACGGATAGGCTCGTATTAAACCTTACTATAGCGCGCCGCGAGGAACCGTGGGAATTGAAAAAAATGATTATCCCCGCCGCCCCCGCCACACCTCATTTCCCCGCCCCCTCGCCCCTATCGAGTACACCCCCCCCTCGCCCCCCCCCCCCCCCTGCCCTTAAACTAAATTGATGCTGTCATTCATACCTGGTATGCAAGAAAGTCCGCCTCGCGAGCGATTCTCAGTAGGATGCAGCTCACCCTTCATGCGACTCGCCGAGCACCTCACGGCGCTTCGTGCTTGATGCAAGCAATGTCCGCCTGGTCGGTGAAAACCCGACGTGCTCCGTCCTGGCATTGTAGGGATGCGAGGGTCTATGGTCATACGACTAAGACCTTGCATGATATTGGGTACACCCCCCCCCCCCCCCCTCCCGCGCTCCGTCTCGAAAGAGATGCATGGTGAATGGTCGAATGACTAAGGCAAGCAACAAATGAGTACCCCCCCCCCCCCCCCCCCCCCCGGCCTTCCGCTCGGCGGGAATGCCAAGCCGATCCCCGCCACCCCCCCCCGCGCGTCTCAACATCATCGTCCCCCTGTTGCCGCTCCTTCCCCCCGAACCCCCCCTCCCATTTTGCTATTGTTGATTTGCGAAGGACTGGCGGACTCTTCAGTCGTACGCGGACACTGTAGACGACGCTTTCCAGCTTCAGTACGGTCTAGCCACCACCACCCAGCGATACATGGCCAAGTGGGCCCTCTCCGAGGTCCTGGGTCTCATGCACCGCTTTCTGCAGGTGGGAGCGACGGGCGTGGGTGATGGGCGCCTCCCCCCGCCTACAACACACAAGGGTTTCTATATATTTTGGCGTGTTGTCAGGTAGTCAGACCTCAGGCATACGTGGACCAAGCTAGACCCACAGGGGTTTCCACTCACTGTATATTGCGTTGCCGGGCTGTCCGGTAAATCGGCCGCACACGTATCCGGACCAAGCTCGAAAGCCATACATGCAGCTGCAGCTATAAAGGGTTTCCATTCAATTCGTTGGCGCCTCGTTGCCGTTTCAATATGTAGGTATGCCGCAAACGTACGCGGACCAAGCTAGAAAGCTTATACAGCAGCAGCACGAGCTATTACTATCATCTTGCTCATTTTGCCCCCTTCGCCCTGTTGCCCACGGCTAAATACCTTACGACATTTATAGTAAAAAGAGCCAAGGCCTGTGAAGCGTGACGCAACTCCGCGCGTAATCCACCGCACCACATTCACCCCCGTCCCTGTTGTAACCGCCATTTTTTGTTTAATCACATGTATGTGCGATATTTTGCAACGGCCTGACTCGCCAATCATAGATCGGCGTGGAGCTTCAGCTGCCTTCTGAGCATGAATGGCCGAGCACCTACTGGTACTGGGACTACGTCATGACCACCAAAATCATGACAGACACCAGCCTGCAGGAAGCTAAGGAGCAGCTTGCAGCGGTCAAGACACAGATGGAGGCAGGTTTTCTATGGCGTCCGGAAGGGCAGGTTTGGGGCGGGGAGCGGGTGTACTCATGTCATGCATGGCCGTAGTCGTAGGGGGTACTCCTTAGAGCGCCATGGATGTGGAAGCTTGTGGGGTGGGCTCTTTGGTCACGGCGAGTGGTGTTATCGGGTTATGATTATCTTGATCGGTTGATTGCTTTGCTTCTTTATTGACTGAATGATTGTGATTGGTTTGGCTGGTTGGTTGGTTGATTTTGAATGGTTGGTTGGTTAGGCAGTTGTTTATTGTTTGTGTAACTGCTGCTGCTGTTGCTGCTGTGTTAGTACGGGGGTCCATGGTTAACGGGACCAAATTTTGTTCGTAAAAATAGGTAAATATATAGGTTTTTGTGTATACCATAGGTCCTATTAACTATGTACCCCCGTAATAGTTGTTTTCGCTGCTGCTGTATTTTTTTTTCGTTCGTTCTTGACATGTCCAAGACATTCCCTCCTGCGTTTCGCCGTTCCCCCCCACACCGTTATTCCACAGGAAGAGCGAGTGGCGGCAAAAGACGCCCAAGAAGCGGCGGAAGCAGAAGCTGCGGAGTGGGCCGCGCCCCCACCCCCACCCCCCACCGCAGCAGCCGGCAAGAAGAGCTCGAAAAAAAAGAAACGAAGCGGCAAGAAAAAAGCGGAGTTGGATTCGACGGGGGAGGGATCGGGAGCGGGGAGGGGGGGCGACGGCGATGGAGCGGAGGGTCCCGCAAAAGAGGCCAAGGTTTCCGAAGCTGGGTTACAGCCGGTGGAGCGCGAGATAAGGTAACCACTGGCAAAATTTGTTTTATTTATTTTTGTTTTTGACCCGTGCTGTGGAGGCGTGCTGCTGTAGGAGTGGTATTAATAGTTTTTTTTGCTAATTTTGTTTCTAGATGTCGCGGCTCCTTAGCACAAAATCGCCGGGATGCCACCATTTTTCGGCAATAGAAATGCTTTGTGTGGCTACAAATAGGCCTTGGGTGCGCTTTCATTTTTCTCAAAAATCAGCTTTTTGGGTGAGACATCGAGCTCCTATGCTATAGTCAAATGAGGGAGCCTCAGAAACAAAATGGCGCACGTTTATACTATTAATACTGGTACCACTCTGTCCGTAAAAATAATAACATTTTGCATGTTAATATTTAATAGAAATGCTACCTATATTTAGGGACAGTGTGGTATAGAGGTAGCAAACCTATGTTTCACGCGTAGGGTAAATCATGTAGATCCCCAAGATTCCGTTACGAGAAGTTCTGTGGGATATTTTCAGCAGGAACTCAGATCCAAGACAGGAAATACGTGCTAGATCGTGCAGTTTATTCCGCTCCCATCCGGCAACGTTGAGCTAGTTCATACAGCTCATACAGACCATACAGATCAGGGATGCATCTATCTATCTGCCCTGAAAGGTCTGCTGTAGATCATGAACTGTGGGAGTCGATGATCTGTGCGAGGTGCGCATTTTTTAGCTGAACCATTTCTAACTGACGGAGCTCCTTACCCCCTTCCGGATGACGCCTGCTACAGTAGAGGTACACCCGAAAACTGACGCCACCAAAAAATATTTTTCATCCCGATTAATAAGCCCATGGCCCAAGTATGCAAGAATCATTTTTCGAAACAAGATTGACTTTCCGACGATTTTGGGTTAAGGAGCCCCGTCGGTCAGAAAACTTTTTAGCGGAAATGTGCTGTCTCTATCGTAGCTCGCGTCCGTTTTGGAGACAGACCACTCAAATTCTTAGTAACTTTTGTCCCCCAAACGGGAATGGATGCAGTTTGCCTTGAAAGGGCTGTAACTGCTACTTGTCGTTAGAATGCCATTGGACTATTACAGGGGGTCCATAGTAAATAGGACCTATGGTATAGACAAAAACCTATATATTTACATATTTTTACTAACAATATTTGGTCCTATTTACTATACCCCCCCGTAATATTAATAGCGTCTATTTTTCGTTGTGTATCAATCAGACGCGAGTCGACCAGGGAAGAAAGGGCTGACGTCTCCTCGCGATAAAAAATGCAAGGCGTGAACAGTAGGGGGGAGGGGGGGAGGCGAGCCTCTGCTGTGTGACCCCGGATCTGAGTTACGACTATTTACGGGGGGCCATATTGAATGGAACCAAATATTGTTAGTAAAAATAGGTAAATGTATAGGCTTTTGTGTGTACCGTAGGTCCTATTTGCTATGGTCCCCCGTAATACGAGGCAGAGAGAAAAGAAGGGCGCAGATGATAAATGGGAAGAATCATAGAATGAAAAAAAAAATATCTAGAGTGTGGGGTTTTGTCAATCTTGGTGTGCTCTTGGTCAGTTTTTGTTTTTGACAGGAGAACTCAGCAAAGTTCGGAGCTGCATGCCCCTGCCGTGTGTTGCGCCATAGATATAGCAGTACCGCAGGAGGGAGGGGGGGGAGAGCGTACCCGTTTGTCGCTTGCCTTGGTCATTCGGCCGTCGACCACGCATCCCTTTGGAGACGGAGCACCGTTCCTACTTCTATTCGAGACACCTCAACATTTGGGGGCTCGTCACGTTTTTTTCCCGTATAATTACATAGAAATCCTTTCCCATGCCATGCATGGCCGTAGTCGAATGGCCATGGACCCTCGCATCCCTACAAGGCCGAGACGGAGCACGTCGGGTTTTGACCGACGGGGCAGCGGGGGTATTTTGATGAGGTTCCGAGCCGGAGGAGGTCTATGCTTAACCGATGACCGCCTGGAGATGAGCGTTTTTTTCTGTTACGTTGGTGCCTGGTGTGTGAGATCGCACACCCCTCCACCCTGAGGAAAACCGCACCTTGATGCTGGGGCATTGTTTGATTGTTTTGTCCTGCGCGGTGCTTCGTAACATGGGTAGTTCTTCGCCTAACCCAGCAAGCAGTGCTTCGTGTGGCCGATCGGTGTTGTGCTATAATCATGTGGTTTATTTTCGATGTGTTTTCCCCTCTCATGCCTCAAAGAGGGCTCGCACGTCGGATATATCATCTACAGAGAGGTCATGTACAGATAGATCATTTACGGATAGATCATCTACAGATAGATCATCTACAGATAGATCGTCTACAGATATATCATGTAGATCCTAACCCGCCGTTATGATTTGCCGTGCAGGACCTGTATGGTACAGATCCAACCCCAGAAACTTGTCCTAGATCACGCAAGTCAGACATACTGCTCCCACTTAGCAGCACGAGCTAGATCATATAGCCCAGGAACAACATATCGTCCAAAGATCTAGATCAAGATCTGGGAATCTGATTCATCTGATCTATCTGATCTATCTGAGCTATCTGAGCTGTCCGATATGGGAAATAATTGTATCAGCGTCGTCTCCCGCTGACATTGTGCGCGTTCCTCTCGCAGGTGGGCGGCGAGGCGGGACTGGGACATGGCGGATTTGAAGCTTCGGCAGTGCTTGTGCCGGGGGCAGGTTCGGCTACTCGCGGGCCTGGAGTCGTTGGGTATCATGGGGCGAAAGGCCGGACGGTGGCCGGACTTTCGATTCACCTCGCCGGAGATCGTGCACCGCGAGAGGTTCAGAGCGTTTCAGGCGTTGGACGTGAGTTATGGCGTTTCTTTCGCTTGCTTAACAAAATTGGTCGGGGTGAACCCGTTGACCCGTTACGATAATTTGGTTTGGATGTTTTGTTGTTCGTAGGCGTGTTTACTGGGGACGGAGGGGGGGCGGCGGTTCGGGGGGAGGCTGGTTCTTGCCTCGAGCAATGGTGCGTGTTTTGTTTCGCTGCGGAGCGTTACATGAACGGCATGCTCCCTCCGCCCAAACTAGACCGGAACTACCAATAGTGCAGCACACTCTCACCCCCCCCCCTCCATCACCTCTTCCCATCTATGAATTCCCTCCTTCCCCCGCCAAAAAAAATGCCTGCTTTCCGGACGCACGAAGCGTTCCGAACGTTGACCCCCCCCCCCCCCCTCTTGTCGACTATTTCCGCAATCGAATGCCCCCCCCCCCCCCCCCCCCCCCCCCCGCGCTCAAACAAAAAGGCTCCTGCTTTCCAGACGCACGAGGCTTTCCGAACGTCGGTAGACTTCGATGACGAGGAAGCCGGCAACGTCATCGACGCCGCGGCCGAGTGCTTCCGCGCCGCCCGCGCTCTCGCGTCGGACCAGCTAAGACGGGGGGACCTCTTGGCCAAGGCGGAGGCGGCGGTAGCAGCGGCAGCGGCAGCAGCATCAGCAGCATCAGCAGCGACACCAGCAGCAGCAGCAGCAGCAGCAGCAGCTTCGACGGCGGCGGCGACGGGGCAGGTGTCTGCACGGGGGGCGGTCGGAGATTCGAGGGTCCGAGGCAGCGTTAAGGGGGCCCAGGCGCCGGCGGGCCTCCTAAACGCAAATGCCCGGGGGTGGGCGGCGGAAAAGTCGGAGCTGATGGCGCTCGCGAAGCTGGCCGTAGCGAACGGGGTGGTGGCGATGCAGGTCGCCAAGCGTTCGAAGGCGGTGGGGGTGGCGGGGGCAGGGGGGGAGAAGGGGATGGGAGGGGCCGAGAGGAGGAAGGGGGTGGGGGGGATCGGGGGGGGGGGTGCGGGAGGTGGGGTGAGAGGGACGGCGAAGTTGGAGTTTGGCCCGCGTGGCCAGTTCCCGGTAGTGAAGGCGACCTTTGAGTGATATTGCCGCTTTGTGTTGTGTTGGTGTCAGCTTTGCGAATCTGGCGTGGTGGGTGGGTGTAGGTGGGTGGGTGTGGGTGGGTAGGTTTCTACGCCACTGTTTTTGTCCGGGCCGGGGGCTCTTCCCTGAACGATGTAAAATGCTTGCTGCGTGCCGATCGCCGATCACCGACGACTCGATTCCGTGCTTTTGGGATTTTCTCATGCTGTCGCTTGGGGCGCCGATTTTTATGTGGTTCTGCTGGCCCCCCTCCTATCGTTGTGATCGGGGGGAAGGGGGGGTGTACTCATGTCATGGGAGGCGTACTTTTTTTTTGCCTGCCTTAAGTCATTTGACCATTGACCACGCAACTCTTTCGAGACAGAGCACGGTTCCTACTCCCAATCGAGACACCAACTTTTGGGCGCTCATGATGTTTTTTCCATGTATTACTTGAAAACGTTTTGGTTGAGGGGGGGGGAGATTTGGTGTGCTGTGTAAGGTATAGAGTCCCTTTTCAATGTACGTTTTGGTGGCGGAGTCTACCACGGCGCGGCGTGCTTGAGGCACGTGTCGTAGGCGTTTGCTGTCCATGTGCTTCAACGCTCGGCCGTACGAGTTGCTTGGCGCGCGATAACGGCTCGACGCGGTGAATCAATGTCCTCAAGCAGCTACTCGGTATCATACGTACGTGTTCGTAGGCTCGGGTGTGTTAGTTTTTAGCGTTTATGTTGATTAGTTTGCACTAGCTAAAAGAGCAACCTTCCCGCCGTTCTGTTCTCGCGACAGAGCTACAGACGGGTGCGAACGTCGAGAAGTCATGTCGACCAAAATAAGACAGGCTTGATTCACGGGGGAGCATTGGTCGGGGGGGGGTTGATGATGTGCCTGCGAAGTTCTTTTTTTTTCTCCATGCCTCGGGTATGCAACCCCACGGCCGCTTTTTTGCGTCGTCACAGCAGTAGCGGGGGTGGGTGCGATCGTCTCCGAGCTTGTGACCTGGTCTGGGGATGTTTCCGCTGCAGCGCTTGTTGCCTGAGGTGAGGGCCGGGACCTGTCGACGAGCTTTGGGAGCAAGGCGAATTTTTCCCGCCCTTGACCTACCAACACCGCCAAATTAGTACTGTATAAATCTGAATATGGTCCCTCTGGTGGTGAACTGACAGCATTTATTTTGAGACGATGCGGCGTAATAGCTGCCGGTTGGGGGGAGAAGTGCGTACCAGTGGCTCGATTGGTCCGGCCGTGCGGTGTAACGCCTGCGTGACTTTCTTTCCGCGGGTGCGCCACAGGGAGCGAAGGCAATGATCGGCTGTCTCGTGGGACGAACAAGGACTTATTCTAACGTGAACTTAAGTCATCCCAAATGCATCGTCTCACCCGTAGCGTACCAGCCCGCATGCTGGTACATATCATGTACTTGTACCAGTTCTCTGCAATGGCTCTTTTTCTTTGGGCATCGACCGGGAGTCGTCGACGAGTTTTGACGTTATGGGGTGCTGACACGACCTTGGGTAGCTGCACACGTAAATGCTCTACGTCGTATATAGCTATTAATAGCAACTGATGCCGCCACTGCGGATGGTTGTTTTTCGCTGTGGCGAAACGCCTTCTGCCTCGTACCTTAGGACGCATATTTTCCGTACATGATCGTTATTGGCACAACACCGTCACCACGCGAACGCAAGACTCAAAATGTTTCACCACCAACGCCTCACTACGATAGGAAAAAAAAAGCAGAGCGCATTCTTTTCGCCGTGCGTGCGTGCAGTGAAAAAATGTTTGAATACGTTTCCGTGTGACGCCCAACGTGGACGATTTTACTCTTGCGTGGCGAAAGCGTCATTCGGGGACTCTCCCACCTAGCGGCAGACTGTTGGACACAGTAGGGCAGCTCCTTCTAAGGGATCCCGCAACAAGAAAAAAACGATGGATACGGGACTCAAACGTCTGCGCACCCGCAAGGGGCCGGTACAAAACTCTGATAAAGATTTTATACAATAACGCCTTTTACGATTAGGTTCTCCTCGGCAGGTCAAAAAAAAAAAAAACATTATTACGGGGGTCCATAGTTAATGGGACCAAATTTTGTTAGTAAAAATACTCAAATATACAGTTTTTATGTACACCATAGGTCCTATTAACTATGGACCTCCGTAATAGCAAAAACAAAAGTTGAAGCAAAATCCTGTATCGTAACGCCAACACACCTTTGCAGCGCCATTCAAGTATTTTCTCCATTTTGTCGCTTCCGTATATTTCTTCGCGGCGTCGTCTCCTTCGCGCTCTGCGAAGTTTTGGCCATTGCCAAGACATATACGTACATTCACCCGAAGACCTGGGGTCGCGTTTCGCTTTACCAGTCTTGGGACAAGCACACTGGCGATATGTTATAAAAAAAAATCTCGCGACATACAGTAGTAGTGCCATTGTCTTTATTTATCCTGACTGCGTCCAAACGCCATACTTTTCAGTTCGAAAATAGAGTGCATTAGGGCTCTGGGGTGAACATCCCAACGATCCCTATACTCCCGAACAGAGTTGCGGACAGCACCTTCGCAAGGCGAAATCCTCTCACATTTCTTCACGTACCTCAAATGCTGGGGAAACCGGGCAAACGCAAGGAAAACATCAAACACCGAACCCCCCCCCCCCCCCCCCCCCCCCCCCCCCCCCCCCCCCCCCCCCCCCCCCCCCCCCCCCCCCCCTATGTTATGTATGGGTTGGGTTGGCGTCGGTTGGCAACGACACTGTAAAACATGCCGCTCACTACGTGAGCTAGACATCCAGGGTACCGTTTTTTTTTTTTTTTTTTTTTGCGGTCGCCCACAGCTGGTCGTCTAGTTAGATCGTTTGTGCGAAGTAAAGAACCTTTACTCTGCAAAAGGGAATTGATCGTATCACGTAGTGTTCAAGGTAAGGCACCCAAGAGGCAGTTACATAGTACTCCCATTGCTGTCTCTGGAAGTGGCCACACCGGAAATTAAACTAACTCATTGAAGCTGTCATCCATATGCAAGTCCGCCTCACAAGCGGTTCTTAGTAGGATGCAGCTCTTCATGCGACTCGCCGGACACCTCACGGCGCTTCGCGCTTGGTGCAAGCAATGTCTGCCTGGTCGGTGAAAACCCGACATGCTCCGTCCCGGCATTGTAGGGATGCGAGGGTCTATGGTCATACGACTACGGCCATGCAGGAGATCGAGTACATCTCTCCTATCGAGTACACCCCCCCCCCCCCCCCCTTAAAAAGTTCGGTTTTTGTCGAAGTATATATCATCAATTCCTGTCCGCTTTTTTTCAAGTGGTATCCATTATCAATTCCTCGTCATAGCAACCTGTACTGTGTTCTCTTTTTGCGCAGCTCTTACTGTCTGTACGAGTAGGTGTCCCCAACAAAACACCCTCTCTGCGAGAATCAAGTAAGTCTAGACAGGATGCATCCCTTACACACTGTACACGATATCAATAGAGTCTAACCCCGACCCCCCTTACCCCCCAGATGTACGATAAATCGCAACTCCTTCATCTTCGTTTCTTGGTCCAAAGCCTGCCCCGCGCACAACCAAACGTGCACTGCTGCGCCCATCCGCGAAGGCACTGCCTGCCTATCTGTGCAACACCCCAGGAAAGACAAACGCTACGAGCTCCTATGTACAGAAAAAAAAATCTCGAACGCATCCCGCGGCATCTACCAGCACGTTCCTGCAGCGACAACATCGCCACCGACGACGGATAATGCCTCATGCAACCCCATGCAAACCCCACCTACAACAATCACACCAACACAAAAACCCCTGGCCGAGGTTGCACCAGACGCCGAGTTAACACCACAGGCTCCTTACCACCAACCGGTACGTACATCCTTTTTTTCCGTCAGGAAAACCTGACGAGGTTAGACTACCCACATTTGAGATTTTTCAGAAAAGAAACCCGCAAAGGCTGGGTGGTGGTCAGGACAGAAACGGTGTTGCGACGGCAGTAATCGCGCACAGAGCCGCTCCGATCTTGGCGGCGGTTGCCTGCGTCTCCAACGTCGAGCTCTCCACCCGTCCCTGCGAGTTGGCGGGTAGCAGCGGCGAGGAGTTCGTGGGAGGCGTGACGCCTTGGGGTTCACTGGGTGTGCTCGCAGTGGGCTGCGCGTTCACGGCAGATGGTAGCGGCGCGGGCAGAGGCAGAGGCAGCAACAACAAACGTTGTCCCCGGCGAGATTTCGAAAAACACGAAAATAATCACGGTCTGAGTCGGGGGGAAAATTGGGCAAGGCCGGAGCTACTGTTAATAACAAAAGCGGCGGTTCTTGACAACAAGGGGGTACTCGTGACGCCCCGCAGTCGATGGCTGCCAAGCAAACGTGAAAACTGCGGTCCCTACATCGAATATTACCAAAGGCTGCCTTCGCTGTCTTGTGCTAGGGCGATACAACCGCACCACCACCACCCTCACCATTACAACACAAACATCACCACCGCCACCACCACCACCACCACCACGGATCCCACTCCCACCCCCACCCCCACTGTCCTACCGGCGTCACCTATTACGGGGGACCATAGTAAATAGGACCAAATATTGTTAGTACAAATAGGTAAATATATAGGTTTTTGTGTGTACCGTAGGTCCTATTTACTATTGACCCCCGTAATAGGCTCTCGCTGGGAATACACGTACCTTCATGGACCCCCACCCCTTCTCGCTGGCAACCGCGGAGAGAGCCCAGGCCACGACTCCCGCGTAAACAGGGTCCCCAGTCTTCCCGGTAACCGCGACGGCGAGGGACACGGCGGCGGCGATAGATCCCAGCGAGAAGCGAAGCTTGGCATTGTCCGAGAACCTCGGGATGAGGGCGATGTAGTTGTTGAAGTTCACCAGGGTCGCGCAAGACACCCACCCGAAGTGAAGGCTGCGACGGGCAGAAGTGGCGGGGCGTGCAGGGGGTCAATATGTACCCCTTTCACTGCAATACCGCGAAGTTTATCCTACACAAATTCCACGTTTTTTTTCTCCAAAATATTGGATGAAATGGGTTGGTTGGTCTGAGTGGTTGATTGATTGATTGATAGGCTAGTTTGGTTTGGTTGATTGATTACAGACACTACGACCGGCGAGCGCGTGGACGGTGTCACAGCTGATGCTTTGTTGAAAAAAAATAATACAGTGCGGGTCCCCCAGTAAGGGGGAGGCGGTGGTGTGCCAGAGCGATATGAACGTCTTATCGGAGGAAGGCGCCATATTCATTCCAGCTTATGAGTGTAATTCTGGAGTCGCACCAAGCGGTGTTGATCGCCTAATATCGGGCTACCGCCTTAATGCTCATACCGCCTCATGGGGGGACCCCTACTGCACCACTATATTTATGTAACTAAAAAAACAACAGCTGTAAGTGAGATCGAGGATTTCGTCGAAGCTCATGTTTGCAAGCTGTGTGTCATACTAGTCATACTTCGATCGCGCGTACTACGGGTTCTATGTATGGCGCTTGCCACGCTAGTGGTCCCATCAAATTCAGGTGAAACCGTCAAAAACTGTTCATGACAGGAAAAAGACCGCCAGCCACGAGGCCACACGCCTCCCAGCTTGTGCGACCCTCATTGCCTCGTTACCTATAAACGATCAAGGTCAGCAAGTTAATCGCGAGAAAAACGAGTATATACTGTGGGGTGAGTCGTGCAGCACACACTTCGGCGAACGTCGACGGGCGTTCGGAATGCTACGCATTCAAGCCCAATCAATGTGAAACCTGACGGAGGCAAGGCGTGTCCGGGGTAGGGTACATAATTATCCAGGGTAAAGTAGGCCAGGGGGGAGGGGAGGAGGCCCACTTCCCTTGTGACCTCGGGTAAGAGCACGTACTGCAAAAAAAAAAAGATAAAAATCAACAAACCGAAACAAATCAACATCGTAAATTAACCCCATACCAGTAGGAGTTTAAAAGGACACAAAACAATAAACAAGTACACCAAACCGAGTCAATAACGTACCGACTAATCAATCGTAAAAGGGCCACTGCTAGTCCAGTCCAGAACCCGCACACGTACCTGACAGGCAAGTGGACCAATGCGTATTGGAGAGTGCTCATGCTTCCAGCCGCCAGAGCCCCCCGGAGGACGTGGTGAGCGCCGCCTAGGCATGCCGCGGTACCGCCCAGGAGCAAAGCCGGGAACCACAGGAGACCGGCATCTCTCGCCCACTTCCGGAAAGAAAGGCACCAGCAGGACTGTCGAGTGGGAGGGACGAGGGAGAACCTGTTTAGTCGTGGACGAAGACAGAGAGCGCGCGGCTACTGCTACCGGACAGAAAGCGCCGCAAATTCTATACCAAGCACTCCGCCGCAGCTCGTGAGAAATACGAGCTTCGGCCATTCAAATCGGTCAATCTCACAGCTGACGCATATCCTTGTAACAAGGGAGGTTGAGAAACACATTCAAGCGTAGCCTGTCCGGTTGGTTTAACCGTTCTCAACATGATAGCACTGCATTCCCGTCTCGGGGGACAAGACACTTGGAATTAGAGTTAGATATAGGTACATGTACACTACAGTAGTAAATGGGGTGAACAACAACAGTCAGGATTCCTCCATCACGAGAAGCATGCTCTTTTCTTTTTTCTTCTTCCCTAGTACTACCTTCGCCCTTCGTTTCTCTCTCCCTCCTAGTCGCAACTCAGATCATCCGGGGTAAAACATAGCAGGCTGTCCTACCCCCTCCCCTCCCCGCTACGCTTCGCGCCTTCGTTTTTATCGCGAGAGTGAAGCTAGCAAAATTCTTCCCTCGTCGACGTGCGTCTTACTGAGCCAACCCACGCTACGCACTCGGAGCAGTTTGATTCCTTTTTTTAAGTTGCTCAACAGGCTATATATGGCATGGTAATGTAAGCACGGCAAGTTGCTGGGGTTCTTATTTTTAACTTCTTATTCTTGCGTTTTTGATAGGATATTTGGTATTGGCAGGCCTACAGCAGCACAGAATAGACCCTCAGTTTCACTGGTTGAGGAGCCCGTAAGTGATAAAAAAAATACGTACTTGAGCCTAAACGTGCGAAATTGTTGTATCATAGCACGGCTCGTACCTGGTGCAGAAAGGCAGCCGCTAGCCACGGGCTGAGCGCGGAAAGCCACCCGGCGGCGGCGATGACGCTGTCAAGCGGCAAAGCCTGATACACCGCCAAGGCGGTTTCACCTGGTCGTCAAATTAAGGCCGCAGGGACGGGGGGGGGGGGGGGGGGGGGGGGGGCGTACTCAATTGTTGCTTGCCTTCGTCATTTGACCATTGACCACGCATCCCTTTCGAGACGGAGCATCGTTCCCACTCCTAGTAGAGACACCTCCAACAATCGGGTGCTCATGACGTTGTTTCCATATATTACATAGATTTTTTTTTTTGCTAATCTTATCCCCTTCCTGTTTGGCCGCGTGTGTCCACCATCTATCTCCTAGGATAGCGATCGTTTTCTGCTATCTATTAATAGTGGGGAGGGGGCGGCGGTAAGCTAGGACCCGCAAAATTCGATCACGCAAGCCACACACGCTGGCCTACAACAGAGCAGCGGCAGCAGCAGCAAAACAAGCAGGAATAAGACGAGTGTAACTCTGGCTAGAATGCCTCATATACTGTGCCGCCGGGATGCCATCGTCCATCCGAAACAGAGTATACAAGTAGTGGTTGACTCAAATGTATGCACGTGGAAACGGAAATATACCAGGCATGCATTGTATGTCGCATGCGGCTTCAAAAATACCAGGCATACATTGTACGAGTATGTGGTCTCGAAAAAATACAAGGAGTGCATTGCATGCGGACTCAAAAAACACCAGACGTGCCTCGCATGTGGACTCAAAAGTATATCTGGTGAGCACTGGCAGCGAAGACGGCACTATGGTGGATCGGGTTTAGTCTACGCTTTCGTCACAGCAAGCACTCGGGTGTTCCCATCACTGGAGGCGTCCACCAACCTAGTATGATCGGCCCCCAGATCGCGAAGGCCCACCCGGCAGGCATGAAGTAGCGGACCACGGGCAGGGGTTCGTCTTTTGCTTCCCCGGAGGGTTGATTGCCTTTGCTGAGCTCGGTGTCAAGCCGCCCACCCGCAAATATGGCGGCCGTGTTGATGGCCGAGGAAACAAGGGTTAACGCCTGGAAGGGAGAGGAGGGTTTCGAGTTTCGAGCACGTGTAGGGTATAAGGTGCGGTTCGACGAAAGTTGGCGAGCCGTTACAACCGGTGTACAGCAGTACATTGCCAACTCATGGGAAAACAAATAACTAAGAGAGGCGCGCTGAGATATACAGCAAAATAATAATATTGGGAGCCGTCGTACTGGAGTTATTGCAGAACGCGACCCCTTCTAGAATAAGAAATCCAGCCTGAGTCAGTATTAGGTTTCTTTTACTAATGTGCTGTAGGTCCGTCATCGATCATCGACCCTTCCGCCAACGTCTTCCGGTACACGCGCATACAGGTAGTAGTTTTATCTTGCGTACGCCGAAGGAACACGTTATATTACAGAACGGGAACCCACCAAATGCGTTTTGGGAGGAGAGAGGAGAGACAGTTTACTGCTGCACTCCAGTATACTGACTGATTTTGACGACAGTATAATCGCTCCTGACTGAGTCAGCCAGTGTCCAGCCCTATTTGTTAGGCATATGGACGACAGGCGCGCAGCGTGATGATACATGTGACACGTGTGATGCTGCACGCTCTTCCCAGGCGCTATCGCGAATGTTGTACATACGTAAGTATCGACCAATGTGCCGACCCCATCCCTCGTCTCGACGTTCTCATGCCGTTGCCGTTGCCGCCGCCCGCCGCCGCCGTAGCAGCAGCATCAGCAGCAGCAGTAGCAGCGGTAGGGGTCATTCCGCAGTAAGAAAAATGTTCTGCGCCAAGTAAAGCAACGCTGTAATTGACAGTGGGGAAGTTGGGATCACGATATCCAATCTGTTCAGAGGGTTCAGTCAGTATCGCCTGAGCCTGAGAGGCTCGTTCTGCGTTCCCCTCTTTCTGTCTGTCCTACCGCCGTAGTATTGTTAATCCTATTAATAATGTGTGTGTTTTGAGGCTACAGCTGTCTGTACTTTTCAGTGGAAGAGAAGGTTACGCTCGTCAGATATCAAGCAGAGATCAAAGAGCGGCAAGCGAGTTCCGCAGAGAGCAGACAGGAGACAGGAGACAGGAGACAGCAGACAGGAGACAGGGAAGCGGCCCAGTCAGCTGCAGTGTGACGGCGCAACAAAGGACGAGTGTTTCAAATGCCGCATGCGTCTACCGTACTGGTACTGCTCGCTGTACCTGACAGCTGGTAAACAGGAGTAGTATGATACCAGCGTGTACAACAGCCGGGAAGGTGGCCGGACTTGGCCGAACCGACAGCACTTCCACCTTCCACGTGGCAATTTAGACAACGCACGACATGCAACGTGAGTGCTTCTGACTGGTGTAAAGTCTGCACGTCTGAATCCACCTAACGTGGGTCCTGTCACGATGTGTACCCATCATACCTTGTCTGGTACCGCTATCACCGAAGAGAGAAGAAGCAAAGCTCGCCACGATGTGCCGACCTATCCTAAGCTGACCATGCTCGGTCGAGGTTTGCGAACTGACACGTCTCGAAGTCGGCAAGCTCACGCCATCACCCCCTCACTGGGAACTTCCCCAGATTACAAACAGCAGTTGTACGCTGTTATCGCAAGGTATAACGTTCTGCCTGCTCGTGCTGTCCAATGACGCCCACACCACACACCTGCCATGGCCTCAAGTAAGGAAGATCCCAACTGGCCAGCGCTCCCGATTCGGCGGCGAAATAGAGCCCGGCGCAACCCGCGGCAGCTAGGGCTGCTACGCTGACCGCACGCTGAGCAGGCTGCGCAAACGACGGCAGAAGAGAGCAGGAGACGAGCATGATGCAAATAATATGGTCATCGTGCTGGAGCAGTGCGCGATGACGGTGAAAAAAAGGTGTCAAAGCGTCATACTGACTTGTAGTACAGCGTAGCCCAAATTCATATAAGATGTCACAAGGTTCTTGGAAGCGCAAAGCCCATAATAGAGTAAGAAATGAAAGATGCAAGAGTTGCGCCGTGGTCCCAGCCCCGTACCTACAGAATTCGGCAGACCTCTCAATGAGCGTTTGTCACGAGCTTGTTGCCTTGTTGACAAATTGAGCAGTATGTACGTGTGGTGCCTACTGCTGTAATCGTCAAGTAAGTATCAAAACCATGAATAAATAACCCTTCGAGCGAGGAGATTCACATGTGTGTTTCACCTTGGCTGGGACAAGACTCTGGACAAACGACATCGCCTCTTGCTCTTGCTCAGTGATGGTGATGCTTCTGAAGTTAAGGTGTGGGCGATGGTGTGAAAAGAAGCAACGTGGTGTAGTCGCAACCTCGTGGCTTCCACGTGTTCCTCTGCGAAAGGATCCGCTGAACCGTTCTCGACGAAATTTGAATTTCGTATTCAGGCTGAAGCATGCCTCCATCTCAGTATCAAACCTTAAATCGATGCACTACCGAGCATACTAAAAATACTCGCCGTGTTCCGTGTTCCTTCTACCCTAGGTGGGCTGGAGGCCAGGCGCCAAGCGTGCAATAGTTATTTAGCTCAGGAATAATCTGGGATAGAAACGGCAGAGCTTATCGTCTGGCCGTCCAGGGCGGAGACGGTCTTTAATCGTAGACGCACACCAAATCATGGCCTCGTCTCCTACGAAGAAGACCGAAAGATTCAGCGTCTTTGATCCAACCACCCCTACCCCGGAACAGCCACAGGAGGGCGGCTCTGAGGGCAACCCGATCCGAGACGACCCCGAAGAGACAACATTGCGCTGCAAACCTGCGTCTACGTTTGGTCCGCAATACTCCTGCCCCAAGGTTGAGGCACCGGGGTGCGATCCATGCGCCACCTTGAAAGGCGAGGCCGCCACCACGAGCTCGGGCACGACTGTTCCTGGAGCTGGCGGAGCCTCCGCCTTGGCGGCCAGCGTGCTGGTGGAGCCACCACCCCAACCCCAACCTGAGACGAAGGCAGGGGCTCTGGATGATGCTGCAAGAGCGGAGGCCTCTCGAAAGCTCGACCTCGATGTTGGCAGCCCGTCATGTTCCTCCGCAACAGCAAGCCTGCCGACAGCCTCATCTGATCGTGGTTCAACAACAGCCGGCCCCACGCCCACGACCACCTCGCCCTCCGCAGCGGCAGCAGACGACAAAGTGTCGAGCGCCGAGATCAGATCACCTCCTGGATCCGAAGCGCAGCAAGGCCTGGCGACAGGCGTGGGTGGCGAGAGCGGCAGTGGCGGCGCCTTCGGTGGTAACAATACCGCCGTCACCCCAGAGGAGCAAAAAGCTCTGCGGAAAGAGCGCAGAGAGCGGGCGCGGAACGCCAAGAGGGCCCAGACCAAGCGCGGCGGCAGGTCTCGCCGGTACGAGGGGAAGCGCCGCTGGGCGACGAACGGGGTCGGGGGGAACAAGGGCAAGAAGGAGAACGCCCCCGACGCGTTCGACGAATGGCTCGGGGTGAGGCTGAAAGCTTGGCGTGAGGGAGAAGCGGCGCCGGAGGGCACGGATGCGGTGCCGCCGGAGGAGATCGGCGTGCTGGGGGAGTTCGACTTCGACCCCTCCAAAGACGAAATAGGTGAGGGTGGCAGGGAGCGGGGAGTTATGTAAAGGCGGCGCTCTCACGACAACGCCTGTTAGGCGAGAGCCATGCGGGGTTGGACAGGGCTCCGGGCTGGGTCGCTGGCCCAGGGACTGTTTCTCGCTGTTTTTTTTTTCATGTTTTGGTGCTCACTGCCGCAAGCGTCTTGATACCCCGTTACCATAGCTACGATACATCCAGGGCGGTTACAGCTCTTGCGCTGGGCTTATTATACCTACAGTAGTAGTTCAGTAGGCTACATGTGTACCGTAGACTACAGCAGTACATCTGGACAGGATACAAGGTTCCATTTATTAAGAAAATGCAGGTTCCACTCACTAACGAAATGAGAAATAAGAAAGGCAGGCTGAGATTTACAGGACAATAACAGCGTCTTTATGCTGAAGTTAGTGGAGAACGCAGCCATTCTCAAGTAAGAAATCCAGCCTGAGATATTTCCTGTTTCTTAGTGCCTGTAGTCGTCCGGTACTCTGCAACGTAATTTCGCCGGTATTGACGCATCACGGTGAAAGTTACAAGCCTTGCGTCTGCTTAGAGGGGCTTTGTGTCGCGTCTTGCAACGAATTAAATTGACCGGCAGACCCACCCTATCCCAACCCTCGCCGGATGCACCACTCCGACGTTGCCTCTCTTCCGGCCAACATGCTCCTCCACCTTTTATTGCAGCGTTTCCCTCTTCTCTTAGCCCCCTTCAGCGGGGACAGGTGCACGGGTGGGCCATGCAGCTGGCGCTGTTCCACGCGTCTAGCGGCGAAGACACGGAGAGGCATGTCATCATCTCCAAGACCGGTGAGCCTCGCAGCCCTAGGAAACCCGCGCCCGCGAGCCGTTTCAAGCTGTACCAGGTAGGTAAAAATGCTGGTGCCACCTGCACAGGCACGACGCGTGACCCGCAGCGCTCCTAGCTCTCCCTCGGTCTCACCCTACGATATACCGATGTTCGCTTGCTCACGCTTGATCACGAAAAAAGTAGCGGGTATCAGTACGTACCAGGTACCAGTACGTGCTATTTTGCTTGCCTGGTATTTTAGGCTGTGTTGAAGTTGACCCCCTTTGCTCCCCCTTTGCTCCTCCTGCCAGGAATATTTCGGGGTAAAGTGCTCACGCGTGGCGGGCGCACGTGGTACAAAGAAGGCGTTATCGCTCCGTTTGTGGAGAGGTTCGCTCTCCAGCAGGGAAATGAGGAGGCGGTGAAGGAGATCGTAGCCAGCTTGCACAGGTGATGACTCGCGTGGTGGCCGGAGGAATGGGTCTGACGGGGGCGTAGAGGGGTGCGCGGGAGCGCTCGGAAGTGATGAATGGTCGATATTTTGTGGCATTTGCTTGTTTCATTGTGTTATGTCTGGGCCACTTTTTGTGAGGCCGGTGCTTGGTGTTAGAATTTGGTCGTCGAGATGAGTGGAAGAACAAGGTAAGTATGATACCACGTTGAAGCTTTGGACGGCGTGTAGGGTCGGTCAACCTTGTTTGGGAGGAGCTTCTGCGAGAGACAGTTCATATTTGTTGTGGCATGTCGGAGGCACCATGCGAGGCTGAGTGATGCCACCCCTGGACAGCTCAAGCCTAGACCATGGTCTGTGATCGAGTCTGCAAATGCTGTAGTTTTCTCTGCTTAAGGAAGACGCCGTCAACCCCCGTCCACACCATGCCCTCGCTTTCTACCGCTTCGGTCGCAATCTCCACTTCGACATCTACGCTATCGCTTGCTTCTGCTTGCCGTGCTCTTTCTTTCGACGCGAACGCCCTCCGTGCAGCTTCCACGAGAGCGTTCAGCTGCACGAGCCGGGCTACGCGAAGTGGCTCCGAACCCACGCGCCCGGATCGCTCGATGGGTCAGACCTCGACCAGGCTCGGGAGGCGTTCTCAAAATGGCCGCTCCTGCATCACGGGGAGCTGGAGTACGTCGATACACCCGCAGGAGTAAGTCAGGAAAAAGCTGCACCAATTGAGGCCTATGCCCGTCGTCTTGCCTCGAAAGCAGGCTCCACCAATCGCTGCAGGGGCATGTCGCGAAACGCCTGCCAGTACTTACGTATACCTTTTCCAACTAAAAACACATCCGACTCTAGTTCCAAGAGTGCTCCCCCCAATACGAATAGGAAGCCTTATTTTACGAGATTGTTTTCCGGTGAGGCTAAGGCTAGGGCGCACTTCTGAGGACGCAAGTATGTTTCGGTCTCGCGAAAATGTTTATCTGCAAGCAATCGTAAGACTTGCGGAGAAAGCCAGAGCCGTGGTACGGTAGGGGTTGGACTTGTTTATAGTATAGCCTATAGTATGACTCGTGCATTTCCCACTAACGGGACGCCTCTACCACTGCAGCGGAGGAGTTACCCAACCATTGTAAACTTGCATCCGATGTGTACCTGTAATGCATATTACTGTTTGCAAGCGGATTCGACTGTGTATCGGCCCCAGCTCAAAAGCCCGCTGTCGGATGCTATATAATGCAGATATTGGGGTATTGAAGTTTAGAGCTCACCCTAACGTGAGGAGCTTCATACTTCTGAGGTGCTGGTACCGCTACCGCCACGCGCGTTTGCAGCGCAGGTACAAAATGGCCCTTCCTTCCCTTTGAGGGGACGCGCAGCCAATGTGCAAAAGGGACTAGACGGCGGGACACACCCGTTCGTTCCTCCGTGCTTCTGTTAGCACACGCCACATCGGTGCAGCTTTTCGTACTCCTACTTTTTTTTCAGTTGGTTTCCCCCCCGCCCTCTCTCCTTTTCACGCACTTTTCTATTCGCCCAGTTGTCATCCCTCGTGGAGGTCTTAGAATCTTGCCAGGAGTTCGGCTTCGACTTGGAGGCTCATAATGCTCGGACCTACCATGGACTAACGTGCCTTCTGCAAATCTCAACGGAAGATAAGGTGACGCGGTCGACCGTTGCTTTGATAATATATACCTGATATTTCTTTGGGCTGGATTTAAGGCCTCGAAAGCGCCGTTTTAGTGTTTTTCCTTAAATGCCAGTGGTACTTAGTTTTATACTTGAGTAGGTCTGCAAGAGGGTCGTTGGTAACTCCCCCGTTTTCGATGTTCGTCACCCGAGCAGGAGTTTTTGAGTTGCGATATTTTCTGGTAATTTGACGGGGCATGCCCGGTTGCTATGGTCACTTGTGTTGTCCTGGCGAGACGCCTAAAGTACGCAACGTTTCGCAACGCGTAACGTTAGGTCGACGTCTTCGACCGTTTTCGAGAAGCTCGGCCTGACGTGAAACGCGTGGGTAGGTTCACGTCCCTAGGTTGAAGATGTGAACGAACGTGATATGTCGTGGGCTTTTTTTTTCGCCCCGACCGGAGGCCTCCATTTGGCGTGAACATCTGCGTTGAATGTCTGTATACAAGGTGTCCGGTGAGATCATGCGCACGCTTATGCAGTACTCACACCGTCCGCCGAAACGCACCTTCTATTACGGGGGTCCATAGTAAGTAGGACCAAATATTGTAGGTAAAATAGGAAAATATATAGGTTTTTATGTGTGTCGTAGGTCCTATTTACTATGGCCCCCCGTAATATTTAGTTGCTCGACCAGTGGACACCGTTGTTTTGACCAATACAACCACTCCCGGAACAACGATTTGAGTTTTAAGAATTCACATGTGTTTGTTTTTTTCCTTGTTACCCCAGCCTACATGCAACTCACCCCTGAGCACCTCTAAAAAATAAACGATCATCGCTGCCCCTGTCAGGACTACGTGGTGGACCCGCTGGCGGAGGGCATGTGGGACAGCATGCAGCTGCTCAGGGGGCCGTTCGGGAACTCGGACATTCTGAAGGTGCACCACTGAACCCTGTGCATGATGCTCATGTGAATATACTGATTATTTAGCTGTCGCGAGAGCATCCAATTTATCCCGATGGCGAAACCAAAGTGCATGCATGAGTGAGCCACATTCACGAACGTAGTATTGTATATAGCCTCTTCGAGCAGTGATTCGGACTCAGAGGTTTATCTCTCGCTCCCACAGCTATGCGACAATTTATTTCCGCACTCAACCACAAGGTTTGTCGAACGTATAACTACGGAGCTGTGTCTTGACGCTCCCGCTTTTTTTGTTGCTTAGGTTCCTTTTTTTTTTCCCTTGCTCTTTTGCCACGCTCTGGAACTAAACGGGCCCTCCCCTACTTTTTCGACTCTTCAGATTGGCCACTCCATGCGCAGCTGCGACGTCCCGAGCTTGTACCGAGATTTCGGCATCGTCGTCGTCAACGCCTTCGATACAGAGGTGAGGCCTCTTCGCCCCTCCCCTCCCCCCTCGTAGGCGTTTTCGTAAGGTTTTGAAACCGCCCCCATACTAATTATATTTTCAAGTTCTGCGAAAAAAGTCTAAAGCTACAGTAATTCCGCTACGTGTTGCACGCTAGTATATGTAGCTACTTGTGACGTTGCGGACGTCGAAATCATGAGATACGGTAATTGCTGTACTGTTGCCAATCAGTGACGACGACCACGGCGGCCGTTTCTTTTTGTGTCCCCTGTTCCCTGTCGACAGGAAGCGGTACACGCGCTGGGAGAGAAGCACTCCGGCCTGGGAAGGGTTTTGGAGAACGCAGGCGTCAAGGAGCTGCACGACATCGCCGGCCTTAAGCAGTCTATGCAGGTACGGCATACACCTAGCGTGTTGAATTTTCTTTCGTTTCTGGTTGAGCGGATGGAGTCCGGATGGGTTCGTTTTCACTTTTGTTTTGAGGCGCACGCTATAGTAGGTCGATTTTCGCGGCGTCGAGCGCAAGACCGCCGGTCCGTTTTATCACCGTTGCCCTTGACCACGGTTTCGGGCAAACCCCTCTGTACTTCATGTGCAACCGGGCCCTCCCTGTCTGACCAAAGCAAGCGTGACGTTGCGCGCAGCTTTGTTTTACAAGCGAAGGCGAGCGAAGAACACGCTAAAAGATTGCACATTGGCTCATGATAATATGCACAGTGTGAGCCAGCGTAGATAGGAGAACCGAGACCGCTGAATGTTCCATCGACGACAAGTTCACGGTTAAATTCGAGGATGATCAACTCAACTCAGCCCAGGGCCAGCAAAACCCTTAACCCAACAGACGGAGAATTTTTCACGGGTTGGTCGGACAGATCGTACCCCCTTTTCATACAATGGATGATCCACTAGTAGATCTTTCGTGGCAGATAGATCGCTGGTTTACTGATTTACTTAGCCTTGTACGGTCTAGATTGTGTTTTCTGGGTGGGATATGTATGACACGGCTCTTGCGCACTATACGTGACGGGTGTAATCTGTATGAAAAGTCTCTCGCACATCGTCTCATATCGGCTGACGAAGGATGTATTGTAGATTATGTACTGCACAGCAGGTCGTGATCGGTCCGACGTTCGGAAAGTTTGTTCCCTAAAGGCCAAATGTTGTGTGCCCTCCGCCCTCCGAAATCGCTACTCCGTTTGTTTTGCTCGGAAGGCGTGCGACTGGCGCGAGCGCCCCCTGTCAACCGAGAAGCTGGTCTACGCCAGGTGCGACAGCCACTACCTCATCCCCCTGTGGCGCCTCCTTCGGGCGCGGCTGCTGGCCGCGGACACCATTGCCAACCGCGAAGACGCTCAAGAGGAGAGGGAGCTGCTGGAGATCAAACGTCGACTAGAAAAAGAGCAGCAGGAAGAAAAACAGAAGCTTGAGAAGGAGGCCATCGACGACCGGCTATCCACAGGATCGCTTGGCCTCGAGACCGAGTTTGACATCGCTTCCGCCTCTCCTGGCTTTCCACTTGCTGGCGCCGAGGGGAAGGTGATAAGGAGGGGATCGGGGAGCGTTTCGCCCGTGCCGATGCCGGGAGAGCCCTGGACGTCGGAGTGGGACGACCCAGAAGACTGCCATAGACGGGAGCGCAGCCGCAGTGGGTCCTCTTTCCGGTCCGGTCTAGGCAGCATTAGCGAGGGCGATTTTGGAGTCGGCACGAGTGTGCGGAATAGTTTCAGCGGCATGGACGTCGCGCTGCAGGCCTCCGTTCAGGAAGGCGACGCCGAGGAAGAAGAAGGGGGGGAAGAGGGGCAAGAGGAGGAGGGGGAAGACGAGGCTTCCGGTTTGTTGTCAATGAATGGGAACTGCAACGACCTGAGCTTTGCCGACCTCGGTGACAACCTCATCGAGGAGGATGAAGACGAGGAGCAGGACGACACTTTGGGGGAAGACGAAGACGAGGACGAGGACATGTGGGACGGTTGGGGACAAGACGACCCTTCCGAGGAGGCGAAAGGCGACGCCCCTGCCGAAACGCCAAATGTCGCGAACAACCGATCTAGTGCCGTTCCTTCACCGTCCCAGCCTGTCCCAGTGTTCGCCGCGATTCCGGAAGCGGCACCGGCACCGGCACCGGCACCCACCTCAAACGGGCCCGCTCCGACGATACCTGATCGCGTTGACTCGGCGCTGGGTGTTAGCCAGGACGCTCTGTCTTCTGTGACTCCCCCGCCGCCGTCGGAAGCGGGAGACACGAGGATGGGTGTTCGCAGGGGTGGGGAGAGGACGGGGCGGAGGGGTCCCGAGGGTTCACCGCAGCCCGAGCAGCACGTGTTGCTCACGGACGGCGTCCGCCTCATGTGGAAGTCGCTGTTCCGCGCACAGCTGGCGGCGTCCGTTCTGTGGCGGCCGGCGGCCGCGGCCAAGCGCAAGGACGCGCACAACGAGCGACATTTCCGCACGGCGATGCAGCGCCTCAAGCCCCCCCGCTGGACAGAGGTGAACGTTAGGGTGTACGAAGAGATTTACCTGTGGAGGGACCGAACGGCTAGACGCGTGGACGACGGGGCCACGTACGTGTGCCCAGGGGACACCCTGATTGATGTGGCGCTGGCTTTGCCCACCACGCTGGATGCCTTGCGGCGCGTGTCGGTACCGCTGTCTCCGGTGCTGGGACACGGTGACACTCCTGAGGCCGTGGAGCTGGTAGGTGTGTTGAGGGTGGCCCTAGGCCTACCCGAGGAAGAGCCCCAAGAGGTAGGAAGCGTAGAGAGAGGAGTAGGTGCGGGTGCTGTGAATGGTGTTGCTGTTGGCAAAGCCGTTGGTGGCGGAGCCGTTGGAGCCGTCGACGAAACCGTTGGCGGTGTGCGTGTTGAGGGAAACGACGGCAGCAAAGCGGGGGCGGGGCTGTTGTTGGCCTTGTCAATGGTGACGGTGGCGATAGTGATGACGTTTGTAAAGCGCAAGAATCCCTGATGTACTGGCTGTTTGATCAGGCCCGACATATTGGGATGCGTACAGTGGCATGAAAGAAACGTTTTGACCGGCCGTGGTTGCTGATATAGACTTGCACAATATTCGGTCGCTGTTCCATCCAGGGCTTTGAAGTGTGGAAAAATGGGAAGAAGTTTTGGAATGTGGTGTGATTCCTGTGGCGAAAAACCCCAGACGTAGTTTGTTCATCGCTGCGTATATACCTGTTGTGGATGGAGAAAATATGTACCATCTCTACTACTCTACGTATGTCGTGGATGGGGCAAGTGTCTACCAGTACTGCTGTTGTAGGCACCAGGTATTGATTATTTTCAGGCAGTGCAAGTCTACATTTTTGGCGGCGGATCGGGATCTATTCGTGGTGATGGTTGTTTTCGGGTGTTTTCGCAGTATCTGCCTGCTGGGATAAGAGGTACTACTGTATGTAGTACGAGTACCTTCTCTTTTTTTTTCAGGCGGTCGACCAGTATATAGCGCACGCGCACCTCACGATAGGTATTCATCGTCGGGAAAAAGTATGTTGTAAAATACCAGGTATCAAATACCGATCGGGCATTTCTGCTTCTTTTGGTGGTCGAGTCGGGAGGTCCTCACACGGCCGCACTGCACTCAATTCACAGACAACACAAACAATCGGACGAGACTACCGGTAAACGATTGCCAGCTTTCCTTGTTCACCCACCGCACTGCTGTGGGGAAATTTGTCACACCTCAGACAGACCTTGACCTACTGTAGACTATCTACTGCTGTTGCTGTAGTCCCTCACCGACCGTTCTGAGAGGTGCAGGATCTATCTGTAGAGCGCGGGTCCAATCCATGAAACATGTGCTAAATCATGCAGATTTTACGGCTTCCACCCGGCAACATTACGTGCTACTGTACATCATACAGATCAGGATTACGTTTGCCCTGAGATATATGTATCACAGTGAAGTGGGAATCGATGATAAGTGAGAGGCGTGAAACATTTATTTGGACCCCATGTATTTTTTCATACATCGGACAGATCAGATCCATCCCCATAGTCCTCGTTTCAAGATGGATTATTATAGTTTGTTGTAGATATTTATTTCGGGGTATAATACATGTATCCCTGATTTGCATGGTCTTGATCTGTACACGATCTGGATTGTGTTTGCTTGGTGGGATCTGCATGACACGGGGTCTTCTTGCGCACCTGTTCGCCGGGTGTGGGATCCAATACCGGCAAATGTATACAGGAGAATCAAAATCGATCGTGTGTGTCGCATGTGTGACATTTCTTAAGAAATCGTCTTCATCTGTTTCATTTCCGGGTGACATTACATCTCGGGGTGGTGATTCTGGACAAGCTCCCGCTTCGTAGCCGCTATCGTGCAATCACAACTAACTACGACCTGACGAACAAAACTATTTAGCGTACAGTACGTCTTGTACGAACTACTGCTGCTATATTCATTGAAAGGTCAGCGACTCAGCCACGATATAGAGTATTTGCTGCTGCTGTACTGCTGTGTACCATGGCGACGGGGGCATGCCACGTTTCAGAGCTTGCTAGTGGTACGAATATTGCTGTTGTTGTTCTCACATCATATCATCGCCACAACACAATGCAGTCCGTGGTCGCAGGACAGGCTCTAATAACTCTGGAGTGGAAGAGTACCTCGGGGGAAAAAAACGCGCAAAGAATAATACATGATAACTAAAGCACATGTAGAACAGAGATAAGGACAACAAAGAAACATACTTACTCCGCTACCAAGAACTGTTACACCAGGGAAGCAAAAAATACACTAGTAGACAAAAAATTAAAAAGAGGACGACGTAGCAAAGAAAAAAGAAAAAGCAGTTAGCAAAGAGCAAAAAAGGAAGATACAGAGACACAAAGATGGGCATACGGGGAAAAAAGGAAGGAGGAAATAAAAGCAAAGGAAAAAAAGGGGACGAAAAGGGACAAAAAAAGACACGAAAAGGGGCGGGGGGGATGAATAAGACGAAGGACGGGCACTGGTGCATACAGAGACGCAAAGTTGCCCGGGTGGCCCCATGCTAGTTACTTCGGTCCCAAAGAAGGGAGCGCATCAGGACGATGATGGCCATATACCCAGGCGTCAGTCAGTCTTTTAGGCAGACCCCCCCCCCCCCCCCCCCCCCCCCCCCCCCCCCCCCCCCCCCCCCCACCTCGACCCCTTTCGCCCTCCCCCCCCTTCCCTGCCACATCCTGCGCGCGTGCACAATGGCGTCAACGGTTGTAGTCGCGGTTGCAGCCATTCTGTGCCGTCCTGCCGATGCCTCCGTCTCATCCTTATGCCATTTTCGCATGAAGACCTCCGCTCCTTCCTCGACCCGTCCGAACCATCTGCCGGTTTCTGTGCTCAGTCGCGCCACCATTCGAGCTTGACGCCAAACTCCTTGAGGTCCTCCTCAACGAGGTACCTCTTCCAGTCCCCCTCTTGTCCTCCGGAGTAGCCCTTACCCCCCACCATCTCCCCAAACATCACCCTCTTCGGCAAACGCTCCTCTCCCATGTGCGTGTCACAAAGCCCGCAAACTATAACCTACTCTTGCGTACCGTCGTCTCAACGCTCTCGGAGTTTGTCCTGAGAAACGCGTTGGCATAGGATAGAATGCGGTCTTCGCGCTTTCGTTTCCGCCAGCCGAGGCATCGGAGGAGCATTTTGTGGTGGATCCCCCGTAGCCTGCCGCAACCAGTCTCTTGCTCGGGCTCCAAATAATGCATCCGGAAAGCAAGGTTTCGATCACTTCGTTCGGCTCTCAGCATCCTCACCTTCAGACGTAGACGCACACCCGGGTGGTCATAGATTTCCATCTTATACCGCCCGAAGCACGCCCATGCTCTCTGGAGTCGACGCGTTACCTCGACGCTTCTGTTCGTCCAATCTGCACTGATAGCCCCGCCCAAATACACAAACTCGAGTGTTAGTTTGTACACTTGATCGGCTGCGGTGACGGTGAACGGCACGTTCCCCCATCTTTCGTTTGCAGACACATTATTTCCGTCTTGGCCTCCGAGACTGTCAGGCCGAACGCGGCACATATATATGCAGTCACGATCACCGTGATCATTCTCTCCAGACCGTTAGGTGATCACGATACAATGCCCGCATCGTGAGCATACAGCATTGCCCACAATGTCTGAGCCTATTTATCCTTCCCCTGTCCGTCGGCTTGTCCGGCTCAAACAATACCTTCCCCCTCTTCTTTTTCCCCTTCTCCTTCTTTCGTTGTATTATATACGAGGGACGTGTGACTCGCGCACGTACCGATAATACCAGTATCTTTATGATGATGTGCAACCAACCATACCCTTCATCAGCCCCACCCCGTGGTCAACAAACAAAAAGAGAATAACCACCTGTCGTTTTTCATACCTGCTACTGTAGTACCTGGTACACCTGGTGGTACATAGAAAATGTACACACACGCTATTACCCGCAACGCGATCACCAAGGACTACAATAATATGGTCGGTCACAGCAGCTTCCGGTATGTGTGTTTCGTCCGCAACGAGGTCCCAAATATCTATCTATCTGCCCCGGATTCAAAAGGATTGATCAGCTTGTATTCATGTACTATATGTACACGCTGCCCTCCTGATGGGAGGGGGCGTACGTTATAACAGGCTTATGCCACGCCGTGTACCAGGAATTCAGCACCAAACAGTTCAATCCAGTGCAGAGTGCAGAGAGTAATATTATTACCAGTTACGAGCGAGTAGTGTTTGCACCCCTGATGATGCTATACAGCACACAGCACTGCAACATTCAAAAGTAAGTAAAACACATCGTTACATCATCACAGCATCATCACCATCCATTAAAATCAAGTATTCGTACCCTCGTGAGTACACCTACCTGCTTGGACCTGGCACAAAGTATATTATACGTACGTTTATTCGTACGTAGCTGGGCAGGATTTTGCATGTATGTGTACCATCGCGGATAAGTAAACGTTCATCGCATATACCCAGTCAGGTGAGGTGCAATGGAGAACAACAAGGAGACAAGTGGT
The DNA here is from genome assembly GCA_031763025.1 of Macrocystis pyrifera. Lineage (NCBI taxonomy): Eukaryota > Phaeophyceae > Laminariales > Laminariaceae > Macrocystis > Macrocystis pyrifera. The sequence goes on along the minus strand of JASSKH010000033.1, from coordinate 723,972 downwards.
AAGAGTGGGGAGTGGCAAAACACAAAGCATAACGGACAAGTCACAAGCAGCCACACGACAAGTGTGCCAAGGTGGCAAATGGCAAGTGGCAAGTGGCAAGTAACAGACAGCAGTGACAAGTGACAAATAGGCGTATTACGTAGCTTGCAAAGTTGAGTATCAACTATTTAATCAGTCGAACCCACAGCTGACGTATTTCAAAAAAATAGTTGATACTCAACTTTGCAAGCTGCGTAATACGCCTCGTCTATATTCCATTTTTACCTAATTTTGCGTCAATATTCCATTTTTACCTAATTTTGCAAAATTAGGTAAAAATGGAATATAGACGAGGCGTATTACGCAGCTTGCAAAAATGGAATATAGACGAGGCGTATTACGCAGCTTGCAAAGTTGAGTATCAACTATTTAATCAGTCGAACTCACAGCTGACGTATTTCAAAATTTATAAAATTATTGTGATAAACCGAGCGCGCGTATTCTATATGTGATTCCTTGTCAAAGATATAGGCCGGCGGCTCCCCTGGATGCTGCCCGGGTCAACAGCAGGTAAAAAAAAAAAAAATACAAGCGACAAGATTTTAGATTTTCTAGCAATTTTTTTCCGACGTTTCATTTTTTTGTTCCCCTTCAAAATCTTCACTCACGAAGGACACACGCCTCCATAAAAATGAACACCATGCTGATCCCCTCACATTGCGATCTCAAACATCACTGGAAACCGCAGTGTTGGCAGGAACTTTGGCGCGAAGCACTGATCAACGACAAGCGCACTGCAGTAGGAAATCCGAAGGAGCCACTGGATCAACCCCACCTACCTGTGTTTTTGTTGATCTAACCACGTTTTTTTTAGCGGGTGACCTCCGGTCTTCACACAGACAGCTAGGGAAAGCTATCTTTTTCGGGAGCATTCGCCTTCAAACAGCCAAAACACTGAGGGGACAATCTTTTCGGCTCGAAGCTTGGCCAGGCCGCGACCTGCTTGATCCACCGACACCTCGGACGGCCTTGGCATCGACCACGCGGTTTGCCCTGGTGACCCAGAAATCGTGAGGTTGATGGATCCAATTGCGCAGCAGGCATCCCGCCGGCCCGCTGCAACATCTTCCACCCCGCAGCCATCACCACCGACGCTTCACACACCTGCGTTGTCCAGCGGGCTCATCTCGAGCGAGCACATCCGATGGATATCAGAGCTGCGATCGAATCGGGCGCAGTGGTTCAGCGAGGTGCACGGGCCGTGGACGCCCGCGGAGAACGACTACTTTGAGTTCACGTACGAGTTGTTTCACTCGGGGCTGCTGTTTGGCGTGGATGTGGGCCTGCCTGTTCGATTCTTCCTGTCGGAACTCCTTGGGTGAGGGTGTGTAGGCTGCTTTCGTAGGTGGGGAGGGGCAGCTACAGCAAGCAGCAGAGCAACCGAATGCATGCAGTCCAAGGGGCTGTGAGCTAGATGCCTACGTGCGAGTATTGCGGCATTGGTTTCGCTAGTGTGTATGGTGCTGTGTTCTTCCGCCTGCGGTATGCCGCTGGGTAGAATCCAACAACGGATTTGAGTTTTCATTTAATGCCATGATGGCGTCATGTTGGAAGGCAGATGATACTTACATGTATGGTGGTCGGGGGTGGAACGGTGCCAGCGATGAAACGACGACGCAAAACGCAAAACCACGTAAAACGCTGTTCAAATAACGTTTCCGAGGAACGGTTTCGTTTCCGTTTCTTGCGGTTTGTACGTACTGCCGTTGTTGCGGAGCTGTTCCTAACTCGTAAGCTCGTGTACCTGGTAAAAAGTACCACCAGGAGTATTATAGCAGTTATTTATTATGTCGAAACGCAACGAAAGGAGGTGGACCCGCGGTGCTGTGGCAAAAAAAAACACACCAAAAAAGTCGCACACATACGGACGTATTATACTGCTGTACGAGTACTACAAGTCTACATCACCGGGCGCGTGCCGTTGGAGCACAAATAGGCATTATCGTAAATAACTGCCTGAGGTACCAGAAACCAGCCAGGTACCAGGTAGGTAATACTATTAAAACTAGTAATAATCGTAGTCCACTGCTGTAACCACACGCAGTACGTATTGCTTTGTCGACTTGATATATATTTTTTTGAAGCCGTACTCGTACTCCTCATGCCTTGTTTTTTTGTGTTTCGTCTTTCTTACGAGTACGTACGTACGTACGGGTACTCAGATATGCTGTACCCTGGAACGTGCTACACGCCAAATTCTATGCATTCTGTACATTCTTGACTTGTGCCAGGTGCTGGTATACTATTGTCAGTTGACCACGCGTCTACGGCTGTCATTCCACTTTGTCACGGGATACCGGGCACCCTGGTAGTCTACAGCAGCGGGACCTGGTATCCTTCCAAGCGCGAATAAAACGCCCCCGTTGATACGTACGATTTTTATTTATTTTTCAATCCTTCGGCGGATTGATGAAACTCAAGCTCAAGCTCACCACACTTGCACGTTCAAATTTCGTGTCGTGTGTCAATTTAACCCATAATAGCTCCCGTTGCAACATCAGAACAGGCTGCTGATGTGACGCCATTTTTCCCGGCAGGTGTTCCGTACGTCGCATCGAAGTCAAGCTCATGGATGACAAGCGGGTCCCTGAACTCCTCTGCCCACCGACACCCATACGCGAGCTCAGCGACTTCGAGCGCCGCGCTCTGAGCATGAAGCTGGTCCGTCTCGAGATGGCGTTCTTGGCGCGGGAGCGAAGACCCCTGAAAAACCGCGTGCTGTATGACACGCACGACGCCCCTCGGTTCCGGTATGCAGACCCGCTGGAGAGAGACATCGCTCAAGATGCCCTTGGCCCTCACCGCCACCCTATATATACCCAAGCGCCCCGACCGGCCGCCGCTGCTGCGCCTTCCGTGCCGCCGCCGGCATTGCCACCGCCTCCAGCGAACGCGGCGCAAGGTGCGCACGGTGAGGCCCGGCCGCCGGTTCCGACGCCGTGGGAGAAGGGAGCACCGCCGGCTAGCGCTGGCAGATCATCGCCAAGCTTGCCGCCACCGCCGCCGCCGCTGCCGCTGCCGCCGCCGCCGCCGCCGCCTCCGCAGCGGCAGCAGGCTGTGCCTGTTGCGCCTTCTGTGCTTGCTGTGCCTGCTGTGCCTGCTCTGCTTGTTGCGCCTGTTGCGCCTGTTGTGACTGTTGCGGCTGTTTCGCCTGTTGTGCGTGCTGCGGCGCTTGCAGCGCCTGTTGATCCTGCGGTACCTTCTGCGCTTGCTGCGCCTGTTGAGCCTGCTGCGCCTACTGCGCCTGCCGCAGCTGCTGCGCCTGTTGCGCATGCTGTGCGAGGTGCGCCTGTTACGCCTACTGGGCCGGCCGCGCCGGCGCCGTCTGGCGTGGCCAACCTCCAACAGCCAAGTGTTTCCCACCCCCCTCCGGAGACTGCAAGACCAACAACAACAGCTGGAGTGTTGCACCCCGTCGCGCAACGGAATGGAGGCGAGACGCATGGACCCCCATCACTGCTATCACTCCCCGCGAATGGCCGAACCCCGGAGATTGCTGCTGGCGCAGAATCCGCAGCCAGCGTGGCCGTCGATCCCAACAGTGCCAAGGGGGATACTCCGTGGATGGATGCGACGAGTGCTCCTGCACTTACCACAAAGCAAGCCGCACCTCTCACAAAAAGCGGGCCTTGCGAGCCGGCGTCTGGGGTGGCGACAGCGTGGCAGCCGCCTCCGCTGCCGCCACTGGCAGAAGCAGCAGCAGCAGCAGCAGCTCCACCTACAGGTGGTGGTGATGATGGTGACCCAATGTGGCCTACAACCAGCTACATCGACCCCCGCGGAAATCGGCACCCTTACGGCCCGGCGCCTAAAAAAAAAACAGCCCCCGTACCTACAAAGAGCCCGGACCCCGCGTCTAAAAAGAGGAAAATAGTGGAGATCGCGCCCGCGCAAGCCTTGCAAGACCCGACTGTCCCAGCTGCCGACGATACTGCTGTCGCCGCTGTGAACCCCACATCGGTGTCGTCGTCTCCCGGACCAGAAGGTCTCCCTGGCAGGGATAGCTCTGCCGCCACCGGGCCCAAGGGGCGCGAGCTAGGGCGGCAGCTGCTTGGAGTTGCGAGACACAAGGCGTCAGCAGAAGAGGCACCGCGTCAGAGGCGACGTGCATCGACGAGCTCACGTCCACAGTCTCCTCGGAATGGGTCTGGTGCGAGTGCTCTAGGGCATGGCATGGCGCTTGACGATAGCCCTGAAGACGTGGCGGCGATGGAATACCTCAAGTGGGAGTTGCACGGTGAGGCAGGCGTTTCGGAGGTATAGGAGTGGACTCGGTAGTCCCGACGAGAATCAACTTTTTCCAGGTTTTGCGTGGGTGCGCCTTTGGGCTTTGGTTGCGAGACGTGTTTTTGTTTCTATTTGCCACGTAAAATATGGCATCAGCTGCCGACGCAAAGTAATAAATAGGTATCTCTGAATTCCCACGTTTCGGAGAAAAAACATCTTGGAACTAGAGTGGGACAGCTGTTAGACGGGTAAAAAGAGCGAGGGCCACCCCCTGAACATGAAGGCAGTGTCTATGTTGGACCTGTTATAATTAGGGGGGACCATAGTGAATAGGACCAAATATTGTTGGCAAAATTAGGTAAATATATGGGTTTTTGTGTGTACCGTAGGTCCTATTTACTATGGTCCCCCGAAATAGTAGTACAGTATCTTGACAGATTAGTCTACAAATGTTGGGCTTAGTTTCAATGCAATACGGTTGAGCTTCGCACACCAATACATGGCCGTTGTAGCATCGCGCCTCTGAAACGTGTCTCGGACTGGTGCTGCTAATTATTTGTCGCGGATGTTTGTTTACAACGCCTTAACACCTCTGTGTGGTGTAGTACATGCTGTGGCACATGGCATGTAAGTGGCACACATCGCGGTAGCCGCCGGTTTTGTTCGCGTTCCGAACGGAGAGATCATCCGCCAGCCTTACACGAACCGCCTGTGGGGCACAGACAGCACTTGCTCAATCTCGACTCCGTTGTGAAAGCGTCGTTCAGCACTTCCAAGCTTATTTCACACTGATTCCATTTAACGTTCGCTACAGAAGGTGTGTGAAGTCAGTTCCCATGGGGTGAAGCTTGATGTTGACGAAAAACAAGAAAAAATCTCGATTCCATCACCGTTTGACCTTCTTCTTGTGGCATCGCTTTTCACAATTGAAACCGTTGTGCTTGGGCTCGCTCGTTCATTCACTAACCTCTCAAAAACGGTACTATGTACTGTACAACGGTACTACAACGGCTCTCTTGTTTCCTCTCTCCAGGAAAATTCATGGCGTTTCCCGGAGAGCACTACCACAACCTTTTGACGAACCTTGCCTCGGAAATCTACCACAACCGCTACCCGGTAGAGCACGGCGTAGACATCCTGCACGGAGTCATGCGAGACGCGGGACCCGCAGCTTTGCAGGTGCGATTGGAGCGTGAACTGGCACGCGCGTGTTGCCCTCAGGCTTAGGGTTAGGGTTGTTGGGCTTAGTGTTGGGGGTGGAGCAACCGCGTTCCTGACTGGGTAATCGGGTAGGTGTTCAGAACGATGCTGCTTGGCCTCAGGGATAACTTCGGGTATTTTTGGTTGGGGTTAGCGTGTCCGCGTTTCCAGACTGGCTGGTCGGGTGTTGACAGCCATGGTTGTGTTGCCTTAGACATAGCTTGGGGTTGGGCTTAGGGTTGAGGTCAGGGTAGCCGCGCTATCAAACTGTCGGGTCGGGTGGGGTGGGTGTTCGCAGCGATGCTTGCATTTGTGTTGGAGAAGCTAACAAGTTGCGGGCGGCCGCGGCGTTGGTGCTTGCGCTCTAGTCTACTGTTAATAGCCCAGCTCCCAACTAGCAATAATTGTTGTTGGCGGCGTGCTGTATGTCTGCGGTCGTGGTCGAGGGCTTGGGTGCGTTATATGTTGTTCCCGTACAGGACCTAGGGGTACCAAAAGCCGATCCAAATTAGGGTAAGTGCCGTCTTAGTCTAAGCCACTTGCGATTAGTGTGAACGCACAGCAGGCAGTAGGAGTGGTGATAGTATTGATCAGGCTGCACCCCCCGTATGAGTCGTTGCTTTGTACTACTCTGTCCCAAACTATACGTAACCCTATATTAATATTCAATACAATGGTTGATTATATTTCGGGACATAGTGGCGCACATGCTGTAGCTTGGACGCAAGATGTATCATCCCCCAACCACGTACTTCGTGGCCTATGCTTCGAAGTATATGCTGTAGTGGTCTCTTTTTTGGGATGCCACTGCGGTCTCCCTCTACCTGCCCCAAAGGGTGAAATGATTATCTTTCCTTGTGCGGTAATCTGACAAGGTTTGTTCGTGCTGAAAACCGGGAAGGTTTCGTGGACGGTAAAGCCGGGAAGGTTCCTTGTAAGGTGAAAACGGGGAAGGTTCCTCGCACGGAAAGTTGGGAAGGAGAAAAGGGAGCGCTTCGGCTCTATCTCCTCTGCCTTTGCAATTGGAGTATCAACAAAATATTCGCTTTTTTGCCGAGGGAGGCAAGGTCTCACTGCCACCATTTTGGAGGCGTTTTGACCCTCGAGCGATATATTCTGATCAGACCGCTTTCGACTAGCAGGCACGCTTGGTGATATGTATGTCCGTGACAATGACCGAACCGTGTCCATCGCTAAATTCGGACGAGACCGGGCCTTGGCTAGGTGCTGTTGATGAATAACTGCCCCTGAGGAAATCGCATCTCGAGCATCCATCGTTTCCAAGCGACAGCAGTTAGCAATAGCGCAATGCGGTGTGTTTCTTAGCGAGGGTAGTATTAGTAAGTTAGGGTTATAGTTTTAGGGTTGTGCTCCTAAGCGGCGCGCAGCTGCCCGTGCTGGCACCTTGTGTTCGGCTTTGCCGCGGGAAATCTGTTGTCTCGCGAGAGAGACGGGCGTCTTGTGTTTTACGAGGACAAACGGTTGTCGACCGATTGAGCGATGACGCCATTTTCGTATTGAATTTAACCCCCCCCTCTAGTTTCATACGACTACGGCCATGCATGGTATCGAGTAGCGCCCCCCCCCCCCCGCTCCGTCTCGAAAGGGATGCGTGGTCAATGGTCAAATGACTAAGGCAAGCAACACACGAGTACGCTCCCCCCCCCCCCCCCCCTCTTGGTCTTGGTCTGATCCCTCCCATGTTGCACGTTCGATGCGAACCCCCCTGTCGCTCCTTGCCGTCCTCGAGCAGAAGTGCACCACCCACGCTCAGGCGGAAGAACCTCCCTACCAGGGTGATGCTCTGATTGCCCCGTCTTCTGCCCGGATGCCGCCTGTGCTTGCTTGTCCGGCAGCCAGATCCCACAGGGGGAGTGGGAGTGTACCCATGTACTCATGACATGCATGGCTGTAGTCGTATAACCATAGACCCTCGCATTCCTGCTGTGCCGGGACGGAGCACGTCGGGTTTTCACCGACCAGGCAGACATCGCTTGCACCGAGCACGAAGCGCCTTGAGGTGTTTGTGGCGAGTCGCATGGAGGGTGAGCGACATTTTAGTGCGAGTAAGAACCACTTGTGAGGCAGGCTCTTTTGCATATGGATGACAGCGTCGTGGGTGCGGAAGATAGACGGCGATTTTGGCGACTGCTGTGACCGCTGCGGCGCTTCCTTACGAGTAGGGTATATACTCTGGTGTACCCGTGTACCGAACCTGGGTATTTGGGTCATACTCGGGCGGGTAGATACCCGGGTATCCCCAGAGTATGCTTCCTTTCAAGGGTGTGTTTTGTAGGGTGTATACTCTACCAGGGTACCGAACCTAAGAATTTTGATCCTTCTCGGCCGGGTAGATACCCGGGTATCCCCAGAGTATGCTTCCTTTCAAGGGCGTGTTTTGTAGGGTGTATACTCTACCCGGGTACCGAACCTAAGGATTTTGATCCTTCTCGGCCGGGTAGATACTCGGGTATCCCCAGAGTATGCTTCATTTTAAGGGTGTGTTTAGTAGGGTGTATACTCTTGTGGACCCGGATACCGAACCTGGGTATTTCGGTCATACTCAGGTAGGTACCCGGGTATAGATACCCAGGTATCCCCAGAGTATGTACCCTACCAAACGCATCCGTGTTGCCTCTTTATCTGCCGGCTTTGGCCGCAAATTTTTGAACCTATCCAGCGCGCAGTAGCAGTTGGTAGCGCAAAACGCGTAGAAGGTGTGTATCGATTGCGCGAAACGCGTGGATGTATGTGGATAGCGCGAAACGTGGGGTGTGTCTATATGCTGTTCTCGGAATCCGTTTGAGTCTGGAGATACATCTGTTGATAGAGCGCCTTTTCGCGCGCGCAACATGCCGTAGTCGTCGTTACTATTTTGTTGCCTCTGTAGACAGCGTGCTTGCTTTGGCTCCGGTGGAAAGCTTGTTTGCCCTTTGCTTAACTTTGTTCTGGCTCGGTCGAGTCTGAAACCCGAGCCGCGACGGGGTAGGAAAACAAAGAGCGTTGTCATGCAGAAGGTCAACATACCCCCCCCAATGGTCAAATGGCTTAAGGCAAGCAACAAATGAGTACGCCCCCCCCCCCCCCCCCCCGAAAAAGGCCTATTTTGTTTTGGACTGCCGGATGTGGCCCCTGTTGATTCAGTTGTGTTCACGGGTCACCCTTGGTGTTAAAAAAACAGGCTGCCTCTGGCGCGGTAGTTGGTTTCGGGTCACCTTTGGTAGTCAGAAAGCGGGCAGCCTCTTTGCCTGTTTTGCCTGTTGACTCTCTGGGCTCTTTGTAGGTCTGTGTCGAGCAAGCGAGGTGTGGAAAGTGCCGAGCGCGAACTTTGTGCTCGTCGCCGCCCTGTAGAATATCTGGTGGGCGAACGAGGAGGGGATGATGGGTCACGCCGAAATGCAACCAGATTTTGCCTGGCAGGTCCAGGGTTAGACGGGGGGGAAAAAAATAATTTTGTGTTATGATTCGTGTGACTCTGAATTGCCGACATCTGATGTTACAGTGGTAGTCCCTCTGTAGGGCCGGTTGCCCGCCGTAGTGCCTGTGAAATCGCTTGGAACAGATGAGATTGAACAGTGTAGCAGTGTGCTGAGGGATTAGTGCCGGTATTGTTGGTTGACGCATACATACCGGCGCTACCGGCACTATCGAGGGACCTCTACTACTGTGGTGAAAACAAAATGGTGTCAAGCAAAAAACTCCATCTGTCGAGCAACAAACTCTATCGCTAACCGGATGTGTTTGTGATGTGCTTGTGCCATCGGACGCTTCGGCCGGAGGGATTGCCAACTACAGTTCGGTGCGCTTCTCTCCTTGCAGAATACCGTCGAGAGTACCGTTGAGAGTATCGTTGAAAGGACAGCAGTACCAGCACTATTACTTGTCAATACTGAAATGTTTGCTGTAGAATTAGGCAGAAGACGCACCCACACGAGAACTAGCAGACACTATTACCGGGGGCCATAGTAAATTGGACCTATGTATGGTATACACAAAAACCTATGTATTTCGTTATTTTTACTAGCACTATTTGGTCTTATCTACTATGGTCCCATAATAGGGGTCCACCGAAGGGGGGCGCTTCCCTGTGGTTGTTGTGCTGCACTTCAAGGAGGGCAAGAAACCAAAGGCACCAACGACCCGTCACAAAACGAAAAGTGGGTTGCTGCTGCCCGGAAGAAGCTGTGCACGTGGGTTTCCCTCATTGTTGTGGTATCTCGCGCACGTCCTCGCGTCGTTTCCATTTCGGACGAAAATATGGAGCGAGTGTGTACCGAGTCCCTCACGTTGATGCTCAAAACAGGTGCGCAAGGCGGGGAAAGAGCAAAAAAAGTAGGAATACCTCCAATACCCTCCTGCCTGAACGCTTTTTTTTTTTTTTTTAATCATCACTTTTAGTTTCCAGCCCAACTCGTAGGAGGTTCTACCCTCAGCGATCTTCTCAACAAGCCGTGGCCACAGGTATCGTCCCTTCTCCCCCCCGGTACGTGCCTTTTATTTTTTGTCGCGCATAGGGTTCAGCATTCCCACTGCTCGTCGATTTTCATCGAATGTACAGCTAACTCACGCCCTTGTGCTTTCTTCCGCTAATAATCGATTTTATGCAAGAAAAAGTCCCTACGAGCATGCACTCGGTGAGACTCGAACCCACGAAATTGATCTTCTTGATAGGCTCGCAGACCACCTACCAAGCCACCGGGGACACTGGCGACTACCGTACTGCGGTTCTGGCGTTATTGAGCACACCAGGCGATATAGCACGCCAAGATTATAGTTCGCCGGACGGATGTATATACTTCAGATGTGTCCATACAGCAGTACTGCTGCATGCAGTACCAAATGCTGATGGTGTTTGGGTCGGGATATTTTCATGTACTGAAACCAAGTTTTTTCATTTTCAAGCTCACACGCTTACTTACTCGAGAAACGAGTACGATAGTTACTTGACTAACGAGAACGCGTGTTCATTTGAGCTACGGGAACGGGTTTGAGTTTTTCAGCAGATATCCTAGAGTAAAAGTAAACCGTAGTCCAAACTATATAATCGCACTTTTCTATCGTCGTCATGACGACCGCTAACTTTCCGGAGCAGGTCTGAGCACGAAAGAGGTAAGAAGTATAAAAAGGCAAGACAGCGTTCCTCCCGCCCCTCCTTTCCTCTTTGCCCTTCTGGCCGGGTCTCCCAACTGCCTGTCTGTACACGGCATAGAAGAACTGGTTGACATACATGCCCGGTATGATTTTCTTGGGCTCAAAAGGGAACGGCTACTGAAAACTCTCCATGACTCAGAGTTACCTATTTTACGTCGGCCGTTCGGCGGTGTCATGTTTTGGGGGTATATATATTATACGCCCAAATAGTCAACACCTCGGACAGATTGTGATCTATCTGCTGTAGACAATCTACTCCCAAGTTCCTAACCTGCTGTTGTTGTGATAATTTGTACAGGATCTATCTGCACAGTATGCAACCCAGGAAACATACGCTATGTGGATCGTGCAGAGTATACGGGTCCCACCCGTCAACATGAGCTAGATCATACAAGATCTGGGAATATATCTGCCTTGAAAGATCTACAGATATGCTGTGGGATGGTCTGCAGATGATGTATCCGAGGTGTATACGTAGCTTTCGTGTTTTTGGACGGACCCCGTGCGCTGTTGTTGACCTCAGGCTGGCGCAACGCCTTCGGGTGTGGCCATGTCCTTCGAGGTCTGTTGACCGCCCATCCGTCCATAATCGATTCGCGCATGCGGCATGAAGTCATGTCCAATATCATCGACAGCGTCAATCGGGATGTCATCAACTTAGTGTATCTTTGCTTTGCTGCTGCTGCTGCTTCTGCTATCTGTGACCTGTACCTATGTTACCTGGTTATCCCGTAAAACCAACTAGCCCCGTCTTACACGTTTAACCTGTTGCCCTCTCTGCCTCCCTCCTTCCCCCGTCTCCTCCCTTCACCCTGCACCACTTCTGTCTGTTAGATGATCGATGCCCCAAGAACGACCATCAACACCCATCGCCTCCTCTCTCTCGCATTCTGCGTGCTGCTCGTAAATCGTGACGTCGGGTAAATCTCTTCGAGGCCAGGCAGCACATCGAACCGCCACTACTCACACCACGCCCCCCTCCCCCCGCCGCCTCCTCATCGCCTAGAAAATCATATCTGAAGTTGAATTAGAGAGTCCCAAGACCAGACAAACGCCAAATGACAAGTCGTACAGCATATATATCGACCAAAATATAGTAGACACAAGAGCAGCATAGCCCTCTGGGGCTGAAAAAGACCACACGAAAAAAAAAAACAAGACGAACAAAGGCGAACTGCGACAGACTTGCCTGCTTTCGCAGCGGCGAAATATTTTGCACACAAGAAACACCCACGAGATTACGCGTCTAGATTCCCAAGACCAATATTCTACAGCAGTTACAAAAGCACAAGACGAAGACGGGCGGATCCACGCGGTAAGGCCGTGCCAACCATCAGCCATCGGATCAACAAGAAAAATGAGGAACTTGCATATTCGTAATTTCGGACCCGTTCGGACCATGCTGACCTGGACTGCACTACGTAGTGACGCGGAGGCATGTCTACTATGGGAGAGGCAAAAACGGCCAAAGGCGGGGGTACTACTACCCATTCAGATGAGGCTACTACACCTTGGGGCGAGTTTCCTGAGTAGTGCATCTCGGGCGTACGAAATGGTGGAACGCGACTTCTGCCACCTAGCGGTTGTTGAGATCCATTTGCTGGGAAAGATAGTGCCCCATGGCAGTTGCCTTAGCTTTTATCCTGTGGAATTCCCGTGAGCTAGACCAAAATCCCCAAAAGTCTCCTAGAAAACTTATTTCCCGACATATCATTCGCCCCAAACAAAACTTTCCTCATGAATTCCCCCCGCGCGAAAAAAGAAACGAAGACACACCTATCGCGGAGGGATTCAGGTTATTTTTTTCTAAGGATATCCGTTGACGACGCGCGAGGGCGGTCGCGCTGCGTATGTCACGCCACGTCACGAAGCCGCCGTCTTCTTGTCCGCCCTGCTCGAAGCAACAGGGGAAAACAGGGATGGGGGATAAGGGGAGGGGGGGTTACTCATGTCATGCATGGCCGTAGTCGTATGACCTTAGACCCTCGCATCCCTGCAATGCCGGGACGGAGCAACGTTGCCTTTTCACAGACCAGGCAGACATTGCTTGCTTGCAACAAGCACCAAGCGCCGTGAGGTAATGGACGAGTCGCATGAAGGGCGAGCTGTATCCTACCAGTGGGGGGGGGGGGCGGGACGATGTACGGTACAAGAAAATACAACCGGGTTGTCGGGGGCAGCCTTTAGTATAACGCCAAATACCTACATGGTACTTTTACTTCATTTTTATGTACCAGTTCGTCAATACCTGGTCTACGCCATATGATATTTTTGATAATATACCCGGGTAGTCGGATAGCCTTAGCCTTTGGCATGGCGCCACATACTCGTACCTACTATACCCTGTGTACCCGGTTCCTGCCGGGTTAGAACGGGCTACGTCGTAGTACTTACCAACGGGTGTATACTACCCATAGTACATCCCCCAAATACCATACCCGTCGTCACGTTACGAAATACGGTATGATTTTTCAACATACCCGGGTACAAAGTACTGTTGGCATTGATTGACTCCAATACCATACCTGCGAAACTACCTACCCTACTTTAAAATAATACATACCAGGGTACAAAAAAGGTACCTTACCTACCCTACTACAGTACGTATAAATAATACAGGTACACACCAAAAAAGCACATTTAAGACCCTTTTTCTCATCACGGACAGCACGAGAGCGTGACTAAGCAAATTTCGATGAAAATCGACGAGCAGTGGAAATGCTGCACCCACTGCGCGAAAAAAAAGACCGCAACTACCCCGGGGGGAAGAAGGGAAGACATCCGTGAGAGCGACGTACCCATAGAGCTGGAAAGTAAAACTGATGGTTGAAAAAAAAAAAATCACACGCACGCACACACGCCCCCCTTAAGCAAAGTTTACCTGTAGCCCTCTATCGAGCAGAACAGCCGAGACTCGGCGAGCATCTCGGCGTACAGGACGATCTTGGTGCCTGTTGCCGTCTTTTTCGTCCCTCCCAGAGACTTGCCGCCGGAGAAGGTGATCTCCTTCTTCTGGAGAGCATGCCGCGTGTCGTACAGGGCCGCGCCTTCTTGAACCTGACGGCGCCGAAACAAAGCCCGACAACAGCGCACCAAAGGGTAGAAATATATTGATATACCAAAACAATTACTACCTGCCTGCCTACCGACGGCGACAATAGTTCACAAGGGACAACGTCGGACAGGTAATCTACAGATAGATCGTCTACAAAGATCATCCAGATCCCAGCTTGCCGTTGTGATACCATTTGCGGAGTATGTCTTTATTAGAATAAACATAATATTCCCGAGGACCATAGTCAATAATAACACCTGCGGTGCACACAAGAACCTATATATTTCCCTAATTATTACTAACAAAATTTGGTCCCATTTACTGTGGTCCTCCGTACTAGTACGTGAGCTGTAGATCATATCGTACAGGATCAGAAACATACATTATTTATAGATCTAGATCATGCAGTGAGAATCGATTATCTCTCCGATGATCTGTGATGTGTTGGTCTCTACTCGTGGGTCCCTACAGAGTACACAGCGGAATACAGCGTGGCCGGGCATACGAGATACGTTATATTATTAAATCAGAGTTCAAGCGGGGATGATATTCTGTCCTAAGCTGCGGTTCTGAGGTGCTGCGCAGGATCTGTGTACAGCAGTAGTACAGAGGAAGCTGCCCCACTATAGATCATGCAGACTTTTACGTCTCTCACCCGGAAACATGAGCTAAATCATGCATGCCACACAAATCATACAGACCAATCTGCCCTGAAAAATCTAGATTATTGGGTGGGAAATCGACGAGCTGTAGATGATCTGTCAGGTGTGTGCAATACTGTTGGTTCTGGTCAAACTCCACGGAATAACGGGCCCAAAAAAAAGTCGTGACCAATCAGATGTTGGAGAGAATTCACGTGACGTGGCCAGCGCGAAATAGCCCAGTCGGCTGGCTCTTCAGAAGTAAACCACCTACAAAAGTATATTTACTTGTTCCATTCGGTCTGACTTTTTTTTGTTCTTTTCGTTTTTATAAAACTGTTGGGTACGAACCCGTCAGCTGTGAATTCGACCTATTGAGTGTTTGTGAAATCGAACCACGTTTGAGTAGTTGATACTCAGTTCACAAGCTGTGCGGTAGGGCGTGCGTGCGTGCGTGTGTTCAATTAATTCCTCGTGAAGGGTATAGGGGTCGGTGACTTCCCCCGATGCTGCCAGAACCAACAGGACGACTTTGCAAGGGCGACCTCGGTTCACAACCATTCTGCGCACTGATACTCTATACAAACTCCGCATGAATGGGGATACAATGTAGCGATAGCGTGTGTGCTTTTGCTGCTAGAAAAACCCGTGGCACTGATATACCCTATAAAATACCAGCACATCTCCGACACCCTATGGCCAGCAGCATCGACCATGCCACACACCAAACAAGGACTTCGAAAATCAGACCAAGGCAAGCATCATCACGTTCGGACGAACGAAGCTCCAAAAAGAGAAAACGAGGAAACACGTACCAGGTTTATAGGTGAGCCATCTACGAATAGCAGAATACTGTCAGCCCTGCGTTTTAGTGCATGTCGACCACGAAAAAAGGCGACATCGACCAGCAAAACATATGTATATATATATCCCCGCCAAAAAGGCAATGCCTCCCCACCCACCGTGGAATTACTTGATTTCAATGTTTGAAACACCTAGTACTTGATTTTAGTGTATAAAATTATTCAACTATTATGATGATGCGCTTAACATTTGCTTTGTTTTGAGTGGTTTGTAGACGATGAAAATATTCAAACGAATAACGTCCAAAGTCATGTTTTTGGCCCCAAAAACAACAAAAGGGCAGAACTAACTGTCGCACCTCGCACCCGTTCAAGTCAAAAAGGTGTATCAAATTGAGAAGTTCGTATCCAAACCTGACACTGTTTTCTTTCGTTCAGGTCATCTTTGAGCGCCGGCTGCCACCTAAATACCCCGAGCGCGGCGACCATACACCAGCGTATGCAATCTATAAACCACGCCACGCCTCAGCAACAACTCAAGCGATGCATCATCGCTATCGATAAATACGCGCACACCGCACCCCCCCGTTTTCAGTGCGAGCACCCCGTGCGTGCATTGCCAAGCCAGGCGCTCGTAGTCTCGATCGAACCCCACGTCGCCCCGCCCACCCACCCACCTCTTTAAGGTTCATGTGCTCCGAATCGCCGTCATCGTACTTGACAAGCCACAGGTCTCCAAGGTCATCGTCGCCATCCTTCTCCTTCGGGTACAGCTCCGACACCTGAATCAATGAACAAAATACGGGGCTTATCCGTGAAAACGTTAATTTGTCACTTACACTGAGCCGTCTACTCTTACAACCCAGGAGTCCACGGCTTCTTGAGAGACTCACACAAAAAAACGCAAAGGAGCCAAAAATACGAACATAGAACTCGTGCGCTGCCGAGCGCTGAACACATCGAATACAGGGGCCCGCGAACCCTTCAAGAAAACCATGGAGCAGAACTCACAGCTCCCATGGTACATCGACTCCCCCTATTCACAGACAGAGAGAGCCCCATCGGAATCTCGGCGTAAGGAACCACAACCTGCGCTACTGTATGACCCCCCCCCCCCCTCCCCCCCCCCCCCCTCTGCTACAACACGCCTCTCTACCCTCCCCCCACCCCTCCCTCCCGAGCCGTTGGCCATCCCCTGCTCCCTCCACCCCCTCACCTCCCACGCTCTCCTGGCTACGACAACACACCCCTTTCCCTTTCCCCTCTTACACCTTGCCCCCCCCCCCCCCCCGTGCCCCCCTTCCTTCCCATATGCCCTCGCTACTCACAGTGCCGTCGTACTCCTCGTCGAGTTTGCCGAAGCTTTTCCGGACTCTCCTGCCCAGAACCGCAATCTGCGCCTCTAGGTCCCCCCCGCGGATAGGCGTCCGCTTCACCTTCCCCTTGCCCTTCTCCTTCTCCTTGCTGTTCTTTGAGGCGTCCGCCCCACCGCCTCCCTCGTCGCCCCCCTCCGCCGCCTCGTCTTCATCCTCCTGAGGGACGGGAGAGCCCTTTGCCTCGCTGAACTTGGCCTTGAGTGTTTGATAGAGCGCCAAGCAGCCGGCGGCCTCTTCTTTGTTGAGCTCCTCCACGTCATCGTCTTCGTAGCTGTCGATTCCGATGGTCGGTTTGCGTGCGTGTTGGTTGTTTTTTTTGGTGTGGTTGGATAGATTGGTTCGATGAATTTGACATGATTTGATTGGTCTGTTTGTACGGTCGGTCGGCTTGTTCGTTCGGCATTCATAGCTTGCGGTTGTGGTTCGACGCTTGTACGTTTTTCTGGATGGTTTGGTTGACTTGTAGGTTGATTGGCTAAGCGGTTTTGCATGGCTGGTTTGCTGGTTTGCTGGAGCATACATCGGCTAAATCGTGTGTTGGAAGCGGTAGGTAAGTCGTTCGTCAGTCGTCGGGAGGCGACGACAGGGTCGCCGAGAAGGCGGCTGCCACCTCTTGTCGCTACTAGTCACTTTTAATCGAGGCCCGGCTTGTCCCGCCATCGTGCCGCGGTTCGCGCTTCTGATCCTTTATCCTTCGTTCTACTTCCGTGTCCCCGTCGGCGGTGCAAGAGCAATGCAATAGTAACATTTCAAACCTCCTACATACCACGCTGCACAGTAGACGCTAACCCGTCCTTATTACATGTTGTCAGGATTGGTAAAGTACAGACCCAACCCCGGCCAGACCCAACCCCGGCAACATGTCCCATATCATGCACATTGTACTGTTCCCACCCGGTAACGCGAGCTAAGAACGGGGAACATAGTATCAGGACTATTAATAAATGTTCTCCGTAAAAATAATGGAATGTATCGATTTTGTGACAGTGATGGATCCTGACTACTATTGTCCCCCGCTGCAGATGCAGATTATATAGATCGGTGATCCGTCTCCCCTGAAGGATCTACATCATCACATCGGAATCGACCATCTGGCCGGAGGTGTGTAAACGCCTGCGCATACCATATAAAATCCTGACTGGATCCCGTGGACCGAACTGCGAGCCCCGCCCCCCCCCTCTTCCCTCCCTCCGACAAACCAGGAACTTGACCTCGCTAGGACTGTACTCTCGTCTCGGGTACAAGTTACTTGGAATTAGAGTCAAACAGGTGTGTCTGTGCACTGCAGCACTAAAAGGGCTGAGAAAAAACGATGCAAGCGGTCAGCTCGGCCTTTCTCCCCCAAGCAGGAGACCACATTCCACAAGTAGGACACATCACGATATATCTGTAGATTATACAGATCATACAAGTCATCCAGATCATACAGATCACATAGATCATACAAGATCATACAGATCGTACAGATTATAAACATCATACAGAACATACAGATCCTACCTGCCGTTTTGAGGTGCAGTGCAGGGTCTGTACACAGTACAGATCCAACCGAGGAACCATATGGCCTAAATACTACGCACTTTATACGATATACGGGTCTCTAACCCGGCAACATGGATCTGCATCATACAGAGAAATAATTTATCTTGCGATCATCAAGCGGGGATCGACAATCAGTCTCCGAGGTGTGGACCATCCCGGAAAGGAGAATGTTTCCAAACGGTGTCCGCCGTCTCTATACTATTAATACTACCAGTAGTGCCACCCAGTAAGTCCAACGTCACAAGGCCCGAGGCAAAACGCGGGGGAGTGGTCGCCGATGCCGTCCACCAAAAACGCAGCCGTCAACACCAGCCAACCAAACATGCTATTTATAACACACCAGATACCTGGTATAGGCGACTCGCGTTTGTTGTCGCGTCAAGGTCTATTATCCTACTCGAAAAAAATTAGTAGGGTTGACAAGAGTTCACGACAAAAAACAGCCCAGACAAGCGGCAGATGGCGTTCCAACTATTATAGCCGACTTATGGCCGGCCAGTCGGCTGGCGGGGCCAGCTGGTGGCCAGCGAACTTCCCACCTCAGTCAGGCCAGCGAAGTGAGCCAAATCAGCCCTCCAGGGCCGAGGGGGGAGGCGCACAAAACCTGAAAATGTATCCCGCACTAAACAAGCCTTCAAAGTGTGGAAACCCAAAAAATCGGAAATTCGGCACCTCCGGGAAAGGACTATTCTATTGTTCCGACGAATAACTCCGTTGGTGATTCAAGTCGTGCCGGCTCACAGCTCAAAATATGGGGTTAATTCAGTGTACGGGGACAGTCAGCGAAAGGGTCAACTCGCGACCTCCTGTACCAGTATATAGCATATTTGCCGCCAACCCCTCTAAATATCGTCGCCAACCATGGGCACATGGGAACTTAGTCCCTTCTTGCGCCCGACACGCGTCGCCCTTTCCCCCCAGCAACATTCGAACCGAAAACGCCATACGACTAGCTACCCCCCAGCAGGAGCTCCCGGCCGAAAGCGCTATCTACGAGCATAGCACCTCCGAAGCAAACCCATCACCACAAACAAATAACAAAAAAAACAGGAAAAATCGACGGAAAGAAAAAGAAAAGAAGAAACAATTCACAAAAAAAAACGAAAAAAAAAATAACCAAAAAAAAAAGCCTGGGCTCACCGAATCTGCCAGAGGGGTGAGCTTCCCGTCCTGACCTTCACCACCTTCCCCGTAAAAATGCCCTGCTCGAATTGCCGCGCGACAAGCTTTCCCACGTCCTTCTTGCTCGCCAAGAGCTCATCGCTCGCGCCAGTGCCGGCACTAGCCTTCTTCGCCTTCTTCGGTTTGCTTCCGAGAGGCTTCCCGGCCGACGCCCGCCTCTTGGGGGAGGCCCTAGCTTTCGTAGACTTGGCCGAAGCTTTGGTCGTACTCGAAGCCTTGGGCCCAGCAGCGGGTTTTGGATTGGATGGCTTCGAGGGAGTGGATGCCTTGGATGGGATAGCTGCGGCCTTCGAAGCGCGGTCCTTTCTAGTGCCCGGTTTTCCTCCCTCAGGATCCTGAGGAGGGGAAGGGAAGCGGGGGAGAGGGGAGGGGAGGGGAGGGGAGGGGCGGGGCGGGGTCCCGGCTTGGGACGATGAAAAAAAGAAGAGTGTGTCTAGTTGGGTGGACGAATGCGGTAGTCGTGGTGGCGAGATAACACCGCATACAAACTACGAGTAAAAAAAGGGCGTTTCGTTGGGTGGATCAGTGCGGTAGTCGTCACCACATGTATATATGTAGAGAGAGTAGTAAAAAAACCTGCATGCTTTGTATTTTCGACAGAAGTCACTCATCAATGTACACCAACAGCAGAGTACGAGTAGTACGCACTGATCTCGGTATGCTGACAATTACCTGGTACCTGGTACATATTACGGGGAACCATAGTAAATAGGACCCACGGCACAGACAAAAACCTATGTATTTTCGTATTTTTACTAACAATACTTGGTCCTATTTACTACTGTATGGTCCCCCCGTAATAGTTGAAACTGGGAATTCGAAGGTGTGTCCGGTGACTACATCCACACCGTCGCCACCGGGAAAAATCTTTATGTTTCAGAATAAAACGAGGTCTCGCTTTTCTCTCCCGTAGGTTGGGTTTAGTGTTGATATCGTAACGAAAAAATCGATATAATATATCGACAGCGTTTTGCCCCCCCCCCACCAACACAATACAATACAGAACACCTTCCAAATAAGAAACGGGAAAGCTAATCCACGCTGGATTTCATATTTGAATTGGTGCGTTCTACACCAACGTCAGTATAACGCCCCTTGAAATTTCTTATTCTCCTGAAAATGCCAGCCTGCCTTTCTTACAGTAGTACTGCCCGTTTTTTTAGTAACATGTAGGTGTTGTGTACCTGTACCGCTGACTATTGTTACAAAAATTCACCGTGTATTTTGTTTTTTTTCGGTGCTGATACTGGACGAGTTTCGACACATCGAAAATCGTGTACATCAAAATCGGTTCTCGTTCCGATATCCATCCCTAGTTGGTAGGGATGAGAGTCGGCACGACTTAAGTCGGCGACTGGTTACTAATTATAGTCGGACTACAGGTAATAGTCAGTCGTGAAACGGAAGTGCCGACTTTCCTGAAACGCAAGTGCCGACTTTCCGATTTACTGGGTTTTCTTAACTGTAGGAAGGCGTTTGTAATTCGGGATACAGCCCTTTGCCGTGAATTGCTGCGGACGGACTGCGGATACCCTCGCGTTCCCGGCAGTACTGCAGCGCTCGGCGGGAGATCCATAAGCACACACACGCACCCATGGCGGAACGGGCCATCTCTCTCTATACCAACGTTACCAAACAGTATGTACACCTTTCGAAAACAACGCATTGAATGGTGGCGTCTTTTTTTTTCGATTAGGGGGCGGGCAACGAAAGTGGGGGCAGTATGCTAGAGCTTGCGTCCGACGAATCGTCTGAGTCTGAGCCGTACTACTGTAGATGTGGGTATATTGAGCAGCTTCCTCACTTAATATGATATGTCTCTTTTTCTGCGAAAAGGCCTTGTCTTTTTTATGACATTGTATGATGAGAAAGATGGTTTAGGGCTTGCCATCGTCATCGGCGCGCGTGTTTCGCGCAACCAATAAAATGTTAACATCACGGAGGGGTTCAAGACCTCTTCTTCTGGGGATAATATATGCACCGCTCGCTTCGTGATGAGTTCGCTGCTATGCTCGTATCCCCGTCAGGTCATAGTGCAAATGAAACAATTGCTGTCACGGGGTCCTCTGGTCCGGGGTAGAACTACCTATTACGGGGGTACATAGTTAACAGGACCTATGGTATACATAAAAACCTATATATTTACCTATTTTTACCAACAAAATTTGGTCCCGTTAACTATGGACCCCCGTAATAGTACGTTCATTGTAACTGCTCATTTTTTTTTCAACTTTTCGTGCGCAAGCTGAACCTTTTTGTTGTTTTTTTTTGGGTGTTGAAACATTCGTGAACTTAGGAAATGTTTATCGCGTTTTTTTTGGGTCAAATCAAGCCAAATAGAGTAATTTTCGCCTCCGGCGGCGCCTTCAGCGGATTCCTCCCGAGGCGCACCCGGCGGGCCCTCCGGGCGCGCCTCCAGCGGGGCCCCCTGCCAGGGTAGGCTTTTTTTGCTCGCTTCGCCTCGCCAACCGACTTACCGACTAAAGTCAGCTACATAGTAAGCTTCGGCGACTGGCGACTAGTTATTAGTCGTGGAATGCTACCGACTCACAGCCCTATACTAGTTGGACTGATGTCCAACAAAATGTTCTGTGTCGATGGATATCGAAAGTCCTCGCTCGTCGCAGAGGAGTGTAGAGTACAGAGGAAAGGGGATAGACTGACGGGGGGGAATGGCGGCATGCAGCCAGAAGCGTCGCAGATGAGGACAAAGGGTAGAGAAGAGTACGAGGGGGGCGGGGTTGGCGACATGCAGCCGGGTGGGTGGAGTACGTGCTCTGCCGTCGAGCACCGTCGCGTACTTTCGCCAGGAACAGTTCAGCCTGTTAATAGCAGTAGCAATGCTTCGGCAAGGTCATTGCTAATCTTATAACCCGTCACTGGTACGTACCTACCTGGTACCTGGTATAAATTACCGAAAAAAACTGACCGAACTCCAGTTTCAAGTGAATAAGGGGTTGGGCAGATGGCACGTTCTTTCCTTCTTGGGAGCTGGCAAGGAAACGGGAAAAAAAGTGTGGGCGGTCTTTATGCACCCATGTTTTGTACCAGTACCATCATTCTGTTTCCACACAACCAGCAACACAACTCAGGACGTTCATCGTTCATGCAGATCGGGGAGGGGAAGGTTTTCCCCGTAGTTGCATGGCGTTCACTACCAATACCATGCGGACCGACACGTCATGGGTCAGGCAAAGGGACGCCGGCTTTACCACAGAGAGGCCAAGGCTACGACCCCAACTGCGTCACTACGTACAGAATCAGAATCACCAACAGGAGGCCCTGAGTCCCGCTTTCCCAGATTTTTGTATTTTGCTAACTTTTGAATTTGAGCTTGAAAAGCAGGAGCATAGAAACGTGGGTCGTTACGCGAAACAAACGTCTTCGAGATCCATTTTGTACACATGACGCTAATGATCGTCCAGCAACGCTCTTTGGAGGACTCAACAGCAACCAGGCACCTATTTTGGGTGTGTACTTTCGGTATTGGGACAATGGATTGTGTGCGCCTGCCTTTCTACGAGAAATCAGTCGTGTGATTGCGACATACTACAGCAGTAGCTTGGGTGGGCTCCAACGGGCTGCGGCCATCGTGGCTCTCATCGGACCAGAAACCAGAAAGAAAAAACGGCAATTTCTCCCCATCGTGCGGAAAGTCGCGAGCAGCGCCGTCGGTAATGGTAGTCATTATTTTTTTGGTACGTTTCCAACGCACACGAAAAAACGTGCTTGGCGCAAACAGTATCAACCGCCGGCACTGAGTCCTCGCCTCACAGAGCACGGACCACGACACAACTGAAAGGATGTGTACGAGTATGGTGTAGCTCTACCTAGTACTGAGCTGGGCGTTCTCGCCGCCAAGTTTGAGGGTTATTGGGTGTCCGTGCCTCGAGGTCTCGCTTGGCGCGTGTAAGGCTGACCCATTTATGTGTCAACTTGCTCCGATCGGAAAGGGCCTTCTGTTTTGTATCGAAAAAAGTTGATGCTGCTGTATGATCCCGGCTAGGGTTTTCACCCTCCAATCGAGACCTCCAGACACAGACCACTTATACGAGGTCCTCAAACTTCGCAGCGAGGATTCTCAGCCCAGTGGAGTATATATACTCCCTTCAAGTTTTGTCTTGGTCCGTGCTCTGCGAGGCGAGGACTCAGTGGCGTCGATGCTGTGAGCGAAAATCAACTTTCTTTTTTTGCTTCTCGGCAGGCTTTGATTGGGAACAGAAAAAAAGAAGCCAGATACGTACAGGTACTTGTGTGGGTTTCAAATTCAGCGCCATAGCGGGGTTTTCTTTCTGTTTTCTGATCCCTCACGGGGCCCCTTAATAGCTGGCCTGAGATGGCAAGTCAAGTGTTGAGAAGAAAAACGCTAAATGTTTACCAGAACAATAGAGAAAAGCTAAACCAAAACGCCTGCTCACCGTGGGCGGGAACTCCCTCTCCTGGACAGCCTTGAGGTTGATCCTCTTGTCGAGCACGGCCTTGGTCACCTCCTCGTCCTGCTCGCTCTCCAGCTCCCAGCGCAGCACCCACATCTCCTCGCGCCCGCCCCCGCCGGCTTATGCTCCGCCACAAACCCGTCGCAAAGCTTGTCTCCCGCCAGCGGCTTCAGAATCTTTCGCCCGACCATCGCGTTCACGGCCGCCTTATCTGCTGCTGCTGCCGCTGGAGGATCTTCCTTGCCTGCATTTGCCGGGACGGCATTGTGCGGAGTGGGGGGTTGTTCGCGAGATCCGGGGGCGGTGGCGGTTGCGGCGGTGGTGGCGGCTTGCTATTTGGCGATGGGGATTGGGCTAATCGCGTCATACGAGGAAGCGCCGCCGATCCACGTGGCTTGCCGCAACGCTTCGCCAGTCAGGGTCATGGCGTTTTGCGTCCAATACTGCGTCTTCGCTGGCGTACCCGGGGGGAGGCGGGAATACGCACACAAAAATATGTAAACAAAACCTCAATCCGCGACCACGGGCTACGAGTACTGCTGTAGATAGACTGTAGGTTGTGGCGAAATAAAACGCTGGTGTACCAGGTAGATAGATGAAATACGTACACCTAGTACATGAAAAGCGCGGGATCAACAACAACCACACTTACTGAAACAACCACCATCAACCCTGACTAACTCTTCTGAGTCTTGGGTCTCAACGGGGAAAAAGACACCAGGTGAAAGATAAAAACTGACGGTTACAGGAATGGCCACTGCGTGCTTTAAAAAACGCTGCAAATAATGCAGTAGATGTCCAAGCCCCAATGCAAGGCAAAGGTGGCAGGAGACATGTCAAGTCAGGCAAAATGTGCGCTGTCAGGGGAGTAGGGCAGACTGCTTGCTCCACACTAAGACCTACCTGGTACGTACCTGGTAGTAGTTGGTGCCAGTCAAGGCTATGTAAAGGCAAAGTTGCTGCTCTCTGTCAACGGGTGAAAGTACTGCTGTCTTCTGCCGTCTTTGATGCAAGGAGGCAGTCCTACGGCGCGGGCGCAACGCGATCGTACTGCTGTACACAGATGTCGGGAGACAGCACTCTCACCCCTCGTCACCCTTGACAGACAGCAACTTTGCCTTGACATGCCTTGACTGACACCAAACTACTAGGGTGTTAGTGTGCAACACTCGGCGCTACACCCTTGACAGCGCATGTTTTGCGTTGCTCGACATGTCTCCCGACATCTTTTGCTGTAGACGGTTGGTAACACCAAAGATATCATGATTTGGCCGCTATACATATCCCGGTGTCCCAAAATAGTTGATACTGAACCGTAACAGCAGCAGACTTCAGACCCAAGATGTCAGGAGACATTTCAAGCAAGGCAAAACGTGCGCTGTCAAGGGTTCAGGGCCGGTTGTTCCATACTAAAACCTAGCAGTTTGTTGAGGGTCAAGGCTATGTCAAGGCAAGGTTGCTTGCTGTCTGTCAAGGGGTGAAAGTACTGTCTCCTGACATCTTGTCTTGGCTTTAGACCGCACAGTCAGAGATACCATACTGCTATGCAGTAAGCAGAGTAGACAATGCGATGCCATGTTCATCACTCGTACATACCGGATACGACAGGCAGCACATACACAAGGCAGGACATACGTACACATTCTATGAAAAGAGAGAAAATTTTAAAAAAGAAAAAGAACAAGAGAAAAGAAAGGAAAGCACATCGGCAAAAGGTGTATTATGTACATAAACAGAGCTGGAGGGATACTGCCTGCTGCTGTTGTTGACGTAGACGTAGTATTATAGTGCGACGGAGGGGCGTGTACCGACCGACTGGCACCGTTGACCGACCGGGTGGAAGAGGGGAGATCTGGGCGGGGGAGGGGGTAAAAAAAAGGCGGGAAAAAGACACAAGAGACCCCCACTTACAACTCATACAACCATAAATATACTTCGAAGCGTAAATAACTGCTGTCTGTGGTCTCCCCCCATATTCAAACTATTAATAGTTCAATGGACTCTGGGGTATATATCGGTGACTTTAAAGCTAGACGAAGCGCAACTCGGTGCACCCGGCCATATCATCACTACCTGTGTTTGTCTCCGTCTCTTATTCGTTCTTGCGTACGAGAGGATACTTGATGTGGATTGTACATCCCGATGAGATCTGCACCCCTCCCGCCGGGATGCTCATACATTAGTCGGGATAATACCCTAACCCATAGCTGTGAGATACCGCCGTATGATATCCCTTATATACCTGGTACCAGTACCTGGTATATACCAGGCACAAGGGTCTACTATCAATACTAAGACTACTGCTGTGTAGTATCTTCCATATGTGGAAGACAGACTCGAGGCAATCCGGAAATCCTGCCATGTTCGTTCCATTCGAGATGCGGTTCGCAGGCACCACAACAACTCTGCTGCTGGCTGATGTTGATCCTACATACCTGGTACATCATTACTTCATCCGCACAGCCCGCTCAAAAATACAAAAATACCATCGATACCATCCCCCACCAGTAATAACTACTGGTACCTGGTATCAAACTCGTACGCAGCAGCAGCACTTAGCGAAGGTACCACATAACTGAGCAAAAGGTACGTACCAACCAGCATCGAACATGTGTATCATCGATCGAGCTCTCTCATTTGCTGGCTCTAATTTTCTTGATCTGCGCAAGCCACGAGTGCTCCGGACGAAGCCCGACATCACGCCGAGCACTGATACACAGGCAGCAGTCGGTATGTATGCATGTCGGCAGAGCAGATATTGAGGGGCAAGCAAACTGCACAGCAGGTGAACGAGCAGGCGAGGTGGAGTGTTGGAGATCCCAAATCCGCAAAAAACACAGCTGCTGTATGGACGAGGCTGTAGTACCCTGACTGTTGCTGGTACAAAAATATCCGTGGGATGTACGAGAATTAAAAAACAATATACACATGTTCGCAGCAACGCATCTCCCCACGCTAGACTTGGCCGACGAAAAACGACAACACCATCAGTCCCGACACAAACCCGAGACTGCCGCAAAGCAGCAACGAGAAGCCTCCATTGGCAATACATGCTGCCTTTGCCACACAGGGTGAAATCTACCATTTTGCACGATCCCGGCGAGCAAACACTCAATCAGAGACAGGGAACTGCTGGAGGGCTATCACACAGAGAGCGAAAATCAACTATCCCGCCGAAATCCATGCCTCATGCCTCTCGGCCCGAAGTCCGAAGGGGTGCTTCGTACAGAAGTCGAGGCATCATTTCCGTGGAGAAAAACGGATGCCGACCCTCTGTGTTGAGGATGCAAAGGGTAAACCCCTTGCGCTCACACGTGGGCTGCATCGCTACAACCCTACGACACTACAGGAGGCTTGGCACAGGAGCAGCAGTGCTGGAATCAGTATGTTTGCAATTCTTGCCTGGTGACGAGATGGGTGCACCATTGCCTTCTGCCTGTGGGCGCCTGGTGCTCTTTACGGGGGAGCTACCGCTCATGGTGGCCAAGCACGTTGAGATCTCGCCCTGCCTCTCGCTTCTGCCGGTTTGCTCGCGGCTTGCGCTTGATCGAGTCTTTGGTGTTTTTGCGCAAAACTACGACCTGCAGGACTGCAGGTCTATCTGTGGTGCAATTTCTTTACGAATTTGTAAAAATGAATAGAATAGGGGTGGGCAAAAATAAAATAAAATAATAATAAAACATGTACGAGTATGATATCAGACGTCGTCCTGGCAATGCAGAATGGTCGTTTGGTTGTTTGTGTTGTTCTTTGTTTGTTTGTGGTTGGGTGACTGGAGTGTGATAAGTATTGCAAGCGCTTCGTGTCGCGGGCGGTTCCGCCCACTACGCTCGCTCATGAGGAAGAATGGAACGGAACAGCCGGTCCAAACAACTGGCTCCTAGCGTAAACAGTTTGCAAATGCCAAGAGCTCCATGCTCCATCCAGGATCCAGAAAACAACCCGAACTCCGCATGCATGCGTACGTACGTGCATACCCGGGGTAGGGTACTTATTTTCCTCAACTGATATGCTACATATGATACCAGGGTGTACGAACGAGAAAGCACAGCACGGCACAGCAGCACCGCAAAAACCATGAAACAAAATCGAGAATTTCGGAAAGAACAAAATCCCCGTCCCCTCTCATGTAATAATTTTCTGCCTGATTGGAACACCTTGCAACGTAACGGTCAAAAATTAAAAAATCGAACAGCAGAGCTTCTCTCTCAGCCTACTACGCTACCCGCTCCTCTCGCGACCACCTCGCCCCCGATTCGGTCCGGGTAAAGCTTTCCTCTCTCTCTGCCACAGTGAGCACCGCCGCCCGCCTCGCGTAAAACCTGGTGCTCACCGTGGCCCTCGTTCGCCATCTCGACATGGTTGGTGCTCAGCCTGCGTAGCTCTCTCTGTGAACTTCAGCTTGGTCGCAAAAATAAGCACCGGCTGAATAATATTTTGCAATCCCGAACGACCCTTATAGACTCGTACATATTCTATTCAATTCCACAAATAAATGGAGGCCAGACAGAGCCGTTTCATGCTTCCCTCGTGTCTCTCGAGGCACACACGCCTAGCCACGAAAACGGCGACCGCGCTCCTTGCAACCCCCCTCTACCCGCCAGCACCCGCTGACACCCCGCAACGGCGCCGGGCTCACCCGCGGTGTGCCGTGCTCTGAGTACACGCACGCATACGAAACGAAAGAAGAAAAAAGGAAAGAGCAAAAAAACAGAGAAAACAGAACCGCTGGAAAGGTCCTGGAAGCACAATCGAAGGAGGCGGGAGAGAGGCCAGGGATGTATCAACCGAGCACGCTCAGAGAGAAAGATACCTTTAGGTAGTTCTGCAAGCGCTTCGCGTCGCGGGCGGTTCCGCCCGCTCCGCTCGCTGATGAGGAAGAATAATAGAACAGAACAGACGGTCCAAACAATTAGGTGCAAACAGGCGATTTGTAAATGCCAAGAGCTCCACGCTCCATCCAGGAAAACAACCGGAACACCGCATGCCGTACGTACATACCCCAGGTAGGGTACTTATTTCTTCATTCAGTCGATATGCTCCATGTACGAAAGAGAAAGCACAGCACGGCACAGCAGCACCGCAAAAACAAAGAAAATGAAAGCGAAAAATCAGAAAGACCAAAAAGTCCCCGTCCCCTCCCATGTAATAATTTTCCTGCCTGATTGGAACACCTTGCACCTGATCAAAAAGAAAAAAAATCGAACAGCAGAGCTTCTCTCAGCCTCCTACGCCGCCCGCCCCTCTCGCGACCACCTCGCCCCCGATTCGGTCCGGTTAAAGCTTTCCTCCCTCTCTCCCACAGTGAGCCCCGTCGCCCGCCTCGCGTGAAGCCCGGTGCTCACCGTGGCCCTCGTTCGCCAGCTCGACAATGCTGGTGCTCAGACTGCGTAGCTCTCTCTGTGAACTTCAGCTTGGTCGCTAAAATAAATACCGGCTGAATATTATTTTGCAATCTCGAACGACCCTTATAGACTCGTACATATTATATTCAATTCTCCAAAATGGAGGCCAAGGTCGCAACACTTTGTATCCCTGGGCAGGTTTTGCCTATTAAGTCGGTGACTCGTTGGTGCTCACGTGTGTTGTTTGCTTAAAGATAGAAGAAGAGCAGCTTTATTCCTTCCATGCACGCGGAGACTCGGAGTCGAGCTCGTGCCTCGCTGGGAAAACCCTGGTTTTCCATCTACGATACGCCTCCCAAGTACTACAAATACCTTCTCAATACTTGAACCCAAGGTAATTACCGGGCTTTTAGTCGCAATCAAGGTAGTATCGTAACACCATAGAAAATAGGACCAACGGTACAGACAAAAGAACTATATATTTCCCTGTTTTTACTAACGATATTTGGTATTTGGTCCTATTTACTATGGTCCCCCGTAATAGCCCACTCTGATGAGCCGTATATGCAGAATTATGGGAAATTCATGGAAACCCCGATTCCACGAACTAGAACATGAGTCGAGGATGCGGCTCCTCAAACCCCAGTTCCACACCTCTGAACGGTGAGGCAACGAAGCCGACAAGGTAGGTAAAGAAAGAAAGAAAGAAAGAAAGGAAGGCCTAGCCCTGAGGGGCTGGAATAAATCATCAACATTCGTTATTGCCATGCCACCCGTAACGAGGCGGGGGCGAGGAAGTTTCATGGAAAAGCGAAAACACAAGAGCGAGAAGAAAAATAACACGGAAGACGCGAAGAACCACCCAAACCCAGCTCACAACTCTGGAAACGTGCCCTGTGCCACAAATGACTGGCCCGATTACCCAGACCAGCCCAGACACTGAGCGGGGGGGGGTAGGCAGGACATAAAACGCAAAAACCTTCCCCAACCCAGCCCAAGAAAAAAACAAACCAGGAACACACCGAGCAGGAAAAAAAAAAAAAACCCGACCCGAAAACTCGGAAAACGTCAAAAAGTAGAAAAACCATCCCCCAAAGTCCAGGAAAATGACAAGAAAAACAAACATCGAGTGCAGCCGAGAAGCGAAAGTCAGCTATCCACGGCGGCGCCTCGAGATTAATCTTCGATACGTTGGACCCCCGTGCAAAGGTGTTAGCTAAGTGAATTTGCGGACACCAAGAACCTCGTGCAGCTCTCGACGAAGTCGTGTAGCGCGCCGGAGAAAGAGGAAGCTCGATCGGTCCCGGGTCGTCCAAAAATCGAACCAAACATACTCCATCCGTTAACGTAGTCGCGCTGATTTTCCCGAGCCACCACAGACCGTCGTCGCCCTTGTACCAAAAGTGGCCCCCGTTGGGAAGCACAGTGTTGTTGTATCGGCAAAGACAATCGGCGCGCGATACGCAACCATAGCCGGGTGCCAGAAACCTCTCGCTGTTACTCCGAGAAAGCTCCCGTTGTGCCACGCCGATTCTTATTCGGCGGTACAGGCGGTTAGTTTGGAGGTACTGGTTCGGGGAACAGGCCCAGTAGCGCAAAAATTCATGGCGAGAAAGCTGAAGGTCCATTTCCCGTTCCCAGGATGGACGGGACAGTCCTGTCCAGTGCGTCTCGTACATCACCGCGATAACACCACCTCGACCTCTAACCGATTGGTGTCCAGTAATCTTTTCGACTTCGAGTCGTTGAAGAGGGGTCGAAACGTCGTCCTGGGTGACGTGGTACGGGGAGGATTTCTTGGAGAAGTTGTGGAGCACGTATTGCGTCAATCTCGCCGGCAATACTTCGGCATGTCACCACATTCGTGGGGGTTGGCACAGGGCTTACAGAGTTTAACTGAGACGCGCCGGCGAGCATCAGCGCCGGGCATATCGGAAGGAAGATCCCAACACAGGAGCTTTGCCCCGAGAGAAGATCCGTCCGGGGTGTCCGCTGAGGAGCAGGGGCCAACTGCGAGCACTTTGTAGGGGGCTGTCCAGTTGAGTGAGAGTTCGGATTTGAGGACCTGGGTGTCCGTGTCGGGCTTTGCGCCCTGGCGGATGGTGGCCGCCGTATTGTACACCCACGCCCAGCCGCCAAAGTCAAATTTGGGGACTGGACGCAGAGCGTCGGAGAGGGCGGAGTAGCGGCGGTTCACAACAGTGAGGACGTGGTGTTCTCGAACAACATCGTACGCGCGCTGCTGGCCGTCCGTCGCCAAGCCGCAGTAGGCTAGGTGGTCGCGGGCCAAGCCCTGGTGGCCATTGACTCCAGCACGCTCGAAAATCGTGAGAGGGAGGCGTGGCAGCCGACTCATATGTACCTCATTGGGAGCCAAACCCATGGCGGCGCTGACGGAATTGTTGTACGCAAACTCGACGTGAGGGAGCTGTGCATCTCAGTTGTTTTGGAGCTCGTTGACGACGATGACCATTGCCAGCATCTGGGTCATCGTGTGATTTACACGTTCCACCTCACCGTTGCCGTTTGGGTGGTAGGAGCTGGTGGCAATTTTTCGAACCCCGAGAAGCTGATATACGGCGTTCGAAAGCTTGGAGCAGAACTGGAGGCCGTTGTCCGAGAGGATGCTGCGCGGGCACCCAAAGGGGGATACATCGGTTGATGAGAATGTTGGCCGTGCTCTCAGCGGTGAACTATGCCGCTGTGCCGGCGTACATGTCGGCTCGGCGGCTGGAACGAGCAGTGAAAAGTAAGATTTAGGTATTCACTCGAGGGGTCACCGGGAGAGGGCCGAAACAGTCGATGCTGACGGCGATGCCGGGCCCTTCTGGCAAAGGCAACGTGATGGTGGGCCACCGGACCGTCTGTCGTGACGTTTTCCGTGCTTGGCACTCAAGCAGTTGCGTAACCACCACCGGGTGCAGGTGCTCATGCCGATCCACCAGTAGAAACGTTCGAGCATACGCAGGGTGCCCGCGTTTCCTAGGTGGCAGGAAGCTGTGGAATGGCAAGCCTGCATGACCCAGAGGCGCATGAGCAGCGGCACATAAAAGTGAATAGGCTCGTCGCTCAATAAATAGGCCGTAAGATCCATCGGGCGTTGCGTGTCCGACGCAAGGGGGGGCGGCGGCTGGCGGACGAGTAAAACGATGCCCGCGTCGGTGGTGTGCAAGCGGCCTTTGTTAGCCAGCTCCTGAACCTCTGAAAAGGGAGGGCGCTGGTGGGAAGGGAAACACGACGAAAAATCAGCGGGCAAAACTTCTGGCCGACCAAGGGCTATGTAGCGCATGGCGGCGTTGCACGCAGGCTCGGCCTGTTGTTCCCGA
This sequence comes from Macrocystis pyrifera, assembly GCA_031763025.1. Classification (NCBI taxonomy): domain Eukaryota; class Phaeophyceae; order Laminariales; family Laminariaceae; genus Macrocystis; species Macrocystis pyrifera. The sequence continues at coordinate 691,649 of JASSKH010000033.1, read as the reverse complement.
TCCCAGTCGGCTTGCGAATAGCGCGCTGCGGAATCGCCGAACTGAAATTCGGCAGCTGCGCCGAGGGCGTCCAAGTGGGTCGTGGTGACGGGCGGTGCACCCATTGGCGGCGGAAGCGGTAAAAGAGGGGTTCCTACGGGTTCCTCGCGGTCGCGGTCGGACGGGATGGGTACTGTCGGAATCGACGAGGCGGCAGGAGTCGGGACCATAACAAAGGGTGCGGGCGGTCGCGGCCGTGGGGCTTGCGGCGGGATGGGAGCACGCCGGACGGATGGTCTAGGGGCCCCGCCGGGCCCGAAGCCATAATCAACAGCAGGCGGCACGGTGCCAGTGGCAGCGTCTGTTCGTCGGCGCGACCGAGTGGAGACGCGGCCTGAAGGCAGCAAGAAGTTCAGAAGCGCCGGGTTGGCAGTCGACAAAGGGGCAGACGCGGCCGAATCAGTGATCACGGCGAAATCTTCTCCCTGTAAAGTGCTCGTCGGGAGAGGAGCGCGCTCGGAGACAATCGCCACTACAGCGGGGGCTTCTGCAGAGCCCTGGTCGCCCCCGGAGGGTACGACAAAAACAGAAGCGAAAGTGGAGTTGGCGGTGGGCGAAAAAACCCTCAAGCTAGGACGGCAATCGACGGTGGCGACGGAAGCAGATACACGAGCGACGAATCTCCCCGAAGGAGCAGAGAGGTCGTCAATCCTCATACGTGGCCCGTGTGCACGAAAATCGCGAAAATCCGAAGAGGTGAAAGGCAGCCCACCCAAGATGGCACTCTCAGCGGGGGCGCCAGCCCACCCAAACCGACACCAGGGGTCGGCGAAGAGCGAATGCGAAGCCCGCAGGCTCGGATGAGAAAGATACCACCGTCCTCGACGGGGGTGAGGCTGCTAGACCCACTGCGGTCGTGTTCTGTGGCGGGCTCCGGCAAGCGGGATAAAAAATCAGCATTTCCGTAGGCGCTGCCCTTGCGGTACTGGAGGGTGTAGTCGAACGCGGTGAGGAACTCGAGTCACCGCTGAACTCGCGCGTTGTGGTCCCCGACCTTGCCGATGCTCTCAAGCGCTTTGTGGTCCGAAAATATGCGAAACTTCGTGCCCCATAGGTAACCTCGGAGTCGTTCGATGGCCCAGACAATGCTGCCAGCTTCCAGGTCCAACGGGGTCCAGTGCCCCTCGGAATCGAGGGTAGCGCGGCTGATAAAAGCAATGGGCCGTACCGAGCAGTCCGGTTGTTATTGTTCGAGCGCGGCACCAAAACCGTCAATGCAGGCGTCGCAGTACACGTGGAAGGGGCGGGAGCCGTCGGCTACGGCGTTTCAGTCAGGGAACACCTAAATCGGTGGGGCAGCGAGCTCGGCGAGGATCTGGCTGACGATAACTGTCATAGCCGGCGTAAAGACGTACTCAATCCCCTTCCGGAGAAAGGTAGTGAGAAGGCGGATCCTTTTAGACAGGTCGCAGGAATTCTTTCAGACAGGTCGGACAGGAATTTGCGATTATATCCCACGCCGCCCATCAGCGCTCGGGCCTGCTTGAGAGTGGCCGCACCGAGCCTCCTTCCACGCACGACATGCGGTGACGACACACCCGTTCGCGAAACGCAACGGGCATGGGCAGGGATAGCAAAAACTAACTCCAGCTCGCCAAAAACGCGTTGACCTGACGGCCGAGGTAGCAAGAAAGCGGTAGGAGGGGCTATTAAAACGCATCCAGCTGTCACGTCCCAGCAATACAGCATGCTGCATCACTGAGGGGGGGACCACGCAGGCCCAAACTGCGAGGGAGCACGTAGGCTCATTTTCTCGGAACAAATGGACGATCAGGCGCACACTCGCCAAAGTCTTCAGAGAGGCCGATTCGCCAACTCCCCCCCAAGAACGAGGGGCGCATTTCTGCTCGCACGCGATGGATGCCGCACCAACCGGAAGCATGCGGTCCAAAACATCTCGTCGAATGAAAGTCTGTAGGGAGCCGGTGTCAAGAAACGCCACGCAACCAGAAGGTGCAAGAACGCCAGCTCCGCTGTGAATTGCGATTTTGGTTGTGAAAGAGGTGTCGTCGAGAGAAATGGTGCCCCCGACGAGGCAGGGGTCGTGTTCTGGCAGCGCAAGGGAGGGGTCGACACTAGGGGCGACACCAAGAACCTCGGGGCTGCGATCAGCGGGCGCGCCAGAAAAACAGGTCGAAAACTCCAAGGGAGGACCTGGGCATGCACGGGCCACGTGCAAAGACCTGGGCGGCGCTGGTGAAATCTCTTGAACTCTGCCAGGCGTGGTGGGAGTGCAAAATTGATGAGAGGAGGCGGGGTGTGCCAACCCGGCCGTACTTGCGCAAAGGGCGTCGCGAACGGCGGAAAGAGCTTTCCTCAGCAAATTTTTCCCACGCCACCGAGAGGGTCTTAAGCCTCGGAGTCGTCTGCCCGGAGGCCGATGTCCCACATGGGTCAAAAGGGCTGGCTTCAGCCACAATTTTGATGCCAGTGTTCAATAGGTGTTGCTTCATGGCCGGGTTCTGCATGAATTTCGCAAAAGTACCGGCAAGGACGGAGTCTTCCCGAACGCGGTCCCAGATAGCGTAGTCGAAGTGAAGCACGCCTTGGCCGAGGTGTTTGTACTCGCGCGGGTCTGGCGAGGCCATAATCCGCCCCCGGTGCACGAGGCGAGTCTGGTCACACGTATACTGGCTCTGTGTCACCGTTGCCCGTGGGCAAAAAATCGCCAGAAGGTTCTCTTACTGCGCCCGATGATCTCTGTCCTAGACCAAAGGGGGCAGGGGGCTCTGAGCCCGTTCTGCTTGACGAGAGCCACGATTCTTGCGAATTTAACGGGTACGCAGTCTGGTTGATCTGACCGGAAGCCGTGGAGTCACCACAGGCTCGACGGGCAGTGCCAGATTTTTCCCTGTTCCACTGGAGCCGAAGGAGCGCTGCGCACGTGGGGTGGCGTGCGCGAAGACGAATTACCTGGGTTCAAGTATTGGGATCGTATTTGTAGTACTTGGGAGGTGTATCATCAATGGGAAACCAAGGTTTTCCAAGCGAGGGACGAGCTTGGCTCTCAGTCTCCGCGTGCACGAAAGGAAAAAAAAATGCTCTTCTTCCATCCCTAAGCAAACAAAACATGTGAGTACCAACGAGTATCGAGACTTAATAGGCAAAACCTGCTCAGAGATACAAAGTGTCCCGACCTTAATCTTAACAAGTGGTGTCTTCGGTTTAGGATTTTTTCGCCTTTCCGGACAGAGCCCATTCATGCTTCGCTCGTGTCTCGAGGCCACACGCGACGCCTAGCCACGAAAACGGCGACCGCGCTTCTTGCAACCCTCCCTCTACCCGCCAGTATTCGCTGGCACCCGCGACGGCGCCGGACTCGCCCCCTCGGTGCCGTGCTCTGAGTACACGCGCGCACACGAAACGAAAGAAAAAAAAAAAGGAAAAAATAACTGAAATTGCAAAAAAAAAAATGGAGAAAAAAACAAAGAACCGCTGGAAAGGTCCGGCAATGAATCGAAGGAGGCGGTGTCCAAGTGAGATCTCTGAGAGGGCAGGGATGTACCAACCGAGCCCGTCGAGGCAGACAGACAACTTTAGGTTGTTCTATTAATTTGTAGAACATAATAGACGAGCAGTGGGAATGCTGAACCCTATGCGCGATAAAAATGAAGGCACGTACCGGGGGGCAAGAGGGACGACACCTGTGACCACGGCCTGTCCAGAAGAAGATCGCTGAGGGTAAAACCTTCTACGAGTCGACGAGTTAAGCTGAAAAGTGAAAGTGATGACTCAAAAAAAAAAGGAAAAAAAAAACGAAGAAGATCGTACGTACCATATGATATCGCATCAGTAGGCAACTTTAATTTATATTTATTTTTCCATGCCATTATGCCCTTTATCATGCTCGCTTTTCTCTTCTCTCTCCTTCAGTTGTAACCTAGATCAGGGGCGCTAATCAGGCTCTTCTCCCTCCTGCCCACTATGGAGCTTACTGCCTTGCGTCTTTATCACGAAAAGACTTCGTTTGGTCCCTTTTTTTTCCTCGTCGACACGCATCGAATTGCGCCTACACCCACCCTACTAACGCAGTCCGAGCAAGGTGCTTTCACCACTTTGATTACATTTGTTTTGTTTTTCCGAAATAAACTCAAAAGTTCGACCCACTTGGTGGGATTCGGGCTCCAGCACCAGCTCTCAGCAGCGTTCGGAGGGTGCCAGGGTACTATACGTAGAACTAACTGTCGTGCGATACTCACTCGTGCGTATTAAGAGTATAATTCACAAAATTCACAAATCGACCTAATAAATAAATCAGGGATGTAAAATATTAAACGTCATCTACTACGAGTACTACCACTGCCGTTAATAATGTTTCATACAATCGTAGAAGTAGGTTATAAAAGGGCAAACCTGGCTCCAATTTACAGGTTGACCCCCCGGGTAGTTCACCTGTCTGTTGTGTGCCTGGCATTCGCGAATGAACTGTGTGAGCGAGATCGATCTCCGCGGTGATCGTAGCGTCGCTATTTATGTTCTGCCACCCACAATAAAAAGTATCGGGATGAAAAAATATCACGGTGTGCTGTGAACGTGCTTGATAGAACATAGACGTGGGGCGTTACCGCGGCAGCAACTTGCGACAATTTGATCGAGACGATACAGTGGGTCGATGGGTCACCCTACGTTTTACTCCATCCAGTCCGGCCACTGTTCGTGCCGTACTACTATGTACCAGGTATAAAATAGTACCTGGTAATACGTAGTACCCCCGAAACATATCACTGTGAGCCTCATCTCCAGCGGAGGGGGCGGAGAGGGTCCGAAAAAAGATCACTAAAAACGGTAGAACAAACCCTCTCAATCTTGCACCCCGCAGTAGACGCCCAAACTACCCAGTTCACCCACAAGGAAAGCAACGGAGGATTGAGAGCATCTACTTCCTCCTCCTTCCAGCTACTGGTGCACCTATTTTGTCTTTCAGGCAGGTCCAGGTCCCCTGCACGAAATCGCAGTTTCAGCGTTTTCGCGAAGTCCATTGGGCCGTGCAGATACGTTTTCATTCCTATCCCTTCTCTTAACCCCCGTATATCTCTATCAATAAGTGTATTAATAAGTGATTTTCCCCTTTCGCGTTATTTATTAGCGCTAGCCTTCCCTTTTTTCTATATTTTCTTTTACTTCTGCCTTGTACCCCCCAAACTTCTCTATGGACAACACATTTTCTTGGTTTCTTCCTATACCCTTATTCCAAACTTTCTCGACTACGCCATCCCACCTTACTCCAGCTCACCCTTTAGTTACTTTCTCCCTCCATCTTTATCAGCTACGGTTAGCAACCTCTTCTTGGGCAAGCTCTTTACTTTCTATTGCCAGTCAACTTTCCATGTCTCTACGAGTATTTGTCCTGAGTGGGTGCATTCCCAGTTCTGCTCTTAATACTGTATTACTCGTCGAACTTGAACATCCGAGTACTTCCAGAGTTGCCGCCATCGGTACTGTTTCCAGCTTACCTCGTTTCACTCTAGAACTACGTCTTAGTCTCGCTATTCAATTAGCAACACATACTCTCCATCCTGCAGTAGTCTCCTAACACATGCAGACACTTCTTTGTCTCTATCCTCTGTCACTCCATGCTCGCTTTCGGTTCTAGCGTGACCCGAAAAAGTTCCTCCTCTCTTTCTACTTTTCCTATAGCAAAGCAGTAGATAATTACTTCGTCGCGCTTCCTCTTGAACTCTATTCTCGTCACGTCACTAAAAACTCCAATTATCAGCACAACTATCGTGGTACTTTACCCTTCCAATCTTTATTTCTTCACCCACACTGCCTCACCGTGTCTCTCCTAATCTCTTGCGAGAATATCCCCAGCTTGTTCTTTTTCATAGTTGTAGTGGGAAGCGTTCAGGTTACTGGGACTTCCCAATCCTACAGTAGTACTCGTCAAGGGCCGGGCGTCTTTCAATTATTTTGCCGGCGCACCACACTAACTAGTATCTCCAACATGGGCTCGTAGCCTGAAGCCAAGTTCAACGCCCTTAACACAATTACCTCACGTTTGTGTCAGGCGATTTGCATGGAAACCGTCCTGACGTCCCACGATGGTATTTTCTATCTTCTTGTCCCGCTGCTGTACTGATTACTTTCCTCCAGGGAGGTTATTATACCGTGCAAGGTTCAAGGACGGCGGGCGCGAGCGGGGGGTGTACTCATTATCATGCATGGCCGCAGTCGTATGACTATAGACCGTCGCATCCCTACAATGCCGGGACGGAGCACATCGGGTTTTCACCAACCAGGCAGACATTGCTTGCACCAAGCGCGAAGCGCCGTGAGGTGTCCGGCGAGTCGCATGAAGGGTGAGCTGCATCCTACCAGGAACCGCTTTAGAGGCGGATTTTCTTGCATATGGATGACAGCATCAATGAATTGATTTAATTTCTGGCGTGGCCACTTCCATTAGTTCGCTAGGGAGGGGAAGGGCTGCAGCAGAACTAAACGCGCTAAACACGACGCGTGCGCTCACCGTCGACGGGCGAGAAACGCAGAGACATGTAATAAAGTAGTATGAGTAGTACCACCAGTAGAAGTGGTAGTAGTAGTAGTAGTAGTAGTAGTAGTAGTAGTAGTAGTAGTAGTAGCAGCAGCAGTAGTAGTAGTAGTAGTAGTAGTAGTAGTAGTAGTAGTAGTAGTAGTAGTAGTAGTAGTAGTAGTAGTAACGGCAGTAACAGCAGAAGTATTGTAGTAGTACAGTAATAGTAGCATATGTCGGGTATGTGTGTATTACGGTGGCAGAACAATAGCTGCCCGCGCCGCCAGCCGCTTGAGGGTGATGAGGGCGGTCGCAAGAGCCACCAACTGATGCGGCAAGCACACTGCTTGCGAACACGGACGAAACGACGGGAAAGGAACATCGACCTTGACCGTGTAACCGAAGTCACGCGACGAACGAACTTGAAACGAAATCGGGAACCCAAGCGGAATTGGAGATCAGGACGGAAACCCAAAACCAAAGACACACTTCTAAAAGGCCGAGAAGATCTGCACACACATGTTGGGGAGCAAACTAATGGACCATGACCTATCATAAAATTGGGAAATATTCCTGCAGTCGCAAAATCAAGCCTGTGTTATGATACTGCCCTAAATGAGCCTGAAAGCTCGGGCATTTTCATCAGTACAAAACCAAGACCAACGCATTAGTCAGGAACAGGCACAGCGGTTGCGCCGATCGTAGCTACTCTGATTTCCCAGGGAAGACGTGAATAATTGTGGAAAACTGTACCGGTACATGGGGACTTAGAAAACCACGCGCAGCGCCATTGGAAGTCGTATAGCGCGCCAAGAAAGAGAGATACGTCGCTCAATCCGGCCCGGGTAATGTAGAAAACGCACCAAGGCACGCTTCAAGCCCTTCACCAACTTCCACGACAGTAACGACATGTTCGAAAGACCATTCTTCACCAACGAATCCCCTTCGTACCCCATCACTCAAGGCGTCGTTTCGACGCTTCTTCAACGACTTTAAGCTGTAACAGAAATAATCAACGGCTACACAAAATCGATTCGTGGCCTCGGCGGTGTCATCGCGGTCACATACGAGACGTATCGAACACAAATCTCGCTGCCCCCTTGTAAATACATTACTTAGTAAACCTCGAGCGCCCTCGTCAGCAGGTCGTAGTCGACACTAGACCGGAAATCTGAACCAGTACCGCTCAAATAGCCATCCTCATTACTGCTGATTGCACACAGGCGCCGCCCATCAGGAATATTTTCGTGGCAGCGCCGTTTGTTATAGTAATTAATTCCCCGCCACGCGTTCAAGAGGATCGCCGCTACCTCAGCGCTACGGTGCTAACCGACTAAGCTCACTTTATAAGCACAAGGTCTAAAAAGTTTTGCCGTGACGAGAATGATCAACGCGTGTACGCCGCACAGTGAGTTCTACCAGGCAGCCTCGAGCGGAGGTTCAGATATTGAAGCTGAGCGCCGAGAGGGGCAACAGGCGACACCGGCACGTTCGAGTATCGTGACAGGGGGGAGCGTTGGTCACTTTCGAGGCTTTTTGCCCACCCCCGAGAGTGCAGCACTCACCTTTCATGCGACTCGCTGAACATCTCACGGTGCTTCGCTCTTGGTGCAAGTAATGTCTGCCTGGTCCGTGAAACACGACGTGTTCCGTCCCGGCATTGTAGGGATGCGAGAGTCTGTGGTCATACAACTGCGGCCATGCGTGACATGAGTACACCCCCCCCCCCCCGTGACACTCCCGCCCTCAAAACGACACAGACGAGGCCACAGCTGCCACCAAATGCCAATTTCGCAACTATCTGGAAGCGGGAGCAGCGTGCAGAGCCCACGTGTCACGCCGACTCTACCCGGGAACGTTTAGGCGTGTCTTCCTTAGAAACATCGCCTCTTTCTCGGAGTGTCAGGAACTTGGTGATAGGGGCGTTTTCATCCCACAGACAACGGCTGGTCTGCTATTAATAATGGATATTTAGCGGACCTCCCTCCCCCCCCCCCCTCTTCCCTCACGTCGGCCAGGGGGGCGCGCGGCTTATTCGTACAGGGGTCGTGCAATCCCGCCACTCGGCGGCGTCCTGCCATTTTGGCGTGATACACACGATAAGGATGCTTGCATGCTTTCTTCTGGCGGCTTGGTATGGGCGCCTGCAAGCGATGATGACTTCGACGATATTGGACATGTCAAAAATGGAAGAAGGCGGACAAAACACTGCCGACTGGCCGTTCGCTAATCCCTTGTTTTGTTGCGCTTGCCTGCTGGGCCCAGCATCGCAATCGGCGTCGAAATACAGTCGACCCTCTTCCACCCACTCCCGGCGGTAGCACGTGTCTTCTGTTGTTTACTGACCGTTTGAGTCGTCTTGGTGACAGGCGTGCCGTCGCCGTTGTCGATGCTGCGCCCCGAGGCACCGCCAACGCTCTCGTAGATCGATACGCCCTTCTTTAGCTTGAGATGCCAATATCCGAAAGGGACAGGATTCATGGCGAGGTGTTGCTGAGACCTACCCGTTCAGCCGTCCGTCATAACCGGAGGGTTGTTTCTAGTCTCATTTTGGGTCTTCCGAACCTCGACCAACTTCGACCACTGCAGAATTTCGGAGTCGAGGTGTAGGCTTTGTTCAGAAAACGCGGACAACCAATCTGGAGAAACTCACAAGCTACTGCCGTTAGAACACTGCTGTAAGGTGACACACCCGCTCTCTGCTAAGGCCCCCAGCTGTGAAGGTCCAAACGAAGCATATCACAATGGCGGCGCAATCGAATGCACAGAAAATATATCTAGTTTTTAGAGTCACCCGGAAACTAGGGGGTGGGGGGTGGATAAGATCCTCCTTGGTCTAAGCACGTACACCGCAAAGAAACTATGACGCCTCTATGGGGAAATACAAAGTACCTGGTAACTGTTATGATTGAGGCACATACCCTAACAGGAAAAGCGCCAAACCATGAGCACCAGACCTGACCTTTTCCCGTGTGTTGGAACGTTGACATGCTTCATAGAGTGGAAAGAAACCAGAGGTGTTTTCTGGAGGCATTTTTCAACCAAAAGTTTGTACCAGCCACTGTTCCACCATACTCCCGCGCGACAAATTTCAATCGCTTCGTTCGTCCACAGCAACAAATACCCCGTTAACATACGCAGAGTATTTGCGTGCCGACCGCAGTGAAACGATAGTTCGGCAAATCAAACGATCGGGCCCTCAATTCGCCCAGGAGAACCAACGTCCACACCGAGCTTGGCCCTCAAATATGCTGCAGTTCGTGAAAGCTTCAGCCAAATGGCCCTACTCGTCCGACATTAATGTTCCGTATCCGAGCCATGAACCCTTGCGGGACCCAAGCATAAGGGCCCACAAATTGAGGGGCGCGGTCTGAGCGACCGTCGCGGGCGATCGATATGCAGCACGAGTAGCACCATCCTGCGAGCGGGCGGTATAACTTCCTCGAGGTGTAGAGCCAATACAAAACGTACCATTCCCCAATCCGGCAGCGCCGAGTCACTCGCTACGTGTGGTCAATGTTGTAGTGCTATAAACATCGTCTTTTTTCGCCTTTAAGTCCCAAACGGGAAAATAAATAAGGAGGCGGTTTAAACGGGCATCTGGACCGACACATGCTCTTCGTAGCTGGCTTCGCAGCTTCTGGGGCAACTCCAAATCGCAACCACCCCCCAATCCATCCCCCACGTCCTTAATCGGTCTCGCTCTTCGGCACTGGGTGTGGGGACCATAGGTTTCGAATCTCCATCACCGCGTTCGCCCATTGCTACTCCCTCGCCCTCATCGCCTCCTGGTTTCCGTACAACTCCTCTGAGACTATCAGTATCCTTGCCGGTTGGTTCAGGTGATGGTACTTCGACCTGGTCGATCAAGCAGGGTTTTGCCGTTGCCTCGTTAGAGGCTGTGTCTCCACCTGCTTCCTCTGCATTGGAGAGTTCCTTCGTTTCGGGTCGAGGCTTGCTGTCCGCACCGCCTGTTTCTTGATCTGCGAAGTCGTTCACTCGTAGCTCCAACAACAGGGCTGGCATGAGCTGCATTTCGAATACCCTAGCGGCGCCTGGGAAGGCCGCGCCGTCAAAAGGCGTGGGGGGGGGGAAGTAGAGGCAGACAGAAACACACAGCGTGAGTTGCGATGGGCAAATGTACGTACGGCATGCATCCATCGTTAAAAGTGCACTACCCCTGTTTCGGCGTAAACTTCGAATTCGGGCGCCCTCAGCCAAATTAGGATACTCAGACGTAACGCTCGGCGTGTTTCACGAGGGGACGTCTACGAAGCATCCTACGGTAGGAGCTTATCTGCAATTTTCTGAGGCTCCTCGCTTGAGGGGCTTCATACCAATAGCAGGTCACCCAAAACCGACTTTTAGTAAAAATGTAGGCTTCACCCCAAGAAAATTTCAACGGCGTAAGTGCTACCGAAATCTACTGTGCAACACAAATAGGATACATATAATGCCTACATGCTTATAATTCCTGTATGCCTATAAAGCCTACCAGGTATATGCATATAATGCCTATATGCCTACAACGCCTATAATGTCGGGTAGTTCTCAGTTGAGGAGCTCAGTCAGTCAGAAACATTTCGACCGAATTATTGCCACAAGAAGTACGCCTTAGCAGCTGCTTGACACAAAGCCTACTCAGCCGGCTAGGTAGTTTCCACATCCCAGTTGCAGTCGCGTGCTCGATCAGTACAGTTCGTCCGACGCAAGCGCAATATTTTTTTTTAAGGGATCTATTTGTACTGTTATACTCAGTCAGCTCCTGTGTAACCAACATGAACCGGAGGCTCACCGCAGGCACACGGAGCAAGCGTATCGTCCTTCGGTGGATCAGAAGCAGACCAGAGAGGGCGACCACCGTACGCGTAGCGTATCACCTGTCGGGGGGAACGAGAAACCCTGTCCGCGAACCGCATGACAGCCTTCGCCCTGTCGAACAAAAATCGCAGGCGGGCAGACGGGGAGTGGTCACTATTCCGACGTGCGCCAAGTTACTGCAGACCAGTGTGCACTCGTAAGTGCAGACCACTGTTGCATCCATAATAACCCATTGTTTAGACGAAGCCGACCGATATAGACCGGTCACCGAAAAGAGCTGCGTACGTGCAAAGGAGCAGAGGACAACGGCAGAATCTACACGCTTCGTAACATCATCCCCTTTCCAGGCACGCTCCGACTTTGAAAAAGGGCGGGCCGCGGTTCACCTCGCTGGTGTTCGCTCATACTTCTCGCCCACAACGGCTGCACCCCCCCCTCCCGACGGAGGCTGCTTATTAGTGGCACCACCGACCCTCGGGCCCAAGGCCTGGTCGAGCACTGCAATAAGCCCACGGTCTTCCTCCTGCTCCCGGTATCTCCGGAGGCGGTTCTCCATGTCCTTATCGCTAGCGCTTGAACTCTTTACTTCCCACGGCTCGGGCGAAAAGCTCACGCTCTTCACGGGGAAGCAACGGCGCTCGCCATATTCGGCTGCAGCCGGAAAGTTTGGCGACACAGCTTGTGAGGCGTTGGCGCAATTCTCTCCGTCGCCACCGGGTGCCGCCGCCGACTTGTCGCAAACATCGGGTTTCAAGCGGCTTGCTTGGCTGCTGGCGGCAAGGGTGGATAGCCTCTCTTGCTCTGTAAGTAACGCATCAATGGCTGCCGTTGGGTCTTCCCCGCCACCGTCTCTTTCACCCTCCACCCCCCACTCCTCTGCTGCTGCACCCCAATCGTCCCCATCCCCAGAAGCGTTCCAAGAAGAATCCTCGTTATTTTTCTCCCCACGCACCAGTGGTGACGGGCTTGGCTGGCTGCACCGGAGCGGGGGCTGGAGACGACGGCAATACGGTCCCCGCCGCGACGTTGTCATTGCCTTCTGTTGGCGTGGAGGTGTTTTTTCCATCAGGGGATGGATGGAGTTGCGTGCGGATAACTCGCCACCCTTGGGACTGCAAGGAGCAGGCGGCACGATTGCAGCCGAAGACGCACAGGGACCTCTGGACGTGCGTTGGGGCGTAAACCTGTCGGCAAGGGACACCGCGAAACTGTTTGGATCATCGAGTAGGGGAAAGAGGCACCCTTAAGGTCGGTATTGAGTGTGCCCTTTTCATTTTGCCTGGTCGCTTGCAACTCTCGACTGTCGGTCGTTTAGTATTATTCTATTGAAAATACACACTTGATGATTGGCGATGAGCATTCCATGGTCGGGTCTAGCTGACTGTTCACGAGTACGAAGCATGCTTGAGTGCCTACGTACCTTGACGGAGACCGTCGTATGATATCTGTTTCGTCTCTTCTCTAGATTTTAATGGCGTTGGACTTACAGAAACATTAAGCTCATAGTTTGTGGCCTGAGGCTGCCCGACACCGAAACAGAGCGCCGCTTGCGCGAAAGGACCGAAGCAACCATACCGACATAGGCGCTCAACTACAGCCGTGTTGTTGTTGTTGTGTGGCAGCTGAACAATTGTTCGCGCTCTCTGGCGAAAGATCGACCTGACGGCCTTACTACTATCAGTCCCTACTCGCATACCTGGTACAGCAGTACGCACTCCTATCGTTGCCAGCCCTCGGGGCACATTGATTTCACTTCTCACCTGCGCGATAAGATACAAAGGTCTGCCGCAAATACGACACACAAGGTCGTCGATGTCGATCGGAGCGTCTCCGAACCATGCCTGGAGTTGAAAGCATGGAGCAGGCCAAGGTGGAGGACGGGGCATCTGATCAGGCTTTACTGCTGTAGGACGCAGCATGAAGTTCGAGCTGTGGAAATTGCGAAATATGGGAAATGGGAGGGCCCTTGTGACATGCGAGTCAGGGGTGCTATGTTGAGTTGTGCCTCATAGGGGTGCTTCATAACAAGCAGAGCAGAGATCAGGGCAACAGCCAAAGTTTGATGTACCACTCATGTTTATGTGAGGGCGGTAACAGCGGTGCCGCTCTGTCGTCCTGGAAGAATGCCGCTCTACCGCACGCATCCAACTGCGACTGTCTAAACAAGAAGATACCGGTAGGCGCCATGACAATACCAGGTACTCTACCACGTACCCGTGGACGCCAGCCTTAAACCTTTTAGTACCGCAGTCCCGTTTTGGGGACAAATCACTTGGAATTAGACTGGTTTGTCCCCAAATCGGGACTGCGGTACTAAAGGGGTTAAGAGCCGGTCTGCGAGAATATGCGTCCAGGTTTCTCAAAACATGATTGGGATCTAGCCCAACCCTGCCGGATACTAGACACGCACTGCTACACACTGCCATACAAGCTATATATTCGTAGCCATATTCGTAACCGATAGAGCTGAGCTTTCAGCAAGTAGACTCGCCAGCTCTCAACAGCAGCACCACAGGTTCCTGTGTTTTACCATGTTTTACGATCGCAATCAGTACGGTGGTGCAACAGCAGTCATTCTTGGGAAAGACGCACCGGCCAACCTCCGACTTTGCTCTTGTCAGGCTTCGTAGCTTTTGGGGCAGAGAGCTTCCCACCTACATGACCCAGCTCCACGCACACTTCACCGTCTTCATCAGCGTACATCGCACCCGGCAGCAGTACAACAGTACCTAGCACCGGTACTGCGCACGGCTCGCAGCTGGAAGGTGGAAAACGAATCAATGGAGTTCCACAATTATTTGAAGGCAGCCAACAAAAGGGGTCAGGGGCAATTAGTGAGAACGTGGCGTTCGCCATTGAGCCCGACAAATCGATGTGAGCAAGGGCCTGCAAGCTATCGAGCACCCTCGTGGCATCTTCTGGCTGGACGTCTACTGGCCGTGAAAAAGGGCGTGCTACCTTCGGAGAAGAAAAGGCGTACCGGTTGTCCAAACTAGCCACAAGAGCAAGCAGGCGTTTGGCACTTGCTTCTAATATTAATCGCTGCTTTTTAAACATCCAACCTCGTACAGCAGCCAGTATGGCGAGTCTCGCCAAGCCTATAGGCGCCGGCGACACAAAGAAGGTCCGCAGGATGCGCAAAAAGCTTGAGGGTAAAGCAGCGGGGGGCTCCATCAGCACGGCCGCCCTCTTGCAGCAGTGCAGAGATGTCGGCGTTCGAGTCAAGCCGTTGCTGACGCCGCACCTAGCAAGGCATGGCCACCAACCCGTCCTGTCTGCCAAGGAGGTCAGACAGCTCATCCTTCACTGCGCCAGCCACTCCCCGTCGCCCAGGGTAGTGGAAGTCCGAAACTTCCCAGCGATTCGTGCAGTGGTGGTCATCGCTGCAATGGGTACAGCTGCTGCATCATCCCCTGCGCCACCCGCTGCTGGCAATAACAGCGACTCCACACCAACAACCAATGAGCACATGACAGTCCCGTGGCTGGCGTCCAACGCTCTACAAGGATTCACCGATAACTTCAAGGGGAAGTTTCGCCTGTGTGCCGGGCTCAGAATTAGCAGCGGTGGCCACAGCGTGGGGCCAGCCGGGGCCGCCGGTGGGGGGGATGGGGGTAGCGGGGGCTGGTTGAAGTCGCTGGCCGATGCTCTACTGTATGCACCTCTCGGCGAAGATAAGGAGGCGTGTCCTGCTGGGCCTTTTTCTGGTAAGAAACGAAAACCCGCGGGGGGTGGTGGGCGAAAGAAGAAGAGCAAGGGCGACGCGAAGCGACGGCGCAGAGAGGCTGAGGGGCAAGACGCCAAGGCCAGCGAAGCCACGACGCCCGCGGGCGACAATGGTGCATGCGGTTCGCAGGCTAAAGATGGGACAGGAAATCGCAACGACGAAGGCATGACCATAGATGATGCAGACAATGGTCTAAGCCCCGACGCGGCCAACGGCAAGGGCGAGGTCAAGGACGAGGTTGACGCGGAGGAGTTGGTTGACGGGGAGACGGACACGCAAGCGGATTGTGGGGAGAGCGACGATGAGTCTGGGAGCGAGCAGGATGGCAGAGGTTCCAGCGATGGGGAGAATGGAGATAGTGACGATGCGGCTGCGCTGCCTGCCGTGGAAACCTACATCTTGACCGCAACGCAGCTCAGGGATAACGGGTTTCCTGTTTCCGTTGCGGCAGAGCTTGACGGAGCGGCCGCTCCCACGCTCGAGAGGGTCACTGGTGACATTACCCTCCCAACGTCCGAAGAGGCAGAGGGGATTATCAAGGTTTCGCGGGGGTTGATAGACCTCGAGGGACACGTCAAGACACAACGATTGCTGGGTGCGGGGGCCGAGGGAGAAAGTGGAGGAACAAGAATGTTCGGGTTAGACTGCGAGATGTGTGTGACTGAGGTGGGGCAGGAGCTGACGCGGGTGACGCTCGTGGATGCGCAACACAAGGTCCTTCTCGACCAACTCGTGAAACCGGATAATCACATTATCGACTACGCGACCAGGTGAAGGGTATGCACAGTCTATGGGTTTTCGGTAGCAACGTCAGTAGAGAGAGATTGACTGGAGTAGAGAGTTGTACGAGTAGCCCATTCCCTGTGCAAAGTATCGTTCCATTGGGCTGTTCAAACCCTTGAAATTTTTAAGCTTTCTTTTTTTTGCCGACGTTGTGGGTTGTGTGTACGAGCCTTCAACTGTACAACTCAAATAGTAGCGAGACTGCGTCATGCTGTTGAGATGCTCGTCGTACGGACTGCTTCCCTCCTTTTGACTTTGTAATGCAATAGCTGGTGTTCCCGCGCGCAACATACCCCTCTCTCGGCACCAGATGGAGCGGCATCACTCCTCAGCTGATGGAGAACGTAGACACCAGGCTGCATCAAGTTCAGGCAGCGATTCTTCGAGCCGTTTCGGCCAATGACGTCCTGGTAGGACACTCGCTCGAGAACGACCTCAAGGCTCTGAAGATGGTTCACCTTCGATGTCTCGACACGTCTTTGCTCTACCCACACCCCAAGCAAGGCCGACGCTCGTCGCTGCGATACCTCGTTTCTATGTGAGTCTGGGTGCTACCTATTATTCGAGGTAACGGTTCAAGGCTGTCAAATTTTCACGCACGGGTGAACCGTTTTCGAATCAGGTTGTCTGCTCGCGGGGCAAAAGGCTGATGGATCGTTGGAAATTGCACTGTCGAGGTTTGAGTTGTAGATTTTTGGATTTTTTTTGTCTTTTCTGTGCCTAGGCCGCTGAATGTTGCTGCTTCTCGGCTACGTAGGTCTTTCGCTTTCCAATGAAGACAAGCGCACAGCTACAAGTAGTCAGTGTGGAAGCGTGGATTCCCAAGATGGTCGCAGTGTTGTCAGAGCTCATTTATTTGTGCGAGGTGAAAACTGTACTTTCGGTAGTAGGATTTGCGAAGTTTGGGATTCACGCGATACTGGTGTGTGTATGAGTTGACGTTGTGCGCATCTTGGGTGTCTGAACACCTCTTTCCCGCGCGGATGCTTCCGGCAGCCGATACCCAGCGCTCTACGTTGTCGTTTATCGTGCGTACTGTATACGAGTGACGCGCCATATATGCTGTCATTGTTTTGCATCTGCCGTTTGAACAGTTTTTTTTTTCAACGCCTGCTTTACTATGCCACCTGGTACATATTAATTTGCGCCAACGTGCCAGGTATCTCCAGCGAACGATTCAAGTTTCCGCTAAGGGGCACAACAGCGCCGAGGATGCCATCGCCGCGCTGGAGCTTGCGCAGCTCAAAGTGTCGAGGGGTCCCAATTTTGGGGCAGAAAGAAGCAGTGACAATGTTTTCGACAGATTGCATCGGTAAGTGCCTAATCATTTTGTGTTTGTTGTTTTTCTTTTAACGAGCTTGGTGCTGGTTCAACGAACATGTTGCTCGTAGTCAGCAGCACGGTCGCATGCGTTTGCGCAGGCAGGAAACTGCTTCTTTCACTTGATTATTAATAGTGTGTTGCCCGTCATCAATGTGATATCCCCACCGTTTTTTTTCCAGGAACCGAGTTCCATCGACCATGGTGGCTTCAAACGAGCAGTGCCGACGTCACATCGCTGGCGCCGCGTCCGCGGTGGCGTCGTTTTCGGACGATAGCGTGGTGCAGGCCGTCTTGCAGGAGCTCTGCAAGGTCGACAAGGACAGACGTACTGGAACAAGGCCACCCCTGGTAGGCTTTAAAACACCTTGTGGTGCTCCTCAGGAGGTTGCTACTACACGTACTCGTACCTTTGGGCAGCTTGTGGCTAGGAAATCGGTATCTGGGCGAGTTATTGCTGCTGGGACTACGTGGCGGATTGGAGTCTGATGGGCACGTCAACAGCTTTTAACTTTTTCACTGACTGGTACACTCGTGTGAGCATGGCGAGTGCAAAATGTGCGTACCGTATAGCACAAGTGGAATGGGCTGCATTCCGTTCTGCAATCGTTTATCAATGAAAGTTAGCTCGCAAGAATCACTCGACACCAATTACTCTACGAGAATCGAGACATGTTATGATAGCGGAGTTCCAACCGTTGAAAAACGGAGAAGCACAGAACGCTCCAAGTCGACGTGTCGGCAAAATGAAAACCTTGAAAAATCTGCTTACAGTTATAAGCAAGCTTCCACTTCCAAAATTCGGCACCACACCCCCGATACCACGGACTGCGTGACCCCTTCATGCTTACAGGTGTGGGCAGAGCTAGAGGGTCCGAAGCTCCCAACCGTTCAACAGGTGTCCGCTGCCGCGGCCCGTGGTTCGACAGGGGTCAAAACCTTCCTTGCCGGCATGGACGCAGCGGGCAGAAAAGCGGGACACGAACAGCGGATCGCGCGTCTTTTGGACGGACTCCCGCCGGGAGTTGTGGTGTTCGTGGCGTCCCAGGGAGTTAACCCGGAGCTGCCTAGGAAGTTGGATAAGCAGAGGAAGGCGTGCGAGGACCGGCGGTGTGCTTCTGTGTGGAATACTGAGCAGGGGGAGCTGTTGGAGGCACTAGAGAATCGCGCCAGGGATGGCTGCGTGTTCGTGACCGTCACTTGAAGCGAATTTTGTCGAGAGGGGTGCGCGCTCGCAAGAAGTATTGGCAGTTAAATCTTGATTCGTAGCAGTTATTAATCGTACTATTAATAGCAGTGCCGACGAGAAGGCTTATTGGCGCGTGCGCTTGACCCAATCTAAACTGCACCCAATTTTTGGGGACAGACTGCTTGTAATGGAGCAGGATGATTTTGCAGTAGCTGAAGGGTTTACGTTCTATACAGAGAGCAGTACTTCTAAACCCAGAGTGGGTGACGTGCTTGACTGGACAGTGACTGAAGTCGCTGGGGACTTCAGCAAATATGATCGTCTCTGTGGAGAAAACAGAGCCAAGAGACCAATGTCACACTTGCGCACTCAGGAGTCGATGTTGCCGCTTTAGCAGTAGAACTGCCGCCCACGATAAGCTGCGGACGGATTGAGACAACTTGAATGCTTCGACGACCAGCAATGAATGTTTAACTACTGCTGTGCCCCCAGGCGTGAATTTCGTACTGATTGAGAGTCGTCAATTATGGATTTTTGCAACAATCGGATCCCTAACATGTAGGGAGTGTGGACAATTATTCGACACACATATACCTTGTCGACCTGCACCAGCTGTTGTACATATATTAAGGGATCCGTGGTCAAGTGTGAAGTCAGAGGGAATGAGCCGGATCTAACAAGGCTGCTTCCCTATGCGATTGCCGCAGCTTGAACCTGTGTGCGATGGTGGAAATCACGCAGGCACAGACCAAAATTGACAAAAAATCCACTGCAGTAAGGTGTGACATCGATATGACACCTGGACCTCGGACATGGCCAGGGTGGAACGCACGTAAAGTGGGTACCCCGACTTACTAGAGGACGGTTAAGACAGGCCAAATCGATCGGACACGCCTACTCTACGAAGCTAGATATTTTCTCTGTAGATAAAAGAGAGCGCATGAGTTAAGAGAGATGTTTACGGTCTGTACCACAATCAGGTGTGCAGCCATCACCTCGTACAAGACCAGTGCACTTTCGTGTAAAATAGAAACTTCTTGACAATTCCTTCTCACTTCCAGATATTACGTACCACGCAAGGCAAACTGAAAAGCCTCCGGCAACGTCGGCATACAAGCAGGCTGAATATTAGTACAAGGATACTAGAGAGAAAACAACTGCGGATCAGGATAAGTTCAGACAAGCGCGTATTATATTTTATACGTACGTGGCTGAAATCACTCAACTCCAAACGTGACGTAAA
This sequence comes from Macrocystis pyrifera, assembly GCA_031763025.1. NCBI lineage: Eukaryota > Phaeophyceae > Laminariales > Laminariaceae > Macrocystis > Macrocystis pyrifera. Next base: position 672,055 of record JASSKH010000033.1, on the reverse strand, counting down.
TCAACCGACTCGAAATATATCGGAGTCGTTTCGTAAGAACCGAGAAGTGTACGAGCTCGTTCACATCGTTTTGCGGCCATCCCCAGCATTCCCCCTGCAACACCAATCCCACCCAAATAGGCAAAGCAATCAAGGACCTCTCAATAAAAGGCTAATAATGAGATGATATCTGCTGAACTGCACCGCCGGACATAAAACATATAATACCAGGTAAAAAAAATGCCGACGGCGGCGTCGCACAGAGTCACAGCGTCCGTCGCACAAAAACAAAACTGCACGCACCGCACGCCATTAGAGCAAGCTTTAAGCCCTCCAGACCGACACATACAACAACCAAGCCTACAAACGCTCGGTTAAGAGCCCTTCTTGTCGGCGAGGTAGGTGGACTTCGCCTCTAACTTGCCCAGCTTCCCGTTGTTGAACAGGAACGGGTCGCGATCGAAATACCGAGACAAGGCGTATAGCACGAGACCGGCAACTGTCGCCGCAGCCGCCCCCATCGCGACCATCGGCGTAAGCGTATCCGTGGACCCGATGTACTCTGACAGCTTCTCGTAATTTACGTTCACGAATTCCATCGCCTTTGCCGCCAGAGCAGACGCTGAGCCCCCCGTGGCTTCACTCCTGCCGTTGGTCTGAGCCAAACCTACGAGATGTCAAGATCAAGGTCGTGGGTGGGTGTGGGTGTTACTTTACTCACCAAGTACAAACAGTATTAATAGTACTCGTACGGACTAGATGCACTGTACGAAATACTGCGAGTAAACGCCGCCCGGCTACTGTGATACCGGGGCGTTTTCTGAAAACGTTTTTGGGCCCTTTGGCGCGGGGCGATACGAACAAACAAGAAAAAAGTGCACGTCTCAAACGCACACGCACACAGCACAGCAGCAGGTGTTGGTCATGTCGCAACCCAGCAGCACCGACAAGGCACTCATTTCAACATGTGACACAGGAGATACCGCAATTGCGGGGTTTGGGGTTGCACATGGTTTACGATCGGAGCAGCAGTGCCGGCAGATTGGACATTATATGATGTTGGAGCTATTATGTTTTTACACTGACTGAACTATGGCTCACTGATAAAATCTGGGCTGTCTTACCTGGTCATCAGGAAGCGAGCCCATCATCATCGCGTAAACACCATCACGAGCTGTTGGAAAACGCCACACCCCAACGCATGCTACAGTAGCACGGTATTCGTTCGAGTGGCTGGGTGACAACTACTTTTTAAAAAAGGCATAACGCATGAAGCATGTTTGGTTCTCTGTACGCGTCTTGACTTTGACGGTTTTGCTGTTGTTGCGCAAAACGTGGACTTACCCACATACCAGGCTAAAGTTTTCTATGTAAAGCACCCCTTTGCATGCTTCGGAAACGTCTCCATCTCCGACTCTCAGAATGACAAGCCAGCTCGGCCCCGGGGCGTTTGTGCTTACTACTGCTATATCGGGGCGTTTTCCGCACTTTTGTTTTGAGGGGGGGCGTTTACTCCGAATTTTGCACGTTTTCGCCAAGAATAGCGCCCCGGGCGTTTACTCGCATTATTACAGTATTCCACTCTTGGACGGAAATACAAGGATATTTTACACACTAATCAAGCCTTTACTTGGTTTTTCAAGGAAAAAAACCCTTTCATAACGGATCGTACGAGAGTAGGCAGCCTTGGCTTCAGTTTTTTTGTAACCGTGTGTGCGATTCAACATTTTTTCGGCCACGTTTTTCCATCGCGTTCAACGTACACGGCACCAATGCCAGTCCCCGCGGGCTCGGTGCACGCACACACACTAACGACACCTTCTCGTGGTGGTGTGCTTGTAAGTCACTTGAAGGTGCGGCAACAAATGGAAGCACATGAATGGGCCTTGGTTCAGAAACAAAACAGAACCGTAAAATAATGTCATGACGGTTTTAACTTTCATGAGTTCTACCGCACGAAACTCGACTCTACGAGTACTGGTAGGCACGATGTGTCTTTCCACGGCAACGCTCGGGCCATGTCCCCAACGCATGCTACAGGTGGTATTGTCAGGCCCACCGTCCTACTGATGAGGGGACGGAGAAGCTCTGCCGTAGATTTCGTACAGTTAGTAGTATTGGTGGCACTTGTGACGAGAAGCTCTTTGTTCGACACATGTCAGGTGCAGGTTTTTTTTTCGTCATATATTGCCGAATTTCGAGTTGGGGAACCGGGGAACACACAACAAAATCGAGTACGTGTACAAAGGGTTCAAGGGTTAGGGTCGATCTTAACGAGGAGTGTTTTACAGTGTTTTTTCAGTATTTTCTCTTGGTTTCGGTATTTTAACGACGACTGTTTTTCATTTATTTTCAGTATTTTCCCGAAGTTTCGATCTAAAAATATCGAAATATCGAAACTTGGGAAAAAAACTGAAAAAAAAGAAAAACACTCCTCGTTAAGATCGATTCTTAGACCGACAAGCCGAGCGTACAGCGACGCTGACCCTGGCCGCGTATGGCTTACTTCCGCTGCTGCTGCTGACGATTTTTTGTTTCTTAAAGTAATGAACCCAAACGTCACGGATACACACGACCGCGTACGAGATATTCGTTCGTGTTGGTCCAGCATAATCCGTATCCGCCCAGCATGATGCATCGCAAACTTGACTACTGCAGGTACTGAGGTCGCGCCTCATAACCACCAACTATTAATATTACTATTATTAACACTTGTATTTTTATCACACCTCGGATATCGCAACACTTAACGTTTTATGGTAATATTAGGCGTCAGCGAAAAAAACGTAACATTATGTTCGTGTGTTATGATATTGGCGGGCAATCGCGTAAGATACTGTTAAGAGTGTCACCTTGATCCCGTACTGACCGCAGTTTACGTGTTACGGTGATAGGGTATGCAGCCCATAGCGAGAAACAACATGTCAGCGTGTTAGCGGAATTCCTTGTGGCTATCGTAACACACGTTAAAGGTCAATTAAACATTAACATCATGTTACCGTGTTAGCGGCATCAGTCCGTAGCGAGTAACGTCATGTTAGTGTCAACGAGATTCTTACTTGCTACCGTAACATCCTTTATACGGATACTGTCTCGCTAAAATAAACGCGTACATAGATAGCACTATGTTTGTGTGTTATTATAGTGAAATTCCCATCAATGGTGGCTATCGTAACACACGTTAGAGGGATGACGTATACCAGGTATGGTCAATACAACGTTAACACTATGTTATCGTATCAGCCGCAGCAGCAGTCCGTGTCGGGCGACGTTATGTAGGGTGTTACGGAAGTCTTGCTGCGATAACGTACGTCAAACGGATAACGTATAATATCATGGATAAAACACTAGCATTATGTTAATGTGTTAGCTCGTATGCAACGCATGTAGCGACACAAGTTAGCAGATAACTTACACCTCAAATCTAACATAAACAATATGTTACTACCGTGTTAACTCGTACGTGCGGGTGTGCAGATTACGTTATAGATGAATAACGTACTGTGTTTTATAACTGAATATCGTACTGGCGGGGTTTCCAGAAAACAAAGAGGCGTTTTTCGGGGGATCCCTCCTGAATATCAACTACGGAGGCGTTTTTTACCGGGGATGCCATAATATCCTCCCCCCGGGGATACTTTGTAGGTATCTCCTACTGGGATGTCAGCGAAATTGAATAACACGGCTACGGTATGTTACTTATGTTACTCCCACACGCTGCTTTACCACTAACACCGTGGCAACACATGTTAGATCTCGGGAAGATCCAACGGGTAACGTAGCAGCATTACGTTAGAACGACTTCGGCCCCAACGGTAACTCAGTAATATCTTGTTAGACCCGGATTGATTTTTATGGTAACACGGTAGCGGAATGTTACCATCAGATCTTTACTGACGGTAACACCGTGACATAATTTTACAGAGACTTCCGCATTTAGGCTAACATCCTAAATATAATGTTACGTATGGGCCGGCTACGACTGTAACGTATCTAACGTACGTTAAGTGTTACGTTATCCGACCCTAAGGCAATCAGATGGGGGGTCCAGACAACGTAGTGTTAGTAGTGCTGGCCACTGCGTTATGTTACGTTAGTATGTTATCTGTAACACAATGTTATGTGTTCGTAGTGCTGGCGAACATGGTAACGTATGTCGGGGTGTTATGTTTTTCTCCTAAGGGTACAACACTATGTTAGTGTGTAATGTCTAACGCTGCGTCCACAATAACATAATGTCATCGTGTTGTTAATATTACGGGGGTCCATAGTTAACGGGACCAAATATTGTTAGTAAAAATAGGTGAATATATAGGTTTTTGTGTATACCGTATGTCCTATTAACAATGGTTCCCCGTAATAGTAAATATGCGGATAGCGATCTGGGCATGGCATTATAGAGCGATAACGCACGTGTTTGGTCAAAGCCTAACACTGCGGTGTTACAGCAGTAGTATTACGGGGGTCCATAGTTAACAGGACCTATGGTCTACATAAAAACCTATATATTTACCTATTTTTACTAACAAAATTTGGTCCCGTTAACTATGGACCCCCGTAAATAGTGTTAGTTCAAGGACGCATCACGGCATAACATAATGTTACTGTACCAGAGCTAGACGAGACCGAGTAGCAACATAACGTTAAGGTACGTGCACATTCAATTCGTGGGTTTCCAGTTAACACTGCGTTACCGAGTTACCGTGATCGCTCCTCCAGAGTGCTAACACTATGTTAGTACGTTACCACGTTATTCAGTTAGCCCCCATAACATAGATAAGTGTTATCCGAGTGTTACGTTATCCGAGGTGTGATTTTTATCAAGCGTTCCTCACCTGGTATTAATAGCAAACATTCCGAGTCTAAAACCGAGTCGTTTGTCCCGAAAACATGGGAGCAGTTCGACTGAACCACATGCTGTGTACGGTCCTGGTGATGGTTATGGTTCAGACAGGGAGGGAGAGCGATGGAGATGTAGCGACAAAGTGTCTGGAAAAGCCAGAACGCGCTAAGGAAATGCATATCGCCATGCTTGAGACGCTGGAGACACAGTTACATGCCATCTATGCTTACGCGAGCGCCCTCTGTGCGAGTACTGGTGTACTCGTACTGCTGTTTTTGTACGAGTTGTGCACAAGGGTGTCTCCCCCCCCCCTTTTGCCTCCTCTTCTTGCACGCTATCTGATCGTTCGATTTTTTCAAGGTCCATTTGCCCACGCGTACGTAGTGAAACCAAAGCTCACAGTTGGTCCTTCGGAGCTCCGAATTACATGCCAGTAAGAATCCTTTGCAGATGATGTAGATCTCACTCACCCATGACAACGGAAGTGAAGAAGCAAGCCAGCACCAACGCGGCAGACGCGTATCTTCGAGCCATGTTTCTCTCCGCAGGTTGTGTCACCAGTCACGTAAAGCTTGACGAGTCACGCAAATTACGTGATAGATCCCCAGCGACCAGCGAGGCAGATGGCACCGGAGGCAGTTCAAGAGCGTAGAAAGTTGATATGAAGGGGTTAGGGTTGATGTAGAGTGGTCTGGTGTCGGCTGGGTGTACTGACTGGAAGGTGTGGGCCGCCTGGGTGATCGTGTGGACCGGCTGTGGACGATATTGGCTTTGGTAGCCCTCTTGGTAGCCCCGACAAAAGAACGCAATACAATGTTTATGAACTCCCTGCAGACACAGAAAACCGAAAACGTCAACATGTGAACCAATGAGAATGAACACGCACGAGCTTCGCGGGGCTGGTGTTGCAGGATCGCGGTGGTGACACGGACTTCTTCCACCTCATGAACTCACGCTCACTTCTCGCACGCTCAGCCGCATCCTTTGCTTCTTTCTCAAGGGCGCCGCCTTCCACCTGGTTGCTGACGACAGCAGTCAACAACGCAAAATATTCCACCGCCTTCACCGAAACACTCGCCTTTCAAGCACTGCCAAGCCAAGCACCCCTCTACTTGCTTCCCCTGCACCCGGCAAGGCGAATCTGGACAACTCGTAGAGCCATGTCCGCAGTGGGACTGAAGGACGAGTCACCGGCTATGACTGTGTCGTCCATCGAGGAGAATTTGGAAGCTGTGCGCAGTCGCGTTGCAGCGGTGACGGCGGAAGGAGGGACGGATAAGGCCCTACCACGGCTGATCGCGGTCAGCAAGACTAAGCCATTGGAGGATCTTCGAGAGGCGTACGAGGCGGGGCAAAGGATTTTCGGAGAGAACTACGTGAGTCGGCTTGGGTACTTGCGAAGCATAGCGTCCTTGTAGTGATAGTGAGACAGCCACAGGTGGCCCGATTTATCACAGGCGGGCAGTTGATGTTGAAGCCTCTTTACGAGTATGCGAACCCCAGCACCAGTACTCGTACTCGTACATATGTAAAGTCCTGTATCTATCCTGTGCCACCTGATGTTCGTTATTGGCAGTATGAATTGTGTTGAGCACGCTCACTCCCTTGGCTTAACATTAGCACATGGCCATCGAGATGACCTATCGCTGTGTTTTTTGTTCGACTAGCAACGATACCAGACCGATACTCATTGCCCACCCGGTTCTGGAATGTTCATGAAGGTCAACTTCTTGGCTTCAAAGAGAAACCTATAACTTGCTAAATCGGACTTGTTGTCCCCATAACGCATCGATCGGCTTTCTTCTCCCTGTGCAGCTTTTGACTTTCACCGTTCGTTCCGGTAGTTCACTCGAAATAGTGGCGGTGGCTAATCACCACGCTGATATCTCCTTCTAAAACGGAGGACTTGTGTTTCACGTACCTAGTACTTGGGTAGCTCGTGGGGGGATTCAGAGGCGAATCGCAACGCCGAGGTAGAAGGTTTGTTTTCATTCGTACATGGGTCCCTTGACGGCGCACGTGGAAACCTAGTTCACCAAGTTTTTCTTCCCCTGTGTACCCGGTACGTACTCAGGTATGATAGCTGTTTGTATAATTGACCAAAGTAAACAAAGCGACCACGTACCATATCTGGTGCCTGTTTGCATCCCAAGAACAATATTACACCCTGCAACTTCTCACTCGCCTCTACTTTTGTGCCAATACGCCGCAGGCGCAAGAACTGATCGACAAGTCGCCGCAAATGCCTGACGACGTAGTGTGGCACTTCATCGGGCACCTGCAGTCCAACAAGGCCAAGGCTCTGGTAGCTGGAGTGCCCAAGCTCGCTGTGCTCGAGACGCTCGACACTATCAAGCTCGCCAACAAGTTGCAGGTGCCGATGGAGTAGGGGCGAGGGATAAAAGCATCGGACTATGTTTGTGTGGACTGTATTTTATGTGCTCGAGGAACAAAGTGTATGTACGGCGCGCAGTCAGACGTAATTAGTGCTGCCTGCACACACACGGTGTGTAGATCTCAGCCCTGAAATAGAGTCGTCCCTATCGCTTACTTTGTACCGACACATTGTTGCGATTCGCAAGATTAGCGCTTCCATGCCCCCAAGGAGGTGAGCCGCCCTCTATGGATGGGGCGCACCTCGATTGCTTCGCATCTTACGATAACGCCCAAATCCTGTGGTCTCTGGCCTTAGAATTGCGTCCTTGCCCCCCCCCCCCTCACGCCGAACCCCTCGGTCTCCCTTGCTTGCCTTCCGCCCACCGCAACCCCCCTTATAACCCCTAAACCAGACGGCGTGCGAATCCGCAGGGCGCGAGCATCCACTCGGCGTCTTCCTCCAAATCGATACAAGTGGCGAGGACGCAAAATCAGGGGTTTCGCACAACGATCTCGATGCGTGCTTGTCGTTGTCACGACACCTGAAGGACAGCTGCCCCGCACTGGAATTGAAGGGACTTATGACGATAGGAGCGCCGGGAGACATGGATTGCTTTGATAGATTGGCCACGTGTCGTGAGGCATTGACAGCGGGACTTGGTATCGAGCCGCAGGTTTTGGAGCTCAGTATGGGCATGTCTGGAGACTTTGAGGAGGCGATCAGAAGGGGGAGCACGAACGTCCGAGTAGGGAGTACTATATTTGGGGCAAGAAACTACCCGAACAAAGCTTGATTGGAGGAGGGGAGGGGTGTACTCATTTTCATGCGTGGCCGTAGTCGTACGACCATAGACCCTCGCATCCCTATATAGCCGGGACGGAGCACGTTGGGTGTTCACCAACCAGGCAGACATTGTTTGGAACAAGCGCGAAGCGCCGTGAGGTGTTGGGCGAGTCGCATGAAGGGTGAGCTGCATCCTACTCAGAACCGCTCTAGAGGCGGATTTTCTTGCGGGGGGTGTAGGGGGGGGGGCTTTCAAGCGTGTTAGCCTAAGAGGCCCAGCGGCGCATTGCGCACCCTACCCTTTACAGAATATTGGACGATGTAACGCTTTAATTTTGCTCTTGGCACTATCAAGGTCTACACAAAGATATTTATGGACACTTGAGTTTGATTGGGTGATATCGGTACATTGTGCTGGAACGCTCTGGCGGCGCGATGCAAGAGTTGATGATTGAATTGGCTGCTGAAAACGAACTCAAGTGTGTACCCTGGTACACCGGCGGCCGATACGCCCGAAGCGCGCGATGCGCAGTTTGACGACGTGGCCGCCCCCATACTCTTTGATCACGTGCCTCTTCCGACGCCCAACCAACGTGAACCCTTGAGAGTCTCGCAAATGCACCTATAGTATATCCTGCCCAGAGTACCATTCCGGGAAATGACGTGAACTAACGAAACAGTGGGGTCGAGAACACCGCCTAGAAATTCCTGGTGTATATACAATACAGATTTACAACACATGAAACACGCCCCGCGGAAGACACAATAAGCCATTGCCGAAGTTGCGATTTCCATGATAAACGCCAAGAAAAGCAGACCTTCTACAGGTACCTACACTATTTAGTCGTAGTCTTCTTCCTCGTCTTCATCTCCTGTTCCAGAAGCCACGCCGTGTGTGGTACTCGCACCCCCCAATAACAAAGCCATCCGGGCTTCCTCGTCCAGGCCTGCAAGCCCCAACAAACTACCCGCTTTCTTGGCACCCGATGCCTTCGCGCCACCCGCCAGATCGGACAAAGCAACCAGTCCACCCATTGTCGAACTCATTCCCAAGTCCGCCGGAGATGTGTTTTTTCGAGCCTTCCCCGCTCGTCGCCCCGAGGTGGTGCTACCTTTTCGTTTTCCTCGATCAGACGCGCTTGCAGATTGGCCTTGTTTACAGGGCGGGGCTAGAACTGGGAGCAAGAAGTCGAAGCGTTCCTCCTCCGTCGCAGCCTTTCGTCTGGAAAGCAGTAAGGACAGAAAGCATGCGCGGTTTCGATTCAAGTTCTGCAACACTAACAACTATCGCATCCAGTGCAAACAATCGACTTTTCGCCCTCTCGAGCGGTGTGCGATAGAGCACAGACGCTGTTGTAGTTGCATTCCACAAGTGGTACACTTGTGGTTTCTCTAGAACGGATTCAGAAAAAGTGTCTGCGATCAGGGTCACTCAATGGTCACCTACGGACAAATTTCTTTCGAAACGGCTACGCCCATGCCGCACGCATCAGGTCGAAGCCCTCGCGGAGGCGATCGTCATGGTCCAAACCACACTTCATCGGGTGCCCTGTGTGTGGAGTGATCAGAGTTGACTTGCAGCATCCCGAACGGGGTGACGAGACGTGAGCTCGCCCAAGGCCAGCGGATTTTTTTTTATCAACTCTATTTTCAAGCGGAATAATACGAATTTCTGGAACTGTGCTACGAGCGATCAGTGAGTACAGCAGTTGCTGATATATATCAGCGTCGGCGACAGCACAGAATACTGCAACCTCACGGTAAGTTGAGGTCAATTGCCTTCAATGATCACAAATCACCACTATCGATAGATCACTCCCAGGTTTACGTCCACCAACTACGAACGAACAGTAGTTACACCAACATGTAAGGGAGCTGTTGAAACACCACATAATGACCCCTTTGTGACTTGAGAGAGAGAAAGTACGCAAAAACGATAACAGTGACAACATGTGCCGCACAAATTAGCTCGGGCTGCTGGACTAGAGGAAGGGATAGGGGATACGTCCCAAGTGTAACGTATTGAGATGTACGACACGCGTGCAGCATGGAGATACTCCTATCGATGCAAGCTCTCTTCCTAGATGGTTGATAAGGCCGCACTTTTTTCTCGCTTTGCTGTTGCTAGATGCTATACTCGGGTCCGAGACGGGTTTTAATAGTAACCCCGCCCCACTCATGTGCACAGAACAGAGAGTACCACTATTCTGCTACCCAAGAAAGTAGGCCAGGGCTGAAACTGAAGCTGGCCTCAGACTCGAATACCGATCGAAGGGTTAATGTTAAGGCTCTCAGGAGGGGGCACTTTGTATCCCTTGCCAGTGTGTCTATTTAGAAGGTTCTCGGTAATTACTCACGTGCATTGGCTGTTTAGATATAACAAGAGCGCTTAATTCCACAATCCGGTCACGAGGAGGCTGATCCCAGAGGGTTCAGGTACGGTCTTACCCAAAAGCCCTGTTTTATCATCTACGATACGCCTCCCGGGAAAGACAAACACCTTTCTAATACAAAAAATCAGGTAACTACCGACCTTTCAAGGTATTTCAAGGGAGATGCCATACTACTAGCCCACTCTGATGCGCCGTATATGCAGAAATATGCGAAATTCGGGAGAAACCCGGTTCCACGAACTAGAGCGTGAGTCGAAGATGTGGCTTCTCAAAACCCACGCCCAGACCTCTAAATAGCGAGGCTATGAAGACGAGAAAAAAAAAGCAAAGAAAAAGGGAGATAAGGGAGGCCTAACGCGAACGAAAACCAACGACGTACGATCAGCAAGGGGGGAGCCAGGCGAGAATACGTCGACTCAAACGCGACAAACCGCAGTATTTTAACAAGTGGCGTTGTTCCGCAATACCTGGTATCACAGGCCTTGAGTCTTCTTGCTCGAGCTTTGTCTCAGTGTCGGTTCGTTGCTTTTGGGTACATTTTGTTCCCCTCTTCCTCCGCTGCCACCGCGGACCCATTGGTTAAGTATTAGTCTGTTAGGCTACTGGTAAAAGGTTAACCAATTGCCCACCGAAACTAAACCTTACAACCGTTTCCCCCCGTGGTACGGCGGGATTGTCCAGGTCGACCGGATATACGAGTTGGCGTGTCACCAAGCAAACTACAGTACGTCAGCGGTTCCAATTTCTGGGGACCCAGAGAAAACATTTTTCAGGTTCGACATGACGAAGGTCAACTTGAGCTTCTTACGGTATAATGTGCGGTGGGATCGATCTCAAAGCCCATGTCCTGCCATCGACGCAAATTTTGAAGACTCCCAGGATGGGACACGTAGCATTCTTTGTCAGGTTTGTCTACTGAGCAGGTTTTCGTGGCTCCTCATGTGTTTGGTTGCTTAGAGATGGAAGAAGAGTACAACAGTATTCCACAATCCGGTCTCGAGGAGAAAAATCCCAAAGAGATCAGATATGCCCTCGCCCATAGCCCTTGTCTTCCCATCCAAGATACGCCTGCCAAGTAATATAAACACGTTCCCAATACGTATCTAACCTCAGGTAGTTACCGATTTTGCAAAAGGTGTTCCAAGGCCTTACCTCAATACTAAATACCGAAGGTCATGTTGCGATGTCGCGCTCAGTTGCTCTAAATGCTTAACTCACACGTCTTCCGGCAGAACTTGCCGGAGGAGACCGGACGACGGACCCTTTCGTCCTTTCCTCTCCGATTCGCGATCTCCGGCGGCTCTTGCCCTCTCTGCGGAGGCCTTAACCAGATCGGCGAGAAACGCCTCGGTACACCGGGCTGCCAGTGCAGAGTACGGTTTACACACAATAATATGCATGGTGCAGTGAGTTTCGCAATCCAAAACCTCTGATAAACGCACCGCGCAGCAGTCGCAGGCCAGGTCTGGTGTCAAATATGATACGAGTACTACCTGTGTTGGTGACAGAAAGTTTGCCGTGCCACGAATAGCTGGAGAGCTATTTAAAGATTACGGCAGCACATAGCCTCAAGACCTCATGGATCTGCTTTCATGAGATTAGGAGAACTGACTATTAATACACACACCTACAGTACGTATCATACGACGCGTGCCCTTTTTTGATCAGGAGGTCAAAAAGAACGAGGGGACGGAGTGTTCGTGTTGGGATATATTTTTGTCTACTTTGCCCCCGCGCTCGTAGAGCAGCAGCGGCAGAGTAGGTGAGTATGTTGGTCATTGGGTCCTTGCCAGCAGCCCCAAAAGTCAGAACTCAAAAGCGGGAGCTGCGCACAACAAAAGTGAATAATTACGCATGATGCAAGCATGATGGTATACGAACAAAGTACAAAAGCCGTCCCACAGCACGCCGACCGCGTCACCTACCTCTAATAATGCTCGCCCGACCATACCTGGTAGTTTTTTTTCCATTACGTGCTACTGCTGTACGTAATTCCTCGAGTTTTGCAGGGCTTTTTGCGGGTCAGGTCAAACCTCACGGGCCGGGTGGGGTCGACCCGTGATTTTTTTTTGAGGTGTGTTGACTTGAACCGACCCGACCCGTGAGATTTTGGAAGCTTCTTGACCCGACCCGACCCGACCCGCGAGATTTGAAAGTATTCTGACCCGACCCGACCCGACCCGACCCGTGAGATTTCAAAACCTCCTGACCCAACCCGACCCGACCCGCCACTTTTGGATTGACCCGTGAGACACGGGTTTCATGCGGGTGGGGTCACCTTGACCCGCGAGACCCAATGTCTTCACCAGCGGGTTCGACCCGCGGATCCGGCCCGTGGGTCGACACTCCAAAAACAATGCAACATTCACTCTTGTGCCCCGCAGCGATATGTACCCTGGCTGTAGTGGGTATGAACGGATGCGGGCATGCGTATATGGAATTGGCGGTGTTTTTATGTTTGAATAAGAGACCTTCCCGCTCTCTTGCCCGAAGGCTTGTCTCGTACAAATGCTCAACATATAATTATTGAGCATTTGTACGAGACAAGCCTTCGGGCAAGAGAGCGGGAAGTGTTTTAAGTGTCGGATCCGCGAGCCGAATGCGCGGGTCTGAAGTGTCGGATCCGCGAGCCGAATGCGCGGGTCTGACCCAGGGGTCAGCAGAAAACAACTAGCGGGTCATGCTGGCCCGACCCGCGAGTGACCCGTTTCTCGCGGGTCATGACCTGACCCGACCCGTGAGATTTGAAACATTCTTGACCTGACCCGACCCGATCTCCTGTGAGACTTGAAAACCTCTTGGCCCGACCTGACCCGACCCGCGAGATTTGAAAACTCTTGACCCGACCCGACCCGACCCGAGAGATTTTGAACACTTCCTGACTCGACCCGACCCGACCCGTGACATTTTGAACACGCGGTGACCCGCGAAAAGCCCTGGTACTGCTGTAGTTTGTACATGCAGCGCCACACACACAGCAGTAGTGCAGAAGATCAGGAGAAACATGACAAAACAGCAGCAAATACATACCATACCTACAGCAGTAGTACCTGGTACCTGGTACACCACTAGACCAGAACGGGAGAGGATGCAAGGTGCAAGTCGTAGGATGCAGGTGATGCAAAAAAAAGATAAGTTGACAAAAAAAAGAGTCAGCACGGGAGGCGATGTTCGTCGTTGATGTACTGCCGTACCAGAACGTATCACACCAGGGACCAGCAGGAGTGAGCTACGATGCTTATCATCTTGTCATCTCACCAATAATCGACGTAGCTTCCACCTTCATCTTTCCGATTGCCTCGTCTTCTTGCGCTATGGCTTTCACTCTCGTCTATCAAAGGTCGGGGGCATCGGAGTTGGATGTCGGGACGCTCGTTAGTAGTGGCATCGACCACGAGAAGAAAAAACACTTTTACTGACTTTTCTGTGTGTCAGATGATCATGCATAGGATTACAGCAGCAGTATTACAGTGAGTACTGCTGTACCTGTGTGTCGTAAAAAGCTACCATATATCTTCCCGCCAACTACATATCAGCCAACCAATAGCAGCCTCAGCGCGACATTGTGACCATACAATAGCAAACAAGAATCCACCTACCGCCGCGAGGGATGTGTCTGGCGCGATTGACGCGCTTTGCTCCATCTTGCTTTCAGAAGTGAGTCCAAGTCCGGCTGTCTTTTGCTACAAGTATACAAACGGATCCGACTCTAATTCCAAGTAGTTTCGCCAATCGCAGGTGCGGTTTTAAAGGTTTATCCCCGGCACCCCGCTCATTTACCGCCTCTCGCACCTAAACATCCCGATGACCGTTTGCGTTTGACAAATACAACAGCAGTGTTAGTAGGACCGCAGAGGAATAACTTGCGGAGACAGCCCCCCTCACTGAGGGGAGATGGCTCCCCCCACGGCGCCATCAGCTGCTGGGTGTAGCGTACGCGTGGCCGTCCGCGTACGCCCTCTTCTGAGCTTCGAGAAATCAGAAAGACTGGGAGAATGTTTGAGCTGCATCCCTCAATCCAAGCAGCTACGGGTAGGGGACGGCGGAGACAACGGGCGCAACTCGTTCACCTTTGACTTCACCTTCCCCAAGGCTTGCGAGCAGAGGACTCTATACGATGACTGCGTGTCCTCTCTACTGGAAGGTGAGACTGAAGCATTCACCTTAGACCGTGCGATGCTGCTTATCCCTGCGTGTTGTTTGTGTTTGTTTATCTGCTGTGTACCCACTTGTCTTTTCGCTTTTTTCGTTTTCTTCGATATCGCCGTATGCACCCTACCCAGCAGTACGACCATAATTTGGTTCACCCAAGGGCGTCGTCCTGCTTTGATTCGAACTCGTGATCTCCTTCGGTTGGAGAGTCTACTTGTACTCGTATCATGTGCTACATCGACAGAAAATACGTGCGTCAGCTTGGGTAGGCTATACTCGAGGGAACCTGCTACAGCAGCAGCAGCAATTGCCCTCCTTGCGTGGTGTGTTTTAGGTGGCCAATGACCGTTTCTTTTCTTACCGTTGCAGAGCTTTTTATACCAGGTACAGCATACTACACTACGGCTGTAGATAGAACCGGCATTGGCTCTTGCTGGTAGGTTTGGGATTGAGAGCACCTCACACATGGGCCCTGTTCCCTGTTATCCTTTCTGTTATCTCTTCATTCGTACTCTCGAGACAGCAGTAACATAATAATGGAGCACCCACGGGTGGCGAGTACCAGGGTGTCCTACAGTCAATCCTAAATCCTACTAAGTCCTAATTGCGTTCTGCGCGTTGAGAGAGATCGCGTAGCCTACCTTCGTCACAACGTTTGAAATACAATGCTGTACTGGTGTCAGTGCCCAAGCCACATCTCAATCTGGATCCGATCTACCGCGGTGGCCTCGTGTTTGTGTTCTCGTCTCACAAAGGCCGCTTGTGAAAATACCGAAATGGAAGTCTGTGCTGCTGGTTTCTCGTGTCTCTTCGCGAGGTTACAGGTAGGCGTGGTAGGCTTTGCTGCTTGTGGATACACGTATTACACGAACGAATAACATGTGCCATCATACCTGGTACTCGTACAAACTTAGGAGCTCGTTTGATGGCTCTACTCTGCACACCTGCACAGCAATACTGCTGAGTGCTGTATACGACGGACAGAAGGGGCTATACATGCAATCATGCCTTCAGAGCTTTCGAAATTACTTGGGTCCCATCTTTTGGGGAAAGACCGTCCGTTGCTGCATCATCTATATAATACATGCATTGATTACAAGACATTCTGAAACCATTGAGCAGCAGTGAAACAATACCAATATCATATGCATGTATGTACCTACCCTGGAGACCAGTTGGATTTTGATTGATCTTCCAAAGAGCTCCGCTCCGTCATTTTGTTTGTTTTTGACCGTCAACCGCGATAATCGCGTTCGCCGGAGAGCCATTCTTGAAGACAAACTCGTATTACGATACCACCTGGTGCCTTTCAGAACCTTGGTTTTGCTTTCCTGTTGAAAGTGGAATTGTTAGTAGCATTGTCTTCCGATATGCCTGACTCTTGTGATGCTAAAGGCGGTAGTGGTGTTGATGATGTGCGGTGTGCTTACGCCATGTACTATTAACTATTAACTATTAATACTGGCGACGGTCACGCTGCGGCAAGGTCATACCCGGACCTTGCATATTGGTCTGTTCATGGTGTCTCGAAAGGCTTGCAAGCTTTCAAGCTGAGCAGTTGTCGTCGTCGCGTCGTCGCACGTATCCTGTCGTATCATACATACGCACCGGAACATTGCGCGCTTTCCCGACGTGCCAAGTAGTTGAGCTTCGAGCGTCGCATGGTGGATTTGACTTACATATGAGCTCATCTATACCTGGTGCTTCATTGGTGAAAGGGGACCTGGGGCCGTGCATGAGATACTATCTTGACATTTAAAGCGGATGTACCACCTGGATGTACTGCTATTTTCGTCAGGTACAGAGTTTTATGTTTATCCCCTCCCTCCCCGCCGTCCTGCTGCTGCTCTGCTGGGCCTGTGCGGTCGACTGGGACTGGCAGCGTTCTTCGAGGGGTTCAACGCCACTATTCTCGCCTATGGACAAACGGGATCGGGCAAGACCTATACAATGGGAAGTGCCAGCAGCCTGAGGTGACGCCACTTCGGTTTTACGGGGGGCTATAGTAAATAGGACCAAATATTGTTAGTAAAAACAGGTAATATATATAGGTTTTAGTGTGGACCATAGGTCCTATCTACTATGGTCCCCCGTAATAGTGTATCAATGTGTGATGTATCATCGCTGTGTTGTGTCGCCGCCGCCTTCCTCTTTAGAAGTCTCACCACGGCTGGCATGATACACGGCACTCCACCACCACGGCCATGTACAATGTACCCACACGTGTTGTACAGAGCACAATAGTTTTTTATCGTTGGGCCAGAAATATGGAATTGTGAGATGTGATACCTGGGATGATATATCGAAGTATGTGTATGAAAAAAAAAACAGTTTTATTATTATTATTTTTCATGCGTAAGTTGCAGCCGCACGTGTTTGGTTGTACGGAGAGTCAGTCAGTACCGTCGCGTCGGAAGCGGGCGTTCTTTGATGTGGGATGGTGCAGGGTGGTGCACAGATCAGAAGCAATCATGGCGGGGGTGGAGTCGGGCGACGAGAGGCCGACTTGAACCTACTCCCAGTTGACGCATGATCTTTATGCATTGAAATGCGTTTACGTGAAGCATTTAGCTCGTATCCCTTGAGGCTCTATGTAGAGAGTTGAGCGAATGCCCGCGATGCTGTTGCGCGTTGCGTATGTTGTGTGAACATCTTGCAACGATATCGCTCGACAACGGGCGGCGATCACAAAAACAACGCCGTCTACGATTGTATGTCATGTGAAGCATGATCTTGCTACCACCTGCGTCTTTTTGCAAGCAGCCTGGTCAAACGAAGTCGACTGCCTCATGTACACATACTACGCTGTATAGACGCTTGAAACAAAAGCCATGGTTGAACCTGAATGGCAACCACCACCTTCGACATCGTCGTGCTGAACATTCTCTTTTTACCGATCGCTGGCTGCGGTGGACATCGATTGCTGAAAACACGACTTGCAAAATTCCTCCCTCCCGCGGACAGAATTGCCGAGGAAGAGCAGGGCATCATCCCCCGCGTGATAACCGGGATGTATGACTTGCTGCGGGAAGCTTTGGAGGAGAGACCCAACGTCTCCTATACTGTACGTTGCCAGTTCCTCGAGATATACGGGGAGGACATTCACGATCTCCTGGAGCCAGCGGGGTCTACCGTCACAATTCGGGAGGGGCAGAACGGAGAGGTCAATGTGCACGGGGCGAAGGAGATGCTGGTTCAAGGCGCAGAGGTGGGAAGCAATGTCAACCGTATACAGGGGGGGCTACGGACTACGTACGGTTTACGAGAGCTCGATTGAGAGAAACAGCGATTTATGAGATGTCAAATGACTTTGCGCGGGCATACTAAAATATACCTTGGACGATGCCTGTAACGCCCATTCTGGTGTGAGATAAATGTAATATTAATGGGCCTGACACATTCCGTAGCCCTCCCTGTACGCAGTACGTGGATGTGAAACTCCTCAACCTTATTCTTAACCCTTTTGTGACCCAGATATTTTTATTACAACCCCTTGACCCTTTGGTATAGTTGTGAGTAGGCACGACTCCAGTCCCCAACTATGCAGTTCTTATTCTGACTATCATGATAGGTAGTCTTTTTTGGCGGCGCCGACTATCTGATTGGTTGGATTTGCATACTTGTAGGAAGGCTTGTTGAATACGGGATACATTTTTTCGTTTGTGGGCGTGGTCCCCTCGGCCGGGGAAGACTGGTTTGGTTTGCTTCGCTCGCCTGATTCGAGTGGACAAGTTGGCTGGCCGTCAGCTGGTTCGCCAGCCGACTTGCCGACTATGGTCAGTTGGTTGGCTAGCAGCACCTGGTTATTAGTCGTGAAATCCTGCCGACTCAGAGCTCCACCCTTTGGGGACTGGGGACCCTTGTTTAGCGACCAAAAAAACGACGAGTGCGATGTTATCAACCGTCTATTAATACCATGATCATATATCATACGAGTATCACCAGGAAGAGCGTGCAGCAGTGCAGCGGTACGAGTGTTACCATTCTTCCTGCGCGTGTGTCCTGCAGCCCCTTTCCTTGCAAACCAGACACACCCGATATATATACATAGCTGTGGCTGATGCCTTGATCAGTCAACTTTTTTCGACATGTTTTCCCTCCATTCTATATGCAAGTCATCCAAGGGGTTAACAACTCCTTTGTCCTACGTATTTTAAGTCTACTTTGCAGTATTGCGACCGCGCCACGATTTGGAGACAAACTACTTGGAATTGTAGTTGAACAGATGTTGCTGTGGATAAGAAAATTGTTTACGCCCGCCTTTCGGCAACAGGAAATCACTTGATGTTGAGCAACTTTGAAATATTTTCGAGATTCAGGTTTTTGTATAGGTTACTCTTTCTCCATGATGAAGCTATTCTATGATATACATAGAGGTAGAGCTGTTCCAGGTGGAGAAGGAGGGATGTCATTCCGGCCCTGAGAAAGTGAATTCATTGCATCCCTCCGTAGGCGGCCAATCCAGTTGTGGTACGCTCGTAGGCGGGTCGTTTGCTTCGCTTTCGTATTGTTTCAGCATTAGACGTACAAACGGTAGTGAGGTACATCTCGAACCGAAACAATGTGGTATGCAGCAGGACAATATTGATGTGCTACTATCGTAGTAGCATCAGAAAAAAATGCAGTAGCTACGGCAGTAGAGAAAACTGCGGGCATGAAATGGCTTTATCTCTTGTGGACCTTCCGGCTGCTAACTGCTAATTTAATAGTCAAGTGTTTAATCTAGATGCGCTTCATGATGCGTTCGGCTCGCATGCCCCAAAGTGGGTTACGATATACTACGGTTCTTGTTGATAGTAGCGCCGTTCTTATGTTCATGTATTTTTTAATCTTCTGCTGTGGGGCTTGCAGGAGATGGCGATGCTTTTGGAGAGAGGCTCGCTTTGCCGCACGACGGGATCGACGCTCATGAACGCGCACTCCTCCCGCTCGCACGCCATCTTCACCGTGCTGCTGGAGCAACGCATCCGTCCCGAGGGAGAAGCGGCGGTCGCCGACGAGAAGGTGATTTCAATTTTTCCGAGTATAAATAGTACGTAGAGGGATCCGAGAAGAAAAATTCTGTCAGCGATGAGACGGGAATTTTAGTGATTGTGGTTTCTCTCGGCGCATGTTGTGTCATGGGCGTCGTTTTTATGTGTGCGGCCTTCAGACCCTTGCTGGCGTGGGCTTGGGCTCTATAGGATTTTCGTGCACACGGTAAGGCGCAGATGCATCCCCTGCAGCTTTTGGTGATTGGACCAAAGCTCGCTCCAGCCTTCGATAGGTTTCGTGATCTCACTTGCGCACTGGGGCGCAAAAAAAGGATCAGTTCGCCTAACAGAGGAACCAGCCCTCTCGGTTTTAGTTGCTGAACGGCTCATCGCTTGAGCGAAAGCGGGCAATCAGAAGCGGGTCCACGATGTTGGTTCAAGCTTTGAGCTTTTTCGACCTTGGGCGACTCGGGAACAAATTACCGATCCCCACTTCACGATCTAGTGTAGAATTTTCAGGGCAGATGTATTCGTTTTTTGTACTGTACTGTTTAGCTCATGCTGCCAGTGGGAGCCGTATGATCTGCAAGGTTGATATTAGCACAGGTTTCCTTGGTTGGATGTGTGTATACAGATCCTGCTTGCAGAACATCTTCATAACGACGGCAAAGAGTTGTCTGTTGATAGACTGTTTCAAGTCGTGATTTAGCCTTGCGTCGTTTGTGGTCGGACTTTGCCGATGTCTGCGGCGGGTTTCCCGGCCACTGCTGACTGTGCAACCTGTGTGCTTACTTGGCCCCTGTACATACTATACCGAAGGTGGACCTCGATGACGTGGAAATCCGTCGATCGAAGTTTCACTTCGTGGATCTCGCCGGATCTGAGAGAGCGAAACGGACGGGGGCATCCGGCCAGCGCTTCAAGGAGGTATGCCTCACCTTTTTTATGGGGGAAAGGGGGGCATCGCTGCGTTTTCCCCCACTGAAGTTCTGAGCGGTTGGTGCAATTAACAGCAACGCTTGGGGACTTGGAACATGTTTCGATGTCGTTTTCTTGGTTCGTAGACTTTTTTCGTGAATGGCTCGGTTTTGCGTTGTCGGAACATCTGCACGCGCGCGCCGCTCGCTCACCCGCAGCGCGCCCTACTGTACGTACGTACCAAGCAGTGTTCATTTCTACTGTAGAGCTCCTGCCGCTGCCGTTGTCAGGCTGTTGTTGGAGATGAAGTGGATTTTTGAGGCCTTGGAGATTTTTTTTTTCTGCGTGTCGTTGAACCGGACGCAAGTGTTCCGCGGGTGGTCGGGATAGCGTGTACCAGGTACACCGTGTCGGTACAGCAAGCGCTGAAAACAAAACGCCCGCTGACATGACTTTCTTCTCTTGTGATTGGCCAGGGTGTGGACATCAATAAGGGGCTGCTGACCTTGGGGAACGTGATCAGCGCGCTTGGAGACGATACGAAGCGGGGGAGGGTGCACGTTCCGTACCGGGACTCGAAGCTGACCCGCATGCTGCAGGACTCGCTTGGCGGCAACAGCCAGACGCTCATGATTTGCTGCGTGTCTCCGGCGGAGTCCAACATGCATGAGACGCTTAGTGCTTTGCGGGTGAGGCCGAAGGGGGGGGGGGGGGGGGGGGGGAGGGGGCTGGGCTGCTGTTAGGTGGCGACGCTTGGAACAGAACGCCGTGCCTAAAGTGCCGTGACAGCAGTGTGCTATTAGCTTGTTTCGAATGACTTGGAAGTCGCATCAAAAGGGCATTGGTCAGAGGCGGTTTTTTAGCTTCTAGCGACAAATCCATGTAGAGTCTGCAGACTAATGTGTTGGTCCTATAAATGGGCACAAATAAGAAAGTGTGTTGGGCGTATGCTTTTTTTACCCAGATCTCCAAGGAGGATATATATAAAAAAAAAAAAAAAAAGTTAAGCCCCCACCTATTCCCTATTCTCAGTTTTGATGAGTTTGCGCGAGGGCTGGCAGAGAAAGTTGGGGGGGGAAGTCCCGTCCTTGGTGCATCGCCGCGGCCGTCGTACGAAGTATCGACGCATGGGGGTGGCGGGAACTGTGACGGGCGATCGATGCTTCTTGTGAACGCGCCTGAAATTTGCATCGTGTCCACGGGGACGGCTCGTCGTGTCTACGGCGAGGGCTCGCAGAGGTTCGAGGATGTTTGCCAGAATGGCTGCCCCTGTATGGCAGCCGTCTGCTATTGACTTTCTGTCGCTGGAAAAGTCAATAGTCGACGTTTACTATGCAGATGTTTTGGAGGCGCTGTCACAGCCATAAGCCGTGGGACTTTAAATATTGGTAACATCCTCTTATTGTTTGGGATGGCAATGGCTTCGTGGGGACCCTCTGAGTTTTCGAAAGCAAGCCTACTGAAGACAGTCGATGTGTCACTGACAGTTCGTGTGGTCGGCGTTGATGGCGCCTCGCTTATTCGCTCGGCTGCCACCCGAGCAAGGTTAGGATGGGCGGTGAAACACACATCATACCGCGGTAGACGATCATTGCTCGGGACGATATCATTTGTTTCTATGTGCTCTTACGCCACCCCGGTCGATCCCGATGCCCTCGTCACGCAGCCCACCCTTTCCATCCCTCATCAGCACACGCAACTGACACTGAGCGTTCGTTTCTCCTTCTCCCCCCCATACCTGGCATATATATATATAGGTTGGGTTGGCGTCGGTTGGCGGCGACGCTGTACAAACACGCCTCTCACTGCGTGAGCTAGACAGCCAGGGTACGTTTTTGCTTTTTTTTGTTTTTTGGGCGGTTACCACGGCTGGCGGTCAAGTTAATCATTTTTGGGCGGGGAGAACCTCTACTCCGCACGAGGGGGTGATCGTATCATGTAGTGTGTATATGGTGAGGCACCCACGAGGCAGTTACGTAGCAAACCCATTGCTGTCTCTGGAAGTGGCCACAGCAGCAATTAAATCAATTCATTGACGCTGTCATCCACATGCAAGAAAATCCGCCTCAAAAGCGGTTCTTTGTAGTGTGCAGCTCACCCTTCATGCGACTCGCCCAACACCTCACGGCGCTTCGCGCTTGGTGCAAGCAATGTCTGCTTGGTCGGTGAAAACCCGACGTGCTCCGTCCCGGCGTTGTAGGGATGCGAGGGTCTATGGTCATACGACTACGGCCATGCATGATAATGAGTACCCCCCCCCCCCCCCCTCATCCCGCTTGCTGCAACCGCGTGCAAACCCGCAGTACGCGAACCGTGCCCGCAACATCCAGAACAAGCCCGTGGTCAACCGCGACGCTAACTCGATGGTCATCAACGAGCTCCGCGAGAAGGTGCAAGCCTTGGCGGCGGAGCTCCTGCGAATACGGTCGGGAGGGGGCGAGGGCACGGGCGAGAACAGCGGAGATGGGGTGTCCGCGGCATCGCTCCGAGAATTGGCGCTGGCCTCGACTCCCTCGCGGCAGCCGCCTAGGCTGCTGACGAGACTGTCCAGCAGCCGTAACGGGTCGGTGGAAATGTCGGCCCCGGTGCAGCGCGAACTAACGATGCTCCGTGCTCGGGCGGCAGAGGCGGAGGGGGAGGTTGTCAGGCTAACGGAGGAGGCTAAGCGCTCGCGAAAGCGCGAGGACGAAAAGGATGACGCCTTGGCGGGGATGAAAGCGGAGCTGGACCTCGCCCATGCCGACGCGAGGGGGGAGGAGGGAGAGCTGCGGGGACCGACGAGTTTTTGGTGGAGGTCGCGGAGGCTGGAAGGCGTGCTTGTGCCGGGGGTGATGTTGTCTCCGCGCGTGGGGAGGCCGGAGACCGGGGGGGTCGGCCGCCGGCTTTGGAGGAGGGGGGCTCTAGCCCGAAGATTGGTTTCGGCGGGGGTAATCAAGGGATTCTTCTCGGGGGGGGGGTCTGCGCGCGGTAAGTCCCCCGGCGGCACCCTGGGTGCTAGCGGGAGCGGGTCCCAGGAGGGACCGGAGGGGGAGATGGCAGTTGCGGTGGCGGCGGCGGCAGTTGCGGCCACGGCGGGGAGTGCGCAAAATGCGCTGGCGGCGCGGGAGCAAGGGAAGCAGAGTGCGCCGCGGGAGAGGGCCCTGGCTTTTGTGAAAGATTTCCACGCGCAGATCCAGGGTCTGGAAGAAAAACTGCACGATTCGGAGAGACAGAGGGCGGCACTTGAGAGGCAGCTGGTGCATCATAGCGGGGGGGGGAGGCAAGGCACCGCGGTTGCCGATGCCGCCCCTCTCACCGTTGGGCTGTCTGCTAAGCTTGCGGCGGCGGCAGCTGGAGACACGGGCGAATTGAGCACTGATGCTGTCGCTGAAGCTAAGAAAAGGTGGGGGCCGGGGCTGGTGATGTGGGTGGGGGCGGGGTCGTATCGATGGGAGGATATTGTCTGTTTCTATATTGTCTTTGGCACTGAGGATCTGCTGTGCCGGTGATCGCCGGTGATATTGTTGTTGTTGTTGTTGTTGTTCTCAGGCTTTTTCACCGCCGCAAGCTCTTTACTACCCGGTACCACTCCCTGTCCGGAAATATAAGAGCGGTCTTCAGTAGTAGTCCGTGGTCGTATGGCAGACTCGGACGGTCTGGAAGGAACAAGGAAGAAGCGAAAGTCCCAGGCGCAAACAGAGGGAAACGTGAAACGCAGATGCGAGTAGGAAGAAGCGTAAGTCCCAGGCACAAAGAGAGAGAGACGCGAAAAACGATTGTGTTTTGGGTCCGTGTTCGTCGTCCCCTCACCGACGTTGCGCTGTATGTAGCGTTGTTTTTCGAGATCCTGGTATTGTGACCGCAAAATTATCAAGTACTGCGTCTTCAACCATCTATTACTAGTGTGATCGCACGGCAGCACGAGTACCGTCCGTATAAATCGCAAGGTGACACGCCCGCTCGGACGAAAGCCAACCTGGGTTTCTCGACATCAGAGTGCATGTCACGCCGAGCGACGCGTCTATGGCAATATCTCGAGGAGGTCTTTTTCCAAAGCCATCACTTTCGTTTGTGTGTGCCCCCATTAAAGCGTTTTTTTTAAAGGAAATCGGCTGTGATATATTTTTTAGAGGGGTGTGTCATTTCATGAGCGGTGTGGTACGGTAGGATTTACTAGGGTTCGTGTCGCGAGCGTGCCAGCACAATTCCTTGCCTGTAGTTATTATTCTGAATGCACTATTCCCTCGTAGCCTTAACCTGGCAGCGCCTCGTGCGGCGGACGCTGTAGTGGTCAATATTTAGCGTCGTCGTCCTCCCTCTGAAGTCCGTCCCACTGCTGTCATGGTCCTTTGTTGTCGTCATTTAGAGTTTTTTTCCTCTGAACCAAAGGGGTCTATAAATTCGTCGATTGACGGCCAAGTAGGTCGGTTGAAGCCACCCTTGCTCTTTGACGGATTTGGTTGACAGCTGTCGAGGAAATCTCTGTACTAAAAGTAGATACTGCGTCTATAGAGGCATTGACGGGCCACAACTAGACCGTCAACCGACGCATTCAGCCGTCACGGAACCCCTTACACGAAAAGTAGTATGTTGTGCCTTGTCTAAAACTAGACCGTGAATCGACGTATTTAGGCGTCAAGGACCTCCCTATATTAAAAATTAGTATATTGCGTCTAGAGAGGCCTTGGCGGGTCAAAATTATTAATAGACCCGTCAACCGGCGTCTTTTGAAGCTTGGCTGCAAGTTGGCGCTTTTTTCCCCCAGGCGGTGACGAAACTCCCCCCTTCTGCTTGTGGCTCGACTGCCTTGTCCTTGTCCCGGCTGTGCTTCCGCCTGTGTTTATCCCGGCTGCGCTTACCTCGGCTGCGCTTACGGTTATGCTTACGCCTATGCTCACGGCTGTGTTTACGGGTATGCTTGCGGCTGTCCTTATCCTCACTGTGCGTAGGCTTGCCGAGGAGAAGCAACGGCGACATCAGCTCATTGCCCGGCTCGGAGCTGAAAGCGAGGGAGATAGTCCTGAATCGGGGGAGAAAGCCACCGGTGGCAAGCCTCTAGAGGAGGAGGAGGAAGAAGAGAGGAGGAGGAGGAGGAGAAGATGAAGAGGACGAGGAAGACGACGAGGAGGGGGTGGATGGGGAGGAGGAGAGCGAGGGCGGCAGGGCATCGAGACGGAAAAAGTTGGCGTCCAGCGTTGTCACGGCGCACGAAGAGGAGGTGAAACCGTTAGAGTGGTGTCTTCTTTGCGTCTCTGCTTTTGTACCGGGGCGCGCCTCCGTTTTTCTATGAAGACATTGGCCGTCTGATGGTTTACCTAGACGCGTGGGGCGCCAATTGTTTTGTTGGTGAATGAGCAACGAGCAAAGCTGAATCGTTGTGCAATGAGAGCGTGCGAGCGGCAAGCTGTATAAGGGGGCTTCCTCGGCAATGCTTGTCTTGCTCGCGCGCTTGCAACGTCAGTGGCTGCTGTTAAGGCTAGCTTCCGGCTGCTGCACCGAAACGCCTTCCCGGCTACACCGAAACGCCTTTACAGCTGCATTGGCGTTTCGGGGGCAAACTACTTGAAATTAGGGTAAGAACATTTTTTCGACTGCTGGTATGCACCACTCTGGCCGGCAATGCAGTCCCTGTTGAGGTCGCTAAAGCCTCCGAGTAATGCAACTCCCACCTGAAAATATCGTTATCGAATACGGGTACGTATCGAATATCGGTAGTCCAACCTTTTCCCAACCACTGACTGATTTTTCCAACTCTCAAAACCAAGTGTTATCTGCTAAAACATGTACTGGTATCACTCTGGCCGGAAAAGTATAAGCATCGTTTGGGCTCTGGTGTGAACATCAAACGTGGACTATATTCCCGTTCATAGTGGTAGTGTGTGTCGTGTAGTATTACGGGAGGCCATAGTAACTAGGACCTACGGTACAATCAAAAACCTGTATATTTTACCTTCGTACAGCAACAATATTTGGTCCTATTTAATATGGCCCCCCGTAATAGGTGTACGTTGATTTGCGGTTGAATCGTGCCTTTAATCATCTCACGAGAATACCGCGGTAATGAACGGGAGTACCGCGCGGTGATAAAAAGGCGTTTTTCTTGCCTCTGGTGCTTTTGTTCCTGTTTCGTGGTCGTGAAGGAGCGCGCGTTGCGCAAGAGCGAGACCAGGATCAACGCGGAGCTGTCGGACCTGGACAAGAGCATCATCCTGAAAGAGGCTTTGCTTGCCCAAATCAAGGAGGGCCAGGCTTCCTACGAGACCATGCAACAGGTGCGCTCTTTTGTTTGCTGGTATACGTATGTACAGTAACTAGTACATAGCACGGCTTTCGTTTTTTTTTTTTTTTGTAGTTCGTTCGTCAGCTGTTGTTGTTGTTGTTGTTGTTGTTGTTTTTTTTTTTTGTTGTAGCGCGTTAGGTGCGTGCGCTTGGGGCAAGTGCTTCCGGGGGGGGAGCGTGCGTGCACACGTGCACAGGAGGCTGCTATTGGTGCGACTCGTGCAAGGTGGCGGGTTTCGCGGTTGGTGTTGCGGGGTTACTTGCGGTTGACGAATTGAGCTCGTCGGTTTTATTTTGTTCTTTCTCGAATGCCGCGCTTGGCGTTCTTCATGAAATTGTGTGTGGTTTGGGGTGTGACGCCTGGGCTTGTTTGTGCTGAGGGTCTTCATAAAAATGCGTGTGGTATGGGCTGTGACGGCTGTGATTTTTTGCCTGCGTCTCTCTCGTGGGCCACGAGAGAGACTCGTGGGATGGTGTGGTTGTTCTACGATTTTTGAAGAATGCGCCGTATTCTCCATCTACTATTACGCGGGACCGTAGTAAATAGGACTAAATATTGTCAGAAAATAGGCAAATACATAGGTTTTTGTGTGTACCGCAGGTCCTATTTACTATGGTTCCCCGTAATCATAGTAGCAGGCGTGGCCCTAGGCGTACCCAAGCGATGGCCCCGGTCGAGCCATTTGACTATTGATACTTTTCCGCGCGCTCGTTTGCTTGTTTTCTTTGTCTGTGCACCATTTCGGTGCTTGTTGTGTCGTATTTTGCTTCGCCGCTTTAATCTCCACACCCCCTCTCCCTCCTCCCCGCCGCCTCCGCCGCCGTTAGCACTACGAGCACAAGCTGGAGGAGATGGACGTGGAGGTCCATCGGCACGAACAGGAACACGAGCGCTTGTTGTCTGACCTCGAGAAGCTCGAGAAGCAGACCGAGGTTGCTGTGCAGGCAAGAAAAAGCAAAGAAATTTCCGCCCGAAGATGTTGTAACCAACCATACCATTTGCTACATACATGTATGTGTACGTCCAAACTTCCCTGGTCGAGACTGTATGACCAACCATTGTTGCGTCGAAGTTTTCAGACTTGGGACGGGTCAGACTCCCTTTTCAACCATTTCAGGATCTGGATTTTTTGGAGCAGGCCGATCGGGACGATCTGTCCGGATCATTTTTTGCCGAGAGGGATCCGTATGACACAGCTCTTGCGCACATGTTAGGCGGACAGGTCATACAGATATTATAGATCGTATATATTCACTATATAATACAGATGATATAGATCATCTAGCTCCTTCGCTGCCGTTATGAGATTCTGTGCGGGATCTGTCTACTACAGATCCAGCCTAGTAACCATGTCCTAGATCATGTATGGTATACGGTTCCTACCCGGCAACATGAGCTAGATCGTACGGATCAGGAACGTGTATAGATCATGGTGTGAGAATGATCTGTGGACGATCTCTTCGAGGTGCGCCATTTAACGTTTGTCCAAATCCGTTTGGGGGTGAGGTACAGCCGCATGTGTAACCGGAGTACAAACGGGTATGTAATACCGGCTTGATGTTAACATTAGAGTACAAATGATTACTATATTCCCGGTCAGAGCAGTAGGTGCCACCCTTGCCGTGCGTAACCTGGGTGGGTCTCATCTCTCTTGTGCCCTCTGGGGGGCGGAGATTGCTTGCTCTCGTTCGTTTGCCTCTTGTGACCGCTGCTACGCTGCTGCTCGCTTCTCGTACCTGTATACACACAAAAGCGCGGTGAAATGGGGTTGAAGCATCTAGCTCCAAGCGTTAGAGAGTTGAGTTAGCCCAACATATACAGCAGCAGTCTTCCAACTAAAGTACCTGTCTCTCGCAATTGGACAGTGGAAGTTTGAAACGCTCGCGTATGCCAGGTATTTTCCCCCTCCTACGTAAAATAAACAAATAATTAGTTACTTACTTGTATACGTACTGGTATTCGTCATACCAAATCCACTGTAGGATCATACGACGAGCGAGTACCTGGTGCCAGTATCAAAGAAGGGTTTATGACCTAAGATAACGTTCTGTTATCTCGTGTATACCTGGTTCGATTAAAATTGATATGCCTTATCTTGTCGGCGGTGAGAGCAGGAAGACCGGGAAATGTTCGTACGAAGATAGATAAACTCGCACGATTTTTTTGTTTGTTTGTTTGTTTGGCTCCTGTTGTCCTTCCTTTGCCTTTGCCGGGAGCAGGAGGAGCGGGAGAAGCTGAGGAGTCAGCTCAAAGCGAAGACGGAGGCGCTCCACAAGGCCAAAGAGCGCCAGAGCGAGCTGAGCGTGCTGTCTCGCGACCGCCGAGTGAAAGAGGAGAGCATGAGGGGGCTGGAGACTGAAATCATGAAGATGAAGAAAGTTAAGGTGGGTTAGTCAGTCTCACGAGCGGGGAAAGCGTGCACGCGTCGAACAGGTAATCTACAAATAGGTTATCTACAGTAAATCCCGGGCTGCGGTTCTGAGAAGCTGTGAAGGATCTGTATGGTTGCAGGGACAACCCAGAAAACCTGTCCTAGACCATGCAGACCACACAGGTGGCCAGGAGTGTACATGGAAGTGGGAATCGATTATCTGTTAAAGTGTTGAATCATGAGAGGGCTCCAGACCAAAGATGATGAAGATGAACACAATTATGGTTTCGTCGATCTGGGCCTAGGGGCCTACCGTAGGTGGGTTTGTCGGCGCAGCCCTGGGGCTAGCTAGCTACAGTCAGTCAGTCAGTCAGTCAGTCAGTAGCTACATACAGTAGGGGCAGGTGCAGGCCTAAGCTGAGGGCTGAGGCCTGTAAGAGGGCAAGACGCAAATGGTTGGGAGCAAGTTCGGGCGTTTTTGTTTTTGCCCCGGCCGTATCTGATGCCACTGTCTGTCTGTGTGTATGTACGTATGTATGTTTCTTTGTAGGTCCACGTATTGTATCGGCTTGACTTGCTTGGTTGCCCTTGCAGAAGTTGACGCGTGGACAACAAAGTCGTCGCGATCGTGTAGTATTTGTTTTTTTAACATGTACGTCTGAAGGGGGGCGCTGTTAACGAACCTTGCACACGTCGGACCAATCATCTACAGATAGATCAGACAGATCATCTACAGATAGATCATTCGTAGAGATGTCGTGCAGGATCTATCTGTGTAGTACAGATCGAACCAAGGAAACCTGTGCTGGGTCATGCAGATTGAACAAACGGCTGCCACCCGGCAGCTGAGCTGTATCTTACCGATCTAGATCACGAAGAGGGAATGATAAAACTGATCTGTTCGATATGTGGATCGTTGTGGCGCGTGCACTCTCCTTTTATTCATAGTGTAGCAGTAGTTGCTGTGCTTTTTTATGTTGGTTTCGTCCCTGATTGTTTTTTGCTGTTCGGCACCCGCTCCCCGTGTGCATGTCTGGTCTCTGGTCGGCGTTGCCGTGATGGCCTACCGCTGCAAATGTACAGGTGGAGCTGCAGCGGCGGCTGGACGCGGAGCAGAAGCGGCAGCGCGAGATAGTGATGCAGAAGTCGAAGGAGATCATGTCCCTAAAGCGCAGCGCAGCGAAGTAAGTGCATACATCATGAATATATACAGAAGTGTTACTGTAACATCGATACAAGAAGGTTCGTTTTTTTTTGTTTGCGCCCCGCGCTTACGGCGTTCGAAGCGGCGAATACCCCCTGCGACCGGTTCGGTTTTAGTTCGGTTCGGTTCGGTTCGGTGCGGTTGATTCGACTGAAAATAGACCTCATTTTTGTTGCTGCAGCTTGAGGCTATGTTTTCACGTTCGAAATGTACTTTTTGCGCCCTCTCTGTTATTCCGCACACCTTGCCTCCCTCCCCCCCCCCCCTTCACCTTTTGTTGCCGCGCTTGCTACCGCCTCGACTATATTTGAAAATAAAAGATAGAAGAAACTGAGCTGCGAGATCGAAAAATTCCTCAAAACTCATCTCCGCAAGCTTGGTGTGATACTTTGATCGGAGAGTATTACTGTACGGAGTGTGTAGGCTTTAGAGTGGTCTAAAAGCTATGACTACATGTCACACGACGCGCTCGTTTTTGTTTTGATAGGGACCAAGCGGAGGTGAAACGTCTGGAAAGAGCAAAGAGCAAAGCGGAAGCCGTGTCCCGGCGTCACCTAGACGAGCTGGCACTGATCCGCAGGCTGCAGCGCCAGAAGGTTGGCGTCGGGCGTAAGCAGAAGCTCACAGTGCAGGAACGAGAGACCAAGAAGCTTCTTGATGCAAAGGTGCGCAGTCTACGCCTGCGTCTTTTCGTCGGATATTTGGGTTCGGTTGGATTCGGTTCGGTTGGATTCGGTTATCTTCGGTTCGGTTCGGCTATGTTCGTTTCCAGTCGGTTCCATTCGATTCGGTTCTGTTGGGTTCGGTTGGGTATTCGTTGTGAATTTTGCGTTTCCCGGGTATTTATCTCCTCTCGCGGCGAGATTGTTGCCGTTACGCTGACCGGCGGGAGTTCGTGTCGTGCGCTGACGAGAAGGGTAGTTTTTGCAAGTCTTTGTGTTTACGTTGTCGCGGACATTCTGAAACTGTCTTGGATTCGCGTTCGGCGTGAAGCTTTTCCCTTGAGAACTGCTGCACACACATTTTTGGAAGGCAAACTACGTACTTGGAATTTGTGTATGTTGCTGTTGGCAGTATTACGGGGCGCGATAGTAAGACGTCCTATTACAATATGTGAGCTCGGACCTTAAGGTTGGTACGCTGTTCAGGTATTTTGCTTCCTGTTGGGATCAAGGTACAGGCGAAGACCCAACCCAACCCCTACCCCTGACCCTGACCCTGACCCTCACCCCAAACCGCAGCCAAAACGGGCCAAAACTGACCACAAAGGCGGCTGCGCCGCGTTTGCATCGGACCGGGAAATTTCTCAATTGCGGACGATGACTCCGAAGTGCAGACCGCGCTACGCGATTTTTAAGTCAAAAACACCGAGCTCCCAGATTGTAAAAGCTACTCGATGGTAATCATAGCCCACGACGGACCTAACAAAACAATGATTTCTATAGTTTTACTAAAAATATCCTTATCTAGTTCTGATTACTGCCAGTTTGTTCCCCCGTAAAAATCTACCCCTAAGGATTAAGATGATGCATGAGTGAATGGGGGGAGGGGTGGGGTTGGAGGTGACGCTTCCCGTCCTACGCCGCTTGAATCGACGCCGCGGCAAAATTCGCGTCGGTGACTCCGCAGACTTTGCACGAGGCCGTCCCCTCGCCCTTTTATCTGAACCCTGTTTCTAATTGTTCCGCTCTACTGCAAGAATTACTCCACTCTCGAATGGTTTCGTCCCCGAATCGTGGTTGCAGCTGTAAAAGTTGCCAACCCGTTGATCAATGCTATTTTTTTTCCCTTACAAGAATTGCTAGCGGTACGCACCCGTAAACGTGGTACGGGTTCTCAATGTATTTTCTCCGCCTCAATCCCACCTTCATGTTAACCCGCACTCACCCCCCCCCACACACACACCCCCTCTCTATCGTCATACGAGCATGGCCATGCATGATATTGAGTACACCCCCCCCCCCCCCCCCCCCCCCTTCCCTCCCCGACCAACTTGGCGGCCATCTTGGTGATATGGGACGGTGGTGCAGCTGAAAGAGCTGACGCGGGCGGAAGAAGCGGCGGAACGGCTCTCCGCGGAGTATGAGAAGAAGCTTTTGCTGTTGCAGCAGAAGGAGAGCCTCGAGCTCGTGAAGGTGTCCATCACCAGCCGGAGGCAAGCAGCGCGCGGTTCCCGGGGGGGTGGAGTGTGTTGGGTTTTTTTTCGCGATTTTCGTTTTGTGACCTGGAGTTGCTCGTGCTTCTTGTCCGAGAATCCCATAATAGCTTACTTGTATGTACGTAGCGTGGGTGCTTTTGGTCGCCTCAAAGAAGGATTATCATCTCGGTTGTCCTCAATGTCGAGTTGCGATCGAGCTCGAATTTTGCTATGATTAACAGTACTCTTGTATACCTGGTACGACTGAATGCAGTTCGGGGTGTCTCTTGCCTATAGTCATCCCTTCGCCGTGCCCGCTATCTGCTCCACATTAACCTCACCTCCCTGCTCGTACCCTCCTTCGGCCATCTTCCCCCTTATCGGCCATCTTCCCCCGTATTGATACCCTTCCACCTACCCACCCTCTACACGCCATTTGGACGTATCCAAAACCGGGCGGCAGGGACCAGCGCCAGCTCAGAAGTCGAGACGCGCGCACCCGCGCACGAGTCACGCCCCTGGGTTCCCGAGATTCCCGTTCCGAGAACCGTTCTGAGAGCCGTCCTGAGAGCCGTTTGATGGCACCCCCGTCTCGCACGGCGACGCGCTTCGGCAAGCATGTTTCACCGCAGCTGCAACATACACAGCAGCAGCAGCATCAGCAGCAGCAGCAGCAGCAGCAGCAGCAGCAGCAGCAATATGCACAGCAGGAGCAAGGGCATCGAACAGGAGGCGGCGCCTCGGGCGGGGCTACGTCGCCGCTGTCCCCTGTAGTAGAGAGCGAGGAGATGACGCTGCGGGCCGCGCTGCCTGCGGAGGGCGGGCTTGACGAGGAGGAGCTGGACACGCTGAAGGAGGTGGAGGAGCGGCTGGAGAGCAACAAGGTCCAGCTGGAGTACAAGGACCGCAAAATCGTGTCGATCCAGCAGGAGGTCGACGCATGGGCCGAGAAGCGAAGGCTTAAGCAGCGCCGGGATGGGGGCGGGAGCGGCGGCAGCAGCGGTAGCGCCGGCAGCGGTGGCGGTGGCAGTGGTGGTGGTGGTCAAGCATCGCAAGAGCAGGGCAAGGGGCAGGGAGCGTCGACTGGGAAGCGCGCGGAGGTGGGGGAGGCCCAGATGATCGAGGAGTTGGAGAGTGGCCTCAGCGACCTCAAGGGGGCTAAGGGGATCATAAGGGTGCTCTTCAGCAGCCTCGTGGCTGCGAGGCGTGGTCTGAAGCAAAAGACCGGGGCTGCGAAGGGTTTACAGGTGGGGGCACAGCTTTATTTTTGGGGGGAGGAGGTTGTCTTGTTTGTTTTCGGAGCAAATCTCTCTTGCGCTCGTAGTCTAAATAATGTCGAACTCTAATTCCTAAGGGTAGCACGTAGTTTGCCCCCCCCCCAAAAAAAGGTCTGGCTTGGCGGTTACTTGGTTGTTTTGTGGGTTTTGTGGAGAAGGAGCATGCGTGGGTGTTGGTTTGTTCTTCCAAGGGCGACAGGGCTCGAAAACGCTGCTACCTCGTACATAGTATGCCATGTGTTCAAGGGAGATCGGGAATCGATATAGTTGGTCTCTTAAGGCATAAAGGTCATACGTAGTAACACATACGACTCTGTCCCATAATATAAGCACTGGTTTTGGAATAAATGTTGAATCAAAAGGTGATTATATTTCGGGACAGAGTGGTACCTGGTAGTAGTCAGAACCGACGATAGATCCGAAAAACGGGTATCCCTCTGTGTTTAGACACCATGTTGGGTTGTCATTGCTACGCAGCAGCTCGTAGCATCCATGGTTATTGATAGCACGTACATGGTGGGTCGTTGTGGCACAAGGCGAGGCGAAGCGTTGTAAGTCACCCAGATGGGATGCTGAGGGAGAGGGGTGTGTCCGTTTACGCCGTGGTCCGCTTGTCGAACAAAACTAAAAGATTAAAAGGCAAACCTCTACCTCACCAAAATGGCAGAATAGGTGTGACCGCGTGCCTCAAGGATGAACAGATTGATACTCGCCCACCCTTATCCATCGGCTGACTTCCAATCAAACGCGCCTCCTTCCGTCTCATACGCTATCCTTTTCCCGCTACTTTCGTCGCAAACCAAAACAAATTCGAAATTAAAATCGAAAACGAAATCGGAATCGAAAACGGAATCGAAATCGGAATCGAAATCGGAAACGAAATCGGAAACGAAATCGGAAACGAAATCGAAAATCGAAATTTCAAAAACGAAAACAGGAACAACTGGAGGAAAAATCTCAGGCCCTGGAAGATACTCAGGAGCTTCGCCAGGCGGAGCAGCGCAGCTACGACCGCAAGCTCACGTCCTTGAACTCGGACTACGAGCGAAAAATGAACGGGCTGATCAACCACACCGGCATGAGCGACCTGCTCCACGCAGCGATAGACCGTACCGAGCTAGACCCCGCTCAAGCCCCCGGAGATCAAACAACGGGGTCATCGTCGCTTTCGGAGAGGAACGCCTCTGGAGTGGATGTGGGTTCGGGTGTGGCTCGCCGTGGTGGGGGTGGAGTTGGGGGTGGCGGGGGGGGGGACGGGGGGCGGGGACACTACCCTGGACGCTATGGCGAAGGTTTTGCACGAGAGGTGGCTTTCGGAGAGGGAGAAAGCTCGGACGCTGGAGTCGAGGCTGAAGGAGTCGGAGGCTAGAATAGGGGACCTTGAGGAGGTGTGTGGTGTGGTGTCATGAAAGGAGTTGTGTTTATGCAGGACATTATTTGATAAGTTGTTACAGTATTGATCGTGCGATACGCGTCGTATTTAGCAGGTGTTGTTTTTTTGTATGAATTGTCCGTGCCATTGCTCGGTTCGTGTCACTTAGGGCCGGTCCTAAGGAGGAAAAAAAAAACGAAATAGACAACAGACTTTCGATTTTCGTAACGAAACAGCAGGTTGAGTTCTAACGAGAAAAATAAAGCGAAGAAAAAAAACGAAACCAAAAGAAGAAGCCGAGTCGAACATGTACGCGGTGCAATTTTTCAGAAAGACTCAACCGCCACAGCACGTGATTCCTGGCGATAGCGCTCGACGGCGACGGTGGATAGACACAACTCGCACGCGCGAAGCACCCTGCACAGCAGGCGGTTCTCGTGGTCCAACCCGCTCCCTCCGGAGAACTTGTGTATCGGCCATCGCTGTTCGATGGCAGACATTTGAATGTTGAGTGCAAGTCATCATACCACAGTCACGCCCAGCTTCTTGCGAGGGCACCCCTTGGTGATTCCCTACCCATATATGCTCGCTCCGTCAGCAGACAAGCCGCGTGGCTGCCACATGCACTACCTCGGCCATCGTGCGCTTGCCAACCGGTCGTAGAAACTTTATCGGAACTTCATCCCAACGCTTCGAGCTCCTCCCATGTTCCTCTTCGACCCTGTGTAGCCCATATTTCGTTCATTTGGCACCCATTTCGTTTTTTTTCAAGTCCAATAAAAAAACCAAATGTGAAAACGGAGGTGTATCGGGATCTATACTTACATATTTTTTTAATTTGGCCAATAAAACTCACGTGCTCTTTACTTCTGCTCTTCATTCTTTTGTTTTTTATTTTTTTTCCTCGTTAGGACCGGCCCGTATGTGCGGCAACGTAGTGCAGGTTAGGGTAGTATAGGGTGGCGTGGGGTAGGGTAGGGTTATGGTAGAGTAGAGTAGGGAAGAGTAGGGTAGGGTAGGGAAGAAAGAGTAGGGTAGGGTAGGGTAGGGTAGGGTAGGGTAGGGTAGGGTAGGGCAAGGTAGGGTAGGGCAAGGTAGGGGTAGGGGTAGAGGTAGGGTAGGGTAGGGTAGAGCAGGGCAGGGTAGGGCAGGGGTAAGGTCGGATAGGGTAGGGTAGGGTAGGGTAGGGTAGGGCAAGGTAGGGTAGGGCAGGGGTAAGGTCGGGTAGGGTAAGGTAGGGTAGAGGTCGGGTAGGGTAGGGTAGAGTAGGCGCTGTATTGTTTGTTGGGCCCACCCGAGAAAATCGCGCCGTGCGGAGAAAAGGGATATTCGAGTGCCCGAATGGTCTATCTAAGCCTAAAAGGGCAGCGTAGTTTACACGCATGTGCACTTCTCTCAAACAACCCCGGTCGCACGCCACCCCCTCTTCTGCATCGATCTCCTTTTTCTTCTTCTTCGCCTCTACAGGTCCGGAAGAACGAACGCAAGGCATTCTCCGAGAAACAGCACGACGAGGAGTGGCTGTCCTACGAACTCCGGGCCTACCGCGCTCGCTACGGTCAGCTCCGAGACGAGCGGGACCTTCTTCAGGTGAGACTGCAGAATGCTCACCATGCCCGCGGGAGATTGAAGGCGTTGTGGTGACGGGGGCGGGGGGGGGGGGGGGGTTTGTCTGGAAGCGTTCTGGCGCGAGGGGTGGTGAGGGCTGTCGTGCTTGGTGCTGCGATGCAAGCTAATGTTTAGCGCAAGTATGGTAGTTGCGTGTCAAGTGGAAGGGTAAGAGTACTATTTCTAGGTGTTTGGTCGGACAGGGCGGGGAGAGAAAGGCGCCTGTTGATGGAGAACGGGGTTTCAAACGAGAAGGAAGGCCCGCTGTTGTAGTCGGGTGTTATGGCGGGTCGCCTCGGTTGGGATCAGATTGTGCTCCGTCGGGATCTATCGTGTTTTTTTTTTTTTGGTTTCTCCACGCGTCGTGTTGTTTCCCTCAGACCCCGAGATAGTGCAGCGGCCACCGCTATGGCAGTGGAAGCACCGCTTTTTCGATAGCCTACCTTTCTGGAAGGAAGCACTCCGCGCCTACAGCCCAGCGTTCTGACGAAACACAATCCCCCCCCCCCCCCCCCTCAATGTCTGCCTGGTCTGTGAAAACCCGACGCCCTCCGTCCCGACATTGCAGGGAGGCGAGGGTCTATGGTCATACGACTGCAGCCATGCATGATAATAAGTACCCCCCCCCCCCCCCCCCCCCCCCCGAACTCTGCTTTGTACTTTGGCGTCTCGGCACCGATTCCTCTTCCCTGCCTGGTCGGTGAAAAGCCGACATGCTCCGTCCCGGCATTGTAGGGATGCGAGGGTCTTTGGTCATACGACTACGGCCATGCATGATAATGAGTACCCCCCCCCCCCCCCCCCCCCCCCCCCCCCCCCCCCCCCCCCCCCCCCCGCCTACCTCTCTCGCGCAATATGTACGTTTTTTTCCTCTGGGCACCGTTTGCTGCGTGGTGCAGGCGGAGGTGGACCGTCTTCGCAGGGTTAGCGCCACCGCCGCGTCATCGCACGGGCGGCACCCCGCCTCGTCTTCGCCTACTAGCTCTTCGCCCCGAGGCCCCTCCCAGCGTGGCTCTTCCGGTACCACCCTAACCCCCCACCACCGCCTCCACCACCGCCTGGGGTGGGGGGGGGGGGGGGCATTGGCGGGTTCGGGGTCGTCACCCCAAGGGCGGTCCGGATCATCCCCGTCAAGACCACTCAGCGGCAGGGGGGTGTCGGTGCGGGACATGGTGCACGGGTGCGGATCGAGTCCGTCGCGGCGGCGGAATAGGGGGGGGGGGGGGTCTCCGGAGGCGTTGTCGAAGCTGGGGGGGGTGGGGGCCGGCGAGGATCGGGAGAGGGAGAGGGAGCAACATCAGCGGGATCGCGAGCATGCGCGAGACAATCGGGAGCCTGCGCGGGATCGGGAACAGCAGCGGGAGCAGCACCAGCACCAACACCAGCGGGATCAGAGCCAGCGGGAGCAGCAGAGGGAGAGGGAGCAGCAGGGGAGAGTGTCGCCTGTTGTCGGAGAGAGAGGGGTCTTGTCTCCCGACAATCCGTCTTCGGATGTGGGCAGCGAGTACGACGACGTAGATTTTGCGGACGAGCACGAGTCGGAGGGCGGCGGAGATGTTAACTTCGCGGGCGTCACCAGCGATCTCGAGGTGCGGCGGAAGTTGTTCCCTACCGCGTGTCGAGCGCAGATGGCGTATACTCATTCAATGCTCGCCGTACGTGGTCATTTGACCATTGACCACGCATCCCTTTCCTGACGAAGCACTGTTCGTACTCCTAAAAGAGACACCTGTAACATGGCAGCTGCAGGTGGAGCTATGGTTGTGAGGGTCGGTCGGGGGAGCCTCGTTCAGGTTGGACGGAAGATAGCTTTAGTGTTTACTTGTTTTTTGTTTTGTGTTGTTTTTTTGCGGGGTTTGATGCTGCTTCCGTTTATTTTTCTGTGTATGTGTTGCGCGGCGCGTCTGTCGGAAAGAAGGAAGGGGGCGTCTTGCGTGTTCTAACGATTGTTCTTGATTGGTGTTGATTGGTGTTGTTGTTGGTGATGATTGATGTTGATTGGTGTTAGTGATGTCTGTGATCTCACACTGTCTCGTGGACATAATCTAGCCCGTGGACACCACCACAGGCAGGAAAACCCCCCAGCAAAACTCAGTGTGCGTCCCAGGATGACGTCCAGTTCCACGAGACCTGTTGCACACGAATCAAAAAAAGAACGAGCACGTGCGGCGTTGTGTTTACATTTGTGTTTTGTGTGTTTTTGTGCGATGCTTGGTCTTTGTGGTGTTTACATTGTGTTGAAAAGTGCTGTGTGCGATACTTCTGGTCTGTGGTGGTGACATCGTGCTTGAGTTTTATGCGATGTGCGATACTTGTGTGTTTGTGGTGTTGACATTGTGCTTGTGGTTGTGTGCGATGTGCGATACTTGTGTTTGTGGTTTGTTGCAGGCTATTCGGCAGGGGAAGATGCCGGAGTCGATGCAGCTTGTTGCCCGCGTCAACGCCGAGGCGGGTGGGAAGGTTTCTGTTTTCGACAGGCTGGCGTCAACCACCACGGAGAGCCGTCGACAGAAGGTTAACGACCGAGACCAGCTGCATGAGAATTTGAGGTACTACTTCGTTGTTATTGTACTGCTTCGATGTTTCTTATTGTATGGCTGGGTGTTTGGTGGAAGGGAGGGGTTTCGTATTGTATGACAGGCTGTTTGTTTCGCGGTTTCACGTTGTATGGCAGGGGCTTTGCTTCACGGTTGTGGACTGTATGGCAGGCGGTTCTTGGAGGAGGGGTGGATGGCTGGATTGTCTGTGTTCGAAGCCGACCGTCAGGCTGTGAAGTTCGTTGAAGCGTACGCTTCTCGGCTAGAGTATGTTTTTTTTTTTCCTGTTCGCTGTGTACGCACCAGGTAGTCTACACACCTACTAATACTCACAAATATACCACAGAAACACTAACACATGCACTTCGGAGCACATACACTTATACACATAATCGAGACACATGCGAAGTACGTACCAACGCGTTGCGCTTTTGCAGAATATACCTCCACGATGTACCGCGGCCAAGTAGCGCGCAGTCCCCGCCCCTCCGTACACTATCCCTGACTGTACATTTCCCCGCGGTAACTACTCGGCCAATCCCATTTCCTCTGAACAAACGCCCGACCAACCCCGTTTATTCGGAACAAACACTCAGCCCGGCCCGTTAGCTCTGAACAAACACCCGACCAATCCTATTTCTGGCAACACTCCTCCCATCCCGTTTCCGCTGGACCAAATCCCGACTAATCCCGTTCTTGGCCAACACTCCGCCAATCCCGATTCCTCCCGATTCCTCCCGATTCCACGTACACTCCTCGCGTTCCGTTTTATCTGAACAAACACCGAATTACTCCCGTTTTCTAGCATCAGCTACTCAGCCATTCCCATCTCCTTTGAACACACACCCGACCAATCCCGTTGCTGACAACATTCAGCCAATCCCGTTTCCTTTTGAACAATCTCCCGACCAATCCCGTTTCCCGGAACAAAACACCTACAAGACAAATTCCGTTTATTTTCGGGCAAACTCCCGACCAATCCCGGTTCTCCGCCAACAACTACTCAGCCAATACCGTTTCGTCTGAACGGCCCCCTCGACCAATCCCGCGTCCCCGCAACTAACCGTCGACCAATTAGACGGAAGGCTAAGCAAGAAGCCATCCGCAAGAAGAAGGACTTTAAAGTTATCCCGGGGCACCTTTTCCCTTCTGGTGGTGCTCAGCCTGCGGGAGCCGGAGCGCTTGGCGGCTTAGGGTCGTCGGGAGGGAGCTTGGGAGGAGGGCATGTATCCGTCGCGGAGGCAATCGCTTCTCTGGAGGGCGGGAAGAGTGCTATGCACCCAGGTGGGATTTATGCTTGCTTGGTCTGGGTTGGTTTGGTTTTGGTTTTGTTTGCTTGGCCTGGCTTGTTTCGCGTGGTTTGGTTCGGTTCGCTGGGTTTTTGTTTAGCTCGCTTTGTTTTTTTCTTGCTTTTTGGGGTTGGTTGCTTGGTTTGGTTGCTTGGTTTACTTGCTCTGCTTGTTGCTCTGCTTGCTTGCTTTGCTTGCCTGTCTCGTTGCCTTGCTGCTGTAGTTGCGGCCATGCGCCCACCCCCAGGCTTCTCGTAATGTCCTGACGTTTTTTTTCCCTCCCTCACTCCCTCCCTCCCTCCCTCCTTCCACCGACTCAGTCGCTAGCGTTGATTCCAGCCGCTTCTTGACGAGCTCCCTTCGAGATAGCAGCACTGCGACACCGGCGCCGGGACGTTGGAGCGTTGACGACGGTAGCGGGGGGGGTTCGGGCGGGGGCAGTCACGGGCACCACCACAGGGGAAGCTCGGACGCTTCCAAGGAACCGTCGGTGTTCCAGCGCCTTCAGGTGCGTTGCTCGTATACATATATCTTTGTCGGCTCCTGTCATGCATACCGTGGTTTTGTTTTTGATCTATATTTTTGTCTTATTATATATATATATTTTATCTCTTTTTTTGCATTTTTGGTGTGTTTCGTCTGTCTTTGAATGCTCCCTCCCCCCCCCCCCCCCCCCCTTCGGCGCACATTGGGTGTCTTGACTTGTCTTGATTTGTCTTGTCTTGACTTGTCTTGACGTGTTTTGGCCTGTCTTGACTTGTCTTGACTTGTCTTGACGTGTCTTGACTTGTCTTGACTTGTCTTGACTTGACTTGTCTTGATTTGTCTTGTCTTGACTTGTCTTGACGTGTCTTGACTTATCTTGACTTGTCTTGACTTGTCTTGACTTGTCTTGATTTGTCTTGTCTGGACTTGACTCTCGTCTTGTTTTCGAGCGTTTCGCTTGCCGGGTCTGCTGGACCGGCCGATCCTTTCGGTGGAAGGAACGCCTTCAGCCAACAGCATATCGAGGCCAAGCCTTAGAGGATGTATCTCTTGAGTGTCTCGTCTTCCTGCGTGTCCAATTATCCGCGCGGCTGGGCTTTCCGGACTCCGAGCGGAAGAAAAACGAAGCTCACTTTTCTAGTTTTGGCTGGATGCCCCTAAGCCGGACACCAACTGTAACCAACGCACGAAAGACTGGTCGGCACTTTCAGTCTGTTCGTCTTGGAAGGAAAAAATGCTATCGATATGAGACCGGAATTTTCGGGGCGCATCAAAGCCTCTTTTGGCCTTGACATACTAGTTTTAGTGTAGGAGGGCGGTCAGTCAAGGCTCTTGACGGCGCGTCAAGGCCTCCTTTGGACTTAACATACTATTTGTAGTGTACGAGGGCGGTCGGTCAAGGCGTCAGACCGCGGTCTCCTCCTCCTAGCATATTTGCTTACGAGGGACATATCCCTCTGTACGAGTATATAGACTAGAGACTGCTGTCGGCCGACCCGACGCACTGGTGTTTACGCTACGTACATGCTGCTTGCTGTACGTTCTCACCGCCCCTCCCCCCCGTTGACATTCGTCCTTAAGAAACGAAACAACGAAAAAAAAAACGCCCGAAATGAAAACTGGGGGCTTCATTTTTCGAAATCGTGTTTTTGTTGTTGCCTGTGTGGCAACTACGTACTACTTTGCTGGGGATGTTTGCTTCGTCATCAGGCATCCAGCCGTCGTTCGTCGTCTGTGGACCCGTTGACGCCCACGCGTTCTACAACACCTCGGGCTAGAAATCCGTTCGCCCATCAGGTGGGGGAGGCCGTCACCCTAAAGAAAAAAGGGATTA
The DNA here is from genome assembly GCA_031763025.1 of Macrocystis pyrifera. Lineage (NCBI taxonomy): Eukaryota > Phaeophyceae > Laminariales > Laminariaceae > Macrocystis > Macrocystis pyrifera. The sequence continues at coordinate 629,764 of JASSKH010000033.1, read as the reverse complement.
CATATAATATGCGTTTGTGATTTTGTGGACCGGCGTTGTTTTTTCGGTTTCAATGTCGGCCCGATTTATGAGCGGTTTTAGGTATGTTTCAGTTCGATACCGGTTTTTGTTCGGATTCAGTTCGGTTTCAACAAAAGCTTTTCGCGTGTCTTGTCTTTGCCTCCGCCTGCGCTAGGCACTTGACCAGTACGGTATCCCACGGTATGCAGCTCGTTCTTCAACAGCTGCAGTATTGGACCACCAACAAGGAATGACCCAATTCGAAGTACTAAGGGCATAAGGCAACAAAATTTAAGGGGCGCTACGAAAAAATGGATCAGTACGTCACGCTCAGCGACGAGCCCTACGCTAAATACTACCTTTAAATAGTAGAGTCTGTGCTCAAGGTTGTTCGAAAGGATGGTGTCGCAGTAAAAGGTTTTAAGGCTTGCTCACATTAGGTGCTTGTTGTTGGCGAGCAAGCACCTAGTGTGACTGGCTTTTGGTCTCCTCTGTGTCGCTGCTGCTGGCTGTCGCTGCTGCTGCCTTGATGCTACCGCCTTGATGCTACCGCCACGGATAAATGGTTTTCTTGGCGCTGATGGGTTTTCGATGACGTTCTTGCTGGTGCCCACGTGTATTTTTTTTTTTCACGATGGCGACGACGTTCTGCTATTCTGCGTTGCTGCTGTGCTTTGTTTGGCGCGGCCCGGTCGACCTCGCGGTGTCTCAGGCGTCAACAAACCACGCCAAGTCTTCCGGCGCGACGCACAAGAAGTACGTCAAGATGAGCGGAGGTTCCGGGCACGCTCTGACCATGAGACCCTTCGTTCAGCCCACGGAGGTAACCGATCGCGCCGTCATGCCGTACCAAGTCAAGCTATCTTCGAGCCACCTTGGCTGGTATCATCGCGTTTGGGCTAGAAAAAAAATGTGTGTAGTGTAGGTGCTTCTCGGTTGAACGGTTGCCTGCACCGTCTGTGGGTTCCAAGCCGGCGGTTTTCGTTTCTCTGAGGCACGTCTTGGTCGGTAGGGTCTGTCTGCCTTTGTTTACAGTCCCAGGTGGGTGGTATATCTCCTGTAAGTTCGACCAACTAGGTTGATATTCAGCCCCAGTAGAAGTGTCTGGACGGGGAGCTATATATACATAGTTTTCAGCTGTTAGTGTAGTAGTGTCTTGTATTGCACTGCTGAAGTTTTTTTATTCGGTTTTCCGGTTTTGCCATGGCCAGGAGAGTTCTATTCACGCCAATTTGGAACGGCGTCGAAATTTACCCCCCGCGCCTCCCCCCGCCCCGCCCACCCCGCCCCAACCCTCACCCCCCTTGTCTGCACGCCTTTTCGTTTACAAAACCGAGCAGGCAGAAACGCATCGCACGTCTAGTAGCGGCGGCTCTCCACCCCGTGCAATCCAGGCGGGGCAAGGTGGACAGGCTGGAGGGGACGAAAAGGAGCGGTCGATGAACAGCGACGAAGCTTTGGACGCAGTGGAAGAGGAGGGCTTTGGGGCTAGGAGGGACAGGAAGACCTTTACTACCACTAGGTGCGCAGATGTTGCGCAAGAGTTGCATCATGCTCGTCCCACCTGGCAAGAAGATGTGCGCAACGCAAGATCCGTGTCATACAGATGCCTCCCGGAAAACGTTGATCCAGATCGTACTACTTATAGTCCGTGCAACGCAGTACGTCCATTTTGTGTTCGGTTGATAACACTTAAAATACAACGAACCGAACAAAGGCTCAACCCCAGCCATGATCGCCGGGCCGAGGCAAACTCATACCCTGGTTCCTTATTTTGATGTGTTTTAGTTCCTTCACTAACATCAAGTAATTAGCGGGTGACGGAGAAAAATGCACCCCAGAAAATGGCAAAAGAGCAGCTCAAAAGTGTGTGCCATTTTTGGACAAAACATTGATTTTATTGCGATTTTTTTTCGTCATTTTCCAAAAACGAAAAAGAGACAAGGCTGGGCATATACTACTACAGCAGTAGATGAGAGCAATGTTTTGCGCCCATTGATTTGAAAGCCTGACTCGCAATGTCCGTATCGAAACGAAACTAAACGGCATCCCAGGCTCGGTTTTGTGCTGTGACTACACGTACGTCAAAGTTTACTATTTTCAAAATCAAGAACATTGCGAGCGTGGGAAATTCTGAAACGTTTCTTATCCCATCGTGATATTGAAATCCTCTAAGATGTACCTACCAGGCGAAAACGAATGGAACTTTCACAGTTTGTCGTGACGAATAAAACTCGCAGCAAAATGGTAAAAACTTTGAACCTCTCCGCACTGGGATGAGCTTGTCATCGGCGTTTTCGTTTCACCGAGGCAGGAGACACGGGGTACCTCGGTGCTTGAAAAAATATGGAAAAGTTTCGACAGCACGGACCGGCCCCTACAGATGTTACTATTGAGGGATCAGTCTGCTCTGAAGTGTCCAGAAATTGACGTAAGGATCGATGATCTGGCCAACGTGTGTTGCCTGGTGTGGCCGGGTGCATGTCTTGTCACCTCAGGCTACGTTATTTTAGTTTTTTTAGTTTTTTAGTTTTTTTCTCCATCCCGTCCATTGTCCTCGCCCTACTCTCCCGCTCCCTCCCGGTAGCAGCTAATGCGGGGTCACATAGCGGGCGCTCCGCCCCCCTCCCCACTACCGTGTGTGCCTTGATTTTTATCGCGGGGGTAATTCAGCGTAGGATTAAAAGGGTTAGATCTTGATAGTATTTACCCGTTTCGTCTCCCTGAATTCGGAAAACAAATAATTATCCTTGACGAGTGTGGGGGGTTTGTGGTGCAGGTGGTACCATACCGTCAATATATTAGGGCTGGGCGCTTTTATAGTATTTGTCCATTTCAAAGTGATTGGGACTTGTCTTGATGTTCATGGGGAAAATTGAGGCAGCTGCTGCTGTTATTATAGCTGTTTTAGTCGTTACCGTGCATGTCAGCTTACCACAAACTACTTTTCAGTGCAAGAACCACCACCGGCCAACATGTCAAAACACGCGGCCCCCCCCCCCCCACTTCGAAAATCCTTCTTTTAAGTAGAACCGTGCGCACTCAAATCCCCCCCCCATGCTCCGTCCCGAAAGGGATGCGTGGTCAATAGTCAAATGACTAAGGCAAGCAACAAATGAGTACCCCCCCCCCCCCCCCCCGTATTCCGCCGACACAGCTCTAGCAGAGACGGTACCCAAAACGTAACCAGCCAGCGCGGCAGCCACGGCGGACCAACCCACTCGGCGCCAGGCGGCGACGTGTTCGACCGCCTTCCGTACAAGTACACGGAGTCCGAGCGGAAGCGCCGCCAGCCTGAGGCGCTTGCTACCTCCACCCGACAGGCGTTTTCAAGCCGCCGATCGTCCCAGGACAAGGAGGCAGCGGCAGCAGCGGCAGCAGCAGCGGCAGCGGTAGTGTCGTCGGTAGCGGGGTCGAACGGGGTGGGTTCGTCGGTATCGCACCCCCTTAACGGGTCGAGACGAGGCGTGGAGTTGGATACTGGAGGGACGCGTGTGGATGATAGGGGGGGGGGGAGGTAAAGGCGGTGGTCGTTTTTTTTTGTCGCTGGGTGTGGCTCTGCCTGCCTTTTAGCTTGACGTGGCTAGGTTGGTTTGTCTTGGGTCGGTTTGGTTCGGGTTGGTTGGCCTTATCTTGCCCTGTTTTCCTTCGCTTTGCGTTGCCCCGCCCTGCCCTCCTTCGCCTTTCGTCTTGCGTTGATGGATAAGGGGACAAAGAGGAAAAGGGCCTGTCGGCAATAATTTTATTTGACCGTCTTTTTGTTTGGTGCCTCTTGGGGAGGGGCAATTTGGTTGCCCTCTGTATCGTACAACGCAGGCAGCTCGATGGTTGTACGTAAAACACCAAGAAATTGAACTTTTTTACTCCAGGCCGTTCCATGCTGCTGCTGCTGCTGCTCTGCCTGGAGTTGGTGTTTTTTCGGCCCTCGCGTCGTGGTCTTTTGTCATCGCGGAGAGCCTTGTTAAGAGTTGAAGTATTTTTTGTGGTTCGCTTTTACTAGTACTCAATTTGTTTTTTTCGCCAAGGAGTAGAAGCGCTGATACCGGGTACAGTAACTTCTGGGGGGTAGTTTTTTGTTTTTGTTTTTGTGTGTGCTCAATCTTACGGAGCGCTTGGAGCGCGCCGGGGAGACACAATGATGTGCGTGTTCAAGTTTCTAGCACAAGAAAAATCGTTTTGCATGTAACGAGGTTTTGTAGAGAGTATTTTTTCCCGACGTGGGAGAGCAAACGGGTGAACGAGCCGATCGATTCCCTTGCGACGACGATGACTTACACGCGTTGGGTTGAATGCGATTCGCTCTTGGTTGTGTCGGAGGGGGGGACGGGGGGGGGGGTCAACGGGTGCGCTTCTTTCAGTTTTCGTAGCCCGAGGAGGCAGCGGGGAGGGGGGGGGGGGGGGGGGGGAGTCCCAAAGTCCCTAACGGGTTTGTTTGAGTTATCGTAGTTTTCTATTTTGTTTTGTGATTCGGATTGATTTAGTTCCGTTGATCTGCTGCACGGATTTATTACCCGGAGTTTTGTATGGCCGGGGCGGATAAGCCCCCCCTAGCCGTCAAGTTGGAAGCTGGCTCTATGTTACGGCGCTTAGCGCACCGCAGCAGTGTGGGCCCTTCTGCCCCGCGTTTCCCTCCACGTTATAGCGACCATCCCAGCAAGCAACGTGCGTACAAGTAGTGTTTCTTTTTGTTTTCGTCGTTAGTGACTTGGCACGTTCGGTCGATTCACGCGCCAGTAATTACTATCAATATCAAAATCAAGACCAGTATCGATATATCGGTCTGTTCATAGTTTTCCTTACGATCTGTCGGCTCACTCTTGTGCTTTGTCGCTCTACATATGATCCCGAAGAAGAAAGGAAGTGGAGGGGTAAACGAGGCTTGAAGTTTTCGTGGCATTGCCCGGCCTCGGTTGTTTGGTTGTGTCGGTTTGACCGCCCGAAAACACGCCGAGTCGAAACATAGCAAAACTCTGGTCAAAGTGCGCGGACGGGGGGTATTTGAGAGGGGGTGAATATAAGAGCTCTTTGCGTACGAGTACGTACCCGCAGAACTTCAATTCGTGCTGATTGGTTTTCTTTCGTGATTTCCGCGGAATCCTTTTCTTATCCAGCCCCGTTTTTCTTGTTTTTAGCTTTTTTACCGCCAGCCGCGGTCACCGTCTTAGTTCCTGGCGGTGCGGTCAGTGCGTAATGATGCGTTTTTTTTCTGCAACCATGGTCTCAGGAGCGGGGGTGTCTATTATACCAGGAGGCGTTTCGTTATGGTTACAGTACTGATCCTTTCGTTGTTGTGTTTGGATGTTTTATCGCATTCTCTATGTTGGGTGATATAATGCGCCAGCCGCAATCTTGACGAGAGGCCGGGCGTGTACGAACGCACAAATGATTAATGACTTTTTCCCTTCAACGTCGAGAAACAAAAAATTGTTCCAACTCGTAACGATAACGATCGGCGCTGGTGAGTCTATATTACCACTCCGTCCCCAAATTCTAAAGTCAGTTTTCAGTCAATGTTATTGCTGAAATGGTTACAGCAAAAACGGCCACTACCGCGTAGTTGAGGGATGATATTCTACAACATGGTGTCCGAGTTACAATGGTTGAATGCAAGGAGTCGTACAGCACGGCACGGGCGCAAGATGACCCTATCCCTATAATACTGTGGTGCTGTTAATAGTAGACGTCTGATTGAACACCACAAAGTTAACAACCATTGTGTTGGTCGCTAGGTCTTGGGGATTCTCAAAGAGGTTAGTTAACCCTTTTATAGGGTCGCGATCTTAACGAGGAGTGTTTTTCAGTTTTTTTTTTTTCAGTATTTTCAGGAAAATACCGAAATTTCGGGCAAATACTGAAAAAAACTGAAAAACACTCCTCGTCAAGATATAGACCCTTAGGACTACAGTTCCGTTTAGGGGACAAAACTACTTATAATTTGAGTGGTTTTGTGCCCAGAACGGGACTGTGCAGTCCTCGAAAGGTTGACATCGAGTTCCTCCTTCACGACCCGCTGGCGGTGCTGACTGCTCGCGTACGGTGACGCTTTAAACAAAAAAAAAACGTTTATCACAACAGTGCACACCTCGCACAGATCATCGACTCCCACAGTAGTTCATGATCTAGATCCTTCAGGGAAGAGGTACCCCAGATTAGTATGATCTGTATGATCTAGCTCATGTTGCCGGGTGGGATCCGTGTTACCTGCATGATCTATAAGGACGTGTTTCCTGAGTTGGATCAGTACTATACATATTCTGCACAACATGTTACAACGGCAGGTTAGGATCCAGATCATGATCTATCTGCAGATGATCTGTCCGATGCGTGCATGATACATGGTGGCACATTTGGTGGCGGGTCTCCCCAAGCAACATACATCACAAGAATGCTCTTCTAAAGCTGGTGACGCTCAAACGCGATCCTAACTCCACAAGCACCCCCCCCAACACACAGCACGTATGACACGTATCATAAAACCTGCAACTGCTGTAATGACACGACATCGGCGAAAACACAAAACAAGCCACCAGCCACCAGTGTAATCTGCAGCCTCGCCCCCTCCCCCAACCCGAAATAGCGCCCACCAAGGCCAGCCCTCTGCTTGGAAAGGGTTCTAAGGCAAAAACTAGGCATGCCTTAGAGGCCAGGACCTAGGCTGGGAAAAGGCTCTAAGGCAAAAAGTCGGGCATGTCCTAGCGGCGAGGCTTCCCCCCGCCCCCGCCCTTCGCAAGGGAACTACTTCGCCTGCCCCAAGCTCCACATCAAGGGGTGTCCCCTGTTCAACAACCAACACTGTCTTCTCACCGGCCTACTACCCTTCCCCCAGTCCAAAAAAAGGAAACCTGACTGAACACAACCCGAAACATCTCCGGGCACATGCTGGGCTAAAGAGATGATACGGCGGAGGCAATCCAGCCTGGACAGAAAACACATCCTGCAATAAAAAACCACGCGATCTCCCACAAGATACAAGATCTTATTGCTAGTATGGTGCAAACCCTTCAGTATACCCGGCGTTCCCCTCGTCAACCATCCTCTCCAACAAACACACAGCACCCCCACTCGCGCAACCACGGCAGCTACGGCAGCCACGGCAGCAACAGCAACAGCACAGGTACCAGGTCACGCTTCTGTAACAGGCCGCTCCGCTGCTCTCGCCAGCCTCTTTTGCAGTTCTTTCATCTGCCGAATCGCACAAGGGGAGGAGGAAACAGACATTTCAGCGTGTCCAAAACGATCCTCGATATGCAACTTCTTTTCAAGCAGCACAGTCGTAACGGCGCTGCTGCTATATAGTCTCAGATTACTACTGGCGAGGCGGCACCAGCAGGAACATCGTTCACATGGCCGCGATGGTACCGACGACTAAAAGAGATCCGCCAAAAATATTTGTCAACGAACAGACCGAAGGACCAAGGGTAGACTGCCATTCGACAGAAAAAAATGTCAATTGACGGCACTCTTTTCGTTGACGGACAGCCACCAAGTAACTCGCTACGAGCATACTTCTACGGCAGTAGTATTGAGGGGATGCCATTAATAGCACCAGCGAATACCAGGTACCCGCACTTTTGCGGTGCAACGCCTTGTGCAGACGGTCAAGCAACACGTTTGACGGGGGAGGTCGGTTCACCTGTGTATTCTACGTTAGGTTCGACTCGACATCTGTGACACTTGTCCTGTCTATCACATTTATTACAAATAGCGTGGGCGATCGGGTTGTGTCGAGAGCCTGCCACCCTCAGTATATTGAGCATATGCAGCCCTTGGCGCGACAAAACGAAACCGCTAACCGACTTCTTTGGTCGTACAGGTATGGATGGCGTCGGTCTCAAGACAGACACGCCAGTAACAAATAAAGTTGAGTCCAAGACGACGACATGCTGCTCAAGAATGCAGAGAGTGCCAGACGCTACAAATCAGGACGCTGGAGTCCTCAACTCCGATACCATGCGAGTGCAGCGCGTGTTAAAGCAAGAGAGCAGCAGACTGGGCGATGCCCTTCCGAGAGATAATATCAGCTGCGCATCAAACACCGGCGGCTTGCTTCAGGGGCGGCTGGTGGTTCGAGCGAGCACCAACTACGAGCACCGCAGTAGTGCTACTTCTGTATCTGTTTTCAATCGCTCGACAGCCAATCTGTTCTATGTCGTCCTACCTTATCGTACCGTTCAATATCGTATTTTAATTACCCTGCGGGACCGTACCGTACCTAGCCTTGCCGTCGCTTACCATGCGACACCGTACAATCTACAATACCTTACCGCATCTCCCTTACGCTGTAGATACCTTACCTTATCATACCGAACCTCGTAGTACCTTACGGTACATTGCCTTACCTTAAGCTTAATTTACCGTGTTGTTTCTTATTTTACCCGTATTGCACCAGATCATTACCCTACCTTCCCGTACTTATACAGTATCGTGCTTCGTCGTACCGTACCGTACCTCACTGTACCTCACCCTATGTTGCCATGCCATACCGTACCACACATTACCTGACCTACCGTACTGTTCAGTACTGTTCAGTACTGTGACGCACCACCATATCTACCGTGCAGCACCACCATACGGTACTCACCACATCGTTTCGTGCCGTATGGCACCATCATGCCGTACCTTCCCATACCGAACTTTACCATACCCTACTGTACCGTATTGTGTACCGTACACCGTACCGCACCACTACACCGTACTTCGTACCGCACCTATGATATCGTACTCTGCACCGTACCGTCCCACCGCCTCACCTTCTGCTCGCAGCGTGCGTTGTGATAGAGCACATACTTTCGCATGCGCTCGTCGTCCTCCTTTGCCCTGACCACACGCCCCTTTTCGGCAGCCACATTGTCGCGCAGCTGGGCCACCTAATTATCCACAACAACAGCAACAACACGCCCCGGAGGGTACAAACCCCCAACAAAAAACCCAACAAGTTTGTCAACAACGATAACGACAACAACAGAAACAACAGAATTGTAACCACGATTGCAGTGGAGACAGTCATAAGGGGGTTTACGTTTTTGGTCTGCTGTCGTTTCGTCCAGTATCCAGGTCTGGCTGGTGACATCTATGCCTGAAGTCATTGAATTCTGGGTTCCCTTCGGTATGTGGACGGTGTGATTGGAACGAGCGCTATGCATTCTCAGATGGCCAACGAAATAATAGAAACGAGAACAACCGCAGCAGCAACCACGACACCAACGGTGGACAACAACATGATCACCAAGAATAGAAAAGGACGAGAAAGCAATAACGACGAAAGCACCAACAAATACATCAACACAATCATCACCAATACCTAAAACTTACCTGGTAGTCATCAACACTATTACGGGGGTCCATAGTTAACAGGACCAAATATTGTTAGTAAAAATACCTAAATATATAGGTTTTTATGTATGCCATAGGTCCTGTTAACTATAGACCCCCGTAATAATAACATAAACAACCACAACAACAACAACAATAACACAATATAGCCGCACGCTGTTAGAGCATTCGAATGCGCCATCCCTGTCATAGCTTCTGCTGCACGGCATAAGCCCACCCCGCAGCGTGTCCTCGAATAATACTTCCAGACCACCCAAAGGAGACTGAAAGCAGCGCTCGCTCCAGGCATAGGCGGACAGTTCAAACCCAACCACAGCGATGTTCAATGCTCAACTGTTGATAGGGGGCGACGAGACCTTCTGAAAAGGCTACGTTTGCCTGTCAAACTCTTGTCGAAACCCTTAGCCTCAACGATACAACGGTTATTAACCGTTTTTTTACTATTGATATATACAGCAAAAAGTACCTTAACTCTAACTTCGAGCAGTTTTTCCCCAGTGAACGCAGTAAAAACAGGGGTTCATAACAGACTTATAATAGTACTCGCGACAACAGACGAATCCTGACGTTAAACTATGCAACTCCCAAGGGTACTCCCTACTGTATTATTTACCTCCGATTCAAGCGCCACAATCTTGGCCTGCCGCTCCTCCTTGCCAGGGGAAGGAGGCAGTCGCTCTCCCGCAGCAGAAGCAGAGGCAGAAGACGCTTCGATCGTTCTCTCAAGCTCGTTCTGAGGCGGCACAACCAACCACCCCAGTGCAGTTTGGGTTGTTTTGGTTTGGTATTATGGTTTGATTGGGTTTGGTTTGGTTTGATTAGGTTTGGTATGGTTTGGTTGGGTTTGGGCTCGATTCGGTTTACCAAGGACGGACACGAATACCCTTATTATCTCTCCCCATTCAAGCGCTCTTTCTCGTAACAGCGCTCCGATCGCACAGAGAAGCCGCTTGTCCTATTCCGCACAATCTACGACGGCGCTACTGCACCAACATCGGCACAAATTCCGCGGCACCCGGTTGAGACGGGGAGAATCAAGAAAATTCATCAGGGCGCGCATTGCGATGCTCTCCACCTCAAAGTCATCACACAACGCTCCCAATCCAACCATCAAAACATAGTCCATGGGAACTCACGTTCTGCGCCACTACGGCGACAAGACGGGCCTCCATTTCCAGCAGCTCCTTCTCTCTCGCCGCCCAATCTTCGGCTGAAACGCCGGTGTCTGGCGGCATTTGCACACTTATGAAACCGTTGGTGAAAAAAATGAAGACAAAATGAAACATTCAGGTTCGGGTGGGATCAGATTTGGTGGGGTATCATCAGGGTATCCCACGCGAGATAACATAATGGTTGTGCGCGCTCCAAACAGAGATGTAGACTAGACCACACGCAAGAGCAGCTGACGGCTTTGACGTCTTCCGCTAGAAACATCAAACAACCAAACGTACGATTTGTTTTTTTTTCTGAACAACCAACCGGAACGACTGACGAGGGTGATCATGCCGCTCGCTTCCCTCTTGAGAGGCGGCAAGAGCATCTACCGGTACTTCGATAACCACTGCTGTGGGATATTTCTACTGTGAACTAGTATTGCTGTTGCCGTGGCTTGTCATAGCTGCAAATCAGTATTGCTGTGAAATGGTCGTGATCTGAATCAGCATTGCTGTGGCATAGTATTGCGGTAGGAAAAAAAAAGAGACACGGACAACATCGTCACAGCATCCTTTGGCTCACCTCGCGTCGGCTCTTTCCTTCAGCTCCAACGCTTGCGCGGACAGCCCCTCCAACTTGTCCTGCAGAGATCGGTTTTCTTCCTGCGAGCAGCATAGCAACCGGCGGTGCTGCTGTCAAATATGTCTCCGAGGTCGCGAAGGAGTTCGGGCAGGTAACTAAACTATCAGTGCGGAGTGCGGGGAAAGAGATAATAGGTAGCCGATAAAGTGACCCCCCAGGGTGGTAATGCCTACCCTGGGCTCCGGCCGAGAAAAGATAGTCGAGAAAAGAGACTATCTAGGGTGATGAAGACGCTTGCGCCGGGTTCTGTGCACGTGTCAGGCCTCGCTGGTGACGACGATCGCACAAGAAAAAAGATAGGAGTGGCCAGTCATCACGATAAACACACCACAATCAACCAACTGCCGTGGGTCGCCTAGTGTCATCTCTCTGTCGTATCCGGTTGAGAGACCTTGACAGTGACACACACGGCTGTTTGTTGAGCGCCGTCATCGCGGTGAAGAACCGGCCCGCCTGCTTGCCGAACTCCCTCCAGGAGCAAAATGTGCTATTATAGGAGGAGGAGGAGACCGCGAGTTGACCCCTTGACTGACTTGACCGTCTCTCTACGCCACTGTATCACATACTACTGTGGCCGTGAATACAAGCAGTGTTTTATACCCACATCAGAGTCCAAAGGGACAATATACTCTACCGTAGACCAGAGAGGTGGATACATGTCACCAGGAATCAAGGACGAAAGAAGTCTTGGCGGGCCTGAAAATACCAGTTTACTTGAATCTTTCACCAGGAGTAGTTGCCAGACTGTCCCATGACCGCCGCTGGCATCGGCCACAACACGCTCCAGTGGGGCGATTTGTACGGCATTGCTTACCTCCACGGCATCCACCTTTCCCGCGCAGTCGCGACGCACCAAATCGAGCTCCTCAAGCCTCGCCTTGTCCTGAGCTTCCTATACCCCACGGGGCACCAGAGATCAATCGAGAGGAGAGGCAAAAGGAGGGGAGACAGACACCAACCAGGAGAGCGCCAAAAGACGGGGTGACCGACCGTAGACTGAGTACCGCTGAACCCGTCGCATAACGGAAATTCCTCGGAGACGGTGCGCGTGCCCGGTGCCCACACAAGCCGTACGTGAAGCCAAGCTTTCCAATATTCCGGCAGGAAAAATTGTCGCGCCAGAGAGAGCAAATCGTGTGAACAAGCATATGATGAAGGCATTGGACCGATAGAGTCAAGAGTACCTTCAGCAGAATCCGTTCTCGACCAAACACAACGAGTTGAATCTACAGCAGTGCCACAACTTGTAACCGCCATTTTCGTGTTTTCGATTGATAACACCATGTCTGAATGAAGCACGCGGGACCGCGGGAGGCCATGCTTCCCGCTCGGCAACGCCAAAAACTATCTCCCAAACGAATCTTCTGACGCACGCTCGGACCAAAACTTACGGCCGATGGGGTCCAAAAATTGTGCATCCCACCGCAAGTAGTCTCAAAAACCCCGCCCTCACCAAAAAAAAAACCACAAAACCAGGCATGTACGTCGTCCACAGATACGATTGTAGATAGCACCAACAACACCACGCGACCTACCAGCTCTTCTGCAAGACGCGTCTTCTCCGCCTCGAGCCTTCTCTCCTTCTCCAGCCGCTCGTCTTCCGCAGCCGACACCCTCGCAGCCAGGGCAAGCTCAGAGAGCTGCACCGTCGTGGCCAGCTCCTGAGCCGCCGAGTTTAGCCGCAGCTCGAGATCCTTGCGCTCGCCGTCTCCGTCGTTCATCCTCCGCGTTAGTTGCGCCACCTCGTCTTCAGCTATGCCGCGCGCTGCTTCGAGCTCAGCCACTGCTTCCGCCTGCCGCCCGCAAACGTTCTCCAGCTCCGCCTGTTGGGTGCAAGTCGGTCGGCCGGCGTTTTTAATTCAACCCTTCTAGAACAGCAAAGTGATCCTACACCAATTCCAAGTAGTGTGAGCCCTCAAACGTGGGAGCAATTCGAAAGAGGTTCAACATTTTACTACCAAAGTGAACAGAAGAAACATTTTATCAATATGAATAGTCAAAATTCAAGGAGTTTGTGCTCAAGGGAGTGTAGTCCTAAAGAGGTTAAGGTCGATAGCGAGCGGAGCAGGCTAAAAACAGTGGTGCCTCGGGTCAGGTACGGTATTACTATTCTCTGCGACGGGAAAGGCAAGGGACGGGAGTTCTTCTGCACGATGCGTTGCGATCAAGCCCTCGACGGAACTGGTAGTCGGGTAAGCTTGTTTCGTTCGAGATTCGAGGTTGCCGCTCGGTCGTTCCGTCGCTCTGCCGACATCAATACAAAAAAAACTACCGTACGTACCAGTATTTCATCTCGTCGTACAGTATATACGTTCTGCCGTAAGAGAACGACAATTGTTCATCAGCAGAACAGAACTCGCACAAACGCTACTGCTGCAAAGCTGCTGCAAAGCTGATGTACAGCTACTACCGGCAAACTGCTGCCGTATCAAGTTGAACCCCTTTACAAGTGCGCTACTAATACCTACCGTATATTCGGGGACAAAGGTCTTGAATTCAGAGTTGAAGAACGTTATGCAGCAGTGAAAAAGGTCAAGGCAAGCCGGAGAAAACGTCAAACAACGGGATCATCCCCTCACCTCCAGCGACTGGGCTCTCTCCAGATATACGTCAGCCTCGGCTGCACGGAACTCTCGCAGACTTGCCTAAAACGCGTGGCACGAGCACAGAGGTGGTGCCATCGGGGACGACGGCAACGACGGCAACGGTTTTGCAGCAGCGAATCACAGCGAGGGTCGAGGGTTACGGTCTCCCGTCGAATCTTTCGGACCGATAATCGATTCCCACTTGATGATCTAGATCTTTTAGGGCAGATACACCCCTGATCTTTATGATCTGTATGACCTAGCTCATGTTGCCGGGTGGGAGTCATATACCCTGGTAGTCTGCATGATCTAGCGCATATTTCCTGGGTTGGATCTGTACTGCCAGCGATCGTAAGTTCGGCCGCCGAGTTGGGGGAAACATACAGCGCAACTCGTCGAGGGTGGAATACCCGCTCTCTTGGACTCGTACGAAGATAGAGTAAACCTACCTGATATTATACCAGGCACCTTATACCGGTACTCTACAGTTAGTGCTCGAACGCCGCCAATCTCCGACGCCAAGCATTGAAAGACACCGACTTACTGTCTCCGAATACCTGGCACATGATTACTGCCGTCTGGGCCATGGAGGAACTGCCGGGATCGGAAAAGGTCTGGACGGGCATCCTCAAAACCTACACTTTCCAAACCGCACCGACGGGGTTGCACCTGGTCCTACAGCAGTACGTATACCATTAATACCAGTACGTTACAGCAGTAGTATAGTACTGCTGCTGCTTGTACGAGTACGTCGCTGACCTCGCCGACATGCTATATACGATATACCGGGATACATGAATATAAACTTGATGAATGGGCGTACCATTTTCGCCGAAAGCTCCTCCATGACCCCCAGCATCGCTGTCGCCTCTTCTTCCTCCTCGTCCTCCTCCCTCGCTCCGGCCTCCTTGACCCGCTCGAAAACGCCTCCCAAAATGTTCTCAAGCACCCCTTCCACTACCCTTTCAGTCGAGTCCGGACCCAGCGCAACCGCCCCCCCATCAATCCCCGCACTCTCCGCGAGCACCGCCTTAGACAGCAGCCCGCAGGCCTCTTGCAGGGACGCCTCCAAGGCGGCTTGCTTCTCCGAGACGAGGGCGACAGATTTGCTCGCGCCGACAAGTCGCTCGAGCTGTCCCTCCACGGCTTTCCTCGCTCCCACCGCTTCCCGATGCCGCCGCTGCCAGTCCCCTAGGTCGGCCGAGGTTCTGCGGTGCAGCGACCGAAGCTCGTCCTGCAGCGCGGCTACCGCAGAGTTGTGTTCGTTTTCGCGCCGTGTTGCCTCCTCGGCAAGGACGGCGCGCTCCGCCGCTGCCGAGGCGCACCTGTGCCCTGACGCCGACAGCTGCGCCTCGAGCTCGCCGATCTGGGCGTCGAGAGAGGCCTTCTCGAGGGCCCACTGCGCTTGACCTGCCCCGGTACCGGAGGCTACTTGGTTCTGTGCGTCAGCTCGGGCGGTTGCGTCGCGCAGAGCTTCGTCCAGCTCCTCCCGCAAGCCCTTGGCTTCTGCGCAAAGAGCGCTTTCTCGTTGCGCGGCGGCTGCGAGGTCGGCCTTTGTGTTCGCCATCGCCGCCTCTCGCTTCGCCAACCGCGTCTCAAGCGAGCTCCGCTCTTCTCGTAACAGCTCGTTGTTCGTTTCGAGGTTTTCGATTCGAGCTTTGAGCCGCTCGACATTTCCATCCCCACCGCCACCGTTCACAAGCTGGGTGCGCAACAGGCCGACTTCCTTGTTTACCTCCTCGTGGCTCTTGAGCAAAGCCGTATATCGCAAGTTCGTGGAGGCCGTCGTGGATTTCAGGTCGCGAACACGCTCGTTCCGGCCATCAAGAGCTCGCTGGGCCAGTCGAAATTCCTCCTTATACTTGGCCGCCTCCGACTTAGCGAGCGAAAGATCGGCCTCCAGCTGCGAAGGAGACCTGTCCTTCTTGAATGTCGACGGGCGACTCTCATCGCCTTCGGCTTGGAAGACCTTGAACCCGGCGTTGGCCTTGCCTCGCCTCCTGTCGGGCGTTCGTCCTAGTCCGGCCGGCACGTTGGTCGTGTTGACGTTTTCCTTGTCCAGTTGGCGGAGAACATCCTGCGAGAACAGAGCTCCACGCCCCGTATCTCTTGCTCCCGACATGTTTATGCGTGTCCCTGTGTTGCCTGGTGTCCGATAGGCCCGCCGCACCACGCGAGTTGCACGACGAACACGCCCAGAAATAGAGTGGGTCTAGGGTATAGAACCAACGGTCGGGCGATACGTAACGCCATAGTATCGCTTAGAAACCCTAGTCATTCCCATTGACTGAAGATTTGAGATTGGAGACTTCGAAACCCAGCAGAAGTACGCTCCTACTGCTGCTGTACTGCTACCTGTACCTGATGTGCGTTCGTTTTCCGTGCTGTGACTTATCTGGGGTGTGCACCTGAGCGGTTGGTCCATTCCTTCCGGCCGCAGAGTCTATGTCCTGTTGCAATTATACCAGTACACTGCTGCTGTACCTCTGGTACACTCTTGTAATCCATCATGAAATGAACGAGTACACAACACGGCGGCAGCTCACACGTGCACCGTCTACTATTAATACTACTGCGGGGGCGTAGTGTGCACATTGTTCACACAATGTCTGTGACTAGCCATTGCCGGCGTCCCCGGTGGCTTGGTAGGTGGTCCTCTTGCCTGTCAAGATCAATTTGGTGGGGTCAAGTCCCACCGAGTGCATGCTCATAGGGACTTTTTCTTGCATAAAAAATTGATAAAAAAAAGCAGAAAGCGCGAAAGCGTGAGTTGGCTACATTCGATGAAGATCGACGAGCAGTGGGAATGCTGAACCCTATGCGCGACAAAAATGAAGGCACGTACCGGGGGGGAGAAGGGACGACACCTGTGACCACGGCTTGTCCAGAAGATCGTCGAGGGTAAAACCTCCAAATAGTGGGCTGGGAAGTAAAAGTGATAGATAAAAAAAAAAAAAAAAAAAAATGCAAATTAGGAAAATAGGAAGTAGGCCTACGGATAAGATAAAGGACTATTATTTATTTATTTATTTTTTTCATATCACTTTTACTTTCCAGCCCACTCGTAGGAGGTTTTACCCTCGACGATCTTCTGGACAAGCCGTGGTCACAGGTGTCGTCCCTTCTCCCCCCCCCGGTACGTGCCTTTAGTTTTTATCGCGCATAGGGTTCAGCATTCCCACTGCTCGTCGATTTTCATCGAATGTACAGCTAACTCACGCTCTCGCGCTTTCCGCTAATCAATTTTATGCAAGAAAAAGTCCCTATGAGCATGCACTCGATGAGACTCGAACTCACGAAATTGATCTTGATTCGTAGCTAGATGTATATGTGCACAATAAGATCCAGACTTGCTCAGATTACGAGTACGTGAGACGCGTGCGTGTTTCTTGTTGACGGGGCGGTAGATCGTGATTTGGTGTTTCTTGCTGGCGGCCCATACTTTATTGATATACGTACTCATACTTGTACATACCTCAGCTGTGAGATCGGAGAATTCGTCGAAACTCATTTTAACAACCTGCGCAAGAGTTGCGTGTGATGCTTCCATCGCGCTCGCTACAGGCTATCGTCAAGGATGTAGAACGGAAGGTCGATCAACTTTTAATTTTGTAATGCATCATCAGCAGCCGCCGCCAAGCAACTACATGTCCATTTTCCAGCTGTCTTGACTCGCCAGAAACAAAAACACAGGGAGTCAACAAGACAAATACATACTGCTATAAATGTGATGAGCGAAAAATAACTGGTGTGAACATGCGGTCGAAAACGTTATACCCGAGGTCCGACGTTATATCTTTCTTCATGTCGCACTCGTAAACAACTACTATTAATACATGAGACACATCCACATTTTATCATGGTATCCACAAATCTTCATTGCGAAAAATAAAGTCGTCACTCGATCTCTCGTACTGCATGAGTTCAACAAATAGCATCTGTCGTCGAGGTACGGCTAATGAACTCAGGGCACATGTTCAACAATCAACACAAAAAGTGCACTTACTTGGCACATAAAATCCCTCCCACAGGGGACAGACACGACACGATGATTGCCGCACCTCGGAACAAGGAAAAGTTATTCAAAAAGGAAACAAACTAACAACACATCTCGTTGATGCTTCGCTATCTCGCGCGAACCACAAACAAATACCATCCCGTACACATGGTGCATTTCTGTTTCAAGCTTTGAAACGCCCACCCATGCTCATGGGGCGGCATGGTCCAACAATAAAGGAAGCCATCAGACGCAAACTCGCAGGTGAAAAGCTTGCATACAAGAGAAGTGGGTTACGCGACCCCAAATTTTCTGCTCCCGATAAAACGCCGACACCAAGTGAGAATCACAGCGGACCCACCGGGTGCAACCCACAAATAGAGCACGTAGCACATGAAACATATGCCCCAAAAGCTACACCAACACGCTCGCCAAATTTGTTCGCCACACATTATTAATGGAGCAAGGATGGCACTTTCGCCTTCCTTGTCCTAGATCGAGCCAGTATAAACACTCAGCCGAGACTCTTCAGAAAAAACCGAGGTCTTTACAGGTCCGGGTCGTCCTCGAGCGACGGCAACACTTCCGTATTCGGCGCGGGCGCTGCCGCCGCCACGTATATTGTCGCAGTGGCTTCCAAGCTGTCCGCTTCGTCCGGCCCCGCGTTCGCGTTGTCGAGCGTCATCGAATCCAAAAGTTCCTCCAACCGAACCTCCTCCTCGTCCATCTCCTTCACGACCTCCATCCCGCCCTCATCGGGGGGTGGCGGCCGCGGCCGCTGTCGCTGCAGTCGCGTTGCCCACCTTGTAGAGGTTGACCTGCCGTCGCATGTCCTTGTCGCTCTCGAGCTGCTGCAGGAAGCGCTCGTAGTCTCGCTCGGCGGCCGCCTCGTCCCTCGCCGCGCTTATTCCCCCCCCTATGTCACCGCCATCCTTCTCCAACTCCCCAAGCTTCCAGTGTCGGTCTCTCTTCTCTACGTCGTCGGCATCGTTTCGAGGGTAAACCTTCCGCACAAGGACAACGTCCGGCAAGCTTCCGACGAGTTTGGAGGCCTCTCCTTCCGGGAGATTCGCCGAAGAAACGTCGTACCCCAGCACCGTGTCCCCCGCCCGCAAGAGGTGTCCCAAGTGGGAAACGGCGTGCACGCGGTCGTCGTTTCGGCCGAGGTCGCAGTCGCGCGCCAACTCGACGTGCGCCACGCGCGCCTTACGAATGCGATGTCCGCGGGGTGCCGTGGGACGGACCTTCTGCGGGAGAGGTTCTGTGGCCAACACAACGTACGGTACTAAACGCGTGCTGCTGAGAATCGATGGGAACTCGTACCGCCAGTACTGCAACGGCCGGGAACGAGTGGCGGGACAAACGTGGTGCACGGGGGGGTGTTAGGGGCGTGCTTTGGCAGCGAGGCACTCAGTGATTTTGTCGCCGGTGGAAGAGCCACACGTTAGGATATTCACATTCGATAAATTGTCTGTGACAGCAGCCGTTCTATGGACGGCGTGCCATACCGGCAAATTACTACTTCCTACCGGGTACAAACAAAACGTGGCCTTTTATCTACGGGCAGCACATATATTACGTACCCATGGTACAGTGGCTGCGCGATACACGACAAACACCTGCAGCGTGTCAGACATTCCCACACGCACGGGGTGAAACATGATATGTAGCTCACTCAAGACGAATCGCCCAAGGGGTGTGCAGTTCATTGCGGCGACAGAAGTTGCGAGCCTCTTTGCTTGGCGACAGACAAAGTAGAAGAGCAACCATGACACATGCCAAACGTCCACAGTCGTAGTAGTCAAAATGGCCACAGAAGTCGTTATGCAAAATGGCCAGAGCGTAGTAGCATTAACCAGCCAAACACCATACACGGGGCCCTCAGTACATAGTCGTAGCGCGGAGTCGCTCACCTTCTCCTCTGTGACGTCTGCGGTTTGGGCCGTAAGGGGGTCGACAAACTGAACGGCGCTGGTGACGCGCTGAGTGACCACCAGACGCGAAATGTTGCCGAGCTGCTCCGCCAAGCGTTTCGGCAGCAGCACCAAGTCATCCTTACACACCGGCACGAGGGTGACGAGGTAGGTGTAGTGAAAGTTGAAGATGTTGGAGTGGTTGTCTGCCGAGACCAGCTTCTTGCTGTGCTTTACCTGAGGCACCGAGTTTATGTGCGCGGGGAAATTACATCGGGCAACGAGTGTATGTCAGTATTGTCAGGAACGTCGGCACACGAAGCCGACTCCTATTGTTAAGATCAGCTCTAAGAACAACCATCTTGCAGCAGTGAATCTACAGTAATTATTGCACCCCAGCATAACTGGTTAGAGGGGGAAATCTCCGTGTTCTTCCTCGCCTCTACAAGCCAGTGGTAGCATCGAAGCATGTCGATGGATTCAACACACAGCATTCTCATGAGATTCTCCCACTACTCGTCGCCGTAGACGAGCACCAACCCACGACGTACGCAATCAACAAGCAAATGTTAAGCTTGATTTAGCCGCGGAATCGTCGTCGCACGCACGGACTTGCCTTTGTTGGAACAACACCTTCTAAGAAGTCCACGAATCGCGCTGAGTGGCTTCTTTCCCCGAAGTAGAAGTCCATGCCGTCCCTAAACGTCTGCCATCACATGCCGAGATCAAGGAAGTGGGAAAGTCGGCGAATATTGACGGCGAGGCGCAATCGCAACGCAAAACCTGTGTGAAGTATTGGCCTTGACGGAGTACAAAACCATGTACCAGGTAGCTCGTAACACAGGGGGTCACTTGCTATTCTGGTGACTCGGACTGCAGGATGTTTAAAACAGTATTAATAGAAGTACGAATATACCTGGCAAGTACGTACGAGTAGATCCTACATCTCATACGAGTTGTGGTGCAACTTCAGTAACCGTCCGCTATTATTAAGATTACCTTTGACCATGCTACAATATCCTTCGTACATATTTACCAGGTGACACGTTCGAAGTTCGGTATAGGTAGGGGTCTTGCTCAATAAAAGGGGGAGAAACTGGCGGAACCGGCGGTGGTGAAACACGCGATGCAGCATGCCACACCGGACAACACCTGCAATTCATTAGCCGCACGCGACGGTAGAGACAAAAACGCCTACCAGGTACGACCGGACCGCCTCGTTGCCTCAACTTGAAGGTTTGCGACTCGACCCTCATCACACATCACATTGACTTCAACATCTTCGGAAACGATTTCAGGCGCAAACACTTCACGTATGCTCGTAAGCATAGATATTGCAGTTCGCACCTGGATGTTGGTGCACTGGCTGTGCGCGCTGTGCTTGAGAATGAGCTGCTCCAGGTAGAAGAAGGTCCTCTTGTGGTCGACCCTCTGCCGGACCTGTACCACCGCCGTCCACGTATTGTTCGTGAAAGCCGCGGCGCAGTTATCGCACTGCTGATTGCGCACAACGAATGTAACCGCCATGGCCTGCTGTAGCACTGCGCCGTTGCCGACTTCCTTCTGCACCGTGAGCTTGAGCTTGAGGCGCCGACTGTGCGGTTCCGTCCAGATCCACGAGGCATCCACCAACTTCACCTTCTTGAGGCCACTTACCTTTAGGGGGGAAAGGGGGGGGGGTTAAACCGCTTGTTACAGCAGTCAGTAGATGACGCCGTGTACATACTATTGTACATACTATTAAAGAGTACAAATGTACCGGGTACCTACTTGACTCGTGAAGAGTACGCACTCTCTATTAATAGGCGTGTGTCGTGCTATATCAGAGGGTGGACACGATGCAAACATCTCATAACAAGGGATAACGGCACATACACGAGAACTGCACGTCTGCTGGCTGTCTACTTCTTCGCGCAACGCACGCACGGAGCCCAGACAGGCCTCACCTTCCGCAGACACACGGCCATAAGCTCCCTGGACTCCAGGTTCGCCTCCACCCATGGCGGACGGAGATAGCGCTTGCACCCACGGCACTGGTGGATGGTCAGGTTCGTTGCAATCCCCTCTGTAATGTCCACCTGAGTCCTGATGCACAGGACACACATGCTCGTCGGATTGGGCGGGATGGGGAGGGAACACATACAGCAGAGCACGGTCGGCATCTGCTTCTCGGGCTCCGTCTCCGGCGGGGCAGGCAGGCCATCGGTCGGTGCAACCTCCATTTTTGCTGTATTGGTGGTTTGAATCTCGGTGTTCTTTCTCGATTCCTGCACGCAGAACGCCGCAGCTACGGCGCAACTAGCGTCAGACCCAGGCGAGCCCAGGAGAAGCGGGGATAGTACGCGCAGAGTGAGGGTGAAATGACTCCCAAAGCGCAAGAGTTGACTGCGGTAGCCGCACAGCCAAAAGTGTATCGTGGCAGGGGACGTTCGACAAAATAACCGGGTTTATAGAGATAATTGCCCATTGGCGATACATCGTCTGTGTGGCGTGACGCCTGCTCACACCTCACGCAACCCTAGGAAGTACCCTATCCACCTGTACCTGTTCCTCTCTTCAATATGGGAGACCAACTTAAGTACCGCGGCCAGCTGGTCGCCCACGAGGACTGGGTCACGTCTATCGCGGCCACGTCCGAGGTGAGAGACTACTACGAATCGCGACTCTGTGGCCCTTGTGCATGGATTCTGCATTCGGGCGGCATCGATGCAACCACTTCCCGATGGGCTTACACTCTTTTCGTGCCTTGGTGTTTACTCCCTGCGTTGACACGTCTGCAGGCCGCGACTTTGCAGTAGCTGTATCATGCCAGCATGGACATTGCCCCACATTTTCTTGTGTGTATGCGAAATGTTCAATGTGTTCGTGTCTAAAAATGTTCTCACTTCACACCTACGCTTTGACGGAAATCCTCGGCGGGAAGCCAGACGCTCCTGAACCACCAATAATACTGAACAAGTCGACAAGATTGCGCAGCATAATCATCCACGTCTGCTCCTTCCCAGAGCAGCAGTGCAGCACAGCAGCAGTAGACCGCTTTCTCCTCTTGAGATTGTTGTTTGTTCTGGCGTGTCTCCGTATTTATCGACTGGTCCCCCGCGTGCTACGAACGATGTGATAATGATGTTATGATCGCACCAGGACAAGGACATGATCGTGTCGTCCTCTCGTGACAAGACCATCATCGTGTGGAAGTTGCAGCGCGGGGAAGACCAATACGGTTACCCCCACCGCTCGCTCACGGGCCACTCCCACTTCGTGTCTGAAGTTGTCATCTCCTCCGACGGGCAGTTCGCGCTGTGAGTATTGTGTGTATGTGTCTGTTCCATCACATTAAACCTTTCTACTCGTTGACGGTATCACTGCCATACTGGTTGTGTCGTACCTGGTGCTATTTACGGGGGGCCATAGTAAATAGGACCTATTGTAATGCTAAAACCTATATATTATTTTTTTTTACCAACAACATTTGGTCCTATTTACTATGGTTCCCCGTAATATATAGGGTCTTGAATTCAAAAATCTGACGAGCAGCCTTCCGAAAAGGAGAACCGCATGATCTCATAGATATCATTCGGTAAGCATTTTGTCTGTTTTGGGTGGGCCCTTCTGCGGCCAAGAATGGCTGACTTGTCTCGCTTCTCTGACCTGACACAAGTCTGCATGTCGGCTGGCCATCAGCTGGCTTCGCCGGCCGACTGGTGGACTAAAGTATAGTTAGTTGGCTAGCGGCACCTGCCGAGTATTGGTGATTGTCGACCGATTCCATTGATGAATAAATACGTGTACGAACTCTTGCCATTTGCACGCTACATAACGCAAAAGTCAAGACGATATATTTTTTTCCATAGTTTTGAGAGCTGACTCTTATGGGACCAGAAACCAGAAAACAGAACAGGATTTCCCTTTCATGGTGTTGAAACCCACACAGCCGATGAGAGATATTATTTGATATGCCGCAGGAGGAAAAAGCTGCGCTTTCAACACACGAACACCTACCACCGCTGATGATCCCTCGCCTCACAGGGCATGAGATGACGCCAAATCTTCGAGGATATATGCTCCACTGCTCTGAGGGTGCTCGCTACCAAGTTTGAGGGTCGTTGATTCTGTGTGGCCGGAGTTCTGAGAGCCTTGCCCATTTCTGACCCTTTTTTTGTTAGACGAAACTGGGTCCCATTTCAGTCTGGAAAAAAAACCTGAAAGAAATGGTTCGTGTTCCGATGTCTTGAGCGAGAACTCCTGCCACACCGCTTTAACGACCCTCAAACTTGGTAGTAACCACTCAGAGCAGTGGGGCATACGGCCTCGAAGGTTTGACGTCATGTGCCGTGTGAGGCGAGAAATCGGCGGCTGTAAACAAAACAGGATTTCCCTTCATCGCGTAGAAACCCCAGGATAGTGCCGTCGGTAGACATGAGCCATTTCCGATCACTGCCCAAACATGAAAACCCGTGCTTTCAACACACAGCACCCGCCGCCGCCGCCGATTTCTCGCCTCACAGGGCACGAAATGGCGTCAAACCTCCGAGGCCGTATGCCCCACTGCTCTGAGAGTGGTTACTACCAAGTTTGAGGGTCGTTAAAGCGGTGTGGCAGGAGTTCTCAAGACATCGGAACATGAACCATTTCTGGCAGGTTTTTTTCCAGACTGAAATGGGACCCAGTTTCGTCTAACTAAAAAAGGGTCAGAAATGGGCAAGGCTTTCACGCCCCGAGCGAGAACTCCGGCCACACAGCATGAACGACCCTCGAACTTGGTTGCGAGCACTCTCAAGCAGTGGAGCATAAAGCCTCGGAGGTTTGGCGTCATCTCGTGCCCTGTGAGGCGAGGCATAAAACATCGGCGGTGGTAGGTGTTGTGTGTTGAAAGCGCAGCTTTTTCCTGCTGCGGCATACTGTATAATATCTCCCATCGACAGTGTGGGTTTCAACATCATAAAGGGGAAATCCTGTTACGTTTTACGTTTTCTGGTTTCTGGTCCCATAAGAGTCAGCCTGACCACAGCAGCATAATCACTACTCGCACCTGGTCTGTATCTAATATCGATCAAACGTGTCAACATGTCCGGCATATCAGTGGGCTGGGAGTTGGCGCATGTATAGATCATGCAACGTGCGCCAAAGACAGATCGTACCACATCAGAGTACAAGGTCCCCACAAACCCAGGCACATATCTGCATTCTACTGCGAAAACATGCGATCAACGTGTATATCACAGCAGTGTACGGGGGACACGTGCAGATGCTTCAGATCACAGCCCCGTCGAAACGTGTACAGATGATGCAGATCCGTGAAAAAGTTATCTGGTACATAGAGCTGTGCGTCGGTAGGATTTCAGAGATACAACTCTGTCTCTCAGCCCGTGACCACAGAATTGGTACCCCCATCTCTGTAGGATAAATAATAAGGACGGACGGGTGTAGTACTGATGTATTTGGGTAGAAAAAAACGTTTTAATGCGCAGACAGCTACTATTTGTACGAGTATTGAGTCCTGAACGCAACGGACGCTGGCATTCTCGTTCGTGTTCCAGGTCCGGGTCATGGGATGGAACCCTCCGATTGTGGGAGATCCAGTCCGGCCGCACCACCCGCCGGTTCGTGGGACACTCCAAGGACGTCCTCTCCGTTGCCTTCTCTGCTGACAACAGGTGAGAAAATCCTCCTTCCCTCCATTCCGTTATTCTACGTGATCATCAGAGCCCCCCCTGTCGTTCGTCTTGGCCACGTTCTATCGATTTTGTTACTGCTTTTATCGCCATTGTAGAGGACGCGGACGATTCTTCTTGCTTCGCGAGACTGGCGTAGACTACTGTAAGTAGCGGTTAAATACCAGATACCTGATATTAATTTTGACTAATAAGGCATTGGATTGTAAAGTAGACACCGGGTCTCAGCAGGCGTTGCCCCTCGATCGTTATGCATGCCTCCCAAAATGGAAGGAGCACGGTTGGCGAGGGGTGTCATGAACCCGAAGAAAAAGTACCTACGAGGTTGCCAGTTTTATAAGCCTGCCCCGCCTTTTCACTGTCCTCGGGCGAAAATTGCGCTTGGGCAGAGAGAGGATCCGTGCGTGGTAAGACCTGTCGATTGGTACACACGGACATCTTATTAACAAAGCTTTACCGCATTGGTCGGATCCTATTATGACTCTCTTGTATGTAAAAAGCTTGACCGCGTGGGTTTCATACGTGCTGCAACGTTTGCTGCACGCGGCGTGTTTTTTGTCACACGTTTTACATGGGTCTGATACGTGCTGCACGCGTCGTGTTTTTGCCATTATTTTTAATCGCGATTGGGCAGTGATCGGACCTGTGCGTGGGTAAAGACATGTCGATTGGTACAGACGTATATGCCAATCATGAAGCTTCATCGCACTGGTCGGATCACATTAATGGTATCATTATTATGAACAAAGCTTTGCCGCTTTGGTGTTGTATGTGTTGCGGTGGTTGGTGCACGCGGCGTGTTTTTACCACTAGCCAGGGTTAGTGTATGCCATAAGGAATTAGGAACGTCGCACATCCTTAGAGTCTTCTTGCTTTATCAAAGGTTGTGGCTATCCTCTCCGGTTTCTATTAGGCCGCCCGCTTAGCGTGTTAATCTCTCGCTGACCTTACCATGACAACAGGCAGATCGTGTCGGGATCCCGTGACAAGACGATCAAGTTGTGGAACACCCTCGGAGAGTGCAAGTACACCATCCAAGAGGACGTGAGTTTCATTGCGCTCATTTGTGCGTAGAAAGTGTTGAGCTTTGAAACTAAACTACAGTAGTGTTTGGGGTTAAATTGAAGTAGGGTAGAACAACCATTCGCGGTCAATGTACAACTATCGGTTATGGAGAAATGTGCGTTGGATTTAAGTAAAAGTATACACCGGGTCTCAGCAGGCGTTGCCCCTCGATCGTTATGCATGCCTCCCAAAATGGAAGGAGCACGGTTGGCGAGGGGTGTCATGAACCCGAAGAAAAATACCTACGAGGTTGCCAGTTTTATAAGCCTGCCCCGCCTTCTCGATGTCCTCGCGCAAAAAATTGCGCACCGGCAGAGAGAAAACCCGTGCGTGGTAAGACCTGTCGATTGGTACATTTCCGCGAATTTATACATTATGTATGATCCTGCGCAGTTAATTGGAACTCGAATCGTGGGACTAGCTTTGTAGCAGTTCTTGATTTCATTTTCCTGCGTTATAGTTTTGCTACACGGCCGGAGGGTCGAAACAGCGTACGTATTTATCAATCGACCATTAAAGCGCATCAACAAAATTTGCGATATGGAGCTGCTTGGTGTGCTTTCTCATGATACCTTCGGAAAAAGAGATGAAAGTGCAAATAGGCATCATGGACCATGTGACAGGCAGATGGATTTGTATAGAATATGTGCTTCATTTCGTCGTTTGACTCTTACGCAACGCCCCCCCCCCCCCCCCCCGATTTATCTTGTCTGTTTCGTGGGACGTCTGGCCCTTGGGGACACAACGCACAGGGCCACACGGAGTGGGTGTCTTGCGTGCGATTCTCTCCTTCGCCGTCTGCCCCCGTGATCGTCTCTGCGGGATGGGACAAGCTGGTGAAGGTGTGGGCCCTGTCGAACTGCAAGCTGCACACGAACCTGATCGGCCACACCGGGTACCTGAACACGGTCACCGTGTCGCCTGACGGGTCTCTGTGTGCCTCCGGTGGCAAGGACGGGACCGCCATGCTGTGGGACCTTAAGGAGGGTAAGCGCCTCTACTCGCTCGACGCCGGAGACATCATCCACTCGCTCGTCTTCTCGCCCAACCGCTACTGGTTGTGCGCCGCGACCACCGCTGGCATCAAGGTGGGATGAATACCTATCAATACTCAGTATTCAAAATGTACGCTTGTACTTGTTAATAGTACAGTATGAACATATGTTTGGTAATTGCAACCGTGTAAATCAGGCATGAGTTCGGTATGCATTGAAATCGGTAGTTTGTGACAAAGCAACTGGGTAAATCAGGCACGAGTTCGGTCCGCGTTGAAATCGAGGCAAGGTGCGTACATGCTTAGCATATGTCGGCCTCGTTAGCGCACGCGATCGAACGCAGGCAGCGCTTGGTAGTCATGGTCCCACCAGGTTGATATTTCAACACCATGCGTCGTGTTGTCCGTTTCACCTTTCTTGGCAGATCTGGGATCTGGAGTCGAAGGTGGTGGTGGACGAGCTCCGACCCGAGTTCCCCGAGGTGTCTGCCAAGGCTCTCGTGCCATACTGCACGTGCCTCTGCTGGTCCAACAACGGGAGCATCCTGTACTCCGGGTGAGTTTTGTAGTGGGTTGTGATCGCAAACAAACCGAATGCTTGAACCTATCAATGTATGATTGTATTATTTTTGGCATAACCTTCGATGTGGAACACGCTGATGCAACGCGTACCCGGTACCACCGTTGTCATTTCCCTCGCATGGCTTTGTAGTGGATTTACGTGACAAACACAGCTTAACCTGCTCTGCTCGTCCTTGTCGTCTCCCGTGCACTTGTTCCTCAGGTACACGGACGGAATCATCCGCGCGTGGCACGTGGCAGGCAGCCTCTAGACAGGGCGTTGTGGCTGACTACCTCTGCTGTTTCAAGGCATCGCTTTGGCTGCAGAGGCAGGGGCGTGTAGAGTGGGGGGTTAGATGAGGCATTTGTCGCCCACACTGCTTTCTGCGTGAGGCCTGTAAGCGGTGATTGGAGCAAATAATCGGATTCTATCTCTTTCAATTTACGGCCATGGGAATGGTTCTCCGCTTGTTCTTTCAATTTTCCCGACTTGTGGACATGTAACCAGACACCGCGCGCCTCACGCCAGCCAGCTTTGCGATTACAGGCCGGTAGCCGTTTGTATTGATACTATTAATAGTAATAATCCAATATTTTGTACATAAAATCTTCCAATCAACCTTTTATGCCATCGGCAAACTTTAACTTCTGTGATGTTTCCCAAACAAGCGGATACATGCACATAAACTATGGTAGCAAACTTGAACTATTTTACCAATTCCCCTCTACTGCTCTGTAGCTGCGTAAATTGAGTTTTGTACATTACGTGAGACTGAAGAAGATGCATTGTGCCTAGCGTGGAAAACTAAAGAACGAGAATATTTTTCAACACAAGTTATATACACGAAATCCGGTGTTTACCTTTTTATAGACTGCATCCTGCCTCCAAAAGTAGTTCCTGTGCCGAGTGTGAACGGCGCGTTTTTTCCTATTTGCCCGTTTTCCACTATTTACGTTCCGATGGCGGGGATTGAGTATCGAGCTATAATACCATGAAATGCATGTGGGTTGAAAACATTCCTGAAATATTTATTCTACGCACAATAGCACCTTCTCGGGAAACCGCAGTAGTGGCTCCCAGGCGTTCTTGAATGTCCAAATTCCTCTCATGGTTCGATCTATTTGTTACGCAATGCTATTCGGTGTCCCCAATTCGGTGTCCCCATGCGCATTTATCTGCGTGAAACGGAATGCTTGGTATCGTTGATCATCCGGTGGGTTTGATGTGTACGATAAATATCGCAATTAATTACGAGATCACGATACCTAGCAGGGTTTGGATTTTGTCCACGGTAGTTCGCAATCATTCACCCTTCATACCCGGAGAAGTATTCGGAAAGTACTTGGTTTATACGTTCGCGGTGTTGATTCTGTAGGATGCCGATGCTCGCGAAGAAAGCTGCAATATGCTTGCGGTCTTTCGAGGACTCCCTGCCGTTTGAATCGACCCTGTACACAGTACATTCATTTCGTACCAGTATTCGTAGTCCACAAGTATGTGGTTAAGCAGCGTTGACCCGGCTGATTCTACTGCCGGCTATTCGACTGCGGCCATACATGACATGAGTAGCCCCCCCTCTGCGCAAGAACGCTATCTATCGGGTCTCCCTTGCGAAAACAATAGATGCGATGATAACTCCGCCTCTTCGGGATTAACTATCGGTCTAATCGGCCACATTCGCGCCAGTCCAATCCACATCACGCTTTCGCTCCCGCCTTTCATCTCGTGTCCTCGTCAGCGGTCTCTTCACTCGCTGTACGCACCTGCACCGGTTCCCGCCCTCCACCTGCACTCCATTTTGACCTTGGAGGCGTTCTAGATAGATAGAGGTTCACCCTAAATTTTCTGATACTCCTCATTTGAGCTCCACACCTCGCCCGAAAAAAATAGAGGAAATGTGCTACCTCTATCGTAGAACGCGTCCTTGCCTCGCCTCCGTTACCTCCACCTGGCTATTGAACATCTGCTGTTACTGTTCCTTCTCACCCATTCTCTACCTGTCCATTAGTCCCCATGTCGCCTCGATAGCCCCAGAATTTACTGCAATTTTAAGGCCGCAACTCCTTACAAGGTGCGGTATTCTGCGAACCAAGCTTACTGCACCGACCCCCCCAATCTGCAAACATCATCCATGGCACCATGGATGAGGTTTTCCTCTTACGCTGTATCCTAGTTGCGCTGTTGCACCCTCCCCGTTCCTGTCTGTCCTGCTCCCTCTCGTCACCGCAGTAGCACCATGAAAGCCGGCGCCCTTCCTCCCCATAATAAGCTCCCGGGACGCTCCAAACCTACTATCGCCCCCCCCTGCTTACTCGCTATCGGTGTGCCCTTCCAGGCGTAAATACCCGTGCCCCCCCCACAGCCCCCTAAAATAGTCCATACCGATTCACTAAAACCTCGCCCTTCTTTGGTGCTTGCCTCGCGGAACGGTTTCCCCATCGATCGGGATCTCTTCTTTCCCATCTTATGTCCACTATCCCAAGCCCCGAATAACGAAATCCTTGGGCAGTACCGTCACCTATTCCAATGTATCCGCCTCCCATCCGTCTCTACGCCTTCCTTCAGCCGGCCCACGAATGCCCGTTGAGATGGAGCTTGTGAAGCTACATAGTAGGGTTCGCACGAAATAGTGGGATGGACCACGCGTTGAAGCTCCCCTGCCGATTCCACCCCCCCCCCTCCCCCGTAAGCTTGCTGTGTTCGCCCGTCAATCTCGCAGCCATCCCCGTATGTGGGGCGATGAAATTGATATCGTCATCGCCCCCGTATCCAACGCCCCCCCCACACCCCGCCCTGCTATTGGTCGTGGGCCCGTCAGAATCTGCTTGCTCCACTTTTTATCCCACCGGCGGACCGGGGTGCTCTACCTACCTACTACGGCTGCCGCCGCTCGCCCCCCCGACCGAGCACCTCAACGACTCCCCTCCTGTAATAATACCCTCGCTGCTACCCCCCTCTCTTGGCTTCCCCTCCACTGTTATTTTTATGGTATTATGCACGTAGCCCACCAGAATGGGTCCTTACGGATACACAAAAAAGCATGCCACTTGCGTACGAATGTAACTTGAAGTCGTCAACCGAGCCACCCCAAGAAGCCAGGGATGTGTGGCTTTTGAAGCTCAACGAGTGCTAAATATAAATAATAGGCATTCGGGGCCATCGATTGACCAACTTGCGGTAAATAATAATGAACAAGCGAAAGAACCGCAGTATGGGCAGTATGCAAGCCTGAACCCATCATAGCCGCCCCCAGTCATATACAAACAGGGCCGAACATACCAAACAAACAAACCAATTTTTGGCAACCAGAGCCAGCCTTGTGGCAGCCGGCGTCCCCGGTGGCTCGGTAGGTGGTCGACGTGCTTACTATCAATAAGATCAATTAATTTCAAGGGCTCGAGTCTCACCGCGCGCATACTCATAAGGACTTTTTCTCGCTTAAAAACTGATCATTAATTAGCGGCAAGCGAGTGAGTTATCAGTACACACATATATAATAATACTACTAATAATAATACTAATAATAGCAACAATTCGATCAAAATCGACGAGCAGTGGGAATTCTGAACCCTGTGCGTGATAAAAGTTAAGGGCACGTACGGGGGGGGGGAAGGGGCGACGCCTGTGACCACGGCTTGTTCAGAAAAGATCGCTAAGAGGGCCAAACCTCATATCATATATACTTGTACCAGGCACCAAAGTAACCAACCGTTAGTTTACACCAGGCACACACTGTTGTTTGCCCAAATATCTAATTTATAGGGCCTCTCCTGCGGATCAACACAGCAGCAACAGCATCAATTACGTACTTCGTACCTGGTATGCCGTGGTACGCCGTACGAGGAGGAAGGAAAAGTGTCTACCACTGCTGTACGTAGTACGCTGGTAGGTAAATCAGTACTAGAGCAGTCAGTTGTTTCCTGTGTGTCCGGTTCGGTATCGGTGGTATCGGTAAAAGATACCGAACTATTTTTTCACGAGTTCGGTGTATCGCATACCGATATCGGAATTCGGTATTTTCGGTTCCGTTCGGTATTGGTGTCCGTCACCGGCCAGCACATGGATGATCAATGGCTGGTACAGAAACAGTCGCATCCTACTCCTACCAAAGTTTAAAGAGTCAGATTCCGAATCCTTATTATCTTGAAAGAACAGGCCTTCCGCCTTCCCAGCTCTCTCTGTCAACAACTGGGGAGTCTTCCTTCGACGTCACTAACCATCGTTTTCCTAACACGTCACGTACATGTATAGGATTAACTGAATGAACATTGCTCACTTCTTCCGCAGGCAGGATTTAGAGGCCTCGAATCCACACCCCGCCTACAAGCCATACAGACGCTCACGCTGAAAGTCTTCGCCACCACAACGTCGTGATATAGTACCGCTGCCTGGCGCCTTTATCTTCTTCTTGCCCACTGAGATTGAACACGAAAACCGATCACCACCTACCTGGAGCTTGGAGCCGCTGATTTGATTTTGACCTCACGAACGGGGTTCTGGCGCGGTTCTGCTTCTGCTCACCTCGAAAATCGTC
This sequence comes from Macrocystis pyrifera, assembly GCA_031763025.1. Classification (NCBI taxonomy): domain Eukaryota; class Phaeophyceae; order Laminariales; family Laminariaceae; genus Macrocystis; species Macrocystis pyrifera. The sequence goes on along the minus strand of JASSKH010000033.1, from coordinate 597,312 downwards.
GGAGGGGCGAGTTGGATGCATCGGACCTCGCCAAGGGGGGCATTAGTACCCCCCATACCGGTCAAGGTGAGCCCATGAGCCTCTATGTGTGAGTACGCTCAAGGTTTTTATGCCCCGCCACCCGCCCGCAAAATCAACCCGCGCGAATGAAAGAATACTACAGGTTTGAATACTCTGCTGCTGCTGTTCTCTCGTACGTTGCACGATCGAATTGTTTCTTTGGCAACGAGTTTGTATGTACTCATAGGTCGAATTTGGCCCGGACTAGCAGGGGGCGTTGTAAGGCACCTTGAGGCAGAACCTCCCCCGCTCACCAACCCTTACCAACCCCCCATGCCAACATCCAGCCTGATTCCCCTTCGCATGACCCGTCCTTCGTTTTCACGGCGCACCCAGAGCCAAACTCGCCCGATTGAAGACACAAGCACTCATAGCAAAAGCGATGCGAGCACGGAGAGAGGTAGTATGACAAGCTCGCCAAAATCGACTGATATCGATAACTATGGGGGGGAATTCCTCGCGCGGGACACGGCTGATGCTCCTGCGGCTGCAGCTGCAGCTGCTAACGCCGTCTGTAACAGCGACAGTAGAGCCACCTTGGGCGGGGAGGGTTGTGGGGTCGCCATGGTGAGTGCTTCACATAGCGGGCACGATCGAAGCGAATTGGATACGGCTGGGGCGGTAGGCGCGACAAGCACGCAAGCTCAAGCATTCGGGGAGCCAGCATTGTGGGAGCTGGTGACATCATTCAAGGATGGAGACAAAGGGACTGACTTTTGGAACGGGGATGTTGCTGCCGCAGAAGGACATCTGGGGCTGATGCACGCAAAGCTCGTCCAGGGCAACCCTCTCAGCTACACGCATTTAGCAATGAGTCGGGCCGCTAAGAACGGGAGGCTGGATGTGGTAACTTGGCTGCACAACTACACGGATGTACCCCAGGTACCAAGTGCCATGGACTCGGCGGCAGCGGGGGGGCATCTCGATGTGAGTAAAAACGCCAAACGCATCGGAGGATTTTGGTTACCGTACACATGTATGTCCATACCATAGCTTCGTGCTAGAGTTTTTATCTGCCCGCGCTTGTTGTAAGCTTGTTCAGTCTTTGAAGCTCCGCTTTGATTGCGCCAAGCACTCTTCCTCAGCTTGCGGGGTCTGAGTTACCTCAGAACAACCAGCAACCTCACACCCCTTTTGTTTTCGCAACGCACGTACATGATCTACCAGCGTTTGACAGGTACCTCATACGTATCGTGTTTCAGCAGTGTTATTTTAATACGTGGTACGACAACTTGCGTGCGTAGGTAGCTATCACGAACAAAGACATTGGGAGACGGCGCTTTTACCAGATGTCTTGACAGACAGCCTTGACAGCCAAAACCCGGGGACGCTAATAAAAATCCCCGTTCTTCCGGAAACGCCTGAAAATATTGCCGGAAGTACTCGCAGTGTGTTTTCCGCCCAAAGTACTCGCAGTGTGTTTTCCGGTATTTTTATTTTTTTCAGTATTTTGATACGTTTCCGAGTCCGATTTACAGAAAAATACGATTGGGTAGCAAAATCTCGATATTTTAAATTTAGTTAAATATAAAACCAGTAAAACAGCTGCACGCAAACGTAAATGAAAAAGAGGGGTTTCCACACATGTATCAAGGCTTTTTCTGCCAGGGGGGTTAGGGGACATATGTCTAGACGGATACTTTTGCCTTGACAGACAGATTGCCACTGCTATGTCTCCTGACATCAATGAATGCTGTTGTCTGATTTGATTGGCCCAAAAGGCTGGCTTTTCCGCCGGCAGTTTTTTTTCCAAGAACGCCCCCGAAACACCCGGCGGAGCAGCGCGACCGCCCCTGCCGACCTCGAGCCCCCGAAAAGGGTTGGTTTGGATTGGGATCGGGTGGGGGGGTCTAGGCCGACGTCCAAGATGGAATTTGACGAGGAGATTATGCACGAGTTCACTTGCAAGGTGGTGTTGCATACAGGGAACCCCTTTTCAGCGCAGTTCTATCGTCTCAGGGCCAATGTGTAGTCTCGGCATCAAAGCTGGACATTCCGTAAGGGAAGAAACCAACTGCTGTGGACAGCAGTACTACTGTTATTGATACTATTGATACAGTAGTACATGTAAATACTCCCAGGTACCTGCTATTATACTGCTGTACGTGTCGAACAAACCACAAGGACGGCACAGAATAGTACCAAGTATCGGCCACCATGTCAATCGACCTGGAATAATCGAACCTTGGGCCGAGTAACAGCCAGAGTTACATCAGTAGATCAGTAGGCTGGAATGCAGTCAAGAAATTTACGTTTGCGTCTTACCAACAGCAACCCCCAGCTCGGGTTGGCACATATCCCTGATTGTATACACAATGCCAATACAAAACCTTCAAGCACGCGCGATGTAACTATACAGCCCAAAACAAGCCCCGCGTCTGCCCCGCTACAGCATTCTGCTGCCTACAGCAGCGTTGCCCACTGGAGTGCTTTCTCTCGGCATACAATGCCGCCATTGGCGGTGATTACTACAGCAACAGTGCTATGAAAGCGTCACTGCTGTCTGAAATTAAAAGCTTCCAGTATCTTCTGAAGAGCGAAAGCGAGAAACAATAAACAGCTGTCTAAAGTGCTCCCCGAATGGCTTCCGGACAAAAGCTCAAAAGGCAAACACTAAACGACGAGGAGCAAATGCCTCCCCTCCCTTGGCTTCCTGTGTAGAGCACACCAACACCAATCAAATACAGAATTCTGTCGTCCCCTCTCTGCGACGAGGCGATCAAAGTTTATCCCATGATTGTCCGACTTTTCGCTTGCGGAAAACCGCCAAGGTCGTCAGCAGCAAGCAGCAACAGCTGCCTATATGTTGTCGGGGGAGTTGGGGGTGGGCTCTTGCTCTGGTGCGCGAGGCCGACCTCATCTGCTACGTGAGTCCTGCAATCTCCAGCTCCATCCGATTCGCTCGGCGCCTCACACGTTATATATGTTGCCGCCCCGTTCCAAGCGGTTCCTCCTCTTGATGGCCTGATCGCGTGCAAATCAAAACCAATCTCGTCAAAGCGCCTCCTCCCTTCTGGTCGCGAACATAATTTGTACCTGGTAGCGCGGGAAGGGTTCAGGTTCAGCCCAATACCGAGCCCATCCTTGCTCGCCGACAATCGGCCTCCATTCCTTCCTTGCTGCCGAATCCGGCTTGCCCCCTGGGTGCGCGTCGCCCCTTCAATCCAGACCATATATGATGTAGTCACTATTAATAGACGAGGCTGCGGTTACGACGTACTTGGTATTCCGCAGTCTCCTAATGATGACGAACCGTGACTGACCATTGATCTAACTTGACGCACCTCGAAGCCAGCCTATGCAGTAGTAGGGGTTAGGCAGGGTGAGTAAGAAGCAGGGTAACAATGACTTGTTTACGGTGATGGTAAAATGACGGAAATTCCCAAGTTTGCTGACTTCACCTTCAGATCCCGAGAGAGCATCCAGAATGATGATAGTTTGGGTGTTGTCAGCCGTCTGCTGTATGCGTGTGAGCGCTCAGCCAGCTGTATGGGTCGGATAATGTTGCTTGCGCCCGTGCTAAACGACTCCCTGCATTGTGATTCGGACTCCGATTTGTACCATCCCAATGTTATCACGCAATGGCGTTGCTGTACATGTATATTCGCCGAATTTTATCGTCAATTATCCCCTCTCAAAGTCCCCTAGAGGGCAAAGTTAGGTCAGTTGACCTCACGTTGGCTGTCTTTACGTCAGCGCAGGGTGTCCCAGCTTAGAACACGCAACTTTGCTATATACAACCCGGCGGCAGCCAGCGAACAGCCAGCTCTGTGGCGTGAGTACTTGAACAGATGCGGCAACGCCTATCATTTTACCCTGTGCAGGACCCTAGAGCCCTGTAGCCGAAGGTGTATTGCAAGCACCCTTAGTAGGAGGCGCAGCGGTAGGAGGGAGCAACAACAATGTGCTATTGTAAGCAGACGCTGCTTTTGTACTCACTATTTTCGTACCATTGTCATCTGTACATACACTCACTCGCAATTATATCTACTGCTACTCACGACGCTGAACCACTGCTGTTGCTATTAATATTAACAGCAGTGCTGTTCATCATTGTATTCAGCGAGCAGTTCAGAACCAGCCGCAGCAGCAAGCAGCAGCTGCACCACAGATTACCCCGACTTCCGGGATCGGATAGGACCAGGGTTGACCGCCCTGCAATTACCTGTAGAGCTATACTAATAATATTCTTACCGAAGAAACGATGGATATGAATTCCTTTGTAATACATTTTTTTTTTTTTTTTTTTTTTTTTTTTTTTTTTACTCATCACTTTCACTTTCCAGCCTAGTTCGTAAGAGGTGTTACCCTCGACGACCTTCTGGACAAGCCGTGGTCACAGGTGTCTTCCCTTCTCCCCCCCGGTACGTGCCTTTATTTTTTATCGCGCATAGGGTTCAGCATTCCCACTGCTCGTCGATTTTCATCGAATGTAGCTAACTCACGCTCTCGCGCTTTCCGCTAATCAATCTCTTTAACGCAAGAAACAGCCCCTACGAGCATGCACTCGGTGAGACTCGAACCCACGAAATTGATCTTGACAGGCACGCGGACCACCTACCAAGCCACCGGGGACGCCGGTATAATGGATATGGATTGTTGCGGGCTGGCGATCGGCTGAAACAGGAAATTGTTTCCGTCGGTGCACTTTGCGTTGGTGGCTGTCGTTACGTGTTCAGAAAATATGGTGATACTTTACTGAAACAAAAATGAAGAATCTCTCAACTCGGCGTATTCTGGACCTTTATCATATCATAACGTTTTATGTATTTGATGTTCATATTATTATTATCATATTTTACTGGAAAACAGGAGCACAAGGTGAAACAGCCGCGGGTTCTTAACATGCTGTATTATTAATCGTAGTAGATAGAGCGAGGTAGAGCAGTTGCATTCTGATATTTCCTTCGGTTCACGTGTGGAAGGGTTCAAGGAATGGTAAAGCACATTATTCAATCGTGTACGAGTATCAGGTGTTGGGTGTTCTGTACACCCACTATCAATAGCTGCAATAGCTGCAGTGTGACAGCACTGGCAGCACCAACAGCAAGTTTATTTCACGCTTCATGTTCTCCGGGTAAATACATTATGCATGAGGGTACTGCTGACCTTGTTCGTATGATGCGCAGCAACACATGAGCACGTGAGCTCTCTGGGTGATGCCGCATCTCGGAACATGTTCAGCCGTACAGCAACACGTTGAGCAGGAACAAGTCGTGTTTGCATTGATAGAATCGTACACATGCTTATATTTTTAATATTTGTCAACTATAGACACACCTACTGCTTGAATTCTGCAGCTTCAGATTTTGTCTTTCCCATGTATAGACTGCTGTATTTCCTGCATGACGCCGTATAAAACCCGTAGTACGCGCGATGGAAGTATCACTACTGCACTAGTGGCACTATTAATAGTATCACTACTATAGTATCAGTAATAGTATGACACACACCTTGCAAAGATGGGTTTCGACGAAATACTCGATCTCTCAGCTGTCGATTTTTATTTTTTATTATTATTTTTCGCCCGCCGCGATCCGCCGTGCCTATTTTCGTACCATACGTATTATTTATGTAAAATTATTATATGTATGTGCATGTGGTGTGATGATAAAATGACATGGGGTAAAAGATTATGGGCCTATTTCCGCTTTGTTCTTCCTGGCATGTTTTTGGTTTGCACGAGTCCACCACAACAGCATTTAGGGAGAAACCTTGAGTTTTTTTTACTCGCGGGGGAGCTACGAAAAACAGCTGTTACTAACTAGTTGTGTGTATGTACGTACTGCTATAGCTCGAGTCTGCCAGACATGTATTAGTAGCAAAACATGAACGTGTTGGTCAATTTCGAAGTGCACCCCGATTTGCAGACAACCTTCTTGAAAATAATAGCGTGGGATAATTTCTGCACTGTTTATTGTAACATGGACTCAACGAGTGGTTGGTGTGCAAGTATCTGTCGTTGACCGTGGATCATGCATGGATAGATGGATAGAGCAAAACGGAGTTTGCGGGTGGTAACGATTTGCTTTGTTTGTCGAATTAGCCGTTTAGCCGTTGAGGCGATCGACAGCATTGAAAACGGAGTCCCTTTTTTGCCGTGTACGGCGGCCGGTTTTGTCCAAGGTATTCCAGCCGTGGGCTTGTTCTTAAACCCTTTTAGAACGGCAGTCCCATTTTGCGAACAAACCAGTCAAATTTCAAGTAGTTTGTCCCCAAATTGGGACTGCGGTCCTAAAAGGATCGAGATATTGCGCGTCCAGGAAAAGGGTGCAGTCTGCCTAACAGAGGAGCAGAGGAGGGTGTTACTATCGAGGTCGATCTCCTTCCTCTGTATCTCTATCGTTCGGTTTCATTTCCTTTGCTGTTTGCCTTTGCATGTGTTCGTCGTTTTGTTTTTGACGCAGGTGTTGTAAGTTGTAAGAGTAGCTCTGTTCCCCTTGGGATTTGATTTGTCCTCGTTTGCTTTGATTTTATGTGTTTCACTTCATTTCACTCTTATCAACATTTCTTTTCAGTTTGGTTCGGTCGGCTCCATTGCTCATTGCGTCAGCTAACTTCGGTGGCAAAACGTGCAAGAATCTGACGTCTTCTTTTTTGAGGTGTACAATGTGTATCAGCCCAATTAACCCTTTTCGGACCGGAGTCCCGTTTTCGGGACAAAGTACTTGGAATTTGAGTGATGTGTCCCCACAACGGGACTGCAGTCCTAAATGAGTTAAGTGCATCTGGCTGTGTTTGAATGTTTTGTATCACGTGTCACGTGTTTGATTTGACCATATTCTTTCTCCCAGGTATCCTTCCGCTCCAGTTTTTGGAATCTGTCCAGTGATCACGGACTCAATATTTTGGAGATGAGTTAAACTGAGAACAACAACAACGTGCTGTAGATACTGCCATAAACTTCATTGCTCGTCGCCTGTCTTGGCACCTTCCAACAGTAGTCATAGTGCGAGCAACAAGCAGGACGCACTTGATTTGCTTTTATGTTTCCCCCTTTGTTCTTATCCTTGTGGTATGTAAAAATAACTCCTGCCAACCTTGGGTTCTTGGGTGGCGAGCCTGTTCGCGGTCTTGTCGGTATTTTTCACGACGGCAGTGTAGCCTCAGCGGGGCACGACAGCAGCGATACGTGAACCCTTTTAGAGCCGCAGTACTAGTCTAATTTCAAGTAGTTTGTCCCTCAAACGGGACTGCGATCCTAAAAGTGTTACTTACGTACAACCGCTCGTATTGATTCGTATTTGTTGTGGTGGTCGCTTGTTGCCTTTGCTTTTGTGTATTTCCGGGGGATTTCCGTGCATTTCTTGAGTTTGCTTTCATTTTTTTTTGTTGCGAGTACGTACTGCACTGTACTTACCCTCGGGTACACTTTTGTTCCTTTTTTTTCTTTCTGTGTCGTTCGTATTCGGCACGAAGATGAGGCTAAATTCAGTAGGAAGCGCCGCACATCCGCTATATGGGTGGCGTTCATGAGGGTGGGGACGGGGGGGGGGGGCAACAGCAGTCGTGAGGAAACCACGATTCAGTTAGTTTCGTCGTAGGAAAAGAGCAAGAAGGAGACGCCAGACGGGGTAGCAAGGTACTATCATAGACCGATAAGTAGGTATTACGAGGGACCATAGTAAATAGGACAAAATATTGTTAGTATAAATAGGGAAATATGAACGTTTTTGTGTTTACCGTAGGTCCTATTTACTATGGACCCCCGTCATAGAAGATGTCATGCTATTTGATGTACTCGTACCAAACATACTACAGACTGCTGTGGCACCCTGGAGGGAACTTCGTTTTGCCTGTCGTTTGCCTTTAGTTCTTTCAGACAGCAAGCAGTTTATCGTATATTGTGGAATTGTCTATTTTTTTTATTTTGTATCACTGATCGTCTGCGACATCTCCTTCGGGGGGACACGACGCTTTGTCTTGCATTTTCGATTCGATTGTCTTCCTTTGTTTATTTCGAGTTTTCTCTCTTCCAACGCATGCTACAATGCGTATGTCCTGCCTGTCTTACCCAGTGCGATGACATGACATTCCAGTGGTTACTCTCCTTATTGACTGCATTACAATGTATCACAAGTGCAGCAGTACTTCTGTGTCGTAGTTTTGTGACCTCACATAGCAGAGGTCGTATCTCTCTGTTACTTAATATTACGGGGGATCATAGTAAATAGGACCAAATATTGTTAGCAAAAACAGTGAAATATATAGGTTTTTGTGTGTACCGTAGGTCCTATTTACTATGGTCCTCCGCAATAGTAGGGTAACAATCGGCACAGACACCTGCTGGGTATGACAACAGTATGCTGGCTGTCGACAGGTAGAAAGGGCTAATTAATGTGGAAAAAAAGCAAGAATCACAGCGGTTGATTCATGCTGCATGATGATTCGATGTTCCGGCGTATCCTGTCAGCCATCATGTCCCTCCCTGTCTGTCTGTTCGCCATGGACTTGAAGTAGAGCCCACCATGTACTCCAGCTTCAGATTTTATCTTGCTCATCGTATATGGACTTTGTACACCCTGGATGAGACTATATAAAACCCCTATTAATAGCACGCGCGATGGAAATATGACATGACACACAGCAGCAGCAGTAGCACCTGGCAAAAAGATAAGTTTCGAGGAAATCCCCGATCTCGCAGCTACTCTGTATCTGTTGTTTACGTACTATGTTTACAAAGTATGCATACAGGTATATACCTGGTGCTCGCACATGTAACACCGTGTGTGGGCTCTTCAACGTTAAACCTCTCTGTGCATGAGTGTGTTGAATGTTGCTGTGTACATACGGCAGTATGTGTGTGTTCTTGCTCTTTCTACCCGTCGACATCTACTGGCTGTACTACATAGTATTATAGTAGCACACCCAAAGTGGCCCTCCTGATTCTTCAATCCTAGAGAGATACTCGTACCAACTCTGTGGTCACACAGCAGTAGCACACACGGAGGTACTTCTGCAATGACCAAGGTAGACAAAAATGCAATGTCGTGTGTCGTGCCTGTCGTATCGAGTACGATCACTTTTTTTTTTTTTTTTTTTCATCACTTTCACTTTCCAGCATCACTTGTAGGAGTTTTACCCTCAGCTATTTTCTTGACGAAATGTCAAGCCGTAGCAACAGGCCGTCCCTTCTTCCCCCCGTTACGTGCCTTCATTTTTATCGCGCATATATAGGGTTCAGCATTCTCACATTCCCACTGCTTTTTTTTTTTTTTTTTTTTTTCTAGCTCGTTCTTTTCAAGTGTCTGCCAGATCCCCTGCGGCGGGGGGGGGTACGATGGTTTGTTGCTATATATACATATACCAGGTATATATTTGTTTCTTTTCTCTTTCGAATTGTCTTTGTTTTTTTTCTGTTTTGTTTTGTTTTTTCTCTTTGTTTCGTTTTAGTTTCTCTAGGTCATGGAATGTGTATATCGTGCCTGTCGTACGCAGTATGATGACATGGCATTGCATTGCACACGTGGCAACGTAGTATCTCTGTGGCGTAGCTTTGTGACCACAGAACTTGTATCTCTCTAGGATTGAAGAATCGGCACGGACACTGATTGTGCTGGATGTCGACGGGTAGAAAGAAAGGTTTAATGTGAAGAAAACAACAAGAACTACTCGTCGATTTTCATCGAATGTTGCTATTAATTCTGCGGTAATTGTAGCTCTCGCGCTTTCCGCTAATCAATTTATGCAAGAAAAAATCCCCACGTGAATAGCATTGCATTGTCTATTCTGCTTTCTGTCTGCTTTCTGTTTTCTTATTACGAGTAATAAGAACAATGTAGTATCGCTGTGGCCTAGTTTTTTCACCCCAGAGCTTGTATCTCTATTATCATTAATAAGATTGAACAATCGGCACGGACACGGGTTGTGCCGGATGTCGCGGGGTAGAAAGAACGGTTTAGGGATGTATGTCACCGGTACAGCGGTAATTACCCGTAACAAAACCAACGCATTAGGTTTCCTTTTTTTTGCGGTAAAGTATTGAAAATTCCCTGCTGTAAAACACCTCCATATACTTTGGAAACGTCTGGAAATTTTTGCTTGCATTGGAGACTATATATGCGTTGACGATGATCATCGACTCTATAACATGTACGAATAGATACACATTTGTGCAATCAGAACCGAGGACGCTTTTCAGCACCTGTTTTTCATTATACAGCAGTTTGCATTTGCTTGCATAACTCCTACCTTCAGCATCACAAACCAAAAAAATACGGCTTGCTGCGACTATTATAGTATCTGTGTACGAAGTCGTCTGTTTGTTTTTTTTTTTTGTACTAGACATGGTCCATTTTTCGTCGTGCAGGTGACACAACAGAACTCTGAAGCTCAATATTCGTGTTCAGTAGGGATATCGACGATTTTCTTGAGCGGGGATGGCAAGGATCCATCCCCCTTCTGTAAATACCTTTCGAGATTCCAGGTAGCGATAATATGGCATTCAAGTCTAGTCGGTAATTACCGGCGGGTCACCGCTCAAAAATGGGATAGCGTACATGCATCCCTGTGATTAATGTGAAAAATACACACGAATGTCACTACTGTTGTGTACCTGTACTACTACTATTACTACTGTAGTTACGACAGGCACGTTCAGAGCGATCATTGCATCATATACCACACTATTAACAATACCAAAGTATCTTGTTCATACTAATAATGGTGAGTTCGGGTCCTTGCTCCCGGGCCCATTTTGTTCGATCTGGTCTATGCTTGTGTTCTCTTGGCCACCCCATCCATCATCGTTCGTTGGGCAGATCGTCAAATTTTTGCAAGAGCACAGGCCGGACGGGAGCTGCACTCGGTTCGCCATGAACGGAGCCGCGGCGGCGGGAAGCTTGGAAGTCGTACAGGTAAGCCGCCTCCCATTCCATGCTCCTACTTGGAGCACGGTCTGCCTGCGGGGTGTCCTCTAGTCCCAAGACTCGAAACACCCCGAGATTGCGTCCACCGATTTCGAGGACAGCAACATCGCAAACTTATCTACGTACATGTATACCAGGTATTAATAGTCGCTTTATGGTCGACTTGTAGTCCTTAACCCCTTGTGATAGATGTGGCGTTTCCGAACAGTCAGCGGCAGTCGTCGCGGTTTGAGTTGATCTGGAGCTAGTGGTACGATTAGGGCGGGAGGGAGAGGCCTAGGTTTTGGCGGGTATAATACTGGTCCCGTTGGGTTTCTTACTCTCTCGTCTTTCTCCGTCCCTGTTCAATGACTCGTTTTGCTCTTCCCCCGACGGCGTTCTGTGCCTTGACATTTACGATACCAACATCAACATCTGCGACATGAACATGAACAACATCTACATCAACATCTTCAACATCAACATCAACATCAATGACAGTGGTTGCACACGTATCGAACAGAGGGTTGCACTGAGAAGGCTCTGGACCAGGCCGCTTCTGGCGGACACCTGTCGGTGGTGAAATGGTTGCACCACAACCGAGACGAGGTACGTGCGTAAGCCGAACGTCCAGCTTTTGATCTTTCAAACCTTTCCGAACTGCACGTCAATTATCGGGGCCGAAGTACTAGTACTACACGTAGGTTTCGGGTTGGCTCATTTTGTGTGTTGTAGCCCCCCCTTTAGCCTGACGTTTTCGTATTTATTTTAGAAGGGCTATAACCTGACCTTCTTGAGACTTGAGAGGGCGAAAGACCAAAGTGACTACTGTATAATACGATTACAGCAAAAGCGGCCACTACTGCGTCACGGGGGGATGATATTCTTCAACATGGTGTCCGAGTTTCAATGGTTGAATGCAAGGACTAGTACGTACGGCACGAGTGCATCATGATCCAACCATTAATAGTACCTGTCCTGCCGGGTTTTCACGCTCACTCTGCTGGCATTCACTCGTAGGCGGTTGATAACCGATAAGAAGCAAGTTTGTCCTTGTTTTGTGCGCTTCTGCTGCTGTATCTTGGATACAAAAGGGGTTAAACACGGATATGCCGGTGGCCACGGGCGGCGGGGCTTTTTTTTGCCCAACGCAGATGGTGCCGGTTTCAGAGTCTGGAGGACTGCTGCCAACACTGCTGCTGTGTCCTGCTGTGTCCTTTCGTGTCCTGCTGTATGTTACTCAGAGGAACTTGATGCGCCGTCTGCCGAGAGTTGTGTTCTTTTGATGTGCAAATTGGGCGCTGCGGTGCTTGGTTAGCGTCGGGCAAGTCGAAGGTCGTGTGATTCTGGAGATAGCTCGTGGCAGGTCTTGAAAGGAAGAGGGGAGGGGGGACGGTTTATGGTCATGGAGGTAGACTTGACTCCTGAGGAGTCTCTACGCGAGGAGTGTGGTGATACGGACAACGAATGCTGTGTCTATGAGCTGTGTCTGTGAAGGACAGAGAGGAGGTCAGCGCATGAGTCAACTTCCCTGCTCAACTTCTGCGGGGTCTTCCCCCCGCCCCCCCACCCCCGACCCTTCACCGGAATCATACTGGTAAAACGTATTTATGAAGGTAAAGCTATTTATTGTGTTTTCGTAAGTCGCTCACTCACGCCCTCTGCTTTGTCCCGCGCTGCTGGCTGGCGCACCCGCTGCCTTCTTGATCAGGGGTGCACCACGGAGGCCATGGATGGAGCGGCGCAGAACGGTGCTTTGGAGGTGGTCCAATGGCTGCACGAGAACCGCGACGAGGGCTGCACGGGTGACGCACTTTTCTTCGCGTCGAAGGTGAGACGCCCGTATCTTTTTTGCCTCCTGGGCGAGAGATTGCTGGCGAGAAACTCTTTTACGTACCGAATTTTATGTTTTTTTTTGCTTGCTTTTTGCTCCCAGAGTTCACTCGTGGCGTACAGTATCAATAGTGGTGTGGCTTAAGCTACCCTATAGAAGTCTTACAGAACTCTTTGACCTCCTCAACATGCGTCCCACACTAATTCCAAGTGAACTGTTGCCGAAAACGGTGGTATATTTCCTAAGGTTTGTTGAACTCTTTCAGGACACAGTCTTGGAGATAAAACACTTGGAATTAGAGTGGTTTGCCCCCAAAAACTGGACTGCGGTTCTGAAGGAGATAAGGAGGGTATCATAGAGCTATCCGGTTTGTTTTGACGAGAGACGCGGTAACTGCCCCTGTCGCGTCGCGTGTGGTGCGGCCGTACTGTCCATATGGCCCAGATATTTCATATACTGATGGTCTTGACTTTGACGGATAGAATGTGTATGTCGTGCCTGTCGTACGCAGTATGATGACATGGCATTGCATGGCATACGTGGCAACGTAGTATCTCTGTGGCGTAGCTTTTTGACCACAGAACTTGTATCTCTCTAGGATTGAAGAATCGGCACGGACACTGGTTGTGCTGGATGTCGACGGGTAGAAAGAACGGTTTAATGTGAAGAAAACAACAACCGTAACAAGCAGTGCGGTTCGCGGGAGAGAAGCAGCTGTCGCGATCGTTTTGGGCGACAGACAGCAGCGGAGATGAAACCTCACATTGGCAGCGGTAGAGCCAGCCCACAGGACCAGCCGTAGAGTTACCGGCAAGGTAGCTGGGTTGCCCCCCCTCCCCCGCCCCGTCCCGCCCCGTTCGGCCTCGGCGCACATTTTAGCTCTTGCACATTTTTGTCATTTCTCACGATGTTATTTCGGTTGCCCAAGCCCGTTCTTTCCACCTCCACATGTTTTTTTCTTATTCTCGTCCAACACGGCCGCGGTGTTTGGGTTGCACGCGAACGATGCCCCCCCCCCCCCCCCCCACCCCCCATTCGAGGTGTCTTTATTAGGAGTAGGAACAGTGCTCCATCTCGAAAGGGGTGCGTGGTCAATGATCAAATTTGTAAGGCAAACCACAAATAAGTACTCCCCCTACCCACCCCCACCGTACTGTTTCGCCTCCGTATATTTTGTTATGTTCTGTCCAGCACGGCCACGCGGACGTGGCGAGGTGGTTGTTGCGTAATCGGCGAGAACGGTGTGCGCCCAGCAGGAATCTTTTCGACTGGGTGGCGGCTAACGGGCACCTTAAGGTCATCCAGGTGCTTCACGAAGCCAGGATGGATGGGTGTTCGGCTCGGGCCATGAGCTGGGCGGCCAAGAATGGGCATTTGGACACTGTTCAGTGGTTGCACTCCAACCGCGCCGAGGTGAGAGACAAGCTACTGAGCTACTTAGGTCGAGCAAGTTATTGTAAAAGCGAGCATCTTCCGTAGAGCAATCTATGGATGTCGAGCAAGCTAAATCGAAGCTTGGGATTATTAGCTCCCTGGAATTTTTCTGCGAATTGGGAGGGAGGGGGTGCGGGGCCAGAGGGGCTTTTGTTCTGGCACCTGCCATGATTCTCACGTATATGTACGTGCTCGTCTCGGCGTGAAGAGTTTTGCGTCGAGATCTGCTCATGGCTTGGCAGAGTCGTGCAAGCCGTGGTCGACAGCAGAAGTGTCACTTGTCGGGCTTGGTTGTTTTTACGGGCTCGTCGCCAAAGTTGTTACTACTGTCACACAGAACGCACACCGGGGCTATTTATGCGCAGGCAGAAAGCGAAGGTTTGAACGCGCACGGCACTAGCCACTATTGGCACACGTACCCACCGTGAGGAAGGCATGGCACCAGCAATTGTTGCTACCAGTATATATGCTGCCGGAATCACGCCGCACCAAGGCACCTTGCGCCTCGTGCGGCGATATCCTCGCCAACTCACAAAGTTTCCGCCATCTCCAAGTAGCCTCGGAAAAGGTGTTCAATGGTAGGTTGGCCTTACTGAGAATCTCGTCGGGCACATCCGTAAAATCCGTGAGGCCCCGGGTGCTCTCTTGGTCGTGCATACCACCTGGGGGTGATTCCGACGGACCTTTTTTTTGTTGGCAACATTGTTTTTCAACCATTTTTGTCTTGGCATATCGCACAGGGCTGTACCCGCGAAGCCATGGACGGAGCGGCAGCCAAACGGACACCTCGATGTCGTCCAGTGGCTGCACGAGAACAGGCAGGAGGGTTGCAGCATCCGCGCCATGAACCACGCGGCTCTGAACGGCCACCTGGAGGTGGTCAAATGGCTCCACGAGGTCCGTCGCGGGAGTTGCACGAACAACGCAATGGACAACGCTGCAAAGAACGGCCACCTCGAGATGGTCAAGTTCTTGCACTTCAACAGGAAGGAGGGTTGCAGGTACACACCATTTGCCCCCTCGCGTTTTGTCTACCCGGTCCCCCATATTTATAGCCCCGTCCCGGCATTGTAGGGATGCGAGGGTCTACGGTCGCACGACTGCGGCCATGCATGACTTGAGTACACCCCCCATACACGCACTGTTTTTAGAGGTTCATGTACCGTGCTACAGTGTCTCCATGGGTCTCCTGAAAATCGTCATCCACTAGTCTCGTGGACAACGTCTTTTGCGCGATACCTGCTGTATAGTATATCCACCTAATTTCTGACACGACGCACGGCAACCGGAAGACGACAACCGGAAGAGGCCCCACCCTCCGCCCGCCACCCTCCCCCTGCGAGGGTCTATGGTCATACGACTACGGCCATGCATGTTAATGAGTACACCCCCCCCCCCCCCCCCCCTCCCCCTTCTAAAACGCCCCGTGCGCACGCCTTCCAGCCTGCGTCGAACTTGAATTTCGGCGACTCACTCCGCTCCCACGCCGACCATATCGCCGCACCGCTCTTACAGTACTTTCCCCTCGGGAACCGTTGAGAACCGCACCACCTTTTTCGAGGCCAAGGGCTTGGAGTTACTGCTGACTGTGGGATAAAAAAATAAAACAAAATGCGTCGGTAGACCTACTGTAGCAATGGTTGATGGTTGAAACTGCTGTCCGCCGGGAACGACCAAACGCACGCCCGCGATTGCAACTACAGCAGTACAGCAGCGCAGTTTGAGGATATCGCTCGCGAACGAAAATACAACGAGGCCCTGGCTCATGGCTTTTCTTTGTTGTACATATCACACGCACGTGTTGTGTTCGTTCGTTCAGCACGGACGCGTTGGACTGGTCTGCGGCGAGGGGGCACGACGAGGTGGTGCAATTTCTTCTGGCCCACAGAAAGGAGGGCTGCACGGAGAAAGCCCTTGATTGGAGCTCGCACGGAGGTCACAGCAGCATTAATAGCAGCCTCACCGAGAAAGCAAGACTACGGGTGCGTGCGCCTTATCATAGCGTGATACATAAGTTATACCATTTGTTTATGTTCCAGTAGTTGTATGTTTTTGGTCCTTTGTCGCGTGCTTGTCCCATCGCTCTCTGCCGCTCAACAAATATACGATCTATTAGGCATGCGGCGGGTTGTTTTGCCGTGTTTGTCCGTTGTTTTCGCTGAATGAATGTTTAAGGTTCGTTTTCAGCTCGTTCCGGAGCCCCTCGTTGTCTCCTCAGGGAATGAATGTCATACCATAATCTAAGTCTATGTGTTTAGATTAGTATACGCGGTGCTACATTTAGGCATTTAGGTACGTGTGCCGGACCCGGGCAGATGATTGTCACTTTTAAGAAACGTCTCTTCTGGCGTTCAGAAAGTTGTCCGCCCGTTCTAACCCCCCAAACCGCACCGCACGCCTTCTTGCATCCATTTTTTTCTTGTCTGGCAGGCTGGTTCGTCGCGCTTGGCGGGGGGGACTTCAGGAGCCGACGGAGGCGTCTGCTGCGTAATTGCATGACGAGGGGCTCAAGCCGCGAAAGGACCGCAGAAGGACCGTGAAAAGTCTGCACAAAGACTGAAAGAACACGCGAAAGCACTGCGAACGAACTGCGAGAAGACGGCGAAAGCACCGCGAGCACCGCGAAAGCACCGCGAAACCCCGCGAAAGGAACCGCCGTGACGTTAGTGGCGGACTATGCCAAGCGTGGCCTACGCCGTGTTGGAATTTACCAGCCGAGAAAGAAAAAAGGGGGGTGTGACAAAGGAATCGGCGCGCAAAGTGTGAAGCTTATTCTACAGCAGTGCATGATGGCTATTTTCTCACGATGCATGCTCAGCCTCGTGGGCCATAGTCCATAGAAGGCCAAGGGTGCAAGGGGTCGGGGTTGAGCGGTTTCTGTATGCTACGGCGGGTCTCCGCGGGCCTTGCCACTAGTGTTCGATAGCTTGTTGAACGGTGTTGTTGTCTCAGATCGGGGACGCCCTCTCCGACCACCCCCTTTTTATTGACGCCGGAGCACGTGTCGAAAACTTTCTTGAGGGCGCTGATCGCCCCCAGCCTGCCTGACTGCCTGTGCTTTTCTGCGTTAGTGTTTCTCCAGGGCTCCATGCTGCTCTGTCACCAATATTTGTGATGTTGCTATTTGTTTGAATGTATTGCTTCCCCATCCCGCCCGCGGAGAGTGGACGCGCCATAAGTTGGGATTTGTACCATGTGCCTGTTTGTGAATCCCAATTTTTTGTAGCGATAACTTATATATACATGCCTGTCCGTGTGATGTGTGGTGCATGACTTTGACGGCGAGATGTTGGGATTTGTTTTGTGATGCCCCCGACCCGTCCGCATTTTTTTTTTTTTCTTGTTTTTTGTTTTGTTTTGTTTTTTCGCCGTGCTATCGATGGTTGGGCAACGAGATGTTTCGGATATGCTGAACTGCTGTCCGAGGCGTTTCACGCGTCTTCTTTTTATGTTTCGTGTTGAGGCGGACGAGGGTCTGAATAAGACAGCACAGCCTGCGCCCCCTTGTGGTGCCTGTACGGGCGAGTCTTTTTCGACGCGCCGTGACAACCCTTCAGGAACTGATCGCCCCCCCCAGTTTTTTTCCTGGTAGGATTAGCATGAAATTGGTGTGGGGTCATTTGGCAGTAGCAAAAGGTGTGAAGGGGTGTTTTGACTATATTTTCTGATTTTTTTTTTGCTCTTGAGGAGAAATTCCGTATTCCGTCAGGTGTGGGCTGAAGAAAAAGAGAAAGAGAGAGATTTCGGTGCGGCTTGCGTTAGCGTAATCGCGTTGCCGCAAACTGCATAGGGCCGCAGTCGGAATGAAGCACATGGGGTACCAGTATGTATGTAGGGTCTTTTTGGGTCTGTGTGTTGACGAGCGTTTTCAGCGATGCGTCGTAGAAACGCCTTGATTTCAGGAATGTTTTGCGCTGGGCCCTCGGATACCGGGGGCGGCGCTGTGTATGTGACTGCAGATACAATTACTTTTAACAGTACTATAGTGTGGTCGACAGAAGGAAAGAAAAAAATAGTGCAAGGTCTCATAGCGGGATATTGCCAGGTTTCTTGACTGCTTGTGCGGCGAAGTCGTTTGTAGCGTCGGAAGTCATGACTAGTTGCTGTCACCATGACCAGCCCGAAATATTCTTCATATGGGAGATGTAAATGCGGACACTCGTACGACAGATAGCGTTTACGAAAGGCGAGGGGTTGTCCTTGTGTTTTGCCTGCTCCGCTTCGTCGCGAGTGCGTGCTTGATCCTGCACAGATTTTAATCGATAAGTCTACTTGAATAATACCTACTATCATACGACGGTATGTTTCACTGCGACAGCAGGTTATAGCTAGACAGTATGTTGTACCATGACAGTAGGTTCTACCACAACAGTAGGTTCTACCAAGACAGTAGGTGCTACCAAGACAGTAGGTGCTACCAAGACAGTAGTGTGCTACCAAGACAGGTTCTACTACAACAGTAGGTCCTACCACAACAGTATGTTCCAAGACAGTAGGTTCTACTGCGACAGTAGATTACACTACAACAGCAGGTTCATTCGGCGGGACAGGGCTACGGTAGGGTAAGTATCCATAGTCACCTCACACCGCACGGAGCGTGCGATGCTGTATGTATGCATTTTGGCGCCGGTTGATTGTTGGTGATGCCGATACCGTTCCTCCCGCAGGTTATAAGTGTTTTGATTGGTGCGTGCGCCGCCGAACCTGCCGAACCGACATTACCATGGTAATGTCCGACCCGGAGCGATGATGGATGACCCCGAGTTTTATCTTCATCGAATACGGGGGGCGGCGTTGGTGTGTACGGAAGGAATCACAGGAATGAGGAAGGAGGAGTTAAGAAGAGCAGAGGGTGATAAATGGCATGCAGAGAAAACCTTGACATGCATGCGTGTATGGGGGGTGAGTGGCGGGGGCGGGGGGGTGGGGGGGGGTTGCGAGAGGAAGAAGGGGGGGGGGGGGGGGGGGGGGGGGGGGGGGGGGGGGGGGGGGTACTCGATATCATGCGTGGCGGTTGTCGTGTGACCATAGACTGTCGCATCCCTACAAGCCGAGACGGAGCACGTCGGGTTTCCACCGACCAGGCAGATATTGCTCGCACCAAGCGCGAAGCTCCGTGAGCTGTTGGGCGAGTCGCATGAAGCGTGAGCTGTATCCTACTAAGAACCAACCGCTTGTGCGGCGGATATGGATAGCAGCTTCAATGATTTACTTTGGTTTCCGGTGTGGCCATTTCCTGAGACAGCAATGGGGGTACTACGTAACTGCCTCTTGGGTGCCTTACCATAAACACTAAGTGATACGATCATTCCCCTTGTGCAAAATAAAGGTTCTCCACCCCGCACAAATGATCTATAACTGGACCACCAACTGTTACCGACCGCCAAAAAAAAAGAAAACGATACCCTGGTTGTCTAGCTCGAGTAGTGTGAGCGGCATGTTTTACAGTGTCTTTACCAACCGACGCCAACACAATATATTGTGTATTGTATACTGTAGAGGGGGGGGGAGTGTACTAATCGTCATGCATGACCGCAGTTGTATGACCATAGACCCTCGCATCCCTACAATGCCAGGACGGAGCACGTCGGGTTTTCACAGACCAGGCAGACATTGCTTGCTTGCAACAAGCACCAAGCGCCGTGCGGTGTTGTTGGGCGAGTTGCACGGGGGGTGAGCTACACCCTACAAAGACCCGCTTTTGAGGCGGATTTTCTTGCATATGGATGACAGCGTCAATTTAATTGATTTATTTTCTGGTGTGGCTACTTCCAGAGACAGCAATGGGTGTACTATGGAACTGTCTCGTGAGTGCATTACCCCCTTTTCCATGTACCAGGTACACACTATTGTACGTGATACGACCATCCCCCTTGTGCGGAGTTAAGGTTCTCCCCGCACAAGAATAGTATAACTCGACCGCCAGCCGTGGTAACCGCCAAAAAAAAAAACAACGGCACCTTACCCTGGCTGTCTAGCTCACGTGGTGAGAGATGTGTTTCACACCGTTGTCGCTAACCGACGCCAACCCAACCTATATACATATAGTTTATATTGGGGGGTACTTACTTGTTGCCTGCCTTTTGGCCATTGACCACGCATCCCTGTCGAAACGGAGCAATAGAGGGGGGGGGGGGGGTCTCCGCGCTACGGTTGGTTGTCCCTGTCGACGGTAAAATCGCACGACAGCGTTGATTGGGTGTGTTTGTGCCTCTTGCTTGATTTTACATGATGCTGCATCAGGTGCAAGCACACTATTATTAATAGAAGATACCAAGTATGTATTATGCATGCATGTATGTACCCTGGTACATACAAGGGGTCACTAAGTATGTCAACGGTTCCATCCTTTACGAATAAACATCTTCTGCATGCGGCGGGGGAAGTGCAGCCGAAATGCGAACGACTACCAAAGTCCTGGTTAGCAAGTAGACGTCAGCGAGCAGTAGACGAGGAGAATGGAGATTGCGAAGGAGGGCGCTGGCGTGAGTGAAAGCAGATCAAGTCTTGATGTTTTGAGTTGCTCAGGACGAACCTCGGTTTACTTTTTTTTTCGTTCGCAGGTTGGGCGGTGGTGATGGTCTTCAGCCCTTCGTCGATTGGTGTGATTCAGCGAGCGTACCGTACCGTACTTGCGAGGGGTACGGGTACCAGGCAGGGTGGTGATATATCATATATTACGGGGGTCCATAGTTAAGAGGACCTATGGTATACATAAAAACCTATATATTTACGTATTTTTACTAACAATATTTGGTCCTATTTACTATGGTCCCCCGTATTTTTTTTTATATTTTTTTTTCATCAATTTTGCTTCCCAGCCCACTCGTAGGAGGTTTTACCCTCGACGATCTTCTGGGCAAAGCCGTGGTCACAGGTGTCGTCCCTTCTCCCCCCGGTACGTGCCTTTATTTTTTGTCGCGCATAGGGTTCAGCATTCCCGCTGCTCGTCGATTTTCATCGAATATAGCCAACTCACGCTTTCGCGCTTTCCGCTTATCAATTTTTTATGCAAGAAAAAGTCCCTATGGGCATGCACTCGGTGAGACTTGAACACACGAAATTGATCTTGACAGGCACGCGGACCACCTACCAAGCCACCGGGGTAGTAGATGACCAAGAGGTGCAAGCATAGATAGCGAGATAAAAAACGTTTTGCAATGAATCCCGCATGTTAAGAAATAGGCCGTATGTACATAGCCTATTGAGTCAATGTTTCGTAAGTTGCGGTTCAACTAATTACACCGCATTATGAGTAACGGGATATTTAGATGGCCTTTCAGCAGTTCTTGTAGTCGACGAGTTGCAGCGACAAGCCGCCGATAGACGTTGCTGTAAGAGGCCATCAAGACTGAGGAACTGGAGTGTTCGCACACCCCCCACGTTCACTCGTCAAACCGCATCTGAACTTACCACGGTTCATCGTCCTAAGCCTTTATTGCCCTCAAGCGGCCTTTTTCAAGAGTCATCCATTCTTCACATCCTGGACACACAGCGTGTCTGCTCGGTCAGTTTAACGACTGACAGCGCCAACCTTTGCAGCCTACTGTGCAGGAGTATCATCGAATATTCTTAACAGGTTATGAGCCTCGTTTTTTCAGCGCGGCGCGCGCATCGGGAACCTTCGTGGACCCGGAGCAGGAGCAGCAGCTGGGGATTTTTACACAAAGCTTCTCAGCTTTATTTGGATTTTACACAAAGCTCCTCAGCTTTATTTTGATTTTTTCAGCGATCCGACGACACAGCTCGGTTCCGCCATTCAGCGGCCCAACACAGACTCGGGCGAGTTTGTCTGTTGGTTTGCCTGTTCGTGTGTTTGTTTGTTTGTTTGTTTGTTTGTCTGTTCAGGTCTGTTTGTTTCTTTGTTTCTTTGTTTTTACAGTACAGCGACCAAGACTCGGATTCATCTTTTATCTACTATATCGTGTGCTTCGAAGGAACAGATCCGCTTTAGCGTCGAGGGATCGCCATGGAGGGCGTGGCGTCCAACAACACCCAGGCGGTCATCAAGAACTGCCTCGTCTTTGCCGGCAGGAACAAGGAGTCGTTTTCAAGAATACAAGAGCAAGCTGCGTGTCTGCCTGTCTCTCTACAGCAAGGCCGTATTCGAAGTGTTTCAAGGCAAGGCCCAGCCATCACCTACTCTGGGCAGCACCGACACCGCGACGCTTAATGCCGTCGCTGAGCACAAATGGCTACAGGCGAACCAAGATCTCTGGAGTGTTCTACTTCTCACCACATCTGGCTTCGCCAACAACACCGTCAAGAAGTTCGAGGGGAAGCGGCCAGAAGATGGAGCGGGGCATGGACAGCTGGCGTGGAAGGCTCTGACTGAGAAGTACAACGGCCACACTAAGGAGGCCAGAAGGGCGTGCCACGAGAAACTCGTCAACACGAAGATGGAGCCCGGCCAGGATCCGGACGACTTCTTTTTCGTTCTGGACGAATGCCGTGACCTCCTCGAGGAAATGGGACAGACAGTACACGACGAGAGGTACGAGGACATCATTCTCCAAGCCCTTCCGCCCGAGTACGAGAGGGTACGAACCGCCAGCTACGAGAGGCGAAACTTTGGACTGGACGACATTCGGCACATGGTACACACTATGTACGTCGACAACCTTTCGCGCTCTGTCAACGCTAAGCCGATCGCAGGCCGCGGCATTGCCATGCAGGTGGTGGGGCACACCAGCAGTGACGTGCAGTGCAACTACTGCAAAGGATTCGGACACGTAACGCAGGACCGCGCCATCTTGAAGAAGGACCACCGGCGTGGGCCCAATCCGGGGGGTCAGCAACATCAGCGAAAACAGCACTTTCCTCGCCACGGAAAAAAAGCAGGATCAGGAGACGCGAGGAGAGGGGGAGATAGAAATCAGTGGTGCTCCTTCCATAAGAGCACTACGCATAGCGATGCGGACTGCCGCACCCAGCATGGTGTCGGCAGTGCAAACGCCGGTAACGCCAACTATGCCGCTAACTACATCGACCACCCCGATCTCGTTCACCGCAGTGGAAGCGCCGACGGAGGAGGAAGCATTTTGGCCATTCGGCCCAACGGATGAACCAGTCGACACCAGTGGGCTGTTCGGATCTTTCGGCGGCGTCAGCGGAGAAGAGGCT
Organism: Macrocystis pyrifera; assembly: GCA_031763025.1. NCBI lineage: Eukaryota > Phaeophyceae > Laminariales > Laminariaceae > Macrocystis > Macrocystis pyrifera. The sequence goes on along the minus strand of JASSKH010000033.1, from coordinate 574,014 downwards.
GGTGAGTCGCTCTTCATGGTCGAGGAAGAACCGGCCCATCAACTGGGATTCCGAGAGCACATCGTCGGGGGTTTGACGGCCGTGACCCGTGCTCTAGTGATGGTGGCTATTCTCCACTATCTGTGGCTCTCGTTTGGCAACTCCCTTTATGCCCGAATGGTCAAGAACACCTATGGACAGCCCGAAGTCTTTGGGGGCGTCACCAGTACGGAAGATGGGTCGGCACTCACGATCGGTCCCACCGCGAGGCCGCGGACAGGGTGCAGCAACGACTCCGTAAATGTGCTGGTGGACAGTGGCGCGTAAGGACATTATTTCGACGACGCCATCATCCCCGGATTTTGGGACAGACTGGAAGAGTACAAGGTGTTGGACGTGCCACGAAAAATCTCAACCGCCGGGGGGGGGGAATTGAATGGCACTGCGCAGGGAGTGCTCCGGGGCCACGTCATCGACGACAAAGGAGTGCGACGGTTAATTGAACTTTCGTGTCTGATTGTGCCTGGCCTAGGACGTAACCTGTTCTCTGTCAAGCAAGCTGCGCGTAACGGTGTGGTGTCTATCTTTGACATGACCAACCCAAGGCTGGAAACCCACAACCACATATTTCCGCTCCAAGAGCTGGGGCACGATCTTTATTCTTTCGCAGACCTGATGGGACCTTTAACCCCAGAGGCCCTCGGGGGCTACAAGTACATCACAAAGATTTCCGACGAGTACACCAAGTGGACGGAGACTTATTTGCTGAAGTCCAAGCACGACGCTCTCAGCTCATTTCAGGTATTCGTACAATCTGTGGTGATTCCAAGTGGTTTCCGCGTCGAGCGGTTGAGGGTGGACAAAGGAGGAGAATTCATCAGCAAGGAGTTCCAGGACTACTGTCTTCAGACGGGGGTGTTGCTCGTGTACGCCAGCACCAATACGCCGCAGCAAATTGGCATGTCCGAACGCGTTGGAAGAACTCTTGCAGCTATGGTGCGGTGTATGCTTGCCGACAGCGGACTGCCAAAGTTTCTGTGGGGAGAATTGATGTTCATGGCGGCGTTTCTGGGCAACAGGGCGCCGCACTCTGCGATCGGCATGCAGTCTCCGTACAAAATGCTACACGGAACGGAGCCGGATCTGAGTCTTCTTGGAGTCATCGGTGCCCGGGCTTTCGTGCATATTGAGACCTACTCCAAAAGGCTTGAACTCAAGGCGGTGGAAGGACGATTGGTTGGGTACAGCAACAACAGCAAGAGCTATCGAGTGTACAATCCTGCCACCCGGCGCATTATGGAGAGCCGGAACGTCATCTTCATCGAGACACCATCGCGCCTATTCCCGCCACCGTTGGAAGAAACTTCGCAGCAGATTAATCCGCCAAGCAACGGCATGGACGACCACAACTACATCACAGACGACGACTTTCTGCGCGATCTTCGCGATTACACTTCCGTGTTGGAACCGCTTCCCGGTGCTTCTGCTGACCACATCGCCGTGGGCGGGCTCTCAGACAATTCACCGATGGCTGAACTCTTGGAGCGGATCAGCGAGATCACTAGGAGGGACACACTGGACGGAGGAGCTGCAGGATCACCGCAAGAAGGGACGATGCCCGGGGGGGAGCCTACCTGAAGTATGAATATCTTGAAAACGGTTGCGGTTTTGTAGGGTATACTTATACCGGTTGACCAAATGTACCAGACAGAGGAGTGGACACTGTGGCCGTATTATGTGTATCATGCAGTAAAAAAAGACTGCGCGGGACCGCACCGAACGTAAAATGATATGTTTCGACTGGCCGATATTATAGTCCCCATTTGATCTACGTACTGCTGTATGACATAAAATTAAATGTATCCTATATTTATGGCCAGAGTGATGAGAGTATAGTGCAATACGTACGTGAATCATACATTTACGATGGCGCGACTTGTGAAGGCTGGGGAGATTGATTTCAGCATTTCTTTTTTGGTCCACCCGCGATCCCATCTCTCCCACGCTTGCTTGTGTTGTCTGAATTGAGTGCAAGCTAACGAAATAATACAGAAACAGTAAGTGATTCAAACACTCGACAACTACGTACTTGAACGAAACTGGGGGGAAAAGGTTTACAACATACCTGGTATGGCATCTGCGTATGTTTCCAACCGAGCTTTCGTTCACTCTTTTTTTTAGTAGGAACATCGCAACTACCAGGTACGTAGATATATGCCAGGTATATGTACATACATACATGCACTACAGTTATTTGACGGGTGTGTGGGGAGCATATTTTATTCAGAGCCGTTTGCAAAACACTCCGCATTGCCGCAAGGCCATCAAGGAAGGGTTTCTATTGCCGCCACCATTGGTACATTCAAAGTGCTGTTCTCTGTCTACAACACAGGCGATTTTTAGTATATCTCGAATGCATTAATATCAAAGGCATTGTCCACGTGTATGTGATCAAGCGTATCGCTCTCCAGACTTGATTGACATCATATGATCTCCACAACTAAGTAAGGTTGTTTCTCGTCATTTTCCTGAGAGTTTCTCTTGAGAGTCTCTCTTAGGCTTTCCGTCTGAAGAACTTGATCTCGAACCAGCAAAGAAAATTGACTCCCTCTATTGAAGCAAGCAGTTCTTGACCCCTTGTTTTGAGGAAGCAAATCAATAATCCCTTGCCGGCACGAAGCGCCCCTCAAGCTTGACACAAAACAAAACAAAAAACAAGGGGGGATTTTTGTATCGCGTGAATACGGGGAGAGGGAATCAAACACGTGCCATGATACAGACTGTATACATGCACACAAGCCATTGACAAACCGATATACGTACGTACAAAATAAGGCCTCTTTACCGAAACCAGGGAAATCGTCTTATCCACTCCCGCCGAAAAAAAATATTTAAGCGCCTGCCACGCGCTTCAGAGTGCACGGATCGCGCGGAGACCTAGACCAATGTGTCCGGCAGGGCTTCCCGTGTCCGTGTACTTACTGTTTTGCCTAAAAGTGCTCGTGCGAAGAGAAAAGTTGGCAAAAGTGCGAAAATTTGACAAATATTCGTACACATATATACAAGAAACCTGGAATATTGTATCTTAACCCTTTAGGCACTACAGCAGTCACACGATCTTCGTCTCTTGTTATCGTATTATACAACCAACTGAACCGCTGTGATGCCACATCTCCTGCGATCTCATTAGTAGGATCTCGGTACCATCCTTCGTCCACGGACGAACTGTGATTGGTGACATTGCCCCGTATCGAACCTTGCGTACACCCGCTCATCATGTACTATACAAGCAGGCGTAGTACTGCATGCAGTGTTCACAAACCGAAACCTGAGTACAATTCCCGGGGTGTTGTTGCCCCACAATGGGACTGCAGTCTTGAAGGGGTTATATATAACCTCTAACACTCCTGGTACCTGATACCTGGTATTATACTGCAACAACCTAAGGGTCGATCCCAACGAAGACACCTTTTTTCAGTTATTTTCGGTATTTTCCTAAGATCTTAACGAGGACTGTTTTTCAGGGGTTTTTTTCAGTACTTCCGGTGTTTTTCGGTTTTTTCCTGTATGAAAATACCGAAAAAAACCGAAAAACAGCCTTCTTCATTAAGATCGACCCTAACCCCTGTCTTTGGGACAAACGGATTGGAAATATGTAGTCTGGCCTCGTGTTGCAAAAGTGTTGTTTTGTTGCACAAGTAGAGAGCGGTCTAAAAGTATGCACAAATGTTTGTTGCATCAGTGTTGCAGCATAATTCCTGTAGTACCAACCACTTTTTTTCGCACGGCAAAGACAAGGCATAGTTTCCGTTCTACTTTTTTGTAGGCGCCACCGCCCCCGTTGACTGACCCCGGGAACAATTTGCTTTCCGATCGAACGAAGAGACGTACCATATACAAATGATATGATACATGGTGTATACGATAAGCCTGGTATGCGGTATGGCATACCTGGTATATGTTGAACCTTTCAAAACTGCAATTTTAAAACTGCAGTCCCGTATCGGGGACAAACGATACTAATTCTAAGTAGTTTGTCTCCCAAACGGGACTGCAGCGGCTCACGTACAAGGGCCTCGCAACCAAAACTGCTAGATGTAAATTCTCCAGCAACTCAATTTGCTGCGAAAAATCAAAATGCGTCGATTTGATCGCATTATTATTACTGGAATAAATACCGTAAAGCTCGGTCTACAGCAGCGTGAGCAAAAAAACTAGAACCGTGTCGTCACAATGATACAAGAGACAAACAGACGTATGTATGTGCTCAAACAAGGCTCAGAAGGCGTTTTACGCATTTTCTCCGACCCTTCGATGTCGTTATTCATTATACACACGAGTCGCAGCTCCCCTCCAATCCGCGTCTATCACCCATCAATAATAATTGTACGTATCTTGGGAAACGAGGCGACAAAGACCCAACTCTCCCGGAGACTGCAATTCACTCACTACACAAAAAAAAAAGTCTTTCTACCGCGCAGTGGTGGTAGCGACGACACCGACACCGCTAATGGTCCTGGTGCCCCGAGGGCTACCACCGCGTGGACCCACAGAAGCACACGATGAAGTCCTGAGCTTAGCTTCAATGCATGCAGCCAGCGTATCGGATAGCGTCGCGAGCACACCCACCAGCTGGCGCCATCGGAACACCTGCTACCCATGGTCGGTCCGCCTCGACTACCACCACGACGAGAAATCCGCACTGCACAACAATAACAACAAAAATAACTTCCATGCAAACCATGAGTCTATTCCGCCAACAACGGTAACAAAAGGAGGAGAGGGAGGCACACACATCGCTTCGGGCGGCCACCGCTGGTCACTCAAAACGACCAAGATGGGGCAGGGGCTCAACGGCAAGCGTGGGGTAAAAAAGGGGGAAGGGGGAAGGGGGGGGGGGGGGGGGTACTATATGGTACCTACCGTACTACAGACAGAAAGAGGGGATTTCGTGCCGCAGTTTCTCATTGGTCAAGATTTCAAAGGAGTGTTCTGATTGATGGAAAAATAGACCAATCGAAGCTATTTTTCACGAAAACCCCGCTTTTCTTTCTAGTAGATACGGACTTTTGGTACAACGGCTGAGCGGCTTCGAACACAATACAAGATAATGTTCGCGGGCAGACACTGAGTGCTCAAACACTTTGTGCTGGATATTGTCTTCCCCGGGTGAAGACGCGATCGGTCAACCCACAGCAACACTGGCTCGCGGATCTACAGCCAACCACCCACCGGCCTCGCACCGATACTTTCAACGCTTGGCAGAGAAGCGAGCCGCAGCGATCGACGGATGGATAGCAAAGCAAAGCGCACGGCGAGAACCCCCCAAACGCCGGCACGGTCAAAATCATCAGAAACAAATACAAGAAGAAAAAAAAAACTACCTACAAGAAGCAAAAAAGGGTAACTATATGTGCTAGACTACGCCAGTCACTACATCCACATTCTCAGGTTGCTAGCGACACCGCCGCGAACCTTCACCCATGCCGAGGGTCGTAACGGTAACAGCTCCAGCAGAGAGGCGTGAAAAAAGGCATGAATAACTACTGCACACAATAATAACGCGGCGGCATGCCAAAAGCAAGGAAACATCGGCGCTAAACGGATCCACATTAACGGAAAAATAGCGCACGGTACGGTAGTACGCCCCCCCCCCCCCCCCCCCCCCCCCCCCCCCCCCCCCCCCCCCCCCCCCCCCCCCCCCCCCCCCCCCCCCCCGCCGCCCCCCCCCCCCCCCCCCCCCCCCCCCCCCCCCCCCCCCCCCCCCCCCCCCCCACCCCCCCACCCCCGCCACCCCCCCCCCCCCCCCCCCCCCCGCGCCGCTCGGTGAAAACCCGACGTGCTCCGTCCCGGCATTGTCGGGATGCGAGGGTCTATGGTCATATGACTACGGCCATGCACGATAATGAGTATACCCCCCCCCCCCCCGCCCCCCCCCTACCACCACCAGCACCACCACTATACCACACCAACGCCGTAAATCGTAGCAGCAGTCGTAGCGTACGATAGCAGCCGCAGCGCCGAGTCAACGCAAGCACAGCGCCCGGCGAACCTCTAACCCCCCAAGGTAAAAAAAACCGTCTCCCGGTAGTGAATGAAAAACAAATATTACCGTACGTAGTACCGCTTCCCCGTGCTTCCTGACGACACATTTTACGTCGCTGTCAAGAGAGAACTCGCGCCGTCACCCTTCGGCGATGGTAAACCGACCGGAGCCGCCCTTGTCGGGAAAAAAAAAAAAAGTGTGATTCGCGAGCAGCGGTGTAGCGCGGCTTGTCACAAGTAGTGAGCCAAGGATGCTCCCGGGTCTCCGTTTGCAGCCGCCTCGAGGTCTTCATCATCCATCGCTTGCTGCACCAATTAGACAGGGGGAAAGAACACGGTACGGAAACAACAAGGCTGCTGGTGCTCAGATTACGTCAAAGGTGTGTGTGATGTATCTCATCCTTCATCCGAACGAAAAACAGCGCTGTGGGTTGTTGTCCACGCGTCGTAAGCGCCAGTGATTAGCTGTTTCGTCCTCCCCTCCCCCCCCCCTCGCGACTCCTGCTACAAATAGTTCAAGACTTTGCTACATAGAAGTGCTTATCACTGACTGCGTCGAAAAAAACGCCTCACCTGATACGAGGAAAATTTGTTCCCATTCCCGTGAATACCTGATCGGGTAGGCACTGGTCGGCAGGAGGCAACGGACAGGCGCCGAGGTGTTAAGTGACATGGAGGGCTGGCTGGCTTGGCATGTAAAATCGCTACAAAACTACCAAAAGACAACGCAAAAAAAAAAACCCGACAATGCTACAATTCTATTCCTAGGCCATCCCGACAAGAGCTATTAACAGCAGCGCCTCGGACGATCTCCTGGCGGCGGGATCAAGCGCGGCATCGGCATCAGCTCGAGGCTCGTTTCCCTTGACAGCGATGACAAAGTTGCCACAAGTGCGAACCCCTTTGGAATCCCCAGATAGCGGCCAAACCAACCGGACCTTTCGTGTTGTACGCCGTCTATATACGAGCGCTTTGAGCACCCTGCTGTGGTATAGGGATAGGATCATCTCGCGCCCGTGCCGTGCTGTACTACTCCTTGCATTCAACCATTGTAACTCGGACACCATCTTGTAGAATACCATCCCCCAATCACGCAGCAGTATGGCAGTAGTGACCGTTTCCTGAAATCGCCACATTTTATCGTCAATATATAGGCAATAGTCAACGGGCAATAGTCAATAGTCAATAGTCGATATTCAATAGTCGATGCACTCGTGCCGATCGATTCCTTGCATTCAACCATTGAAACATCATCTTGTGAATCGTCATCCCTCAACTACACGGCGGTAGTGGCCGTTTCCTTTAATCGCCCGTTTTTATCGTCAAAAGGATATATATACGTACTGTAGTATACCGGTAGCTAAAATGAAATGATGAGGGGAATAAAAATTGGGAAACGGCTGGCAGAGAAGCGTATGAGCGATACTACGAGTATCGATTTACGGAAGGATATTCGGTCTGTATCGGAACGGCATCTACGCTATATGGTCGGGAGGCAAGCATCATACTAATAGTCAATACCAGGTAGCCAATAGCCAATCGTCGATAGCTCCACCCAAGCCACAAAGCAGATGATACTCGTAGCCCTTGTCTTCCCCTCAATCCAGCCAAGAAACCTACGAGGTATCAAGAGTGGTTTGCTTGGCGTCTTTCGTATCCGCACGGCCACGGTACATGCCCGTAAGGGAATTGGAAACAAGGAGAACGAGATATTCATCGCTAGCGTGTCCAGCCCCGAGAGTGCACAGAGTCATACTATACACTGACATGAAATTTCTTGGAAGAAGGGGAAGCCATGTCCATTTCAGTCCTTGTGGGTGTAGTAATGCTCCGCTTCACCCTCTTACCCGTGCAAAAACGATCGACTATTGATCCACTCACAAGTCGTTTTCTCCGAAAAAGTGTGGGCAGCTCTTCAAAGCAAAACGATCCTATAGCCTGAATACTATCGTTACGGGGGACCATAGTAAATAGGACCTACGATACACACAAAAAAAATATATATTTACCTATTTTTACTAACAATATTGGGTCCTATTTACTGCGGTTCCCCGTAATACAACGCAGTGATTTTATTTTAAAAAACGTGAGTGCAGTGCTCTACTGTAAAACAGTTATCATGCTACTCTGGTCGCGAATATAATCCTCGTTTTCTGCGTTTTGATATCAGAGTCCAAATGGGTATGATATTCACAGACTGGCAACTGCTGCTGTATACCAGGTATCGCGTTACGAGTGACGGGTGTCACGACATGAAGGAATTCCCAATATCGTTCGTGGTCACAACATTTTTCGATAGGAAAATACGCAGGCCATGGCATTGCTCATTGGCTCAATTAAGCGTACACTTTTCGTCAAGGCGTTTTCGGTGAAGGACTCACTAAATAGTGGTGAATGAGTTACTACCGGGTATTATTAAAATAGTACTACAGCAGTAGCATAGAGACCAAGAGAGGAGCCTCAGGAAATTGCAGGTGCACCCCTATCGTAGTATGCATGCGTCTATACTATAATCAAGTCAAATACAGTACATACTACACTCAAGTTAAAATACAGCAGCACAATGCGTCCATACTATAATCAAGTCAAAATACAACAGCACCATGCGTATATACTATAATCAAGTCGAAGTACAGAAAATACAGTATATATACTATATCAAGTCAGAATACATCATGTACTACGATCAAGTCAAAATACAGACCATGCGTCTATACTATAATCAAGTCCAAGTACAGTATATACTATACCTCGTAATCAAGTAAAAAAAACTCGCACTTTCAACTTAATTAATTCGTACTGAAAATAGAGGCAATTATTTATTTTCCGAATTCGCGAGACGAAATGAAAAATAAAGAAGCACCAGCATCATGCGGATCGGTCAGGCCAGCCGCGCGGTCTCACTGTCTCACGTTGGGTGTAGTCGTGCTCGGTGACCCAGGACACCTCCAGCAAAACGTCTCGAGACTTGCAGCACCAGTACGTCGCGAACAGCTGCAGCGCGAACAGTATCCACGCCTGCCAGACATAAACCATCATACAGGACGATACAAAATACAGCAAGTAGTGGTGGGAGGGGGGGCGTGAGTGGGGGGGGGGTTAGGGGACAGGCTTAAGAGAGAAGGAGGGAAAACGAGGGCCCGCGAAAAGCGACGGACGACTGACACAAAAAAACGAGGACAGAGGAAGGACGCAACAGCATGAGTAGCATCGTAATTGCGTGCGTGTCATACGAAACGTGTCGCATGGAATGCGAACCTCCTGGCATCGAACAGAATACACGAAGTTCGGATACCAAAGGCCTCACAGCCCACTTGTACTATTCCCAGAAGCCATGAGCTACTTTGTGTGGCCGATACTACAGTCGTAATAAAATATCAACCAGTTTCGTCCGTTTTCTCTCCAAAATAGGTTCATGAACGCCCTTTTTCAGGCATCGAACAGATCAGTTAAATCATTACAACTCTCAACCTCTTCATCTAGATCCTTCATGGCAGATATATCGATGAACTGTACCTGCTACATCTAATAAACGTTGCCGGATGGGAGCCGCATAATCTGCATCATCTGGCACATATCCCCTGGGTTTGACATGTACTATCAATATTAATATGAACATAGCGTGTGGCCTCCAAAATCTGAATTGTTCTGTTTTCTTTAGGGTATATCAGGGATCTTTACGGTTATCCGTCCGTGCACGGTGCGGTTTTTTTTCAAATCGAAATCCTACGGTCTGATTCGATGCGGTTTTAGAATCGGAAACCTTACGGTGCGGTTCGGTGCGTTTTTCAGGTATTGTAAATCCTACGGTGCGGTTCGGTGCGGTTTTCAAAGATCGGAAATCCTACGGTGCGGTTCGGTGCGGTTATAGAAAGTCGGAAATCTTACGGTGCGGTTCGATTTTGTTACATATCATACGGTCCGGTTCTCGGTTCAGTTCCCCGTTGAATCGGTTTTTCTACGGTGCGGATCCAATCCCCGTAGGGAAAACCGTACAACACACTCTCTACTACTGTGCACCGTATATATAAACCGTACAAAACCGCGGTTTCGTACGGTCCTCAGGCTTTTTATCGGGGCACTAACGAAACCGCTGTTTCTCTACGGTGCACCATATGAATGAACCGTACAAAACCGCGGTTTCGTACGGTTCTCAGGATTTTTATCGGGGCACCAACGCAACTGCTGTTTCTCTACGGTGCACCGTATGAATAAACCGTACAAAACCGCGGTTTCGTACGGTTTCTGGCGCTTTTTCTCGGGGCACTAAGGCACTAACGAAACCGCTACAGGCCGCTTATGAATAAACCGTACAAGCCCTCGGGTTCGTACGGTTTGCGTGCCAGGTACATCTTGTTTACTTTATACTTCATACGCGAAATCAAGAGGGCAACATCACGAACACATTAAAAAACAGATTCAATAAACAATAAATAGATGAAAATAAAAAATAAAGAGTAGATAAACTAAGAACATAAATTGCGCCATGCCTGTCGGCACAATATACAATATACTGGTATTTTTGTATGTTTCAGTTTTTACAGATATCCTATTTTTTTCTGATATTTTCATATTTCCTATTTTCTATTTTCATATGGCAGGTGTACTTCCGGAGACTGTTGTTGTTTGCTCTTTCTACCCGTCGACATCCAGCACAACCAGTGTCCGTGCCGATTCTTCAAACCTAGAGAGATACAAGTTCTGTGGTCACAAAGATACGCCACAGAGATACTACGTTGCCCCGTACGCAATACTCAGCAGTGGGCAATGCAATGCCATGTCATCATACTTTATACGACAGGCACGAGATACACATTCCATGACCTAGAGAAACGAAACCAAACAAAGAAAAAAAAAAAAAAACAAAGACAATTCGAAAGAGAAAAAGAAACAAGAAAAAAATATATATACAAGAAACAAACCATAGTGCCTCCCCCCCCCATATAATATATATGGGTTGGGTTGGCGTCGGTTGGCAACGACACTGTAAAACATGCCGCTCACTACGTGAGCTAGGCATCCAGGGTACCGTTTTGTTTTTTGTTTTGTTTTTGGCGGTCGCCCACAGCTGGTCGTCTAGCTAGATCATTTGTGCGAAGTAAAGAACCTTTACTCTGCGCAAGGGAATTGATCGTATCACGTAGTGTTCAAGGTACGGCACCCAAGAGGCAGTTACATAGTACTCCCACCACTGTCTCTGGAAGTGGCCACACCGGAAATTAAACTAACTCATTGAAGCTGTCATCCATATGCAAGTCCGCCTCACAAGCGGTTCTTAGTAGGATGCAGCTTACCCTGCATGCGACTCGCCGGACACCTCACGGCGCTTCGCGCTTGGTGCAAGCAATGTCTGCCTGGTCGGTGAAAACCCGACATGCTCCGTCCCGGCATTGTAGGGATGCGAGGGTCTACGGTCATACGACTACGGCCATGCATGAGATCGAGTACATCTCTCCTATCGAGTACACCCCCCCCCGCAGGGGATCTGGCAGACACTTGAAAAGAACGAGCTGGAAAAAAAAAGAAAAAGGAGAAAAACACCACTATTAATAGTCAACAGAGCAAGAGTAAGACGAAGAACCAAGGGAAAATAACAGGCACACCAACGCACAAAGCATCCTCCAGGTGGCGGCAGCAGTTTATGGTACGAGTAGCACAGCCAGGGTCTCCCTGCTAGTCCGCCTGGTACCTTGCTACCCTGTCTGCCGCCTCCGTCCAGCGTTCGTCAACTATGCCCGGCCCCTCGGCGTCAGACAATACGAAACAAGCAAAGCAGGCGCGTCATCCACCCGCGCCACACGACTCCTTCAATAAGGCTTATCAATCGGAGAAAGGAAGAGAAAGAAATAAAATGAAAATCACATAGGGTAAGCGCAAAATGAAGAAAATCAATTTAAATTAAACTAAACAAGAACAAAAGGAAGACAAAGAAGACCACGTTCGAACCAGCTGCACCAGTGGTGGCACGGGTAGTATAGGCATGTTCTACTTCCTAGTCTGCCGGGTACCTTGCTACCCTGTCCGCTATCTCCTTCCTACTTTCGTCCACTGCAGTTTCCCTTCTACTCCTGTTCCCCCCCCTCTCCGCATTCCCTTGGTCGGGTTTTCTGCTACTCCTCTTGTTGCCCCCCCTCCCCCCATTCCCTTGGACACCACCTACGGCGGATGCGCGGCGCTGCCTACTCAGCTCAGTCTCAGCCTCGTGCCACCTCACCATGAACCGTTCGGCTGCTTCGAGGATCCCCCGGTACCGCTTCCCCGCCTTTTTTGCAGCGGTGGATCACAGCGCGGTCTCAACTCCAAACACCCAGGGGGCAAGTTCCGTTGACCATTCGGTGGCTCGGAACTCCCTAAGGTCTTCGACTATGCATCTATGCCAAGTCTTAAACTGTCCGCCAGGTCCCGGGTTCTGCCCACCAGCCATCGTCCCGAACATTACCCGACTGGGTAATCGGTCCTTGCTTTGCCGTGCCACACCCCCCGCAAAGAAGAGCCGCCGTTTGCGGATGGTCGGAGTATATAATATATCAGAAATAGATAAATATAAACAATGTAACTTTTTTTGGTTTTTCAACAAGAAAAATATTCAAAATATGAAATACCATAAGATCAACCATGCCAGCGGAAATACGTTTGACACCAAACCAAACCGTGCAGTGCAGAAACCGTCACGAGCCGTGCGAAACCGTGACCCTGTTGCACCGCCGTTCCGCGGCCGATGGAACGGCGGTTTTTCTACGGTTTCAAGTTAACCGCACCGATAAATAACCGATCCAACGGGTTCTGGCACCGAATCTTGACGCACACGGTGCGCTGCGGTTTCGATGGCATTCTTACGGTGCGGTTCGGTTCGGCTTTCAGAAGTTGTGAATCCTACGGCGCGGTTCGGTGCTGTTGTGATAGAGTGCCTTGGTTTGTAGTCAATAGACCAACCGTCAGTAGGAGCCGTTAGATATTATTACTCCAGACGGATCTTTACTCCTTTTACCATCTGGAAATAAGATATTTGTATTTGATGAAAGGATACGCAGGCTAGTATCCAAGTAGACGAGGAGACGGAGATGTACGCGCGTGGTATGTTCGTACGTCAGGTTTTACGAGGTGTTGTCCCCCCCTCCCTTCTCACTCTTCTCACTTGCCCCTTCGAGCAAGCCTCGCACCAATAAAATAAGACAACGCCAACACGAACAAGGTCTGAGTTTGACCAATCACAGACAGACACCTGTGTCGCACCTCTTCCATGGATCATGATCTCTTGGAACCCTTACCGCTCCCCCACATCACACTGTGCTGTTCGGTGCTGTGATATATCCTACGGTGCGGTTCGGTGAGGTTTTAAAAAATCGTAAATGATACGGTGCGGTTCGGTGAGGTTTTAAAATATCGTAAATGGTACGGTGCGGTTGGGTGCGGTTTTCAGATGTCGGGAACCCTACGGTGCGGCTCGGTTATATTCGAAATCCTACAGTACGGTTCGATGCAGTTTTCCTATTTTGTAAAACCTACGCACCGAACCGGACCGAACCGATAGGAAAAAACGCACCGTAAAGAACCCGCCATACAAAACAACAGGCTACATACACATCATAACAAGTGAAGTACATCGTATACCCAAAGATATCAGGAGATATGTCAAGCAAGGCAAAACGTGCGCTGTCAAGGGTGTGTGTGTGTGTTCTTCACATTAAACCGTTCTTCTACTCGTCGACATCCAGCAAGCCCAGTGTCCGTGCTGATTCTTCACCCTATATAGAAAGATACGAGCTCTGTGGTCACAGACTACGACAGAGATAACACACCGTAATGCATTAATAGCCTACGCAATACCATGCCTTTGCACTAGGTTCGGCAGACACAACATACATACATACGCCAGCAACCAAAATACACCAAAAAGAAAGAGAAGCAACGAAGAAACCAAACCGAAAAAGAAAAAGAAAAGGAGAAGATGTACGGCCGAGTGTTCCATGCTGAAACTTACTGCTGTACAGCAGTGTAGTTTGGTGTCAGTCGAGGCATGTCGAGGCAAAGTTGCTGTCTGTCCAGGGGTGAAAATAATGTCTCCGGCCTCCTGACATATTTGTCGTACACCCCAAAAAAGAAAAAGTGAAACCACCGTACGTGTGTATGCATAAATACGTACGTACAAGCACAGAGCGTACGTATGAATGCACAAATGCGCACGTACGTACGAGTAGGGAGAGAGTTTACACAAGAATTGCGCAACCGAAGGACCGCAGACGCATTCGTACGCAGAGAAAAAACAGCGCACGTATTGCCTCCCTGATTGGTTCAAAATTGGCCAAAATCAGTTGTAAAGCTAGACAGAGTAGACAAAGTCACGTATACCCTGGCCAATTCGAGCCAAAATCAGTTACGATGTCAGTCTGGCCAATAGCAGGGCTCCATGGCGTGTGATATATACTTGTTTTTAGTACGTAACTGATTTCGGCCCAAAAGTAGCCAGGTATACCTGATTTTGGCCGAAACTCTTTTCTTTTTTTTGTCTTTTGGCTGTTGTTTTCTGATCTGGCTTGTGTTGATGTGTTCTCGTACCCGGTACTTGAACATTTCACTTTGCTTCACCGATAAATTTGCAATACTGTGTATTTTTCTTCTCTTTCTGTCTCATAATCTTGTGACGTGGCCACGGAATTAGAATCTCTCTAGGTTAAGGAGTCAGGAGTGACGCTGGGTGTACTAATGTAGTTGGGCAAAGAGCACGGTTCGATGTAAAAACAACACACAATCACTACCGATCGGGCTCCGGGTCTCTCTCTCCTCGCAGAGCTCCACGTTTAAAGCACAGGAAGTAGTACTGCACACCTCACGCCCAGGACAGATAAAACATGATATTCGTGAAACCGAGAACAAATCCTTTCAAGAAGAACAAGAGTTCCAGGTCATAGAAGCGACCGAAAGAGGAGACACGAGCTCAAAAGAGAAGAGGAGTCAGATATATAGGCGGACTCTTCATGTTATCTCATATCAATTTCTTACGATCGTAGCGGTTGTGTAATATCGATTCACACCTTATCGGTGAAGAATCGATATATTTTGTGACTTCTATTGCAAAATTGGCTTCTGCCATATCTTGCATCACCAAAGAACAGGCTGTACCTGTTGCGGCTCTTATCGATTGTGTAATTTGAAGGCTGACACTGTTGTCACGCAGACTTGTTTCAGGGCGATCGATCTGTAATCGGTTTGGGCACATCTCTCTTTTCGGCGCAGTCGTACGGTAGACAGCGTCATCGTCAAGCAAACATCGCTTTCGGACAGTTACATTGCGATGATGCGAAAGGCTGAGTACCCCTCCCACCCACCCCCCGCACGTGTCGCTGGTGGTGGTGGTGGTGGTGCTGCTACTGCTGCTGATACCTCTACTGCTGTCATGTTTGCCATCTGCCTGACCCGAGGCGTACGATCTGAAACAACGGCCAGTCCCGTTTGTCGGGTGCATGCACGAGCGTATGTCAAGCTTTTACAGAACGGAGATATCAGGTATCATACATAATCAGACCCATGAAACGTTGGACTTCCGTGCGCTAGCTACTGTAAAAGAGCGGCGCACGCCTTGAGATATACTACTACTCTCCCCTGCTGCTGCGGCTTCGGCCTTGGCTACTGCAGTGCAGCTGCTGTCACTTACGAGTTACGACTACCACTGCTGCTGTTTTCGCTGCTTGTGGCTACGACGATGGCTGCTGCTGCTGCTGCTGCTGCTGTTGCTGCGATCAAATCATTCTGTATTATTTTCTCATATTTATACGATAGATATTCCAGACAAAGACGGAGAAACCTCAATCCACTTCCTCACAACGAAAGCGTGAAGAGCGCCTCCAAACAATCCCGTTCACGAAGAATGTGCTTTGGAGAGCGAGGACAAGCTGCTTGACGCGCAACGTAGCGAACCGAGCTAAGGGCAGAGCGCACCATTGCATCATGTCACGAGCAACAGCGTGCGATTCTGCTATTCATTTGGTATCTTGTTCTTCTGTTCCTAAATATTCGTTTTGCTGTGCGATATCATATAATATCATGTCATGTGTTATCATACAAGATCCGATCGGCTATATTGGAGGATATCTGGTTCTTCTTGACAGGTTTTGATCTTGGTTTCACGAATAATTATATAATCGATTCCCACGAGGCAGCATGATCTACGATCTTTCAGGGCAGATAGACATATTCATGATCTGTATGATCTACCAGGTAGCTCATGTTGCCCGCGTGGGAGCCGTATAATCTACATCATCTACAGCAGTAGGGCAGGTTTCCTGGGTCCCCGGTGGCTTGGTAGGTGGTCCGCGAGCCTATCAAGCTCAATTTCGTGAGTTCGAGTCTCACCGAGTGCATGCTCGTAGGGACTTTTTCTTGCATAAAATTGATTAGCGGAAAGCGCGAGAGCGTGAGTTAGCTGTACATTCGATGAAAGTCGACGAGCAGTGGGAATGCTGAACCCTATGCGCGATAAAAATTAAAGGAACGTACCGGGGGGGGAGAAGGGACGACACCTGTGACCACGGCTTGTCCAGAAGATCGTCGAGGGTAAAACCTCCTACGAGTGGGCTGGAAAGTAAAAGTGATGATGAAAAATAAAAATAAAAAACATGTAGTATTAATATGATGTACAGATATACAGATCCTATAC
The DNA here is from genome assembly GCA_031763025.1 of Macrocystis pyrifera. Lineage (NCBI taxonomy): Eukaryota > Phaeophyceae > Laminariales > Laminariaceae > Macrocystis > Macrocystis pyrifera. Next base: position 557,336 of record JASSKH010000033.1, on the reverse strand, counting down.
AGCATCTCATAACGGCAGTCTATTAATAACATGATCCAACAGGTGTGCAAGATTTTGTGCGAGTGCACATACGTGCGTATGATATTAACAGTTTTTTCTCGTCCCCTACACACGAAGCTCAGTCAAGCAGCGCATAATATACTCCACGCACGTACGCACGTACCAAAAGCAAGCACCAAACGAAACACCTCCTTCGCCCCGACCCTCCCACCCCACCCCTCCCATCATCACCTCCACCCCTCCACGTAAACAGCGGCAACCACTATACCGCTATGGACCACACGTCGGTACTGTTTGCACTACGCTCTATTAATAGTACTGCTAGCACCCAACTCCGATACTGCTGTTTGCACCACACTCCGATAGCATTAATAGCTGCACCACAATTGCGGGCCATTCGCGGCGACGGGCATTCCAAAGTCCAACCGGGCAAAGCTCACCAGAATAGCCAGCGCCTTGAAGCTCATCACTCCTGCAGAGTTCACCTCGGACCCTATCTCCGCCGCTATCGCGGTCGCCAGTTCGGTCTCCGATCCCTACCAAAGCGGTTACGCGGAGGAAGTTAGCGGTCATTCAATCACGAAAATCATCGTTGTCAATAAAATTCAATCAGCCTCGAGTCATTCACGTCGCCCCCTACGACGCAAATGCCTGCGATATATAGCGTGGAAACCTTGGCCTTGTCGGCGAGAGAGCGAAAGCACGCCTTCCCAAACTCTTGACAGTCACAACATGACAGCTACAACATGACAGTCTTGATAGTTACAACTTGACAGTTACAACTCGATAGCAACAACTGCACCAACGTTTCGGGTTGCCCGACAGACTTGTTGGTCTACAAAATACGTTCAGGCTATAGGGCGAGAGCGAGAGAATTTCTACTGCTCGTAAAAACAACAAGAGAGCAAAAAGCTGTCGCCACGGACTCGTGCCGCAGGATACTTGCAACTGCCGTCAACTTGTGCACGTTGGTGGACGGCGTACGGTGGACGCTTGAGGCAAACCGAGATGGGTGCCCACCTTGCGGGCGCCGTCGAAATCCGACAGTTCCGACAGAAATAATAGGTGCGGATGTTACACTAGACACAATTACGTACCGCTCTGATCGGAAATATAAGGACCAATTATACATCAATATGTATACCAAGCGGCTCTTATATTGACAGACACCCAGATTGGTAGTAATAGTAATCAGAACCAAAATATCGTCTACAAACATAGGGGGATATGTGGCTTTTGAGTCCGTCGTGGGTTCTGATTACCATCACGATGTATTACTAAGTATTACTATGCGCCCCCCGAGATGGAATATCAACGCAAAAAATCGGCAGAGAGACACCGCTAACGCTTACCCACTGAACAGCCCCGTTCAAGGCGGCCACCGTTGTCAAGGCGCTGCATCCTATGAAAATGCCGCTCTAAAAGAGGCGGCGCGTGAAAATTGGAAGCACAGGAAGTTTCATCCATTCCCGCGGATGGCGAACACGGAAGCGGTGCAGTGCGAGGAGGGAGCGGAGGAAGGAAGACACGGAAAGGGGTCGTCGTCGTTGAGTGAGGGCAAAAGTAGATGGTTGACCGATTGATGGATGGACGGATGGATGGATGGATGGATGGATGGATGGATGGATGGATGGATGGATGGATAGATGGGTGAAGAGATGGGTGGATGGATGGATGGATGGGTGCATTCATGGATAGACGGGTGGATTGGTGGATGGCTTGACGAATCGATACTGCTGTAACCACACTGTTAACGAAGTGATAAGCAGTAAATGCAATTCCAACCAACCCTGTAACTGATACCCTGACAAAAATTGCAGCCTAAGGCCGTTTCCTATGCGGTTCGATTTCGAGCTTCAGATTTGTATTTTTCGATCTCAAAATCGAATGACCCTACCTATGCAGTCCGATTATGCAAAATCCGACCGGAAATTTTTCGATTTGAGAATCCGATGACCCAAGTCGTCGGATTTTGGCCCAAAATCCGACGACCCTGGGTCATCAGATTTTGAGATCGAAAAATGGCATGCTCTCTAAATTCAAGATGTTATCCACGACAGCAAACAGCAGCAGAACGATCGATGAGTTGGATGGTGATACAGCTGTATAGCGACGTTGCTTCGCGCCCGACGCGGGACGGCGCGTCCCTCCGTGGCCAGACTAGAGTCGGCTGGCGCGGGCTCGGGCCTAGAGACCAAGAGAAGCGCACTCGGCACGCGCCTCTCCGTGGATACGTACTCGTAGATTACACTGCTGTACAGCAGCAGCAGCAGCAGTCAGTCACAAAATGAAACACAAAATACCAAGACAGGTTGACTCTAGCGCACTCGCCACGTCTCTTCGCCACCAGACTAGAGGAAGTCAGCGTGGGCTCGGACGCTTGGGTCCTACGCGCAGGGCAGCGCGCGCAGCGCTCCCAGCGCGTCTCTTCGCGGCGCCAAATCACAAAAACAGCAGTTGGTCTCGGCGTTTGCTGGAATCTCTACACGCACAATAAATCTGATTTTTCCGCATAGGAAGACCCTTTCGATTTGTCAAGTTCATATCAAGTTCATATCTGAAAACGCCATCGGGTCAAAATCTGAAGCTCAAAAATCGAACTGCATAGGAAACGGCCTAACTGAAACTGACTCCAGCAGTGTCACCGAAACTGTGACCGAAAAGTGTGATCGAAACCGAAACCGGAAACGTGACCGAAATTGCAACCGAGACAGCAGTAACCGACACTACTAACTGCTGTGTCACTGGCACCGACACTGCTGTCACAGAAACTGTGACCGAGATTGAAACCGTTTTCGTGAACGAAATTGGAACCGGACCTGTAACCGAGACAGTCCCCCAAACTGTTTCTGTCACTGAAACCACCACTGCGATCACCGAAACTATGACCGAAAATGTAACCGAAAATGGCAACGTCCACTCAGTATCCGAGATAGTGACCGAAATTGTAACTGAAACTGACACCGACACTGCTGTCACCGAAACTGTGGCCGCGATCGAAATTGAAACCGAAGCTGTGACCGAAATTGGAACCTAGATAACAGCAGTAACCGAAACTGAAACCCAGAAAACACAACCCAGATTGTAACCGAAGTGTAAACTACAACCATGTCAAGGAATGCTCCCTCGCGACTGTCGGGACCTCACCACTAGCTCCGAGCACTGGATTCGAAGAAGGTACAGCCCATAGCATGGCTGCCAAAGTATGAAACGGAGCGTTGCAAGGCAAGATGGAAGGGGAAAGAGAGACGGAGGGTGGGAAGAAGGGAGGGCTGAGTCAGTTGCACTACAGAAGCAGCAACGGTAGCGTCATTAGTAATTAGTCGAACAGCAGCAGAGCTACTTATACTATCAACGTACCGGGTACTCTCAACACTGCTGTACTCCAAATGACAGAGTTCAGTTCGACCATCCAGTTCGACTCGACTCGGTTCGGTTCGGTTCCTGAGGCATCGCTTCACCTCCACTCTAAACGACAATATTGGATTGAAACATTAAAATGAAATAATGCCTCAGCTGGAGACCCCACCCGATCATACTTTACCCCCGCGTTGGTCAGCTGGAGCATTCGTAGCATCGGCTTCCTCATCATCAATTCTTACAGTACCAGGAGCACATGTTGGAACAATCAGGGATTTACGACAGCAGTCATCGCATCTCAACGCGGCACGCAAATATCAGCGAGTAATCAATCCACTAGGTAAACGGTGAATTTGAAATGATATGCTACACTTCCTCGTCAAGAGCCACTGGGAAGGGTGGGACGGTCCGTGTTCCCTACACTTACCGCCTTTGTTCGGTGTGTATTAATATTACGGAGGGCCATAGTAAGTAGGATTTGCGGTACACACAAAAACCTATACGTTTACCTATTTTTTACGAAGAGTATTTCGTCCCATTTACTATGGTCCCCCGTAATAGTGTAGTTTGGTGCATTCCCACGAGCTTTTTTTCTTAACGGGAATGACAAGGCAGGGCCTTCCTGTTCTTTCCATATGGGTTTCGAAATTCTGGAGGCACTCTTGCCCTTCCGCATTTTGGTTCCACTATTTCTGGGCGATATTTATTTACCCTTCGGGATGTGAATGACTTGAAGTCTCGGGGGTGTCGCAAGTTAAAAAAGGGGAACACGAAACACAAGGAAGGTGTCCCTCCTGTGTGTATGAGCGTACGTGAGGCTCGCTGTAGTTGTACTGCTGCTCTTGGGCTTGTATTTTGCGCGGATGCTATTGGAATTCAGAGGGAAACTGTTCGGAGGATGAGCTGCTACTGCCTGTGGGTGAGTTGCTATTGCTCCCGTGATGCCGATCACAGTATCGATGAGGTTCGAGTTGGCAGCGAACCCCCAAAAATGGTAATTCCCACATCACCAGAACAACCCTAAAAAAATGAGGTCCCAATACAATCTGTGAGCTCGGATCTTCAGGTTGGTAGGCTGTTCAAGTATTTTGGTTGCTGTTGGGATCAAGTTACGAGCGAAGACCCAACCCAACCCCTACCCCTAACCCTGACCCCAAACCGCAGCCAAAACGGGCCAAAACTGGCCACAAAGGCGGCTGCGCCACGTTTGCATCCAACCAGGAAATTTCGCAAAATTGCGGATGGCGATTCCGAAGTGCAAACCGCGCTACGCAATATTTTCAAGTCAAAAACACCCCTAACAATCCTATTACCCTATTACCTGTTACGGGGGACCATAGTAAATAGGACCATATATTATTAGTAAAAATAGGTAAATATACACCTGGTAGGTTCTTGTGTGTACCGTAGGTCCTATTTACTATGGCCCCCCCGTAATAGCCCACAGATTGTAAAACCTACTCCAAAAAATAGATCCACTCTTTGCACCGCTTCTTTGTGAGATATTTCCATTTGATTCGTCGGAGAGAGTGGTATATACGTATGATACGGTATTTATTCGTACATAAGACCATTATATGTATCGTATGTATTTTATTTTTTTTTATTTTTTTTTATCATCACTTTTACTTTCCAGCCTAATTCGTGGGAGGTTTTACCCTCGACGATCTTCTGGACAAGCCGTGGTCACAGGTGTCGTCCCTTCTCCCCCCCGATACGTGCCTGTATTTTTTATCGCGCATAGGGTTCAGCATTCCCACTGCTATGCTCGTCGATTTTCATCGAATGTACAGCTAACTCACGCTCTCGCGCTTTCCGCTCATCAATTTTATGCAAGAAAAAGTCCTTATGAGCATGCACTCGGTGAGACTCGAACTCACGAAATTGATCTTGATAGGCTCGCGGACCACCTACCAAGCCACTTAGTTAAGTGTTCACCGGGATGCATAGTCCCCTTTTTCCTTCTCGTATCTTTCCCCTTGCACGTCCCTTTTGGCTCATGCTCGGGGTAAGTATGTATGTGGCTGAGCTTTGGCTTCCCATTTTATTTATTTATTTGGGATTCTTCCCCTTTTCTTTTTCTTTTTCTTGTTCTTTTTCGGTTTGGTTTTTTTTCGTTGCTTCTCTTTCTTTATGGTGTATTTTGGTTGCTGGCGTATGTATGTATGTTGTGTCGGCCGCACCTAGTGCGAAGGCATGGTATTACGTAGGCTATTAATGCATCACGGTGTGTTATCTCTGTGTCGTAGCCACAGAGCTCGTATCTTTCTCGGGTGAAGAATCAGCACGGACACTGGGCTTGCTGGATGTCGACGAGTAGAAGAACGGTTTAATGTGAAGAACACACACACACACACCGGGGACGCCGGTATAGGTATATAGGTATAGTATGTTCTACAACGTATGTCGCAAGAATATACCAGTATACATACCGCTATTATTACATCATTACAGAAGAACCACGGACAGCAGCAAGCAGCACAGCAGGATGAACAACATGACACTGCTTGCTACGGGTGTAGAATATAAACATGTACGAAGAGTCATTGACCGAAGATATTACATTACAAGTATTGATTATTAGAGGAGTACGCCAGTATCTCGGAAAGTCTGCACTCAAATCTTGAATGGTCCTTTCTCGGTCAGTTCAAGTAACCAGAGTGCCTCGTGAAAATGAAACATGGTGAAACCGTAACACGTTTCATCAACTCCAAAGTGTCGGAATTTTTCAGGTACAGCTTGCTATGAGCACGTTTCTTCAAACGGAAAGTTCCAAACCTTTGGAAAAGCCCGAAAATCACTTCTGGGGCCAATGTTGGGCCATGATCGGCTTCAGAAAAACTCAGGCGGATGTTTGGTTTGATGCGGCGAGATTCCGAGTCCTCGACAGACAATCGATCGACAAAACCAACTACTGCGGCACGAATTCTGAACCTAATGCGCTCGTTAGGGGCTCCGACCCACCCTAGGGTCACCGTGTTCACACAATGGCCGGTGACATGTGGCAGGCGCTGGCCATGCGTATGATAAAAAAAAAAAATGGCCGCTGGTGTGCACAAATCAGATGACAAAAAAGTCTCGATCCGTCTCGCATGGCGAAAAACAGGCTTTTTTTTTTAGGTTTGGGAGGATACCGTAGTACGCCGGCGGCAAGCTCTAGCTTCTTAGACCATGGATCCACCTGATATTTTCGAGGCCGTCATCTATACTCGTTGGTCTTGTCCGTCGCCAAGCGGGTTGGCCGTGGGCTGAGTCTATGTCGAGATCGAGCGCCTATCGTCGCACGAGCTGATTTATCAGCGTGTTGACAAATGCAAAGAGAAAAACAAATTGCGCCGCCTGCAGCCGTTAAAAAAAAAAAGCTTTTTTTTTTTTTTTTTTTTAATTCCCTTCTTTCCCACAGCGGCGGTACTAGGATATTTTCGGCTGTTTTTTTAAAGCAATCTCTTTTACAGAAAACTTTGGGGCTTCGCTTTTCCAATGGCATAGGTCGTCGGCTGGAAAGTGAAAGTGATGATTGAAATTCATGTTCATGTATAAGATGCACTTTTTTTTGTTGGCATGCTGTTCTCCAGCGGCCGAGAGCACTTTCTCGCACTTTCGGCCGCGGGGCAAGCAAGGGGGCAGTGGGTACAGTTCGACGCATGTCGGATCCCGGCCGAGCACCGTGGCGGTGCTCGGGGAATTTCACGTCGCTGAGCTAGCTCCAAAAAACAAGGGGTTGCTTTCCGCCTCGCCGAGCCGAGTAGGTGACATGGAAAACCCAACGTTTTTTTTTTTTTCAAAAGTAAATAGCCCGCCACCCTCGAACACTTCTTTAAGCCCCCTCTGCTGTGCACATGTTTTCAACCTCAGCAGAAGTAGCAGTAGCACAGCAGACATACAGCAGCAGCAGACATACAGCAGCAACAGCAGTACACATCTGTCGGCCGTCTCATCTGTTGCACCAAGCCCTTTGACGGGTAGTGTACACCTAACACCGAGCATGTTCGTGACCACAAAACTGCCTCCCTCGGTTCGTCTACCTGTGGGAGAATTTGGTATACCAGGTATTGGTGTCATGCCTAGATAGTTGTCCAGCAGCAGCAGCAGCAGCAAACAACAACAACAACATACAGCAGCAACAGTGCACATCTGTCGGCCGTTGTATCTGCTGTACCAAGCCCTTTGGCGGGTGGAACAGACCCAACACCGAGCACGTTCGTGACCATAAAACTGACTCTCAAGGTCCATCTATCTTGTATGATTTGAAACCACAGGTATTATTGGTGTCGTACCTACAGTAGTTATTAATAGTTGTCCAGTCGCACGCTTTCAGCAGCAGGTAATCGCAACGGGCAAGAGCCACAGAGCCAGGCCCATACTGCCTCTCGTCTCACTGTACTGTCCCGTGTGGCATCGGGCACAGCCTCTGTCGAGCATCATGTATGTTTCACCTAGCCCTTTGACGTACACCACACACCTCACACCGAGCACGTACGTGACAACAAAACTGGCTCCCTCGGTTGGTCTACCTGGACCAGGTATCTACCAGGTGCTGTATATGTAGGCATCATACCTGCTAATAGCGAGCTGTCCAGTCGCACGCTCTAAGCGGCAGGTAACTGCATCGGGCTAGAGCCACGGAGCCAGGCTCATTCTGCCGCCCGTCTCCCTCTCTACCCCCCCCTGTCTCGGTGTGCATTTGGCAAAGTAGTAGCTGTACAGTAGCAGTATTAATATTAGTAATAGGAGTATAGTAGTAGGTAGTGTTAATCGCAGTAATAGTAGTAGCAGTACCAGCAGTAGTAGTAGCAGTAGAAGTTCAGTAGTAGCATTAGTAGTAGGTACCTGGTAGTATAGTGCTGCCGTTGCCACGAGTCTGCTGCTGTAACCATGAGTATATAATACTGATTTTGAGAGTCGTTAATTAAAACGTCGAGAGACACATTTCATGACAAGTGCAGATATTTTTTTCATGATGCCCTTAATCGTATGTAGACCTGTTGCTGCATATTGATACTAATAGTGATGTTACTGCTGTAGAGTTCTCCTGCTATTGCCACGAGTCAGCTGCTGTTGCCGTGAGTAGTTATTTGACAGCCATTATAATTTTTTCAGGACAAACAGATGCAGAAAAAAAAATTATCGTGCCCCAACCGTACGTATACTTGTAAACGAATAAATACAGAGAAGCTGCTTCCTACTATTAATAATAGTGATGTTTTTGGTTATTTGGCCTTTCTGTATTTTTGACGCTGTTTTTGACACGCAGGTACAGAATTCTGAAGTAATTAATAGTATAGTATATCATAGTTGTGGTTGCAGTATTAATATTATTAGTAGCCCATGGTGTACCGAGTGCATCCTGCTTCTATTAATGCCTGTCCAATACAAGTAGTAGTACCTGTACTATAAGTAGTAGCAATAGTCGTATAGTCGTTGTGGTGTCCGCTATTGCTGCTTGTTGTTGCCGTCTGCATGCTGCTTCTACCTGGTCAATAGCAGTAGGAGATGCCCTCAACCGTATATAACACGTAGCCTGTAAATTTACAAAATCTGATTATTAATAGTAGTCGTAGTACTATACTGGTAGTATTTTCTAGCATGCCTGCTTCTTCTACCTTTACTAAAGTAGTACCAGGTACATATCTGCGTAGTAGTGGTGGTGTATATTAAGTATAGTACTCATGCCCCCAACGCATGGTACCGCTTGCATGCTACGTTGCCGTTGTATGAAAGTTAATATTATAGTAGTAGCAGTAGCAGTAGTATTAATAGGAGTAGTTTGTAGTAGTACATACCTTGGTAGTGTAGTATTTATTCCTGCTGTTTCTACCTGCACCGTGTTTATGTATTACTGGCAGTGGTGTATAGTGTAACAGTATAATAGTCATGCCCCAACCCATGGTACTGCGTGGTTATTTGACCTCTCTGTGTTCACCATGAGGTTGTCTGTAAATTGTATGAGCAATCGGTCATGCTTCTATTAATAGCAGTACATATTAATAGTTATATAATAGTACAGTTAATTGTCGTAGTAGCAGTGTACCAGGTAGCATTTTGTAGAGTGTATGCTGCTTCTACCTGCGTAGTAGTGGTAGTGGTGTATAGTAACAGCAGTATAGTAGTCAGCCCATGGTACCGCGTGCACGTAGTAGTATAATATTCACCACAGAAAGAGTAGTACTCAGTTCCTGCTGACCACTATTATTACTCCTTTCTTCGAGCAAAACGCCAACCCATGGCTCGCGTTTCCGGCAACAACAGCTTTACGACCCCTTGCCACGCCCCGGGACTTCACGTTACCTACATCGCGAAGGGGAACCTTGTATATATATTATGTATATACCTGGTATCAGTTTGAGCGACGTTTGACCGCAGATCCGCATATACAAACGTCAGTCACAGCGTCAAACTTTGGCAATATCCCGCCTCCCCTGCACAGCAGCACCAGCGGAGAAATTGCATGTACTACGGACGCGCAAGACTTGAATTTGCATCACTCTTTTTGCCACCCGGTGCCTTGTTCCCTTTTGGTACTTTGACCCCGCTGTGGGCCCATCCCATTTGGCACCCTGTTCCCACTTGGTGACGGAAAAATATATAGTCCGCCTTCCGCAAGAGCCGCCGGAGGCTCACCGCGCGTTCTGGTCCCATTTGGTACCATGTAGGCCAGACATATCTACATCTCCTGCGATACATGCAACATAGAACCGTATTGAATTTACGTGCAAATCTGAATAGCCTTGCACGTACGTGCAATTCCTCCGCCTCTCGCACAGCAGGGGTGGTGAGTGCGGGATACATCGATTGGGCAGACACAGCAGCCGCAAGAGTCGTAAAAGTTTGTAGGCTGGCTGGATACGTCGGCTGGTGGACAGACGGTGGTACACGCACGAGGCGGTGAGGTATTAATAGTAGGTACATCGACCCTGTCAGCATGATGCGCCCAGCACAGGGAGTAAAGGCAAGGCCGCAGAGGTACATATCGGAGGCCCAGTATAGCAGTGGTATCTCTGTGAAGTTTTGTGACCACAGAACTTGTCTCTCTCAGATTGAAGAATCGGCACGGACATTGGTTGTGCTGGATGTCGACGGGTAGAGGGAACGGTTTATTAATAGTGTGAAGAACAGACAGACAGGAAATCCAACGAGGTTCCTCTCAGTGACCGGAGCAAGTCGCCTTCAACCTTGGGAAATCAAGCTTTAATCTTTATTGTCATGAATGCTAAAGTTGAGAATTCGCCTGCGAGTAGTACGGGATGAGAAACGCCTTCTGCGAGTAGTAGTAGGGGATGATACATGCCTCCATACGCTCTAGGCAAGGAAGCGTCGAGGTCAACATCCAGAAGGCAAAGAAATAAGGGAGAGTCGAATCACCAACCGCAGAAGGAAGGTGCGGCCGCTTTTCATCCCAAACTACTGAAGGGAATAAATGATTCAGAAATACGCTGTTGTCGTATCATCAGAACCGGTGCAAGGAACGATCTCAGAGTCCTTACTGTACGAGCCTTTGTTCCACCTGAAAGACAGTGCTGCAAGGACCCGGGCCTTGCTCCATTCACCGACGAAAGCAAAGTAGAGGGGGGAGAAAGCTGAAAAGACACCACCCACCGACCCACATGAGCACACCCCGTGATACAGTTTTTGGTCCGTTTTTCGATCGTCAATCGATCGGCGGGCGTACGTTGACCACCACATCCCCTTCACTTCGGAGGTGTGCCCGAAAACATCATAAATCACATCACTCCGAAAATTATCACACCACCTGGTGGGTACCATTCTCCTACTACTCCTACCGCGCCCTAAGGCCCAGCCACCGGCGCCAGAAGTAGGTTTATGGCCGATCACGGAACTTGTCGCGTGTCATGACAATATATTGTACCAGGTAGCAATTTTCTCGAAACGAACCAGCAAGCAATGCTTCGGTGTACTGCTCCTAGGGGCATTGGAGAGAAACGAAGACTATGGCGGCGGTGAATTTTTCAGCCGGGCAAGGGCCTCTGAGATGCAATCTTCGGGAGTTTTGACATGACTGAATTTCCTACAGTATGACGGTGGTACCTGTTGCCAGGTCGTACAGCAGTATTCAGGGCTCCGGTGCCCGTTCCGTGAAGCGCAACGTGAGCTGGAAAACGTGTTGCGTTCACGCGCCGCATGCGTGTAAAAAATACGTGACAACTGCCTCAGTGTGCGCCCGAAAACCACTTGACAATGTGTGGTTAGACACCTGAAACGTTTTTGTTCGATCACAGCAAAAGAACAAACAAGGCGCTTCAGGCATGTTTCCAGTCTCAGTGGTTCTTCGCCAGCGGCAAAAGAGATTGCGCGGCGCGAAACCTCGTGCTGCGCTAAGCAGCAATGGATTCCAAGCCGGATGTTTCGCCAGCGCAGCAGCTACGTCATGCCCTATCGGTAACCGTTCTGCGGTACTGCAGCAAGGCGGGGATGTTGCTGCATCACAGGTTTCAGGCGTGGGCCCTACACAATCAACGGCAGTTTCGCGTGGGAACGGGAAAGCAAGCTGGTTTCGTACAAAAGTCTCTCGCAGGTTAGCACACCCCCTTGTTATGACACCCCTTCTTGACGGTCTCACCCCCTTCCTTGTCGACCCACTTGCTATCACACCCTCTAACGCTCCTCCGCAAGCATTAGTACCGTTGAAACACCCCCTCGCTATCACCCACCCTAGCTGCAGTGCTCCCGTGCATGTTGCTCATTGCCGGGCATGCGGTAACCCTTTTAGAATGGCAGTCCCGTTTCGAGGACAAACCACTCAATTTCGAAGTAGTCTGTCCCCAAACGGGACTGTGGTCCTAAAAGGTTTAAAAGATAGCACACCTGCCCACAACAGCACGCCCGGTGGCAATACTTTCGAAGGTCAAAACGTCATCACCGGGTTGTGCTTTCTTTCTTCCGTGCTATACGTACGGTATTCGCGGCGGGTGGCCCCAGCAGCCCTCGCGGGGAGTCCAATGAGCCAAGGAGCGACCCACTTTTGTTGTTACGGTTTATTCCACAGCAAGGTGAGTCCACGAGGCCACTTGGTATATCACAAACTGCCCAAGAGAATATCCAACTCAGAATACAGAATATACTCCTGTGCGAGTACGAATGACGCGAAAAGGTCAACAGAGTGCGCTCCGTAAATAGAATTAAAAAACACAAAAAATAGTCCTATTAATATTACGGAGGACCACAGTAAATAGCACCTACGGTACAGACAAAAACCTATATATTTCCCTTTTTTACTAACAATATTTGGTCTCATTTACTATGGTCCCCCGTATATTACTATTGCTGCATGATAGCTAGCGCTGTGAGTTGACACGACGTAATTCACCAACTAGTTATTAGTCGGATTAATACTTTGTCCTTTCCCGGAGGTGCCGACTATCCGACTTAATGGGTTTCCATATTGGAAGCAAGGATGGCTGAATGCAGATACTTGTACTGTAGCATACTTCTTTCGGGCGGGGCCCTCCCGGCCGAGAAGGGGTGATTTGTCTCGCTTCGCTGGCCTGACTTAAGTCGGCAAGTCAGCTGGCCATCAGCTAGCGCCAGTCGATTTTCCGGCTGAAGGCATTTAGTTGGTTAACAGCACTACCGATCAGTGAGTAGTCGTGAAATCCCGCTGACTCACAGCTCTAATGGTACGCGTGTAGCAGGCCGCAGTCTCCTATTGTGTTCTTTACATTAAACCGTTCTTTCTATCCGTTGACATCGAGCACAACCAGTGTCCGTGCCGGTTCTTCAGTCCTAAAGAGTTACAAGTTCTGTGGTGACAAAACTACACCACAGAGATACTACTGCTGTACTTGTTATGCATTAAGCAGAGTAGACAACGCAATGTCCTATCATCATCATACCATACTGGATACGACAGGCACGAGATACACATTCTAAAAATAAGATATAACAAAAGGAAACAAACCAACAAAAAACAGAAAGCAACGAAACAAATCAAGGAGAAGAAGGAAAAGGAAAAATATTAGAAAAATCTGTCGTGCCTCCCCTCAGGAGATGTGGCGCTGTTTCTTTAGCTCGTTCTTTGTAAGTGTCTGCCAAGGGGAATAACAGGCAAGCCGAAAAACAAAGCACCCTCCAGGTAGCCGCAGCAGTTTGTGGTACGAGTAGCATACCCAGGTTCTCCCTGCTAGTCCGCCTGGTACCTTGCTACCCTGTCTGCCGTCTCCGTCTTGCGTTCGTCCATTATGCCCCATCCCCGGAGAGGATGCGTCAGACAATACGAAACAAGCAAAGCAGGCTCGTCATCCACCCCCGCCCCACGACTCCTTTCGTAAGGACAACAAGAAAGCAAGATAAAATAATAAAATGAAAATCACGGAGGATCATGCGCAAAATGAAAAAGAAGCCAAAGGACGACCACATTCGAACCAGCTCCTACAAGGTGTGGGACTAGAATTTTTTTAGACGTAGAATTTGGAAAAAAAATGTCCCATGTCGTTCTCTGGGGAAAAAAAATCTTTAGAAAATCAACCAATCAGCGATGGGGGGAAAGGACCCACGTCATCAACAAAAATCTATTCGTAAAGAAAAAGCTGCGCCGCTGCTGCTGCTGTGCCGCAAAAAAGTAGGAGCGTGGCCAGGTGCTGAGTGTGAAAAAAAGTTTGTGCTGCTGCTGCTGCTGCTGCTGCTGCTGCTGCTGCTGCTGCTGCTGCTGCTGCTGCGTGTTGCTGCTCGAGGTGCTGCTGCACCACACCACGCGCAGAAGCGTACACAGCGGCCAGCTTAAGTGGGTGGGCCACATCGTCTGGTAGGCCCTCCGGCACGATGGCTGACAGCAGACCAATGCATCCCGTGTCGGACACGCTCGAAGGCGGAGGTGCTGACCTCTCTGCTGCTGCTGCTGCTGCTGCTGGAGCTTCTGCTGCTAGAGAGGATACCCCCATCTTCGCCCATCGGATCGGCTGTGTGTTGCACATCTTGCACCTCGCCGTGACTGCGGGGTTGACGAACCCCTTCTTCATGGGCCCTCTCGGCAAGGGGAGTTGGCATGAGTGGGAGTCTGACCACTTGGTGGCGCTGCTTGGCTCTGTCTGGTACAAAGTCACTCTGTATCTCCTCCATCACCACGCCGTGCCGCTCCGCCTGTGACAGCCCGACGCCGTACTGATACTGAGGCGAGGCAGCACGAGACCCCGCACGGCACCCCATTCTTGCCCAGTCCATCCCACTCCCCATCCCCCCCTCGTCCATTTCGGCCATAGAACCTTCCTTTGCCTGGGCGGCTGCCAGCTTTGCGGTTTTCCGTGACACCTGGCGCATCAGTCAGAGCAGCACCAGAAAGTTAAGTACTGGTATTTTTTCATAGTCAACGCAAGTTGTTTTTTCGACCCAATTTTGTTTTCATCAAAAAGTATACTGGATACAAAGTACAAGCACACAACAACAGAGAGAGAAGTCAGCAAGCGAAGTAAAGGTATATTTTCATAGCCAAATCAAGTTGTTTTTTCGACGAAAAAAAAAAAGTTCTCAATTAAGTGTACTGGATATAAAGTAGAAGGACACACCAGCACAGGCAGGGACAACAAGACGTTCCACATACGAAAAAAAAATACATTCAACCTTGCTCACCTGCTTCTTGAGGTTGACTGTCTGCGCTCTCAACTTCGCGAGCAAGGGCGCCATAATCTTCGCCTTTGTCTCAAGCCGCGACACTTTGATCCTCTCGTGGATGATGGCTTCTTGCAGCGCGTCCTCATTCCCTTTGTCGGCTTGGCCGATGCCACACGGAGTCCAGTCGCCTGCGGTCATCCCAAATTCTTCCAAGATGGTGAGGTTTTGCTGTGCCGTTGTTTTTCCTTTTTCGCGAACCTCCTCCAGCGTCTTTCCCAGCTCTACCGCGCGTGCCTCCGACGCAGCGCGCTTCACCTCTAGCTCGCGGCCAAGTTGCCGCTGTGCGTGCAGCTCGACTCGGGTCTGGGCCAAGGCTGCGTCCGACTCGTGCCTGAGGTCCTGCTCCAGGTTGAGTTTGCCCTTCTGCTCGAACAACTGATGGGAGACAGCTTGCAGTGAAGACTTTGCCTCAGCGGTCTCGGCCCGACTCTCGTCGCGCTGCTTCAAGGCCCGGTTACGGATGCCCTCGGCGGCCTCGAGACCGCCGCGCTGGATGGCAAGCGCCCGGCGTGCAGCCACGCCCGCGTCTGCGACTGTAGTCCCGGTACGCGCCAGATAAGCCTCTTGGTTCTTCTGGACAATTTTCTTTTTTTTCCCTTTTCGTCCGGTGCCCTCAGGTTTTTTTGAGTTTCCCATGGCTGATTGATATTTCGCGATCACTGCCAGAATGACTCAATAGGGCCAAGTTTGATCGCGAATTTCTCGTCGGCTATTTACTGGATTCAAGCACGGATTGATTTGTTGTCTCCGCCAAGTCTCGGCGAAGAGGAGGGCACGTATTGTTTTCATACTCAATTGCAGTACTTCTTCCCCATAGAGCAAGAGACGAATATAAGCATAAAACACGAGTTTTCCCGCACATTTCCGGCCAATTAGACGTAAAAACCTAATGGAAAATTCTGAATGATGTGCCTTCCCCTCCGTTTACACTGGTTACACGTGTCTGTTGAATCCCAGGATCCAACTCGTCTCCTATGTCGAGCAATTTGTCATTGCGGGTCAACCAATAATGCAGTCTAAAGCCAAGTAAATATGGTGGCGGTACATTTTTCATCTTCAATCTTTTTTCGGATTTTTTGGCGGTTTTCGTCGAATAGATGCGCCATTTTTTGGGCACTTTTCGTCGTCCAGTCCCAGCCCTCAGTTGGTTGGCGGCACGAGTAGCATATATATGTTCCACCTACTATTAGTAGTCGGCCTGGTGCCTTGTTACCCTGTCTGCTATCTCCTTCCTACTTTAGTCCACCGCCGTTTCCCTCCTACTCCTGTTGCCCCCCCTCCCCGTATTCCCTCGGTTGGGTTTCCTCCCGCTCCTCTTGATGCCCCCCCTCCCCCCCTCCTCTTGGGCACCACCCACGGCGGATTCCCAGCGCTGTCTACTCAGCTGTGCCTCATCCTCGTGCCACCTCACCATGAACCGCTCGGCTGCTTTAAGGACCATCCGGTACCACTTCTCGGCCTTTTTTGCTGCAGTGGACCACAGCGTGGTCTCAACTTCAAACACCAAGGGGGAGTGTTCCGTTGATCCTTCGGAGGCCCGGAACTCTCTAAGGTCTTCGACTATGCATCTATGCCAAGTCTTAAACTGTCCGCCAGGTCTCGGGTTCTCCTCGGCAGCCATCGTCCCGAACATCACCCGACTGGGTAATCGCTCCTTGCTTTGCCGTGCCACCGCCCCCGCGAAAAAGAGCCGCCGTTTACGGATGGTCGTTTCGATGCTCTCGCAACGTGTCATCTTGAGGGCCTTCATGTACGAGAAGGTGGCATGGTCAGCGCAAAGTCGGCGCTGGAAGCCAACGACTCGCAAGACGACTCAGTGGTGAGCCGTTTCTGAGCGTCCACGTCACACACCCGTACAGCAGCGCCTCAATCACCTCGGACTTCAGCATTCGAACTTTCAGGCTAAGCGGGGCGGTCGCCCTATCGTACAACTCCGGACCGAACCGTTTGAGGCATGCCCGCAAGAGACGGATCCGTCCGTCGATTTCGAGCGAGAGGTCAGCGTTTTCATGGATATTGCCGCCTAGGTATAAGAACTGGGCCGTCTGTTTATACCTCTGGTCTGCTGCTTCGATGACGAGCGGTAGGGCGAGGGTTGTCTGGTCTGGTGTTCGTAGAAGCATCGTCTCCGTCTTCTTTTCCGATACCGTGAGGCCTACAGCTTCGAAATCAGTCACGATGACTGTCGTCATTTTCGCGAGCCCTTCAGCCGACTTCGAGACAATTCCTGCGTCATCGGCGTACAACATGCCCAATTCAGCCCTTCGCACGCATGCCGACGGTTCCTGCTCCTCTGTTCCGACTACTCCATCACCATTGAGTTCAACCAGATAGATCCCTTAGGATGGCTTCGTCTTTGCTGAAGCGTACCAGTACGACGTGTAACGCAGCAGCGAAGAACACGTTGAGCAGCAATAACGGTGATAGCACGCAGCCTTGTCGCAGCCCCTGCGTGACATCAAACCATTCCGAGTGCTCGCCGTCATCCGTACGCACCTAGAGCGTCCCTTTTTGCTGAATGAACTACTGTAAGTAACCCCCCCCCACACCCTAACTCTGATCCAGTCAACAACGGATACCCCTTTGTGTCGTACACAGGATGCGCCAACCACAGTGTCAAACATTAAAAAAGAAACTGGTACATACGTGTACTACATGGGGGATCTATTTTCAACACAAGAAGCAGTGAACGGACTAATGTTCGTTTGTGGGTTCCCGTTGTTGTTGGCTGACTCACTGCTTCCTGCTCTTTTCATGACAATCATCATGCAAGTATTGCCACATCCCCTACGGGGGGGCACGACAGTTATTCGTTTCTTTTTTCTTTTTCTTTCGATTGTTTTTTCTTTTTTTTTGTTCTCTCTTTTCATAGAATATGCATATCGTGCCTGTCGTATCCAATACGATCACATCACATTGAGTGCATTGTTTACTCTGCTTGTTAGGCTGACTCTTATGGGAGCCGAAACCCGGGAACAAAACGGGGTTCGTAGAGAGATCCAGGAAGAATTTCGTGCCATATCCGACTTTTCGAATCTTATCGATGGACAAAAAGCAGAAATCTATAAAATATTTTCTGTATTTCGATCAGAAACGGCTTGGCCAGACGAAACCAGACGCTAGTTCTGTAAGATTCCAGAGCTGGCCGAAACTGAGGTTTTGAACCCGACACAGGAGGCATAACGTGGCGGGCCTAATACTTGTACATATCATCGCTACTACTGCTGTACTCTCTCGGTATCTCTGACACGATATACCGGCATAAAGCGGTAGCTAGAGACTCCAAGCTCCGGTGATGGCAAAAAACCGACTGCACCGCATGCTCTTGGAGCTTTCTGCAGTGCCAACGCACTGCTCCTTGATGCTGTGATGCTGTAGCAGACTGCCAAGCTTAAGGACCCTTGGTCGAAGGAAGCCAACCCAGTCCAGGAAGCTCGAGTCTGCGAAAGCAAGCCCCATGTTACCCGGCGGTTACCACAAACAGGATGCATGGGTGCCGTGTAGTGCTGTGTCCGCCGAATTCAAATATTGCGGCACCTCCTCCCTCCAACGTCCTCCCAACTCAAACGACACCCCGGCATACTTACGCAAAATACCATAACATAGAAAAAGAAGAAACTCAACAAATAAATCTGGGCCAAACGAAAAACAGCAGTGCATGCCAGTTCTGTTTTCCGGTTTCGGCTCCCATAAGATTCAGCCTTACTGCATAACAGTGTAGTATCTCTGAACTTGCCGTAGCTGTGTGACCACGGAGCTTGTATCTCTCTGCGTAGGATTGAAGAATAGGCACGGACACTGGTTGTGCGGATGTCGACGGGTAGGAAGAACGGTTTGTACCGATTCTTCAATGGTTGTGCGGATGTCGACGGGTAGGGGGAACGGCTTGTACCGATTCTTCAATCCCAAAGAGATATCGTGGTAAACGTTTTGTGAAAACAAAACTACTCAAACACAAAACTGCGGCACAGATACTACATTGGTACGCCGTAAGCAGAGTAGACAATGCGATGCCATGGCATCGTACCGTAAACGGCGGCTCTTCTTTGCGGGGGGCGTCGCACGGCAAAGCAAGGACCGAATACCCAGTGGGGTAATGTTCGGGAAGATGGCTGGTGGGGACAACCCGAAACCTGGCGGACAGTTTCAGACTTGGCATAGATGCTTAGTCAAAGACCTTAGGGAGTTCCGAGCCACCGAAGGGTCAACGGAACTTGCCCCCTTAGTTTTTGGAGTTGAGACCGCACTGCTGCTACTGTGTGTGTGTTCCTTCACATTAAACCGTTCTTTCTATCCGTCGACATCCAGCACAACCCGCCGATTCTTCAATCCTACAAGAGATGCAAGTTCTGTGGTCACAAAGCTACGCCACAGAGATACTACGTTGCCACATACCTGATATGCTGTAGGCAAACGTGGGCAATGCAATGCCATGTCATCACACTGCATACGAGAGGCACGACACTTTTTCTTTTTTTTTCTTCTCTCATCTTTTCCTTTTTTCCTCCTTACCTAGTATTTGTAATTAATTTTCTTTTTGGGTTTTAACCAAAATCAGGTATACCTGGCCACTTTTGTGCCGAAAACAGTTACACACTGAAATCAAGTACAAACACACACACCAGGAGCCCTGCTATTGGCCAAGCTGACATTGTAACTGATTTTGGCACGAAAAGGCCAAGGTACACCTGATTTTTTCTATTCTGTCTAGCTTCCAACTGATTTTGGCCAACTTTGAACCAACCAGAGAGGCCATACGTACACGGTGTTTTCTTCTGTATGCGTCTGCCCTCGCTCGGTTGAATTTCTTCTGTATTGACGTATAAACTCTATACTCGTAAGTCGTACGTAAAAGTACGTATATACATGCATACATGGTACCAGGCCGAATAATAGGTTGGACTTTTCTTTGCTACTCGTACCGCCAACTGCTGCGGCCGTTCGGTATGCATTTTGATTTTTTTCCCTTCTTATCCTTATGAAAGAAGTACTACATAGTGGGTGGGTGACGAGCGTACTTTGGCCCACTCACTATTGCTCTTTTTACTTAGTTAAGTGTTCACCGGGATGCATAGTCCCCTTTTTTTCCTTCTCGTATCTTTCCCCTTGCACGTCCCTTTTGGCTCATGCTCGGGGTAAGTATGTATGTGTCTGAGCTTTGGCTTCCCATTTTATTTATTTATTTGGGATTCTTCTCCTTTTCTTTTTCTTTTTCTTGTTCTTTTTCGGTTTGGTTTTTTCGTTGCTTCTCTTTCTTTATGGTGTATTTTGGTTGCTGGCGTATGTATGTATGTTGTGTCGGCCGCACCTAGTGCGAAGGCATGGTATTGCGTAGGCTATTAATGCATTACGGTGTGTTATCTCTGTGTCGTAGTCTGTGACCACAGAGCTCGTATCTTTCTAGGGTGAAGAATCAGCACGGACACTGGGCTTGCTGGATGTCGACGAGTAGAAGAACGGTTTAATGTGAAGAACACACACACACACATGCGTACGCTGGTTTCACTTTTTGTCGATCGGGGTGTGCGATGTGCTTCAGTTATTAATAGTTGTGTGTACACTGTTGTTTTCTGTTCACAGCAGTCTTTACAGCAACATGGACACTCGGCGTTTCATCTACACCACCCCGCGTCGAGGTGGTCTCAGGTTTGGTACGGCAAGATAATTTCGTGCCGAGCAGGCGGTTCCGCAAGGACGATCTGGAAGCTTTAAAGCTGTCAACGGGGGGGGGGCGTCAGAGTAAATACTCTTGGCGCTCCCGCCGTGGCGAAACAAACGAAGCATATTAATAGTGATTCTATACAAGTCCAAGTGGAGCCCGTGGTACCTATGATACACCCTGAACAAAACAAAACAATTCAGATTTGGGAGGCCATGTGGCACGCTTAATGCTTTAGGCGCATTATTTTTTTACCGGATTGTCAAGGACATCACACCGCTCGTGGCGCGTGTTTTTACTTGGTTTTAGGATACTGAGTTTGGGTCAAACGGATCAGGTATACCTGGTACCTGATTGTGGCATTTGCTCTTTCTTTTTTCCTTTGTTCTTGTTTTTCGTTGTTTCCTTTCGTTTTGTCTCTTTCATAGATATGTTTGTCGTGCCTGTCGTACCCAGTATGATGACACAGCATGGCATTGTCTACTGCTGTTGTTGTTGTTTTCTTCACATTAAACCGTTCTTTCTACGCGTCGACATCCAGCACAACCAGTGTCCGTGCCGATTCTTCAAACCTAGAGAGATACAAGTTATGTGGTCACAAAGCTACGCCACAGAGATACTACGTTGCCACGTATGTAATGCAATGCCATGTCATCATACTGCGTACGACAGGCACGACATACACATTCCATGACTTAGAGAAACAAAAACGAAACAAAGAGAAAAAACAAAAACAAAAACAAAGACAATTCGAAAGAGAAAAGAAACAAAAAAAAGAAACTAAAATATACCTGGTATATGTATATACTTCAGTATAGCAACAAACCATCGTACCCCCACGTAGGGGACGTGGCAGACACTTGAAAAGAACGAGCTGGAAAAAAAAAAAAAAAAAGAAGAAAACACCACTAGTCGTCAACAGAGTAAGACTAAGAACCAAGGTAAAAATAACAGTCGAACCAAACAAAGAACAAGGCATGCTCCAGGTAGCGGCAGCAGTTTATGGTACGAGTAGCACAGCCAGGGTATCCCTGCTGGCCCGCCTGGTACCTTGCTACCCTGTCTGCCACCATCGTCCAGCGTTCGTCAACTATGCCCGGCCCCTCGGCGTCAGACAGTACGGAACAAGCAGAGCAGGCTCGTCATCCACCCACGCCACACGACTCCTTCAATAAGGCTTATCAATCGGAGAAAGGAAGAGAAATGAAAATCACATAGGGTCACCGCAAAGAAGACAATAAAATGAAATAAAAATAAACAAAAACAACAGGAAGACCACGTTCGAACCAGCTGCACCAGTTGGTGGTACGAGTAGTATAGGCATGTTCTACTTCTTAGTCTGCCCGGTGCCTGGCTACCCTATCTGCCATCTCCTTCCTACTTTCGTCCACTGCAGTTTCCCTGCTACTCCTCTTCCCCCCCCTCTCCGCATTCCCTTGGTCGGGTTTTCTGCTACTCCTCTTGTTGCCCCTCCTCCCCCCATTCCCTTGGACACCACCCACGGCGGATGCGCGGCGCTGCCTGCTCAGCTCAGCCTCAGCCTCGTGCCACCTCACCATGAACCGTTCGGCTGCTTCCAGGATCCCCCGGTACCACTTCCCCGCCTTTTTTGCAGCAGTGGGCCACAGTGCGGTCTCAACTCCAAACACCAAGGGAGCAAGTTCCGTTGACCCTTCGGTGGCGCGGAACTCCCTAAGGTCTTCGACTACGCATCTATGCTAAGTCTTAACCTGTCTGCCAGGTCTCGGGTTCTCCCCACCAGCAATCGTCCCGAACATCACCCGGCTAGGTAATCGATCCTTGCTTTGCCGTGCCACCCCCCCCGCGAAGAAGAGACGCCGTTTGCGGATGGTCGTTTCGATGCTCTCGCAACGTGTCATCTTGAGGGCCTTCGCGTACGAGAGGGTGGCATGGTCAGTACGAAGTCGGCGTTGGAAGCCAATGACTCGCAACAGGACTTGGTGGTGAACCGTTCGAAGCTTGGCAAAGTGTTCCGCTCTGAGGGTCCACGTCACACACCCGTAGAGCAGGGTCTCAATCACCTCGGCCTTCAGCATTCGGACTTTCAGGCTAAGGGGGGCGGTCGTCCTATCATACAGCTCCGGGCCGAACCGTTTGAGGCATGCTCGCATGAGACGGATCCGTCGGTCGATTTCGAGCGAGAGGTCAGCATTTTCGTGGATAACGCCGCCTAGGTACAAGAACTGGGCCGTCTGCTTATACCTCTGGCCTGCTGCTTCGATAACGAGCGGTGGTGCGAGGGTTTTCTGGTCTGGCGTTTGTAGAAGCATAGTCTCTGTCTTCTTTTCCGACACCGTAAGGCCTGCTGCTTCGAAGACAGTCACGATGACTGTCATCATTTTCGCGAGCCCTTCAGCCGACTTCGAGACAATCCCTGCGTCATCGGCGTACAACATGCCCCATACAGCCCTTCGCACGTACGTCAACGGCTCCTGCTCCTCCGTCCCGGCTACTCCAGCATCACTAAGTTGGACCAAATCCCTTACGATTGCTTCGTCATGGCTAAAGCGTACTAGTACGACGTGCAACGCAGCAGCGAAAAATACGTTGAACAGTAACGGTGACAGCACACAGCCTTGCCGCAGCCCCTGCGTGACATCAAACCATTCCGAGTGCTCGCCGTCATCCGTACGCACGCGAGCCCGCATGCCATCGTGGAAATTACGGATAATTCTCAGCATCTTGGTTGGTACGCCAAAACGTGTGAGTACTTCCCATAACAGCTCTCGGTCGACAGAGTCGTACGCTTTCTGCAGATCGATGAAGCACAAGTACAGGGGGATTTTCCTCTGTCTTCCAAGCTCTTGCAACCGGCGCACGACGAACAACATATCAATCGTTGATCGTGCGGGGCGGAAGCCGCACTGTTCCTCCGGGAGTAATTCCTCGGTCTCGCAGTAGTTGCTGAGGCGCGACGCGACGATTTTCAACAAGACTTTGCCTGCGTGGGCAACCAGCGAAATCCCTCTGTAGTTGTTGCAATCAGTTCGGTCCTTCTTTTTGTGAAGGACCTTGATGATCGCGTCTTTCCATTGCTGGGGGACTTCTCCTGTTACCCAAACATTGACAAGGATGTTGTGAAAGCACTGGGCGAATGCGGGGTGGTCGATTTTCAGGAGTTCGGCCGGGAGACCATCTGGCCCGACAGCTTTCCAGTTTGACATCCCCTTAAGTGCTTCCGTCATCTCGTCCATGGATGGTTCATCTCCGAGCGACAGTTTAAGCGGTCGTGGTGGCAAGAGGTCGATGATCGTGGAATCGAGTTTAAGCGATTTCGTGTTCAAAAGTTTGTGGTAAAACCTCCCCCACCGTTCACGAATTCGCACCTTATCCCGCAACAGCGTGCCATCCTCGTCCCTAATGAACTGTTCGCTTCTCGCTTTAGTCCCTTCCAATCCTACCGTACTCTTAAGGTGCTTGTAAAAGCCTCTCTGGTCGTTGTTCGCTAGTAGTCGTTCGGTTTCAGCGAGGTACGCTTCGAAGTACGCATGCAGTCCTGCGGCAATCACCTTCTGCAGGTTCGCACACGCAGATCTCAGTGTCTTCCACGCGGTTCTATCCTGGGGGTGGGCACGCAAGAATTGCCGTGCATCCTCCCTCGCTGTCCATGCTAATATGAATGCGGTCACGGTTTCGGCAGACTCACACCATCCATGTCTGCGGTGGCGACGTGGATGGGTTGGTACCTCTTTTTTTTTTCGACCGCATCAATAATAGCCGCAGTGAAAAACTCAACCATGCCAGACGTATTACGGGGATGGTTAGGCTGGTTGAGAGTGGAGATGACCCTCGCGACTACTCGTTCACGACACTTTCCATCGGACATAAAAAGCTGCCTGTCGAACTCTCGGCGTTTTGTCGGTCTACGTATTTGTCTGTCGGACGCAAAGTGACCATTGAGTCGGACTTTGACATACAAGATGTTGTGGTCTGAGTCAGCCTTAGCTGGGGCAGGAGGCTGTGGGACGACTTTAACATCTTGTACTCTAGGTCGATGGGCTTGACGGGTTAGGATGTAGTCGATCCGCTTACGGTCACTCGGGCTGGTGCCGTTGTGTGTATGCGAAATCCCACCCTTGCGCATGCTGAAAAACGTGTTGGTGAGAGCTAACTTGCAATTGGTGGCGAACGACAGGAGTCGTCTGCTGTGCTTACTGCATACCCGGTACGTCACAACGTAGTATCTCTGAAGTGTATTTTTGTGACCGCAGAACTTGTATCTCTTCTATTAATAGGTTTAGAGAATGAGCCGGACACTGGTTGTGCTGGATGTTGACGGGTAGAAAAAACGGTTCAATGTGATAAACACACGCACTACGTACAGCAGTGCTGTATACGACAGGCACGACAAACAGGTTAAATGAAGGAGAGAAAAAAAGAGACAAAAGAAAACCAACCGAAAAAAAAAAAAAAAAAAAAAAAGGAAAAAAGTGCCGTGCTCCTCGTAGGAAATGTGGAAATAAAAAACGGTTTGATGTGGAGAACACACGCTGAGTAGGCAGCGCCGCGCATCCGCCGTGGGTGGTGCCCAGGGGAATGGGAGGACAGGGGAGGCAACAGGAGTAGAGGAGTGGAAGAAAACCCGACCAAGGGAATGCGGGGAGGGGGGGGAACAGGAGTAGAAGGGAAACGGCGGTGGACGAAAGTAGGAAGGAGATGGCAGACAGGGTAGCAAGGCACGAGGCCGACTAGGCATTAGAACATGCCTACAGGCCTATGCTAATCCGCCAACTGGTACAGCTGGTTCGAACGTGGTCTCTTTTGTCTTCTTTTTTCTTTCTTGCGCTTGATCCTCTGTGATTTTCATTTTATTCATTTATCTCCCTTTCTTCGATTAATAAGCCTTATGATAGGACTCGTGTAGCGTTGATGGATGACGAGCCTGCTTTGCTTGTTTCGTGTTGTCTGACGCGGAGGGGCGGGGCAGAGTTGATGAACGCAGGACGGAGACGGCAGACATGGTAGCAAGGTACCAGGCGGACTAGCAGGGAAAACCTGGCTATGCTACTCAAACCACAAACTGCTGCGGCTACCTGGAGGGTGTTTTAGTGCTTTGGTTTGCCTGTTATACTCCCTTGGTTCTTAGTGTTGCTCTGTTTACAAATAGTGGTGTTTTTCTTTTTTTTTTTCCCCCTTCTGTTTCTACAGCTCGTTATTTTCAAGTGTCTGCAAGATGCCCTGCGGGGGGGCACGACAATTTTTTCTTTTCTTTCTCTCTGTCGATTTGTCTTCTTTGTTTTTGTTTTTCTTTGTTTTCTTCTGTTTCTCTATTTCGTAGAATGCGTATGTCGTGCCTGTCGTATCCAGCATAACGACATGTTGTTGCTGTTGTTGTTTTTTCTTCACATTAAACCGTTCTTTCTACCCGTCGACATCCAGCACAACCAGTGTCCGTGCCGATTCTTCAATCCTAGAGAGATACAAGTTCTGTGGTCACAAAGCTACGCCACAGAGATACTACGTTGCCACGTATGCAATGCAATGCCATGTCATCATACTGCGTACGACAGGCACAACATATACCCATTCCATGACCTAGAGAAACAAAAACGAAACAAGAGAAAAAAAAACAAAAACAAAGACAATTCGAAAGAGAAAGGAAACAAAAAAAATAAACAAAAATATACCTGGTATATGTATATACTTCAGTATAGCAACAAACCATCGGACCCCCCCGCAGGGGATCTGGCAGACACTTGAAAAGAAGGAGCTAGGAAAAAGAAAAGAAAAAAAAAGAAGGCATTGCCTACTGTCTGTGCTTACTGCATACCAGGTATGTGGCAACGTAGTATCTCTTTGGCGTAGCTTTGTGATCACAGAACTTGTATCTCTTCTAGGATTTAAGACTCGGCACGGACACTGGTAGTGCTGGATGTTGACGGGTAGAAAGAACGGTTTAATATGAAGAACACACACGTCGAATCGAACGTATGCCCACCTCATTGGTTGAATGTGTGTGTTCTTCACCTTGAACCGTCTACCCGTCGACATCCATCACAACCAGTGTTCGTGCGGATTCTTCATTCCTATGAGAGAAGTGCAAGTTTCAGATGTGGTCACAAAACTACGACACAGAAACACTATTAATACGTTGTTACTGGTACCTGGTACTGGTATGCAGTAAGCATGTACAAGCAGAGAAGACAATGCTTTGCCATGAGCGGCTGCTTTTCGCGAGGGTCGGGGGCCGTGGCACGGCCAAGCACAACACAGCACAGCAAGGAGCGAGCGATTACCCAGCAGGGTAGTGTTCGGGACGATGGCAGGCGGGGAAAGTCCGAGACTTGGTGGACAGTTCGAGACTTGGTATAGATGCATAGTCGAAGACCTTGGGGAGTTCCGAGCAACCGAAGGATCAACGGAACTTGCCCCCTCGCAGTGTTTGGAGTTGAGACTGCGCTGGTAGGGTCCACTGCAGCATAAAAGGCCGGGAAGTGGTACCGGGGGGTCCTTGAAGTAGCCGAGCGGTTCATGATGAGGTGGCACGAGGATGAGGCACGGCTGAGTAGGAAACGTCGGGCATCCACCGTGGGTGGTACCCAAGGGAATGGGGGGAGGCAACAAAAGGAATGGAAGGAAACCTGACCAAGGAAATGCGGGGAGGGGGGGGGGGCAACAACAGGAGTAGAAGGGAAACCGCGGTGGATTCAAGTAGGAAGGAGACGACAGACAGGGTAGTAAGGCACTAGGCCGACTAGTAAGTAGAACATGTATATGCTACTCATGCCGCCAACTGCTTGTTGCAGCTGGTTCGAACGTGGTCTTCCTTGCGCTTCTTTTTCTTTTAGGGCTTGATCCTCCGTGATTTTTATTTTATTATTAATACCTCATCTTTCTTCTTGTCCTTATGAAAGGCGTCTTGTGGCGTTGGTGGACGACGAGCCTGCTTTGCTTGTTTGGTATTGTCTGACGCATCCTCTCCGGGGGTGGGGCATAGTTGGCGAACGCAGGACGGAGAGGGCGGACAGGGTAGCAAGGTAACAGATCGACTAGTAATATTAATAGGAGGGAGAACCTGGCTATGCTTCTCGTACCACAAACCGCTGCGGCTACCTGGAGGGTGATTCGTCCTACTCTGTTTATAGGTATTAGTAGTGGCGCTGCCTGCTGCCAATGTCGTTCAAGTGTCTGCTATGTACTGCTCCGCCGCTTCATAAACAAATCTGAACCATAGCAGATAGGCCCGATTTCTTCGTTTTCTTCGCTGCCACTGCTGTTTAGTTGTTCTCTTCGAGGGACAAGTTATTGCCCACAAACAATTCCACGGCCTGTAGACTACTTGCAGAAAAAAAATAGATTGCCTAGCTCCTCTTTTGCAGAGCTCCTGGCGAGAAGAAGCGTTGTATGTCTGCTCGAATGTTCTACCAGTCTGCCAGCACCGTCACGTGCTGCTTTTACATACAAGTTCCACTTGCGTACACAATCAGCTCTCAAACAAGCACAAAAGTGATGAACCAGCACGCCTTATTCTCTCTGACGAACATACAACGGAATATTCTCGGAAGGTTCCTTATCTCCGCTACGAAATATTCATGATGATACTCGTACATAATCCTCTCCTTTTGTTTTAGATACAGTAACGGACTCAAGCGCGTCATCCTTGCGTGTTTGTATATAATATATACTATTAGTATGTGTCTCTTCACATTAAACCGTTTTTTTTCATCCGTCATCCACCACAGCTGCTGTCCGTGCCGATTCTTCACTCCTATTATAGAGAGATATAACGATAACTTCTGTGTTTACCAAACTGCGGCACAGCAGAGAAACCGTGTTGTTATGCCGAAGCAGAGTAGACAATGCAATGCCATGTCTTCATATCAGGTATTGGATACGACAGGCACGATACACATTCAACGAAAAAAAGAAAACAAACGAACCAACGAAAAAAAAGAAAAAGTCTCAAGACACAAATTGAAAGAAAAAAAGGGAGAAGATAAGAAAAACTGACATCCCGTGCGGGGGGGGGCACGACAGTTTGCTCCTTCTATTTAATTGCTTATTTTCCTTTTTCTCTTTCGATTTGCCTTCTTTGTTTTTGTCTTTCCTTTATTTACTTTCGTTTCTTTATGTCATAGAATGTTTATGTCGTGCCTGTCGTATCCAGTATAATAGACATATATAAAACTCAAGAGAGGGCGATATTTCGAATCTTTACGTCAAATTCAATATCGCGATTTCCGTATTGGCAAATCCCTCGATATAAAAGTCAATATCGCCTTTTTTGCCAGAAGCACCTGAGATATAAAACTCGGGTGTATTATGAAGAGTCTGATTAATTAGGTGACAGTCCACGTCATCCTCCAGCAAGTCAAGCACGTATGTACATCACATGGGCTAGAGGACATGGCTGCTGCTGCTGCTGCTGTGGTAGGTAGAATTCACACCAGAACCCATGTTACGGCGATGGCGCCGACACGAAGTGGCCGCCAAGCGGCTCCTCCTCCTGTCCGGGCATCCGGCGCGCCGACCGCTACCCGCTTGTTGCCGGATAGGGTGGGTGGCACGGCTTGTTGGGGGCATGGATTTGGGGCGACTCCATCGTCGAGACGCCTAGCCGGAACACTGGATTCTGGACTGGTGTCGCTAAACCCGGGCATCCCGGGCATCCGCCCATCCCCGACCACGGGAGAACCTGTCCGCCCTATGCATTCAACCAAGTCGTCGCGTCCACCGCCGCTGTTGTTGCTCATGGCGGCGTCATGATGATCGGATGACCGAGTACAGGAGACAGGCTATGTCTGAGGTGTGTCCAATCTTGTCTACAAAATTCGGCTCTACCAACAAAAAAGAGAACACAAATATATGCTTGGGGTAAAAATACCCCAAGCATATATTTGTGTGTTGCGGACCACGTATAGCGAAAATATCACCTACACCCGACGTCCGTATAAAACTCGTCAGGCACATAATTTGGCTCTAAAGGTCAAATATCGCGATATTCTCGAGTTTTATATGTGTCTAATGACATGTGGCATTGCGTTGCTCACTCTGTGCTTGTGGGTTTTTTGTGTTGCTTACTGGATACGTGGCAACGTCGTATCTCTGCTGCTGTGGCGTAGCTTTGTGACCGACCACAGAACATGTATCTTCTTCTAGGATTGAAGAATCGGCACGGACACTGGTTGTGCTGGATATCGACGGGTAAAAAGCACGGTTTAATGTGAAGAAAACAACAACACCAACAACAACATCTCCTGAGGGGAGGCACGACAGGTAGTACAGAACTCAGCGCGTCCAGGTGCAGCAAAAAGCTAAACAGAGTCATCAGCTTTTTTGGTGTTGGGGAAAGACCCTCCATTCATCAGCAATAGCAGTTGGTGTGTCCTAGCTAGTCCTAGCCCCAGCGACGGTTGTATTGCAGATCGTTCTGTGTCCTGAACTCCCTGGTCGAGGAGGCTGCGAGCAATACAGGAGTAAACGTGTTTCATATCACCTTTGGAAACTATTTTTCGGGCCAAACTACTAGAAACTAGTGAAGGATAGCTTCCCAAGCCCAGAAAACCTTTACCGTTTCGGGACCCAGATGACTTTAGAACTATTAATGTACTGGCTGTACTATACCTGGTAAACAGCAGTACATTCTATATCTATATAAGTACGACACATAGCAGTTAGCATGTGCACACAAGTTCTCAGCATTGCACATTGCACATACACATAATATACGTATATACAGGACAGCGTAAACATCACGGGGAAATGGGTAGTCGGTACCACTGCTCCCTGCACAACTGGTACCGCACTACTTACTTAGTGAACAGTTGGAGAGTGAATTACGGCAGCTGGTGTAAACCTGCCCGTTCATGCCGAACTTCCTCCACGGCCGAACAAAACGATGCCGTCCTGCTGCTGTAATGAGGTAGGGTTTTGTCGCGAACCTGTAAGGCATTTTTTTCCCGACGTTGAGAATATTTTAGGTTCCGGCTAACGGCGGCTACCGCCCCGACCCGGGATTCTAGCCCCAACACTAACCCTAACCAGAGGCCTGCTTACTAGCATTTGATGTACCAGCTGGTTGTTGTGCAAAACAAGGCTCTATTTGTTGTTCGGGCGTTCGGGCACATCTGAGGAAGGTCGCCTGGACTGGCAGATCTACGCGAGATCGTCTCGCGTACCGTACCAGTATGTACGTACTGCTGTTGTAGCTGCTGCTACTGCTGGTGATACTCGGCGTCAAGTACAGAAAGCAGTATATTAGGTGGCAGTATCCTTGTGCTTCGAAAGGCTCTATTTGTTGGTCGGTCACATGATCTAAGGAAGTTCCGCCTGAACGCGCAGATCCACGCGAGATCCTCTCAAAACCATACCGTACACCGGTATGTGCAATGTAACTACTGCCGTTGTCGTGGCTGCTCTACTTCTGGTGATGCTGTAGTTGGCGTCAAGCATCAAGTACAACAAGTACATATAGGTGGCAACATCTTCATGCGCAATTACAGCAATAGGCAATAGAGATCACCACTTCTTCGATGTTTTCGGTCCGACTGGCTCAGGGTCAGGGTTAGGGTTGCTTAAGGTTAATATTACAGGGTTAATATTACAGTAGGGTTTCTTATATTCGTCTCGTACACAACACACAGCACACAGGTGTGTGTCAAACTAATGTTTGTCTCGAATAGGTTGAACCTGGTAAGCACAAAAATCAAGGGATGGTGACTGCTGTAAGAGGACGCACCGAAAGCGAGCAGCAAGCGTACGTGTACCTGTCTGTGTGACGACTGCATATTTGATAGATTTGTTCGGAGCTCGCAACACTGCTGCTGTAGACCTCAGGGCCGCTGTCCGCTGTCACGTTGTCACGATATGCATACTATGTGGTACGCACAATTGTAGTCAGCTGATGGAACATTCAGCTATCTGTCTATGCAGCAGGGTTCCCGGTACGAAATCTATGCAGCAGAGCTAACGGGTTGATGTTAGATGGACCTGTGGACCTGGTGCTGGCTCAGGCTGCAACAACGGAGCAGTACGTGGAAGAAACGCTTCGCCGAGCTCGGTGTACAGACACCACAGCAGTACACTCCTATAATACCGGTATTATTTCAAAAATTATAAAATACCGCTATGATGCTCTTGTCCTCTTCGGTGTGCATATTATGCTCTTGTCCTCTTCGGTGTGCATATTGCTGCTGGAAAATCTCCGCTAGGATGAAAGTTGCATAAATATACTTGTATACATAATACCTGAGCGATGAACAGAAAGGCCCCCATGGCCGTCACAATGCTGAGGCCGTTCGTGATCGCCGGCGAGCTAGAGCTGCAGGGGTCGCAGTAGCACTGCCCGGTCACATCCATCGACGCCATGGCATAGAGGATGGCAAACAGGAGCGTCACCCAAAAGCAAAGCGACAGCATCTGATGTCTCCGCACGAAACTGTCTGTTGCGCTACCCGCCATCCTTACCCAGTAAGCGTCGCCCCCCCTCCTCGCTCGCCCACCTTGTCTCCTTGCACCTATCCTGCTGAGGCGCTGGATGATAGTTGAGGTGGAGCGTGGAGCGTGGTTATCCTTCTGGGTCGGCGAAGTGGCCGAAGCATCTAGTAAAGTTTGACGAAAATTTCGGTGTATTAAAATTGTGTGTCGAGCTGGGCCTACAAACTACAAACAGACTCGAGTAGCTTGCTCTGATCATGGGCAATAAGGACAAGTCCGACAGGAGACATCTTCGATTACATCTACTTCTCCGCCGAATTAATACTAAGATTAATACAATCGAGGTAACAAAGAGAAAATTTGCGTCTTGCTTCTTGCGTGTCGATGAAAGTGAGCCGATACCTGCTTGCCTTGCAAATCGTGCCGAACAACTTTCGAGACCTTCAGGAGCCAGGCAGCACTACTACCAACGCACCGGAGCAACGCACCTTGGTAGTCCACACGAAAAGGAAGCTCCTGCCTGCGCGAACAAAAATGTCTCCTCGCAATATGTGTATCAGTGCCAGTGTCAAGACCGGTCCCAATCCGTGCAGTTTGAATTTTCATCCCCTGTTTCTGCGTGTATCAATATCGAAACCCCTGGCGAAATGATGCGCTTCGCTCAAAAACGGCACATCGTAGCAGCAGACATACATACCCAACCAACACTGGTGTTGGGTTGGCCTTATTCGAGTGGAGAGTAGAGAAGGGTGCTGCGTGAGGTGTTTGCTGAGGGAAAGCTCGTGTGCTCATCGTAAAGCAGCCGCACTGACCTTTGAGAGAACGTTCTGGCTACAACAACAGCGGACCGTGTGAATATTCGTGAAACAGCACCAGAGCAACGCAGCAACCAGCACGAGAAGATGGAGCCCTTAGAATCACCTCGAGTAACTCAGGTCGGAGGAATTCTGAGCACAGGGGAGGACACGGACGGGGAGCGGACGGATGACGAAGTGGACTACCCGACGGACTCTTTCGTGAGCCAGCATCAAGAGGAAGAAGGTGTACAGTGCATGTGTGTTCTACAGAGTACATCAGTAGAGTGTGGCAGTACTGCTGAGATTGAGTGTGAGCCTCAGTGAGGTAAAGCACAGAAACTCTTTACAGGGCACCGAGAGTCCGCGATACCCCTCTGTGATGGTCATGACACCAGCAGCGCTGATAGCTGATACCACAGGTAGATACAAAGTCAGCTGCAATGCATGCGCTGCAAGGGGCGCACCGAAACTTACTGTGCTCTGTTTTCTGTTACTCGTGCGTACTATTAATTATATGGTACCATATATGCCAGCAATGCGAACCTGCACGTGAGAGCATTCTTTATATTAATAGTAAACACGCGTATACGTGTGCTCACGACTGCTTGCTTGCTGTGCAACAGGCCTGCAGTATCACATCCGGTACCGGTACCGGAGAAGCAGTCGTGTATAAAGATAATTGCGGCTTATAGCCCCTACCCCTCCAGATGGCAGCACTACGTATGTTGCAGATCAGGCAGCCGCGTCTCAGGCATTG
This sequence comes from Macrocystis pyrifera, assembly GCA_031763025.1. Taxonomy (NCBI): domain Eukaryota; class Phaeophyceae; order Laminariales; family Laminariaceae; genus Macrocystis; species Macrocystis pyrifera. The sequence goes on along the minus strand of JASSKH010000033.1, from coordinate 523,744 downwards.
GAAGCGAAAACGGCAGCATAATTCCTCCGCAAATACTACCTGGTATTCCTCTTGAATACTGACAACCCGCAACCGGGCGCACACGCACACAAGGCACGAGGCACCCTTGCCCGTTCCCCGTTCCCTGCACAGGGCGTGCCATGCTCGGGGTGGTCTCCACACTACTTGCACCGCGTGCCGCGAAGACGCCCATAACGACGCACGACCGCGATGATCGTGATCCTGATGATATGTAACCGCCATCCATTCATGCATCACAGAAACACAACTCCAATACGTACCTGTAGTCTATCTGCTAGCTTCTCAGCCACCCTGCTGTATCCGATATTCTGGACTACTAACTGTGGACAGAAGACGGCGATGATGACGTTCACGACAGCGCTGGGGAGTTGGAGGTAACCGGCGAAGGGACGGCGGGAGGGGCTTTCGGACTCAAGAGGGTCCTATTCGTGCGCAAGAAGAGTGAAAAGGCCGTACTCCCCAGAGAGGTATGATGTGTGCGAAACTGCTGAACGTGCTTGCCCGTTTCGTATTTCCCATTGACACTCAGATGGTTCCTGCTTCCTGCTTCCCATTTCCCAGCACCCGCTCATATTGTCGTTGCTCCCTGCTGCTGCTGCTGTTGGTAATGTTCCTGTTTCCTCCAGCTGACTGTTGTTTATCGTGTGGCTTTGCCTCTCTCTCGGCTCTCAGGAGTTGAGAGGCTCAAAGTCCGAAATGGACATGGTTCAGCATTTCAAGTACTACTATTAATATATGATTACAATTCGTACTTGTGACAGAAAAATGCGGAAATGCTGCTGTATGTGAAGCTAAAAGGCCTAAACGCCAAACCAGCAAACGACATGGCTGTATCCGGCCGTCGTACACAGCAGTATGGCGCTGCGGCGCCGCAGCAGCACCTGAAACCTGATTTGCTTGTCGTTCCCGCTTCAACAACCGTTTCACCAGGTACTCTGATACTGGTTTAAGTAACTGTTCGCAATTACTACCAGGAAATATTTGGAGTACTTCTCTGTATTCTCTACGCCATTTTCAATACCCTAATGCCACATTTTCTGTACTCTTTGTACTAATAATACCTGGTACTTCTTTACTCTCGTATGATCCACACTCTCGTCGGTTTGAGAGTTTCGCGTTTCCATATTTTATTACAAGTTAATTGCCCATGACCGAAAGTGTTGGAGATTTGCATTTGTTGTTGCGGCGACGAACCTTGCCGTGCGTTGTTCCATCTATCGTGTCGTCCTTCTCTCTCTGACAGCTTGCTACTGCTATGATACTATCATGGCTGCTGTTGACTGAAACCCCGCTGCTCTCTACGAGTACACATCCCAAGTTGTACGAGATTACGAGTATACCTGGTATGCACGCATCGGGTACATTGATGCACTTGGTTTGTCCTAGTTTACGTAGCTTGATGATTATGTTTCTACTTTTTTTACGTTTATGGAAACCAGTATACTTCTGAGTGTACAGTCTTATTTTATAGCGTGATATGTCGACCCTGGTTCTTCGGAAGATGGTATCGTACCTTAGTGAGCGATACCGAAGATCAGAGAGAAGCGTGTATTCAGTATTCATAGGGTATACACGCTGGGGACCCGACCGGGTACCAACCCTGGTTTTGTTTTGGCTGTACTCGAGTATCTACCCGGGAACTACACGTGGTGTTTTGGTCATTCTTGGGTAGGTACCCGGCTCGCAAGGTACGTCATACGTCGGTCGCACGTGTTCTGCAAACATTCGTTTCTCGTTGGACACACAGGTATATAGGTCTGTGACTCCCCTGGATGCTGCGACTACGTACCAGAAGGGTCATATTTGAAGTCGAGTTCGAAGAAAAAAGGCGTTCAACACGACGTACTTCATTGAAGTGCCGATAACTGTTTTCATATTATGGGCCGCTGCTCGTTTCACGGGGTAGGCACGTTGGCACAGCGGCTACAGAGGGAGGTTCGTGCTCGCAAGGCGGAATCACATCCGACCTCCGTCGTACCAGAAGTCACATTTATGTGCTTTTTACCTGGTACAGTAGTTTAATTCCGGCGCATGCATCATGATGTTTTGGTCATGTTGTGGGTTTTCCCTCCTACATATGAATAACGTACATTTGATATTAATAGTGCTTCATTAACTGTGTCGTTTCTTGTTTCGTGGGTTGGCACGTTGGCACAGCAGCGGGTCGTGTGCTCCCATGTCGATTGATCTCCAACGTCATTGTTGTCAACCGCCATTATCGCATCTTATCGTATCTTACGGCATGACCTCCTTGCCCCCGAGAGCAATGTGCACACAGGTTTGGCCATCACAACAATTACAGTACAATCACAATCGTCCGTTCAGCAGAGGTGGGCTGATTCTGTTCTCCGTGGCCCTATTGTTGAAAGTACAACCTGCAGCAGTACTTCGGAACGTGCTGTCCCTCGTGATGCGATTTCGACCAGTTGGCGTGAGAAGTGAAAGGCTGGTTCTTTGCTCCTTGCGTTCATGCAAACCACCGTTCGCCATCACCCCCGCCCCGCCTTTCACAACACGTCTGTACATTATTCCTCTGCAGGACCCCAACAAGCCGCCAGAACCCACCTTCAAGGACCGGTTCAGCAAGCTAGGCGCGGGCGTCGGCGAAAAATTCGCGGCATTGGGGAGCATCATGCAAGACCACAGTAAAGCCTCAGCCACAGCTACCAGCGGCGCACCCAAGGCCGACGATCCCCCAGCGGAGGCTGCCGACCATTATGGGGAGACTGTAGGGTCGACACAGGTCAAGCAGCCAGGGGCGGTCCCACCTCTGGCCCCCCACCCGGCCGCGCCCAAGGAAGCCCTGGAGTATTTCCAAGAATACGACCTTACCTTCACCAGCAAACCGGAGTTTTCGATCGTGGAAGGCCCTGATGGAAAGGGGGCGGTGGTTTCGTGGGCGGTTGATGTACCCGTTGCCGACAGCGGTGGCGAGACGGGTGCCGCTAGCCCCGCTGCCGCTGCCGCTGCCCAGCCCGCCGCCGCCGAGTCGGACCATGTGCCGCCATCCGGCGCCGTCGTCATCGCGGTAGCGGGGCAGTCGGTAACGGAAACAGAGCTAGGAGATATCGTCGCTCGCGTTCTGAATGGGACTTCGACGAAAGGAAATTCCGGCCGAGAAGAGACCGAGGAGGACGGTCAACCGTCTATCGACCCGTCTGGCGGAGGGGAAGGCGGTGGGGCGTTTCCTCTGGTCGTTAGATTCCGCGAAAAGACAACGCTGCGACAGGAAGACGCGCACGCGGCAGGGGCGGGAGGCGAGGTGTTCCGCAACCGCATGAAGGCCATGGCGGCGGGGTTCGGCAATCTGTTTCAGGTGAAGGAACCGGGGGGGAGCGCGGTGCGCGACGGCTTTGATGTTGCCGGCTCTACGTCCAGCGTGGGAAGGAACGCCGCAGCGGCGGGCGTGTCCGATGCATTCGTGCTAACGTTTGCTGCGGATCAAGCGAGCGCGGAAGCGCTCCCGTTCGCCATGGCGGAGATGGTCGGCGGCCTCGGTGTGGTCGTGGCTAGGGTCAAGGAAGACTATGCCTCCGCCTTGGTCCGTCCGGAAGAGGGTGGCATTTCGACGGCGGGGACGGCAGCTATCCCGGTCGACGTAAAGGGGAGGATTGAAGAGGCTGGGGGCGCGCTAGAGGTGTTGGCGCCCGGTGCGGTGTTGCTGAGGGTGGCTGGGCAGAGCGTGGAAGGGAAGGGCGTGAAGCACGTGCGCAAGGTGTTGGATGCCGCCGCTGCCGAGCATGAAGCGGTGAGTACGGTGATCACCGGTGTGCTAGTGAACAGGTTACGGTTGGGGTTCGGCTTGGACACGAGCGCCCTGTCGTTAAAGTTTAGGCGCGCGGGTATGGTGTGTGGTGACCCGTGGGATGCGCCTTCGAGGAGGTACAGTGGACAATGTTGTCTGGGGCACGTGGACCGAACGACGTTAAGCCCTTGAAAACTGCACCCCCTTGGTGGGCACAAACTACTTGGTAGAGTTGGGCCAGCCCAATTTTGTATATAATGGTAAGGATAGCGATGATGACCCCTTCCCGCGCCCCCCCCCCCCCTCGCTATATTCCTTCGTGTTCAGGTAAAAATCCTGTTCAGGCGTGCGCCTCCAATCTACAGAGCAAGTCTAGCAGCAGAGCTGGTGTTGGAGGAGGCGAAGGCCCCTCACGTGCACGTCGGCACGTGGCTGCCTGTGCTCAAGCGCCGCGCAGGTGTAACACTTGGCGGCGGCGACGGAGACAACGGTAGCGGCGGTGGCGGCGGCAGCGTTGGTGGAGGCGTTATTGGCCTCGGATACGGAGGGGAGGAGTGGGAAGACGTGCACGCGACGATGGCACGCGCGCAGCGGTTCGTGAACGGATTCCGCTCCGTGGGGATCCGCGTGGACGTGATGAGCATGCAGACTGTGATGCTACCGCGAAACGTCAAGTCGGCGTACGCGACCACTTTCGAAGGTCGACCTTCGACATTCCAGCAAGCTGTGCGCGTGTGGTTCTCCTTCCCCGATGAGCGCACCGTCTCTCTCCCGAAGCAGTCCACCTCGGAGAAGCTGGGCCTCACGCACGTGGACGCTAAGGGAGCGGGGCCGATGGGCTCTTGGGTGACGGTAGCCGCGGCGGATGCCTCACCTTGCGCGGAGGCAGGACTTCCGGTCGGAGAGGGGTCGATACTGACCCACGTCAACGGTTTCGACGTGTCGCCGGCTGCGTACCGATCGCTCGCCCCGCTGCCGTTCGGGCAGGGGGAGGGCTGGGCTGCGGCGGTGCTGCCGGCGCTTGAGAGCGGGTTGGGCGACACGATAACACTCACGTTTGTTTGACACGCCGTTGGATAGGGTAGGCTAGGGTAAGGAGGGAGAGAGGCCAGGGGAAGGAGGGGAGGGATAGGGGCGGTAGCCTGGGTGCCAGGTGCATCGATTGTTTTTTCGTTGTTGTGGGTTAGCGGAAGCTAGCTTTCCTCGGGGCAGATCGCCAGCTTAGCAGGTGCCCATCAGTTTTGAAAACGAAGGAAATCAGCCAGCCAAGAGAGGTGAAGGGGCGAAGGAGTAGGCCGGGGGGGGAGGGGAGGGGGGCATTTTGTTTTTGGGGCGTGGACGGTGCGGAAGGAGTAGTAGAAAGCAGACATACTCGCTCTTCGAGCCCCCCCCCCAGGCGCACATTTTCTTTTGTGGTGTGTATCTTACTGATTTGTGCCAAGTAGGGGAGGATAATTTCCGGCGCGTTGCTCCTGTTACAGGAAGTGAGTGTGGTGTGTGGCAGAGGTGTGCCTATACCGATGTGGATACTCGTCGAAAAACAACTGTTGTTCGCGATGGTGCGATCATACTGTAGGTCGACGTTCTATGTATCTGTTGGTGGTTCCATCGTTGGGTAGCTAGCATCGTGCCAAGCTGGCAAAATAGTATCGCAGCTTGCTTGGGCCGTAGCTGTGCGTGCATTTTGTGGTGGTGCGGGTCGGGTTTCGTTCACCGCAGACATGCCGTATTCCTAGGCTATTGTTTTTGGTGTGCTGGCTTTCGGTAACGATTCTTGTTTCTTAGTTGTTGGGTCTGTCTATCTATGCGTGTCTTGTCTATGCGCATGATACTTGTCGAGCGTACGGGTGAGACAACGCCCTAGATGATGTGATATTAATAGTTGCTCCCGAATACGATCGATTGTTTTAATACATGCGGCAACCGATATTATTGTACCAACAGAGATTCCTGTCTATTTTACTCAACGGCCAGCAAGCAGCATACATGTGCATTGTTGTAAGATGTGGTGAGTAAAGTGGGCTGCTTGATACGTTACAAGATTGATCGAACCCGGGACTCACCCTGTGATTCGTGCGTTTGGATTCGTGCTTTGAAGAACAATTACGTTGTCGGAAGGAGGGAGGGAGGGCGAGCTCGAATATATACACGAAACGACTACTGAGTGTAGAAATGTACCGATTGTTTTCAGTCCACTGGGCAGGCCACGCGGCGGTCTTCAGCCTTCGAAAAGTGTTTTGAAAGAAGAGAAGAAAAAACAGTCGCAGCAGAAGAGAAGCAAATCGACCGCAAAACGAATCCCGCCAAAGAACACCACGCCTGATCCTGGTCCCGCTGGTGTATTTCGCGCTACGAGTACCTGCATCAATCAGAACGCCAAATCAGTCGCTTGTTCAAGTCTCCGGGGCGCACCACGTAAGTGCGGTTGACCGCTGTAGTCTGCACATTGACACCTTTTCGTCTGTTGATACACTTAGTAAAGGTTCATGATCGAACGAAAACCTCGCGACACTCTTCCGTGCTCGTCGGGAGACACTTGTGCGTTTGTTTGAGTGGAAGATTGAGTTCGAGCGAGTCTATCTCGTTGGTGCTCAAGTTGTGGAATAGGTGTGCCTTGATGTTGCTAACTCGCGCTAACTAAAAAAATAGACAGCTCTAGGTTGAATTTGTTTGGCTCCGGCGCTAATAACGCCTACGCCACCATATACGAGACTACATATCATGAGACTCGCCTCCGCCGCTGCCGCTGAGCCCGCTGAGCGCAATCACCAATCAAACGTTTAGTTGTCTCGTCCGTTCTTGCTAAGTTTTATCGTCGGATCTTGAAAATATGTTCCTCGTCTGAATGAACGACGACAGACGTCACTGCCATCACATCAAGCTAACACGTCACACGGATCATGCTTCCCTACTCCTTAATGATTTTACTATTCCAGTCCAGTTACCGACAACACGCTCCTGCCCCCTCCCCGAACAACACAGACTGCGCCAAAAACTCCCAGCCGCCACTGTTGCCCCACGTCAAAAAGACGCAGGAGACAAAAAAAAAAAACCACTGGAACGCAACAGACCATGCCGCCACCCTGTGCTACCCCAGTTGAACTTCCCACGCTCTCTTCGCCCATTTCTGTTTCGTTAGACGACAAAAAAATGGGAAGCGCAACGACATCAACCCCGGCGCGAAACCCTCGCCCCCCTCCGCCCACGCTCGGCTGCTGCGTCATGTGCGCGCCACCACAAAAATGCTCCAAGCTTCGAAGGCAAAGCTCGGCGGCCGCATACAAATAGTCGCGGCTGGCTCAGAGCTTCTCGAGCTTGAACATGTCCTTGAGGATTTTGAGAGTCATCTTTTTTTCATCCGGGCCGTCGGGCTGGCGGAGCGCCGACATGGGGCCGTGGAGCATCTTGTTGACGATGCCCTTGGACAGCTTCTCCACCACCTCGATCTCCTTTTTTGACAAGTTGGTAAGCTTGTTGCCGGCCTGGTCGAGCACGGATGGTGGGGGGGGCGCCGGGGGGGCAAGATGAGACAAAAAACGTCTGACCATTGACAGTATACACCGGGTCTATTTTGAAACACATCAGCCGCCGACGTACGAGTATTCCAACATACCTGATATAACGTAAGTAAGCAACTACCCGGTATCAACTACTGGTATCGTCTAAAAAAGAAATATCCGCAAACGACTCAGCTAGTGAGAAAGTTGGTTGCAAGGCGAGTAAAAAATCCCGTGGGCATCGACCGCGCAAGTAATTCGCCGAGAAAATCTCAGCGAGGGCTGTTCACGGCTTGGCCCACCTTCGACGAAATGGTTGTGTAATCATATATAGAATTCTGCGAACTTACAGCTGACGTATTTCATAACGTATAAAATATTCTGCGGTAAAAACCTTAACTTCGACCGACCGGGTAAACCCTCGGAATAAAATGGGGTGGTAGCAAAGGACTATCAATCATTCTGCGGAAACTGGGCCAAATCGTCAAGTCAACACCACAAACAACTGACAGGAGCGACTCTCCGGAGTTTTACTCTTAGATGCACAAGTAGAGCCCTCCACCTTCAGACTGCCACATACCCTAACCTGGTATTAATACACTAGTCGAGAATTACCTTTTTTACATCCTTACATACACCTCAAGCCTGGCAAGAGTTACAGTAGTTTTTGCCTCACAGCAGTGTTTCAGTGAGCCCAAACGTAGCAGTCAAGTAAGCCCTTTTCGGACCCGTGCAAGTACAATGTACCCAGTACAACCACAGAAGAGCAACCATGGACACATGCATTGTATCAACGCAGCGATAAATCAATCGTCTATAATACCAATAGAGCGAGCGCGCAGCAAGACGACGAGTCTCGTGCTGCGCGTGTGTTGTAGAAGTCCTGCATGCATTGGAAATCCGACACCAAGATTGCCATCACCGAACAAAAGCCCAGTCCGATGATGTAATCGCTATTTTCAAGGTCACTTTTCCCTCTCAAGCGCCAAAAGGGTTTGTACAAGAGGAATTTCCTTCACCTCTCATCCCTGACCACGAGCCTCAAACCCTCCCGCGATAACGGAAACCCGACTATATAAAACCCAATCTCCCCACCTTTCGCATCTCTTGCGCTCGCATGTCCTCAAACTTCTCCTGCATCTTAGATATCGCAGGGGTCGCCGTCAAAGACTGTTGCCAGCCGCTGAACTTCGTGTGCTCTTCGGTCAAAATGTCCTCCGCCTCCAGCATCTCACGTCTCCGCAGCGCCGTATTTCTCGCCACGACCATCTTCAAGTCGTCCACATCGTACGCAAAAACGCCTGGCACGTCTGAGCAATCCGCCTCGACGTTTCGCGGCACCGAGATGTCCACAAACATCACAGGCTTGTCCTTCCCCGACCCTAACCTCTCCAGCTGATCCTTCGAGACGATGCACCCGGTGGCACTCGTCGACGTAAACACGATGTCCGCCTCACCGATAGCGCGCTCCAGCTCGGTAGGGTCCTCCGCCCCCAAGCGAACATCTATGTGTATGTCGGGGAACGCCTCTATGAGCTCGGTGCACTTGGGCATGGAGCGGTTGACAAGGATAACCTTCTTCATGCCCAAGGAGTCGAGGTGTACCAGGAGCAGCCGGGTCATCTTTCCGGCGCCGATGATAGCGACGGTAGACTGCATCAAAGGCTTGTCCAGGTCTTTCCCCGCCCGCATGTTGCTGAACTCGACCGCTGCAGATGAAATTGAAACCGCGCCTGAGCCAACAAAGTAGGGCAGGGTAGGACAAGGACAGGGGTAAGGGTAAGCGCATAGCGTGGGATCGGGTAGGGTAGGGTGGGGTAGGGTAGGTACTGCTGTAGTTACGTGTAGGAGTGTAGGATTACTGTACATCGAAATGGGTGAGAAATGAATGCCATCAGCATAAGAGATAGGTATACGGGCATTTCGTTCGATGGGAGCGAGAATAACGGCCAAATACAGGTGCCTGCTAACGCTGGTACTTACATAGCTCGAGAATAGTCCCCTCCCTAACCGACAAAATATGTTATTCCTACCATTTCGGTCGTATGCACAGGTGACGTGCTTGTGACAAATTTATAAAACATGCCATGGATTCAATTCCAAAAACAAAACACTTCACCCCGGAATTGAGGGATGGGAAGTAAGGAGGGAACTCGTCTACAATAACTAAACATCGGCCTGGGATCAAACGGACCAAAGGGTCTAAAAACATCATTTGATGCCAAAGGGTTTTTCGCCTCTATCGGCAAAGCGGAGCACCCATCTCTACCTCAGGTAGCCGTCTTTGTGCCTATACTTGTGGGCCGTTCGCTGAATCGTATGCAACCACGTGGTTAGATCTCGGCCGCTGTTTTCACGTGTTCAGTTGGAAAACGTGTCGGTCTGAAACGCGTCATGAGCTCAAAAATACGAAGACAGCCGTCTTGTGCTCGGCGGCAGACCAACCGCTTTCCCTTTGCTAGGTGCTTCGCTCGCTGCCCATGGGCCCTAACCCTTGCACATGCCCACTCCAGTAAAGAACTACTACTGTCTCAAGGCGAGGTAAAAAGGTCAAGACTACAAGTACGCGAATATTAACGATACAATCTAGACGGAAACGTAAGGATCGTTCGCGTCTGATTTACCGATACCTACCGGTCCTTACATGTCGAGCAAGAGCGATGTAACCGCCTACTGACTGGCGTCAGTCAGAGCGAAAGTACAAACACACCAAATTCGCCGCGTCGGCCCGCGCACAAACTGCCCACACATACATATATAAATGCCCATTTCATCATTTACATTTTGTGGGGCGATAGCTTTCTCAAAAATCTGCCATGACCTACAACAGCGCATGTTTCCTGGGTGGGATCTGCCCTATAAGGTAGATAGATCCTGCACAACACAACCTCTCACACAACGGCAGGTGAGGAACTAGATGGTTCACAGATGATCTACAGATAGATCATCGTCTGTTTGAGGTGTGAGGGTTTCCTTGTGCAACAGCGTAGCAGCCTTTCCCTGCCTTGCAGAGACTGCACGTGCCTCATGTTTTCCATTTCGAGACAGCTCCTCAATCCTCGACGGCAAGGACCAAGACATCTAAAAAATTCGAAAAAAGGCCGTGTTGCCCAACTCCACAGAGACAGTGGCAACGCCAACATCATACATCGCCTCCCTATTTATTCCCAGAGTGGGCGCCGCCCCAACCATCTCGTATTTCATAACTACAATTAATAGACCCATCATAGGCACTGACTAGTTCGTCATGTTGAAACAAACAACTCCCACAACAGACCTCGTGCCGTGCTACCACACCAAGCCGCACGCCTCTGCGCTCTCTAAAAGGTAGCACCAACTACATTTACAATGCTACTGGTCGGGCTGAGCGCAAAAGGGCATTTTTTCAAGAGAGGGGCTCGGGGCCTGAAGGGCAAGTTTTTTCTTCTTCAGGTCCAAGGCTTGCCCAGGCGTTTTCGATACGGCTCGCCGAAAGTCGTCGAGATTTTGAAGTGTAATGTCCCAGTAAGTGCCCTCTGCAACAACGCCACAACGAGCGCTGCAGCTAGAACCTTGCACCAGACAGTTGCATCCCCTTCGCACCATTGCCGCCAACCGTCAGAGTACAACGGCCATCTATCATAGATGTATAATGCTACTGGCCGGGTTCAGCGACAAGGCAGCTTCGGCGATTGTATCTAACCTCTTTACCACTGCAAAATACCTGGTACCTGGTATAAGTATTAATGGTCCATTCCAACTACTGTAACTTGTGCCGACAAACAAGAGGGGTGCAGCTCTCGTGTGACAAGGCAAAGCCAAAAACGATCCCACTGAAGCAAAATCCCACTTTTTACGGCTGGGTACTGGGTACTGGGTACTGGCGCAGCAGTATGTACTGGCAGTAGTGACCTACTACCACACCTAATCTGCTGATTGATCCGGCAGTACATTCGCCAGCAGTTTTTATATTACGCCCCAAGAAACACGCCATAAAATAGTACGAGAAACTCACTGTTATGCGTTGTGGGAGGAGAGCAGAGAGGAGACAGTAGCTGCTGCAATCCAGTATATTGATTGAGTTGACAACAGCATAATTGCTAACAGGTACGGACTTAGTCAGGCAGAGCCCAGCCTTATCAATATTCGTCCCTCTGTAGCAAAAACGATCCCACCGAAATTCCAAGCAATTATCCTCCCAAAACGAGGATGCAATTCGAAGCAGTCTGTCTAGCGGCAAGCGTCGTGCTTACGCAGGCCAAAAATACAGACATCTAACCTCCTTCAAATTTTTTCACCCCCGGCACCTCACCCTTACTAATGCTCGTCTCCGACCTGGCCCGCTTTCCAGCAGACACCGCCGTGTTCAACAATCGCGCCACCACTTTCCCCGCCGAGCCTTCCTCCTCCGTCCCTTTCAGATAGCACTGCCGAACCTGAAACGTGGAAACGAAGCCCAGCGCGATCGGGTAGACGAGGGGTGCGTGAGACTGCCGTCGAAATATCAGTACCGTCAACAACGTGAGAGCAAAGCTGACGGAATACCATGATAATTGCTGCACGCGTGTCGTGCATCTTACATCCCCATCATGCGTTGGATAAAAACGGACAAACCGCGACAGCCGCGAGAGGAGAAGTTTTGGGGCTCCTTCCTTAGAGCCCATCTTGACGGGCAACACTAAATTTCGTTATTTGGAAATAAAGTTTCAATTCCAATGAATTTTAATTTGATTTCGGAAAAAAAAAAAACGTGTTTGTATCCTATCGGGAAACGGCGCATTCATTGTCAAACAAAAAGGAAATCGAAACAACCTGGAATAACGCAGCGCGTCACACAACGCCCAGCCGACAAACAGCGACGAGCGTAGACGAGAGCGAAGATTTGCGTTGTCGCGTGCGCGCCGCTGCCAGCTTTTTTTTCTTTTTGGTGGCGCAGGATAGGAAGCTATCACTCTCAGGGTGTCTTGGGTGGGCGGAGGGAGCCCTCAAGCGCCACGTGCGGAACAGCAACGGTGGTTCAGCTATCGAGGTCTCGAGCGTATCCTCCGTTTTTTTGCTCGTTTGCTCGGTTATCGTGATGGTTGGCCGATCGAGCAGGCCGAAAAATTGGGCTTGCGGCCGCCATGATTTCTTTTGAGGCGCCACCGCCGGGGTACAATGTGCTATGGTCTGTGGCCGTGGGCGCAGCTATTGCTCCGGTCGCCTGTCGTTGAGGTTCGGGCTTTATCGCCTCGACCGTGGTCACCAAAGCGACCAAGAATCACCCCAGACTCCAGCGGGGGTGTTGAGAGCCACCATGAACATGCTACATCAAGGCTGATCAACTCCCAAATCGGAAATTGAAATTAAAAATCCACACGAAAAAAGTCCCAAAAGATTTTTCACTCAAATTGTTTTTTTCTACTTAGCCCCTTCGAATCCTCTGCCTCGTCATTTACTCTTCGGCCAATCAGATGCAAATTAAACTTGAAAAAAAACAATCAAATCAATTGAACGAACCAAAAGTCCTCGATAAGATGGGCCCTTATAACGGCAAGGGCATATTCGGCGCGGGCAACGCAAAGTCTTGTCCGACCACGTGCCGTCTCCAAACTGTACTAATCCACGAAAAACTTGCTTGCTCGACGGACGGGCACGCTTGTTCGATGGAGGAGCATGTTTGCTCGTTGGAGGAGTAGGCCCCAGTAGCAAGGTCGCACAAATACAACACTATTCACTCTGACACTGCATCGCGAGGCTGCCATCGACAGGGGTCGGGTTTCTACAGGAGACGCGTTTCGTTGACCTTACACCGCCCGTTACTTTCCAGACCGCCGCATAGCACTCGTGAATCGGTTCGTGGGTGATGGGTACTCGTGCGGCTCCTAGTCCTGCCCCTGCTACTGCTGCTCCAACAAGTTTTGCCTGGCCGTAATATAGGAGCGAGAGCTGAGAGATGACCCAACACGGAACCAGTACTGTACCGCCTTTCCCACGTTTACAAACCCATCTTTGTTGTGGCGCTTTTCCGCCGCATTTTTCGTGTATTGTTCATGAAACAAAGAGGCGTGTTCACACCCGCAAAAAACGGCCATTTTTCAGAGTTAACGTTTCCCTTGTCGGTGCTAAAGTTGGCAGTTATTTCACGTGCTCGTGCAAATAAAAAATACAGCAGTGCGGGAGTAAGGCTGGCGCGGAGGTTCCGCATGTAGACCCTCGCAAAGAGACACCCAAGCCACCAGGACATGACGAAAGGGCCAACCACTTCCCCCACCGACAATTGCGACGAAGCGGAAATCACGGGTCCTTCTCCGGCATCGACCCCGAGTCCCAAAACTATCGGTAGTCTGTGCACAAACACGCCAGCCTCATCACGCGTGATAAATGCCGGTAAATGATAAATAACTTTGCACTGCTGTCACGACGGGCCTTCAGCGGCCCTGTAGAGGAAAAAAAAAAAACATCCAGCGAAAGCGCCCAGCGAAGATGTAACACAGACACAACAGCCAACCTACTGCGAAACTTCTGGTTGTTGCTAACGGGCGGCGACGCGTCAGGTACTAATACTAACGACCACGTGCCAGTTCAGGTTCAAGTTCACCTACATACCTGGTGGCTACACGAGAGGGTCAAGGGTCAAAGCTCTATTACTACCTGGTATCGGCAACAGGAAGAACAGAATAACAGCCGGGAGGATATGGACTGCGCAACACTACGTGGGAGCACGGCAGCGTGAGGATAGGATGATCACACTGCTGCTGTCATGCCCACAGCTCAAAGAAATAACTATTAATAGCTCCTCGCCACGTGTTTTCACACTCACAACCCAGAAACCTTTTGCGTACCAGGTACGTAATTACCGGGCACTCTTTCCACTAACGCCGCACCTCTTCTGGCTACTGGTAACCGTAGATAGGGCATCGGGGCTGCTGTCTACTCGTCTCTTGTCTCGCCCACGTCAAGCATCATCAAGCAATCCTCCCGCAGTCACCCAAGAAGTGAAAAGAAGAAAAACCTTCACGAGAAAAGCTCATCATCTTCCAAGCCCTTGCCCCCTAGCTATCAACATCAAGCGTCAACTCCAAGTCCCAACAGTCTTCATTCCTGAAGCACCTCGGTTCATGTATAAAATACAACAGCAGTAGCACGAAAGAGAACACAGCCCGTCGATCATTCCAAAGCCCTCATTTTCGTGGTGCGATCCCCCCTTCGCCTTTCGCTGAGAAACTCGGTTCGGAAAAGAGTTCCAGGGGGGGGTGTTGTGTTATCTCGCGTGCTTATTTGTTTGTGCATAGGGTACAGCAGAGGATGGCATGTCTTACCTGAGAGAGGATCTGGCCTTCTCCGACAACGAGCGAGTCCAGCCCCGCGCTGACCTTGAGCAAGTGCCACACCGCATCCTCCAAAGAGAGCATGAAAAGGTTTTGCCTCAGCTCCGCCTGTGACAGGCCCGAGTGTTCCTGGAGATAAGTCATCACGTCCCGGATGGCCGCGTGCGGGTCGTGGGAGGCAATGTACACCTCGAAGCGGTTGCAGGTGGACAGCACCGCGGCCTCTTGGATGTTCGGGAACTCGCAAAGCTTCATTCGCCAAGATCACAACAGTAACAACGCAGAACCACGACGGGCGTGGGAGGTCGAATAGGATGGGGACGCCACGGGTTAATATATTATCCGGTACCACAGGTAACATGAACCAAGACGTCCATAGCAGCAGCAGTACCACGTACATAGTTTAATGCTAATAGTAAGATGAAAGGGCGACAGATACACGGAGGCAAGGGGCATATTTCACGGGAGCGATACGTTTGCGCATCAAGGCTTGACGAGGAAGTAGAGCAGATAACAAATACGCTTGTCTCGACCAGAGCAAGCTTGGGTGTTGAAAAGGCTGCCTGAACGCCTCCACTGCGGCGGGAAAAGAGACGGATGAACCACTTCCTCCGTCTGCCTTTTAGTGTGTACCTTAGTTCGGGGTGTGTTACGCTATGAATGTGTGATGAGTTACAGGCGGCGCAACCACACACCGAACTTCGAGTCAGCGGTCGAGGGTCGAGGGCGCTCGAGGCCTGGAAGTTCCAAATGAAGCATCAGGAGGACGAGTATATGAACGCATCAATCATTGTCGTACGAGTAACGCGAGCGAGAATCATCCGACGTTGAAGTCCAGAGTCCGGTACTATCTGTCTGTAGAAGGAAGGTCCAGTGGGGTAAGCGCCTGGGGACCCACGAGTTTTCACGGAACTCTACGGCAAGCCTAGCCTCCTCCTATGCCAGCTCAGAGGTCAGGCATTACAGATTAGTCCTGCAGCATAATTAACAGCAGTTCTCATGTGCTTCTTGGCGCGCCCGATTTCAAATACCACGTACCGAGCAGTACAAGTAGTACGATAATATCGACGCACAACCGGCCTGGCGACTCATGCCTGCGAAATCAACTCCAAAACGAGCCACACCTTCCGGCACGTTAGCAATACCGTATCCGTGAGATGCCCGTGACCTCGCCTCTACGGCCTAGCTAGGGGTAGACTCTCGAACCATTGTCAAGCAGCCGTGCAAGGCAAGGTGTAGGGAAGTCCTGGCGAGCCACCCAGACTACTCGTGGAAAACTCTCAACAATTTCATACCAGACCAGCTACATACATTCTGGTTAAATCCTCTTTGTTTCGGCTCTTTAAACCGTCCCGTCTACCAGGATGGACAGGAGGAAGGCATTGAGCGCACGCTAAGCAAACGAACATATTTTCGAAGCTCTCATACCTTAGCTGAAGCGTCGTTCCACTCTTCCTCCGGCACGGCAAGCTTCTCGCGCACGTCCACGCCAGCGTTGTGGTGAGACAGCCCAATCACGTGAACCCCAAGCGGTGTGGAAGACGCCGCCATCCTCCGGGCCTTTTTCTCGGCCTTCGTTTCCGATGACTCGGGCTCGCTCTCCGCAGCACGCTTGTTGCCCTGCTTCGTCTCCACAGCCGACATACCCAAAGGAAGGACGTCAACCTTACGCGAGCGGAGCACCCGTGGTGACCGGGAGACGGAAGCTCCCGCCGTGACCCAACGAGGAGCTGCGCCTCCAGACGCGGGGATAGGAGACGAGTCATCTAGAGACGGTGCAGCACCCCACGGCCTCGAACTTGACGAGCTGCTCATCATTGGCCCATGCAAAGCCATCGACAGAGAGTTAAAGGGCATCTGAAACGCCGTTTGGAGACGGGACAGCGGGCATCCTCCTCGAGTCTTAGAGGCGATAGTCCCCGAGGCGTCCGAGGCGCCAAACAGAGCCAGAAGGAGCACGATGTGAAGGTACAGCAGTTGGACGATTGAGAGGAAAGGCGATGGCGAGGTTTTCGGCGCGGGCGTCGCCATTTCTCGCTCCAGGAAGATGCTAGCGCCAAGAGGGTGAGCTAAGCAGCAAGCAGGTGCTGGTACGGGGACGATTGAGAAGGTTGGTGAGGGTCGAGCCGTCCAGCCTCTCTCACAGCAGTCCTAACCTACCTATCCAATACGAGTATACCACGAAGTTTCTTGCTGGCGGTGTTGGAGCTTGAACCCGATCCCGTATTTCGACGAGGCGTTTTTATTCAACCGGGGTGCGGGACACGTAACGGCAACAATTTTGAACCGCAACAGCCCGCGAAGGTAAGAACAGCAACAACAAAACAACCCAACCCCCCGAACAGGTTTTGAGTCTGGCAGATAAAGAGAACAAGATAGCGGGAGGTGGGAGAACGGAGTAGGATAGCTTGTGTCTACGTTACACATGCGATCAGCACCACAATCACTTGACCAGAATTCAAAAAAAGAAGAAGCAATACTACTACATAGCAGCAGTACAACAACAGTATCCCTGCTGCTTATTGTGGTGAACTGCCACACATACCTGGTACAGTATATAGACTCCTGTCTCACGACACGTCATACAGCACATACATGCAGTTTTCGGTGTTTTTAGGGTATTTTGCGTAACCGCTGGACTCTCAGCATGTTCGTCATATAGACTGAGTATTCGTAGCACCTGTGTCGGTTTCGCTTGCGAACATCGCAGATTGCATGGTCAGCCGCTTTACTGCAACATGAGCACCTCCTTTGGCGGGTTTCATCCTTCTCCGTCGGCCGCTCGCGCTCAATGCGTTTTAGTATCTGATACGTGCCAATCCACCCCCCCCCGCCCGCTTTTGAGTGGAGGTGGTGAATATGTATGGTGATCTATCCGCCATTTCGCCATTTACGCAACTAAGAATCGATTGTGTGTGGCTGTTCGTCCCGCGTTTTTTTCAGTGATGTTGGTTCGCCCTGCCCCCCCCTTGTGGGAACCCGACGATATAGCTCCGTCAGTGAGGTGTTCGACATAGAAGACCCCGGGTAAAATGGGATTATATGCAACATATCTGAAACAATACGCCTGCATGCGAGTGTTACATCGAGACCTTGAACCGGGAGAAAGATGCTGTTGTTTTGTCTGCGCAGAAAACATTTTAGGAACATGGTTTCCTATGACACCTGGTATGTATGATACGCGAATATACCAACAAACATGTGCCTACTGGTACTTCGTATGCAGGCCCTATGGTAAGAATAGTTCCCAGTGATGAATGCTCAGAACACGACCCAAGAACACAACATCATCATGTTAAACTCAAGCGCCTTGCGGCGGCTGCCTTTGAGCAACCTCGGTCGTGGTACCGACAACCAAACCTCGCCGCGGCTTCGTATGGCGAAAAATCGCCCACTGCTGCCCTAAAATTTGGGAGCGAAACGTCCCCACCGTCACAGCGCAAAAACGCGGCGCTCTTCGTTCGTTTCTCACATTTTCCGCAAATATCAATAGATACGGCAGCACTGAAGGCGGCATGCGCCCGCCGGATAAAACTCCTACTTGGGCACAGCACTGTTGATAATACTGCTGTACTTAGAAGCGTTGCTTCTGACGCCCCCTCAACAAATGAGTGGACAAACGAAAAGTAGAAAAAGCGCCACGATTGCGTGGGTGCCTTTCCCCGAGGAAAGGCGAGTGCCATCTCCCCTGCAGCGCCGTCTTCTCGGTTCTTGGCCCTGTGTCCGCCTAACTATAACAATCACAAGCTTCCATGAAATAACTATCGAACTGAGGTTGCGTGGGACTCGGCGAAAAGAGCCTACTCTAAAAACAAAAATAGAACACTATCCGCCATTGAGTTTGTTGTTGCAGACTGTCATCACCTTCACTAGAGCGACAAACAGTAGCAGTGCCGCATACTCAAAGGACCACAAAACAACAGCAACAACAACAGTTCCCAAACCAAAAACACCATGAAACTCAACGCGACTGAAAAAGATTACAGTACTGTTCGTACAGTAGTATAGCACTGTGCAAAAAGGAACGTCTTGGGCATCAAGGTTGCGCTGCCCAACTCCCGCCCACTATTCACGCCTGCGCGGTGACAATGGCTTCCCTTAAAAGCGGCTGATGTCTCGTCCAAAAGCCCATGCCTTGAACCAATGCATCGGGATCAGCGCCTTGTTTGCGATGCTATCAGTACAGCAGTGCAATAAAAAGGACAACGGGGGGTGGTCGAGGTTTAGTTAAAATTTAACCATCGCCCGCGAATGCCATTTCGGCGATGGACACAACACGAAGCCATGGGACCTACAGGAAGATAGAGCGGAGCGCTAAATTCATAGTTGGAAGTACTATCTTGTATCTGGTATACCGGTATACTAAACGGCGCAAGTACGCGACAATCGCGCCAATGTTTCGTGTCCATTGCACGCGAGCACGCCACAACATGGTTCAGCCAGCCCTCCTCGACCCCACATACAACCCTACGAACCACTCCGGTCAAGGCCTTCTTCATTTCCTTAATTATATTAAAGCTACGAATATTATCCCACTGTAGCTTCACGTTGTTTGTCGCAGAAATGCGAGCGCAGTTCCGCCACTGCTCTGATATGTTACAAAGCGTTATACCTGGTATCATGTAATACATGCACATAACTACATATAGGGAATTGAGTGCGGTAGCATTCTGAAAACGGAGCAATTGTGACAGGCGTTTCGGGTGTCGGGAACAAGGGGGGCTACATATTGTCTGTGTCAACCCTCCGATTTCTCACTTGTGTTCGATTTCGACCTCGATCGGTGTAGGAGATAAAGAAGAACGGTTATCAGCAACTATGATATAACCAGCACCGTCGTCCCTTTGTGCCGCTCACTACAGCACTATAACCCGTTTGGGACCCAGGGATAGCGACCGCAATGATCACAAGTGCGGTGTTATCAGCCGTCTAGTGCGAGCGCACAGAAACACCAGGAGCATCCTGTTGTGCACGTCTGTATAACGCTCGTCACGCTTCTAGAAGTGAATCAGTAGGGGATGGCCCCGGGGATCAACGCAGCATGGTCGCATTCAACGAGCTCAAGAGCGTATATTCAGTTCGCAATATTTTGAAGTACTACCCACTGGCCTACTAAGTGACGTGACCAAGTAGGCCAGGGCATAGCGCTACAGATTCAACACATGTATATACTGTAGTTCAAACATTAAAAAGTTATATTGACCTAACCCAGCAGTGATTCGTGCGGCTGATGCTGTAATCGTCATTTCGCCCTTCGTCATTTTCTCCATCTCACTACAGATATTCCTTGTCGCCCACCTGACAGTCTTCGTCCAGTACGCGCTCCGCCATGTTAAGAAGGCCAAGAAGCCCCCTAACAGCGGGCCGTTTTTGGAACCACCAACACCGCTGCTGCCGTCGATGCCCTTGAAGTCCACGATGGCTTTCCAGTCACCCACCTGGGCCATGCTGCCGAGGTGTCGGTAACGGAAAAGAGGAATATCTCCAGCGAGAGGATCGGTGTTGGAGAGCTGCTTCGCCAGGTACTGCAAGAACCGAGCAGTTACGTTGAGAGAGAGGTTGAGTTGCTCTAGCCAGCCTGGTGTCTTGTCTTTCGCTGGCTTTAAGGTGGAATGGCGCGTATACCTCAAACTCTCACCACCCGTACAGGCCAGCTTGCGAATAGACGATGTCATAATTCCAGGAAGACGTTTATGTTTGCGAGGCGATTCGTCAACGTCACCGAGTGATCTCCGTCTTGCTGGGAGTCGAAGCGCAATCCATGTCAAGCAACGCGAGCTCAAAGCTGTCGCACCGTACAAAAACCAACATAGCTTGATGGAGGTACGGTGAAAGCACACGCGTTTCGACAATCACACGAACAGGCGGCAAAAGTAAGATATCAGGCACCATACATGTTACCTGCATGCGTCGTGTCAAGTTAAACGTCCAAAACTAAAGCAGAATATGTTCTCTCACCTTCCCCTGCTGGTCGGCCACCTGCGCAGCGGGGCCCAGTGGCTTCTCGGGGTCAACCGCTGCATCTCCCATCGCAAACACGCCTTCCATTCCCGGCACCCTCAACCGCCCGTCAATCGCGATCCTCCCCCTTTCCCTCTTCACCCCCTGCATGTCCCTTACTAGATCAATGGGGGCTAGCCCGGTTGACCACACCATCAAGCCGAAGGGCAATGCACGCCCGTCGCCAAGGGTGCACTCAGAGTGACGCACTGACTCCACGGAAGTATTAAGGTGGACTTGAACCTACCACGGTGTGAGCGCATGAACGCGTGAGCCCATACGGAATCAGGAGGAAGGACAGCGGATGGGAGAGGGGAACGGCGAGTTTGGCCGAAGTCGTGGGTAGAATCGCTGTCCCACGCTTTGAAATCCGCTGAAGGCTGGGAATTTCTGCTTATACCGACGGCGAGGGCTATGGTGCGTGCCGTGACGACTTAGACTCGACGCGCGCCTTCGGCGGTCTACCCATCGACAAGACACGACAGCGAATAATGCGTTATCGTTCTAACATACATACTGCTGACATCGGTACTAAATATTCGTTGGGCGAATAATCGTTGGACAGCTGGCGTACGGGCTGAGAGGGGATAGGACATAGGACGCGCCGAGCGACGAACAGGTGGCTTGCAACTGACCTTGCGGTTCTTCAAGAGGCCTGTTGTGTAGTCGATTAGTTTCTCGTCAAAGCTGCCCATGATGTTATCACTCGCTTCCACCAGTTGCACCGACACCTGCCGCGCGAGTCCATATTCGACAGGTAACCTCACAATGAGCTGATAAAAGGGAATAAGGAAACAGCAATGACTGGCACAAACCTCGACGAGAAAAACCTTTGGGTATACCAAAGGTCGATCCCAAGCCTGGTGCAAGAAATAAGGTTCGGGAAGGGAAAATGTAAGGCCCCGTGAATAGAGGGCAGTGCCTTGCTTTGCACCGGGATCGTGTTCCCGGAGATGCTTCGGGCGTCCCAGTCCGAAACGAATCAACAAGCCTTGGGCACGGGAAATATCTCGGAATATGCGACAAATCCTCAGGCCAAAACTCGCATGGCGCGTGCAAAATCCTGAGTCCAGCTGTGTGACGACGCGAGCACCGAAAAAAAGGAATTACGATATTCCATTGCCGAGGAAAAGTTGTTTGTCGCAACGTCGGCTTCTTTCTGAACCAAATCAAGGAAGCATCATAAAAATAGAAAGAACACGAAGTTTTTTGGGAGCTGCGGTGGGGAGACGCTATCGACGATGCTCGGATTTTCTTCAAGGCGTCCTAGTGAACAGTCGATAGCGACATTCCCACGTTTAACCTACTACTATAAATACTGCTGTGCCAGAGTTCAGTTTGGGAGATATTTAGCGGAGAAGGACATTGCCTGTCAAGGGCCAAGAATATCTTAGGCACTACTCGTCCGCCAAGATGGGCAGTAGCATGGAACCCTCTAAATACTACCAGTACCAGGTATACCATAGGTATGAGTGGTGAGTGCAAGCGATCTTCGCATCAATAAGATCACCTTGTTCTGCAAATCCGGATACCACCGCTTAACATCGGTCGTCAAAAAGTCGTGCAGCTCGGCAGCGTACTCGATGGAGGTGGGGCCTCCGCCAACCACGACAAAAGAGAGGAGCCTGGTCCGCTCCTTGTCCGAAATGTAGGGACTCGCCGCCCTCTCGAAGCATTCCAATAGTCTGTTGCGAATGTTGCGCGCATCGCCCAACTGCTTAAGAAAGAACACGTTGTTCTCCTTGAAGGTAGCATGAGCGGGAGGGGAGGGGAGCGGAGTTGGGGGAAGGGGGGGATACCAGAGGACGAAATCAACAACGCCGTCACGGCTTGCAGGGTGGAGTAGGCTGCTCGGTTCGCGTGCACAATGCCACACACAAAAGTGCGAGTTCGTTTGATGCAACCATGCAACAGTATATTGGTAATACAAGCCCGGGCTATCGGCGCCCAATCAGCGCCTGCAACACCACACACAAAAGGGGGGATTTGTTGAATGTGATCGATACTCTCGGGTGTGACAGGTCTTATGCAGTTTGGCGAGGTAACCAGCATTCTTGATGATGGTTGGAAGGACTCGTGTTGGAATATATCAGAGTGAACACGAGTCCAAATGGAACATGGGAGGTCGGTGGTCGTGGCAGTTACATCCAGTACCTAAACATCCCCGGAACAAACAATAAACAGGCCTTCCACCTATACGTGTTGCACAGCATATGAACTGCGCGACATCTCACAACTGTTCACTCTGAGTGCATTCAACAGCCCCCCCTGGTCGGTGTGCGGTTTCGCATAGCCATTCACACATAAATACGGGAACAACCACGTGTAGGGAACCCCAAATCAGAGAAGTCCACATCCAAACGAAATCAAGCAACTATGTACTACAACAAACCGCCTGTTCGAAACCCGTCGACATCTGGTCACCAATGCCAGGTAAAACGGCAGTTACTCAAGCGCACAATCTCAGAACCTAAACCTGATGAACTGCCAGCGTAAAACGGCAACAATCTAACTTATAGCAACGCCCAAAATCTACCCGGTATGGTACCTCCTGAATATGTACCAAATCACCCAACAGAGCTCAAATTAAATATACTACGTACCAAATCACCCATCAGAGCCAAAATTAAGTATACTATCATATTTATGTCAATGTTCGGAGTATCCATCTACCAGGACATATGTTTTTCACTCGGACGTGATACTATTAATATTAATATTCGTCTCTTCCACCTACTGTTACCCTAAAACATCCCGCAATATAAGCATTGTCCCTTTCATTTCGTCTACATTCATCCGTTTCGATTCAACGCACACCCACTCCTCCATTCTAGCCGTGAAACTGAGATCCCTCCGTACCCAATGAATTCGACAATAATTCAGCATGTGGAAGTTCCGACCACAAGTGCGTGATGGTGATCACCCCCATCACAAACAACTCCCTCAGAACGCGCAGGGGGGTCGAGGGGTGGCCAATCGTTGCGGAGTGTTCCTGTGGCGTCGGCGCAGCAGCGGACGATGTCGCTCCCTCCCCCCCCCGCTGTCGGCGGCGGCACCACCAGCGAGGCGCGAGGGTACGCCCACGTCGTGTCCCGTGAGGACATCGACCTCGGGACTCCCGCTCTTATCCCCTTCGCCATCGGACATCCAGCGCAGCGAACTAGCGCTCTAATAACGGGGGAAATCACCGAGGGGCCCTACAGAGAGCTGGATGATAATTTGCGGCCCCTCTGTGACTTTCCCCTCATACCCACAGTAGAATAGTAGCGCGTAAAGCCCTCGATATTGGGTCCCCTCCCCCACGCCCTCTGTTGCTAAAAACGAGATGGCAGATGGCGGCTGCAGTTCTGGCCTAGGGTATGTGCACTCCGCCAATCGTGATTGCCTTTGGCTAGAGGCAATGCTCTGGGGAGCAGAATGCATCAACCGCTCGGTGGCCGCGGCGAACGCCAAGTTGAGAAAATACGATGGGTTGGGTTGGGTTGGGTTGGGCTGTTCCTCTACCAGCCCGGCTGCATGCGAATGATTCGCGACCAAAAGTCTCCACCGCAGGCAGTGGGGGACTAATACCTCAATGGCGGAAAACGAGCACTCATCCGACTGCTTGAAGGTGTTGAAGGTATCCACGGGCGCGATCTGTCTATCGTGGGGTATGACGTAGGGGTATCCTCGCACCCCATTGGTGGCGGCGGCGGCAGCCGGGGGGGTGGGGGCAGGGGCGATTTCGTACGCTGGTGTGCCGACCCCACTGATACCGTCGAATGTGTGGGTATGTGCCAGCGTATGCCGCGCTACCGAGCGCCGAACCGCCACCTGCCGCGCCCGCCGCTACTACCACCACCGCCTGTTGGGTCTCTGCCATCGTCGACGCTACCGCCTGCTGAGTCCTCGCCTGGCGCGTCGTCGCTTGGAGTGACGACGATACCACACATGTTGCCCGAGAACTTGGGCAGTGCGGGGAGGTGCCGATGCCGGGACGTACGAGGGCAGGGAAAATCAGGACTGTTCGCAAGGGAAAGGGCCTGCAGCCGGGTGAGTCGAAGCAGACTCTAAGTCACAACCTGGGGGGTCTATCGATGATGGGTCCCACTGCATTCGCGTCAATGATGGCGACGTCGGCGACGTGGAAACCACAGCCATTCATCCTGTTGACGATGTGCGCTAGACGTTCCTGATGGCAACAACTAACCTGGTCGCAGCAGTGGTGTCTCTCGCGAGGACCATCGGGGACAATCGCTGGCACACTGCCATGGGGCCGCGAGGGGGTTAACCGGTATTATGTAGGGTATACGTAGCCACCGGGTGGGGGTGCATTTGCGGCATTGTACAACCATCCCACTTCCCGGCAGGTCTACCAGCACGCCCTCGTACTTGCCATCCGAAACTGCCTCTATCACGGCCACCATGCCCGGGCCCGTGCCATCCCGGCTGCCGTTGCTGTTGGTCACCACCACTTCATCGCGAACCTCTCAAAAGCACACGAGTTTTACCATGTGCTTTCTTCATCCTATTAATAGATAGGGCCCTCAACACAACCGTCATATTAACAACAAACTGCTCTCGACGAAACTGTCGCGTGGCGTGGTTACAAGCGGGCGATGATAATTTATGAAGCATCGTCTCACGCTCTGCACTACCAAGCCGACACCCGGAAAGTGAACGTATCTTTTTACGAATTGGTCTAGATTTGACAATTTAGTTGATATTTATAGTTCACACTATTAATAGAACTTCTCATCATACGTTATTTTCCGAGAAATTTCCCAGATCGTACGGATTTGGGTTAACCTTTTTAGGACTGCAGCCCCGTTTTGAGGACGAACTACTTGGAATTTGAATGCTTTGTCCCGAAAACGGGACTGCAGTCCTAGAGGGTGAAATGCTAGATGGGTGCTACGATAGGGGTAGCGCTATTTGCCTTTCAAGGCAAATATTTCCGACTGTTGGGGCTTCTTAAGCGTACTGACAACACTACCCAATATTGTTCCTTTTTATAATAATTTCCGAATTAAACCTGGGCCATGAAATTGCTCATCGGGGTAGGCGCGCGATTTTTTCTTAGAAGGCGTTTTTTTTGGTATACTTAGCACATATAATACATATATGGAATTATTCAAGTTAGGAACCTAAGTAAAATTGCAGGTGCGCCCTTTCCGTAGCGTGGGTCGTTCAAGTATCACGGGGGACCGTAGTAAATAGAGCCTACGGTACACACTAAAAACAATATATTTACCTATTTTTGCTGACAATATTTTGCCCTATTTACTATGGTCCCCCGTAATAGTAGCATCACTTTTGAGTCAAGTATGTTCAACCACTTTGCCAAAGGCTGGGCCAAGGTCTATACAACCCTCCTGTTCAAGATCACCGGAGTTGCACTGCTAAGGTGGTTGGTCTCTACGATTGGCTCACGTTGTTGACGCCAGGCACTCCAAAAGTGTTGTTCTTGGCACCCGTTGCTATCACGAGATAATCATAGTCGAGGTCGTGCTCGGTCCCCTTGAACACCTCTCGGGAGCGCAGAGATTTTGACTCAAAATCAACGCCTATAAAGAGTCGGGGGTGGTTGGGCGGGGGGGGGGGGGGGAGGGAGGGGCTCAGCGGGTGCTGTGGAAAAAAATCACGGAGATAGCGGGGACGGACGTTAGCGAGCCACCGGAGTTGCATCAAGGGCGCTTGACCGCAATATTGACAACGACTCGAATCAGCTTCGTCAAAAATTGACTAAATCCGCATTAACTGTTCATTACAAGCTATTACGGAGGTCTATAGTTAATAGGACCTATGGTATACATAAAAACCTACATATTTACCTAGTTTTACTGACAATATTTGGTCCTATTTACTATGGTCCCCCGTAATAGAAAAATCCGAGATGCTTCCAACGCAGTCGGGGTGAGGGTTAAGGCTAGGGTTAAGATTTTTCAAGGCAGTTCCCAGGTGGTCGGGGTTATGAGCACAGTATAGGGTGAAGGATAGGGTTTAAAATTACGAATATTTCTACCAGTGTGTCGAAGTCGGGCCAAGGCTTACACAGCCCTCCTTGGCGGTGGGGGAGGAACAGCAAACCCACCGGGTTGAGGATTTGACGGAGGTCAATCATGCTCCTTGAGCGAAAAAGCGGTCCATCGCCGAGCGGTGGACCGCGGACACAGGCGCGGTGCGTACGCTGTTCACCTGTGCATTCCGCCTGCAGATACTGAAGGCCCTTGATCGTCCGAACTGGCTCTTGGATGCACCTGCAGTCATCGCATGGAGTCACGGAAGGGGTAACGCTGATCAACGAAGGGATCCTGTGAATAGCAAGATATTTATAGAGTTATCGCTGAAGCCAGCCTTGCGGGTTCCCCCCCATGAACCGCGCAATCCCGCAGCGCGTTAAAGCTCGTGTTTGTATCGAATTCAACTGGTGACGATGGAGCAAACCGTTGTCGTCAAATGCTTGCCCTATAACTGCTGCTGCCGTGTACTGTGAGAGGCTACAGAAAAGACACGCGGTTTCTGCACGTCGACAAAGCAGCGGAGGAGGCGGAACTCGACTCTCCATAGCCCCCACTGGAATGTTCACGCGGAGTCCTGCTGTACCGGTGCACCTGGTACTTAGTACCGGCACACCGTCAGTTCTCGTGTACAACCAACTCAATTAAGTATCCGTGTCCGGAGTACACACAAATGCGTACATGAAAGGATTTGGTGCGAGAAAGTAGCCGTGATCTGGACACAGGTTTGATGGAGAAGATGCTACTGTACCTGAACTCGAGCGTTCCGACGGTGGTAGAAGGCAGCAGCGGAGTGAACAGGAAGTGGTTGCGGGGACTGACAACCGTGACGTCATACCGCTCCTTGTTCACCTCGCGTGCTGCGTACATATACACGAAAAGCACAGCAGCAATGAAGCAGCGCACGAAAAGGTTTACGATGGACGATGGGGCACATATTTACCGTTCCCCATATGTGAAGCAGTTGCCTCCTAAGGGTGTACAGGTGCATCGGTGCTGAGGTACTCGTCCATCGTGTTATAAATCCTGCTGTCGCTTTTGCTCCATCAAGGGCATAGCTATCGTACAGCAACCAGGAACTGAAGGATACGCCGAGCAGGAAGAAGTGCCAGAGAGAGGGGAACATGCTCGAAATATTTAGGGTAAACCACTGAGCTACTGAGTCAGCTCTGACCGAGTATATTAAGCTTAAACCACTGAGATACTCAGTCAGTTACTCAGTCAGCGCTGACTGAGTATCTCAGTGGTTTAAGTTAAATATTTCGAACAAGAGGTAGTTTGGGCTCGATACGGCCTCCCGCCGATAACTTCCTCCGGGGTTGATCAAGCCCCTAATTAACGCCTGGTATTTCCTTCGTAAGGTCTCCCTCCCTAGTCGTGCGTTCTTTTACTCAAGTGGTTCACTCCACTTCGACTCTCTGGTCGAGTGTTCTTCTATCATGGTTCTCTCCACTTGATTTTCCTTTTTTCTACCCACGGCAGAAAAAGCGGAATTACGACGGCTGGCGGAGCTCGAACCCAGGACTTCTTTGTTCGAAACACACACTACTACTATAATATATTCGCTCCCGTAATCTACCTCTAATCTATCATGTGCACCTCATTTGAGAGGCGTGGTGAGTCACCCCACGGTAGGGGTTGCACCTTTTGGGCGAAAGGTTTCTGGCCAATTGAGTTCCTTAAGTGAGTAACCAGCAGTTAGGATAAAAAAATTACTCGTATACTCGTTTTAGGACTAGCGCATACAAGTGCCGGTCGGATGGCCCGAACGAATTTCTTCCAAGTATTGTATGGTGAGATATTGAGTTCCTAATGTGAGGGGCTCAGGAACGTCGGGAGCACCCCTACTGTGGGATGGCTCTGGTATCACTTCTTCTAAGAATTCTAAGCACATGCAGGCGGGTATGTTCCCATATCTAAACGTAGGGACTCCATCAAATATCACATACCATATATACAAGTATGATAAGAACCAAACGTGATGTGAGATGTGGAAGGCATGGTGGACATCTACACGCGTTCGCTTCGTGGAATGGTCGCTTTGAGAGCTGCAGGCACCACTTCCAGGGAGGGCAATCGACTAGTAGACGTTTGTATGCGTATGGTACTACTACTGCTGTATGTCGTCTATTCAGAGGTTCTGTGTACGAGGATCTGGACTGCATCTACGTACTATTATTATGAGTATTGATATAATAGATCACCGCACCGTGGTGCATCCGGTGGGTGCCGTACAAATAATATTGGAACGGGGACTTTAGCTGCCGTATGTTCTGTGTTCTGGGACAGGAGGTTGCCGCCCTACCTGGCATCAGTATGTGATACCAGGTACGTACGATCGTGTGGTGATTGCTCTCTAATAATTGTACCTGGTCATGCTGTACGTCTACGGACTACCTCGTATTCAGGAAGCAATCGTCTACAGGCATTGCAGCAACACGCGTTGCGCCACCACCCCTCTCTCTCTACCCCGCAGGTACGTACGATCGTGTGGTGATTGCTCTCTAATAATTGTACCTGGTCATGCTGTACGTCTACGGACTACCTCATATTCAGGAAGCAATCGTCTACAGGCATTGCAGCAACACGCGTTGCGCCACCACCCCTCTCTCTCTACCCCTCGAGAAGAACGTTGTTATCACCCATACTGCTGTGCAGCACGAGAAGGACTCACCAAGCCTGAACCCGCCCCACCCTGTTCCCAGAATGACAAGCTTCTGCTTCTTCTGCTCCTGCTGCCGCTGCTTGCCTTCATCAGCAGCCTGGGCCTTGGACGATACACAGCGCAGTAGTGCTCCCCTACCTACTCCAACTTGGAGCACTCGCTTAGTAGACGTGGATAACATCATCACCGATGGAGTTCAAACAGCAGCTTTTCTCCCTGTCCTGTTCCAGCAGCAGCTAAGCAGCAGCAGTAGCTGCTACCTGGTAGAGTTGATGGAGGATGCGGCACGATTCTCTTGCCACCCAACCCAAGCGGGTAAATAAGACACGGCCAAAGAGTGGGAGGGAAGGGGAAAGCGCTAGAAAGCGGGCAGCGGGAAGCAATTAAAGCGCCGCCTTCGGGGAGCTCTCATTGGCTGATTTCCTGTATGGTAGACGCTGATTGGCTGATTATATTTCGTGTTGCTTGAGTATGCGTGTGCGTGTGGAATGTCCTCTCCAATATATCTGGCAGAGTGCGAAGACCACCAGCAACCGCTACTGTGCGGGAGTCTTGGCTGATGAGAGGGAATAAACGACCACACAGCCGCACCTGTACTTTGCATGTTTGACATTTCGTAACTTTGATTGTTTGGATATAAACTCAAAAATGCGGCGCAATTACGTTCAAAATATCTTCCGAGTATCCTCTTTATTCTCGCTTTGTGCGATTGCAGCAGTAGGCATATCTTCTCCACAGGTTGGTGGGTGCCACGGCGTGTAGGATACGTTGCCTGCATTGCCCATTCAACGGCCAATCGACCAAGCGAACACCACTTGTGCCTGTAAGGGGGTCTCTTTTCGAGTTTGTCGTGGCGAGTTCGGAATGTTCCTCGGATCTGTCTCCAAACCGTTTTGCAGCGACGGAAAAAGAAGCAGACTACTGCCCCCATCATGACCAAGGTTGTGCCGACGGAGACTAATGATCCTCTCAATGCCACGTCCGATGCAGCCCAGGGAGGAGCCTATGCCGACGCCATCAGCGAAGCGAAGAAAAATCGTGTTGAACCACTCACGCAAGAAGAGAGAGGAAGCATTGGTTCCACCGCATCGTTGCCTGCTGTGGAAAACATACTATTAATACCAGAAGAGGAGAAAGGAATCACTGGCTCCACCGCACCGTTGACTGGTGAGGAGAACATACCGCTGCCGCTGGACCGATTTCTTAATCCTTCGGGCAGTGATGCTGCTGCTACTACTGCTGCTGAAGTAGAGGAGGTTGCGTCGAATGCCCCGGACGTCTCAAGTACGGTGCCCGAACCAGCAGCCAACAAGGACGAGGGCGATGCTGGTTCGCTCCTAAATCCCGGCACGACGAGTACAACACCTTCTGAATGTCTGGAGGGCCAACAACAACAGCATTATATTAATACAAGTACCGTCAACGAGAAACCTAAGAAAAACGAGCCCGGGGAATCACGCGAGTCTCTCCAGTCCGGAACGTCTCCGAGATGGGCAAGGGCAAACACAGATGTGATGGTGACGGCAATGGCGATAGCACTACCAATAGGACCTTCTCTTTGCCGCACCCCAATGAGGATACCGCAAGCTTGGCCAACGCCGACAACAACCCGATCAGTCTAGCGAGTAGAGAGAGAGAGGAGTCCAAGAATGACTCCAGAGCATCATCTCTCAGCAACTACACACCAGACACGGAAGAATACGACGAGGAAGAGGAGTTCGAGCCCGCAGGTGGTGGTGGTGCTGTTTTTGCGCGTCGCGGTACCCGTAGGTTCGTTCCGCGACCATCGTCGGACAGGGGGAACGATAAGCTAGCGAGCGAAAAGCGACCGTCGTTTCGTGCGCCACCAGTCATGTCCATGGGCCATCCAGTGGGAAGCCTTTCTGCCGAGTTTCTTGAGAGACATGAACGTAGGGTAAAAGAGGCTACGATAAGGCGAGAAAGTGTGAGCGAGTTGTTGAAACTAGTCATGAACCACGATCCTGTAAGCAGTGGCTCGCCTACGCCTGACGTTGACGTGGTGTTCCCTGACTACCACTCTGATCAAAACGAAGGAGACTGGTTTGTTTAAGCTCAGAACAACTTCCTATTGACCTGTCAGTGTTTGCCAGTGCGGGGGGAGGGAGGGGGCTAGTTATCCTACTCTTCTTGTGGCAGACAGACACGTAAGTGAACGATCGACTATGTCTTCACCCTGTTGTTGCAGGTTGCCTTCTTTGGTACTCGTAGAAGGTTCGGTGAGCTGGGTAAGGTTTTGCAACGCTACCGAGAGCATGCAATCCAAGGTGGACCCTAACGCGTCATGCGTGAAAGTAGAGTTACCCATGCCTCAGATAAACTGCCATGTTATATGCATTAATGCGCAGCGACTGGCAGTGAGACACCGCGTTGAAAACTTTGCAGCCGCCGACAAAACTAAGGGCGCACAGCAGTATCCCCTCTTTACGGTACGTACAGTTCCCTGGTGTACCAAATCTCAGGTAAGACAACAGCAGCAGGACAATGCTGCGGAACTATCACACGACATAAAAGGGTGCGGACGCCAACCATGCCGAGTCACGACGTTCAAGTGTGTTCTGTAACAAACCGGCCTGCGCCAAGGATTGGGCCCAATTACCAGTTTGCGATCACTCCAGCATCGACACCATTTATTTTCTTTCTTGCGTGTCACAGCGCTACTATTACGGGGGTCCATAGTTAACGGGACCAAATTTTGTTAGTAAAATAGGTAAATAGATAGGTTTTAATGAATACCATAGGTCCTGTTAACTATGGACCCCCGTAATAGGTATTTTTGTTCTCGATTTTTTCCAGTCTATGTATCACCTCTCTCCACCCTAGTTATTTACTTCCATCCCATTTATCATCCTCGCCCTATTCTCCCGCCCCCTGGCAGTAGTAACTCAAATCTGGGGTCACACAGCGGGTGTTCCTCCCCCCTCACTATTACGGTTCGTGCCTTCATTTATATCGTGCGGAAAGAACGCAGCATTTTCTTCCCTCGTAGACCTGCGTCGAATTTTGCAAACTCACGCTCTTAACAGGCGCTTTTTGCATTTTTTTCATCAGAAACAATTCCGCTTCGGCTGGACTCGAAAGCATGACCTTGGCTTTAGGGTGGCGATCTTGACGAGGAGTGTTTGGCAGTTTTTTTTCAGTATTTTCTCGAAATTTCAGCATTTTCCCGAAGTTTTGTCGGGAAAAGCCGAAAAGCTCCAACCCGAAAACGATGTCTTGAAGTTTTCAAGTTTTTCCAGGAAACTTAGGTACAAGGCCTGAAGAGGATCGGACAGCCCCACCGCCCGAGCTGTGCCACGTGCACCACTCGCGAGCGCACAAGGCTGACAAGGTCGTTCCCAAGGTCATTCGCAAGTCATGGCCGCTGCTGTAGTGACGGTTCTGTGCCGGGTGGACGATTATTTCGCGAGCCAACTGAGGCACGTTCTCGACAAGGTCCAACCCTCGCTGAATATGGTGAAATACCAAAATTTCAGGAACAAACGACGTATAATACGAGTCGTTAAGATCGACCCTTAGTAGTCGCGAAGTCTAACCACTACACCACCGGGGGCTATGCACGGCAAAGTCACGTGGGAGAGACTAACAACTGTAGTGTACTACATCACCGACTCAGCCATCAACGTTCGGTCTTCAGCTCTATTACCTCGTATTAATAGATAGTTTCAGGTATTTCCACGCTTATTGCAGAAAATTAAATGGATTTTCGCACACCATCATTGTGGTGCGCAATGCGACCCGCACTCCCATCACCATAAATCATGGCATTCGTTGCACCAGTAATCCGCTCACAAGCAACAGCGAGACCGAATCCACAGGAGCAATCTCTCCCTTCGTCTAAAAACCCTCTACGACCATACTGGTACGTGATTAGGCGCAGAGAGAGCCGAATAAAGCCATAACGCGCCGAACGTAAAGACCCGCGAGCCCCTAGCCGTTCCGTCCCCCATTCGCGCCAACTACCAACTACGGATATAGTCGATCTCCCCGCGAAACGCGATGCACGCGAACTTGTTCCCTCGACCGTGCGCACACGATTCATTCAAAACGTGTCCGGACGCTCAGGTGCTGCGATTTTGGGCCCGCCTGTTGACCTTGTGCTCTGGATCCAACCCAACACCGATGCATTGCATATTGGCTATCTAGCGACGTATCACCAAGGCCACCCCCTTCCCCGTCCCACACCCAACAACACTTCGCCACGCTTGGAGCAACACCTGTCTCCGCTCTAAACACACACCCCAACGCGAGCTGAGCACACACGGACGATGCCCCCCTTTGGTACGGCAGGCAGAGTTCATCTACCCTCCACCGTCCGCAGTGCGAGTAGCCTGATACTAGACTGTTACAAAAAACAAACCACCCGTCGATCATATTCGAGAGCAAACTGGAAAATGCCGCTATCGCTGTGAATTCATTGGAAGTACGTGTCGTAGTCCAAAGGAAGCAACCCGAGAAGCTGCGCGAAGGTTTCTACCTGTTGCGGGATGCTTTGCCCTGTCCACAGCTCGGTCAGCATGCCCACAGTCACGCCGAACATGGCGGCCCTACAACAGCGATCAGGTAGGCAAATCAATTCGTCAGGACGAGCGGGTTACAGCACAGCAATCAATCAGCGTCGAGATCAAGCAGAGGATAGCTTGCCAACACGTACTGTCATTCTCCCCCCGATACAGAAACACTCTCGACGCCTGGACAAAGGGAGAGACTTCGTGACGCAACGTACAGTAGTTCGGTGTATGTTATATTATATGCTGACGCCTGATAATACCGGCGATATGGCACGCGTCCTCTGGTGGGACCGGCAAGTGCCGAGACATTGTCTTCGCCAATCTGCGGATCGCGGACATGAGACCTTTCCACTCGCGTAC
This sequence comes from Macrocystis pyrifera, assembly GCA_031763025.1. Lineage (NCBI taxonomy): Eukaryota > Phaeophyceae > Laminariales > Laminariaceae > Macrocystis > Macrocystis pyrifera. The sequence goes on along the minus strand of JASSKH010000033.1, from coordinate 489,639 downwards.
CAGGTATGCCTTCATGAGTTATTGAGTCCTTTTTCGCGTGTCAGAGCTCGATGACACAACGGTTGATACTAGCAAACTTCGTAGTGAACGAGAGAGCATTTGGTTTTGCTCCAGATGAAGGACTGCCAAGTTCAGCGGCCGCGCCAGCAACATAATCCCACCCTCTCCGGCCTCAAGTACCTCTGATAAATAAATGTGGTAAAATGTGTGCCGCCGACAAGAGTGGCAGCCCGGCTTGTGTACACTACACTGCACCGGTGAGCGAGCTGCACGCGATCTTCTTGCGAGGAGCCCATCCGAGCGCCATAAAATATGCTAGGAGATCGCGGTTGGACCCCTGGGCTGACAGCCTCCTACACCATAACTATTTCGGGGTGGGACAGTCATCGAAACCCACGACACGACCCAAAACCACATAATCCCCCATAGTTACCTACCATATTTGGTTGTGACTACTACCACTGTGTCCCATTATGTAAGCACCGGTTCTACGCTAATTGTTATTCCAAAAGGTGCTTATATTTCGGTACAGAGTGGTATGTGTTAACAGATACTCGAATTAACACGGCCAAAAAAAAGAGGGGCCTTGACGGGCCCAGAACGACCGTTCTCTTCACAATTCGTAGTCTATTTGGGAGTCGTTCGCCCCGCCAAGATAGTTCTACGACATGAAGAAAGAAAGAACAATCTGGCATGCGACTATTCTTCAACCGTTCACGGCCATGACGGACACGGGGGGTCGCGAAAACTTGCGGATACCCACGGCTTCCAACAACAATGTCGCACCTTCCATTCCACAGTTCTGCCCTTGGGCAGAAGCCAAAGGTGATCGCGTCTTCCGCCTCCTTGTCAAGGCGTTCCCTCCTCAGCTGCTGCGCAATCTTCTCCAGCCCCTTCTGCTGCGCGGCAAGAGTCTCCGGATCTAAGATGATCTTGCCCGGCACGTCGAGCGCTGTGGAGAGGGGTACGACAGGCGGCGGAAGAGAGGGATGGGTCGTAAGTTGTGCCGCTTGCGTGAAGAACTTTGCAAAAAATAACACAACAAACGTGTCGACTGCTGCTTTAATGCCCGCAATGTTTCTTCTCTGGGTTTTGCTTTGGACGCCGACAGCTTGGAGGGAAAACACGTAAACACGCCTCCATCCCTCCATTCCACTATAATAGCGAGGAACAACGACTGCGCACCGCGCTCGAATTTTCAGCCGAAAACCCTTGAATGATCAGAAGGGACAAGAGTCGGTGCCGTCTCACCCCACCGTTCCCGCATTTAGGTTGCCTTGCTAAACCTTATTTACTCATCGACATTACCAGGACTTCCAGTGGTGTTTTTATAAGTACGTTCGGGTATATACTGGGGCATGCACATGGTTGTTTGGGTCATACTCAGGTAGGTACCCTGGTGTACACATTGTGGTTTTGGTCGTACTCGAGTAGGTACTCGGGTATACACAGGGTCATCGTTATTCCGGTCTTACTGGAGTAGGTACCCGGTTGGCCTCAGAGCATATACTCCGCACCCTAGTTAAACATCCCCTTTTATAGGACTCTTACATTTGACTCTACTTAATATCCTCAAGTAACTCATGCGCATGCACATCCCTCATGCACCAGTGGGGGGAGAGGCTAGGGAGAGGCCTGCGGTCGCGCTAAACAGCCAACCCGTCCAAACTGCCAGAACATTCAAGACTGCGTCCAGATGTCCGTAGGCAGCCAGCAGGACAATTGCGACGCGTGGACGATTCTCTTAAACTTGTGTTGCATGAGACGCGTAAGGAACTTGACAATCCCCGTAGCGCAAAAAGGAAACGGAGGGCGCACACATCAACGTATCCCGAATGCGGATGGACGTTGGAACGCAGTGCCTAACTCAACCTGGAGTATCATCATTGGTGCTGGAAGCTGTACTATCTCCAACTCTAAAGAATCGCTGTGCTTGTACGAGGCTGCGGCAATCGGACACCACGAGGCAATTGACGGTGCAAAATCATGCCCACGATTCACCTCTACCATCGTTTCGCTGAACTATTTCTAACGCAAGATACAACAACAGCTCTATAACGATGAAACCAATCCCATAGATCCAATGAAAACCAAACACAGGCTGTGATACAAAACACGGCAAGCAAGCAGGCAGACAGGACAGACTTAAAAGGCAACACATTAAGCAAACCGGAGGGTATCACAAGTCGTGGGACAGGCACAACGCAGAGCAACAACACCAATAACAACAACAACAAAACATCCACTTTTGGCTGTCCGAAACCTAAAACAAAAACCGGCATCCACCGTTCGGGCACGTGTCCCCATCATGACCGACGGGTCCCGAGGTATCCTTCCGCTCCAGCACGTTTTATGAGCACGGACTAGCTTGTGGCAACGACGAGCTAACGTGAGAACAGCAATAACATGCGCCCGGTACACCTTGCACCTAAGCAGGCCACAAAACCGGAAAACAACACTAAATCTTGATAGGCTGGGGTTCACAAAACAACACGCGGGGTAAAATGGTACCGAGTAGCTGGTACCACGAGCAAGAAAAAACGCTACTTACCGTCCATGCCGGGGATGGGATCCGCCTTGATGGGGCCCGGTGACATAGGCGCGATGCCAGCCCCGCGTGGCACGACAATAGGTTCTGACGATGCCGGAATCGCTCGCGGAACGACGACCGGTTCGTCCGCCCGGCCGGCAACCTCGCTCATAATGTCGTCCAACTCGCTTCCCCTCTTGCGCTTTGTCGCCACCTGGCTCGACGTGTCATCCGTCTTCACTCCCTCGCCCTCGCCCCCCAAACTCTCGTCGTCTGCCGCGGACATTGCCACCGACAGCCCCCCCCTCCTTGAGCATAAGTTGCGGTGTCCCCTTGCCTGTGAATTTTGTGCCGGCGCAGAAGAACGGCAGGCGGGTTCCGCGAGCGTTTCGGAAGGTATCACTCAAGGTTTGGTCGTTCTGGCACCGGTAGGTAACACGCCGCCAACGCAGTTAGTGCAGTAAGCACGACGGTAACATAGAGCCCTAGACTACTGGCATATGAACAACAGTATGCCCGGTAGTATTTACGATGTGCTTCTGCTGTGAGTTCGACCGATTGTCTATAGTAGTCAATACTCGCCCTTGCAACCCGGGTGGTAACATGTGTCGGCTTGGAAAATGTGTTGATGTCGATCTTATTTATCGTTCTATAGTAGTGTAGCAGTACGGTAAGTGCATGCAGAGATAGTCGACCGTTGTGAGTGTAATGGTGTAGACCTCATGGCACGTACAATTATACGTGCCATCTCACAACAGTGTTGAACCAGTTCATGCAGGAGCAGCATCATGCTGTATCATACCTGGCACTGGTATGATACGTCAGGTGCTTGCTGGTACTGATTTGCTGCAGTCACTCTGCAGTGCCAAACAGTCGAAGTACCCCTGGTATATGCCACGGAAACGCATGGTATCGTACAGCGTTTTATTCTTCTGCTCGGTCATGACGGTACCAGGTACAGCGCTGTACGAGTACGTACGTACGTATACTACAAGATGGTATACTCGTAGCGATAAAGGACATCCAGCATCAACACATGCAGCACCTGTACACCCACAAAGCATCCAATAGCTCAACAACTTGGGTGAGATACACCAGAAGTACACGTCCGATGGGAAGGGTGCTAAACCTGAGTATGATACGCATGCATAGGTGACCACCGACCGGTGCGGTGGTGCCTCTGTACTATAATATGTTGTAGGTTACGATTATACTGGCAATCTACAGCAGTAATACGAGCTCCGCCGATCTTGCTCGATCATAAATGCTGTGACCAGAGAGCAATCCGATCAGAACAACTTGTGACGTTAGACGTTATGGACCTCGTATACGTAAATCAGCAGCAGTTTTTGACGTGGAGCATCCCCCCATCCGGGGTTGGCTATCTGGCTCGGCAGCAGCGTCCCATCAGGATCTTTGACTCCAGCTGCCTCGAGCTCACTCTCACTAGATGGTTGAATCCTCCAGCTCGATGAGAGCTCAAATCTAGTCCGGGGTAGTCGCGCCGGCGCAACGCACCAACCGACATCCAACACCAAAGCACACATGCATGAGAGACCTCTCACGTACTGCTGTGCCGAAGAGAGTGCTCTACATCTATACGTATGTCCACTACTGTTACTACTGTACATCACCGCCACAACAACAACGCTGTGCCTGTGGGTGTCTCCTGCTAGCCCTTTGCGCAACGCTGCCAACGTGGCTGCTAGCACAATTCAAGGGCGACAAACTACAGAGTACTCCCATGTACTGTGTCCTCGTCCTCGGCTCTCCCTATGCATTCAAGTCGCGTCAGCTGTGCTTGTGCAAGCAAGCACAATACGCTTTCAGGGTTTCAGGCCGTACCTACCTGCTGTGTAGCGGCGAGTCCTGCAGAAGATGTGCTCACTGAAGTCGCTGACGGAACGAACGCAAATGAAGATACCTGCGCGAGCGAAGCATACCCCACCCCAACTGCAATTCCTGCTGAAAGACGCATCCTCCGCTTGTGTGGATTTTGCTGAGTAGGCGGAAGAGTTCGCACACTGCAGCAGTGGTGTATAGTCAAACAACAAAATAACACGTACTGGTTCGATCAGGTGTGTATGCGTCATGTTTGGAGTTATAGAGATACGAAGGCGTATTTTGTAACCGAAACGGCTGTTCTGATCCATGCGATAGTTGTCGATCGTCGACACAAACAGGGGAGTTGTTGAGGCAATGAGAGAGAAAGAGCGCACGGCCTGTGGCTTACAGACACGTCTCAGGGCGTGCGATACGGCACCTGTTTCCAGACTGGTGTTCTGACGTCGTATTTGAAAGCGACAACAAAAACTACCAGCCAACGTGTGAACAAATGGACATACCCCGAGCAAAACGTGTCGGGCAACCGTAAGAAGCGCGACCACGTAAGGCGCCACTCTCGGAAGCATGACTGCGGCGGGCACTGCAGAAGACGCAGCGGAGGGTGGAAAGAGCGATTTGGAGAGGCTCATTCGATTGTTCACGGACGAGGACACCGCGGACCTTGTGAGTCGCCAGCTTGTCGTCCTTCGGCGCGTGTGTAAGGTTCGCACAGGAGGGTGAGTGATGCGGGAGAGGGCGTGCAAAACGGCCGGTTTGACGCTTGTTAGCTTGGAATGAGCGGGACGAGATTGTACCATGTTACAGCAGTATTGATGAGTGCCCGTTCCATTCAAGGGCGTGTATCGCTGTTTGGGTTCATTTCGACTTTTCTAGTTCTCGCGTGAGGCTGCGCACTGCTGTGTGTGTTTTCTTCATGGTATACCGTTCCTCCTACTAATCGTAAATCCAGCACATCCAGTGTCAGTTTACGGGTAAGAAATATCAAATACTGTCGTACGTAGTTCGGACTGTGTCAGCACTGGCAGACTCAGTCATAGTCAGTACAGTGGGGGTCCCTCAATAAGGTGGTGGTGTGCCAGAGCACTATGACCGCCTTTTTTATTGCGGGCAGCCGCCTTACTCGTGAATGGGGCGGTTACAGCCTTACTGAGGGTGTGGAATTACCTCAGTAAGGCGGTTTTTACCGCCTTAATTAGGGAAATACATTATTTTAGTGTGTTGTACCCTACACTAAGTACCAGTAGCTATTAATTAACCTGACAAAGGAGTGCTGCGGGTGACAACGAACAGGGACGGAAATGAGCTCCACCGTGGGTAACGAGAGCGCAGATGCATACCTGGTACCTGATAAGATTTTAAGACCTGTCGGAAATATTATAGTATTATCACAGCAGACACCTGTGACCACGGCTTGTCCGGAAGATCGCTGAGGGTAAAACCTCCTATTGACGAGTTAGGCTGAAAAATAAAAGCGACAGAATATGCGTATATGTTTCAACGTGATTGAAAACAACGGACTCTGGTGCCCTACTGAAACTACTCCTAGCACTGCCTGCTGCCTACACCTTGCTGCTGTAGGTGCACCAATCCAGAACAGTGCAGCACTACTGTACTGCAACAAGATCAGGAACACCATTTCCGGAACCATGCAGCACAACTCTGTGCGCTACCCCCCGTTCCCTCCTTGGTCTAGAAAAAAAAAGTTATTATGTCTGCTTGCCGCACAGGCTTGGTCGCACGCGCTTCGATGAACGCCATCCTGGCCTTCTGCAGGTGGAAGGCGGCGTTGCCATTGCCGCCCTCCTCCGTTGCCCTCTCCAGGAGGCCAAAGCTCGAGGAAATTTCAACGTAAGGCGATGGCACGATGCCCCCGCACCATCATCTCATTGTCGCCGTCCTCCTTCTCGTCATCAGTGGAGTCCACTCCTTCCACGCCAGTGCCTTCCAACATCTCCGTCATTTCGTCCACCGCATCCAACCGCATAGCTTCGACGACGTCCTCCTGGTCCTCCACTGTCGCCCAAACCTGACCCGCTTCGACGGCGGCCTCATCGGCGCCCTCTCCCGGGATGATGTTCAGGTTCGCCAACAAATAGGCCAACTCCGTGTCAGTGAAGGGCGACTCCACTGCGATTGGTCTTGGAGCCGCCTTTGCTTGCAGCTGAGGCAGACTTGATGTTGGCCCTTGCTCCCTTTTTCCTCAGTTTCACTATCGGTGACACTCAAGACCTCATTACGAGGTGTGGGGATATCTATAGTCTCATTTTGTTGTTTCGAATAGTCGCATCTTCGACCCCCCTTTCCAGTCTTTAGGATGAACTCCGTTACTATCCATCGACCGTCGTGTGGTCTGCATATACGACTATCCAGGGTGGGCTAGTGTGATATGATGTAGTACCGGGCTATAGAAGTGGTAGAGCAATGTTCTAGAAGTACCAAAGTCCTTAAGTACCGAACCCCTGAATATTCCCAAGAGTATTCCTGAGGCGCTATAGTTTCCTTGGTGAACAAGAATGATAGCCCTGAATACCTTCAAGAGTATTCCTGAAGCTCGGAAGTTTCTCTCAGTAGATAACAAGCCAGCACGGCTTACGTGAGGACCCGAGGAATGTTCGTAGAACAGACTGAATAGCCCGTAGTATGTGTTTTAGTGGACTTACAGAAGTATCGTAAGGTGTGACTACTGTGAGGACACGAGCAGTGTTCCTAGAACAGTCTTAATGACCCGTAGAATGCGTTTTAGCGGACTTATAGAAAGTATCCCAAGGTATGGTTACTCCGGTAGTCCAAGTCGTCGATAGAAGAGTGGACAAGCGTCCGAGGAGAGTTCCTCGGACAAACGTATACACCCGTCGAGCGGGCTAATGTAGGAGACCAGAGTGGGTTTGGTGCCTCGAACCAAACCCCCATCGTCTCACTCTCACCCCTCTCTCTCTCACCAAGGACCAAGAGGACAAACAACAATAATAAGAGAAGCCTATACTGCAAACAAGAGAAGCTGCCTCCGGCCAGCCAGTTCCTGCCTTCACTTCCCTTACCTCTATACTCGGACACCGTGACATTTCTCTCCTCCTGGACCCGGGAAACCGTGCGCGACCCACACCTGAAATGGCCTGCTATCGTGTTGTGAGTAACTCCCTGATCAAGCAGTTGCAGGACCTCAAGCTTTTCGTCCAGAGAAAGCCGCGCGCGAGACGTGTTTTATCCGTTTTTTTTTTTTTTCCTGATCAGATTTCGCGCTCTTCCACGGTCCCGCTCCACGGCCCTCCTTGTCTGTACTTTTGCGCTTGCCCGCCGGGTCTTTCACGGCGTCCTTCGTAGAGGACTCGGCAGCAGCGCACGCGTGACAGATGCGGTGCAGTGGGTTGTCACCATCATCTGGTTCCTCCGTCTCGCCACAAACCCCCGTGCAGCCCGCCACCATACCCTCCACGACAAGCATGGCCGTCAGGGGGCTCTGGTGTGAGGCTTGGAATAGTCACAGTTCACCTGCTGCACAGGGCATCTTGCGCCTCTATTGCTTTAGGGGTAGAGGTGTGTCCTGGTGGGGTGGTATGCACTGGTGTGCCCTGCTGGGGCGGTACGCCCTGCTGTGCGAGAGCTGGTGGAGGGTGTCTGTACAGATGGGGAGGCCTAGACCGCCCTCAATAAGGCGGTAGACCGCCCTGTTGAGGGACCATCCTGCAGTAAGGCGGTGACCGCCTTACTGCGGGTTCCAATTGTGCCAAGCGATTTGATCGGGATATCGCCTCGCTCAGACCGCCTTATGGAGGGGCCCCACTGCACGTAGAGGCAGTCAGTATATTGGACTGCATCCGTTTACGGGGTTCTGGGTTCAAGCAAAGTAAGCAAAGTCGAGCGAAGCGCGGCGCCCCCCCCCCGGCTGGTGAGGAGGGGGGCTGGAAACGCCGCCAAAGACCAAAAACCGGCGAGTTCCAGCGTTTTCAATTAATTTATTATTACGACCTTTTTGACCGCGGGTAGCTGCGGACATTGACGCAAAAGAGAGCAGAGAAAAATAAAAAGTAACACAATACGTACGAGTATGCCAGTATGTCACACATATATATATATATAATATATATATATATATATCATCATCACTTTTACTTTCCAGCCCACTCGTAGGAGGTTTTACCCTCGACGATCTTCTGGACAAGCCGTGGTCACAGGTGTCATCCCTTCTCCCCCCCGGTACGTGCCTTGAGTTTTTATCGCGCATAGGGTTCAGCATTCCCACTGCTCGTCGATTTTCATCGAATGTACAGCCAACTCACGCTCTCACGCTTTCCGCTAGTCAATTTTATGCAAGAAAAAGTCCCTACGAGCATGCATTCGGTGAGACTCGAACCCACGAAATTGATCTTGACAGGCTCGCGGACCACCTATCAAGCCACCGGGGACGCCGGCTATGGAGATGACGAGACGACCTCATACGACGTTCATATTTTTTGTTTGCCCTCTCCCTCTCTTCTCTCATTTTTCTCTTTCCGCAACCTTTCTACGTTTTCCATCATGTAGCTGTGATACTACCGTGGTAAAATTGGTGGTAATGAGGCGCGACCTCAATAATACCTGCACTAGTCATATTTGCGATGCATCATGCTGGGCGAATACGGATTATGCTGTATGTGATGAACCAACACGAACGAACATCTACGTATGTACGCGGTCGCATGTGTCCGTGACGTTTGGGTTCATTATTTTTGAGAAACAAAAAATCGTCAGCAGCACCAGCAGATGTTGCGGCGGCATATTCAGACGTGGCAGCGGCAGCAATAACAACAGTTGCAGCAGCAGCAGCAGCAGCAGCAGCAGCAGCAGCAGTTGGGCACACAAGGCCAGGGTCAGCGTCGCTATACGTTGGGCTTGTCGGTCTAACTCAACCCTTGAACCCTTTGCCGTACACATACTCGATTTTGTTGTGTGTTTCCTGGTTCCCACCTCGAAATTCGGCAATAATAATTTGAAGACGAAAAACCTGCATTTGACATGTTTTGTCCAACAGAAAGAGCTTCTCGTAGCAGGTGCCACCACTACTATTCATGTACGACATCTACAGCAGAGCTTAGCAAAGCAGCAGCAGCAGCAGTAGCAGTAGGACACACGAGGCCAGGGTCAGCGTCGCTATACGCTCATTTTGTCAGTTTAACCCTTGAACCCTTTGTACTCGTACTCGATTTTGTCATGTGTTTCCTGGTTCCGAACTCGAACTTTGGCATAATTTGAAGACGAAAAATCTGCACCTGACATGCTTTGTCCAACAGAGAGTGCTTCTTGTAGCAAGTGCCACCACTACTACTCATGTGTGACATCTACAGCAGAGCTTCTCCAGCAGCAAAACAGCAGCAGCAGTCGCAATAGGACACACGAGGCCAGGGTCAGCGTCGCTGTACCCTCGGCTTGTGTTGGTTTAACCCTTGAACCCTTTCTACACGTACTCGATATTGTTGTGTGTTTCCTGGTTCCGCACTCATAATTTGACGAAAAATCTACAACCTGACATGCGTCCAACAGAGCTTTTCGTAGCAGGTGCCACCACTACTACTGCTGTACAACATCTACAGCAGATCTTCTCCTACTTTTCCATCCCCTCATCACTACTACGGGGGACCATAGTAAAGAGGACCTACGGTACACACAAAAACCTATATATTTCCCTATTTTTACAAACAATATTTGCTCCTGTCAACTATGGTCCCCCGTAATAGGAGGGTGGGCCTGACAATACCACCTGCAGCGTGTCTTAGGGACATGCCCCGAAAGTTGCTGTGGACAGACAGGCACAGTTTGCCTACGAGTACTCGTAGAGTTGGGTTTCGTTAGGTAGAACTCACAAAACATTTATGGTTGTTCTGTTTTGTTTTAAACCATGGTCCAGCGATGTGCCTACACACGTTGCCGCACCTAGCTTGACCAACTGTGAACGAGTTACCACCGCACCAGCACTAGAAGGTTTCGTTTGTGTGTGTGCGTGCACAGAGCCTGCCAGGACTGGAATTGGTGCCGTGCGCGTTGAGCGCGGTCGACAAACGTGGCCGAAAAAAAAATTGAATCATGATGGCACACATAAAACAGAGAAACTCAAAACAAGGCACTCTACCCTCGTATACGACTCGTTATGAAGAGGCTTTTTTTTCCTTAACCAAGAAAAAAAAGATTCGAGCTTCGCGCTTGCGCGCCTCATTATAATTTATAATGTGGCATATTTCTTGGACGTACATACGTAATAATACGAATCTGATCTACTGGCAACATGTGCTGGCAGGTTTAATCAGTAGTTAAGATCAAAGGTCGGGACATTTGGTATCCCTGGACAGGTTTGCCCATCAAACCGGTAGTCTTTGGCACCCACGTGTGTTGTTTGCTCAGGGATAGAAGAGCAGCTGTATTCCTTTCGTGCACGCGGAAACTGGGAGCCAAGCTCGTGCCTCGCTGGGAAAATCCCTGGTTTTCCAACTAAGATACGGCTCCCAAATACTACAAATACAATCCCAGTGCCTGAACCCAGGTAATTACCGGGCTTTCAGCCTCATTCAAAGCAGTACCATAACACTAGCCCACTCTGATGAGCAGCATATGCAGAATGATGGGGAAATCGTGGAAACCCCGATTCTACTATTAATAGCTAGAACATGAGTCGAAGATGCGGTTCCTCAAAACTCACTCCCACATCTCTGAACGGCAAGACAACGAAGCCGGCCAGGTACGTCAAAAAAGAGAAAGAAAGGAAAGCCTAGCCTTAAGGGGCAGGAGGCCTCATTCAAAGCAGTACCATAACACAGTCTAGCTGATGCCAGTAGCTACAATCTGGGAGTATACACTCACCGTGTGCCAGTGCGCAGTGCTACGTACTACATACCTGGTAGCAGGTAGTAATTTTCTAAATCTGGATTACCAAACCCGAGCAAAGCTATTGCAATGCAATCGACTGACTCGTGCCCGGGCGGGTACCGTCGCGGCGGTAGCGAGTGTACTTGACAGGGAAGATAAATGTACGTGCGTGCGCACAAACTATCGCAAGGCATGCCTCAGAGCAGGCGCCGCTATGAATAGTTGCACTATCCAAATGGACCCTCTCAGAAAAATCTAGAGTTCTGATATCGCCGTCGCAGATCGACAGGAACTCCAGGTGGAAAGGTGGAAGGTGGAAGGTGCAAGTTGAAAGATGGAAAAAAGTACACATCTGGTACCTGGTAGTATTTACTCATAATTTGTACCGGTGTGGAATCACGCAAATGGCCCACGAGTATAGACAATTATACTATGCCGTTGTGGCAGATAGACATATCGTCCGTGGTATGTCTAACGTGTTTCTTTTTTCGGAGTGATTGTGAGTTATCAACGTTGAAGTTCATGCTACATATTGTTAAGGATGGCAAGAATAACAAGAACAATAACGACACATATGGGCCGCTGCGAGAGCTCCATCTTCCTCAACTACTATCGTAGGATTGCGAGCTCGGAAAAACATACATTATGTCGTCGTTGTCCTGCGCATTTTCGGAATTATTTCGTTCTTGCTAGAGGCGTCTTAGCCTCAAGACGAGGTGTGCGGTAAATATATAGCAGGTAAGCATTTTTTGTTTGTTTCGAAATAGCCTCATGTTCGACCCTCTTTTCCTACTTCTTTTATTGATGACATCCTTTGATCGTCGTATGATCTGCATCTGCGACTTTTCAGGGTGGGCTAATGTCATGGAGTGCCATATACGGTATACGACTATATATATGAGGAACAAGCAGTGACTGTTTAACATTTCGTTAGAATACGTGACTTCACGCTCCTCGTAGGCGGTACACGTGGTAAAACAAGGGACAACAGTAGTGCATTACCTACCCTCCCTACTGCATTACAATGTACTATCTCTGTGTCGCAGTTTTGTGACCTCAGAGCTTGTGTCTCTCTAGGATGAAGAACAAGCGCGGACACTGGGTTGGCTGAATGCCGATGGGTAAAAAAAACGGTTTCATTTTAATAATCCACACACAAAAAAGCTCGATGGAGGCAGTCTTTGTGACAATCCCAAGCCCGGGAAAGATGCAAGTGGGTGCAGTTGATGGACTCTGTGGCTGGTCGGTAGAATAGGGACTACGCTGACAAAATACGAGGCGACTGGGAAAGGAGAAAGTACAGCGCGCGGCCAAGCGCTACGATGACAGCGGTCACATCAAAGACAATGAGTCGAGAGAGTTCTGCTGCTGCTTGCTGCTGTGATTTTGGCGGCAAGAGCGCTCTCTCCACAACGGAACAAACGTCGAACGACGAAGGGCACGGGGCGAAAACACTCGCAGCTCTGCGTCTCTTAAAATCGGGTGAATACGGAGCTCCGTGATGTATTCAGCCTATTATTAAAAGTTGAAGCTCTGTGTAAGGTGTAGGGGAGTAAGGTCCAGGGTGTACTGTAGGGGATTTTCGTTATTTCCCTGCTCAACCCGACTCAATCATGGAAATTTCGTATTGCCCCCCTTGCCAGTAAAAAAAATCGTACTCACGGTCTCTGTTTGCCTACACCCTCGACCATTATTGGCGTGCGCGGAGCCTCACGCGGGCGTCAGCCCACAATGGCGAAGCCTCCGTTGCACGAAGCACAATACCTGGTTCCCGGCAGCAACGATTCGACGCCTAGGGCTCGACGAGCGGCAATAACGAAATAACACTAAAGACCGCAGCAATATTGCGCCAACCGTGACAACAGGTTCCTGCTCCGCTATATTTACGATGATGAGTCACGCCGGACAACGATTGATTTTATTTTTATCCTCAGGCGGATTGGTGAAAATCAAGCCTAAGCTCACCACACTTCCACGTGCAGATTTCGTGTCGTGTGTCAATTCAACCCATAGCTCCAAGACAATGCTGTTTAATTCTACATTACGTTTCAATGTCATATACTGGCAGCGTCAACTCTTGGAGACACTAACCTGGTTATCAAGGTGATGAGGCCATTTTCCCTCAGATAGTCTTGGGCGGGATGTGTCGGCTTTATCCATGTATTCGAAGATTCGAAACGTTAACTTTCCTCGAAATTCTCTCTTCTAAGATTGGAAAATATCTTTTACCCTAAAACATAACTTTTGCCTCGAAAATCTCTCCTCTGTTCGTTGAATTCAAAATGATATTATTCTGATACTTCCTCCTTTCGTGTTGTCTTAAAAACAGCTTTCGCTACAGCGAGCTCGCCCTCGTGGAGCAGCTTCTTCCCCTGCTCGAGACAAGAGTATCTTCGGGGCAGGCAAGCGAGTTCCGCGCGCCTCTTCTGAAACTTCTCGACATTTGCTCCCTGGCTCCAGTGCGTGAGCGCGCGAATCAAGAATTCACTGAGCGCGGTTTAGCCGCCACGCGTTCTTTGTTTCGCGTTTTAGGAGGGGCGCTATGGTCGTCGGACGCCGGGGTTCAATCCGCAGCTGCCACCGCGCTCAGGGAAATAGCTCGCGGAAACGATCCCACCCGACCAAACGCGTCAGATGGCGAAGAAAACTCCTCTTTCGATGAGGGTCTGCACGATCTCCGACCCAAACCTAGAGACATCAATTTGGCGCTGCTGCTGAGCTGCGGCGTTGTGACCTCGGCGGTGACTTTCCTCGCCGCAGCCATGACCCGCATGCTAGCAAGTGTTGCGGATTTGGACGACTTCTCATCCCAGAGCTCCAGCTTCGACGACGCCAGCAGCGGGAAACGAGTGGAACCAGGACTGGGCGACAAAGGCGAAGAGACAAAACTGGTGTTGGAACAAGAGGAGGGGGTTAGATGGAAGCCGGGTGTTGATCTCGCTCGTGAGGATGACGGCTCTACGTTGAAAATTCGTGAAGAGCAGCATAAAGTCGGACATACTGACGGTGGAGGAGCCTCAGACTTAGCGCTGACCCACATGGTGCTCGTCTCCACGATGGAGCTCGTGCGGGAGCTGTCGACCGATGCCGCGTGTTCCGCCGCGATGGTTGAAGTCGGGCTTGTTTCTCTTCTGGTGCAAGCCCTGCACGCGGTGCAAAGTGTCCGCGACCCCACCCTCTCTATCGCAGTGGAAATGTTGTGGAACTGCCTCGAACACGGCAAGAACGAAATGAGCAGTGGTCCGCCGGCAGAATCCCGCACAAAGCTTGTCCGTAAAGCGCGGAAGAGCAACGCCGCCTTCGCGCTTTCTAGTTGGGACGGGGTCAGTGTATTGAGAGACACAGTAGAAGCTTTGCTGGTTGGAGGATTTCGGAACAGAGACAAGGAGCTACGGAATGAAGCGATTATCGTCGCTAGCTACCTTGCCAGAAACGGCCGTAGCCATGCACTTTTTCGCACCACCGGGATGCTGCTGCTCTTGCTACGCTACTCGACAGCCATCGAGACGGGGCTAGTCGATGGCGACCCCCAAGCTGCGGAGGCAGAAGCTAGGGCATTCGCGCTCGCCGGGGAAGAGGCCAGCCATGGTAGCAGCAGCTTTGAACGAAGAGAGATGCCCGAGCTTGGGGCCCTTGCGGACCCGAGAAATTTCGCCTCCATGTCCGAAGTAGACATGGAGCTGAAGCTGATAATGTGGTCGTTACTGTCAGACCTATGCAAGAGGGATGCCCTGAACTTGGAGGTGGTCAAAACGTCACCACTGATAGAGACGCTCCTCATGTACATGGACCTTGTCGTCGAAGAAGGCCAAAGCACCGACGTCCACCCCGCCGGCCTGAGCCGCTCGGTATCGCTTGCGTCGATGCCCCCATTGGGGTCTAGTCAAAGCCCCTCGACGGCCTTCGGGAGAAGCCCCGCTTCGTTGGAGGCTGAAAACCAAGCGCAAATTCCTGGTGTGCATAAAGAAAGAAGTCGCCATCCACATTCAGCGGCCCCTTTGTCACCCACTGCCCCGATAGCAGGGTGTAACCCTGCACGGTCTCCACGCCGGGGCCAGAGCATCAAAAAGGGAAAACAGTTGGCCTCATCTGAGTGCGCCGCGCATACGTCGTCCAACGTGTCGACGGAGGATGAGCTTTCGGCCGCCGGAGGAAGGGAAGGGGGGGAACCCGAGGTGGGGTTCACACAGCTTTACGTGCCCGCTACAGTCGTCCGTCTTCCTGTGACCTCCATACAGCTCCTGCAAAGCCAGGCGATGGCGTCGCTCCTCGTGCTGGCGCCAAGATGTCCGAGAAAGTTTCAGGCGTTGGGGGGGCATACGGTTACCCTCCGCCTTCTCGATCGACTCGGGTCGCGCCCGGAAAACCACCGGCTGGTGAAGGTGGCGACGAAGATGCTAGCCACTGTAGTCGGCCTCCCCGGACTTAAAGAGGAACTCGGGCGAGTTGACGGGGTACGGATAATGCTTGACCGTTTTTCGGACGAGTGGAAGCGGGAGCAGCAAGGCGGGAGTGGTGCTGGTCCTCGGAGTAGCGGGGGTGGTGGTGGCAGTGGTGGAGGCAGCGGCGGCGGCGGCAGTGAAGGCGCTGGCGAATTACGAACCGACACGGTGATAATACTCTGTCGCCTGTGCCAAAACTGCCCGGAAAATCAAAAGGCGTTTCGTCAGGCCGACGGAGTGCCAACTATGATGGCTGCGATCAAAGCGTACTGTCAGGAGCACAGCGAAGCTATGCAACAAGAATGCGCTGCCGGCAACGGAGGAGGGGGCAGCGCGGCAGCGGGGTCGTGTGGATCCAGTTTGGGCCTTGGGGGTAGTGCGCGGGGGCTGGGATCAGGAAGTTCTAGCGGCGAGAGCATTGATCCTTCGCTGGTCCACATAATCGATTGCTTGTGGTGCGCCGTTGTAGGAAACCGGCGGAGCGAGGCGCGGCTGTTGCAGTGTGAGGGTTTGGACACGCTGCTAGACCTCCTGGAGCTGTGTCCTGTCTTCATGCGCCATCAAGTGAGTATGCTACAGGTTGGTTGTTAACAGAGTACTGCTCCATACCGAATCATATTTTGGTATGCCTACATTCGTATTTTTCTGCTCCCTATTCGCATGCTTTTGAGACTCGAACTGCCAAATCAAGGTTTGCGTCCAACGCTCCAACCGGGGATTTGAGATACGCTTTAGTTCCATTGTCAGCACCCAGTCGACAGTGGTGCAGGATTTCAAGCTTGGACAAGTTGCAAATTATTCCTAATTATCTGACGACGGGACATGATTGGGTTCGGTTTGTCGGTGGCTGTCCATCTGAGGGCTATAATAATCCGAACACGTGCATATATACAACTCGTCAGTATCTCCGTCGGACAATTCTAGACGATACGTTGGAGAAAAGCTATTCACACTGCGGACATGGACATTGGATAGTGTATTCTGACGTTATGGGAAGCAAAGCATTAATTTGCTGTCATTTGATTCAAAAGTAATGTACTTTCGAGCAGAAATGGGCAACAACCACTCCGTCACTCGTGAAACGTTATTTTTTGTCCGGTCAACTGTATATCATGTCCTCAACAGCGACGTCCGCGTGTCACTGCATACACCGTGCTACCCACCGCCCGCTAATTGTAAAATCGTCGTGCTGCTGCACCATTCGCTCACACGTCTTCCGAAGGTGACCGGCATAGTCGCAGACCTCCTGCGCAACAAACGCTCCATCCCGTACGCACGGGCCTGGCGCAGCGATATCAACATGCTCAGCGTCACGCAGCTCATGGTGCGCTTGTGGGTCGCAGAAGAAGCCCGACTCGGGGTTTCCCGTCCCAATGGCGTGCTGCAGAATGTGTGGCAGCCACTCCAGTCACAAAACAGGGGAAGCCGCCGCCGCAGGTGGATTGCGCAGTCTGCTAAGCGAGACCGGTCCGTCATGCCGACAAACGGGGCGAGCATGGACCCCATCATGACGACAAGCGAACACGATACTGCATTGGGTGCTCGTGAGTTCGGGCTGGACGCTAGCTGCGTCATACTCGAGCCCGGCGATTCAGCAGAGGTAACCCCCGACGCCACGGCAGATAGTGTCGTTGCCGATCTAGCAGCGGTAACGAGCGAATTCGATGGAGTATCGGAGACCGCTCGAATTTCCCAAAATTCCAGCGAAACGCCTTCGGCGATGACTCTTTCTCTGCAGGCTGGAAAGCGAGGGGTAGGGACGGGACAGAGCGGGGAACGGGGGAAAGAGGCAAACGCGTCACATGTAGATGTCGATTCGCTGTATTCGAAGGCCATGGGTCACTTAGACCTGCGAGGGAAAATTGCGGCAGTGATGGAGATGGTGGGGTTGGACGGCGGCGCCACAGATGGGCTGGGGCCCAGCGACCTGAAAGCGTCGTACATGGCTTCGACGTACATGGATTTCAGGGTGGGGGAGGCTTGGCAGGAGGTGAGTGAATGCTTGCCACACCCGTTGCACAACAGGGCATATTTTTTCAGTGCATGGTGTTGTGTATATGATTGGCGTGACTCGACTGCGATATGATGCTATAGTGTGAAGGTGTTACCAACTGAGCTATAGGGGTAAAAAATCAATCGATTACCCAGCCCAGAGTAAACCTTGTAACACTCTTCCCCCCCTCTGAACGGTGGAATCTTTGGGGCGGCGGTACCGTATACGGCCGTGTACGCTGACGTCCCCGCTTCGTTTCAATACCTGGGGAACCGGGGAGATGTGTCTTTATCGCACGCGCACGCGTTTGTACAAATGAAACGTTCGAAGTGAGATTCGAGCCCGTGTCCTGCCGACGACAAATTTGAAGGTGTTACCTACTGAGTCATAGAGGTAAAATATCGATCGATTACCCAGCCCAAGGTAAACCTTATAACAATAGCATGGTCACCTTGGGCATTCACGTCGCCGCACTTGCCGTCGCAATGCTGTTCATGCGTGTCAAATAGTTGGAGGCACACGAGTACGTAAGACACGCAAAAAATAACCGGTACTTTCCCCCCAACCGGCACCCCCTCCACCGCTTCCTGTGAAATGAAGTACCGTACGCGTGATGACTGATGTTTGTGCCCACTTTGCACGTGTGATCCCACTCTACAATTTCTAGTGACAATCACGCAAGAATACCTGAACTCTACAAGAGTAGAACCACCACGCCCGAATGCTGAATTTGTGATTTATCCTTGCCTCAGGCACACCCCACGCGCACCGTGATGGCAAACCATCTTCTCGTGCAACGCAGCGTTTTCTTTCGGGTATCGACGTCTCCCTGTCCTCGCTGACCTGTCGAATAGAACTGTCAAAAATAACGATCGTTGATTCGTTTGCCACCCGACAATGGGTATCAATAGCTTGAGCTTCAACGTGGATCACTCACAACGTTCCCAGAAAAGATTATTGTTGCCATATACGGTTTACACGTTTGCATTACAGGTAGCCGGAGAGCTCGAGGGACAGCACACCAACCCCATCGCGGCCGACGCATTCGTACTAGACACGATGCTGGAGAAAGCGTTCCACTGCGCACAGGAGGTGAAGAGCAAACAGATGACTCTGACTGCTGAGCAAGAGAAGAGGGATGCGGAGACGGAGACAGCGTTCTTTGCTGGCATTCTCTTCCAACGCGATCAGGTACAACATAGAACAACGTACAGAGTGATTGTAAGAAACACAATTACTACTGTAGCTCAGTCAGGATTGTTCAATTCTTTGTTTAGGAAAAGGTGCGCTACGCTAACTTCAGTATATCAACGAAACGGCTCCCGGATTCCTTACTTCTTTATTTTCCGTCCAACATCAGCCTGGCTTTCCTACAATAGTGCTCGTTCGCTCAGTTTTGTTAGTACAAAGATGGTATTGATAGTAGTTCTTGTATAATATTAGTTTTAACAACATAATATTGGTTATCATAGTATCATAATAGTAGGTGTCCTGCACCGTAATACATTTTGCCTGTATTTCAACATGCCCAAACGACGGATTCGTGGGATATGTACTTTATACATATATCGCAATTGATAGATTGTGACGAGATATGAGAGAAGCGCAGATAAACCTTCGGCTACGCAGCTCTGCAGCCCTCACGTACCACCACGTACCAGATTGACATGAAACGAACACGAGGAATTCCTGGTGTACGTGTCACACACTATTGATGCTATGGAATAACACTCGTCGACAACGAAGTGACGTGCTCAACAGTTTCAACGGGAGCTCGCACTACTGTAGTGATGGAGAGATCCATGGCGCACGGCCGTGTCTGAGAGGAAACTGCGGTGTCGCTAGGGACCAACCAGAAAAAAGCCACTTGGACGATAGTAGGCAACAACCAGAATGTGGAGTACTTCTTGGCGTGCCTTAGCTTTCGATTTATCCAAAAGCACGATCACTACTCACATACATCCGGTTTTTCTCTACTAGCCACATTTGTTAACGCTCAACTCTAACCGAGCATCAACAACGGAGCCACCACTGACCCTTAGTGTTTGTTGTGTTACAAAACAACCCCGCACCATATAATAGGAGATCCGGCAAGCCATGATCAAGCGCAACGCCTTGTTGCCGGGGACATCGAAGAGGCGCATGGCAGCTAAGAAGGCGGAGAGGAACACCGGCAAGATAAGTTCCGACAAATCACCGCGAGGGAGTGCTGAGTTCTGGACCGGCTCAGAACAGGGAACGTCGGAAGAGGGCTTCGAAGGAGAGAGAAACGCCATCAAAGGGGCAGCGGGTGGGGCCGGTACACCGGCTGCGGGGCCGCAATGATTGAAGTCGTGGGATGCCACTTCTACAATCACATAGCATAGGATATATGAGGTTGGTGATCGAACTTGTGCTGTCTGTCGACTCTGCTGGCGGGAGGGTCGGGGGTCCGAATCCCGATAAAAACCCAAAAGGAGTTTTCTTCTGCGTATCTTGGGGTCGCCTAAAGCACGAAAGCGCTAGTTGGCAAAGTTCGACGAGAATCGACGAGTAGCCGAGGGCATGCTGTACCCCCTGCGCGATACAAACCAAAGCATCTACCGGGGGGAGGGGGGGATAATGTGACGACACAGCTTATTCAGAAAATCGCTGGGTGCCGAATGCAATTCCTTGCGACTTGGGCTGGAGAGTAAAAGCTGATCGTACAACAACACCGCAACAACCGTAGTTTACCATGTTAGCATACAACCTTTACGACACGTGGTTGTAAAAGTTGAGGCATCTTCCTGTGAGCACCGTACGTGTGAGTGGTACCCTCTCGGTAACACAAGGATACCGGTGCTGAGTATTATTCATTCCTTCTCGTTAAAATGCATCTTGCTTATCTCCAAGGAAGCCCAAGGTTAAACGTGGTAACTAATGCAGCAGTGGGCTCATCGTGAACTCAAGACAGATTTGATTAGTTTCCCCTATCCCCGACAATCGTAACGCCGTTCAGAAGCGTGACATCACGTCTTCTACGAATATAATCAACCACATATTCCTATATAGAGCTGCGTACGTACGCCGTATGACACTCCATAACAATAGCCCACCCTAAATAATAAGTGGCTGTAGATGTAGATCACACAACTATCAAAGGGTGTCATCAAAAATCCAGGAACCAGAAAAAATACACGTAGATTGATGCGGCTATTCGCAACACACCTGGATGAGGGTCTATGTTTACTCCGCACACCGTCAAGAGGCTAAGACACCCCTTGCGAGAGTGAAACCTCTAGCTGTCTAATTACATGTACTACTGCTTTTGTCGCCGAAGAAAGAGTGCATGATAGTTGGTGTAGGAGGGATTCATGCAGCGGCGAGGTGGAGCGCGACGGTGTAATCTGCCCCCTCCCCCCCTCAATCCAGTCGCCTACGCACCCTGCGCTGTGCGCTATGATTGCTGTATGTAGTACCGCCCGTTTATCGATCCTGACTTATACTATTACAACATAATATACTGGTGCGAGTATACTACTGTCGTGAATTGTGTCATGCGCCAATTCGCATTGCCCAGCAGCAAGTACCACGAGTAGATCTGGACCTGGCCAGGTTTTATTTTTTCGGGATTCTTCTCCTTTTCTTTTTCTTTTTCGGTTGGGTTTCTTCGTTGCTTCTCTATCTTTTTGGTGTATTTTGGTTGCTGATGTGTGTATGTATGTTGTGTCGGCCGCACCTAGTGCGAAGGCATGGTATTGCGTAGGCTATTAATGCATTACGGTGTGTTATCTCTGTGTCGTAGTCTGTGACCACAGAGCTCGTATCTTTCTAGGGTGAAGAATCAGCACGGACACTGGGCTTGCTGGATGTCGACGAGTAGAAGAGAACGGTTGAATGTGAAGAACACACACACACTACGGATGGATGTCGGGGGGTAGAAAGACGATTTGAGCTCACACAACACATAATAATCCAGCGTATTCTGCAAATTATATGATCTACAGCAGCAGTACATATCACCTATTAATAATAAGACACAGACTGACAAAGTAGCCAGGCTGAGATTGAAAGGCTAAAAAGAAATTCGAGATTCGTTATCTTGAAATTAGCGCAGAAAGCACCCTCGCTCTAATAAGAAATCCAACCCGGGCCAGCTTTCCTGTTTGTTGTTGTACAGCAGGTAGGTGCAGCACTACTACTAGGCACTACCGCTGTACTACTACTATACTGCTGTTGTATACTGGTACTTAGTAATGTAGACTGTATACATCTGTTGAGATATTTATTTTATCAGATCAATAATCAGTACAGACAGGTAGTATTAATAGTAAATAGGATACTAACACCTGACTCAGCACTACTATCTACCGGCGTCCCCGGTGGCTTGGTAGGTGGTCCGCGTGCCTGTCAAGATCAATTTCGTGGGTTCGAGTCTCACCGAGTGCATGCTCGTAGGGGCTGTTTCTTGCATTAAAGAGATTGATTAGCGGAAAGCGCGAGAGCGTGAGTTAGCTACATTCGATGAAAATCGACGAGCAGTGGGAATGCTGAACCCTATGCGCGATAAAAAATAAAGGCACGTACCGGGGGGGAGAAGGGAAGACACCTGTGACCACGGCTTGTCCAGAAGGTCGACGAGGGTAACACCTCTTACGAATTAGGCTGGAAAGTGAAAGTGATGAGTAAAAAAAAAAAAAAAAAAAAAAACTACAGCAAAAAAATGACCAATCAATGAGAAAACTGCGGGCACCTTTTCTACAACTTGCATTACGTATAATAATTTTAGTACCAGGTATTAATTAATAATAGTGATGATACTGGCACATTGGGGTGCGAATAATATAACCACACCCGCAGTCGGCTTACCGGTTGCACCCTCGCTCGCCCGCACATTTCTGGGTTCGCTTACGGTCGTTTCTCGTCTCTCACGCTCCCCATTTGCGGGTTTCGAAATCTTTCAACGTCCAAAAAAAAAGAATAGGTCAACCGTCACCCGTCAACATTCAACACACTTTGTTCGGGCTTTTGGGTCTTTGGGCATTTATTTGTCACGGAGCTGTACGCTCGAATGAAGAAACGAACACATCGAATTATTCCCGGTACTACTGCTACTGCTATTACGGGGGTCTATAGTTAACAGGACCTATGGCATAGATAAAAACCTAGATATTTAGGCATTTTTACTAACAATATTTGGTCCTGTTTACTATGGTCCCCCGTAATAGCAATAGTGTGTAAGGTACTAATAAAATAGCAGTACACGTGGTTCGGAGCAGAGAGGGCAGGATTCGAGCTCGTAGTTCATGGACAGGAAGCAGCATCATCTCCTGCCATCTATGTACTACCTGTCACCTGTCACACACCAGTTCAGCAAACACCCACCACACACAGCCGTCAACCAAAAACGACTGCTCTGCTCATAGATACTGATACGAGTACCCGCGCACAAGTACGAGCATCATTCATCCACAGACAAACAAGAGGGGGGACGAGCGGACCTGATGATGCCCATGCAATAATCAAGAATCATAATATATTTGGATCGTTTTTGTTTCATTTTGGAGGCGGAGGGACCCGCGATTACGATTTTTTTCGCACCGGGCCGAACGGGGTCCCAGCAACCAATGTTTTACCTTTTTCGAGAACAAGTATACACCAGGCCGACAGGAGCACGCCAGCTCATCCTCCACAACGCACTACAAGCTTGAGCAAGCCAACACCTCGCCCCCACTACACAACCACCCTGCCACACTGCTGTGCATCTTCTCTACCCTGCTGCTGCTTTGCTGTGGTCTGCGCTTTCAAGGTGAGCTTTGTTCGTCGACCTGCTCGTCGAAAAACTGCGTAAAAAGCAGGTGTAAAAATAACAAACTGAACTTGGTGGATGCTGCAACCACCAGAGAACTATTGAGGTTGTCTGTCTGCCTGGCACGGTGCGAGCACCCCGTGCTAGAGAAGGAGCTAGCCCACTTGCGCACGCTGCTGTTCACACATATATCCACTTGCCCCCTCTCAACTCGTTCCCATCCTCTATTCTCTTGCACGTCGTTCCCTCGTCCCACACAGGCCAAACAGATAAGCACAACGCTGATCAAAAATGTCGCACGGGACAGCAGTAGAGACACGATTGCAGCCCCACCAACGACTCAGCTTCGACGGAAGCTCTCGCAGCCTGCGAGACGGCACCTCCCGGCGCAGCTCCCGCGACTGTGGCCCTCGTGATCGCTGCCCGAGGAGCCGGAGCCCCCGCGATCGCAGCCCACCACGGAGTCCGCTGAGGACTCGTAGAGCGCCTTCACCTTTGCGACACGCACAGTTCCGTCCCCTGGCGATGGAGTACGCGATTTCGCACGAGAACTCGCCGCAGCCTACATCCTGCAAGTACTACAACGCTGCCGAAGAGGAGGAAGAGGCACCGGGGGGAACCGCCGGAGAGTACTGCTCTACCTTCCGGACAGTGGGGTGAGTGGTGACTGACTGCGCGAACATTTCATTCTCTCGTCTACTGCTTTGAACAGGTCATGTATTCTGCTATACCTTTTGTTCCGTTTGGTTTGTCGATCTCGCTTCTTTGCTTGTCCTCGCTGCTGTTTTTTTGCGCCAAAAATGGAGTGGTAGCCGAGAGCCGTACTCCCACAGAATTAGATAGCAGTAGACACTCGCGGCTCTGACTCCAGGACGTTATTCGCAACGTGCGAAGCGCCAATAGGAGAGGCGCGGTCGGGACCCCGTACGAGCATCTTTGTTTGACATGGGAAGGCACATAAGACCTCGTTGTCAAATGTATCAATCAACCCTTCCGAGTACTCGTAGTCAGCCACGATTATTCTGTGATTTTGTAGGATCTTGGTTTGATCGATCCACAGAGTCAGAAATAGAGGGGGAAGTACAAACGGCATCGCCGTTAGGTTTTTAGTTTTTAGGGTCCCACCCTCCCATCGCACCGCCACACCATCCAGAACAATCGGCAGCAGGCTAGCACCAGCGGCAGCAGGAACAGCATCAGGGGTAAACTGTTGCGTACTCCTGTACTACAGCAGCAATGCCTGGTACTATAGAAGAAGGCGCCACCGCCATCCCCCGGTTTGAGCAGTTGGAATAATGAAGTACAGCGTATGTTGAAACTCGACTCTGACTCCAAATTTCCAAGCACAAGCACGCGGGCAAGGCAAGGCCTTTTTGCTTGGCTTACCGATCCGGCAGACTGGAATGCTCGTCGCTCTCAACATCGCCCAAAATTGATGCCGAGTCGAATGCAGTACTCTACGTGCGCGTGCGTACAGCAGAGTACATGCGCACCCAACTGCAAAGCCAATATTTTTGTTCGTACAGCAGTGCAACGCGCACGTACCGGTTGCCGGTAGTGCTTTGCTCGAAGAAGGAGCAGCCCTCGTAGACCGCAGACCCCAAGACGCCCAATGCTGCTGCTGCTGTACTTTATCTCACCTGTACTCTTCGTACCCGTTGAAGCATTTTTTGTTGACATTGCATCGGCTACCGAATCGCCTATATTTGCTATGCATGTTTTTTTACCACAAAGCATCAAGTGCACATATATCGTACCTGGTACGAGTTGTTGTTGTTGTTGTTGTTGTTGTTTTTCTTCACATTAAACCGTTCTTTCTACCCGCCGACATCCAGCACAACCAGTGTCCGTGCCGATTCTTCAATCCTAGAGAGATACCTAAGTTCTGTGATCACAAAGCTACGCCACAAGAGATACTGTGTTGCCACGTATGCAATGCCATTCTGCAATGACATGTCATCATACTGCGTACGACAGGCACGACATACACATTCCATGACCTAGAGAAACGAAACGAAACAAAGAGAAAAAAAAGAAAAAAAAAAAAGAGGACAATTCGAAAGAGAAAAAGAAACAAATATATACCTGGCCTAGTGGGTGGGTGACGAGCGTATTTTGGCCCACTCACTAGTATATTTGTGTGTTGCGGACCACGTATAGCGAAAATATCGCCTACACCCGACGTCCGTATAAAACTCGTCAGGCACATAATTTGGCTCTAAAGGTCAAATATCGCGATATTCTCGAGTTTTATATGTGTCTATATCGCGATATTCTCGAGTTTTATATGTGTCTACTAGACACATATAAAACTCGAGACTATTGCTCTTTTTACTTAGTTAAGTGTTCACCGGGATGCATAGTCCCCTTTTTCCTTCTGGTATATTTCCCCTTGCACGTCCCTATTGGCTCATGCTCGGGGTAAGTATGTATGTGTCTGAGCTTTGGCTTCCCATTTTATTTATTTATTTGGGATTCTTCTCCTTTTCTTTTTTCTTTTTCTTGTTCTTTTTCGGTTTGGTTTTTTCGTTGCTTCTCTTTCTTTATGGTGTATTTTGGTTGCTGGCGTATGTATGTATGTTGTGTCGGCCGCACCTAGTGCGAAGGCATGGTATTGCGTAGGCTATTAATGCATTACGGTGTGTTATCTCTGTGTCGTAGTCTGTGACCACAGAGCTCGTATCTTTCTAGGGTGAAGAATCAGCACGGACACTGGGCTTGCTGGATGTCGACGAGTAGAAGAACGGTTTAATGTGAAGAACACACATATCTCTGACAAGGAATCACGTATAGAATACGCGCGCTCGGTTTATCACAATAATTGTAAAATTAGGTAAAAATGGAATATAGACGAGGCGTATTACGCAGCTTGCAAAGTTGAGAATCAGTCGAACTCACAGCTGACGTATTTCAAAATTTATAAAATATATAACAACAAACCATCGTGCCCTACCCGCAGAACTTGTATCTCTCTAGGTTTGAAGAATCGGCACGGACACTGGTTGTGCTGGATGTCGACGCGTAGAAAGAACGGTTTAATGTGAAGAAAACAACAACAACAACAACCCGCAGGGGATCTGGCAGACACTTGAAAATAACGAGCTGGAAAAAAAAGGAAAAAGAAGAAAACACCACTATTAATAGTCGTCGTCAACAGAGTAAGACTAAGAACCAACGGAAAATAACGGGCAAACCACACAAAGCACAAAGCATCCTCCAGGTAGCGGCAGCAGTTTATGGTATTATACGAGTAGCACAGCCAGGGTCTCCCTGCTGGCCCGCCTGGTATCTTGCTACCCTGTCTGCCACCTTCGTCCAGCGTTCGTCAACTATGCCCGGCCCCTCGGCGTCAGACAATACGAAACAAGCAAAGCAGGCTCGTCATCCACCCACGCCACGCGACTCCTTCAATGAGGCTTATCAATCGGAGAAAGGAAGAGAATGAAAATAAAATGAAAATCATATGTGTGTGTGTGTTCTTCACATTAACCGTTCTTCTCCTCGTCGACATCCAGCAAGCTCAGTGTCCGTGCTGATTCTTCACCCTAGAAAGATACGAGCTCTGTGGTGTGAAAGAAAGGAAACGAAAGAAAACAAAGAAATCAAAAACAAAAGAAAACACGTCGGAAGAGAAACAAAAAACGAAAAGAAAAAACTGTCGTTCCTTTCCGCCGGGGATGTGGCAGACACTTCAAAAGAACGAGCCAAAGAACAAACACCACTACTTATTTATGAACAGATTAAGACCAAGAACCAAGGGAAAATAACAGGCAAACCGGAGCACAAAAGCACCCTCCAGGTACAGTAGCCGCAGCAGTTTGTGGTACGAGTAGCATAGCTAGGTTCAATCTCGCAGCAGGGCGGGAACGAGGCAACAGGGTCACCTTTGCACGGACCGCTCGAAATCACGCAAAACGAAGCGGGTACAGAGTGTGATTACATCATGTGCAGCCACTGCACCTCCCACTCGCGCCCGGAGTGCCGTTTGGCCAGGGCGCACGAGGAGAAGGGTTGGGTAGTGAGTAAGCGTGATAAGTGAGGGGGCCCGCGCGGCAGGGCTCGAACTAACGTGGCGGCAGAGGCGAGTAGGCAAGCTATTCACGTTGGTGCTTCCTGTGGAGGTGCGCTCAGCGAATAATAATACTCGGAGTGTGCTGTGATGTACTATTCTGAACAGAAATGTAAGAGCGACCGTAGGAGGTGGCATCGACCCGAGGGATGCCCGTTTTTTTTTCTGCTGTTTGGGCGTTTAATTCCCCTCTGTAACTTGACATTCCCCAACTCAGACATCCCACTAATGTTACACCTGGTACATACATACCAATCCGTTTTTTAATTATTAATAAATAGTACTTCTTTTCCCATCTCACCCCTCCCCCCCCGACTAATTTGACATCCCACCAATTTGGACATTTCCACTAACGTTAGACGTTCCACTACTACCTACCCCATGTTGTGCCCGGCGTCCAGGTACTCGACAGTCGGCAACAAGAGCTTCATGTCCGGCAAGTGCCCTCACTGCAGGCGCCTCGTCACCTCCGATACCCAGATCTGCACGCCCAACGCCACCCCCCCCCAGTCTCCCTGGAAGGTAGCCCTGCAGAGCCCTCTCCGCTCCCCGCTCCGCCACAACACCAACGATGGCCAGACCACCCTCCAGTCACCCATCCGCAGCCCGTTCAAGGGATCCTTCTTCGGTGGCCCCGACGAGGACAGCAACAAGCCGGCCTCGCCCAAGCGCTCGGTCTCGCCCAAGCCTTCGGCCTCGGCCGGCCGCAGCGCGTCACCCACTCGGAACGCGTCACCCACTCGGAACGCGTCACCCACTCGGAGCACGTCACCCACTCGGAGCACGTCACCCACACGGAGCACGTCACCCACTCGGAGCACGTCACCTGCCCGGAGCAGTGCCTCGCCCATGCGGTTGGCTTCACACACTCGCAGCCCCCTCCGGGGTTCTTTCTTCGAAGGCAACGGCGAGCCCAACAGACCGATGTCCCCCGAGCAGCCCTCGGTCAGTCGGAGCGACTCGACCCGAAGCCCCACTAACACCTCGACCAGGAGCCCCACCAACACCAGGAGGAGCCCCCCCGTCATGATGAGCGGTGCGACGGAGAACAGCCCCGTTATGATGAACGGTACGACGAGGAGCAGCAGGGCCAGGAGCCCCACCACCACCACCAGCGTCTCGGGCAGGAGCACCCCCATTATCACGGGCGGTACGACGAGGAGCAGGAGCAGGAGCCCCACGCGCAGCCCCCGCCCCGTTGTCTTGGAAGAGCCTACCCGTGGGCCCCGCAGCCCCGGACCCCACTCGCCTGCTACTGCCCGCAGCCCCTGGAAGGGGGGAGCTTTTTTCGGGAACCCCTCTCAGGAGTCGGAGGAGGCGGTGCAGGTGCCGAGTAAGTCAAGCCCATCTTTGGCGAGGTCGAGGGGTGTGCACAGCCCCGGCCCGCGAAGTCCGCTAAGGGTTTCGGTTGCATTTTTCGATGAGGAGGGGTTGGCGAAACAGGAGGAAGAGGAGCGCGCGGCTGCTGCTGCTGCTGCTGCTGCTGCTGCTACTGCTGCTGGGACGCCGAAGAGCAAGGGGAAGAAGGGGGGGTGGAGGAGTCCGCTGCGGAGCCCGTTCAAGGGGTCTTTCTTCGGCAGCAGCAGTCCGAAGGCTGCTGCTACTGGGGTGAAAAAGGTCAACGTGGGATCGGAATGAGCTAGCTATGGGCTACTTGGTAGTTAGATTTATATGTTGTCACACATTTGTTTTGGTTCACGTGCTTGATTTGATGTGAGTGAGCTGAGTGCTTTGACTTGTTTTGGTTGTGTTTTTTCATTGCCTATTGAGCCTTCCTTTCCTGTAGACGGATGGAACCGAACCCACGAACGCAGCGAGTGCCATGCTGCGCTTCGAGGACCGCAAGGAGAGAGCCTCGTAAGGGGAGAGGGGGGGGGGGGGAGGGCTTGCACCTTGTAAGGAGGGCCATAAGGGGGCGGGGAGAAGGGACTTGCTCCTTTTTTCTTTTTATAAACATAGTTGAGTAACGCTGCTTTCTTGCTCTGGCTCCTCCCATCTTTTGTTCTCTTGTCCGGGACGAGTGAGTTCAGCGGTCTTTTGAGTTTCGATGTATCATATCCCTTTAGCAAAATATCCGATGGGGCCTCGGACGTACTACAGTAGCAGCAGGCCTGCTTGTTTCACGTTGTTTCTTTTCAGTGCTGGTTTTCTTGAAAACCGCAGCGAAATATGAGAAACAAACGACAATATATCGGATATAGTCGTTCCTAGGGTCGGATGTGCTAGTCGGACCTTAGTCTACTGCGCGCGCTTGGCGGGTTGGGTTATCTGTGACCGAGAGCCAGCGTAAAATAATTGCGGCCGAAATGAACGCCGTGCTTGCTCCTTGGAGTGTACGCGGTCGGGGGGGACGGGGGGGGGGGGGGGGGGGGGGGGGGCGTCGTCTGCCGAATGTTCGGCTACCGAAGTAATTTAGAGACGCACTGTTTAGTTTATGTGCGCGCTACGTAACTTTTTTTCTTACGTACAACTGTTTTGCTTGCCATAGTCGCCGTACCGAGGTGTTGCGGAGCTGCTTGCTGGTAATGGTGATGGAAGAAAGGGATGCATTGCAGGGTACTTGGGATGGTGTTTGCTGTACTGTCGTGATATGTCACCTTCAGTGGCGTGCTCGCTGTTTGCCTTTTTTCAGCGATGGTTTTCATCTGGGGTAGGCGTGTCTTGTCATGCCTGTCACATGGGGTGGTCACATTTGTGATCACTTCGCCGATCGAGATGGATGGCGTTCTGGTGTCGAATTGGGTACCTTGTATTTTTTTTTTTGTGTGTGGTTGTTTCGCCGCTCTTTGCGCGAATGGGAATGAGTCCAATTTGCGTTCGTTTCGTGCGTAGGTAGGCGAATAAATATAACAACACGATGTGATGTGTGCGTCGCGAGATTTTCAACTCACGCATGCACGTGGTGGTTACATCTAATATATTCAAGCGGGTATCAATCGATTGTCGATGAGTTTGTTCGCTCGAAAAAAGCAGGACGGAGCACACGACATTTTGTTTTAGTTTTCCTCCTGCCGCCGCCGTCGGAAGAAAGCGTCCTGTTGTTGCTGTGTGCGGGCCGCTCTCGCGAAAGCGGGGATGGATCTATCTATCTGTACACGACGTACATGAAGGTGTCATGATTTTACACGACGTACACATGAAGGTATCATGATTTTATTTTCAACCCTGTCAATAAAATACAATATTATCAATCAATTGTCGATGAGTTTGTTCGCTCGAAAAAGCAGGACGGAGCGCACGATGTTTTAGTTTTCCTCCTGCCGCTGCCGTCGGAAGAAAGCGTCCTGTTGTTTGCGGCCGCTCTCGCGAAAGCGGGGATGGAACTATCTATCTGTACATGACGTACATGATGTGTTATGATTTTATTTTCAACCCTGTCATACAATATTACTGTAGAAAATAAATAACCCTCACTTTTCTTTCTGTTTTTTCCCATTTATTATTTTCGCCTTCCTTTTCTCTCTCCTAGTCGTAACTCAGATCATCCGGGGTCACATAATAGCAGGCTCTCCTCCCACCTTCCCCACCCAGTTCGTGCCTTCCTTTTAATTGCGATAAGACTTCAGTCATTTCTCGCCTCGTCAACTCGCGTCGGTTTCCATTGTCTCCAAATTTGTTGCCAGGTATATGTATACCAGGTATATATAGTGCATGGTGTGTGGATTTGTTTGGTTGTGCCTGCCATGACGATTTGTGAATGTGACGCTGGTTTCGGAATTACTTCTCCTGTAGCTCGTCCTCAGTAACGTGCAGCGGGATGTTTTTTACTTGAGGAGTGCCTTCCGTTCGTCTGGTACCCGGGGGTACTGGGCGGGCTCACCCGAATGGGTGCTACCCGTCACCGAGTCCGAGTCCGACCCCGAACCCGCCGGGCTTGTTGGACCGTTGTTGGACCGGGCACCCGGTGGTACCCGGGCACCCCGTTTTGCGACATGTCCCTGTGGTCACTATACCTGACAAACCCGAGTACCCGGTATGCAACATGTCCCCGTGGTCATCATGCCTGACAATACCTTCAGAAAGCTCTCAAACACGCAAACGATCCAGCCCAACGCTAGCTAAGGAATTATAGGGCCTGGTACATGTTATAACAATACTAAGATGAAAACACTATTACTAGCGCGTTTTTTTCGGGCCGGGTGCCCGGTTAGCAACGTGTGTCCCCGTGATCAGCATGCCTGACAACGCCCCCGTAAACCCTTCGAACGCTCCTTACGCGGCCGGAGGGGGAGCTTTGGTCCTGTTTTAGGATATTGACACTGGCGCTGTGTACATACACGTTGTCCGATGGCGAATGAAACAACTAAACAAAAGTTGTCTATTAATAGTTATTACGTATGCGTCGTGGTACCTGCAGTACGTTTGGAATTCAAGTTTGAAGTGCATGTCGCGTAGTCCGCCATATTGACGCGCTCACGCGGCGCTTGACATGCACGCACCTGTAAATACATAAATGAGTAATACTTTTGAGCTATTTCAGTGGTATTTTTCAGGAACGTGGAACACCCGGGGATGGTTCTCAGTCATCCCCGGGGGTGTGTGAAAAAAAAATCCTTTTTTGCCGTAACAGCCCCACGTAACACCAATAAAAGCTGATTTCGCGTTTTTACGCGTGAGCTATTCCTCTGATTTGCCGTATCCGACATCCCTGATCATACCGTATCTATGTCGATGGATGCAGATCCCCTACTACCTACCAGGTACAGTTACCATAATCGACGATGGATTCCAATACAAAACACGTCTATATCACGCCCAATCAAAGTACGAGAAGCCGGGTTGAAAAGATACCGCTCGCAAGGATCAAACAAACAGAACACTACTACAGTAGTGTATAATGGCCTAATAATAGCATATCTCCTCTATGAACTGGACGCGGACGTGATATAATAACCAAGTCAGCACCCATCTATGAACACTCACTCGCTGGCAAACACACGCGCAAAAAGGACGCATTCATTTTTGTACGACGATTGTACGAGTATCTCTATAAATATCAAACATATGGGTCGAGGCCGTATTGCTCTGCGCCAGCATAATAAGACGCCCCATCGCCACCGCCACCGCCCCCCCACTCCACACCATCCCATGAAACCACCTGGTCAGCAACTTCGTCCGTAAATTTTCCTTCCAACACCGCCATCTCGCGCCCTGCTTCAAGGTGGCGATCGCGCGCTGCCCACTGCTCCACGGTAACCATAGTGTGGTGCTGAACGTCGGCTTGCTTGTGAGCCCTATCCCAGCAGCTGTCACAGAGCACGAGCCCCCCTGCCTCTTCCCCGCTCCTGCTATTAGTGTTTCCGCCTTTCGTTTTGTCTGGCGGAGGGGCGTTGCAGCTGGTGCACACCACAGTCGCGTCGCGTACCGTGCACATCCGGCAGGCGTAAGCTTTTGACGGCACCCACTGGTGCCAGCACCTTTCGTTTCCTTCTAGGTGCTCCAGCCGGTAGCAGCGGAAGCACAGGTCTCGCTGTTCCACCGTGCACCTTTGGCTGGCGAGCTGTGTTTGGCAGGAGAGGCACCGGATGTAGCCGGCGGGCTTGTCGTCTTGCCTTGTCTGACTGCGCGTGTTGTAGAAGTACGACTGTCGGGGGCGAAAGACAGACGGGCGTTGGCAGCCATTAGCACTACTTCTGCAGACAGCACTCACACTACGACTATACGTAACTCATGCTCCATGTTTATGTAAGCGGCGAGGGAAGAGAGCGCTGAGTCCTTCTCCCGATACAACTGTACGGCGCGTCTCGTGATGAGGAAGGGGGGAAGAGCCTACTACGAGACCCCGGATCCGAGTTTCGACTATTTACGGGGGACTATAGTAAATAGGACCAAATATTGTTAGTAAAAATAGGTAAATATATAGGTTTTTGTGTGTACCGCAGGTCCTATTCACTATGGTCCTCCGTAATAGGGAGAGAGCAGGAGAGAGGAGGGCGGAGATGACTTACGGGATGGTAAACATAAAGAAGCTCGACTCGACGGAGCTTTTACTCAGCGACCTTCTGGATACGCCGCCACAAGTGTCTTCCCTTCTTCCCTCTGATGAAGTAAGCCCTCGGCAGCAGATAATCGAGTAATGTCATTGATACAACAGGCCAGCTATGCATCGTCAATTTGAAGCCAAACGCATCCGCCGCTCCGCCATTAACGTGCTTACCGAAACAAGTTTTGTCCATTTTTTCCACTTCTTTTCTCTTGATTTCCAACCAAATGCCAGAAAAATGCCAAAAGAAAGGATACTTGAGCTTTCCAGGTTTTTGGCACCCTGTAATTTTTCAGGTTTTCCAATTTCGTTTTTTGATTTATGTGGAAATGAAAAAAAATGGGGATATCACCGATAAACCACAATCGAAACTGGAGAGGGAATTTGTTCAGGGCGGGATGAGGGGCGGGGGGGCATTGTGTAGATTGATCCCTGGGTATTGCGATGCGAAAAATATAACGAGACCCCACCTGGCCATAAACTCTCGATATCAGCACCCACTCAGGCACGTCCGGCAGCCGAGCGCTTTCCCCTCGCCATCGCCTGAGCATGTAAGGCAATTCCCAGGAAGCCTGCCCAACCCCGTGGTTGAAGTAGTACTTCTGGTTTGATCCTGGATCCCACAGCACCTCGACCGTTATCCGCACCAGACACAGGGCGAGCCATTTCGCTCGCAGCACTCTCCACCAGCACTGTATCTTGGTGGCTGAGAGATTATCCCCGCGGTTTTTCTCTCTCGCTTTCTCTACGTCCCCCTTCCAGCGGAGCAAGTCCCGTTTCTTTCTCGCGGCCCAGGCGTGGTAACCCCGTTGGATGGTGGTAGCCGCCCTAACAAAAAACATTAGCAGCAACAGCGGTAGCAGCAGCAGTCGGTGACAATAGCTTGACGGAGAGATTAGCGCAAGTTTACCTCCTGTTGTAAGCTGGTGCAGTAGAGCCTCGCCTGGCTTTTCCAGATACTGTTCAAGCCCTGCTGATTGTTGCTGTGGTGCTCTGTTTTCATTTTTGGGTGTTTGACTTGCTGGTGCCATGAAGGATGGACCCCCTCGGGTGGGCTTTGGGTTTCAACAATCCGGGGTTTGCTGCCCTTCCCAAGGATGAGAACTGTACCGGTACGCTAAAAACCGTGGGTGTCTCCGAAACCCACCATCTTCCGCATAATGTTGACGCACTCGTGTACAAGAATGCTAATCTACCGGGGCGAGGCAAGAAGCTGCAGGGAATCAAGAAACAAAAAAAAGAAAAAATCGACAAATTTTGCTTTGATGAGCACGGCCCGAAGCACACCCTTGCAAAATTCAACACTTGTACAGTTGGTATGACACCTGTCTCTGAGGAGCTTATCCCACTCCTGCTCCCGCTCCTTGGCTGCTCTGGCTTTGGCCGTTATGCCCCCAAGCCCGACAATATTGTCTTTCACCACGCGCAGCAAGTCCAACTCGGTAGCCTTGTAGTCCCAAACCTCCTCGTTGGTCTCTACGTTGTGCAGCACCATCACGGCGTGGACAGGAGAGATGTACATTTTCCACGCCGAACCAGCTGCACCGCACACCTTTTTCGCAAAGACACGTTTTTGCATTTGGAAAGGGTATGGATGAACGCTGCTAGTAGTAGGGGAGAAGGGCGTGCCTGACGGGACGGCGACAGTACATACATCTCCGCTTTTGTCTGGATAATCTTGTACTATCACGGGGAGCCTCGGAAATCAAAACCCGCGATCGACCCGAAAGACATACGAGTATATCCCCATAGGTTTGCGCACCACGTTTGGTTCTGCTTATTCTGTCCCCCCGGGATAGCTCACAATGGACAGATACTGCGGCAGAAAATCGTCCCTTTATGGTCTGCACCAGCTGTTTGAATATTACTGACGTGAAAACAACGCTAAAAAAGCTGATGTAGCTGTCCACATCACAGCTTTCAAGTAACGTAATGTGTTGCTCACATCCTCGTGTCGCTTGACGGCGGCCTGACGGCGGCCTCGAACTCCGGAAAATCGATGTACCCGCCGCCGTCGAGGTCGATCGCTCGGATCACAGAACGAATCTGCTCCCCCGACAAAATGATGTTCAGGCTGGAAACCATACCCTTGAACTCCCCGTGGGCGAGGTAACCGTCACCCTATCGTATAGTTCGGTGCATCGTGCGATGCAGTCCGGTGGGGCGCGAGTACAGGCACAGGTGGAATGGACGAAGGGGGACTCGGAGGGTGTAACGTACGATGCCTACATTGTTGGTTATGTCGCGCCACAGCCCACTGCAACCGCAGCTTCTCTGATGAAGTATCGCGTCACGTCGCTGTTGAGGGCCAACGATGGAAAACGCACATACAAACAAACAGATCGGGAACAGTAATACAGTGGTAACATTACTGCTATGGCAGGCAATACACATACACATACACACAAAAAACTGGAACCGTGTGATTTACCAGTACAACACTACTGTTTTGGACACTATAAGGACAGTAGTTGACCATGATGATAGTCGAAAGGGAAGCGCTTGGATTGCTGTCAGACAGGTCCAGTTGCGGACTTCCTCAGAGGAAGATGCACAAAACGCGGGAACAGTATGACGTACGATAACGCTACTGTCGTTGTGGACGCGAACACACACTGAACAAACCAACCGCGATCCGTAGCACCACTGCTGCTCAAATTGAAGCGTGCGTGAAACTAAATACTTCGTCGTTACGTATACCTGGTACCAGGTTATATAAGTATTGCCCCACCGGGTGGATATACGCAATATATATTTATATACAGAGTAGCGAGTACTTGAGGCATTGCCTTGTTTTCTTGAATGTACAGTAAATGTACGTGTCACTTTCGCGTCTCCATGCTCCTCGTCTACGGAAATAAACCTGCACCTCTTTGTCGAACTGGTCGAAAAACGACTTCAGCGACTTATTCTCGTTGTAGAGCAGGTTGGCCATGTGTGCGAAGATGGCATTAGCCGGGTCCTTCAGAGCGCGTTCCAGCTCGGCCGTTTCCGGGGATGGCGCGGCAAAAAAGTTCCGCTTCAAAATGTGCATCTCCTTTTCTATCCTGAAGGGCGCCTCGGAATCGGTGTCGAGCCACGTTTTTGTTGCCTCCATATCACTTTCGACTATTTCTTTCAGCTTGACCTCCCAGTGGGCATCGAAGTCGTTCTGGACGCGGACTTTGTCCTCGTAGACTCTGCGTCGCCTCGCCGTTCTTTGACGCATCGATATGTCTAAGTCTCTTGCTGTCGACTCGGCGCGTGCAGCTTGAATGCTCGCAAGGTGGTCCGCTGCTCGCTTGGCCATGAGAGTTTTCTTCGCCTGCGTCTTTTGGATTTTCGCTTGCGCTTTCGCTGCCTCGACGAGTAGCACTCTTTCTCTCTCCGCCTCCTGTTGATGGTCAATTGCGCCGAGGGCATGAGTTTGATTGATCGTTTTGGCTGAGGTTGTTTGTCGGACTACAAGCGATGTTGTCTGACAAAGTCAAGAGCATGACATTACATTTTTTGGATGCATGGTGACCCTTTTGAGTGTTGAGTTAACCGTGCATTTTATCGTTCCATTCTAATGATCTCATCGAGTCATGGAATTATGGTAGGAGTTGGTCGTGAATTTTAACGGTACGGCCGGTACCCCACGGCGCTCGTCATCGAGTCGATACACCACAAGTCAGAGTAGAGTACCACGCGCAGCAGGTTTTCTGACACCGTTTTTGTGTGTCTTATGCAAAAATTGAGGGACTCCAGAAATAGCGTTCCAAAAGACGTGATGCTCTTGTTGCAGGTTGACGTTGAACACCCCTGCTGTCGTCAGAGCGGAACTGGATTCTACTACGTACAGTAAAACTGTAATGCAAGGCAGTGCTCACACCTCACGACTATTTTTCGCACCACCGGAGAATCGCACCAAATATCTGCTTAGCCTTGTGCACCGGCATTGTTTCAAATAATATTGAAAATTCAAATGGCAGCAACACTCGTATAACAGCCTTGTGGGTATTGCTTAATTCACCTGTATACTCGTGGCAATAGCCGCCGCGCGCCTCTCCGCCTCGTCATCAGCACGTCTTGCCTCAACAGCAGCTTTTACAATATCCCTGAACCCTGAAAAAGCTCGCCGGCGAAGCCGCTCCTTCGAAAGGTCGACTGCGAACTCCCAAGCGTTCATGAGAGAAGCCGCCTCGCACCACTTGCGCAGAGCTAAGCGCATGGAACGCGTTCGCAGAACGCCGTTTATGACTCCAACCCCAGCAACCACAAGTTTTCCCTGCTTGCTGTGTGCCGATGTCATTGCCGCCAATCTTTTGTTCACCTTGGTGTACTTAACGACGCGTTTGAAAAACCGGCGCAGGATGAGGAGTCGCCCACGGTGCGCGGCAACAACGCGACTCTTCCGCTTAACTACCTCGAGCGAGGCAAAAGTGAGCCAAGCTCGGACTGCCTGCCGACGGAGCACAGCTTCGATATTGGCCCGGTGGGCTTTGATTTGCTTCGCTCGGTTCCTGAAAACTTTCCAGCCAACCATTACCTTGCGTGACAGCGTCTTCGCGTACCAGCGAGCCGCACGTCTTTGTTTCAGAGCGAGAGCGCCGGAACCCGCCTTTTTAAACCCTGCCGACTCCACCGCCTGCAACATTTCGACGCGCCAAGCTTCGGGGATGCGCTGCCAGAGTTGCGTCCTGAAGGCGTCCAAGACTGATGGGTTGCTTTCAACCACTTCCATTAGAAACGCTACAGGCAAGTCGCGAAATGTGGATTTGAGACCTCGCTGACCTGCTTCTTCCTTGAGGTATTTGTCCAGCCGCGAGCTCGTCTGCATGACGCCACTCTCGTCAATCCCGCCTATCCTCGCCACCCGCAAAGCGTCGCTCCTTCGGACAACCGTCCGCCTTTCGTTCGCATAGGAGAGAACAAGGTCTCTGAAGAGCTTGCGTGGATTGTCCCGCACTTCTTTGAATCGTCGCATGCATTCCATACACGCCACAATGTCACGATAATCGACAGCATCTGCATCGGCCCCTTCGAAACACACATAGAGAGAGCGGAGCTGGGTGTCCATCCGTAGCTTACGGTCGAACTGATACTTTGCCATCATTGCGGCCACGAACGCGGCTTTGCTTATGGTGTATGCCATCCCAGGGGTGGCTTCCAGCGCACAAGCTATGCTATGATATCGATACGGTGGTTGATGTACGATGCCGTGTAGGAATCGTACTCCTGCCCATTTCCGGCGACGGCATCTATCTCGTGAACAAGCAGTTCCAATCGAATCTTCGGGAAGCATGCCTCATTCGTTCTGCTTCCACCAACGGGGTGCGGGCATTAGCCTAGGCAAGCGAAATTTCGCAGGGCAGCCCCATCCACCTCCTGGTTCGAGAGGCACTGGGAATAACGAGTAAACTTGGAAATCATCAACGACGAAATTAGACTTCTTGCGACATGATTTGCCAGTTTATTTTTGCATTTTATCGGTTTCAAAAATCGTAACGCCTCTTGTTTGATCCATTTCGAGTGGAAACCCCCAACAAACGCAACTCGACTTCGTGATCACACAACTACTTTCAACTCTTTGGGTCATGATGTATGCCAAGACGTCAATCGCTCACGTAGCCACCTTGCTCGCCCTATGTGCCGACCAATCAGAGGCATTTGTGCCTTTGGGTGGCGCGGTAGGTTTGTCGAAGGGCAGATCGGCCACCACTGCTACATGGAGGAGTGCTGTGCCAGCAAGCTGTAGGACCCGACGGAGGTCTGGGCCGTGTATGTCAGCAGGCGATGAGCATGACATTCTGCTGCGAGTGGCCAAAGGAGAGAAGGCGGACCGTGCTCCTGTGTGGCTTATGCGGCAGGTAAGTGCTGCTGCCGCAGTGCTCCTTCGGTTACAACCGTTGGGTCATATTTTGGTACTGCTGTTTTGCGGGCGATTTTCGCTTTTTTCAGATCATGCACCAAGCAGTACCGATACGAGCAGTACGGGCCCAACATCCGAAATCTGCTGTTGTTGCAGTCTGCGGTCGCTGAATCCTCTCTTTCGAGCACAATACTCGAACAGCAACAGCAGTACGACGCACCCTAGTACAGCAGCTACTACGTACTAGTACAGCAGTAGTGTGTAGTAGTGTACAACGATAGACTGTGAATGTATCATGACACGTGCAGCAGGTTGATCTCGCAAGAAGCAAACGACATATTCGCACAGATTACAGGGTCCTTCGCGAGGCCTCATTATCACAGCAAAACTGGCAAAAAGAACGAGGGCGATGTTTTTTACACGTAGCCCTTCGATACGGCTGTACCAGTACCAGGTATGTATCTACGATATACTGTACAAATGACAGGTACTCTACAGGACACCTTTTCATAACAAAGAAAACGAGCAATAAGACAGGCGCACTATTAATAACATTTACGGCAAAGTACGAAAGTCGAGATTCGCTACACTGAAGTAAGAGTAGAGCGCACCCATTCTCAAATACTAAATCCAGCTTGGATCAACTTTCCACTGGTTTCTTATCGTACATACCAGGTAGTTGTTGCGCACTGTATACCTGGTAAGTTTTCGTTAGGTCTCAATTTGCAACTTTTTGTATTTGACCCGGTAACGGGCCGCTCGTGAACTTAACACCTATAACCCGCATCCACCACCTGTTTATTAATACATGCGCTGTGAGCCGTGATGAGCTGTGGGTAGATTTCATGCGAGGGCCACTTCCGTTCCCTTCGGCAGCAACCCGCAAGCTGCGTCTATAATCTATAGTCCTATAGACGCCGCAATTGCAACAGAGCACTGCAGATCAGACTACTGCAGGTATTGAGGTCGCTCCTCAGTGCCACCAATTACTACAGCAGTAAACCTAGCCTGTACATGTGTCATGCTTCTACTGTCGCCCACAACGAACACCCCCCCCCAACTCCTCCTTCCCCCCGCCCCCAGGCCGGGCGGTACATGAGCGCCTTCCGCAAGTTCTCCGAAAAGTACCCGTTTCGACACCGCTCAGAGACGCCGGAGATCGCCATCGAGCTCTCCCTGCAGCCCTGGAAAACGTTCGGGGTGGACGGGGTGATCATGTTCTCGGACATTCTGACACCCCTCCCTGCGATGGGTATCGACTTCGACGTGGTCAAGGGCACAGGGCCGGTGATCGGGAACCCTATTCGCACGACGGCCGATGTCGAGGCTGTTGGTGCTTTGGAAGACATCGATGGGAAACTGCCGTTTGTTGGTCAGACGCTCAAGGTGCAAGCTCTACCTACTATACGTGTCCGTCTAATCTGTTTTAATAGCGGTTTCTTTATCTCCGGCCTCAGCTGCTGCTGATGTTGTTGTTGCTGTTCTCGCACGTGGACCGTTTTGGGCATTGAGTATGTTCAATATAGCGACCAAAATAATGAAAGCTTTGGGCAGAGTGAGCGCCCAGCCGTGTTACACCGGTAGGATGATGATGATGATGCTGCGCCCGTGCTGTACGACTCCTTGCATTCAACCATTGTAACTCGGACACCATCTTGTGGGATATCATCCCCCAATCACGCAGTAGTGGCCGTTTAGCTGTAACCGTCACTGCTGTTGATCGTCAATTCCTCCATTTGAAGACACAAGAGGGTTGTGAACTCATCGCCATATTTTACTCCGTGGTCAACTTGATAAAGAGGCTTGCTTGGCAAAACAGTTTCCTTCGTACTGGTGTAATATGCCTTATGATACGAGTACTCGTGAAGCTTGTGTTTCTGGCACGAAGCTGGGCGAGGTCAAGACCATCGTCGTCTCATGAAAGGCTTAGCTCGCTCTGGCCGTGTCATTCTACCTTTTGATCGGCGCATAATTGCACGCAGACAGCAATGGTGCTTGTTTATCCAACCTCGATTCAGTTTTGACACCGGCGAAATTCGAAGAACACAGGAATCGCCGATGACGAAACCGTCGGTGAATGTGGTTGGCACCGAAAAAAGAACATGGTGTGAGATCATGCGTTGTTTTGTGCTTTTGATGAAACCGAAAGTTCCAAAGGTCCCCGCCAACTTATGGCGTTATCGAGACTGAGTCGTGTCCTCCCGAGCCCCAGCTATAACCTTAACCAACCCCTTTGGACCGCACTCCCGTCGAGTGGACAAACCACTTGTATTTAGAGTAAAGAATAGGTTTCTGTTTGTAACTTTGCACTAGTAAAGGGGAGAACAGCTGTCCACGCTTGAGACGCGCGCTGGCTAACCGTTCACACCGGCTAACTTTCGACTCTGCATGCTGCGAGCAGGCCCTGAAAACGGAGACTGAAGGTAAGTCAACCCTCATCGGGTTCGTCGGAGCTCCGTGGACTTTAGCGGCGTACTCGATAGAGGGGGGAAGCAGCAAGCACGCCCTGAACACGAAGAAGATGATGATGGAGGAGCCTGCGCTGTTTCACTCGCTCATGACCAAGTACGCGAACAGCATCGGCGACTACGCTTGCTACCAGGTGAGATGAAGTGGTTTGCTTGCCTCCAAAAGAAAAAAGGGTGAGAAACGCTCCACAAAGCTTGGACAGAATCGCATTTTTTTTCGTGTCTTTGTTTCTCTCTGGGTTTCTCAACGCCTAAACGAGTGCCTCTCTGTTGGCTAGGTAGTCTAGGCTTGCAGGTAATTCAGGCCTGCAGGTGATGCAGGCTTGCAGGTAGTGTGGGCTTGCAGGTCGTCTAGGCCTGCAGGTAATTTAGGCTTGCAGGTAGTCTAAGCTTGCAGGTTGTCTTGGCTTGGAGGTATTCATAGTCTATTTACATACCTGGACGGCTGGAAGGATATCCTTTCTAGCCTTTTTTTGCTTTCTAGGTTGACTCGGCCTCGACATTGATTGATCTGTTCATGTTAGGCGTTCCCTTCCACCCAACAGTTTGTGGCCACGAAGCTCCCGCGGTTAGCCTTGACAGCAGGGAGCGTTCCGCGCATCAATGCAGCGCCCACATAATCGCATCCGGGTAAACACCAGCACCAGAGAAGGAGGCCGGTTCATAGGCTTTCGGGGCGCTGTTGTGGCGGCAGTGTTGTGGGGTTCCCTTCCAGCGTTTTCTTTGCTCTCGTTGTTTTTGATGTTGCGAGCGAGCGAAAGAAGGCCTCATCAGTCAGAGCGAGGTTCCTTTACTTTTTCCTGGTTGATTCGCCTGCCCCACTTGTTGTTGTTGTTGTTGTTGTTGGTGGTGGGTGGTGGTGGTTGTGGTGTTTGGTGTTGCTTTTGTTGTTGTTGCTGTTGCTTTTGTTGGTGTTACTTTTTTTGTTGTTGGTGATGGGTCGTGTCAGTGTTAGTGTTGTTGTTGTTGGTGTTTTGTCGTTGCTGTTGCTGTCGCTCTTGTTGTTGGTATTGGTGTCGGTTTTGGGGTCTTCACCTGTGTTGGTGTCGGTGTTGGTGTCTGATGAAGTCATGGCCATCTACTGTAGTTCATGATAGTGATAAGACAGGCTCCAACATCTCTGGAATGGGAGAATATCTCACTACGCGCGCGTCTCTGCTGGCACATTTTTCCGCCTCCAGGTAGAGAACGGGGCACAGGTTGTCCAGGTCTTCGAGTCTTGGGCGCACCAGATGATCCCGCAGCAGTTCGAGGTGTTCGCGAAGCCGTACGCCAACCTGGCCATGTCCATCCTGAAGGAGCGCCATCCCGAAGTCCCGGTGATTTACTTCGCGAACGGCGGCAGCAGCTACCTGGAGAGTCAGCGCGACACCCAGGCAAGGCCCTTGTGTTGATCGGGGAGAGGGGTTTACTCGTTGTCACGCATGACCGTAGTCGTATGTCGTAGTATTACGAGGGACCATAGTAAATAGCAAGGGTGTGTTCGGTACGGTACTACCGAGGCCTACCGCCGGTAAAATACCGCCGGTATACCTGTACCGAGAGGATTCGGTACGTTCGGTCTGGAGTTCTATACCGTACCGACAATTTCGGTACGTTCGGTCTGGAGTTCTATACCCTACCGAACATTTCGGTACGTTCGGTACGATGTCCGTACTCTTACCGGCGGTATCGGTATGATACACCGTACCGATACCGAGAAGCTCGGTATGTTCGGTACGATGCCCATACCGGTACCGAGAATTTCGGTACGTTCGGTACCATGTCCATACCCTTACCGAGAACCTCGGTACGTTCGATACCATGTCCATATCGTACCGGCGGTATCGGTATGACACAACGTACCGATACCGAGCTTATACCCTACCGAGAGTACCGATCCCGGGCTAATCGGGAAGTTAGGCTCGGGACAACCCGGTGCCGGTACAGTACCGCCACACACATAGCACGCAGCAGCACAGCAGCACAGCAGCGTACCCTGCCTCATCGGTACAGCGGCCCTCATGAGCACCACAACACCCCCCCCCAGCAACAACGACAATGATGACCCCGCCGCTGGCGACCAAAGCTCATCATCGCCAGCGCCGGCGCCAGCTCCTCCGGAGGCAGACGTTGTCGAGGCAGAGGTCGTGGACGTTCAGGCAAGACAAATAATACCCGGTGTGGTAAGGCGCCCATCGAACTCTGGAAATGAATGTGATGACAAAACAAAAAAAAAAAAAAACTGTCGCAGACACACACATTCTTGATGGGCAATACCATGGTACTGCTGTGGAGCGACGCTCGGTTTGACAAATACCGCTGGTATCTGCGGTACGGTACCGGTATGGAGGTCTATACCGTACCGAGAATTTCGGTACGTTCGGTATGGAGTTCTAAATCGTACCGAGAATTTCGGTACGTTCGGTCTGGAGTTCTATACCCTACCGAAAACTTCGGTACGTTCGGCACGATGTCCGTACCCTTACCGGCGGTATCGGTATGATACACCGTACCGATACCGAGAAGCTCGGTATGTTCGGTACGATGCCCATACCGGTACCGAGAGTTTCGGTACGTTCGGTACCATGTCCATACCCTTACCGAGAATTTCGGTACGTTCGGTACCATGTCCATACCGGTACCGAGCGTACCCGTACCGTACCGAACACACCCTTGGTAAATAGGACCAAATATTGTTGATAAAAAAGGTAAATATATAGGTTTTTATGTATACCATAGGTCCTACCAGGTATTAACTATAGATCCCCGTAATAGTATGGGGGAGGGTATAAAAAACACTTGTACCTCTTCGAAAACAGTTGTAGTTTTTATTCCCAAGTAGTTTTGTCCCCGAAAGTTGGGTGCTGTGATAGATACTTTCAAATGTCGGACAGATCATCTAGATCATCTACAGATACATCATGTACAGATAGATCGTCCAGATCCTCTAGATCCTAGCC
The DNA here is from genome assembly GCA_031763025.1 of Macrocystis pyrifera. Lineage (NCBI taxonomy): Eukaryota > Phaeophyceae > Laminariales > Laminariaceae > Macrocystis > Macrocystis pyrifera. Next base: position 444,930 of record JASSKH010000033.1, on the reverse strand, counting down.
CACCGTTGTGAGAGGTTGTGAACGATCTGTATGGTACAGATCCTACCCGGTAAAGCTGTCCTGCTGCTGTAGATCAGGCAGATCATCACACAGCTCCCACCCGGCAACATAAGCTGCTGTAGACCATGCACAGATAATTAAATCGATCTGCTCTGAAAAAGGTAGATGATGAAGTGGGAATGATCTATCTACTCTGTCCCAGGTGTGGGTGCTTTAGAATTGCACCCACGTTTTCGGGACAACGTACTTGGAATTATTGTGGAATTGTGTTTGCAGTGTTGAAGAGGCTAGGGTGCCTTGTGCTTTTGGGTCTATGTACGTACACCCGATGAGTGGTTTGGGGGATTTTTTCGATTATGGGCTGCCTTGTAACCACACATTACGCAGGACCATGGTAAATAGGGCCTACGGTACTCACAAAAAACTACGTGTTTACCTATTTTTACAATTACGGGGGTACATAGTTAATAGGACCTATGGTGTACATAAAAACCTATATATTTACCTATTTTTACTAACAAAATTTGGTCCCGTTAACTATAGACCCCCGTAATAACTATATTTGGTCCTATTTACTAATGTATGGCCCCCCGTAATAGTAGTCAGAACCATTAGAGGGGGGCATGGTAATGAGGACCAAACATGGTGTGTAATCATAGCGGAATACATGCTCTTTAGGTCCATTGTGCGTTCTGATTGCTGGGCATTACAATTACGGGGGTCCATAGTTAACAGGACCTATGGTGTACATAAAAACCTATATATTTGCCTATTTTTACTAACAAAATTTGGTCCCGTAACTATGGACCCCGGTAATAGGTATTACTATAGACTCTCGTAATGTTGTTAGTGTAGTACTCAAGTGCTAGTTGTTTGGGAAGTGTACGCTCTTGTTGTCCTCCACCTTCTCGTCCTTGTTGTCCAGGCTCACCTGCACCTGCTCTAGAAGGCTGTCGACATCGCTTTGGCTTGTCGCTCGGTGTTCAGGAATATGCCTACGAATACTCGTAGTGGTCGGTGTTTGATTGTGGTCTCAACTCGCGCCATCAGCAAGTCATCGTAGGCCGCTTATTCGACCGTCATTATGCCATCGTGTATCAGTGTCATGTGTCTATGCGTTCCCAGACGAAAATGCCGCAACCCCTTGGCCAGTAGCCGCCATTGGATCACGCCACCCTAAATGCGCGGAGCCGGTCTCGAGCAGTCCAGCACTGCCGTCATGATTGTCCCCTGAAACACCGTCACCTTTACATCGTACTTGCCACCCTCCCCCCCCCCCCCCCCACGCTTCCGCTTCCAAGTCTGTACCACGCCGCGCTTCTGACCCCCCCATCCCCGACCCTGCTTCCTTTTCCCCACCGCATCCCCATCAGAACCCCCGCCCCCCCCGCGATTCCGCTTCCATATCTCCCCCACGTCGGTCTTCTGATTCCCCCCGCCCCGGCCCCGCTTCCTTGTCTACCACTTCCCCTCCCCCCTTCCCTTGTCGGCGTCTTGAATTCAAAACGGTCCTCAGGCGGACATGATCAGCCTCGATCAGTTCGTGAACATGAAGTCCGCTCGGGAGAGGCTGGGGCACGGGGTGCCGGTGTCTGGGAACGTTGATCCCCTTGTCCTGCTCGGACCCACCGTGGGCATCAAGGAAGCCGTGGTCTCTTGCGTCAGGGATGCCGGGGGCGACGGGCATATCCTTAACCTTGGGCACGGGGTGCTGCAGCAGACGCCTGAGAGCGCTGTGTGGCGGCGCTCGTAGACGCCGCTAAAGAGGCGCGGTACGAGTCGGTGTTAGATAGGGAGGGGGCGTCGTCGTCGACTGTTGCCGCACCAGCTAGGGTTTGAGGTGTCGGCGGGTCTTGGCTTTTTTGAGGGTTTTGAGAGGTCGGCTGTTTTTGGCAGTGACAACGTCGGGCGAGCTGGGCGCAGGTAGAGAAAGAGTTTTTTTTAGTGTTGTTGATTTGTTTGGTGTTGTTTGGTGTTGAGGCATTCGTGCAAGGTGCTCGGGCTTGGCGAGAGGCCTGAAGGGGCGGGGCGCGGGGATAGTTAGGTTCGGTTCGCTTTGGTTGGAGGGCTCATGATAATTCGAGAGTATTGGAAGGTACTTTACTCGAACTGCTTTGGGGCAGAATAAAAACCAGTAAGTATGACACAACTATTAATAGTAATAAACTTGGGTTGCGACTCGGTGGTAGTTGTCGTGGTGTGCTGCTGTTGCCCCGTTGCTGCTGCTGTCGTTGTGCTTGGTGGGATTCCTTGCTGATCGATTGCTTACATACGCAGAGACTCGATCCGACAATTTTCGTGAGGACGTGGACTTTGCTTACAGGAGACCTAAACTGTGAAACATCTGGTACCTGGCACTGAATACGGGACTATTCCGGCAGGGAGAAGGCTAGACAAACGATGTGGTGTTGCTATGGACCTCGACAGTGTGTTTGTTGAAGGTCTGTACATTCACACCCATAACATTTTTTTTCGTCGTTTCGCTGTAAACAAGGTCGGTGGTGACATGTTGACGGTGTTCGGACCAAGCAGGACAGCATAAAAGCGAAATGCCGAATTTGGGTTCTCCAAAAATAATCGTGCGAGTAGCGCAAGAGAAGAGAGTTTACCATGAGAGCGAAATCGATGAATTCGTAAAGGAAGCATGACACCAGCAGCTAGCTAACCGTAACGCGAGCATACATGTGCAGTTCAACAACTATGACAACGGAAAAAATAAAAGTACAGTCAGCTTCAGCCGTACATCCTCGGGGAGAGGATACATTTCCAGGGGTCCACAGGACAGCACAGGGAGAGATATCCACAATTATTCTTATCCTGAGTTTTTTCTGTTGATACGTACTGGGTACGATTATTGTTTGACCAAGCCACATAAAGTACTGAGTTCGTATTTCGCTACAAGACCTTTATGGTGCCTCTCCCTTCCTGGCCTTGGCACTACTACTGTACATGCTTACTTACCGCTCATACATGGAGGAAACGCATAGTCCCTTTCTTACTTCTTTCAGATTCTCACCATCCATCCCCAACAGAGGCAAAAGATAAGGAAAAAAATGGACTTACGAAGAGAAACAAAAACGAATACGTATACCAAGAAATAATACCAGTACGAAACGTTAAGGAAAAGCTTCTTCCCACGTTTTTGACGCCTCCAAACATTAAACCTTGTACATGCTCCGTTTAGCCAATCCAAGTCTGTGACGACTCTCTTGAAACAACAAAAAACAAGGAACCGAACCAAACATATCGATGCTTGATAAACCTCGGAAACCGTTCGAATCCTCCCGGAACAATTCTCCCGCAGGGATGTGTGATTGGTTGACACACTTCCATTGTTAATTGTCCGATGCTTGTTGATTGGCAAGCGCGGCACCGGGCGGCAACCGTCAGCCGTAAGATGGATACTCCAAAGCGGCGAAGAAGAGCCGGGGCCTTCCTGAAGGCGAGACCACTACTCCACATCTATACTCGACGTGTAAAAAAACAACCACACACACAAAAAAAAAAAATTTACCAGTGACAGAAGACAGACAGACCAGACACACAAACACACAAGGCGCGGCGCGGAGGGGTAGAGCGTTTTGACGGCTTCTTCTTCGGCACCGCACGTGATCATTTATATTTTTCAGCCTTCGTCCGTACGCTATTTGCCGTGCTGTAATGCTTGTTGCTTGTGCTTGAAGTAAAATAACCAGTGTAATCGTCGCGCCAAGGGGGGTATTCCAATTAGCACACTCGACAAATTTTCTGGCGCCGCCCGTCTCCAATCCGAGGAAGAAAAAAAAAATAACAGGGATTAGCATCTCCCTCCCTTTCACCCACTGGGACAAAAAACAAACTACAAAATCACTCTCGCCACAACTCTCACATGAAGTCAGTCTTGTAATGTCCCACAACGTAGAATTTTCTCCCACAAGGCCTGACCGGAACGGCTTGCGAAAACCTCCCGAGGACAACAAGGGCGAGGATAAAGCTTCCTGCTACAAGCACCGACCATATGTACGAGTACGACTTCTCTATATCGGAGCGTGACGGCAGAGCCAATCTGAATTACTCCCGCTTTCCGTTCGCTCATATACGCCCGAAACAATCTTGAAAGCGTGCGCTCAGTATTGGGACTGGTGTATACTCAGGGGTACCCAGGTATCAGATCTGCTTGTTTTGGACATACTCCGGGAGGCACCCGAGTGTAGTTTCGAACATGCCATACCCTCGAATATGTACCCGGGTACCCCTACAGTATACCTGGTACCAGGTATACCTCAACATTAAAAATCACACCCTTGCACTCTTGCAACCCCGAGCGAGCAAGCATAGCTAGCCAGAAAAACTTTACCGGCAAAAAAAAACGCCAGAGGTTTCCACGCAGGCTGGCGACTTTCGAGTCCACTCAACGTCTCTTGTCGTGTCATTACCCCGACCTGGCTGGGCCCCGTGTGCGCCTTGAGGCACCCTCGCCCCGCCCCCTTTCCAGCCGCACGGAAAATCCTCAGCTGCTGCTGCCGCGGGCATGCCCACCATATGCTACACGAAACACATCCTTCCAGTCACACGGAAACCCGCAACCTGCACCCGCGGGCATGCATGCGCACCATACGCTGTACGAAACCCTGCCTGTCACGCGTGAAACTCGCTGGTCACGTCCATCATTAAAGACAGCGAGAGAGATGAGATCTGATCCGAACGGATCATGTCGAATCCTGGTTGACGCTCATCGTATTTTTTATCTCCGTTTGACCATCGGTGAGGAGGATACCGTCTGTCTAAGCACGGCGTGCATGTGCCCCGAGTATCAAGCTCACCCCATCACAACCTGCCCAAACGTTTCGGTTGTGCATCCCATTCCACAGTAGCAACAGAACCACCCCCCCCCCCCCCCCCCCCCCCCCCCCCCCCCCCCCCCCCCCCCCCACCCCTCCCTCCTTCTTTTTCCCTCCGTGTGACGTTGCGTCGAACCGCCCCCCTCCAATATGGCAATGGCAACGTTGTCACCGTCTTAGTTAAACTTAGCTTTTCTTTACAGCCAGCCTCAAGACAGTTCATGTTACGGTTGCAGTCGCTGCATGGTCCACTTGTCATCCATGATCACGTACACGATCCGGTCGTGGATGCGGGTCTGGCGGCCCTTCCAGAACTCGATGCGGTCGGGTCTAAGGCGGAACCCACCGAAATGGGGCGGCCTCGGCACTTCCTTCATAGAGCTGAACTTGTTCTGCGGATCGAACGGCACACACACACAAGAAAAGGGTAGGGAGGTAAGAAAAAAAAGGAGTACCAGCTGCGGCTTCGATAAACAAAATGGGGTGACAGTGACCGTCGAATTGTTAATACACAGGCATTTTTCAAGGTGGTTCTCTTCTGAAAAAGCTTGCCCCAAAAACTAGAAATAAAAACTTGGAAACAACTAATATACCAGTAGTCGACAGCGGATGTAAATACTTAAAATGGTCGAGATACAGCTCGGTGCCGTGAGCCCACAGGCACAGCTGGTCGATCGCTGTGAGCCCACAGATATAGCTGGCCTATCACGGAGAGCCCACAGCTATAGCTGGCGAATCACGACAGCTACGTACAGCTCCCCAATCACGGTGAGCCTACAACTGTAGCCGATCACCGTGAGCCCGCACAAAAAAGCTGGGCGATGACGGTGAGTCCACGTCTATAGCTGGCCAATCACGGTGAGCCCACGGCAATAGCTGGCCAATTACGGTGAGCCCACAGCAACGACTGACCAATCACGGTGACCCCACAGCGCTCACCCTCCACCACAACCTAAGAGCAACCTGCAGCACCAACCAAGACGGCAAGCCAGAGGAAGAGGAACTCCTACAGTAGCAACATAAAATTCCACAGCATCAACCAAAAGTTTACGGGAAAGTAGAGTGCGCTTCGTATATAGACTCTGACCCCGCTTTGACAGAAAGCTTCAAAAATATATTTGAATTAGAACACTACCCCTAGCCATAACCAAATTAGGGCTGCTATCTCGTGGACACAAAACACTTGGAACCAAAGTTAGATTCAGGACTCTGTATAAATGCACTATCAACAGAAAAAAGGTTACACCCGACCACCTGGGAAGCTTCTCTGGGAATTTTCTCGGAATGAAGACAAAATTGCACAGCTAGATAGATTGGGGCATCAACCATTTAGACGAGCTGGGCCAAGTAAGTCCTCAACACCATGGGAAAAGAAAGTGCAGCTCTCTATATATAGCAGTAAGCGCAAGTCTGCTGCACCGGAATCGGCACCAGGACTTCGCGGTTCCGTCTTGTTACCTGCACGTCCTTGACGTTGCTCTCTAGCGACCCGCGGCTCTCCACTGGCCGGCTCTGGTGCAACGCCCATGCCCCGACCTGACTGCCTCGGGGGCGGCTCTGGAAGTACTCCGTGCTCTCCTTCTCCGTCACCTGAACATGAAAATGGGCAATAAGAATGTGCCGCCATATGTCAGACACCGTAAGAAACGATTTCAATAACTTTTTTTTCGAAGGGCTGGATACTCGAAGGGCTGGATACTGGCGCCGTGTATGCTCGCAGTATACTGGTACTGGCTGAGAGCACCAGTAGACTGAACAGCACCAGGTACAAGGGCATATTGCGACTAATAAAATCCAGGTGCGTGTCCCACAAACGCCACCCCATACAATGGAAAACCTCACAGATGAAGAAATAAAAGAGAGAGGAAGGCGAGAGGGAGAGGCGGGGACTTCGCGCACCATGAGGGCGACTTCTTGTCTCTTCCCTCTATCAACCCACACTATCATTTGCCCCAGGCTGTGACGGAAAGTGAACGGCTTGTACAAAAAAAAACAATCACCATCGACAAGCCCCCTCACTAGGCGAGGGGGCGGCGGGGGGGGGGGGGAGGGGGAGGGCGTACTCATTGGTTGCTTGCCTTAGTAATTTGACCATTGACCACGCATCCCCCTCGAGACGGGCGGGGGATGGGGGGGGTGTACTCATTATCACGCATGGGCGCATCCCTACAATGCCCGGACGGAGCACGTCGGTTTTGCGGGGGGGGGGGGGGGAGAGGGGGGGGGGTGATGGTGGCTCGCGGGTTCGCTGCCAGGTTGGGGGAATCTAGATTCAGCTGGTTGTTGAGGTACAGTGCATATTGTACTAGTTGCGCCAGACAGTTGCCCTGCTTTGGTGATACATATCTAGATGATCTGTGGGACACAGTCTAGTGCGCCTAACCTTGCACACGACCCCCCACCCTCCACCCTTCAATCCTACTGAAACCGCCAAACAATGTATTAACTCACGTATTGACGGCCTAATACTCCTCACGTTGCGCGCCGCCCCCCCCGGACCTGTAGCCGCCAAACGAGTGTACTCACTGACGTATCAACAGTCTACTGTGCAACACATTACACACCGCCCCATGAACGCGGACCACCCTACTGACCTACCTACTGACTGCAACCAACCAACGATACGTAGTACTGGTATGTCAATACGTCACGTATTGCGCCGCACCTTGCACACGACCCCCTCGATGCGTACAGCGCGCTGCACCTCGCTCCACCAGAAAGACAGGGCGCCGTACGGGTTATGGGCCATCTCCTGTGACTTGCGGCTCTCGAAGTTGGTGTACCACACGAACCCCCGCTTGTCGAAGCCCTGGCCGCGGCAAACAAACACGAAACAGCAAAAAATAGATTACACTACGTACACACAGCACAACAACAACAGCAGCAGCAGCGAACACAAACTCCCTCCGATAGGTATCATACCGGCCACAGCAACGCAGAAACAAAAATCAACTCCGTTAAGGTTTTTCTGTTCGAAAATGTTCGAAAATGAAAGGACCGTTGAGGCACTCGTAGAAATGCCGAAACGGTCCACACATGTTGGGGCAGGGCGATAAAATAGTGATGGTCGCCACGTCACGACGCAGAGGTGAACCAAAAGTCGTCGGCCGCCAAAAATAGATGACACCCCCCCCACGCAGTTTAAAAAAAAAAACAATAACGTCTTCTTCCAGACCAACGCACCAACCACAACAAAAACCAGGCGGCTTTCAGCTCAGTTTTTTTCGCGCTCATGTAGAGCTCAACATCGCGCCTGGTTTGCTCGCTGCCAGCCCCCCCCCCCCCCCCCGGCAATTCTCGACTAAGGGAAACGCCTTCCACACGCACGACAAAACAGATGAAACGAGCCAATCGCAATCAGCCAAATCGTAGTCAGCCATTCATAAATCAGGCGTTTTTTTTTCAACGCACCTGTAGCATAACGTAGCGTGCGCTGGGGCGCCCAGTGGGCCCAACCGTTGAGAGGCACATGGCTCCGGGCTCACTCGCTCGGGCTATCCTCGCCTCCTCGAACCACACCGCGAACAGCGTAAACGGGTCCTGAAGCAAAAAAAACCCAGAGAAAACGTGTATCGGTTTAAATTGCGTACAGAGGGTTAGAGGGACAAGAATGAAGCGGGGCGGAGCAGTTACATCACGTAAGATTCTTCGCAGGGGGGGGGAGGGGGGATTGTTTCGTAGAACGATTGGGGGGGGGGGGGGGGGGGGGTGTACCTATGTCATGCATGGCCGTAGTCGTATGACCATAAACGCTGCATCCTTATTTACAGTGCCGAGACGGAGCACGTCGGGCTTTCCCTGACCAGGCAGACATTGCTTGCATCGAGCGCGAGACGTACAGCGGGTCGCGTGAACGGTGAGCTGCATCCTACGACATGAATACATGAATACGACGAACCGTTCGCGAGGCGGAGTTCGGCACCTTGTGCGTACTTACTTGCGTATGGGTGACAGCGTCGAAATCATTGATCGGGGGGGGGGGGGGGGGGGGGGGGGGGGGGGTATTGGGGAATGAGGCGGAGTTAAGCTATAGGGGGAAACGCAAAACGGAAGCTTTATTTTCAACAATCCGCCAGGGGATGAAAATAAAGAAAAACAAAAAAAAAAAAACAGATAAAACGGTCTACCAGGTATGTGCCAATTGTCGGCGACTTATGCTATTAATAACGTGCTCTCCCTCCGTAGACAACGTAAGAACCGCAGACGAGAAGAATCAGAACCAGGCGGTGCGCGAGACAAAGAACAGGAGCGCGCCCGTCGAGGCAATGTCCGCACACCTCGCTTTAGCTGCCAGAGCAAAGCCATGGTTCCCTCATCCTATCGAATGACACAGCAGTCGTGCAAAAATGACACGCCGAGCACACCGAGAGTATGACAGACAAAAGAGGCCGCGGGTAGGGGGAAGGGTGAGGCCTCCTTCATTGATGTCTTTTCGAGTTCGTACCTTGGGTATGTTTGATCCTTCCAACGCCTGCGCACTGTACGCCTTCCTGAACTCCATCACGGCCTTCAGCTGCCGCTCGTCGTTCGTGCTGACATCATCCGAAGATCAATTCATCCATCGACGCGGACAACACCCCCCAGGATGGAGCACATGCAACGCACACAGCGCATTCAGCAGACAGAGGGGGGGCAACGACGACATAGCTCCAGGTCGGGAGGTGCGGCAAGGCAATCTACCGTAGTACTGCGGGGGGTGGAACAAGAACGCACGGCACAAGCGGCCGATGCCTCAAGCGGCTTGGCACAGCTGAGTACGTATATCAACGATATCAACTAATCAATCGGATGAACTCACAGCTATTCGTAATCTACATCGGGGGGAAAAAAACGAGACAAAAGACACGAAAAAAAAAAAAAACCAAGTCAGGAACAGGGTTCTCGGAAACACGGCAGAAGAAAAAGAGGCTTTTCCAGGTGGGAGTTGTGAGAAGCCAGCCAGGCCTTGTAATCAGGTGTGGCACACCGAAAAAAGACAAACGACTGCAACTGTACCGTCAGGTAAAACACAATCTATACACACGAGTGAAAGAATTCACGAGTCCTAGACAACACCACACACATGAATGAGTACACGACGCATCTTCTTTTCCTTACCTGAGCCGGCCGGATGTGGCGAGGGTGAGCTCGGGCGAGCGCAGCATATTGTTCCGCAGCCGCGGCGCGCTGGCGGCGGGGGCCGAAGGCGTCGGGCTGACTCCGGTAGCGGCCTGCTTCGGGACGATAGCCTGGGCGGTGGTACCCGGCAGCACGATGCCGTTCACGGGAGAGAAGTTGCCGAAGGGGGAGCCGAACATTCCCATCGGAAGGCAAGACTTTGTCGCCGATCCAGCCCTGGGGACGAGGGGTCCACAAGAAGCGGACAGGGTTCATAAAATAGTGGAGGGGTTTCATAAGAAGTGGAGGGATTGGGGGGGGGGGGGGGTGTACTCATTATCATGCATGGCCGTAGTCGTATGACCATAGACCCTCGCATCCCTACAATGCCGGGACGGAGCACGTCGGGTTTTCACCGACCAGGATTTGGGGGGCGGGGGCGGGGGGGGGTTACCGTGGGTTCGGCGGGACGTGAATCGAGCAAGCCTGACAAAGAGGTTTTCATGAAGGGTGAAGCCTGTGCCGGGGGGGGGGGGGGGGGGGGTCTACGTGAAGGTCGGTGGGGAGAACAGCAAGCCTGGCGAGGAGGTTCCTGAGATGTGTAGGCGAAGGGTTTGATTGCAGGTTTAGGGGGGGGCGGGGTTGTGGTAAGGTCGACAGGGTGTGCGCAAGCTAAACAAGCCTGGCGACAACCCTTGGGGCCAGGTGGGTGAAGAATATTACTTTTTACTACTACACCACACCTGGTATTAATAGTAAATAGGACCTACAGTACACACAAAAAACTACCATATATTTATCTATTTTTACTAACAAAATTTGGCCCAATTTAAAAATGGCCCCCCGTAAGAACAGTGCAACAAAAAATACACAATACCGGACACTGATTTATATGAACCCATCCCGGCTTACCGGATAAAAATGGTCGCCCAACGACACGAGCCGGAAAACACAAGCACAAACCACAACAGTGAGGACATGATTTTTTTTTGCGATTCCAAAAAAAAAAAAAGACATCTGAAAGGTCCAAACGTGAATCACCATGCAGGCATCTTCTATAATGAACTTCGAGAGCATCAAACTCAACAAGAAGACTTTTGGGACCTCTTTGCCCTTCTGTAATCATTTTTTTTAATGTGTGGGGAGTGTGTCCAACCCGACGTGACGTGTTCCATGAAACTGAATCAAGCCCACGCAAACACTTGAGCCAAGCCGTCGACTGCTTCAGAGGCGAGGTCCATCAAAATCCCCGGAGGCAGGGTCATCGGAGCAGCCGCTCAGCGCGAGGTCCGACGGCCCCTCGCACAGAGTAGACCGCTCGCGGCAAACAATGCCGCCATAGACTCGGTTTTTCATCCCTCTTCGCCTCTCCAACCACACGAGCACCAATCAAGTCACGACTTCGCGCAGAAGTTCGATCGCCGCTAACCGCGTCGCTCCCGGGGGGACTCGCGCTGTCATTGATTCATTGTTTCGTTGGTTGCCCACGAACGGGTGTTCTTGACGCTTGTGCGATATAATATTCGAATTAAAAAAACACAATACGCCAGTCCTCAACAGGACGCAAAGTTTTTTTTTTTTTTTTTTCCCCCCACGAAATTCTATTCAGCACGATTAATGAATTTACTCAACTACGAAAGTTGACAACATCCCTCCTCGACACGGGTCCTAAACCACAACAACAGCAAAAAACCACGTCAGAAAGCCACAACAGCAGTAGCACAACCGCAAAACAAACTCCGACATGCACTCTTGCCCTCCTACCCTCGAGCAGCCCACTCTTGCTATTATATCGCTATATACCCCTAATACCACTCACGCTTGTGAGTGCGCCCCGCCGCCCTGCCCCCGCGGGATGGAGGCCTGAGCACCGCTCGCCGCGGCCGCCGGCGGCCTGCCCGACGCCACTCGGGGCCTCTTATTGGAGCTGTGGCTCTTCAGCCAGTCCACAACCTGGAAGCGTCGGCGGGTTAGACAGCGGGGGCATTGTTAATTGCAGTTTTTTTTTTTTTTTACGGGTTATAACCCACCCCACCCGCGGGTCAGGTTCGGATTTTTTTTTAAATCTCGCGGGTTGGGTCGGGCCGGCTCGGGTCACCCTCAACCGAACCGACCAGACCCGCGAGGTATGACCCGACCCGTGCACAGCGTTCGTTTTACCCCACTAGTGCTGCAGTCCCGTCCTGGGGGCGCGAAATACTTGGACTTCGAGTGGTTTAAACACCAAAAAAAACTGCAGCACTAGAAGCCCTAGTTGGTATTGGTACTGTACACATTGTGTGCTGACCAAAATGATAGTAGCTGTCGCCAGGAACCCGATCTGGCGGGGCACTTACGCACGCACAGCCATCGTCGACTGCCATACGGTGCGCGCTGGTGGAGGGAACGGAGCCATCATGATAAGGACTACCACACATGAAACACGCTTTCCTTTTCGGAGATATTTTATCAACGAAAACCACGAACCACAATCGAGACCCAAACGCGCCGCTCGTGAGCTAGAAAGACGCAAAACAACTCCGCAAATCACCGCACGCAACCAACCGCCGTATCTGCAGTCTGCAGTCAGTAACTGCCGTGGTTCAGTCGGACCGCGTGGATCTCCGGCTTCCTTTTTCTGCAGGATATCCGGTTGCACTCTCAGAGGGAACCTTATACTGTACCTGGCACCTATTATTACGGGGGGCCATAGTAAATAGGACCTACGGTACACACAAACAACCTATATATTTACCTATTATTTTTTAACAATATTTGGTCTTGTTTAGTAAATACCTGGTAGGACCTACGGTACACACACAAAAGCCTATATATTCACCTATTTTTTCTAACAACATTGGTCCTATTTACTACTGTATGTATGCCCCCCCGTAATAGTGTATGTACCAGGTATCACACTGACATACAAGGGGGGGCTTCGCCACGGCGGGCTGGCGCCCGTCTCCGGCTCCGCGCATGCCCGTAATGGGTGAGGGCGTACCAGGTATCGGTAAGCAACTCGAGGCTGTTAGTGCGACAGTGCGACAGACAGTAGTAGTACTGCTGCCGAAGGAAAGGAAAGGAAAGGGAAGGGAAGGGAAAGGAAGGGTGCATGCAAAAAAAGGAGCTATTAACAGTCACGACAGCCGAAAACGAAAACGCTGCAAACACAACGAAAAAAAAAACATTGCCATCCGCCATCCGGCTGCACCCGCAAAGGGGATCTTAACCCCAGTAACGTACGTACTCGTATGTTATACTACTGTACTATATGTACCAGTACATTTCGCGCAAGACGGGATATCAGCACGAAACGACGACCGTACTTAGCCGCGACCCCCCCCCGCCCCCTTAGACCTCCGTACCTCAATGTGACCCCCCTCGTCAGCAGCTTCGATAGCCTTGCCGATGTCCCCCTGGATGCCGTTCCCGTAGAACCACTCCACCGTCGCCAGGTGCCCGCTGCCGGCTGCCATGGCCAAGGCCGACCCGCTGCACCCCTCCGTGCGATTCTTGTGGAGCCACTGCAACGCGTCGGGGAGAACCACAAAAAAAAGAAGAAGCAGAGCAAACCAAACACGACAAACGAAAGAAAATAAGGCGCACGAAAATACTGCATGTGAGCAAGAGAACTATAAGGAAACAAATTTTACTCATATAGACTAACTACAACAGCAGTGTACCTACCGGCATTATAGCAACACCGTTGTGCGTGTACACGAGTGAAGCAAAAAAAAAGAGAGAAAAAACTAGCAAAGTATACAAAACCGACAACAATACCCCAATACAGACGGAACAACAGCGAACAAGGCAACACATTAGACCCATCCAAACACACAAATCAAACAAAACAAACAAAACAAACGAACGAGGCAAAACGAAACAAACCGGAAGCCGTGGCGCGTAGGTGAGAAAAAAGAGGATAGCTGAAGTTCGCCACCTATCCGAGAAAATGGTCGAGGGCCACCACACTGCCAGTGTGCGAGACGAATTCAACTAACCCCGACAATAACCTAAGCCAACCAGACAGACCAAGTCAACCATTGGTTAACAATAACCTTTGTTTGTCTCGTGCGCAGTGTGCCAACCATTTTCTCGAATAAGCCGTGAGCTCTGCTGGCGCTGAGGGGCTACATACCTGGTATATTCTACACAGGGGAAGAGATGGCGAATACAGAAGAAGTACGAGTAGCAGTTCCACGCTCCTCGCTGGATCGCGCAACGAACAGACTAACTAACCTTTCCGGCTTGACAGACCAGAGCGGCGTCATACATGAAGGTGACGAGCTAACCTATCGGTACTGCCTCTATTGACTGGACCCAGAATAAAGGCACGGTTTTGTTAGAATATCAGTGCGCATATAACATACGTACCGTTTCGTATGAATATTAGAATAGTGTGCGAACGATCCTTACATATATATTGCTAACCTATCGGTACTGCCTCTATTGACTGGTACCTGGTCCCTGGCGCCAGGTCCCTGGTGCCTAGCGCCTAGCACCAGTTACCTGGCCCCAGGGAGTAAATTGGCCCTTTTGGTTGGGTTACTGCCGCTGCTGCCGCTGCTGCTGCTGCTGCTGCTGCTGCTGGTGCAGGTGCAGGTCGCTAAGCCGCACTCGTGGTGTTTTTCGGTTGCAAGTGATAACGGGATGGCATACCACAGGTCGTTATCATAGTACCCTTTCCCTCACGGACTGATAGGATATGACATGATGATACTTGCCGTGCGCACTATTTTGTACCACCGCCGTACTGGTTTGTTTCCTGCCATCGAGCTGCTTCTTCTCTTTCGATTTTTGTCTTCTTTTGTTCGTGTTTTTTCTTTGTTTCCTTTCGTTTCTCTAGTTCATAGAATGCGCAGTATGTCGTGCCTGTCGTATCCAGTATAATGACATGGCATGGCATTGCTCACTCGGTGACTACTCTGCATACGTGGCAACGTAGTATCTCTGCATGTGGCGTAGCTTTGTGACCACAGAACTTGTATCTTCTTCTATCAATAGGATTGAAGAATCGAGCACCGACACTGGTCGTGCTGGATGTCGACGGGTAGAAAGAACGGTTTAATGTGAAGAAAACACACACTCACACATTTTGTTACAGCCTGTTTCGTTAGCACATGCAGGATTTCAGGGAAGCGAGTTGAAGTGAGAACATCATCATCACTACACTACACTACCATCAAGGCAGTCATTATCAAAGGTACTCTGTACTGCTGTAGGTTTCGACGAAGTGGTACTCCCCTCTCTATTATAAGTTCCCCATTGTCAATAAAACCAGCTTCGAAGTTCGTCCCAGCAGGCGGTGTAATATATCAGGAAAAAAATATTAATAATTATAAATAATTTTTTTTAGGATGACACTATTAATATTAATATTAATACTAGAAATGAATAGCTACCAGGTATCAGCCGTTAGCTATCAGCCTTTTACGGGCCCCGGTAATATACGCGAAAGGTGAAACGCGAAAAGTGCGGTCTCATCAGCCTTCGAAAAATAGTTATTAATATTATATATTATACTCGTACAACGGGTAGACCTATGCCAATGAAAACGTAAACATAAAAAGTTTCAATCCCAAAGATACCCGCCAAAAAAAATTAGAACACGCTTTCTATAGGCACATTTAGAAAAAAAAAAAAGTTCCACGCTTGTGGAAAAGCCCGAAAAAAGCAAGTCTGGGGCCGATGTTGGGCCAAGATCGGCTTGAGAAAAACTCGGGCGAGTGTTTGGTTCGAAGCGGTGAGATTCCGAGCCCTCGACAGACATCGATCGACAAAACCAACGATTGCGCCATGAATTCTGAACGGAGTGCGCTCGTTGGGGCCTCCGACTCACCCTTGGGTCACCGTCTTCACACAATGGCCAGTGACGTGTGGCGGGCGCTGGCCAGGCGTACGATAAAAAAATAATTAGCCGCTGGTGTGTACAAAACATAAGACAAAAACTCTCGATCCGTCTCGAATGGCAAAAAACAGGCCTTTTTTTCAGGTTTGGGAGGATACCGCGGGACGCCGCCGGCAAGCTCTCGCCGCCTAGAGCATGTATCAACTTTCTATCTTCGGTGCCGTCATCTATACTCGTTGGCCTTGTCCGATACCAAGCGGGTTGGCCGTGGGCTGAGTCTATAGAGATCGATCGAGCGTCTATAGTCGCACGAGCTGATTTTTATCAGCGTGTTGACATTTTGCAAAGAGAGAAAACAAATTGCGCCGATTGCGGCCGGTAGGAAAAAAAGAAGAAAAAATCAAACATTTTTTCCCTTTTTTCCCACAGCGGCGGTACGAGGATATTTTCAGCTGTTTTTTTAAAGCAATATTTTTGAAAGAAAACTTTTGGACTCCGGGTTTCCATTGGCATAGGTCTTAGTACTGCTATAATCACACCTGTCAACATACAATGTCATTCACGGAAAAACGTGCGCTGTGAAGGGCGTAGTAGGCCCGATTGCTGTCCCACACTATAAACCTACACGTTTGGTTGCAGTCAAGGCATGTCGAGACAAAAAGTATGTCGACGGGTAGAAAGAACGGTTCAATTTGAAAACACACGCACGCCCAAGACAAGAAAACCTCGGTAATCGCGCATGATATTTACGCCTGTACCCGTAGTACGATACCAGTGAGAGCTAACACCAGAAAACCCTTTTCACCCCTGCAAAAAACAAGCCCACACATACCACAACCCCTATAACCCTCCAAGGGCAAAAGGCAGTGCCGTTTTGGAGATAAACCACTTAATTACCAAGTGAGCTGTCCTCTAGACGGGACTGCAACACTAAAAAGGTTGACAACCTTGATAGTGCTGCTGCACTTTACAGAAAACATGCATCTCACTCTGATTCCAAGTAATTTCCCCTCGGTAAAACAGGCGTGCGCTCCTACAGCGGTCAATTAAGGGGTGGACGGATATATAAGGACCATTTACACATCAACAAGAAGACCAAGCGGTTCTTATCTCCCCCCCAAGGGCGGCGTATTACAGGGATATTATCATTGATACATACCTGAACGATGTCCAAGTGGCCCTCCTGCGCCGCGAGGTCCATCGCATCCGTGGAGCATTCCGCTCCTTGTCCGTGCAGCCACTTGAGCATCTCCAGGTGTCCCCCTCTCGAAGCCTCGTCCATGGCTCGCGGCGTGAATGTCCACCCCTGCCCACAGTCAGTGAACCATCACACAAGACGCAAGGGGGAAACGAGAAGGGTCTCGCTCGGCCTATACATACGTATAACCAAACCGACAACCCTAATTTCCTTCTCCTTGTCTGTTTCCGCCTATGTATTACGCGTAATAATACAGCAGAAAATATTGAAAATCAGAACCCATCATGGGCGCGCTATATATTCCGCTATTATGTTTACACGCCATATTATGTATTATTAGGTTTCGATCACCTTGTTCCCGGGTAATAGTGGGTAAAAATACTTGGCAACGTGCTATTACGGGAGACCATAGTAAACAGGACCAAATACTGTTGGTGAAATTAGAAAACTGTACCAGTCTGATCGTAAATATAAGGGAGGTTCTGATGGCAACAAAATGTCGAAATGTACCTTATATTTATGGTCAGACAGGTATAGGTTTTTGTCTGTGTACCGTAGGTCCTATTTACTATGGTCCCTCGTATTAATAATAATATAACAGAAGCCGGCGTATGTACTATAGAATAGTAAAGCAGTTCATGCCACTATAATATTATATGGGCGGAAATGTGAGGGCCGCCAGGTACTGATATTACCGTAGTACACGAACTGTCCGAGCATTTCGGCCAGGGCGGCATATTATAATGGGCCGCCAACGATAATAATAATAATATTGATATCTCGTACTCTTCCGCTGTACGATAACAAAAAAATGATCCGCACTATAGGAATTCCGAGACGTTGGGTCGCGACCAACGATCCGCACTAATCCCAAGACGTTTAGTCGCGCAAAACGTGCGTGCAGGTATTTTTCTAGCCGACGACATCCAATGCAATGCAGCCAGTGTCCATTCGCATTATTACATAATATACCAATGATAGTATCGAACGCTACACACATCGAACAGATCAGATAGACCATCTACATATCATTCCCACTTGATGAACTACAGCACTATTACGGGGGTACATAGTTAATAGGACCTATGGCATACATAAAAGCCTATATATTTACCTATTTTTACTAACAAAATTTGGTCCCGTTAACTATGGACCCCCGTAATAGACACCTTCCTCATCTGTACCGTATCACCGTATCACACTGGGTGGAAAAATAACACACCCCCCTGGGAATAATTTCAGGCCCGGCTTCCTTCACAACAAGGGCGGCACACACAACGAAAATGGTAGATTTGGAAAGGATTCGTGGAGAAGGCTGCATAGACAATAGAAACATCGCTCATCGTACTCAGTACGCCCTCCCCGTCGCCGAGAAACCCAGCTTTGAAAAGCGTCCGAGAGGGTAGGGGGGGGGGGTACTCGATAGGAGAGATGTACTCGGTGTCATGCATGACCGTAGTCGTATGACCATGTTATTATAGACCCTCGCATCCCTACAATGCCGGGACGGAGCATGTCGGGTTTGCACCGGGGGCGTGTGTTATCTGGCGTGTTACACGGTGCACGGTGTGGTCCGGCTCATGTTGTCGGGTGGGAGCGGTATAAATCTGCATGGTCTAACACGGGTGCCCACAGTAATCAGGACCCATCACATACACAAAAACCTACATATTCCAGTATTTTTACAAAGCATATTCGGTCCTGATTGCAATGTTCCACGATACAATAGTTGGTAGTTGGATGGCGGGGAACCTTGGTAATAAGGACCCATCACACACACAAAAACCTGTATATTCCAGTATTTTTACGAAGCATACTTGGTCCTGATTGCAATGTTCCACGATATAATAGTTGGTAGTTGGATGGCGGGGAACCGTGGTAATCAGGACTCATCATATACACAAAAAACTAGATATTCCAGTATTTTCAATAAGCATATTTGGTCCTGATAACTATTGCCGGGGACCTTTAGTAAATTGGACCTACGGTAACAAAAAACCCTATATATTTACGTCTTTTTCCTAACAATATCTGGTCCTATTTACGATGGTCCCCCACAATAATCCGTGGTTGGATGGCGGGTGCCCATAGTAATCAGGACCCATCATATACACAAAAACCTATATATTATAGTATTTTTACGAAGCATATTTAGTCCTGATTAACACATATTCTGCTGAGTTGGAGCTGTACTATACATACAGGTCCTGCGCCGACATGTCAAAGTTGCAACATATACACACAGCAGTAGTATCGAAGGCGTTTTGCCCTCCATCCCCTAGGATCCCCATACGTTTTATGCTTACAATGACCTAAGCACCAAGTACTGAACGAAATGATAAAAACCTTGGTACCATGTACAGCATACCTGGTATCGTTTTACATCGAGTATCGCATCGATTTGAATTTTCGTCATGTATCTGCATTGTTTAGTCCTATTCGTAAAAAAAACGGGCGAAATTGTGACAATTGTTGTTCTCACGCCATGTGCCGCAGTAATACACAGGTCAATGCCACAATTGCATAATCTAGGCCATGGCCACAAAAAGGCACCACAAGAGCTCCAGAGGTGCAGGCGCCATGATGGGCAGGAAGACGAACCGATAGCAAGGGAGTGCTGCTATGATATCAACAACGTTAATAACAACTATTACGGGGATCCATATTAAATAGGACCTACGGTACTCACAAAAATCTATATATTTCGCTATTTTTGCTAATAATATTTGGTCCTACTAACTATGGTCCCCCGTAATACTAATACTACTAGAAATCGCGTGCATGGTTCTTAATACCCTCGGTTTCAGGCTGCGCTAATTACGACCATACTATTTGGTGTAGCCTAACATTATACTACTACTACTACTACTACTACTACTACTACTACTACTACTACTACTACAGGTACTAGTGATTTCTGTTTCTCCCCCATTTATGTGATGATGTACTATTGCTATATATTGAACACTTTTAGGGCTGTTAGAACTGCAGAGTCCCGGTTTGGTGACAAACCACTCAATTTCCAAGTACTTTGCCCGCAAAAGGGGACTGCAGCTCTAAAGGGGATAAAAGAGGCTGTAGTACCATGTACGGTATGTAGGCAAGACGAACACGTGGCAGCAGTTGTAATTTTTTAGTGGATATTAGTCCGTCCGTCGTATTGATAGCACGTACGGCAGTCGCAGGCAGTTCGGTATGGCGGCAGAGCTTCCGGGTCCAGCACTGACCACGTCAGCACTACAACAGACGCTCCAAACGTATCACCGCCCGACAGGAAGGGTAGCACACACAGAGACCGGGAGCGGGTAGGGTAGGGTAGGTGGTAGTAGAGTAGGGTAGGGTAGGGTAGGTTAGGGTAGGGTAGGGTGGGGTAGAGCAGGGTGGGGTACGGTAGATAGGATGGCATGTAACATGGCGTAACAGGATCTAAACATCGTCGACTATCAACGCACGGAGCGGACAGCAATGCAATCTCACTACTTCGTGATAATGGTATAACTATGTTCTACTGTACTGTAGAGTACTTCTGTACTTTCACTATCATTAGTATCAAGTCAACCTTTTCTGCACTACCAAGACCATCGAGAAGTCCGCACCAACAATACTTCCACAACTACTACTGTAAGGCTTATAGGACAGCGAGTACTAAATCTCTCTGGACTAGAACGAGTAGAACCAGGCATCTATTAATAGACTACCGTAGTCCAGTCGAGCCTAGGGATAGGAAGACTTTCATGGAGCGGACGATTCACCAGCAACCAAATCACGCCCGAGGCAGTCAAGCAAGCAAGCAAGCAAGCAAGCAAGCAAGCAAGCAAGCAAGCAAGCAAGCAAGCAAGCAAGCAAGCAAGCAAGCAAGCAAGCAAGCAAGCAAGCAAGCAAGCAAGCAAGCAAGCAAGCAAGCAAGCAAGCAAGCAAGCAAGCAAGCAAGCAAGCAAGCAAGTTGGACGCGCGAAGCAAAAGCCACCTTTCCCTTTACACAAGAAGACATACCGAAGCACTGCTCTGGCTGTTTGTCTTGTCGTCGTGTTCAAGTTGTCGTCTATGGCCCCCACCGCCGCTTCGATACAGCCGGTGAAATGTCGCACCAGCACCAGGAATAACAGGACAGAGGAACACAACATTGACTACTGACTACGATTATCCTCGTAGTGACAGACGAGCCAGAAAGTTCCAACTATTAACCGTTGTACGGATAGTACCGCAGTCCCGTTTGAAGACAAAACACGTGGAACTAGACAGGTTTGTCCCCAAATGAGGACTGCGGCACTAAAAGGGATACAAACTATTGAAACGGTGATGAAGCGATGACACCAAAACGGCCATGACAACGTCGGCCATTTGGTGGTGCTGGCATGGGGGATGCCCGAAATTTCAGTGTCCCAATAAAACACAATCTCGTACATGCACACATACACACATACACCCCTCCGCTGCGCTGCCCTTGGGGCGCTGCCTCGCGTGGCAGATGCTGTAAAATCACCAACTTTTCTCGGCATTTTCCTCCTCTTAGGGTCTGGGCTATTTACGGAGGACCATAGTAAATAGGACCTACGGCATACACAAAAACCTACATATTTTCCTATATTTACGGGCAATGTCTGGTCCTATTTACTATGGTCCCCGGAAATAGTGATATAATCAAATGGACGGCCTTCAAGAAGCGCCCACGCCATGTAGATGTAGCATAGCAGGCAGACAGGCAGGCGCCTTTCGAACACATACTACAAAAACAAGAACAAGCTCAAAACCTTGAAGGGTAGAATAAGAGACAAGAGGTATGCACCGTCCTGACCTGGGCACTGCCGCAAAGCAAGGGTGATGCCAAGAATCACTACATCTAATACAATAATACTATCACAGAGATACTTCGGCCCGAAAACAAGGAAAAGCTGCGGCTTGAAACATACTTTTACAGCGTGGTAGTCCATCCATACCTGTACTGCTATGATGTTGCTGGATTGTATTGCTCAGAGGCTGCAACAGGTCGATGAACGAGTCAGGGCGTTGTCCCACACCACAGCAGCGTGTCGTCCACACCCAAATAATATAAACCAGTACTCGTACGATAGGTACGACTAATAATACATACCTGGTATCTGGTACCTGTCATGTACGTAAGCAAAACTCTATTACGGGGGGCCATAGTTAACATGACCAAATATTGTGAGTAAAAATAGGGAAATATATAGGTTTTTGTGTGTACCGTAGGTCCTATTAACTATGGACCACCGTAATTGTGGCATATCGGCGTATCGGGGAGTTGCAGCGTTCATGCGTCGGCTTTTTATGTATAATATTACAGTATTACAGAGTACGCACTCTGCTGTTGTTATTAACAGACGCCGCTCCCTTGAAAGAACTACCGGTACAGCAGTACCTGGTATCACACCTGGTATCATATACCGGGTATCTGTGATGGTAGGAGCGCCTTTCGGACATCAGTCCGTTCGCGGGGGCAATACCATTCAAAATGATAAGCATAGACAGAAGCTAGTACCCACAACGGGACTAGGGTTCTAGAAGGGTCAACAAGCAATACTTGTCGGACTACAGCATCACGGTCAGGTGTCGGAGCGGTGAGCAATTGGTCAGGGCCGTCGTTAACGCGTAACGTCCCCTCTCCTCTGATAAATAAAGCCAAATATTTCTATAGAAAACCCCTGTGTGCGCTCCCCGGGCACCGGGCACCTCCGCTGGCTGCCACATTTGAATTTTGAGCTTGCGCCGTGGCCCTCAGACCTGCTGCGACAACGCCATGAGGTCCAAGCACGCCGGTGTGCGCGAAAAGCTTCGACCCTATCATCGATACCCCCCCCGCTATTAATAGTCAGGCCGGCAGTTCAAAATATGGTACCTGGCATGATACAACAATTGGCGTGGTATCTGCAAGTCATGCCGCACGGAATTCAGCCTGAGCCCTGACCCCTGGGCTCGCATGTCAACGTCAGCATACCTTTCATCTAGAAAAAGTGTTCCGATCCTAGCGGGGATGTATTTTAAACGTCCCCTATTTTAGCGGTAATAACGTAATTAACCTTGAGACTGCCACATATTTGCCAAACATATCTACATATTATGCATACACTTAGACAAAGAGTAGCGTAATCACGGGTTGTTTGGCCGTAATTCGACCGGGTTCTCGAAAAATCGCCCGCAGAGCAGAAAAATCAATCCAAACGACGTACTCTGTCCGGGAATATAAGATCCATTTGATATTTATATCAGATCTCAAACGGGTACTATATTCCCGGACAGAATGGTACCGGTAAAGAGGGCACAACTTTCTCCGCCTCTCTGCTCTGCTCGAGGTTCAAGAATCGTCACTGCTTACGTTTCATTTCATGTTTGCCACGCCTCCGCCTCATCATGCGGTCCACACATGCATTACTCAAACATATTGAAAGCCTTCGCAATTACCAGGTACGGTAAGCATTATGTATATATGATATGAAGAAGAATAATCTTCAAACACAAAAACCGGAGCTGTGAGATCGAACACTTACTATTAATACTCATACCTCATCTTTGCAACCTTGGTGTCATACTATTACGGGGGACCATAGTAAATAGGACCTATGATACAGACAAAAAACCTATATATTTACCTATTTTTACTGACAATATTTGGACCTATTTACTATGGTCCCCCGTACTAGTGATAATTCGATAGCGCGTTTTACGGTGTAGTACATTTGCGAGAATAAGTACTGCACATTTTAGGGTTGGGCATTGCTGTATGCACGTACTGGCTGGCAGGCAGTACGAACTATCTACTGATTGGGCGTGCCAGTAGTTGCTACCAATATTTAATATACTGGCAGCAACTGCTGTATATTTGATCTTACGTACATCCAAAAGAAACACACCATACTGTATTACAAGCAAGACAGTACGGAAACTCATCAAAACATGTTTCGGAAGGAGACAGGAGAGATGAGATACAGCGGAGAGGACTTGTCATTGTGCTTCGTGTACCGGTGAGAGCCTACTACCCTCACGGGTAGGAGGGACGTAGCGACATCAACTATCAGTGTGTCTGCGCGACAACTAGAATACGGAAGCAATCCAGTATACTGGTTGCTGAGGGAGTCAGTACAATATCCACTGACTGAGGCTGCCAGTGCCCAGCCTCGATTGAAATATGAGCCACGTATGATGGATACTACCTACTGCTGTATTACATTAATAGCATTATTACAGCAGTACAGTAGTACAGAGTACCTGTCGTTACTCTCAGATTAACTCATGGCCAACATTAGTAGTCCGCTGTCACAGGACAGGCTCCGAAGCATTCAAGCACAAGGAGTATTTTTCATACTACCTGTGGCATATATCATACTACCCCAGGTAACACGGCGGTGCCTTCCTTACCCAACCCCATTTGCAGTAGGACAGCAGTCCCTTTGTCGGACAAACCAGTCTATCTCTAAGTAGTTTATCATCAAAACGGGACTGCAGCACTAAAAGGGCTAACCAGCTGCCAGCCCGGGGAAAAAAGGACACAAGCTCTTAATACTTAATACTGCAGCAGTGGCTACTGACTGCTG
This sequence comes from Macrocystis pyrifera, assembly GCA_031763025.1. NCBI lineage: Eukaryota > Phaeophyceae > Laminariales > Laminariaceae > Macrocystis > Macrocystis pyrifera. The sequence continues at coordinate 420,438 of JASSKH010000033.1, read as the reverse complement.
TAGTGACACGCTCTCGACCAAAAGATGGAGCTGGTGCTGTGCAGCTGCTGCGCCACATGCCACGTGCAACACAGGACCAACATGCCGCGGCACATGCCACATGCAACTCTGTCTGTGTCACGTCAGTCACGCGCGCCGTCAAGATCCAAACCCCACATTATCACGTACGTATGGTATTTTAGCACTAAAAAGGCCATATTGGCATGATAAGTTTGGAAAGATTTACAGCAGCAGCATCTCTTTCACCGTAACCAACAACCACGTATACGGACGCTACCCCAGGTATGATAGTACGAGTAAAACTATCCGGAACAATACAGCAATCAGCAACATCAGCTACTGCTGTAGTACTATAAATAATACTACTACCATTAATACTGGTGTAGAGTACCGGTGATAATAATAGCATACCTGGTACCGTCCTTCGCCGTTATTACGAGCGAAGTGCGGGTTTCTACTTTACGACGCACCAAAAAAAAAGTACAGCTGTGCCCTGTACCCTGCCTGCACCCCTTCAGAGCTGGCTGAAGCCGGTTCTACGACCGCCGACCGGGATTCATTGCATACAGCAGTAGTGCCGGTCCCTCTACAGCAGTGCAGGTATATAGCATATGCACGAGCCAGCAATACCGACATCATAGCGGCAATCGGAACTACTCCGCACACTCCCACACTGGCGAATCCCATCTGCGCCAAGCGCCAAGCGATTCCACAGGCACTGCAGCGGGCAATCGGCCCTACCCAACCGGCACTGAAGAGGGACCACTACCCCGTACATGCGATTCGCCAATTTCACCAAATCAACCAATGCACACCTGGTTGACGACAGCAGATACCCTGATGCGTGAGTTGAGTAAACCTTACAGCAGGAGTACGTACTGCACTGCTCTGCACTGCTGTTCTGTTTTTTTCTCTTCTCCAAACCACTTAGTATTATCAGCCTACTGCTGTAGTGTATCTCCCGCTTCGGCCTGCCCCGACTTGGGGGGGGTGTACTCTTTGGGGGAGCGACGAAACCCGCCAGGGCCTGCAACGGCCTAACGGCACCCCACACAGGCCTCGAGTCTCGGGTTGGGTAGAGAGGGAACCCAGCGCGGTCTGGCTGGTGGACCTGTCACTCCAGGGACCGCGTGGGGTGGTCGGTGATGATGCCTTATATTGCTAACCCCAAAGCCAAGGACTTCGTCCCTACAAAAACAGCGCGAATAGATCACAGCAGAGAGTGCTATATGTGTAGCCTGGAGAGTGGAGTGGCTGGCCACCGCGTGGGTACGCATGAGCGCCAGGAAGGACGGGAGTGTCTGCGTTACCAGGTGGGACGACTGCACCCGGCCAATGGAAATCAGGTCGTGTACCGAGCAAAAAAAACGGAGAGGAGCCAGATTCCACGGACACTGGGTGTGCTGGATGTCGACGGGTAGAAAGAACGGTTCGATGTGAACAACACACACAGCAGCATTAACTCAGATGCGGGGTCACCAAGTAGGCTCCTATCCCCCCCCCCCCCTACACACCCACTGCGCCACTACGGTTCGTGTCTTCATCATCATTTTCATCAGCAGAAGACTGCAGCCTTTTCTTCCCTCGACGACTCGCGTCTAATTGTGCCTTCGTATCACGCTACGAAGAAAACAACCACAACAACGTGTACGAAGGCGCTGTCAGCCATCGGCTCCTTTTTATTTTAGCAAACAAAGTCAAAACCTCACCCGCGGTGGGACTCGAACGCCGGTACCACTGCTGCCACTGCTCTATTGACACTAATAGCAGCATTCCAGGCTAGCCACTAGACAACAGGGGCGTCCTGCAACAGAAACGTAAATCTGGCACGAACCTCACGTGGTTTGTCCCTACACACCGCACAACGGGAGTTCATTCCTAAAAGGCTATAAAAATGGTACTAATAATAACACTGGTGTGTACGGTGTACTTGTTCTGTGTGTAGGAGACATGAGGGATACTTCAATTAATAGTCGTCTCGTATATCTCGAATACAGGGTGTGTCAACCATAGGGTCGAACAAGCGGTCATACGCTGTCAACCATAGATTCGAATGCCTGGTAAACTCTAATGCTTGCGGCTAACCCGACAAAACAAGCCAGCTAATTTGTTGACTTCTTGTGTCACTCGCGTCCAAGGGATCTACAGTAACCGAGTTCAAGGGATCTATCTACAACTGACTGCCGTACAGCAGTAACAATTCAACAGACACCATCAACATTGTTTCGCCAAGAATGCTTCGCGCTCGGCCGCGGAGAACTCACACGTACAAAGGAAGTTCAAGTTTGCATCAAACAGCAGTCACTATTTTTTGGTGCCTGTTTTCGAACGACTACGACCGGGGACCATAGTAATTAGGACCAAATATTGTTAGTAAAAATAGGTAAATGTATAGGTTTTTGTATAAACCGTAGGTCCTATTTACTATGGTCCTCCGTAATAGTCCCTCGCAAAGCTTGTTAGTAGGTCCTATTTACTATGGTCCTCCGTAATAGTCCCTCGCAAAGCTTGTTAGCCATGCATGACCCACACGACGACCCCTGGGCGTGCAAGCCCCTTCTTCAGCTAGACGGCACGCGGGGAGTGTGGTAGGCCACTCCTGAGGGTAGCAAGATACACCTCCGTCCATACAACTTTCGCGCGCCTCACCTTGACCGCTGTGCTTTCGAAAAATGACCCCTGCCACAGGGAACAATGAATATTATAGTTACTATATATAGGCCTGGGCTATTGTAGCTCCAGCCAGTAGAGTAGGTACTGGCTGCGTCAGATGCCAGTATACTGATGAGGGGGGCCCGTCGGAGGCGCCCCAGAAGGGGCCGCTGGAGGCGGGATGCCGAAGGCGCGTTTTCACGCGAGCTTCACTAGAGCTCAACAATATGTTGATTTCGGGTCATGTTTCAAAGGGATTGCGCCGCCTTACGGACAATAAATAAAAAACGGACAAAGTGTACGGTGATACGGGAATATGCGGACTGACCACCCACGGTTGAACCTGAAGGTGTTATACTCGAAAAAACCGTTTTGAAGAGGGCGAGGCCGAATCGCGGCCTCAGCTTTTGATACAGTTAGTGTTCATACGTACTATTACTGTACATGTTCTTCACTCGAATTGTCGGCCGAAATTCCCAAAACAAAACAAAAAGACTCAGAGTTATCGCGTTGATAACGTTGTTGGAGGTTTCTTGGGTTAGATACTACTGTACCATGGCATTACGTGCTTCATTTCCCGCTGTGCTTGCTTCAGCCGCTCCCGAGTGTCTCTTGATTGGGAGTCCGCACAACCTCCACAGCAGCAGCAGCAGCAGCAGCAGCAGCAGCAGCAGCAGCAGTAGCAGCAGCAGCGCTCGACTCCCTCGACGGCTGGGCGCCAGGGGCGCCGTCAGGATCCACAGCGACCAAGCCATCAGTGGTCGGCAGCTTCGTCCATGGCGCTCACGGTACCCCTCCCCCGTCCCCTCTCTCCCCTCTCTCGCTGTTCTGCGTGCCCTCTGCTCTTCGCCGTGCATATTAATGAGGTCGCGCAACGTTTTAGGCGTTAATGAGTAGATAGGCAAAGTACTGGCAACCCTGGCGCCTCCCTCAGCCAGTACAGTACTACGGCCAGTATATTATTAATCGTACTGGCACTCAGCACCGGACTAGGGCCGAGCCCTTACAATTACAGTAAACATTGAACAGCTCCGAGCTGGGTGCGACTTGTTGTTTCGAGCTAACAAACCTCGAGAAATCTTGGACATCCTCGCAAGCCGGTCAAGCTCGTTTTTTCGCTCGCACGGTGAGATGTGTACAAAACACGCTCTCCCTGAGTTGCCACGCCACGCGCTCTCTCGTGCGCTCGCGGTACTGACTTCTGACCTCGAGCGCTCACGACCATAGAACAGTGATTTTGTGATTTTGATGATGCTGTTTCACATCGTGATATCAGTAGCTCACAAGGAGCCCGAGTGCTTCAGCCTTGAATTCTAACATTGAGGAAGCACGTATATAGCTCCAATCTCTGGCAGGCTCGTGACAAGGCTGATCATGTCCGATCGAGCCGATTTTTTTGCTCACACGATGGCGTGTGTAAAGCCCACGCTCTCGCTGGGTTACCGGGCCGCCGCGCGCTTTTCCTCGTGCGCTGGCGATATTGAACTACTCTGACTTAGAGCGCTTAGGCTGCATAGCCGTGAAAATGGTCACAATTCCGCAATTGGTCGCATATTGCCCTGTACCTGGTGTATGGTTCTCAACACGGTCGCGACCAAAGGGTCGGCAGCGGGAAATCGGTCTTCATGCAGAAAGGGTATACGTACATTTTTTATATACCCGCGGGGTTCGATACACACACCAGAGGTACGTATAGCAGGAGTTGCTGTAGACATGTATGGCCTACATGGTATCAAAAGGAATCAGGGTGCCAGGTGGGCCTCCGGCGGCTCCTGCGGAGGGCTGATTATATTTCCGCACCACTAAGTGGGAGCTGGTGCCAAATGGGATGGGCCCATTGTGGTGTCGAAGTACAGAATGGGAACGGGGTGCCAGGTTGTAAAAGCGTGCGCAATTCTGAATACCCTGGCGCGAACGTGCAAGTTGTCGTCCGCTGTTCGCTCTTCGTGCTGGCGTGGCAGCACCCTGCGCCCTGCGTTGCTTGTTTTGCACTTTTTTATTCCTCGTTCTCGTCTTCATTTCTTCTTTTCTTCCCGTTTTGAGTTCGATCTAGATTTTTCGGCGTCGATTTAGTTAATTCGGTCCTTTTTCCCCCCGCGGGTATCAATTAGGTTTCGGTTGCGACTCGTACAGCGTGCCATACGTATGTGATATGCACGTATGCTCATCTCATTTTTGGTTGTTGGATTTGGTTCAGTTTTTGTAGTCGGTGTACCTGATATTATTTTTCCGCTTTATTTCTCCCTCTCGAACCGGAGTCCACGAAAAATAAAATACCGACACCCCACAACCCATTTCCGAGACCCAGGCAGGGTGGGGCATACTAAAACCAAGTAAAAACAAGCAAAAAAGTCGCTCTTCGTAACTCCGTCTATAGATCCCAACGCACTGGTTTATTTCTCATTTTGACACTGAGAAGGAGTGTAGGTCGTTTTCTCTTTTCAAGCACCCTTGCCTCGACGGCAATAGAAATATTCCACTCCAGAGTTATTGGAGCCTGTCCTGCCTGCGACCACGTGCACACAGACTGCGTTGTGGCGATGAGTTATTAATAATGTCAAAACAACAACCTCGTATCGTATCAGTCAGTTATCAGGTATTACACTACAAGCAGTAGGTATGTATAATATACTGAAATCATGTGATACGTTTTGAATCCAACAATTCTCCCGTATCCCAAGGCACTCGTTTTGACAGGAAGTTTTTCCAGAACACACTCGTGCGGTCGTGGCCCTTTGCAGGAAGGCTGTTGCTCACTCACGTACATACGTCTTGCGATTTCTTTTTTTTCAGATATGCGCCGTAAAAGTGAAAGTGATCATTAAAAAAAAAAGTTTGAACCAGAGGCCGAAGGTACGTATCTACTACAGCAGTAGTACCTGATATTCATTTCCGGTTCTGTATGGATACACCCGTACAAGTACTTGCAACTTACCAGCGCACATCTCACTCGACAGACACACATGTTACAAGATACTCAGCGTGGCGTACTGCTTTACTCAAGTACTTAATATTACCGCAGAACACGCAAGATCACACATCCTCTAGGACGATTTTCAAAGCTGGGTTTCTCGGCATCGGGGAGGGCGTACTAAGTACGACGAGCGATGCGTCTATTGTCTATGCAACCTTCTCCACAAAATGTTTCCAAAGGCACAATTCTCGTGGTGTGTGCCGCCCATGTTTTCGAGGAAACCAGTTCTGAAATTCGTCCCAGGGGGTATGGTATCTCAAGTGTTACACATAAGGTATTTTTATCAATTGAAATTTGAAAGTTTTGGATGACTTTGGCGCTACGTATTGCCTACCGGTACCTGGTACGTTTGTCACATTTCAGGTACAATACTGACTGCTACTGCTATTTGTTCGTACTTACAGCACAGAGCAGTGTGTGTTCTTGTTCTTGACATCAAACCGTTCTTTCTACCCGTCGACATCCAGCACGACCAGTGTCCGTGCCGATTCCTCAATCCTTCGTATTAATAGAGAGATACAAGTTCTGTCATCACAAAACTACGCCACATCAGAGATACTACATTGTCACGTATAATATGATGTAAGCACAGAGTAGGCAATGCAATGCCATGTCATCATATTGGATGTGACAGACAGGCACGACATACATTTTCTATGAAGGAGAGAAAACGAAAGAAAACAAAGAAAAACAAAAACGAAGAAAACAAAAAAAACAAATCGAAAGCGAAGAACGAAAAAAGAAAAGAACAAACTGTTGTCGTGCCTCTCCGCAGGGGATGTGGCAGACACTGAAAAGCACGAGCTAAAAAAGTACAGCTACTTAAAGTGGTACTATTAATATTGATAATATTTGAAGTAGTACATACCTGGAACGTACCAGTACATGCGAGCCGTATAGATAGATAGAGTGGATGACTGAAAAACGTGAGTACGTACTCATATTCAAAATACTGCAGAATTGAAATACGAATGCACTACACACTTGATTATGACCAGTACATCTAAATCTATCAATGCGTACCACTATTAATACGCTTAACCACGTACAAACAAACCAAAATCCAAAGCCCTTCGGGAAAAATATTCGACAGCTGTTTAATATGAACTGTACCGGTGTAAATGAACCGGTACACCGTAAGCTATACTACAGTACTACTATTAATATCAATACCAGCTACTATTAATAATAGTATAATACACGAGGTTCACCAGCAGTATACCGTACAGCAGTGGTGGTCCCTCTGCTGCAATGTGCAGCTGCTGTAGCTGCTGCTGTAGTGCCGGCTGCCCGCTATAGCGCCGGTGAAATCGCTTGGGACTTGGGACAGCAGCAGCAGTGCAGTGTGGTGTGCGGGTAGTGTGCGGGTAGTGTGCGGGTAGTGCCGGTATTGTTCGCTGGCGCATACCGGCACTGTAGTCGTAGAGGGGCCACTATAATACTGCTATACCATTGTGAATATGTATAATGCCAGGTGAGTATCATCCTGTACAGCAGTTATTAATATAATAGTAGTACTGGTATTGCTTACCGTGGATGATTTTGGACACGAAACATTTACGATCGTACTATAAATACACCAAACTACTATTATATCTGTGTTCCATGTGCGTTGTCTTCGCATTAAATCGTCATCTCTACCCAGCGTCATCAGTACACCCAGCAGTGTCCGTCCTGATTCCTTATCCTGGAGAGATACTATAATAGTTAGACTATACTGTATAGTGAGACAATTAAAAAAACAAAGCGGAGCATAATATAATAGCAATTTCACGGGTAAAGCAAGCGAAATGCCAGCGTACCGGTTACGAGAACGGAACACCCCTAGACCAGAAAATATAAACAAAAAATAGCATCATATAATATCATATATATGGCCCCAGGTGGTGAACAGCTGTTTTTTTTTCTTTTTGGCGCCCCGGAGAGCGAGAGGAAACCCCTGTCCACACTTATTTCTCTATAACAGTTTTCGTGTACCGGTTCGAAGCCGGTTCGTTTCTTCCACGTTAGTCGGGCCTGTCTCTGACCGTGCCGTCATCAAACTGTGGCTTACTCCGAGGATGTAGGCACCTGACTCTAGATTTCTCTCTCCCGACTCAGGTAGTGTAGGAGTTGATTGAACCCACCTGGAATACTGGTCAACATTACGTATAGTTTTACAAGGACGAGGCCATCAGCCCGATCACCGCGATGGGTAAGCTGGCTCTACTCTGAACACGTAAGTCTTGTCCCTCGAGTGTACCCCCCTTGTACTGCTGAATGTACCACCTTTATCCTGTACCAGGTATGCATGTGTGTGTGAATATAATGGAGGATGATGATATTCTCACATCAGCTCGCTTCCCTGAAATCCTGCATGTTTTAACAAAGCAGGCTGCAACAAAAATGTGTCTCGATAGGAGAAAACAAAAAACAAGTACGAAATTGTGCGTACGGCAGGCAGGCAGGACCATGCATGCCCGTCCGTAAGGGAAACAGGGCTATCATAACGAGCTCTGGTATACCATCCCGTCGTATCACTTTCAACTATTAACAATAACACCAGGAACGTATAATATCCATGGTACTATAATGTACACAATCGAAAAAAAAAGAAATGTGAAAGAAAAAAAAACATGTCAAGAGTGGAAGAGGGAACACAAACATGAAGAAATCATACCACAGGTAGCTCGAAGTCTCTCGCCACCGGGATACCCGGGATACCGCGCCTGTATTCTCGTACCCGGTACGTCGAATATTCGCTCTCGAGGATTATGTTACGAAGCGACTCCAATGCCTTCCAAGAAATCGCGTAAAAAATTCTACCTGGTTGAAGTACTACGAAGGGAAGGGGAGGGCTGGGCGGAATTGGACGATATTATACCTTCGTATGGTACTGCGTTAGACTACAGATAATAGTAGTCTGGAGGCTGAACAAAATGGTGTCCGCTCCATCTGGAAATATAGGTCTACATCTAGGCACAATAATGCATCACGTTGTTGAAGTGCGTTTTTTTTTTTTTTGTTTTTTAGCACATTTGAATGGTTTTCTCCGGCGGCCGCGGGTCTTCTCTCGCGTTCTTAGCTGCGAGGTAGGCGAGCGGGGGGGGGGGGGGGGGGGGGGGGTACACATATGACGCACATCTGGGTCCCGGCCCGAGGCTCTTTCGTGGCGCGCGGTTTGGGTGTCCAAAGGCGCGCAAACTGTCTCTTTTTCAAGGGATTGCGTCCCACCTGGCTAAGCCACGCAGGCAAATGGAAACCCAGTTTGTGGTACCTCTGGTATATTTATACCAGGCACGTATTTGTTTTCACTCTGTGTCACACCGCCTTTCCAAGCTCTTTACCAGTGAAATAGTGGCAGTCACGGCACAGCAGCAGCCACGCTTCACGTTTTTCGCTTCGTGACAGCCACAAACAGCAGTGCTTTAGCTTTATATCAACATTTTTTTTTGGTGTGTGTGTGCTTGTGTGTGCCGTGGTAGAAACACAATGCGGTGCAACTATCTTGAAACCAGCCGCTCAGCCCCTCAGCAACAGCAGTACACCACACCGCAATATAATAGAGCAGCGGTACAACGACAGCTGTGCTTCAAGGTCTTGTGTCTGTGACAGCAGTCACGGTGCTTTTGTGTGTGTACCTGTGTACCTGTGCACGTGTACGGCCCTCACCAGGAGATCACACCACGACGGAAGTTTCACGTCCAACCTGCTCCAACGCAAAATCACATCCATCTCTCGTGGACCCTCCAGCAGTTACTGCTGCTGTACATCATAACTGCTGTATTTATACTATTCATTGTCAATAAAAGAAGTAGGAAGCTCTGTGTTCTCCCTTTTGAACTTGAGACAACCCAGCAACTCCCAAATTTCAAGTCACAACACATCCCGAAGGAGACACCTTGTACCAGCTATGACATAATTGCGGCCTGTCCGGGTACAAACAAGCAAGGTAACGGCGACCTGGGACCTGGTTCGTCTTGGCATTTATTCGTACAGCAGTGTGTCCGTGTGCACGTTTACAGAGTACCGTGGTACCTGGTATCTACAGGTATCTATCTATACCTGGTACGCACTTTGTATGTATATTATGAAGAGAGTAAAAGTTTCATGAGAGTACGTCTCGGAGCATCAAATAAATATCGATCGCCAGAGAGCACCGCACGAGTACCAAGAGTAGTAGGTGGCTGGCACGCTGGCACAGCACGCGAAGTTACTCCCTGTTCTCGAGGGGTCGCATTGGTGATGACGTACGGCAACAGCACCGCCAGCAGCAGCGTTGACGTAAGATCTCATCTGATCTGCACACTCGTAATGTTGTACCGTGATGACATGGGTCCTCAGAGTTGAGGACAGAGGACACACCCCCACCCCTCGGATAAATTTCCAAGCCGATTTGCTCGAACAGCGTCGATTTGCTCGAACGTCGGCGTGAGTGCAAACACCGAGCGTTGCGTTTACTGTACATGGAAAGCTCTCGATCTCGACGATTCTCAGAGCCACAATTCTGGTTTCGTGTGCCCCCTTTGTCTTCTCGGAAATTGGCTCGGAAATTCGCACCATGAGGTGCGTGAGGTGTGTTATCTTGCGTGGTACCGGTGCACAGTTAGCTGGGCGGCGAAGCAAGGGATAAAAGAGCGCTGGCTGCCACTGCCACTGCTGCCGCTATAAGGTATGCAAGGGATCTCAATCTCTCGTAGGGACCGCATTTTGTTTTTCGTACAAGCAACTGCTCTAGGTAGCAGCGTTTTTCACACAGCAGCAGTGCAGGACAAAAACGGGTCTACGACCGAAAAGACAGACCCCATGGTATCGTACATACAAAAATATTAGCAACAGCTTTGTTTACGGACGCTAACACTAATCTCTCGGCCACACTCGTCGCCCATGTATGCACCACCTAGCAAGCCGCCTGCTGGTTCTACCACATGCGTGCCTACAGAATAGCTACGTCCCGCTGCTGCTGCTGTTCTTGTTGACCTGACTTGACGTAAATATCATACACATACCTCATTTCGCTTGCACAATTCCAGGTCGCCGCGTCCAGCGGCCACATCGCCCTCCCCAACTTCCTCGTCCGCACGCCCATCCCTCTCCGGGGTCGGTGCAGGTCTTTCTCCTCCTCCCATTTTTTGGCCACTGGGCTTCACCTCCTCCACACCTCGTTTGCTTCCTCTCGGCGAGGCGCTGTCCATGGTCGAGGCGCCGTCTTTGCTTTCGGCGCGTTCGCTCGCAGCAGTTACCTGAGAAGAGGTGGTCAGGGGAGGCAGGACGAAAATAAACCTGTAAAAACAGGAGCTGAACTATTATAGAAAGCTGCCCCGCTCGGGTCGAGGTGTTTGTTCTCTCTATTGGGACCACGGAAGGCATGGCTGCTGGCGTCGTCAGGGAGGCGACGACACAGGAAGGCCAGCACACGCACCAGAAGACCGAGGCCGCTCATGGGGAGGACAAACGGCCGGCTCCTTGAGTCGCCCGGGGGGAAGTTGTGGGCCAGCCAGAAACTGGCTCGCGGAACTTGATGGAGATGATGACGAGAGCACGCGCGCACCGACGTGGCCGACTCAACTTCTCTATTTGTGATCAGCGATCGCACAAAGCGGGAACGTCTCGAGCCTCGACTCAAAAACACAAGCGTCCGTGCACAAGTCTGGAGCGGGGATTCGATAGGTAGTGTTCTATGGGTTGACCCGAGCTTCGGACTTCAGTATAGCTTTCGCGCTTGAGGAATCGATGCTCGATGTTGGGTTTCAGTCGCGTTGTCAGCGGCGTTGCGAAGCACGTAAATAATATCGGAGAATCACCCTTTCCAGTAACGCTTTCCCAAAACAGTGGAACTCCTGTCAATTTTTGGATAAAGTTCACAGCAGTAGCAGTGAAAGAGCTCCGCCCCCGAGACGGCGGGAGCAGCCAATCAAGAGCATTGGCTAGCTGCTGGTTTCGTCTGTGACTTGACGACCGAATCGCCGCTGCCAAAAGTGTGAACTCTAGGACCGCTGGAGATTTGAATCGTTTTAGTTTTATCCTGGTCGAAGACACGAGACAACAATCAGATAATAATAATGATGGGAAAGCAGGGGAGGACGGGAAGCTACTCCAACGCTAAGGGCAAAGCCGGGGGCTCTACGGGGGCCAAGAAGAAGATAGTGATCAAAACCCTTCAAGGTGAGCGCACTTCCGCTTGTCAGGCATGACCTCGGATCCTACGGCTCGAATTGCCCAAAGGTGGAGCTTTCAGTTTTTCTTTCGACCCTTGAGATGGTGCGTTCACACATCAAATGAAAGTCGTACTCGTTGTACTTGTACTGAAAGAGACAAGAGGGCGATCGACGCTGACTGCCTGGGCTGCTGGGCTGCTGCTGCTGTTGTTGCTCGGTTTTGGAACGTAGCAGTTGGGCATTCGTATACGAGTACATGTATACGGGTAACATGTTCGTGGTTTGAGCGCCTGGCTAGCTACGAAGGCATGCCCGGCACGGCGCAACCAACCTACACAACCAACATCTTAGGCAAGCTAGCGGCTAGTCGAACGGCGAGAGAAACACGCTTGCGCCATTTGTTCGATCGCACAACCGGCCAGCGCCTCGTTCTCACGTGTATAATCCTAACGCTACCTCGAGGAGAATGCACCATTCGTCAAGCTCAAGCTCCTGCCGCGGAGAGCGCGGGTCGCCGCGGCTGGAAACATATTCTTTCACAGGTTGTGTCGTCGACCCTCCCGTCTCCCGGAAATCGAAAAATGAGGCCGAAACGCCCCCAAACGGCGGGACCCGCCAGCAAACAACGACGCACGGCACAACAGGAGCAGCAGTCAACATACTTTTACCTGCTCTGCTGTGGATATACATGGCAAGCACAGCAGATAGAGCCTACATTTGTGTTTTACTCCTCACTCGCGGACTCGTATTTTTGCTTGTAGCTCTATGCCCTCTCACCTCAGCCCACGGACAGCGTGGCCACGCCCACCTTGGTGCTTGCTGCCTGGTACAGGTAATACCTGGTATACTGTATCCCGATACGAGCAAAACTCTTACAGGTGCGACAAGCGACAACAACGGCGCCAGCCTATAGCCGATCAATGCCCCCGGCTTGCCCATCCCACCGTAAGCATGCCAACAGCATTTATAGTGTGCATCAATACCAATATTCCATCGTTTGCATGGCACTATTTGTACGGCACGATCGTAGGTTCAACCCAAGCTACCCGACAACCACTGGATATAGTATGCATCATCCATTCTCTGCCAGTACAAAGATTGCATCGTTTTCATTGTATTACACTATTAATATTTGTACGACGCTCTGGCAGGTTCAACCCAAGCTTCCCGACGACTTCGAAGACAACACCTGGGAAAAGCTTCAGCGCGCTGTGTCGGCGATCCAGAAAAAGCAGCCCATTGCCACCAGCCGGGAAGAGCTGTACCGTGCGGTGGAGGACCTGTGCGTGCACAAGATGGGCGCCAAGCTCTATGACAGGTCAATCAGTCAGCACAGCAGCGGCAGCAGCAGCAGCAGCAGCAACAGTGGCAGTGTTGGTGCTCATGTGTGGCAACCTCACCCCCCTCAAAATAGCCAGACCTATTAATTATATACCTGGTACGCAACACACGTGGCTAAGAGATACTTAAACCTGGACTGGTGAGTGATAGTATTTCAATGTGAACACTACTATGAATTCTAATATAGTAGGAGGTATCAGCAGCAGTAGATCTACTCTCGTTTTTTTTATTGTCATTGTATCTCGTTCTCGTTCTCGTACATATGTATAGGTATCAAACTCACTTTTTTGCCACATCGGCGTTTTTTTCTGTTCCGGCCGGGGGTCGTTTCTCAAGCTCTCGGCCCTGGGGCAAGCAGGAGGCCCGCGTGTATACACGGCTCAAGTTTGGACCCCGGCCGAGGTCCCGTGACGCGTGCTTTGGGGGTTCAAAGTCGCGTGAACTAGCAAGCAACTACGAGATCTGTTCCGCAGAGCCAGCGCCTGCCATGACAACGCAAATCCCCGCAGTTTGGTTTTTGGTGTTTTTCTCTGCTGCTGTATCACACTGTCCTTGCAGCTCTCAACCTTTGTACATTGCGGCAGCCACGGTATGTACAACAGCAGTCCCACATGAGGCCCTTCCCTTTGTGACGGCGACGGACCGTGCTTTCTGCGCGTGTGCGTGTGCATGCCACCATTCCTGTCTTCATCAGAAATCGAAACGAACACATGCCGGTAGTCACAAAGAGCGGTGTAATTGCGAGGGCAGGACGTTTTGAAACCGCCCTTCCTCGGATTTACAAAGCAACGCGCAGCCGCGGGATTGCCTGCTCCTACAACTACAGCATCGGTACAACAACAGTACTATAGCAGCAGCAGCAGCAGCAGCAGTAGTCCAACAGCAGTGGTACAAGAGCACCCGCGCGTCACGCTCTGGTCTTCATGACGGCCACGGTGATTTCGTTTTTGCATTCGTGCAGTGTTCACCACCAGAAGAAGGGGGAAACTCGTGACTATATATAGCACAACAGCAACAGTATATTTTTCACGTCCATTGTTTGAAGTCGCCCACACGTCGTCGAACCTACATCTCGTCATAGACATATATATGAACGCCTGATGATGTTCTCCCTTTTCAACTTGCGGCACCCCCGGGATTAACCACATCCTGAAGGGGAACCTTGTATGTGTGTCTAATACCATGAGTACGAGTACTCTTGGACCCTTGTATGTGCCTGGTCTCATGCTTCGCACTTGCCAACTGTCTGGTTGGTCATGCCAGCTTTTCGTTGCCGTGTTGCCTGTAGCCGAAATTGAGCTGGAAGGCTTGCTTGTTTGTTAGATCGTTTGGGCCCCGTTCTGCGAAGAGACCCCGAGCCATGCACATCATGAAATTATGCCATGTCATGCCATTGCAGCTTGTGGTATTATATTAGAATAGTACAGTAATACGACTATGTTGTACGTACGCAGTCCAACACGATGTGAGGGACTCATGTCAGTTTTTCATCTTCTACTGCTGCTGTGCCTGGTGCCTTTGATGTCCGCATGTAAATGTAACAGAAATCCATCGCGAAACCGAAAAAACTAAATATCTCGTACCCTCATCGCCAACGCGTCCTCACTGTGTCCCTCAACCCAACACGCACCCGTACGATACAACACCTTTATCCTTGCCCTGCGTTTCCGTCGGTCATCCTCGGCTGTCGTCGTTTTGTATGTACGTGGGCAGATTGAGAGAGGAGTGCGGATCGCACGCACGCGCGGAGATGGAGTCTCTGCAGGGACAGACCCCGGACTGTAACGCCTTCCTGCAGCTAGTAGACCAAAAATGGCAGGACCACTGCTCCTCGATGCTCACGCTGAGAAACGTGTTCCTCTACCTGGACCGCAGCTTCGTGCTCCAGATGCCGAGCCTGCGGAGTATCTGGGACATGGGGCTGGAGCTGTTCCGGCTCTACCTTCAGGTAAACGTGCATTAAGGCAATTGAGGCAATGAAGGCAACCTAGGCAGCACCAAGGGTAATACTGAAAGGCATCAAACGGAGCAGCACGTGTTCTTTTTTTTTTTTGGCGTCGGTCGGCATTCGTCTAAGCCTCCCTGGTGACGGTGGTCGGTGGTCGTAGTGGTGGTGGTGGTGGTGGTGGTGCCGGTGATGTTTGATGGTGTGGTCGGTCGTGCTTGTTGCTTGGTGGTTGTGGCTGTGGTTTTTTTGGTTGTGGTGGTGGTGGTGACGGTGCTGGTGGTGGCTCCCGCCTGCGCGTGGTTGCGGCCACGAAGCTGGGGAGTTTGTCCTTCGTAGCTTGCTGGCATGGTCCGAGGCTCGTGTGGTCAACCCGAGCGTGGGCATCGAGCTTTCTTCTTCCTTGTTGTTTTTGATTTTCGTCTTCTCTCTGGTCAAGGTTTGATCGAAGTGAAACGTCTTTATACCCATGAGGAATCAACGTTCCGAGAACACGGCGTTCCGCTTTTTGTTTTTCGGTTGTTCTTGTTAGCCTTTTCTCCCCCCTTGCTTTTTGTCGTGGGGGGAGCCGAAGAGCAGCAGCAATCCTATTAATAGCCGATGAAGCAAACAGAATGCGGTCCGTTTCTTCTTTGCGGAGTATTCTGCTTGTTCGTGGCATCAGATTTTTCGAGTAGGCGCGTCGGACCCCCGCGCACGGTAGCGCTCACAGGCATAGCCAATTAGGGAGCGAAACATAAGTCGGCGTTTGTTTTTGCGCGCGAAATACTTGGCGACGGAAGCGTGCGATTTCTTTTGCCAAGACGGCAGGCGGTTACAAAAAATATTGTGCCAGCTGGCGGAAAACCTGATCACAACCCCCCCCCCCGCGCGCGCTATTTTATTGGGTGTGTCACGCCGTCACAGGGCCTTCCAGAAGTGCAAGGAAAGACGGTGACGGGGATCTTGGCGCTGGTAGAGCGAGAGCGAACGGGAGAGGATATTAATCGTCCCCTGCTGCGCAGCCTCCTCCGTATGCTGTCGGCGCTGCACGTGAGTTGCTGTGGTCCACACCCTCGGTGGTCGTGGGTGGTGGTGGTGGCAGCGATTTTGGTGGTATCGTAATGATGTTTGTGGTGTTGGTGATCGTAATGGTGGTGGTGGTGTTGGTGGTAGTGGTGGTGATGATGATGATGTGGTGGTGGTATTGCTCCACCCTTGGTCCGATGCGCACACTACAAGCGTTTGCCGGCAGTGCCTGGAGCGCGTTACTTTCATATCCGAAGTGCCCTACAAGAATGACATTTCCCGGTACAGTACTCGTAATAGTAACAAGAGCAGCATCAGTAGTAGGTGTAGCGGTATTGTAGTACTATTTTTTCAAGTCGGCGTTCGTGGCAGGCGTTTTTTCCTGATTTAACTGACGCTTCTACCACACCGTTTTTTTTTTTTGGAGAAAAAGGTCTTTGGGGTGACCACCGCTTTGCGGGTGGTTGAACTCCCCGACGAGAGCTCCACACCGAAAAGCGTGGGCGGTCCAGACAGCCGCATCCGAAAATGCGCAGAAGCGCCACACGCCTGTGATTTGTGCCAGGAACTCGGACAAAAAAACACTTTAAGAAACGATTTTTTGTTCTTGACTCGGTGCTCGCCTCGGTTGGCCGTTTTGGCGACAGGTGTACGGAGAGTTGTTCGAGGGGCGGTTCTTGAAGGAAACCGAGGGGTTCTACGCCGCTGAAGGCGTTCGTTACATGGAAACCGCGGACGTGCCGCATTTCCTGCGGCATGTAGAAGGGCGTCTCCAACAGGTTTGCGCAATTTCATGCTTGCGTCGCGGCTGTGCTCGGCCGGGGGTAAGGGCGGGCGGCTGCTTCGAAACGATCGAGACCAGCTCGCGTATTATATAGCGCGTGGCTATAATCTGAAGAGGATTTCTAGTTATTTATACGACGTAGTATTTTTGGGCGAGAAATATGGCAAGTCGTTTGCGTCTTTTTTTCGCTTGTGACTTTTACGAGTGCGTGACGCAAAAACAAGTTAGGGCTCACCGCACCGCACTTCACTGGCACTGGACCGTACCGTACCGCACCGCACCGCACCGCATCGCGCCACAATGCAGCCAGAGATTTAGTGCAGGTGTGCGTGTTTGTTTTGCATGTGATTGCTCGGTCACCGGGGGGAAGCGGCACAACAACTCTTGCGGTGCACACAGTGGATGATGCGTGCGTGCCTAGCGTGTGGCGTCATCGTTGACCAACAGTGGAAGAACGGCCCACACAGCCGCTCGCTGCCGCCCGAGATGACTCCAGACGCGGCCCCGTCCCCAAACCGTTCCATTCCTTATCACGGAGATGCTCGTGCTGTCTCGATATGATTTCTACACGGCAGTATGTTGGTTATGCTTGTGACATCGATGTAGATAGGACGGAGATCTGAAAGTTATATGGTCGACGGGGTTTGTGGTATCCGGATGTTACCGTGTACAACCCCTCGCACGGGGCGCACGATCCCCCCGCATCGAGATCTACGACGGGATTGGCTTAACGCCGTATCCCCCGTCACGTCTGTACCATGGTACGGAAGTATCCCTGCACCGGCTTTTCGTATTGTATGGAGCGAATACACCATAGTACATGGTCCTCATTGTTCCCGTCTGGTGTCGTAAGCCCCATCAAGGCCGTTGTAGACTGTTGCAGCACACTATTACTAGCACATTCCCGGTAATGTAAGTGCCCACCTATCATGGAACAACTCGACGTGCTGCGCTGTGTCGTTGTGCGTTCGGATGGGATCGGCAGGAGGCGGACCGAGCGTCGCTGTACCTAGACCCGTCGACGCGAAAACTGCTCATCGCGCAGGCGGAGGGACAGCTGCTGAAGCCCCACACCCAGGTAGATGTTGGATGTGCGCGCAATACCATGTTGGTGTGAGTTGTTTGTTCGCTTTCTTGCTTGGTTGATTTTTCGGTAGTAGGTCCGTCTTTAGTATGTTTTGCTTGCTTGTTTGTTTGCTTGTTTGTGTGCCTGCTAGTTGTATTGTGTGTTTGTTAGTTGCATATTTGCTGTCGCACGCTCATGATTTCGTGGCTGGCTTGTGCTGTGATGACAACATCTAAGGGCGGTTGGAGACGTGCGGGGTGGTCCTTGTAGGCCTGTGCAGATGAGGCGTTTCGGTGCAGGGACAGCTGTTGCGATATCGTCCGGGCACAACCGTTTTGAGAAAATCGCTTGCTTGGATTGCCGCTACCGCGATGCCTATCGTACCCGCAATGCTGGTCGTACCTCGATGTGGCAATCTTGAAGCGGTGCAGTAACTCGGAAGGCGGAGGTATCAAAGTTGTCGCAGTTTGCGACTTCGCTTGATTGCGTCCTTGCGGTATCACCATCCCCTCTCCCTAGCGTGAGAGGAACGCACTATTGCACCATGTGTTTGTAGTCTTAGTATGCGGGTTCTGGCAACTGTCGTGGCCTTTCTTTTCTATGTTGCACTGTTGACCGTGGCTTACGTAGCCTCCAGGTTATTCCTTACGATATACCTTGTATGAATAATTGTGGTTAGTTAGTGCAGGCGAGAGGCGGAGAAACCTGCAGTTGATTGGCTACAGTATTTAGCGACGGGTTAGTTTTTTTCTCTGGAATTTTTTTGTCGTGACTCTGCCAGTGCGTTCTTCGTGTGGGCTCCACGCAGTTACTGACCGCTGCATTGTGTGCCGCAGGCGTTGCTGGAGAGGGGATTCGCAAGCCTGATGGATTCGCAGCGATTGCCCGAGCTGAAGCTCATGTACCAGCTGTTCCAAAGGGTGCATGCGTTAGACGAGGTGAATTTTTGCAGTAATTTTTTTTTTAGAACGCTTATGATATGACAACGTTTCTAACAATGTTCTGAGGAACGTTTTCGAGAATTTTCTGAAAACGTTCTGCGGGTCTAGAGCAAGCGTAAGATTGTATGAGGCGATCGTGGTGTAGCGCAGCTTTTCGAGAAACATCTGCATGGTATTCTTCGATGCCCCGCCCCGACGGCCAGTTGTGTTTGTCCGCAGAGCTATGCGTGATACCTGGTAGTCCGCTACTAAATAGTTTGCAGGATGTTGCCCATTCCTACGTTGGTCGTATCAATCGGGCGATTGACAGCAGGAGGCGTTGTGAAACAAGAGATAAACTGTGTCATGCGAGGCGTAGCAGTAGACAGTAGACAGGCCGTAGCAGCACCCGTCAGCGGCAACGCAGTAGACAGTAGACAGGCCGTAGCAGCACCCGTCAGCGGCAACGGCGCTAATTCCATGGATAGCACGTGCGTTATGCTGCTGCTTCATGACACCCCGATCCTTGCATGTTTAACGCTTGCCCTTGTCCCGCCGCTGCTGCGCGCTTTTGTCGCTCGTGCCCTTCGGTGATTTCTCTCTCGGAGAGCAGCTCAAGGCCGCTATGACTGCCTACGTACATTCCCGGGGCCTGTACATCGTACTCGACAAGGTGCACACTGGGTTTCCGCTTTTTTCGGAGGCGTGTCCTCGCTCAGCTGAAATAAACGGCAGTTAGTCTGCCATTGGTACTATTGACACTTCAGATATGTGTACGTACAGTATAGCGAAGCGTTTCTAGTGTTTTTTTATGTAGGGCGGCGGGTGACGCCTGATCAATGCAGGTTGCGTGCGTGGCGAAATAAGATGGGACTTATGGTGTAGTTGCTGTCAGGCTGACTGTGCAACGCCGGAGGTGTCGCAATCTCCGGTATTCTGCTGTTTTTGACGTGATTTTCGACGCTGTTTTCTGCGCGGCTTAGCGTTACCACTTCCTTTACCGCTAGGCCATTAAATAGATAGCTGCTGTGGCTATGGTTGCTGCAGCTGTGGTTCCTGTGTGTGATGTGGCTACTCTAGCTGCTGTGCCTGCTGTGGGTACTGTGGGTACCGTCAGATTGTCCACGCTGTGGCTACTCTAGCTTGTGAACTTCAGAGGACATCCGGGCTACACCACCTACCGCACGAAAGCCGAGAATGTGCCCCGGATGTCCCCATGTCGACCACAAGCTGCCGTGGCTGCCTGTGGTTTGATACACAGATTTTGCTGACGCTGTGTCATAGGTGCGGTTGCTATACAGCTATTCGCTGTTGATACGCAGCTATCGCTGACACGGCTGCGTCATTGTTTGCGTTCTTTTGCTTCGCCGGTCGCTGTTGATACACAGCCATTGCCGACGCGGCTGTGTCATAGTTGGGGTAGCTCTACCATTGGTCGCTGCTGTCGCTGCTGTCGCTGCTGTCGCTGCTGTGGCCACTGTGGCTACTGTGCCTGCCGTGGCTGCTGTGGCTACTGCAACAGTCGCCTTTGCAGCGATAGACCTAGCCTGTGATTCGCGCGATGCCCAACGTGATCGCTGCCGCGATACGCTTTATTTCGCTGTCCGTAACGCGACTTATCGCGGTATATGCTTTCTGTAACGCTTCGCAATGCTCTTGAACTCTCTCGTACATAGCGCGACGCAGCGCGGCACGTGCTCTCCATAACGCTTCGTGTTACTCTGGAACTTCCTTGAAATTGCGTTGAAGTCTGTACGTTGAGCTAAAAACGGTGCGCGACGCCATTTTGTTTAGGTCACGGCACGGCGGTCATGGTTTGATTTTTAAAAATATTCACGGACGAAAAACAGAATCGTTTTCTCACGAGCTAGATGATTGCGCCGCGAAACCTAACGTAAACCAACGACAGGAGAACGACAAGGAAATGGTGTCCAACCTGCTGGCCTTTAGGGCGCGACTGGACGTGACCGTCGACAAGGCCTGCGACGCCAACGAGTCCTACCGATACAAGCTCAAGGAAGCGTGGGAGGGCTTCCTGAACGCCAGGTAGCGCGCCAGTGTTGTGTTCATAAAGCTGTACGTATATATATATATATATATGTATATATGCCTGGTACGATTTATACACGCCATACGTACTTTATTGATTGGGAGCGACAGGCCCCTGGTAGTCTTATTCTTGTCGCTTTTTTTCTCACCTCATTACCCCCCCTCTCCCTCCCTCCCTCCCGCCGTCCCTCCTTCCCCTCCCTTCCTTCCTCCCCCCCCTCCCCCGCCCTCTTGGTCGTCATGTTGCGTTTGGCAACGGTTTCATTCCCTTTCGCGGCGGTTTCGTTTCGGTTGGGCGACAGGCACAACCGGCCGGCAGAACTGATGGCGAAATTCCTGGACTTAAAGTTGAAGGGGGAAAAGGGGATGTCGGACGATGACGTGGAAAACGTTCTCGACAAAGTCATGGTACTTTTCAGGTAAACCTGTTGTACAAGACAACTTGAGTATGTAGACTGCAGTATTCTATGAATAGGCGACATCTTTTCATCCCTTCAAAACCGCAACGACGTTTGGGGGAAAAAAACTGCTCGGAAGTAGAGTTGGAAAAGTCTTGCACGGGTCAACGTGATGAAAAACTGTTTTTTTTTGCTGTTTTGGACCAGGCTCAGATTCCTACCAGTGTGTGCGACAGACTGTGTGTGCCCTACACTACCTCAATAGCGTTGAATGCACACAGGGTTTGCCAGCACCAAAGGAGGCGTTTTCGGAAATATATGCTCGAGAGCCTTTGGAAAATAGAAATGTCATGTTCGACGTTAGACCTATGACAATGGGAATGCGAAGGTTGAAAGGCTTCTTACAACCATACTGCTTACAAGAACCAGTCGAGGCTGTTCTCGTACCGCCGCTGTGGACACAAAAGGGGGGGAAAAAATGTTGTTTTTATTCTTTTCTTTTCTTTGCGAGACGGCTGCAGGCGGCGCAATGTGTTTTTTTTCTCGTTAATTGGCAACATGCTGTTTAAAATCGGCTCGTGCGACGATAGGCCTTCGATGTCGACATAAAAACTCAACCCACGGCCAACCCGCTTGGTGTCGGGCAAGGCCAACGAGTGTAGATGACGGCCTCGAAGATATCAGGTGGATCCACGGTCCAAAGGGCGAGAGCTTGCCGGCGGCATCCTATACTCTTCTTCTCCCAAACCTGAAAAAAAAAGTTTTTTTTGCCAATCGAGACAGATCGAGAACTTCTGTCATCTGTTTTGTGCACTCCAGCGGTCAATTTTTTTTTTTAATCATACTCCTGGCCACCGCCCGCCACATATCACCGGCCATTGTGTAAACACGGTGATCCTAGGGTGGGTAGGAGCCCCCAACGGGCGCATTCCGTTCAAAATTCATGACGCCGTCGTTGGTTTTGTCGATCGATGTCTGTCGAGGACTCGGAATCTCGCCGGTTCGAACTCGAACTAAACATCCGCCGGATTTTTTCTGAAACCGATCTTGGCCCAACAACATCGTCCCCAGAATTATCTTTTTCTGGGTTTTCCAAAAGCTTGGAACTTTCGGTTTGAAGAATCGTGCTCTCGTCGCAAGCTGTACCTCAAGTATTCTGGTGGGTATCTTTGGAATCCATTTTTAATATGGGAGCTTTGCGTTTCCATTGGCATAGGTATACCGTTGTCGAGAAAAAAATCAATAATTGCGCTGAAAAACGTTCGTACCTCTGTGCTAAGCCAACGCTCTTTACGCTAATTTCAATATAAATGTTGTTTTTCTTCATGTTTCGTGCAAAAATCGGGCCAGGCTGTCTTGACCCTTTTAGTACGAGTGGTGCACTTTCTTTTTTTCTGTACAGAAAACATATACCTGATCAGTCTAATTCCAAGTAATATGTCCCAAAATCAAGAGGGGAGTGTGGTCCTAAATACGGTAGGTTAACTCCCTTTTTCCCTGCAGTAGTACTATGGCGAGCTGTACGATACGGCACCGTTATGGGAGTTGGAATACACATCGTACGGGTGCGAACCGGACCGAACCGTTGCTGTGCCGGGTTGCGGGGGGATGCCTGTAGGGTCCGAACTGCAATGCAACAAGTTCGCATCTCTGACAAATCGGATAGATCCATCTACAGATCAGATAGATCGTCTACTGTAGATCATCTAGTTCCTCAACTGTGTCGTTGTGAGAGGTTGTGCAGGATCTAGTGGGCTAGATGGTGCAGATTATTCGGCGATCATACAGCTCAGTGATCTGACTGCCCTGGAATAGCTAGATCTTGAAGTGGGAATTCTCTGTAGGGTGATCTATCTGTAACTGATCTGTCTGTCGGAGGTGCCAAGGTGTGCGGCACGCGTGCAAGCGTGAATCCTACTGGCACTGCTGTGAGCTAACACTATTTACACCGATAGATGGTTGGTGTGACCGCAGTTATCGTGTGATCGGTCGCTACGCCTACACTAGTCTATCCCCCCGAAGTAATTGCGCCATTACCTCACTGCAGTAGTTTGACACGCAGCAGTACTTACAGTAGTCTCACGCAGCAGAAGGAACGTGCCAGCTTTTGCTTTTGTTCCACACAATACCCAATCATGGCTGGTATATGTACCGCAGGATTTACCTCTTGCTTCCTCTGAATCTATCAACAATTTTGGTCGATATTTTTTTTGCTGCTAATCTGCAAGCACCCTTGTTGTTCCTGTCCTCCGAACTATATAGCAAAATAACCCGCATTGCTCACGCAATCGACTAATCATTGACGGACGCGTGTCGACCTCCCTGGACACATCGTGAATGAACCTTCAAACCTGTCCAGGTACCTCCAGGGGAAGGACGTGTTCGAGGCGTTCTACAAGAGGGATCTCGCCAAACGGCTCTTGCTAGGGAAAAGCTCCAGCTTCGACCTCGAGAAGTCCATGATCTCCAAGCTGAAGGTGACCGATCGATCGACCGTAAACACTGCCGACGCAGCAACTATCCCCTCTCACTCACTTCACTCGTCATCACTAGGCGGTGTGCCGCTGTAATCTGTTGTATCGCCGCCGTATGTGTAGCGCTGTTGTCTCACTATTGTGAGGTGGAGTACGGTGCTGCTTGCTTGGCGTCGGATGGGCCTTGAGGTTTACTACTCGAACCCGTCGATTGCCCTCTCGTATTTTCCCGTGCTGTGGTCGATGATTTTAGGCTTACTTTTTTGGAGTACTACGAACATTTCTGGCGCCTTTGTTCGTCCTCTCAAAAGGCATGTCTCGCTCTTCTGTTCCGTGTTGTTTTTGTTGTGTAATCGTAGTCCTTCCCTCTCGAGATAAAGCTTTCTCGTTTTCCGCTCCTGTACGTGTGAAGCTACCGGTATGATGTTTCTCCAGCTCCCTGTGGTTTTACTTTTTTCGAGTGCTGTGTTTTTTTTCGTTGCTGACTTTTTCGACCATTGTTCTCGTTCTCCTTCTCGTTCTCGCGCCCCTGTTGTGCTCCCTGTTCTTGTTCTTATTTGTATGTTCTTGTTGTGTTTTTGTTCTCCTCCTTGTTCTTCTTTTTTCGTCACCATGAAAGACGGAGTGCGGAAGCGCGTTCACGTCTAAGCTGGAGGGGATGTTCAAGGACATCGACCTGAGCAGAGACTTGATGTCCACCTACTCGCACCACCTCAAGGCAAAGCTAGACGACCGCACCGTGTTCAAGCTCGACAAGAGTAGGGACATGGACCTTCATGTGCAGGTTCTCACGACGGGATACTGGCCCGCCTACCCCAGCACAGACGTCGGGATGCCGGAGGAAATGCAGGAGCACGTGGAGTGTTTCAAGTGAGATGGTGGCGTTTCTTGTCTCGAAAAATCTCCCGTGACACACGTACACGACGCACACATGTGGATGGAGGCGTTTTTCGTTGTGACACCTCCTGTGGTATTCATGTATGCGTTACGAGCTTGTACAGTATTCGTACTTCTGTGTCGCTGGCGCTGTGAGCGCGGGGTGTCGTGTGATATCGGAGGCCGGTTGGTTTTGGATGTTGCTGCTGCGTGTGCATGTTTGTAGTGTGTTTGTACAGTAGTGTGTGTAGCCGAATGTGAGCATGGAGCGGGCACACACACCCCGCCGCAGCCTGGCCTAGCGCTAGCATTAATTGCGGTGGCTGGGGGCGCGATGCACCTCAGGTGTGTTTTTTTTGCAATCGAAGGTGGGTTGCAGCTTCTCGCCTGTACCTGGTACGTTGTACCGGGTATTGACGTCCTGTGGCGTCTGCTGATTTATCGCCACTTTCACTACCACTATTGTTGTTGTTCCTGTAAAAACAAAAATTGTTCGTGTTGTGTTTTTTTTTTTGTTCCGCTCGTCTCACGCCTACTTCCAACAAACAAACCCGCGTTCAAATATTGTTAATGTTGTGTTTATTTTTTGTACCGCTCGTCTCACGCCTACTTCCAACAAACAAAACCGCTTTCCTTTTTCGTCGATATATTTTCTGTCTTGCGCTCATCCCGCCCCCCTCGCACGATTCGCCGTTTTTCCCATGTGCGATGACACCGACGGCTCTTCTCACGTTCCTTCCAACGTCGTTTCCAACGGCTCTTTCAACGTCTTCTCCAACGGTTCTTCCGGTGTCTCTGCCACCGGCCCTGCCAATGGCTCTTTCAACGACACTGCCAATGGCTGCATGTACATACGAATGTGCCTAGGTGGTACTACCAGAATAAGTATCAAGGACGCCGACTTGTTTGGCAACCCATGCTGGGACAGTGTGTCGTAAAGGTCGCCTTCCCCAGGGGTCGCAAGGAACTCGCTCTCTCGCAGCTCCAGGTTGGTACAGGCAGTGTCATTATCGTGCATAGAACTAGACCTAAAACATGGACTGTGAGATCGAGCATTTCGTCGAGACTCATCCTTTGCTATTACGGGGGACCATAGTAAGTAGGACGCAATATTGTTAGTACAAATAGGTAAACATATAGGTTTTTGTGTGCACCGTAGTTCCTATTTGCTGTGGTCCCCCGTAATAGCTGTGTGTGATGCTCCGATCGCGCGTACTGCGGGTTTCGTATGACCTTGTGAAGGATGAAGGATGATGCCTGCTTTCCTTATTGAGGGGAAACAAGCATGAGGCTGTGGAAAATCAGGGTGTGTGTGTGCACACGTTTGAAAGTGGCATTGTTGGCGCCTTTGTTGTTGACAGTTATGGTGGCGTTATCACTGGCGTCTTTGTGAGATATGGTGGCATTTTTTTTTTCAAGAAGCCTTGTTAGTAACGTGGTAACCGACTATTACGGGGGACCATAGTTAATAGGACCTATGGTATGCATAAAAACCTAGACATTTAACTATTTTTACCAACAATATTTGGTCCTATTTACTATGGTCCTCCGTAATAGTTGTATTTTTTTTCATTAAAGGTGGCATTTTTTTTGTGGCTATTGTTTATGGTGGTGGCATCTCGAGGTCATTGGTGGCAACATCAGTGGCGTACTAGTACTAATGGTATGATTGTGGGTGCTGGCGATTTTAGTGGCACAAGCAGCCTTGCCTTGCTTATTTTTGTTAGGCCGACGGCTAAAAATAGCGAGGGTGCCAACGGACGGGTGGTTTTGATTGGTTCGATGATGGTTGGTTGATTTTGATTTGTTGATTGTTTGGTCAGCGGATGTTAATTCGTTAGTCGGGTTTTCTTGATTGTTCGTTGAATCGGTTGGTCGTTGGGTGAATGGGTGATTGATTTGTTGATTGATTGCTTGATCGATTGCTTGCTCGATGTGTTGATGGTGTTGATGGTAGTGTTCTCTGTGGCGTGGAAATGTTTTAGGTGGGAGCGTGAGCGCTGAATTAAGTACTCTCATCTTTTCCGCGCCGTGTGAAGACATAACCACGTAGCTTCAACATAATCCGTTTCGTCATGTCTGCTTATTGATTAATGAGCGCAGCGAGTATGGCAGTGGTTTCTGGAAGAATGCTCAAGGCCAATCCCAATATGTTTCGCCTGTCATATTTTGTTACGTCGTATAGCCCCGAGACCTTTTCCGTCCGTACGATATCTCACGGCCAATTATTTTAACCAGGTACTCATTATTAAAAGAGAACGCCAAGATCCATCAAGAAACGTGCACCGCTGCGCCTTGACCCCCTCCCCCCCCCCCCCACCCTCGCCCCTCCTTGTCCGTCACGCCTCCGTGTTTGTCAACTCTGTGTTTACCTTGCAGACTCTGGTGTTGTGGCGGTTCAGCACGAAGGATGAGGTATCGTTTGCCGAGGTTAAGGAGAAGACCAACATCGAGGATGGCGAGCTGCGACGAACGCTCCAGTCACTCGCGTGCGGGAAGGTTAGTGCGGTAGAGACTGGTGCGCGGCAGCACGCTGTCAATTGTAAGGTAGAGTGCGTTTGTGCGTTTGTGCATTATAACCGTAGTGCGTTAGTGCGGCTGCGCTGTAGAGGGTCGGTGCTTTTGCCCGATAGTGAGGTAGCCCTTAAGTAGATCGTCCCAAAAACAGCAAGGCGGTCGTAAAAGGGGTAATGCAGTAGTGCAGTGATGCGCTATTAATGGTGCGGTGATGGCGCAGTGCGGTAGGCGGTAGCGCGTTAGAGCGGGAGTGCGACAGCGCGGTGGTGTCGCAGGGCGTGCTTTCTGGTGTTATTTTTAATTTGCATACAGGCGGGCCTGTTTTGGACGTCCTCTTGGCCACATCCCCCAGCACTGACTAAATTGAGCTCACGAATAAGTTTTTTTTATTGGTTGGAAGGTGGCTGGCACTCCTCCCGAGCGGACTCACTCAACCATTCCACACCTGTACCAACCATCGGCGGTGGTGTCGCTCTGGTGGTCGCGATTTTACCCTCCATCGTACGGTACATGCTTTCTGGTAGTAGTGGCGGCTGCACTATTTTTTTTGTGTGTTTGTGTTTTTTTGTTTGTATGTGCTGGTTTGTGTGCATGTTTGGGGTTGCTTTTTTGTTTTTTCTTGTGCTTCTTCCGTTTATTTTTAGCGGCGACGGCCTCGCTAGACACTTGCTGACGACGATGTTCAACCGGCCAACCGACCCCGCTACTGCCGTAAGTTGTATTGCCCCTTTCACTATGCCCTCCACACTAAATCCAAGTAGATTATCCTCTAATAGGTAGGTGCAGTTCTACTTGTCTAAACTGTCTACATTGTATTGTTTTTTTGCGCGCGTAAGGTACGCGTGCTCCAGAAGGAACCGAGGGGGAGGGAGGTAAACGACGGAGACAGGTTTGTTTTCAACCGAGACTTGACGGCCAAGCTGTACCGCATCAAGGTCAACAGCATCCAGCTCAAGGAGACCGCAGAAGAAAACGAGAAGACTCACGAGGCCGTTTTCAGAGACCGCCAGTATCAGGTAAGGGGGAGAGATGGAGCCGGGAGGAGGAAGGGAGAAGAGGAGGGGGGCGTACTCATTTGTTGCTTGCTTTAGTCATTTGACCATTGACCACGCATCCCGATCGAGACGGAGCGGTGCTCAGGGTTGGGCAACTATTTTTCTGCTGCTGAAGTGCTGGCGGTAGGTTGTTCTCCTCAGTGTTGAAGGCCTTGTGCCGTCAGGTGAACGGGGCCACGGGCAGAAGTGAATCAATGTCCCCGATTTTGGTCTTCGTGCAGAGTCAGAAGGAGAAAAGCTATTTATAGACACGACAACCAGTGGAAGAATTCCGTAGGTCAGACACGGCTATATACCGGGTTGACTGTGTTTGGGTTTCGGATGAGTAAGATCATGCTCGCAGTGGGAGAAGGGTTGGTTAACCCCCCATCCAAGCTCATCGAACACCCCACACGGCACACACCACACGGCACTTCGCGCTTGGTACAAGAATGTCTATCTGGCCGGTGAAAGTTAGACGTGCTCCGTCCCGGCATTATAGGGACGCGAGGGCCCATGATCATACGACTGCGGCCATGCACGATAATGAGTCCACCCCTCCCCCCCAACAATTACTTGACCCCCCCCCCCCCCCCCCCCCCCCCCGTCTTGTCAACCTCCGTTTCTCTCTTTGGTCAGGTGGACGCTGCGATCGTGCGCATCATGAAGGCGCGGAAGAACCTCGCGCACACACTCCTGATGAGCGAGCTGTTCTCTCAGATCAAATTCCCGGCCTCCCCGGTAGACCTGAAGAAAAGGATAGAGTCCCTCATCGAAAGGGACTACCTAGAGAGAGACCCCCAAAAGCCTGGGGACTACCGCTACCTCGCATGACCAAGGCCGACCCGAAGCCGCCGCTTTCTCTTCTCCGGGGAGAGGGGGGGGGGGGGGGGTGGCCCGGGATGGGAGAGGGGAGGGGGCGGGTGAGGGGGAGGTGGCCCGGGATTTGAGGGGGGGTAGGGGGCGGGGGCGGTGTGCATGCGTGCGTACGTTTGCAGTGATAAGCTAGTTGTTGTGAAAATTGCCAATGGGAGAGGGGGTGACTTTTTTATTTTTTGTTCTTGTCATTGAATCTACGTATCCGAGAGCGGTATGGATGTTTGTGATGGCTGGGAGACGGCAACGTATAGGAGGAGCGAGGGGTTGGGGTTACGAGCGGCGCGTGCGGTGAGAGGGGTATGTCGCGCGGGTTTGGGGGCTGCTGCGGCGGTCGTATCGATGGCTTTCGAGCGGAGGGGGTTGTTGCCGTCTGCTCGATCGGAAATCCGGATTTTTTCTTTCCACGGCCTCTGCCTGCCCTTTGTTGACACGTGGCGCAGCTTGTGACCTCCGATGCCGACACTTCTTAGTATGATTGCTCGTATTTCGTGTGGAATGTGTTGTTTTGCGGTAGTCTTGGCTCTTTTTTGTATCTTGGCTTGTTTGCGCTCCTTGTTGTTTCGCTTGCTTGTGTCCTTGTCGCCTAGAAGACGTCGTGCGGTGCTGTACTCACTCACTCACTCACACACTCACTCGCTCATGCTGTCGTGGGATCAGTCGACCGGGAGTGTGATGATCCAAACGCGCCGGAGGGAGAGAGGGAGGGATGGATGCCCTCGGGGCTGGCGCGTGTAATTCGATACCTGATACTTTTAACATTACGGTCTTCTTACAACCTCTCTCTGCTTCGTAGCGTACCTCGCGAGCCCCCGACCGGTGGGCTGTTCTGTCGCCGTAGGGACTGCATTTTGGCTGCCGCGAACTGAGACGCGGAGACATGGAGATCGAAACATCTACCCTTGTTTGGTTGGGCTCTGCATCCAACAAGTAATGCACCATGCTTTTTGCATGTGCCTCGTCATCGTGTTATCGCGCCGAGGTGCCGGTGTGCGCGTGTGGGTATTTTTACTCGCCCGGACCACCGTCTTTTAGCTTGGAACGCTTCACGCATCCTCTGAATTGTGTGCACAAATGTGTCCATTCAAGCGTTTTTTTTTTTATTTTTTCAGGTCTTTAGCTTGTTGTAGTTGTCTTGTGTGCGCTCAAAATACGAGTCTTCGTTGGAAAGTGCATTTTTTTCTCACTCTTTTGTGCAAAGACTCCTTATGAACGTATTAAAAAAACCCGACGATGTTTATTGGCTGCCGAACGTTCTGCCTTTCACTGGGCGTAGGCGGAGTGACCCAATCCAAGCCATGGGCAATGGGAAGCCGTGCCGGGTACAGCGCAAGCCCTCAATAAACCTTCAGCCAAAATAATTAAAAGACTGATTACTCCAATCGGGGTCACTTGCATGATCATCGGATAATCGGATGATCGGCGGCGTTGTTCTGCCGTTGCGTGGATCGGGTGACATGCAGTGCTGTACTAGTTGACGCAGGGGAGGAATCAACACGGCGGCAACAGGCAGCTGGGTGGGGTTGGCAATCACGATTTGTTTTCGTCTCTTCTAGTCTGAGGCGCCGGTATTATCGAAGAATTTCTCCTAAATTTTCCTGCTTTTTTTTCCGGATTTTGTTTTTATTTCCCGATTTTCCTGGGGTTTTTTTTTCCTAAAAGAGGAATGCTTACAGCAGCAGCGGCCACACCAAGCACCTCGGGCTGCCGGGGTGTAGGAGGGGATAGGGGTCGCGCTGAAGTGTAACAGAAGAACGTGCACAACGCGCGCGCAGCATGGACAGGAAAACCTATACTGCTGCTGCACCCTCTTCCTGAGGAATGATAACACCGCACTTGACTTCCCGCTTTCGAAGTCGATCGCTGTACCTGCCTTCCACGGGGTTAATCGAGCAGTGTTCACGGACCGCTTACTCCGGGGTGGGACTATCGCAAAGCGGCCGCTGAGCCCCTTCCCCAGTTGGTACGGCTGCGCCTGTCCCGCTTTCCCACGAGGAAGGACGATAACCGCCGTCAACGCTCGGAACGAACGCCCATCTTCCTGCCCTCGACCGCTCTCGACGATTGGAGGCATTGTTCCATGGTCTGCGCAATGACTACCAGGTATAAATAACTCTCTCGATACATAAAGCTTCCGTCATTTGGGTATGTATGGTGTTTCCTCCCATTGAAACACGACCGCACACACAACCATGCTCCATAGAGCAACACACGGTGAACACAGATTGCTCCGCAGGACGACCAACAAACATGCAGAGCACAGCTTGCTTCTCGGGGCAACACACGTTCAACAAAGCGGCGCCCGGGAAGTGTACACGCCACGACCAACTACTGCCGTAAGCCCAGCGTGCAAAACACGTATCACATGAAAGCCTAAGGCCTACCTGTCTAACCTCAACTCTGCGGACGGAGCCGCTTGCCTTGGTCTCAACCGCGACTCCAAAACACAACACCGAAAAAAAAAACAGGATTCACAGCGAATCATACCAGGATCTTCATGCTTGCCGTCACCCCCTCGGCCCGCCGAACCGCCACATGGCACGAAGTCTGGCGGCGCCTATTGGTGGAGCAGGAATGATCGGTTATTCGGCCGCAACATCACTATGAAAGTCCGATAAAACACGATTCGATAAATTGGTAATTTATGGTGGACGGAATTTGTCGGTGTTGATCAAGACCCCATGTCTTCACCAGCGCCAACCTCGGACATCGGCTTGAACTCGTAACCCCCCAATCCGTCGAAACGCAGCAGGTACTGCGCAAGTTAGTGAGGGATGCACAACATGCGAAAGGCGTGTTGTTGTCAGTCAAGGGGAACACGTCGGCGTGGGCAGTACACAGCAGTACGTACGTAGGTGTTTCTGAGCATGCCACAGTACACGATCCGTTTTTGATTGGACGTCCCCGGCAGAGTAATTCCACAGGGCGATACAACAAGTGTTCAGAGTTCGCCACCACACGCACCCAACGTGGAGAGGTGGACGTCGAATATATATATATATACACATGAAAAACACTGCAACCGAAAAAGAAAAGGAAAAATGAAGCTCCAGCTGAAAAAATCATCCAAAAATACTTGAATTGTCCAACAGCAAACATCCATCTAGGAGGCGTTGGAGGGCCTTCTTGTCTTGTTGAGCGAGCAGCACGAGAGGCACGGACACCCACGCACCCAAGTGAAGTCACACCTGGCAAAAACCATCTGTGGCGCTCTGGCATTCCGACTCGAACCCGGGAGTAGCACACGAATACAACAGATTTCGGCAGTGGCACATGTTACAGTATAATACCGCTCTGTCCAATTATGTAAGGGTCGTTTGGATATTAGTATTACGGGGATCCATACTTAATAGGACCTATGGTGTACATAAAAACCTACATATTTACCTGTTTCTACAAACAATATTTGGTCCTATTTACTATGGTCCCCCGTAATAGTTCTACCCGAAGGTTCCTTATATTGCCGGACAGAGTGGTACGATACACGAGCATATATACGGAGTGGTGTTCGCATGTCCAATGGTATCAAATGGTAGCAGCCTGGATGCGGACGCAGTGATGCCGTGCACTCATGACTCACGCTGTGATGCTTCCACAAGCTCTTGCGGTGGGATACCGTGAAGAGAGTGATCCCGCTGCGCGCCGCCAGGCTGTAGATTGCGCCCTCGACGTCAACACTCACCTATGAATAGCGCGCGAAGCGTACGGCAGCAGGGTGTCACAGTAACCCCTTCGGGACTTGATTGCAGTGACGAGGAAAATGTCGAAACGAAATGATTTGATTACAGTAAAGCAACGGCCGCACGAAGCAACCAGTAGGGAAGGGCGTGTCTGACGGGAAACGCGAGGAGCTGAACGACATGATGTCAACAAAAATACCAATAGAATCCCAGCACAACTCACGGCGCTCGTACACTCGTCCAAAATCGCGAACTGCGGCCGGTGGTAGAAGAGCCTGCTAAGCGCCAGCCTTTGCTTCTCGCCCCCGGACAACACGTCGGTCCAATCTCGAACGGCATCCCACCCACCCTCCCGGGCCAACAGGTACCCCAGCTTGACCGACTCCAACACCACCAGTAGGCCATCATCGGTCGCTCCGTTTTCCGAGGCCTGGATATACGAGTCGGACCCAAAATGTGGCAGTCATCAATATTGGGAACGTTACTGGGATCGGTGCTGGGAACTGTGCTGGGAGGAGAGAGGGGGGGAGGGGCAGCCCCACATCGGACGCTGTTGAAGGTTACACATGGACATGGCTTGTACACTGCCTGTGGCGGCCATCGTGCCGAGTCGGGGAAATTGAGTCAGTGATACGGCGGAATGGGGTTACTCGAGGCAACGAGACGGCAGAACGGGCGACTCGAGTCATATGAGGCGCCGGAACGCGCGACTCGAGCACAGTAGAAGGCGCACGGTACAACGGGCGACTAGAGCCAACCGAAAGGCGGAAAGGGGACGGATTCCTTATCCGACAGCATTCACGCAGACATAAATCCGGAAAAGGGTACACCCCCCCCCTCCCGTCGCCATCTGAAGCTTCGCCACCATCGCACAGGCAGCAAACAGTGCAGTCAGGCCATCCTCAAAAGCAACGCACTGGTCAACATGGGCGAAAACCGTTGCCAAAAGTTGTTTAAACCCCTTAAGAACCGCACTCCCGTTTTTTGGGGAAAACCTGCTTGGATTTTCGTGTGGGATGGTTTTGGCAGCATGAAAGGGAACACCTGGTAAGGAAGAGGGGCGTAAACCCTACGCTTACCCATGGTAGGCCTCTTGTGTTATTTTTTTTTTCCTCTTCACCTCTTCCTGCGTGTGTGGATAGATTACTTGGTCCCGCAGAGTCCCGAGAGCTAGGTACGGCCTCTGGGGGACGTAGAACAGCCTAGACCTCGGCGGCTTCACCAAAACGCCGCCCGATAAAGGCCACAGCCCACCCAGCACCCTGAACAGGCTAGACTTTCCCGACCCGTTAGGCCCTGCCACCAAAACATTCATGCCCGCTTCCACCTTGCTCAATCCAATCGCGTGGTGGGAACCACAGAAACAATCCGAGCACGGGCGGCGGTGGCACGGCGAGGGGGGGGGGGGGGGGGGGGGGGCTTGGTAAGGTGGTGCGCTGAACGCTTGCAAATGGCCCGAGAGGGTTTCGTTGGTGCGAGCGTCTCAACCCGGGCATGACACAGAGTTGACGGTTCGCGAGCGGTCGATTCGTCCAGCGTCAGCTGTATTTTCCCCATTACAAACAGCAGTTTATCGTGATTGACATCCGCAATACCAAGGTGCCGTTGAAAAACGAGAAGAAAAGCAAACAAACACCTGGTATAAATAAGACAAACAAAGCGAAACATGAAAAATACCGCGTTGCGCAGATTGGTGGGACGTCACAATATATATGTTTGCATCGTCGCGCGCAATTTGCCGCAAAATATCGAGAAAATATTACCACGAGGCTCCCGCCCCGCACTGTCGCCGTCCTGTGCCCTCCGCGCGTCCAGACAAAAGCAAGGCGCGACTGAGCATTGCTCCCTCTTCAACTCTTGTTGACACCCTCCGTACCTTGAAAGAGAGGGCCTCGATCAAGACCTCGCCGCTCGGCGTTACAAGCGGCACATCGGTGAACTCGATCACGCTTCCCTCGTTCACCAACACAGACCCGGATCGCCGAAGTTGCCGTCCACCGTCCGAAGCCTCTATCGCAACCCCCTCCTCCCCCGCCCCACCCAAGCTCCCTCTTCTCCTTCTCCTCGCCCCCGCTCCCGCCTCGCCTACCGCTTCCCCAGCACTCGCCTCTGGCGCAAGCTCGGGCTGCTCCCAGATCGC
Organism: Macrocystis pyrifera; assembly: GCA_031763025.1. Lineage (NCBI taxonomy): Eukaryota > Phaeophyceae > Laminariales > Laminariaceae > Macrocystis > Macrocystis pyrifera. The sequence goes on along the minus strand of JASSKH010000033.1, from coordinate 385,567 downwards.
ACAGTCCACGGTTCCGCTTTCGCTTCGCCGTCGACCTGTGCCGCCCGTTGCTGCCTCCTTTTCGCCATGGTCTCGAGCGACTGCCGCCCCTCCGACAGTGTTAATCTCGGCCGCAGAGCGAGAAGGAACATCTGTTGCAACAGACTCCACAGACACAGAAGCCGACAGAGAGGGGGGGGAAAGAGCAGCATCGCGTCCTGAACCAGTGACCGTGGCGGTATCGGAGAAGGGCTTCGTTGGCTCCCGTTGTCCCGCGGCAGGCCACTCGGGCGTGCGGTCCGCTGCCGATAGCAGGTGGTCCCCTCCCACTCCGGTGGATGTGTACGGAGGTATTATTCTCTCCTGCGCGGCCCGTCGCGCGTCTGCTGCTGCTACTGCTGCTGCTGTTGCCACTGCCCCTCCACCTCCTGCTGCTCTTGTTGCTGCCGTTGTTGCTGCTGCTGCTGCTGCTGCTGCTGCTGCCCTTCGTGTCCGAGTCCACTGCCGCCGACGCCTGGGGTGGCAACCCCGTCGCAGTCTCCTGTAAACCTGCCGCCACCATCACTGCCGCGGCAGCAGTTGCAGTAGCGGGTCCCGTCGCTGTCGCTGCCGCGGGGCTGATTTTCTGTCTTCCCTTCTTGTGCACGCCTCTGTTGACGTCGTCGATGACGTCGATCAGGCCTGTCACGCGGGAGCTGAAGCCCGAGAGTCGGGCAAGTTCTCGCCCGGAGAGCACCAGCCGACCCAGGGCCGCCGACAGGTTGAGCATCATCCGACCACTTGAGTGGTAGTCTGTTTTTTTTCGTTTGAAGCAATGTTGTCGAAGGGTAAACAAAACCACCCCGAGCGGGAAACGCGACACGACAAACCGGACGAAACACAAAAGGGCAAAAACAGGCTCGAAATTGAAATGTGAGAAAAAACTAACAAATACAAGAGAGGAAAGCGAGAGGAGAAGAGAGGAACGCGCTGGCCGAGTGGAAACGAGAACGAGTCATTCATCGCATCGCCTTGGAATCACAAAACGAGGGCTAGCCCTGCAGAGCTTCAGACCTGCCGAGCCCAAAAGCATCTGACAAACACCCCTTGTCTTCCACGCCTACTACAAAATCACAGTAATTCGTATGGTAAAAGTCTATTAATAGGAGACCGGTCACTTTGGACACGTCAAGGCCGTCAAGAGCTTTCTTCCCTTATTATTTCGATAATAGTGTAGGGCGGCGGTCAGTCATGGGGTCAAACCGCGGTCTCCTACTGTACGAGTAGCATGTTTGCGATTAACAGACGCTTCTGACGGGTCCCTCGGCGACGCCTCCGTGGCAACCACTACTAGAAGCGCCTACGTTGAAAATGACGCAAAGCCCCCACCCCTTTCACTGCCTACTTGTCACAGAGAAACTCTCGTCGAACCCTGCTATTTGAAAAAAAAAAAAAAAAGTGAGATCGAAAATTTACCCAAAACTCAGCTTTGCAAGCTTGGTGTGCGATATTTTTAATATCATCAAAGGGTGCTACGGGGTGCGTAATTTCTACTGCTACAGTGGCCTGCAATAGGTTACCGCAACTATTAGGAGCGCCTACTACAGAGTTCCATAGTTAATAGGACCTACGGTACACACAAAAACCTATATATTTACCTATTTTTACTAACAATATTTGGTCCTATTTACTATGCTCCCCCGCAATAGAAGGTGGCATCCCTTATGTCGCCTGCTCGCCGTCCTCTACCGCGTCTTACCTTGGTAGACCTCTGCCGGCGTGCTGTTGGCGTGCCGCGGGTGGTCCTTGTTGACGAAGGGGCGTGACACGACCGTCCATCCCACGATGGTGGCAAAGTACTTGGCTGCTACAGAGTCCCATACGCCGAGGGAGTGGCGGAAGCGCTCAGACCGTCTCGTGATCGACACAAGCTTATCGAACACTCCCTGCAACACCTGCTTCTCCTTCGCGTTGCCCTTGTAGAACGCGATCTCTGCGCACGTCAGAGGGCAAGGTGCGGAGTATCAGAAGCCAATGCGTACATGCTTGGCACTGTAATATTTCGTCTTTGTTTTTGTTCCAAGGAGACGCTTTTAGTTTGTGTATGAGCGAGAGCGAGAGCGAGATCGATCCGATCGAAACGCGGCAAAATTCATGCCCGTACAGGACAAATGGTGCAGCGGGCTGGGAGAAACAAAGTTAGAGCCAAACCTTGCGCGTTGGTGAGAAGTCGGCTGTTGACGTAGCGGTACTCCCCATCCTGTTGGGCCACCAGGGCTGTGTACATTGCCGTCGGCTTTCTGCCGCGCACAAACCGAAGGCGAATCGAGATCATGGGACGGGGCGCGGCGGTGTCAACCTCCCTGGAAAATAATCCGAATATCACATTCGGCCTGGCAAACATAACCTACCCTTTACGCACCAGCAGCAGCAGCAGCAGCAGCGAGATAATTAATGACGTCGTGGCGAGCGAAATGAGTGGCTACTTCACACGGCAGCCAAAAATAAGGGGTTGGTGTTTCAACTGGGCGCGGCTGGAAATCCGGAGCATGATATCCGCGCCGTTCGACCGAAACCCCATGTTTAGTCTGCTATGGCCCAGCACAACCAACACCAACACATCACAAACCAACACACTGTACATGCTGTAGAAACAAGGTTTCCACCAGCGCACGCAGTCGACGTCAGTTACAGACGTTCAAGTACTCACCAGCGCGAGTGCGTACGGAGCGAAGGCTACTCTACCTTTTGGAGTTTGTCTTACAACCGCGGACTATAGATGATGAGCATGGGCTAACGTGAAAACAACAGCATCGGCAGACCCTTTACAGCTGAAACCGACGCCACGACAAGCGATGCTGTCATCTTGTCAGCAAACACAGCCGGGCAATGCACGTTCAATCACCTGAGCGCTCCGAGGGCCACCCCCGACAAGAGAAGGTAGGCGATCATCGCCGCTGGCGCTGCTGGATCAACCTGGCATGGACAAGACACGCGAAGGGCAGGGGCAGAGGCAGTTGTGCACATTGAACGGGCATCGAGCGCGATACTCAAGAACCAGCGCGCACACCACGGAACACACTGCTGACGGCACTATATACATACGACACCCGCAGGCGCAGGCTGTTATTGATACATATTGCAGACTGCTTCCGAAGCGCGTACTTTTTTGTAGGTGGAAAGCTTGTCTCTTGAAAGTATCTACCGCCTTCCTACGGCGTGCCTCGATATACTACTTTCTGTACACAAAGATCAACCAGCGTACGTTACGTCTACCTACACTAATCAGTGCTGTTCATGAATACAACCAAAACACCACAAATAACCGGTGGCGTCTTGTTACTGTAAGAAAACCCGATACGGGTGTTTGGGCTTTTTCAAAGACGGTCAGCCGATACCACCGCTCGTTGTGGCTAACCTTGTCCGAAAGCCTGCGAACGTACACCATCATGTCGAGGACGGGCTTGGTGATGTTGGAGTACAGCTCTGCCACGGACTCTGCGAAGCGTTCGATATCCTGGGTTATCGCCTGCTCAATCCGCCAACACAACGAACGGGCGTACCGCGATGAGGGCAAGCCAGGTCATAACAAGGTCAAACAGAGCGCATATCCACACGAGGTAGTGCAGTATACTTTCAAACCAAACACAACAAGCTATGAGTACATACACTAGGGGTACGTGCAGTATACTTACAAAACTAAAGCGAGAAAACATCAACACGCACTACTATATGGATGCTGAAGTTAAGGGAGGAACATATGGCCCGGAGTACCGGATTGCAAGGCAAAACGTAACACGCCAGCTAAAGCGGCAGTGCGAATCAGAACAAGAGCGCGCAAAAGTCCGTTAGCTCGACGAGATGCAAAACGTATTGTATCATACGTACCTGGTCCGCGTTGGAAAGTCGGTCGTCCAAGTTGGACACGGCATAGAAGTTGAAGCCCCTCATGTACTTGGGCCATCACGTGCTCCGTCAGTCGCTGTCTAAAGCGCAGTGCCATCTCGGCTTGGAAATACTTCAGCAGCTGAACAGACAGCGCACAAAGAAAAAGATCAACCCCAACCGCGGCGGGGGCAAGGTGTAACTCACGAGCCTCGTTAGTGCCAGCACGAACTGTTGTCGATGGTAGAGTACTGCTGTACTTGCCGTGGTGTAAGTGGCGGATATTCAAATCATTGCTGCCGCAGAAAGGTGTCGTGTGTGTGACTGGCTATGATACTGCTGTGGACAGGTATTATGCTTTGATTGAAAAACAACTTTGCCGATGTCCCACGCTCTGTTCAAGGAACGAGCGGGAAAATGATACTTCGAAGTATCAGTAACATCGACGAGCACGTAAAAGCAGAGCAGGCGAGACCTCGGTCACATGCAGGTATCTGCACATTAGCAGTAGCCAGGTGTTTTATCTATAATTGACACCGCTAGTACCAAAAGCAGGCGTCAAGAGTACTCCTTTGTATTAATAAAAACTTTGCTCACAGCCAAAAACTTTTTACTATTACACTATTTCAGGAAAGTGAGCTAACGTGAGAACATCATCATCATACTTTACTAACGGTACAGCAAAAGCTCTTGTGTGACATATTACAAGTCGATGGACGACACTTCCTCTCCAAAACGACAAGTATTTCCACAGTAGATATGTTTGCTGGCCAATCTTACGAATACTGCAGCCGTCGAGCCCGGTCGGGCTGAGCCCCGGTTGGTGTTGCAAGTGCTAGGTATGTAAGTAGAGTATGCGCTATAGACGTTTTCGCTTGTTAACTGATCGAATTCCTTCGAAGGAGCGGGGCTAATATAGTACGTGAGCAGATTGGGCGGGGGGATGTGTACGCTTCAGCTATCAGAATGAATGAAAAAATGAATGAAAGACTTTCTTAAAATATGTCGGCCAAGTGGCGGAGGGACCCTCCAACCGACATAAAACAAAAATAGCACTGCTATGATCTCTTACCGAGTTGACCACGGCGACCGGAACGCACAGCCTTGCGAAACGAGACATCCCCCCCCTGAAGTCGCCCTTATTTCTAGCCACGACGGCGCGCTCGATGGTCGTCGTCAGGTTCAGCATCACAACGTCCAGAGACGTTCTCGTCAGTAGCAACCCCGCCACAGCCACTGTTGCGCAGGTGTGCCGGTGCAAACAGTCGTCAGAAGAAGCGGGGTGTTGTTGTTGGTGCGTCGCATCCTACTGCTGTTGAATTGGCTACCAGGTGCCTTGCGTGTGCTTGCGATCACGGACCCTCCACTACGGCATGCACGGGGTTCGTTTCGAAAGCACTTCGTGCAACTTGCCAATCATGCCATCAATATCAAAGAGACAGAAATCGAATCAACTATTTGATAAGCTTTAATAGCCCGACACAACCCGGTAGACTACCAGAGAGCTACGTGAGGGGATGATACTACAACTGTACTTCACGAGCAGCGTAGGACCGACCCGAGGCTTGTTCGTTCCCTCAGTGAAAGGCGTGTAAACAGGGGTTGATACAAATAAAAACACTGCTGGCACCGTCACTAGTGTTGGCACTGGCACTGGCACTGGTGTTGGCAGCGAACCAGGACCAGGATATCGTTACGAAACTTCGATGCAAGCTCGAGACAGTCGGCTAAAGCTTGTCATATTCAAAGGCGTGCGCTCGGTGGGTGCACCGCTCATCCATCTGAGCATGCTAGATTGTTGTGCCCAACAGCCTGGCGACCATGCCCTACCGGTAGTCTGCGCACATACCCCTGGTACATACCTGGTACAAAATACAAGTATTGTGCTTTTTGCCTTCGCCTTCATTTCGTTTGTGCGTCTAATATCTCATATTCATTGCTCTATTGATAGCTCTAGAACGCCCACCCGCAGAGGCGCTACAACTACTTACAAACCAGGAAAATAATCTCAGACAGATACACACCAAGCAGTGTACTCCTATCTGTGCTGTTTGTACCAGGTGTCTTTACTTACGTTTTCATGGCGGCTCAAGGCAGTTATCTTGAGCATTGCGGGGCCTGAGGACTGCTGTACCAATAGCACATTACGGTAGTATTGTATTGCGCATGATATAAACACGTACTGGCTGGCCTCGCTTTACCTGTTCCGCTCAAGGTATCGTACAAAATACTTTCGCACAAACGGATCACACGTTACCCTCGATACACCCGTACCTGGTACCACTGCTGTACGTATGGTATATATGATGCGCTATCTCGCCATCTCACCTAAACAGCCAGCCTCAACAGAGCAAGGACCAGGTACCATGACCTTCAGCAAGCGCGAGATGCGTCTCAGGAATGCCTGGGATGGAATGACAAGTCGACAAGTTGTCATCCAAGGTGCGTCGAGGCTCAAGATAACACCCTCCGAGACAGCTTGTGGAAGGGTTCGAGCAAGCTTGGGTTCGTCAAACACAGACAGACGATAAAACTGGTGCTGTGCACCGTAGATTCTGGAAGACATGTACCAGGTACAGCTATAGTACAAGTACTGCAAAGGCCGTCAGAGTACCAGTACCAGTAAGTACCAGCCAGTTCAGCCCCTGGTACCCCTGGGGCTCATGAGCACTCAGTCACCTCAGCTCCTGGTACCCTGGGGACTCGCGAGGACTCATTTAAGCTTTTGGTACCCTGGGGACTCGCGAGGACTAACTAATTTCAGCTTCTGGTACACTGGGGACTCGCGAGGACTCCGTACTCCGTACCCTACGGACTCAGCACTTAAAAATGACTCCGACTCGCGAGTCAATGACTGAGTCCCCATGACTCGTACTGGTACTCTGATGTCCTTTGAAGTACTGGCTGTACTTCGAGACTATAGTCTACAGATCTACTTACAGCACTGCTACTGTAGTAACACTGGTGTGCTGCCGTACGGCTTACGGCTTTGTGATACAGCCAGAGCTATTCACTGCCTTGCGGCCTTGCGACTGCTGCTACCTGGTACCTGGTCTGTTGTAACGGGTCTGCGAGCGAATTACCTGGTACTCGTACTGCTGTACCTGGTAGTCTTGCAGCGTACCGTATCGATGAACAGAACGGTATGTAAAAAGGTTGTACAGCAGTGTACGTGTGTCGTCAAGCAAGCGAAGGTGGCTCACCATATCAACCTTGGGTTTAGACCCAGACCGCGACTGCCCTCCACGTCCATTGTCAGCCTGCGAAGACTCCTGAGGTGGCTTGGAAAAGTGCCGTATCAAGGCGAGGGTGACCACTAACGTCAGCGCGGACGATGTGTTGGACCTCCACATGGGGAGCGTAGTCTTAGGTATTGACACCATGGAAGGTGGTTGCCCCAATGAATCGGTGAGCTTCAGCTAATGCGGTGGAGAGCAGTCAGTTGAAATTTGAAGGACGAGCGTCATAGTGTCATGCCCTGGGCTGTCTTATCAGCACCTCGCCTTGGTGTTGAGGTCAACAATCAGCGCCCCGAAAGAGTTCATGAAACTTGAAAAGGCATGTTCGGGAACGACCAAATTCGGGACACCGCGACATACTATTGAGCGAAGCGGACCAATCAGATACCGCCATTTGCAGTATCTCCCAATACGAAAAATCTCTTTTTATCTCGCGAGCTCGCGAGCATGAAATGTGAAACGGAAACGACCCCGAGGTGCAGAGGCGGGGGCGGGGGCATACAGCAAAGCCTAACGCCCCATGCCAGCAACAGATCGTCAGCGGGCACCAAGACACAGAGCACAAGCGATGATGTTGGGCCTGGATCGAGAGGTCCCCGCTCTCACCAGACCTTGGGAGCGCCAGACGCCATACGAGCGAGCCCATGGGCATGGTGATGGTCATCTGATAATGACGTGCTTCACCCCCGCTGCGTGCGATCCTTGCCCTATGTCGCGAGAGAGTGCCGAGCATTGCGAGGGAAGTCTATTAACAGGAAGGAGCCGTTCGACCCCGAACCTCCCCCAGATTTTTTATGATGGAGACCGAGACCCCAGGCATCTGTCCAGTCCAAACGTGCACCAGGCTTCGCAACAAAAGTCAGTGACGGCAGGCCCCCCAACAAAAAAACAGCAACGGCCCAAAAAACTGCAGCGAAGCTGGTTGGCGGCACGTGTGACCATCGCACATCCCAGCAGCAGGCAGGCGAAGCCTAGCAACTACATGGTGGGAATCATATCTTATGGAGTGCAGCCCGCCCATAAACATCCTGCTCCGTTAGGACATTGCAAATATGGGGCTCCGTTTGGGCCTCTGCTTCGGTTGGGTTCTTCGACGGTGTAAGCTGCAGCAAGGAGGAGGATACACGGCAGTGCCATTGCATTGCGGTCAGGTGATTCCGTTACAGTTTACGGTACGACGCACATTCATACCAGGTACCCAGGTACCACAGGACACAGGGTACTGTTAATAGGTAATTTTGAACTTTTAGTTCGTGAAAAACATTGAATGCTCCGTGTAGCGCAAGTAGTTCTGCGAGGCAACGAAGAAAAAGGCCAGCTCTCGTATCCAGCTTACGAGGCGTCGAAGTATTTTGCTGCTGTTCGTATCATAGAAGGCAACGTCGGGCACTCTCACTCTTGCGGGTCTCGCCGCGGTTCTTGCGTTGTTGCCGGGTGATGTGCGTCAATCGCCAGTTTCCAACTGCGACTTTTACCTTTCGTTGTGCTGATGTCACATCATCATCGGACGGACGTGCCAGATTCCAATTTTCATTATCTTTGTATATCTTTCGGAACAGAAAATGTACATCAGTGTTAGATCCCTAAGGCCTGTGGTACCGGTATGCACGATCTGTATGTACTGTAGATCATGATTACCGCGTGAGGGAGCAGGTATTACAATCTGTGAGCTCGGATCTTTAGGGGTGTTTTCGACTTGAAATTGCATAGCGCGGTCTGCACTTCGGAATCGTCGTCCGCAATTGAGAAATTTCCTGGTTCGATGCATACATACGCGGCGCAGCCGCGTTTATGATCAGTTTTGGCCCGTTTTGGTTGCTGTTTGGGGTTAGGGTTAGGGTTAGGGTTAGGGTTAGGGGTTGGGTCTTCGCCCGTACCTTGATCCCAACAGGAAGGTAAAATACCTAAAAAGCCTACCAACCTAAAAATCCGAGATATTGTATTAGGACCTCTCGTGGGGTCTGTATGACACGGCTTCTACACAGCATTTCAGAACGGCCATTATACGTAGGATCTACTATTAATATTATTAATAGACAATCTACTACTGGTGTAGATGATCTAGATCGTAAAGTGTCCGATGTGAAGGTTGTGTGTCCGTGTCCCTTGATGCCTTGCTTGCTTCTACCAAGAACTGTGAAGCTGTCCGCGCTCTTCTCGTCTCATTGTCATGTGAGCGACGGGTGGCTGAGCCAAACCCGAGTTACAGTTTTTACAGTAGTAGTTGTTCGCTGTGCACCGTATTAGGGAAAACTGTTCGTTTGGATACTTCTATAATACTTACTTGGTCATAAGACAGAACAGCGTATTACGTACCCCGTATAAAATTATAGTTGAGTATTATTTCCGGAACACAAGAAGAAAACCGTGCGTTCTGTCCGAAACGACCAGTCTTCGCCGCACAACTCGAGGTTTGGCCTAACACTTCCCCCTGACGGGAGCCTAGATATCTTCAGAGTCGCTGCTCCAGTAGGTCAAAGAGAAAAGGCATGATTAGTACGTATACAAAACGTATAGACAAACCACAATGCTTGACATTATTAGATTCCCGTGGGAAGTCCCATGGGATGCCACAGGATGCCGTGGTATCGCATGGGATCCTACATGGCATTTCGCGGCATGGTACATGGGAGTTCAGGCACAGATTACCCCGGAAACCCTCCGTGGAGATCCCGTGAGAAAACTTGAAGGATCGCACGTGAATTTGTTCCTCAGTAAAGGTTAAACCACTGAGCCGCTCAGTCAGCGCTGACTCCATACTCGCCGGAGATGGGCAGCTGCTTTCTTCGTGACCTTTGCCACGGCACCGACCTCACACCTTCACCGTGCAGCCACAGGCGAATTGACCTCGATCACAGCAGTTAAAGCGCATTGGCCTCTTGGCCGACTGCTTCTCGGCTCCGACAACATCGCCGCTTTCGCTGCTGTTCTGACAAGAATGGCAACAGCGGTAGAAGCCTGAAAGGCGGCGAAAGCGGCGATGCCGCCGGAGCCGAGAAGCAGCCGGCCAAGAGGCTAGTGTGTTTTACCTGTCGTGGTCGAGATCACGACGCCCGCGACTGCATGGTGAAGCTATGTAGTAGGTGCCATGGGAAATGTCACGAAGATAGCAGCTGCCCGTCTCCGGCGAATATGGAGTCAGCACTGAGTGGTTCAATGGCTTGACTTTTATTTTTTTTAAAGTATCTTTGGGCTCAGTATGGCCTCCCGTGAATAACATCCTCCAGGGTTGATCGAGCCCGTCCGTGCCACCGTGCCTGTTTAGATAGGGTATTATCAGCTGCCTCACACAGAGGCAAAAACACCAAGGGGGAGTGATGGAGAGAGCGAGCCCTCGCGGTCACACACACAAAACTCCGAACACCCAAACTCGGCACAACCACATATCACCGCATTTCCAACCAAAACGAGACCGTCACTTTGGAGAGACCTCACCGACACCCTCCGTGGCTCTTCACAAACAGTAACGAACCTATAGAGACGTAACATCTATGACAAATACACAAACGATGGTACAAGGGGAAACCCGGCCTCCGGATCAAAACCTCTTGAAAAAATGTATCCCAAACACACAATTGTGCCAATCATAGAGAAGACCACAACAGACCACAACAGCCCCGCCTTCAAGATGAAAGCTAAGGCAAAAAATTACGGATGTTAGAGATCGCGAGGAACCAACCCAGTTCCCCCGGGCAGAAGTCTCCTTTGTCCCGTATTCCAGCCATAGATACACAGATCGCGACGGTAATGCGAGGTGGCAGTGTCTTTTCCGCATGGCTTGAACATAGTAATTATATCACGCTAAACTAAAATAAAAATTGACTCATGCAGATTCAGAACATAAATTACACAACCATATTCATCACGCATGCAGATTCACCAGCAAGCCCCTGTGGGCCCTAAATTCAGCGCCAGTAAGTGCTTTGATCAGAATATCTGCACGTTGTTCCTTAGTTGGAACGTGCTCTACCAAATCGTTTTCGACCTCACCAACTCTCCAATGAAACCGAACCACACGTCGATGTGGTTGGTGCTTGCCGAGCTAAAGGGGTTATTCGCTAGAGCGATAGCTCCTTTGTTATCTACCAACTCCTCGAAGCATTTCTCCGACAGAGATGAAACGACGAAAGACAACACCGATTTCGCAAACACCGCCTCCTTGACTGCATCCCTAAGTGCCACGTACTCGGCTTCGGTGGTCGAGCGAGTGACAAAATTTTGCGTGCGGCTACCCCAGCTCACTACTGAGTTTCCGAGAGCAACCGCTACTCCCGTAACAGACCTCCTGTCGTCTGCCTTCTCGGCGTAATTCGAATATGTAAACACCGACAAGTTCTATCCCGACCCCTGTTCAAGCGTAAAACCAAGATAGTCCCTTCCGAGCGAGTGGTCGATGATCATGAGCACCGCCTTCCACTGCCTTGCGGTTGGGTTATGGGAGTGACCACGCACGGCGTTAGCGATGTCCGACCTTGACATAGCAGTTTGCCACATCAGGCCTCCTACAGCCTCCTTGTAGGCTCAAGTGCCACCTGACTCGCCCTTCATCCTCACTCCTATGTCCGCACCAGGGGAAGCGGGGTAAAGGGAAGTCGTGGTCACGTCAAAACGCCTCGCAAGGGTCTCAGTGAAAGCAGTCTGAACGATGCTAAGCTTACTCCTCTCCAAGTCCTGCGTGAACGCGTACCCCAGAAAGAAAGAAAGCTCTCCGCGGTCGTTCGTCGTAAAATCTTCGTTGAGCACCAAGAGTAGCTTGTCAACCTCATCTAATAGGCCAGCTACCGCCGTATCGTCTACATGAACAGTCAAGATCAGTACTATCTTGCCCTCCCGAGTCAGACGAAACACACAGGGCTTTGTCTTGCACTGCCCCATCGCATGCAAGGTAACCAAGTTCACAATCAGCATGTCGTTCCACAGCAGCTCACTCTGCCTCAGGCCAAACAAAGCCTTTTCGAGACGCACAAGCTTGCCAGACAGTTCACCACATCCCACCAGGAAGCTTTATGTTCACCACGTAGTCCAAGTCAGCCTTTGTGAACGCCTGTGCTACGTCTATTAATAGGTGGCATACCTTGTACTTCACCTCATTAGCATCAGTCATAGCAATCTTGACTGATGCCACTGTGGGCGTGGGTGCGGATGTTTGAAGGTAGTCCACACCCTGCCTCCACCGTGTGCCGGGTTTGAAGGGCCGCGGTGACGTTTCAAGTTGCTCGCGAGATTGGATTGGGAGATAGCTCACGAAGAACGAACTTGGACTGTTGCTCGCGAATTCCGTTCCGCTCGGTTGAAGATTCACAACCCATGAATGACGCTACGAGCATGGCTGTTTTTCCTACAAGAGTCAAGTCAAGCACCGTACGTTGACTACTGTATATCCCAGACGTGGTCCATCTCAATTTCGACGAACATCGAAGTTGCGTCCATACTTCTGTAGTACTTTAAGCGCCCGCTAACCACAATCGCGAGGGACAAATCGGCTTTCAAAAGCGCAAGCCTACTTTTGTGCCGACGGCTGCCCAATATTGAATATCAGTAGCCATTTAAAAGTCATAGGTACGGCGGTGCTGACAATGCACTCCCCACCCTTGACGTATTTTATAGTGCTGACGTCAATCCTGGTGCTGGCGGGTGGACCTCCTGGGCCGTAAATCGCCGACCGACCACAAGGATGTGGGAGGTCGGGTCGTACTTGAGAAACGGACAGCGCCTGACTTAATATGCCTTCTTGGCCGACAGCTTAAAACAAGCTGCTCAACATTCTTCTTCCGTACGCAAGGTCTTGAGTACTGCCATGACCGCATTGTGCTCATTTCGTCAATACTATCTTGCAATTTTAACCTTGATAGTTTCTTCTTGATATAGAAAGAACACCGAGTGCATTGTTGCCGATTGCTTGGGACGCAACGTGCGACGCACGGCGCCTGGTTTAAATTCAAGCTTAGGGTCGTCGTTTCTCCAGGGCGGACATGTTTGAGTACAATTACGACGCCAATAGTTCCGCAGTGTGGACTGGGGTTCTTTTGTTAACAAGACAGAATAGTCCTAGGCCGGTTGTAGACAGTCTTCTTGCAAAGCCCCATTCAAGAGACCCCTCCTTTTGCAGAGACACAAAACAGTAGTAGTAGTTCAGCACGACATGTGAACTCGCATGGAACACGACCAAAGCACAGCATACAACAACGACCGCCTCATATTCAAGTCCCTCGTTTGTCCTGTCAACATGATTCAGCTGCCGTTGCCTCGCGTCCAACTGTCGGCGTTCTCTTGGTCTTCTTTTTCGAACTCGGCGACTTTTTCGCAACGCGCCGTTTATCTGGTGGCCGCTTGTGTGTTTTAACGTGTCGCTGTTAAAGTTCGGGGCACCGGAGCACGCGAGGCAGGGTGGCAGTGGAGGCGGTGATTTTACAACTTGGTACATCGTTCTTAGAGATGTATTGACAATTAGTGCTCATTCCGGGACATTATAATAGTACGCTCAAGTCAAAGCGTGCTCATTCCGGGACGTACTAATAGTACGCTCAAGTCAAGGCTTATTACAAAGGAAACCTGTGTTTCGCAATATCTGCGATAGGGTCTCTACGGCGGCAATAAACCATCCACACGGGCCAAGAAACCCCTACCGACTAAGGTTGTTCTAGTTGATCTCATTTTACGTAGCTCACTGCCATAATGGAGTCCATGGTCACGTAACAGCAAAAGGAATTTACATAATACGGCTGTGCAGGGAGAAAAACAAACCAAACGAAAGCCAGGCGGGGGGTCCCAGATTGATAGCCAACTAAATGCGCGACCCATGGTATAATACCGACGCCAAAGGCAAATGCTCCCACCTTGACAGCACACTCGGACTTCAGCGAGAACACACAGCCGAGGAAGGGGCACACAAGCCACGGAAAATTTGTCCTCGCTGCACTTTTCCCTCTGGCAGCTCGCTCTGCCCGATGCCGATCTCGGTACAGCGCCGTCCAGTCTAGCCTTGGTGGCGCGTTCCTGGCGTCCTGCACGGACATGGGAAGGCACAACAGGCTAGCCTTTAGGTATCGCGCTAAACTGGAGATTGTAACAAGCACGTGCAATCGCCGACAAAGAAGTATTCACAATCGTCGAAACTATATCTCCGCATAGTATGCGATACTATCGAAAGCTAAACGGGATTGAAAAAAAACGGCTCAACGCGGACTTTGTTGTCAACCAACAGTTATCAGCATCGCGTTCAATGCGCTGCGGCCACAACTCGAAACCCACATGGTGTGCAAGAGGCGGAGAACCGTAGCGCAACGTAAGAGCCACATGTCTTGTGCTCGAGAGTACAACACAGCAAAGCTCATTCATGGCGCGCGGCGCGGACGAGTGACCACACAGCCCATACCACAAATGTTGCCATTTCTGCGGCGTCGGCACTTTTGTCAGTTTTGTCAGACCTACGAAAGCAAGCATGTACACCGGCGTCATGAACTCGTCTCCTTGGTGCGCGGCATGAATTACACTGGTTTTAAATGTGCGGCATGAACTCATAGGCTGGGGGGTCATGTCCACAATAATTAGTAATCACAAACAAGTTGCTATTAATAGCACACACACTAAACATTCCAGCCAAAGAGGCGCACACCAGTTGGATTCTGGCCCTAATAACTCATTCTCTTGTGCCACTGGCGCTGGAACCCGCGTTACATATATACGTATTCTATTCGGATCTGGTACGTGTGAAGTCATCCGCAGCCTAACCTAGGGGAGTTTGTCTTCATGAACGCAAGAACCTGCTCTATACAAAACAAAATCGGAGGTTCGCGGACTTCATATTTTACAATTAGGTTCGAGGAGATAAACCAGCCAGCCCTTTGACGCTAGCCCCACAGCCCCCTTGTGCCAGGGTGCCCCAATATACTGACACAGAGAGGAACCTGGCTATCCAGTCACACAAAGAAAAATCCCCGTCTACGTTTTCCAGCAGAAAGTTCTGGCAGCAAACGTTGCATCGCTCACCTCGGGGACCTGCCAGTGTACGACGTTAGACTTCCCCCGTTTTCTCTTGCGCCTTGCATCTCCCTTGGAACTAACCGTTTCCAGAAGTTTTTCCGAGGCACGCGCGAGATCTTCGCTATCCTTCAACCCCTTCAAAGGCCAGCGAGCTTCAAATAGAGGCTTCCACACCCTCTCCACTAAAAGCAGCTCCCGCCACGCGCGATCAACGCACATGAGGCGACACACTCGCTTCGGGGTCATAAACGAAAACACGCGTAAGGCTACTTCGTCCGGCACGCTCCCCCATCCGTTCTCCCTGGTCGACTCGTCCTCGCAATTCCCATCCGATTCCCCCTCGTCGGAGTCTTCACTAGAGCTGTCCCTTGAATCGCCATCGCCTGCATCCCCTAAGCCTCTCTGGCGCTCTATCAAGGGAAGGTGTGAGTCCACGCCTGCCGCTGCGAGCGACCAGGTCCTGTTGAACGCAAAGCTTGCCAGGCGAAAGTCCACGCCGCCGGAGAAAGAATCGCCTTTTACCCTAGTCTTCGTGTCCGATTCGGTGACACTTGCATCGCTTCCCCCCGCCGTGTCGACTTCCTGCTCCGCTGTCCGCACGGGACGAGAACCCAGCAGAACCTCTGAGTGGGCAAGCTGCAGAAAACCCGCCTTTTGCAGCACGCCAAGGGCCGCCTCCGCCAGAGGCCTGGGCAAACCTGCCAGCGGGCGTGCCTCGCTATCGAAAAGTATTTCTAGCAAGTTCCCTGCTTTATCGGGCACACCGCTCGTGCTGCCGTTGCCCCGCATGGGTCGGGTGAGGAGAAGGGCGAGCGCGTGAGAAAGCGACCTCAAAACCGCAGAAATCGATTGCTGGCGGTGAGCTGTTGCCAACGGATTCGGGTTGTCCAGCAGACGAAGCACCACAAGAGCTTGTCGCGATAGCCACAAGAGATGGGAGGCGGCGGTGGTGTCGCTCACATGTCGACAGAGACACAGGTGGCCTACGTACCCTTGAAGAACAGGAAGTTCAGGTCCTGCTGCCCCCACGACGGTACGCCTTTCCGTCGATCTAGTCCAAGGCGTCGAATTCGCATCAGCGACATAAGGCAGTAGCTCAGCAGCGCAACGCTTCTGAAGGAACGAGGCGACACACGCGCCATCATCCCCTGCAAGCCCCCCCACGAAAGAGAGCAGCAGTCTACACGCGAGAGGGAACGAGGCGGGAGAGACGCGCCCGGACGCAACCGTAGCGGCGTCCAGTGCTTGTCGGACCCCGTCGCATGCGGCGCGATACAACGAAGCCTGGAGCACACGCGAGCACCGTCGGAAGTGAATGTCCACAGCCCATCGCAGGATTCCCTCCAACACGACGTCCCTCTTTGCGTGCGCATTGCAGCGCAAGGGCCGTGGTTTCGCGCCTGGGGCATTCGCTTCGTCCAAGTGGTTGTCCGACCCCGCACACGAAATGCAGGGCAAGGCGCGTGGAGACCCTTCCTTAAGGTCTTGCGAATCTGCGGCAGAGTATGATGCAATGCATTGGCGACGGTGTACGAGATAAATTGCTTGAGTCTCATGTGGCCCGAACGGGAAACAAAACAAGTTGCATATGTCACCACGGTTAGAGGTATCCTTGCCGATGGTTTTGCTTGTTCACCAGGATATATACCTGTAGCAGCAATCGGAAAAGTCGAGAGGTCTATACACAATCTCGCAATATCGCCCCCTGCAACATTTGATGGCAATAGACGTCTAGCCAGGCATCTGGGAGGTCGTTAACAGAGTTTCCTGCAGTAGTCCATCTCCACGCATTTCGACCCGAAACCGTGGGTGTCCGTATGGGGCGCACGCAAAAATAAGCGGTGACTCACACCCCGCTGGCCCTGGGCTCCTGCTGAATCCAGGGTCGCATGAGGCCTACATATCAGCACGAAACCCGCTAGGATATCCTAGGATGGCCCAGACGCCACAGCGCTGTAGAAAAGGGCGTAGTATAGCTAACGCCCGACAAAATAGACGTACAAGACTCACCGTTCGCTGCGCATTCCCTCTCCGACACAAACCTCACCAGTATCGGCAGCACCGACTGACATAGGGACCGCGGGGAGCTTGAGATCAATGAGAGCAATCCGTGGACGAACACGCGAGTAGCGCGCAGCGACGAGCTTGCATCGAGAGAGGGTCGTCGAAGGCAGCTCTCGATCGACGCCTCCAAGGCTGCGCCGGGTATCGCCGGGCAAGCATCGAGAGCGCGTTCTATCCCCGTCACGAGCAAGTTAAACGATCGCTTCGCCTAGGGTGACGTGGAGACAAACGAAATAGGACACGGGTGGCAGGAAGAGAGGGTTTCATGTCTCCGAGAGGGGTCAAATGGCGTGTAGGGGCAGGTATAAAGGGCGGAATTGCTATCGTAGCTGCACACCAAGCGGCTGTTAGAACAAAAACAGCATCTACGCAAAAATTCTAAGTGGCGGGCAGCACTTGACTTTGGACTCCGATGATGCAAGACGTGGTCTGTCTTGTAGAGAAAACAAGACTTCTGAAACGTGTTAATCAATCGTGCCCGTCTCGCCCTTGACTCTTGGCACCCTGGAATATGAAACGGACAGGTGCGGGTGGTACGATCGAGCAGCAGGGAGGATAATCAAACATCTACGTGAATGAAACACAGTATCGAAATATCAACGATGATGCGACCTCGCGGAAGCAGAAGGGCGTAGCAAGCTGCCTCACCTCGCTGCCTGGACGAAGGGTGGCCAGGCGTTGAAGCAGCACCTGAACAATCGCTGGCCCACATACCGGTAGCTCTGATTGAACCTGCAACATCAGACCCAATAACGAACGATCGTGACGGCATAGGTAAGATCAAAGCCAAACCACGCCCAGCGGCGAACACATCCACCCCGATCCCAAATAAACTGCTGTTCGTATATGTGTAGCAACATACTATTTATCGCTGTAAGAATATATGATAGCGTGAGGGTATGCTGCTCAGGGAGTTGACTCCCCCGCTGAATCAACAAGGGTGATGCAGAGAGCAGCATAAGAATAGGAGTGTACCTGTGTTCGTTTGGATGCATCAGCATTGACGATCACAACTTGTAGAGGATAGCACACTTTTGCAAGCTAGAGGATAGCACACCTTTGCAAGCAATATGACGAGTTTATTGGCTTTCGTGGCTTACCCGTCGAGGCTCACTCTCCCGCGTTCTGTCCTGTAGTACAGCGACCTAAAGAACATCCCATCTGACCGCGGGGCCGCCAGAGACTCACGAACACACAGTGGTCCACCATGTCTTGAACGCGTGGATTCAGGATGACGTCTAAGGGGTTGACTCGCAAGGAGCCCGGCACCGAATTACAGGGGATACGACGAGGGGTCTAGCAGAGGATGTGGGGGAGCCAGGCGTTCTCTATGGATCCCATCAAGAACATGATGAGGATGGCCGATTTACGAGGAGCAGCGGCCAATCAGAGTCCGGCGACGCCCTCGACAGACAACACGATTGAGTACCGATTGTGCATTTCGAAACTGCGCATCGCCGATGACACTTCTCGCTAGATCGAAGGATATGGTGGAGTTAACTTTGTCGTTCGGCCGGGACAAGGTCCTGGGAACGTGCTGTTGACCAGCGGTACGCACGTGCCGGATCCTATCACCTCGTTTCCCTGCTCACTCTCATCAAGATGGGCACATTTTCGTTGGGCGCCCAACGGATGTCATTTTCAGACCAAAGTCAGAGAGCCCTATCGCAATTCCGTCGAGTGGAACCCTGTTCAGCCTTACGGCTACAGGGTCGACAACAGCAGTAGGGATAATGCCTGTGCTGTACGACTCGCGCCGGGGTAACCGCAACAAGTCTGCGATAAGCATCAACGACTTTCATAGCGAACAATCTCACGAGGCTCTACTCCGCAAGACCGCCGAGCAGCAAGGGGTCGTCGACGAGGAGCTGCGCGAGTGAACAGGATAGGGTGCTCCATGGCGAAGGGTTTTCGCAAGCGCGACAGTCCATGCACACCAGAGCAAAGATTATTTACTCCTTCTCTGCGGAAGAGGAGGGGTTCGTCGCAAAGGACCAGAGCTCGTCGGATCAAAGTGATGGGGGGGTGGGCCATGAGCTGGATGACGATCTGGCTCAACTGGACGACCTCGACGTGACGTGGGCGTTTGATGTAGACACGTTCTTGAGTGAGAGCATACAGCACACACAATAGGCACCAGCCGTCGACGATGCTGCAACCGGATAGCTGAGACGATCGATTCGCCTGAAGGAGGTGTGGTGCATGTCCCCTCGGATCCAGTAGGGAGAGTAGAAATCCAGCCAAACGCAGCATCAACTCCCGACATCGACCAAGGGTACGGTGAGGACCTCCCCGCGGTCCTGTCGGGAAGGGCAGCGCGCGAGCTCATCGATTAGTGGGGACGTGGATGACGTAATGGCCGTGATGGCTATTAATAGATGACCGGTTGACAACACAGGGGAGTTAAGCGTGCGCCGAGGGGTTTCCGGGTAGATGTAGAACTATCGGCCCCGCAGCCCGCAGCGGGTGTAGAGAAATCGGAGTGTAAAGAGGCGTGGCATGAGGCCATGAAAAATGAGATAGACGGACACAGTAAATGCTCGATTCAAGCTTAGTCGTTTCATGCGACAAGCTCGTCGCCCAGCCAAAACTTTCCCGGGTTTGCACCCCGTTCTTCTCCGTTTGACCTCTATCCCGGATACTATTCGCATGAGGTGTGGGTGCCACCCACACCTCATGTGAATTAATGATATCCGGGGTAGAGTTCAGAAGATGGAGAAGAACGGGGTACAAAAACGGGCAAGTTTTGGCTGGGTGACGAGCTTGTCGCACGAAAAGACGACTGTTGGGCCGAGCATTCATTGTGACCATCTAACTCAATATTCACGGCCTCGTGCCACGCCTCTTTAAACTCCGATTTGTCTACACCCGCTGCTGGCTGTGGGGCCGATGGTTCTACGTCTGTCATGGAGCTAGTTCTACGTCTGTCGGGGACCCACATGGCATGCACAAGCTTAAATCCCCAGCGTTGTCGAGCGATCTTCTAGCTATCATGGCCAATGCGTTGTCCACAGTCCAGGATGTACGCGTCAAGATACCACCAAACGTCGTCCATTCGTAGGCTGCAGCAGGCATCGCCCCTTTGAACTCGGAGTCACGCCTGTACTGGTATGTAGCAGGTTGGTCACCCTCCAGGCGTTGGCTTTCACCCCGCGTCCGGCCCCATACCGATGTCCACCGTGCCCCCTCCAGACGAACCAAACGTACCGGCTACCCCGTCGTTGGTGCCTTTCGTGTGCACTCATGCAAGAGCGCGTCCAGATTAAACCCCCACGTCACGTCGAGGTCGCCCAGTTGAGCCGAATTGTCATCCAGCTCATCGATGCTTGCTGCAGCCTACGAATGGGCAACGTCTAGCGGTAACTTCACGCATACATCTGAACAAAATTTGGACCGTGGACGACGCAATGGCCATGATAGCTAGTGGACCGGTCAAGAACGAGGAGGCTCAGAGAGTATTCCATAGTGAAATGGTTTGAATGATGTCCAGGCTTTTGGTCAGAGCTGGGCAGGGGGAGCAGAAGGGTCCGAGTGGGCAAGTGCAGCAGTCGCAGCACCGTGCCATGAAAGACGATGTTGAGATCCAAGAAAGAGCAAGCAGCACCATCACCATGAATCTCCCAGCTAAACCAACCCGGCGGAGGGCACCAAGAGCTTGAAGGTGATCCCGCAGAGGTGGGTCCCACCTGCAAGCTCTTGATGGTCTCCGTCGTGTAGGCGTAGCTGGGAGATTCGTAATGATAGTGCTTCTTGCTCTTGGACCACAATGTAGTCTTCCACAGCACCAGGCTGCAACTTCTACGCTTGCTCACTCTGATCCCTCTGCTTCCCCTGCCCAGCTCTGTTCAAACGCCTGGACATCATCCCAACCATTTCTCCCGAGGGGTGCTCTCTGAGTTCTTCGGCGAGTTTGCTTGCCTCGCTCTCCTTCTCCAGACTCAGCCGTAGTTCAGCCAAACCTGTGCCCTGTTTAGCAACAAAATCTTTTAATTCTCGCAGTTACGCTTCAGCTCCTTCGTTTGCCGAATTCACGGGACTGTTTGGGTACCAGCACATAGTCAGAGGAGAAGGGCAACATAGTGCTGGCAATTGGCTGTGCATGTAGACGACATAGCTGTAACTGGAAAATAAGAGGAGGCTGATCATTCGTGGGAGCTTCCTTGTTGGGTGCTATTAAGTATAATTTCTCGACTTCTGTTCTTCTCCAGCTCCACACCACCATCTCGTCTACGAACACAGCCACAGCCAGCACTATTTCGCCCTTGTTCTATAGATTAAGTGTTGGTACCCAGGCAGGTTAGTCTTGACTGCCTCGCGGTCTATGGATAGTAATGCGTTCAGATCGTCTCGTGTTAACGGGTGGCTGAAAGATATGGGAGAGTGAGACAGCATCAGAGCGCAGGATTTAAGCTCGGGCACCCAAAAGTCCGAAAGACAGTTACTGGTACCATGAGTACCATAATAACCATATACCCCGAAAAGGCACATGACAATGTCAATGCTGATAGATCCAACAGAGTTAAATGTGTGCATGCCGAGTGATTTGCCGGCAGACGTATAACCACCCGTAGAACCGCCCCCGCAGTTCGCAGCGGATGCAGAACGACCCGAGAACAAAGCGACGTTGCAAGAGGCCACGAAAAATGAGTAAGACGGTAAAACAACGACCGGTACTTGCGAAGCCGCGACACCTCCGCGAACGCGGAAACCAGTAGGTGCCAAGTAGGTGTTCACGTATAACACGGACAAGGACGGCCGGACAGTGAAGGCAAAGGCTAGACTTTTGGCCGATGGGGTTTAGCCAGGTGCAGGACATCGATTTCTTCCAAACGTTTGCAGCAACTCCCTCGCCCACGTCGGTGAAACTCCTGGCGGCTGTAGCAAATGAGCATGGTCTCAAGATTTTTCAGTTGGGACGCCGCGAAAGCTTTCGTTCGCGTGAAAATTAATCATGAGACATACATGAGGCTTCCCGGTGGGTGCGGTGAAATATCAGGTAAGATCGTTCGCCTAACCCGACTTATTTATGGTCTAGAGCAAAGCGGACGGCGGTGGGCCGGACCACTGGAAGAGATCGTGGTAGAATACGGTATGAAACAGTGTGGGACAGGTCAGTGTGCTGTTCGCACGGTTGCGCAGCGACGCAGAACTGAATATAGTCGTTGATGTAGATGGCATCGTGACTGCAGGCTTGACTATTCGTATGAATACGAGAAAGCGCTTGTACTCATGAACGCGGTTTTCGTTCGTAAGTGTAAGCTACTCAAGACAATGACTTTCACCAGCAAAAGGTACACCATCACAGAAAACGTACTCCGTACCAATACGTGCGTACTGCGAGCTCGCATACCAACAATGACAAAACAGGACGAAACTCTAGGGAAAAACGTTAAGAATCGGCAAAAACGCCAAAAATATTCAAAAAAAAAAAAAAAAAAAAGAAGACGACGACGAAAGTAAGTGCACAAGAGCATGCCTTCAGGGCGACACAGCAGGAGCGAGTATAGAAATCATCATATTGCTGCTGTACCAACACCACAAGTGCACAAGAGCATGCGAGTGCGCGACGAGCAATGGCGGAGGGCCAAGTGCACAAGACCATGCTTCAGGGCGACGGAGCAGGAGGAGTATATTAAAACGGTCCATACATTACCGGACACACTGGTCTGGCCTCAAGCTTTTGACAACAGGATTGGCAGGACCCGTACTAACGCTACGGCAGCTACAACAAACAACAGAAGGATGCTGCTACTGCTGTAGCTGTATGATGCTCGTGGTGTTCCTCTAACAATATGACAATCACGTTTGATGCCTTTCCGAGGGCTCATGCTGTCTGGCCAGTACAGCGTCGGGAGCCGAGCTGTCGCCAAAGTCGTTCCCTCGACCTGGGAACGACTTTGGCGACGGCTCGGCTCTCGACGTAGTACTTACCAGAAAGATGAGCTCTTGGAAAGGCATCAAACGTGATATTAATAGTCATACGAGTTGTGCTTAACGAAGGTCGAAGGAACGACTCCGGCGACAGCTCGGCTCTCGACGCTGTACTTGCCAGACAGCATGACCTCTTGGAAAGGCCGAGGGAACGACTTTGGCGACAGCTCGGCTCTCGACGCTGTACTTACCAGACAGCACGAACTATCGGAAAGGCATCAAAACGTGATTGTCACACGTATTGGGCCTGAATAAGGTCGAGGGAACGACTTTGGTGACAGCTCGGCTCTCAACGCTGTACTTGCCAGACAGCATGAGCTCTCGGAAAGGCATCAAACACGATTGTCATATTATTGAGGAACACCACGAGCATCATGCAGCTACAGCAATACCAGCATCCTCCTCTTGTTTGTTGTAGCTGCCGTAGCGTAAATACGGGTCCTGCCAATCCTGTTGTCAAAAGCTTGAGAGAAATTACCGATTGCAACATCAACACACATTTTGGAAGATTCCCATTGTGCCATCACGACATATATTTCATGAAAATCCCGCCAGAGATCTCTTGTCAATCTGTCCTTCACTTTGTAGTGAGCGTCGTGCGTGTTTCTTGGCACAACCGAAAAAATTCCTTGCGTGGGTTTTCAGAACAAGTGATGGCAGCAAGAGGTACCAGGCATACATTAGACGCTGACCACCCGACCCGAAACCTAGCCCTAACCCGAACGCTATGGGGCGACCTGTGCTTGGACGTAAAATAGGTACCGCGGGTTGTAGGTAAGGTATGGAGAAGTCAGTAGTAGTATCACTGTTGTCTCGTTTCGACCCGTGTAGTGGGTTAGAAGGGTAGGTTGTCTGTCGCACTCGTGGGCAAGCGGCTACCCCTAAACACCATCTGGAGGGGAATATATCTTTCGCTCTGGAGGGTACCGAAAATCAGGCGACACTATCGTGTGGTAATTTTCAGACCCACCACACCGACGTACAGAGTGGTCGGCCGCGCACGCTCTGGAGGCCGACGTCAGAATAGAAACCCTCTAGAGGGGGTGGAATCGTTCCCTCTGGAGGGTGAGTTTTCGCAACAGCATGAACGTGTAATTGACCAGGCGTCACTACTGACACGATGCATAACTGATCAAGACATAAACCAATCGGAAGTGCAACACCATCACAGGACGGGTTTGCAAGTTGCACATTGACGCGCAGGGCTTCATCATCGAAGGCACACTCTCCCACGCTCCGTCCTCTAACACAAAGGATATGGAGCACATCTCATCAGCCCGCGGGGCGGTCAGACCATCAGAACTTGAAATTCATGGACATGATAAAATCGGTTTTAGGGGCGCAGAGTGATGATGTGATGCTAAGACTTACCTCAAGGAGAGCATCCAAAGTCTCTAGCGATAGGCCGCACCCGAAAGCATCAGCGGAGGACCTGTTGCAACAGCGAGTGGCGTACGAAACGAGCGAATAATACATATCATAATATCAAACGTCGTCACGTGCTTCCCTGGACACCAGCACGCCAGCAGCAGCAGCAGCAGCAGCAGCAGCAGCATCATCATCACAGAACACTGGGAATGGTAGCCAGCCGCGAACCACGAGGCCACATGGTGTCGCTTCCATCTTCTGCACCAATCATGCATCAAGTTGCACACTGCTCTTGATTCGTGTCGCTAAGCGAACCCGACTAGCTGAGTTCAGTCAGTACGTCGGCTGGCGCCGACCTGCCGGCTGAAGTCAGGTGAGTGAAACAAGCAAAAAAAATCCCCCTGGCCGAGGGGGCCTTGCTGGAGGCGCCCCCGGAGGTTCCGCCGGAGGCGAAAATCACGCTATATGGCATCATTTTGCACAAAAAAAGCGCAATAATTATGGCCTAGATTCACGGAAGTAACGATAAAACGGCTTCAGTTTACGCAAGATAGTACAAAAACCAGAAGTACACAAAAAAAAAAATCAACTACCCCGGACTAGAGGACCGTCACTCACAGCAATTGCTTCTGGCGCAATATTACCAGACGGGGATACAAGCGAAGCAGCGAACCCATCACCAAGCTACGCACGGTCTTCAACAGTTAACGGCAGCGATGCATAAATTAATCCCAGAAGAAAACGTTCTTTTTTTGTTCGTTTAATTTTCCATTATATTTACTTCGTTCGCTCTTCTTGCTCATGCTCCCTCCTACTGTCAGTCGTAACTCAGATCCTACGTCACATAGTACGCCCTTCGCCTACGTTACGTACCTTGCATTTTAATCTCGAGAAGGGTTCAGCACTTCCTTCCCTCGTCGACCCGCGTCTAATTGTGCCTACCCACGCAATCATGACAATTGGTGTAATGTGATAATCAAAACTCCACACGGAGAATCGAACCCCTGACACCAACGTTAGTAGTATTCAATGTTGATCACCATTAAATAGACGACCGGGGCGTTCATCCGCCCGTGGTGACATTCGTTTAGTAACTCTCTTGAGACTTGAGAGGGCAACAAATTGGCGGCAAAGGTGACCAATACAGCAAAACTGTCACAGGGTGATTGCGGGATGATATTCTACAAGATGATGTCCGAGGTACAATGGTTGAATGCAAGGACTAGTACGTACGGCACAGGCGCAATGGGTCTTCCTGCACAGCTGGGCGCATGCTGCTCGTAGACGATTGATAGCAGCAAACGTTGTCACTGTTTAGGTCGTTATCTTCAACATCCAAAGGGATCAATTTCTCTCCCAACTTTGCGCGAAAGGCGCACGTCGATGACGACGGCAAGTCGTAAACCATCTACTTCGCATTATACAATATCGTATGTACGAAAGACAAAGCGTTTTGTCATCGGTACCTTCGAGAGAAATGGGCCGTCCCGCCATGTGCGCGTGTGTATGGGTGTGGATCTCCCGCCGCGCGCTGCAGTGTCACAGGGCCTGAGGGTATCCGCAGCCCGCAGCGATTCACGTTGAAAAGCTTTATCCCGCATTAAAAAGGGCTTCTACAATTAAGGAAACCCAATAAGTCGGATAGTCGGCACCTCCGAATATTAGTCTAACTACTATTAATCGGCGACTTGACCCTTTTTTAAAACTGCAGTCGCGTTTTGGCGACAAACTACTCGCACCGACTCACAGCCCTACAGACACCTGTACATACACAGCATGCAGCATAGCAGCAGCAAATCTCCGTGATATCAATCCAGGTGTAGCATATCATACCATACATGGCAGCGTTTGTTGTATGCCAGGTATACATACGGTATGTACGGTAGAGAGCAGCGTACAATACCCTCTCGGGTACTGCACTTCGTGTAACGGAAGCAACAGTCCGCAGTGCGGAAGTTAGTGTTCGAAAAGTTAGAACTGCTGTTACCGTATGGTGCTACAGCAGTAACAGCAGTAATGCCCATGGGCATCTCAGCAACAAAGAAACGCCGCTCGAAGTGCGGACAGCAGACGCACCAGTCGCAGTAGCTGTGAGTGAGCGCAGAGGAGAAGGTGTCGAAGTCGTAGTGCACCCAGGGCGCGTCCTCTCCCTTTGGCGCAGAGAAGCCGCAACTCAAAACCAGATCCTGAACAGCAGGGCGAACGACAACGAGCGGAAGATTTGGTGCTTGCGCAGGCACGAAAAAATGTTGTGTGCCTCTGAGCTGCACTCGTACAAGCGGTAGTGATATTATATCGAGAACAGCAGCATCAGCCACGAAAACCCGACCAGAACTATCTGCTGTAGAATCTCCTACAGACTTGGGTATGCTTTCTATAATAGTGGCCCAAGCAAGAGAAAGGGACATACTGGTACAGCACTTGGAATATACCGGGTACCTGGTAGGTGTTTGCAGGTCAACGTTCCTGTGGTTCACCTTCAAGAATTGACGAAGCTGTCGTCGCCAGCCTACCAAAGAAGGATGGTCTTCCTCTGCCTGTCGATGTAAATACATATGGCGAAATGCCTGCAATATCTGTGAGAGCTCACCAAGCCGTTGCCAGCCATTGTCTTTGCCCATAGCAGCCCTACAGGCTCCTGACAACACTACACACTGCTCACGCACGCTCACAGCACACACACTCGCTGCGGGCGTCCTCCCGCTTTCCGCCATAAAAACGCCACCATTCGTACAATGAACTCCATATTTTCGGATTTCGAAAGATCTGCTCCAACAGGGAATGACTAGGATCCAACCGCAAGCATTCAGTTCACGCCCCACCGATAATCCTTGGATTCTCGGTCGACGGCATATCAGCGCTGATAGGTGCCACTGGTGGTGTTTATTAGTCGTGCTTTGCTCTCCCTCGGGATACGGCGAACTGTAATTGCAGGTGGCTTCTTCGAAATTCGGAGACTGACGGTTATTAGGGCACACAAAGTAGAGATCTTTTTATCCTTGGCCATCTCCTGATCGTCTCGCATGAAGTGATCGCTCGAATCATCGGGTCGCACGTACCGCCATCCCCCGCCGCCGGCTTTCATACAAAGCCCGACGCCGCAGCCATCTCCCAGTCCGCGTCGCAGCCATCTCGCAGCCCCAAGCGAAGCATGGAGGGAGCGGTGTTGATTCGCTAGCAGCATCGTGGTCGGCGAGAGCGGGCGAGATTTGTTTCGGAAGGGTGTTCTGTGAGGGACCACAGCAAGCAGAGATCGTGAGATCGCCATGTTTTCCTCTGCGTTCGACAAGGTTGTGTCGGCGACAGCACCCGACGCCTTGGCAGAGTTCCCCACTCGAGCTACCCTGCCGGCTTCTGCATCCACCATCTGCTGCTTGAGCTTCACCGACCGATTCCTGTCGCACTACCCCATAGCCCACAACCCCGCGATTGGCAGCAGCGGTGATCATGTCGACTCTCGCCTCGCGAGTCATGTTGGAACGGGTGGGATCGCGATATCCGCTGACGATCTCGAGGCCATCATGCAGAGCGCCGCCGAGCTCGGGGGGCGGTTGTCCGCGGCCCTGGCAGGAACAGCCCGGTCACAAAAGAGAGGTCCTGTCGCCGCGCCTGTTTCTGATTTGCTTGCTAAGGTGCGAGGAATTTTCGGAAATCGGTTGACCTGCGTTGGGCGGGAGATCCGCGTATCCAGAGACTTCAGGGCGGAACGAGACGAGACTCTACTGCTGCGACAGATACACGCTCTCAAGAACGCCGCTCTTGAGGCTTGTAACGGGGAGAAGTGGTGCGTCGTCGTAAGCTCCGGCGGGGAGAGCTTAGTTGTGTGCTCTATTCCTCTGCCTCCATTGGAGGATGGAGGGACCTGTGGTTGCGATTTTTTTGTGTTCGATCCTTCCCCGCGACCTGACATGAAGCTACGCGGCTCGTACATCATTAGGTTTACCACCGTCAGGTGAGTCAGCGTGCATAGTGTCCGTTCAGGGGCGACTGTGGGTGCGTGGTGGTCGTTGAGGGGTATGCGCTAGGCAAACATACACCAGGTGTACTCTAGACTTCCCTCTCCTGAGCGGCTCTGCAGCATCTCATCATTGATATCTGGTAACCCGATCTTGTCAATCGTTCTTGGGACAGCCCACCTTCACATTATTTGACGTGTGTTGCGGTGCAATATGATGTTGACATGTCCTCTGTTTTGCTCCGGGTAGGGGCCTCCAGCTGCATTTACTCTCGGCCCTTGGGGAGGTCTGGAGAGAGGGGGTCTACCGAAAGAAGACGGAGTGGGAAAAGGGTTCGTGGGGTTATCTGTTGTCATGGCAGCTCAGGCAGGCGAGCCGGGCCCAGGCGAATGGGAAGCACGGAGCCTGCTGGAAGAAAGCAGTGAGTCCAGTTTTGGAAACAGGATTGAGATGGCATAATGATATACCGGGCTGAATTTGAATCCGTCGACGACTGGTTCCAAGGATACTTATATTGGTACAATTCTTGGTTGGTTTCGGGGGATAAAGGGTTCTGTATGCGCTTTTTGTAGCACCCCACCTTGCGCCGTTGTTGTACGAGACCGCATGTGAGATCTACGAATTTCTCTGCTGTGCCACTTGTTCGTGGAATCCTGCTGCAAGATGTGGACGCCCTCACGTTTTGTTGAACAGGCCATGCTCGTATTCGAGAGAGAAGGTGGGGCGGGAAAGGCAGTCGGTGCGGTACCGGATACGTCCGCCCCAGGCACCACCCCGAGCGCATTGACGCTGATAGGCCGATACATGTCGTATGTACGCAAGTACAGCACAGCACAGCCAGTACAGTACAACACATTACTCTGTGGTTAATTCTAACGAACACCCTCCCCGGTGCTTCACAGCAGTGATGAGCCAAGCAAATAACGGAACCTTGTCCTGGTACAGAACACATACAGTAACAGCCAGCGCAGGAGGAGCCCGTTTCCTTGCGACAACTTCCTGCATAGCACCCTACCAACCGTTCATACACAATGGTCACGCAAAGGCAATAACTCGATGGTACCACAAAACCTCTACAACGCAGGGTGTGGTTACTCCGTACCCCATCGTTGTCCACGTCTATAGTATAGCGCTAGCATGCCCTATCTCGAATGGAAGGCAAGTTCATACAGATTGTACGGCGAAACCATAAGCCCAATATGTCTTTTGGGTTCTCCTAGAACCGTTGTCATTTGTCAGTGGGGTGGCTCATGGAAGCGAGGTGTCCGATACCTGCGTCCCTGGCTCAGATCAACTCGCGCACGAAACGAAATCTCAGCGCGTTTCCGTGGTAGAGCCCAAGGGGTTCTCCGCCCAGGCTTTTCCTTGACGCATATTGTCTGGTACAGCAGCATCCATACGAGCGCTCAACAGAACGTTGAGCTAGCAAGGCTATGTGTGCCGTAAAAAAGTTGTTCCAACGAGACTATGCATGCCGTAAACATTGTAGCCTACTGTAGATACAACCTTCTTTCATTGGCGCAAGTAGTAGCACCTTTCCGGGTGATGTTGTTGTTCGTGCTGTTGGCATACTTGTAGCAATGGCAGCCCCCCCAAACGTGATTGCAATCACGAGACCGAGCACCTATGTTGCGTCTTAGTATGGCAATCTTACAAGCAGAAGATCAAGTCGTACAAGTCGTTGACCACGCGTACGCAGGAAACGGTCTACACCGCAGCTCCTCAGTACCTCGCGACGGGGTCGTGTGAGTGACGAGAAACCAATAGCACACATTTTTCGATATACGTACTCGACAACAACACCAGAGCAACCTCCAACCCCCCGATGTGTTCAGCTTCCTACCCCTCGGCATGGCCTGTCACCCCACCTTCTTCAGCCCAAATTCAACACCAAAGTGATTGAGGGTGTCTGATGACAAATAGCGTTGGAGTGCCTGAGCATGCCCTCAATGAACCCGGTTTGCAAAACTCGAAGGATTCCTCGTTCGTAGTCAGACTCGCAAGCACAACCAGAATACCGGTTTCAGTTCTCCGAAGTTACCTGGGAGGGGTTTTCCGACGAGATACTGCCAAGGGTCTCGCGAAAAGTACCATGCGTTTCGGGAGCGCCCCAGGCATCAGTTTCATGGACGTACGTGTTCGACGCCATTGCCCCTTGCCTCCACACCACGACTAACCTTCCGGGAAACACATAGAAGGTGGAGTGTACATTGCCCTATGCCGTACACTACGACTGTATCGGTAAAAAAATCAGATCACTACGGGCTAGTTTGAGTTTAGTTACTACACGGATCAATCTAGCCAGAGCATCCCGTTTGACATGGCATCTCGAATGTGGACAAGTATATTGAGGGGCCCAGTATTTAACTCACTCAACGTTTGAGTGAGTCGCCCGGGCTACATGAAATAGAGAGTAGACACGTTTGCAGACAAGCAAAAAATCTAGACGGGTGCAGCTAGTGGGGCAGGAGCGACCTCTTAACATATATCGATGTCTTCGGGCTGACTGAACTCCGTCTCAGTTGCCACATTGCGTACAGGTACTTCGAACGAGATCACCTCTTGGCTTCCTTAGGTTCACGTTTTTCACGGTTTATGGCGGACTCGAACGTGTTTGACGTTTTTGTTCACCTTGATCTGCTCGTAGTGTCTCCAGCCACTCTTCCTTATAAACGTTGGTTGGGCGTTCCAAGCCGGCTACCGATGGTAGCGACGAATCTACG
Organism: Macrocystis pyrifera; assembly: GCA_031763025.1. Taxonomy (NCBI): domain Eukaryota; class Phaeophyceae; order Laminariales; family Laminariaceae; genus Macrocystis; species Macrocystis pyrifera. The sequence continues at coordinate 354,460 of JASSKH010000033.1, read as the reverse complement.
TCGCGAGGGTGGCGGAAAGACGTGCTAATATTGCGCCTGTCTGGGGTTGTTTCTCGTTTTGCCGCTGAATCGTTCGAGAAGTCGTACCACAACAGCCGCGGTTGTCTAAATGCCAAGTCCTCCGCTTACCGCCAACAGCATGCCCTCGATATTGTACTATAGGCATCGCTGCTTGACCCGAACACTGGTCCCCATGGAGTTTAGTAGTGTCTTTCTTCCCCACAGGTTCACAGCACAGGCACCCTCTCCCCTCTCTCCGCACCACCCCGATCATATGTAGGGGGTACATTAGTATCACCCAAGATCCTTGCTACGATAGAGGTAGCAGTTTTGGCCTTGCAAAACAAGCATTTCTGACTGACGGGGCTCCTTAAGGGCACTCAAGAACTACCCAATATCGTCCGAGTTCCGTTCATGTTCTACACCTAGGCCCTGGTATTGTTCTCATCTTGATTTTTGTTTAGGCAGCTTGGGTGACATGAAGAACTCTTCAAGTGAATGTCACAATCTTATAATGAATGGAGCTACTCCTACAGTATAACACGCCATTTCTTGATTGTGGGGCTATCGTCATCTCTAGAGCATGCCCTCCCTCCCTCCCTAGTTGTGATAATTCGACGTCTTCAGCGTCAAGTACATTAGACCGATTGATCGTCTGTTCCAGCTGATCGGTAGCCCTTTCGCCACCAGTGGCCCCTCTGGGACCACAGTCGGAAGCACCAGATATACCCCTTCTTCACGCGGATGATCATCCGGTCATGCTGATCGTTGTCACTTTCGTCGCCAGCCGCCTCGCCGTGACCACGCTCGGAGGTATGCACCTTCTTGACCTGTTGAGAGAGGCCCTGTTTGTAGCTTTGGTGGCTTCTTTAATGTCCTCTCCTTTACCTGTGCCGGGGATGATGCCCGCCCACCCTACCTATCCCCCCCCCCATTCATCTGGGCTGGACCCCGCGTCTTCCCGATTAAAATTATCTCCGACCCCCCCCTGATTGGGCAGAGGGGTAGTAAGGAGCACAGCTTGGGAAACGTGAGAGTGATGCACGGGCCAGGCGACATTGCGGGTAGTGGGGACGGAGCGACGGCTGGACTCACATGCGATTGGACGGTGGTTCGTTGCGAAGCCAGGGTAGAAACAAAGTTCAGCCTTCGGCTTGGACCTGGTTGTCCTGTTGGCCCAACATGAACCGGGTTTGAGTAATGCTACCACGGCTTCCTGAGAAGCTTGTTGTGTCACATCCAGTTCGGTGGCTTACTCGCTTGGTTTACTGTGGTCGCTGTGCGGTTGAACCCAGAGCGGCAAGACGTAAAAGGCAGACCTGTCCAGGGATACAAAAGTGTCCCGCAAGCTTGATCTTAACAGAGCCCTGTTGAAGGAAGCCTTATACCAGATATACGTACTGTAGTACGTCGGGCCCCTCCACATGAAAGAAGGGTAACGAACAGCCGTTGACGTATCACAAAGCCAACTAATAGTTGCCTGTCTAAGACTCCATGGCAAAACTGACCCTCCTTTGAAATTGTTTCAGGCATGTGAAAACCGTTTTCAGGGAGAGCAGATGCCAGCTCAGCCACCAGCCGTGGGCAATATTGGCGTGATGTATTTACCAAAGCGCCTTCAGACCGAAATTCTCCGTTGGGGTCACTATTGGGAGATAAATCCTGTTCGCGATGCTCTGAGGAGAGGTTTCTTAGTGGAAAACGTTGAGGTAACGTTGTCGCCCATCCTCTACCCGCCGAGGCAAGCCCTCAACATCTATGATGCCGATTTCGACGCTCACCTGGTGCCTCGACTGGCATAGAGGCCCAGTCTTTCTGTTTCCAGCACCTCGACAGCTAACACTGCTGCCTCTTGATGGACCTCCAAACAGACGCTGCTGCCGTGGGCTTTTCTTCCACACGAGTCGTATGACTGGTTGGGGGGAATAATATTGGTGTAACTCTTGCGCCTCTACACCTGAGCCTGTATTATTTTGTCCTTTTCTGTTGATGAACGGCCGTCGCCGTTTGTAGCTGTGCCTCCGCTATCGCTCTCGTTGCTGCCGCTATCACCCCCCCTAGTAGTCATTGGGTACAATAGCTTGCGTACCACCCGTGTGTTGTTGTACCACGACCCGCACATGAACTCCACGGGCTTGGAACTCAATAGCGTGGAACGCGTGGCGTGATGTGGCACGCCCAAGCCTTCGTAACCATTTTGCGTGGATTTAAGACATTGGGAGTGCGCCTTTATCTCTCGCGTTTCCCTCTCGCGGCTAAGACATCCCCATGCTTCCAATGACCAATTGTCAACATCGTTCCTTGAGCGAACGGCCTTGACTGAACGGCATCTAGGAAGCATGCGCGTAGCATAGATCTATTGAATGTGGCATTGATAGTGTGTACCCGCCGAGGTCCTCGAGTATCCCGCGAGCTACAAGGAGGTTACTCCTTGGCACTGCCCTAAGCTACCGTCGGCAACAGAAACATTCGTCTGCCCCCCCCCTTGCATTTGAGGGCTATACCACTTTCCTAGGGCATCCCATGTCTTTTTCTGCCAAGTACTACGGTGCAACTTGCACAGTCAGCCTTCGCCTGCAGTATATGGACGCAAGGAAAGCCCACTCTGCACCGTGACTATAAACTGCTTGCGGACAAAACACGTAGTTGTTAGTCGCCTAACATGTTTTACTAACTCCGGATGGAGCCAGGTCTCTCCAACGAAAATGTGTCCAATGAATTGAAGCACCCTGAATGATACAAACTGGTAAACTTTCAGTCTTTTGATTAGGAAGACGACCTTTGGCAGTGCATGGCTGACAGCCCGAATATACCTGCCATCATTCGGCTGGATGGAAATCTATTTCTTGTTCGCTTTGTGCGGGATAATGCTACGCTTGGCACTCGACCACCTTTTACTGTAGAGGAGTAAGCGATCTACTGTATCCCTTCTTTAGAGCCACGGGGCTCACGTAGACATGACAGAAGCATCCCCCTGGATTTTCTTAATAAATAGGGTACTCGTTACAAAACGACCATGCCACTAACGTGCTGGTGCTTTTATCTCAAGCAGGGACTCGATTGACACAGAGAAAAACGCAATGTGAATTGGTTCGTCGACATCGGCAATCACGTGGTCAAACGTCAGCAACTTTCACTCACCTCAACGTCATACACACCTTATCGACTATAATTAACAGCAAAACTAAATCTATCAATGATATCCCGAGATGCCAGAAACATACCCCCCCGCGCTTACGATACGCGTCGCGATACTCGGAAGCCCTTTCAGTAATCTGACCCCCGGCTAAGCCCGCCTTTCCCGACTCCCCCGAGGCCTTCGCAAGTGTGGCAATGGGCTCACTTTTGAGCCCCGGCCGCTCGGGGTCTTTAAAATATGTCAACATTGGATATTACCGGTGTCATCCTTGGCGCCCATTGACTTCCCAATGTGCCTGGCACCTGTTTCTTGAGGGTGGCCTAGGCGTACCGTGTGGGATTGAGTAGTAGTTATGTCAACTGTATCGTACGGCGAACCCTGTCCTTCTGAGGGAAACTGGTACCGTAAATACAAGTATGTGTTGTGATACTGCCTCATTGCTCGTACACCCCCTGCAGGAGAGTGTTGCGGTATTTGTTTTCAACGGATCCAGGTGGAGCAGGAACGCAGCTTACGCAGGATATCGGACATCACGTCGACTTTTTTACGCCTTTTTAGTCTGTGTACCTCTTGTACACGCGCGATCGCCTTTGCCGTGTAAAGCCAAACAAACACGGATCTGAGCATTGCGAAGAAAAAGAAAATGACGGTGGGAGGTTCTATTGGACTGGTGGGTTCTTCACCTCGAATTATCACAGACTTCCTGACTACCTACTTCAGATTGCGTTTGGCCTAACTCCCCCCGCTTTCGGATCCCTATGCCGCTGTATTCGCTGTACTCCACGTAGTGACACGGTTAAGAAAGGCCGAAAAGGCCACCGCTATCAAGAAAAAGCGCGAGGAGGTGGAGGCTCTCCGGAGGGCTTTAGCAGGGTCTGACCAACAGCACCCAGCCACCGTCATGCCGGTTCCCGGAGGAGGATTCGGGCCAACGGGCAGCAGGAGCCGGCGGCAAGGCATTGCAAACGATACTTCATGTGCGGGGTCGACTTTATCTTCCGACGGTAGGCGGCACTTCCGTCGGCAAGAAACTCACAACGAGAGCGTTGGAATCGCGGACAATCGTCTTCGAAGGAAGATGGGTTCTGATGGCGACAGCATCGAGTCGTTGGCCCTGGAAGCTGACGATGTGACTTCGAACTCGCCTCCGGAAACAGCCCGGGTCTCGTCGAACTCAGCGGGGTCTGACGATAGGCCAGAGGACGGGCAAACTTTGACCGACCACCTCAGTCTTCCCAACTCCTGCAGCTCTCCGTGCAGCCGGCTCCCCCTTCAGGCTCCGGTGGCGGCCGTTTCCCCGCCGCTGTCGGTAAACAAATGCGAGAGAGAGGGACGACGACGATGGCTCCAAGGCGATCGTAAAGACCCCCTAGATAGAAGGGACAGTCGGGAGCCGGGCGTAGCAACCGAGACAGCCACGCGGGAGGCCCGCGCAACCAGTCGAAGTGGAGGGAGAGAAGGGATGCCACGCCCTAGTGAAGGAGAAATCAACTCAAGGACTCGGCTGGCCGAGCAAGGAAATCGAGGGAAAGGGGCTGAGAGCAGCGTTCGTCCGCCAAACCGGGAAGGCAAGCCGGCGATCTCTGATGACACCACCCTACACCGGTAAGTGATACGTACTTTGGGAGCTGCGAGGGGTATATGCGACAGACTCGAGCTACGGCAGGGATGCAAGCGATATTCTTGTTTGAGGTTCCTCTCTTGAGGAGCGCTGTACCTACTGTGTATGCCTCACCCAAACACTGGCTTTGACACCACAAGAAAGGACAGCCCGAAAAACAATATCATGGTCTATCACACGTTGTACAGGCCTATAACGAAGCAATTGCTAAAAGACAAGCCTTCTTGGGTACAGTAGTTGCTCAGTTGAGGCAGTTGAGGGGTCCGTACAGCCAGGAAAAAAAAAAAAACGAAAAGGGCCACCCCTGTCGTAGGATGCACGCCAACCATGGTGCTCTCACGCTCTTCGGATACTTTTCCTGACCAAACTCTTGACATCTTCGTCTTAGGTATTTTTAACAGCAATCCCCGCGATTGCACCGCACCGCCGAATTAATTGCTCCCTAAATTTGCCATTAGATGCGCAGTACGATGCCCAACATGCAGTTTTCCACCCAGCCACTTTTGTTGCGAGGTTTCGTCGCACCTCACGACCCGTTGTTCTCGCGGCCCACCGTCCAGCGCTCTGCTTCGGTCCGTTGAAGGCGAAGGGTTGGCGGAGTACAGCAAGCGTGCATATGATGTGTACCGGGCATATGGTGTTATTCGAGACGGCGTCTTCAGCGAGGAGCGGGATTGCGGACCAGCTCGGGGAACGGCTCGGGGCTTGTCTTTTTCGTCTGACCTGCTGGAGTTCCACCCGGCAACGTGTTCACCAAGTGTTTTAGCAGAGGAGACAAGGTCGCCGCCGTTCACCCCGCATAGGTGTAGTCGTGACAACATGCAAACAGGTCTTGTCCGCAAGAACACAGTGGAAAATGAAGAGACGTGCACTACCAGCAAGGGAGTACGCGAGCAGGTCCAGCCTTTCTCGCCCCCTGTCTCTCCTCAAACTGAGCCTGTCTTGAAAGGCGACGGCAGGGTGCCCCCGCCTCAAGCTTCTTCAATTAACGCTGAGCTCCGAGTGATCGACCTGTGTAACGAGGAGGAAACTGCGGTGCACAAGCCGCAACAAGCAAAGTCGTCGCCGAAGGAATTTCGGTCGCGACTCCGAGCACCCCGCGCTGGACGGGCTTTGGTGCTAGCCGCCGCTAATGCTATGGGGAACCCCATTCGCCGACGCGAACGATCGCCAACACTCAGCGGTGGTTTGCCCGGTAATTCTCTCGAGCCCTCACTGCCGATCTTAACTCAATCTGCGCACAGAAAAGAGGCTTGGAAGGAAGAGATAGGCGATGGAGAGCCACAGGAAAATGGGCGTGAGCAACGCGAGGATAAACCAGAATTTCCCTTTTCGGAAGCGAGTAGTGGCGAAACCGACATCGATTCAAATGAGAGCGGTACGGTTGGGTACGATGCCGCAGTTATTCCAACGAAGGAGTTTACGGACGGAAATGGCACCGGTAGGATGGAGCGCCCACGCAGTGAAAACAGAGAAGATCATAACTCTGTCGCCTCTGTGTACTCCGATCACGAACTGCCACATTCGGAGTTTCCGAGAAAAATCGACAATGACGAAAGAAACCGCCGAGGTTCCATTTCCGCGAGTTCGGACGGTAGCATTTTCTCTCAACGGGAACTCAACGACGAACGCCGCTGCAACAATATGTCCACTAGTCAACCAACCGGGATATTTATCGACAGCGGCGAGAGCACCTCCATTCCCGCCGCGACCCAAGCCCACTCGCCCCGGCTGAAGCCTTGCCGACCCCTTGAAGCAAGAAATTGCTACGAACAGGGTGATAGCCAATCGCAAGTGTCGCGCATCGAAAGGGCTTCCTGTGGCCAAACCGGCGCATTGGCGATGACGGTGAAACCATTGCCTCAGGATGTTACTCGAGGTGACTTGTCTCTCAGTAGGAATGGTGGGGCAGAGGATAGCGGGTCGGGTCGTCCTACCAAAGACGTTGTTGACGCTGCTAACAAAGCACGCGATCAAGAAGCATTCGTGTGGTTTGGGACAGCCAGACACGCCTCCGACGCGGCAGCCCGATGAATGCCGCAATGATAATCGGGCGGTGCCTAACCCAGATCTACCGCAACAAGATGGTCTGACATCTCCCCACCGACAGCAGCTATCGAAGGCGAGGCTCCTCCTTCAAATGGAGGTCCGGCGCCAGAGAAAACTGATCGAGCAAGCGTTTCAACAGCGGGAAGAGGAAGGCAGGCTGAGAAGAGCCCGGCTGGGAGCGGAGGTACTGAAGAGAATACGGGTTCTTCGCGCCGGCTGTAGTCCGTCAGCGAGTGCACCCCTTCCATCGAGCTCCCCCCGAAACCATCCACCTCCCAGGGAGTTGAAACCCTCAAGGCAGGAGGGTGAGATCGAATATGCGCTGGAACAAGCTCACGGCGTAGCAGAGAGTGAACGCGAGGCGGGGGATTTGCTAACGAAAGCTCTCGGCGCATCAAACAATACGCTTGCGGGGAAACATGTGCTGATAAAATCTCACGGCATAGCAGAGAACAGGCGTCAAGCGGAACACCTGCCTGGAAAAACTCATGTCGTAGCAGAGAAGGCGCGTGTTTCGGAACATTTTCCGAGAAAAACTGACGATGAAGCAGAGGGGGCACGTTCGGACCACTCTGGACGCACTATCAAGGCCTGGGGATTCGGCCCAATCGACCATCATACCAATGTTGTCAAGGAGGCTGCGTTTCAATTGACACCCGACATGGGTGCATCCGTGGAAGATTATCATCGGGGATCGCCTGTTGCCCCAGTGCTAACAAGGCCGACCGAACCACTCCCGCCTCCAGAGATTGATCATCCTTGGCGACAGGTCGGGCGGCAGGCACAACAAGAAGGAATAGCGGCGACGAAGGCACCGACCCCTCCTTCGATCAGCTTCGACGTCGCGGTGGATGACTTCGGCGGTGAACAGGCGGGGCTATCTGGAGCGGCGAGCGAAGAGCAAGCTAGACGTCAAGAGCGGTACAAAGCTCTACGCACAAGGAAGCTAGCCGAGGCAGAGGTAAATACTCTACGTGACGATTGTGCCCACACTTGATATATGATATAGCTGTCGTGCATTAATGTCACGCAAGGACTGCTGTTGCCTGCCGTACGCCCTCCGATATATTCACCTTAGGGGATATGAGATATCGTATCGCCGTGTGGTTCAACTCCACTGATCGCTACAATTGTCGACATGCAGTCACGCGCACCAGTTCACTACGTATGGCAGTCTAGATTTAGGCAGGGGGAGAATAATAGTGCTCCCCTCGTTGTTGTCGCTTCCTTGCTTCCCGGGTTTTTCCTCGAGCCCAGGAGAGACGACAACACCAGAAAACCCGACAAGCGGCGGCTAAAGAAGCACTGCGAAGAAACGCCACCGCTGCCGCGGACAACGCCAACGAGAGACACACCCTAGACGCCAAGCAAGAGTCAAGACGACAGCCCTCGATGGAGCAAGAAATGCCACCTTCTGATGTGGTTTTGACGCCCATTGAGGATACTCTAGGGGTGCCCTTGACACGACCACGCTTGTCGAGCGCGCGAAACGTAGATCACAACAGCTCCAACCGCAAGGATCGCGGTCCTGCGGACATCGACGGCCGCGAGGGGGCGTGGGGCAGCGGGGGGGTAGGGACAAGAATGCCAACGTCGGGCCCTGCACGCATCGCTTCGCCTGCTGTCCGCAGCTTTTCTCGACGTTCCAATCGCAAGTTGGTGCGAAACGCCATCAACTTTCTGTGTCTGGCCGGCGGTCATCTCCAGGAGAAGAAGACGCGTGCGCTGAAGGTGCGTGAGTTTCTCGTTTGCGACGGAGCTTGAGACGAGCGAGACAGATGTCATGCATTGCGCACCGTAAAATCGCTTGCATATCACCGTCCGTTGTCTTGTCGTTATCTGCCAGGCTCTTCACGCATGAAGGTGAATATTTTAAAGTATTTGTACAGCGCGGCGGTCTGCTGAAACTCCAAAATTACTGTTTTTCACACCAGAGTCAACCAGGCTCTCAGCCCAAAAAGCCAGGGGCTGCATATTGGTGTAAACTCGGGTGTCGTATGCGATACCTAGTATATGCTTTGTGACAGATGATAACTATGCCATCGTACTGTAGAACAGCACGTCTGTTTTTTTATTGTGGCAAGGGATTTCCCACCTCGTAGCACCGATAAGCCCGTCTGCTCGGTCGACCGCGTCGTGCGCCACAGGCCTTAGATGCTCACCCAGCCGCGAACTTCGTGGTCCTCTTGGCCCACACCAAGCTATTGGCTTTCAAAGGACTTTATGCCTGTAGCACAGAAGAGGACCACACGGCGGAACGCGTCTTTGGACTCGGCCCCCCCCCCAAGTATTGCAAGTCGACGCCGCCATGGTGAGAAATATACTCAACACACCCCAATGCACGTCTAAAGTTAGTGTGAAATGGTCGGTCGAGAATAGACTAGTTGTGGGTCCCGCATCCGTTTGAAACTCCGCGGCATGCACGTTGTAGCTATGCGTAAGTTAGGCCGTGCGCTCTAGCGAGTTTACGTGTGTGTATTTATATTTACGAGAAGTGATGCTACAGAAATGCTCATGACCCGGTCATGTACTCCACGAGGTGACGGCCAGTGATAAAACAGAATCCAAAAATAAGTCGCATTCGTGTCTCGGCAGGAAATTGAATGACCAGCGGTGTTTTTGGTGGCCGACAATAGAACCAGTTGGCACTCGAGAACCCTACCGAACGTGACACTGTCTGCAGTCGTCAAAAGCAAGAAGCCCCTCTCCAGTCACGCGAGATGATCCTTGCTGAACACAGCAGTTGTGCCTCGTGCTTTTATGTCATGCTCAAAAGGTTTCGGGTTTTTACAAGTACAACTCGGCGGCCAGAGAGTTCTGCGAAGTGCACAGCAAGACGTTAGGCAAGACGACGGACGCGGTCAGCGTGGAACCTGCGAGATTACGAAGAACCAAGGGCTTGGCTGCGCATCCAGCCCCATGACGGAACGCCTCTCCTCTTACAAACCGGGCAGCGGTCACAGTGCAATACCAGTCGCCCATCGGTCAACCGCGACGTACGTCTTGAGTTTCACACTGGCAGGACAGAAGTCTGATTTCCTATGTTTGTACACCCGTCGAACATTATTGCTGCCAAGCGGCTGTAGCGCCATCTTGGGAGTGAACGCTTGATACTAGATCGATAGGCGTTTGTACTAGTTTAGTGTTTCTGTCTGTAGTCCGGTGTTTTGTATGACGACGTAGACTCCACCCCCCCCCTGGGTCTACCTCGGTTGCTGAGTTGCAGTTTTGGTTGGGGCATTCGGTACAAGAGTCCCAACGTTGGTCGACTTGTGTCGACACATGCTTCTTCGCGCTATTGATAGGCGCTCTCCGCGCAGTTCACGGATATCTCCTCGATTTTTTGCTGCAGTCTTCAAGAGACGAGCGGCGTGTACAAAAAAAATACTATCTCCTCACCAACAATTGATCTCCTGACCAAACTACTCAAGAGGCTACACGGCTACCTCTAGCTCACCGGGGTGATCGTCAAGACATACCACGTTATCGTCAACGCCGTGTCACATATCCAGGAGCCTACATCGCTACTGCTATCGTGCCAACCAACACCTTGGAACCCTGCCAACTCATCGTTTCTCTCCAAGCGCTACTACCTTGTAGGTATTTTAGCTCTACGAAACCAACAAAAGACGGTAGAATCGAGAACTGTATAATTTCATTCGACCGCTCGCTAATGACGAACGACATTACCAATACACGCACTGCCCTTACGAGCGAGTGAACAAAACATGTTAACCCTGGCGTACCTGCATCAACCCAAACTCACGACGGGCGCATACACTGCTACCACCTTCCAAGAATTTCGGGATAGGGTCGTATTCTAGCCCCCTAGGGCTGCGAACGACCGGCACCAAACGAGAACGGTGGACTAGTTTTGCACAACATTTAAGACCAACCCGCCTGCTCCGCGTAATGGCAAATATTCGATTTTCCCACGAAAACAAGCCGCATCTCAGCCCTCCGGCGGCAGCTGATTTCGCCGACAAGAAACAAGCCGCATCTCAGCCCTTCGGCGGCAGCTGATTTCGCCGACAAAAAACAAGCCGCATTTCAGCCCTTCGGCGGCAGCTGATTTCGCCGTTTTCTTCTTCCGGCGATGGCCTGGGAAACTTTCGCAAGAGAGTATGACGCAGACTTTAATATTCCAGCCGTGAGCAGCCCTTTGGCTCCTTGCCGCAGACTTGATCTCGAAACCACAGCCCCCAGAGCACGCAAAATTCCTTGCGCGCATGGAGCTCCGCTGAAGACCGTCCCACCCTTCGCTCCTGTCACATGCAGAATGGTGAGGGGTAAGGTGGTGATACATTGTCTGTGTTAAAAATCCTTATGCCAAATGAGCGCGGCCGACTGTGATTGCGGGTCGCATATGACTGAGTCAGGTAAAGCATCGTAGGAAGAAAAACACCGATTCGGGAGACTCAACACCGGTTTTATCGCGATGACAACAGCCAAAAATGACCAGACCAACGGCATTCACCCTCCAATGATCAAGGCTGCCCGATCCTAGGAACCAGGAGCACGCCTTTCGTGATCCGCTATAAATAGGCTGCCTGCGTGACATGATGCAAGCCTCTGGATCACACCAAGCAGGGTATCTACATGCAACACAACTCTCGCACGCTAACAAACAGATGCCAATAATAAACCCTACGAGTACAATATCTCTGACAACCAAACTTGTACGCATAACACGCAGAGTGAGTCGGAAGCTATGCCCACCTTCGCTCTTGAGCAGCTGGTCTCGCAAGGCTTGTGGCAGCGACCTGACTAGCGCTAATCGAGCGGTCGGAGAAGCATCCTGGCCGTAGGAAGAGCAGTCGCTCCCTATTGCGACGAGTCCCGGGATTGTCTGCCAAAAGTCAGGATTAAGGCATCAAATGAGTGCATCAATTCGTAGCGAAAAGCAGCGCAGAAGGTACTCGGAAGCGCGATGAAGCTTTCAGCTGGCTTGGTCCCTAGAGCGTGTCGTTGGTACAAAATGAGATCCGAGCCGGTTGCCCCCGGAGGCTCTTCGAGCATAAAGACATCTACGTAGGGTAACTCGGGATGCGAAATATGAACACCACAGGACCTATCGGTATGTGCCTCACGGAACTCGGGACGAAACAGTAAAGAAGTAGTGGTACACCAGATTGACGTCGGAGTGGCAGTCGGAAGCCCGAACCTTCTCCCCGATGCGGGTGCAACCAAGAAAATGCCTGCCATACCTTGAGCGCAGGTGCGTAGAGGTCTTGAAACCTGCCAAGGGTGGAGGTGACGATGTTTTTGACCTTGTCTGGGTTCTCCCCGAAGTACATGCGAAAATCACCTGGAGTATGTCGCGGTCCGGAGTGCAGCGTCAGGATGTGACTGGTACGCTATTAATAGTCCACCAATGATTAATAGTCCACCAATGACATGTGCACCATTTCGCTCGCCGAGGAAGGATACAGGACCCTCTCGTCTTAAATATCTAATCGGGCAATTCAGCCCTTGGAGAGCTCCTTAAAGGCAAATACTGTGAGAGCTGAAAAGGGTTGCACTTCAAGCTGAGCGGTTGACGTGCTCGCAATAAATTAAGCATGAGAGTGTGTGAACGACCTCGCAAAGGCTGCTTTACAGCGCACCTGTGTAAGAAAGGCCCGCCACGGTGGTGTAAAGCTCCTGGGCACTGAAGCGCTCTGGAAGCAGAAGCAAAGAGGCCTGCACCGCCGAGATTAGGTTGCTCTCGATCATCGGCGAAGCCTGCTCGCTGCCTTGGATGACACGCACAGGCTTGTGCAACCTGAAAATAAGCGCTCCGCACGTCAGCTTCCGCATGCCAAGGCTCGAAGAATTTTCAGTATGTACTGTACAGCATCACATAATACCCTCCATACAGTATGTATGCCGTCGACGACCGACAGCTGAAATGCTAGAGCTATACGCCGACGATTGCTAATGCTGTCTCCCAAGTTCGTGGCATATAGCTCGCTACTGCTGGTATCATTGCACAATCCTTCTGCAGACGAATCTTGCAAGACGAGTTTGCAAAGCGCTTGCCAGTCTCCGCTAACAATCAAACGGCGTCACAGCTGACAATCGCCGCCTGAAAAGAAAACGCGACCCGACTGGTCCATAATGGCATTCGGCAAGGGGAAATATGGACGCGCACCTGCCCGCGGTGTAGAGCCACGTCCAGTCCTTAAGGTCCTCCTTGAGGTGCTTCATGCTGATGACACCGTATTTCATAGATCGCCCACGATGCGACGTGGTCGATAAGGGCACCAGGGCGTTGTAGTACAACTGCAAAGGGCGAGGAACGACAAGGGTCTGCCATCAGATACCTGGTACCGGCACTATCAACGCCAATAGCGGCACGACTATTGCTTTGTATGGCCAGTGCAAACCTCTGAAGGGGAAATAGCGAGTTGATCGACAGCGGCATGGGACGGGGCTCACCGGAGCTGCGTCTTCGGTTTGTCGTTGGACGCATAAAAGGTGGCTAGATTCTACAGATTGAAACGGCAAATTCAGGGCGGCTAGACTCGACAGAATGCGTACAAACGACGGCGTGGGACAATGATGGAACGTGATCGCCACTCGGTGAAATACTCGGCCGACAACACTTAGAGTGTTCTAATAGCGGCAAAGCTTAGCATCAACCGAAATTCGCGCGTGTTGTTGGTAGGTTGGGCTGCTTAATCCTTTGTACAAACCACTCAAATTCCAAGTACTTTTTCCCCCAAACGGGACTGCACTTCCTGAAAGGGTTAAGGCTTCATGTTTTTTCTACAGTAGTTATACGCAGTTGTGCATCGACGATCAAAACTAGGCCATGTGGAGGAATGAGCGCAAATGACACGTATTTTTCCGAACAGCACGATGCGCATTCCGGCGCCACGAAGGTGACGAAAAGTTAAAGAGCCTACAGTACCTTTGCCCCGAAGCCCTCTTGAAACCGAGCGACCCCGCCCGCACCGAGCAGTCGGCCCACCCCGGAGTAGTGGCCAGGATTCCTACGAAGGGCAAGCAAAAACGCATCATGGCAGTTAGATTGGCGACACTCGACCCGGGGTCCAAGCGGCTTCAACGTCGAGTAGTGCAGCGTTAGTTGCAAAATGGCTAGGGGCCGCAAGTACAATATTGGGGTAACGGGACGGGGGACAGGGCGCACGAAGCACGACACTTACAGTAGGTCACATACTTACAAATCAGATTGCGTTTCTTAGTTTCCTTGGGCTCTCTCGCGGTTGCTCAAGCCCGTGGGAAAGCACATATCATACGTAGGTACTCTTGTACGAGGAGGCACCTCGAGCACGAGGTTTGGTAAGAAGCCTCACTGCCATGCCTCATGACTACCGGCACCTGGTAGCACATGCGGCGCTTTCAAGCCGAAGCGCTCAACAACTTCTCGCCCTCTTTTACTAGAGTTAAACGCACTCCCAGTCCGCTCCGTGCTAGGTAACAGGCACCAGTAATTGTATCAGCAATCGCAAAACCAGACGGAATCAACCAGCGTTTATACTTTCATCGTTTCGGGATGCTGAAAATCGAGCATACCGCCGCAGTCTAGCGAGTCAGCGCATATCATTGATGTCAGCATAGAGATCGGAGATTGGCAGGAAGGACGTCCGGCGTTCATCTCGTTATTCTGTGGATAACTCAGTCTTGAGCAATCACCGCACCACTGCCGTTGGCTTCTCAGCGCACAGCAATGTACGTGCAGCCTTGCATCGGTAGATAACCGTTTGTACAATGATAGTGGTGCACTGGTACATACATACCGGAATTATATGATATCATACCGCAGCACCCACCAAGTGTCTACTGCTGTCTACGGTGTTATACTCGTACGTTTTCTATTGATACATAGGCATCACAAACGAGTACCAGACCGGTACCCCTTTTTATGTGTGCTGGTGCTGTCGTAAGTACTGCTGTTGTAAACGATGCACTTCAACCTTCTCAATCGGCATTACTTTTATCGTGTACCGTCAACCGAGAGTCGGCGACTGCCCCAACAACTGACCTTTCGAGGTTGGCCTTGTGCCAAGCCTTAGAATCTCTCACTGCCAGCACGAGGTCGATCATAGGCAGCTCTGAAGGGCTCGAGACATGTTTTGCGTAACCCTGAACGTAAAGCGTACCAGGTAGACAGCAAGTCATGCGTAAGCACCGGCGATACGCATGAAGCGATCATATATACAACGGCCGCAAGATTTTAGACATCATCTTGTGGTGTGCAATTCCGTCCGCTGGCTTGCTCGCAATGTATGTACAAGCGTACGAGCGTACAAGCTCTCCCTAACGTGCGCATCTCTCATCTCTCACGCCCGCCGCACGAAACGCGGATATTCCATTTTCACAGCAACGAGTTCAAGAAAGATACTAGTAGTTCCTCACCTGTTGTTGTACTACGCCAGAGCCGTATGCAAAGGCAAACTCCACTGCAGGGAATGCGGATATAAGCTCAACGAGCTCGTCATTGGACAGGAACTGGGTTAATCCACCCCCCTCTGGCATGTCACTGGGCGCCAGCATACTAGGTGTGGTGTTCAATCCTAGATCCGGACCCGGTCACAAAAATGCCTTCCACTCTCTATAGCAAACCCAAGTTCGAAGTCCACCAAAATGATGTCCTAGTCATTCCCATTGATTCCATTGCCCAACTTACTCCGTACGTCGCTGCCTGTGCTCCTAGAGATGCGACGAAGAGCGCTCTTCTTCGTACTTCTGTTGCACATAGCTGCAGCTGCAAATGGACTGGATGGTGCAAATGTGGTGCGTTACGCTGGTTGGCGATGAGTTGTGCATTGCCTTCAACCGAAAACGAGTGAACTGACAGTCCAGCGCTTTCATTCTGGCTAGATACGCGTCGCACGCCGCACCGATACAGGCAGACGTTTTCGGGATCCATTTCAACACGAGGCTGGTACCTGGCAGGACCGTCGAACCTTGTCGCTACCAGCTCCGGATGCCTCCATTCTACATGTTTGTGTGTGCTTCCCTTTGCTGTTTTGCTGTACTGTATGACCCTGGCCCTGTTTGTTGCGGAGTATCTCGTTGCTCTGCTACGTAGAAAGCCAGGTTCCTTTATCCCCGTCTTTGATGCTGCACGGTCATTTCAGGGCCCAAAGTCACCGACCGCAGACAAGGAGGAGGGGCGCTACGGGTTTCTAGGACGGGCGTTTCAGGAGGCAAAACGCTTGGGGATGGCCATCGATCCGGAGGCCGTCGCTCAAGCGGAACAAGCTTGGAAAGTGAGAAAAGCTTGGGCCGTCGACGGCTACGTATGTACGTAAATAGGTGCTTTTTTCACCGAGACACGTGTTCGTCCGAGACTGCCCTTTCTTCCGATACCTCACGTTGCCAGTCTCAGGATGGTATATATATACAAGGCGCTTCGCTCAGGAAGGAAAATTACGCCAAACTACGCGAAGGGGACAGAAAGTCGATGCTTTTTTTTTTAATGATTTTTGTACGTACGTAGCTGCAAACTGGCGACTTGATAATGCCAAGAGTCACATGCCGTACGTACGTACATGCCCCAGGTATGGTGCTTATTTTCTTCTTTTGATACGCTTTATGTATACCTGGTATGTATGAAAGAGAAAGCACAGCACGGCACAGCAGCAGCGCAGCAGCACCGCAAAAACAATGAAAATTAAACCGGAAATAATAATAAAAAAAAAAAAATCCCCGTCCTCTCTCATGTAATAATTTTCTGCCTGATTGGAACACCTTGCACAAGTCAAAAAGAAAAAAATGAACAGCAGAGCTTCTCTCTCAGCCTCGTACGCCGCCCGCCCCTCTCGCGACCACCTCGCCACGGATTCGGTCCGGATAAAGCTTTCCTCCCTCTTTGTCGCAGTGAGCCCGTCGCCCGCTCCGCGTGAAGCCCGCGCTCCTTGCGCTTCTTTGTGGTTGCCGTTTTTGTGGCTAGGCGTCGTGTGTGCCTCGAGACACAAGGGAAGAATAATGGGCTCTGTCTGGCCTCCATCTGAAAAATTAGACTGAGTATGTACGAGTCCATAAGGGTCGTTCGGGATTGCAAGATAATATTCAAGCGGTGCTTATTTTTTTCGAACCAAGCTGAACTATACCGAGAGAGGTACACAGTCTGAGCACCAACATTGTCGAGCTGGCGAACGAGGGTCACGGTGCTCCTTGCAACCACCCCTCGAACCGCCAGCATCCGCCGACACCCGCGACGGCGCCGGGCTCGCCCGTGGTGCGGTGCTCCGAGTACACGCACGCAGACGAAACGAAGGAAGAAAAAAGGAAAAGAGAACTGAAAGTGCAAAAGAAATTTCAAAGAGCCGGTGAAAAAAACGAGAGCCTGCCAAACCGCTGAAAAAACAAAATCGACTTTTTCTTTTTCGGAGATTTTTTTTTCTTTTTCCGGGAAAAAAAAGTGTGGCACGAGAAGCAAGCACGCAAAGAAACCAAAGAACGCGAAGAAAGCAAATATCGTAGAAGCGACAAAAAATTGTGGGAGACTCGCTGAGCGCGAGGCAGGTGATTATAATCAAGTGATTTTAAGAAAAGGATAAACGTAAGGTAGTTTATATACACGGCGTACGCAACACTTGCGTCGTCGCCCAGCCTTTCCCACCCCTGGATTAATGGTTTCACGCTTCTCGGCTTCATTCATCGCCGTCAACCGTTGGCCCCTTCTCCTGGTCCTTGTGTGTCAAGGCCAAGCAAGTCACCAACCTGTAGAGAACCCATAACTGACCGGTAGAAGATCGACGTCATGGCTCGACTCTATGGTACTACGACTACGACTACTTCGTACAAGTACCACAGTACTGAAATGATCGCGTCTGCCTCGAATTTCGCAGGGCCTCGAACCCAACTTGCGGCAGACTGCAGGGGAAGTTTTGCAGGCTAAGGCAGAGTTCCAGGCTGTAGGGAAGGAGGTGGAGGGGCTGTGGTCCGACGTGCAGCGTGCTGCGCAGGGCGATGTCGCGCTGGAGTGGGAGGGGCTGAAGAGGGATGCGTCTAAGGCGGCCAAGGAAGTACTCGGCGAAGTGAGTAACGGCGTGATCGACGTGATCACAGCATGCGTCGCACGTTGGGTGGGATTGGTAGCATCGCGAAACAACGAAAGGGGATGTTAATGAAAAAAACTGTCTGCTCTCATTGCTACGCTCGCTCACACGGTTTAATGAGCGTAAAGGAAAACTCGTAGTGTTAATAGAGCTGCTGCTTCGCCAGCGCAAGGACACCGAGAGCAATCTGTTGCAGCGCTGGGTCCAATTTTCACCCTCCAGAACATGTAGTTGTGGTGAGGACCGCCGCGCTTCATGTGCATGATGTGTCTATTCGTCGATCTGTTTCCTTGCGGGGACAAGGCCCGTTTGTCCGCAGGACTTTCGAACTATTCTTGTTTTCTTGTCTCGCTCTGAAACAGCGTATAATACCAGGCGCCAGGCAACACGTGCAGCCTGTTCTCTGCACCCCTTGACATTTTGCCCGGACGAAACCTACCTGCAGGCAGTGACCGACGCGACCAATGAAATCGTCTCGAAATTTGAAAGCCTCCTGTCGGAGGCGCTGTCAGAGGGAAACATTCGGGCGGCGTCTGAGCTGTGGCGCCGCCTGCTAGATACCCCAGGGGTGCAGTTTCTCGTGAGAGAGCAAAAGCTTTGGGCCGGCCCCAAGCAAGCGATGCAACGATACCTCAACGAGTACATGAGTGAGGAGTCCAACGTGATGGCTGAAAGAGCTGTGAACGCAACGACAAATTTCGCCATTCATTTCGCGTGAGTGGGTGTGATTTACAGCAGTAGCTCGGGGGTGTGGTGTGCATGCGGGTGTTGCCATCAATGCCCGATGTACTAGCTCTGTATTATGTGGTTTAGCTGTAGTAGTGTACACAAACGTTGGCAAATTCCAAGCACGCTTGATAGAAACAAGCACCGTGTTCATTACTTGTGGCCCTAACTGTGGTGATGGTGGTGTCACCATCAAGTGTCGAACTACTGTACGTCACCGGCGCGCTTTGATTGCTCCATATTATCCCCCCCTCCCTGCCTCTCCCTGCTTGCAACTGTTTGCGCAACAGTGGCCTCAGCCGTAACGCCGGCAAGACGGATCACGAGGTGTTTCAAGATCTGTCGCACAAGCTGTGCCATCTGCAGGTGTGATTTGTTTCTGGTAGCATCGTGATGGAATCAGCGCCGATGGCACGTTCTACACACCTGCCCAACCCCTTTACAATTATTGCTGCACCCGCGTTTCGGGGGACGTGTCAATTTTCTTGAGGCTGTAGAACATTATTTCATTTTCAGTAGTAAAAAGGATATCCCGTATCGAAGATGTCACCCCTTGATATTCTGACGATGCTTTAATTTTTTCGATTGCACTACTTGTCTTATGTTGCATGGTCATGGTCCGACGGTTGTCTGTTGTGAAAATAATTTGCCTTTTCTTTACTGCGACCCGCGAAATCGAATTAACCGTTTTCTGTTTTTATGGCGAAGTGGACCCCGTGTTAAGCCCGAGGATGATGCCGTTGTCTGCTTGCTGTCGACTTTCCTCAGAGTGCCGTCGAAAAGCTGTGGCCGCTGGCGCTACCCTACCTTCCTTTGCTGGGGTATGAGGAGTATGCCGCCGGGGCCGATAGTGCTATCAGAGCGAAAGCATTGTCCAGGTGATGAATACGACATCCGCAGTTGTGGTTGAGTGGTGCGGCGGGAATGTTTAGTTGCCCATTCCAATCGCAAACATATGCGAGGTATGTGGTTGAGGACCATACACGGCTGTAAGTTTAGGTGCATGCATTTCTCCCCTGTTTCCGCCATCCATGTTCACCGGCACCACGAACACAACTTGACAACGGTATACTCATACGTAAAAATGTAGCGTAAATGCAAGACCTTGCAATGCTTTCTTACTCCTATGCGAGCCAGATTGCATCCCTCTTTTGAGTGCAGCAAATATCAGACCGAGGGGCACCCACCATTCGGCTAATTTATACCCCCCCGGGCAGTAAAACACACCTCTCACTGCGTGAGCTAGACAACCAGGGTGTCAGCCAGGGTACTTTTTTTTTTGTTTTTGGCGGTCACCACGGCTGGCGGTCAAGTTAGATCATTTTTGTGCGGGGAGAACCTTTGGTCCGCACAAGGGGGATGATCGTATCACGTAGTGTGTATATGGTGAGGCACCCACGAGGCAGTTACATAGTAACCCCATTACTGTCTCTGGAAGTGGCCACACCAGAAATTAAATCAACTCATTGATGCCGTCATCCATATGCAAGAAAATCCGCCTCTAAAGCGATTCTTAGTAGGATGCAGCTGACCCTTCATGCGACTCGCCCAACACCTCACGGTGCTTCGCGCTTGGTGCAAGCAATGTCTGCCTGAAAACCCGACGTGCTCCGTCCCGGCATTGTAGGGATGCGAGGGTCTATGGTCATATGATTACGGCCGTGCACGATAATGAGTACACCCCCCCCCCCCCCCCCCCCCGAGCAGTCAGCCCAAAGCGCGTGCTCATTCCTTACCCCTCTCGTTCCACTCGTCGGTTTTTTTCTTATTGCCCCTGCTTCGATGTCTACGTTTTCCTTGGAGAGTAATACGTTCGTTTCATCTGTCGGTTGTAACTGACACATTGACGCATTGGCGCCGTGTGCACCCTGCAGGTTGTCGCTGACCGTGTCTGCGAGCGCGTTGCTAGGATTAGACCCTCGCGACGACCCATTCCTCATGGCAGTCATCGCGTCCTACTCGCTGGGGCACCTTACCAAGGTCAGCAAGTGCCTCTGGGTTGATGCCCCCTCAAGAATAGCGGTGTCGGCAGTCTGTCTCCAACTATCGAGTTGGTCGCTTTCATGTGTTCTACGAGTATGGTTCACTCGTATAGGAACTCTTGAGGTTCGTACGAAACCGTCCAAAACGTTGGCGAACCCTTCTGTTGTGCCTCGGCTCTATCTTTATCCATATGCATGACTTTGATGCCGTCTGACGCTTTGCTTTTTATTTGCTGTCCACCAGGATGTTGCCCAAAATATGGCGGCTTTATTCCAGAAGGCCTTCAAGGATCCGTTACGCTTCGGACAAGCAGCCGGAAGCGCAGAAGGGGGGGGGGGGGGGGTGATGAGCCCTGTAGACCTTGCGACCGAACTCGTCAGTGGGACCGACAGCTGCGAGGAGCTAGCACATCACGTGTACGCGTTTTTCGAGGCGAGTGATTTCGACGTGGTGAGCTTGTTGCGCGAAACACGACCGGTTACCCTTGTGCGCATTAAACATATTGCCCTTCCCACCTACTACTTCTGTCCAAAGTACTAAAATTAATTAAGTTATTTTCATCGCGTCGCTCCAGTGTAAGGAACAACACCGGAGTTCCACCTATCACCACGTTTCCGGAGCGACATCTTCCTTCAGCATCTATAGTATCGCCTTTGACCCATGCTTCTTCTCGCGGGTTTGGCTTGTAACCTGTTTCGGTTGTGATCGTTGTGCGTAAAATAAAACACGCTGACTTATTAATAGTAGCCCAACAGATGGCTCCTTTTGACTAAAAATCGTGCGTACGTACACCGATCTCTATTTCCTCTTCGCGCAGGGTGGGGCGCGCACTGGCGGAGCCATCGCCGCTTGGAGACAATGGCAGCCCCGCGGGAGAGGCTTCTACCCCCCCGCTGTTGGATTCGCCGCCTGGGAACCCTCCTCCTCTTTTTCGTCGCGAGCGCGAGCTTGCGATGGACGGATTTTTGTTCCGACTTGCGATTTGGGCGGCCGCTGCCGTGGACCATCCCCGTTTCTCTCCAGAGTCGTTTTTGTTTTTTGTAGTTGTTTGTTTTGGTGTTCTGCGCCTTTGGAACCATGCTTTGTTGGAGACGGTGGCGCACATCTAGAGGAAGCCAGGGGCCGGCATCAGAGCGGCCAAAAACAGCATGATATGTAAATACTTCAGCGATAAGCATCCACTAAGTAGTACCAGAGGTACTTGGTACTCGTAGGTTCTACAACACAAGCAGTATTTCTGCTACGGCTGTTCGCTGCTGCTCGCGAAAATAATTTACGCATTTTCCTCATACAAGCTTTTTTTGCTGTGGCCGAGAATCGCGGGGTGTCCGCGTGTTGCGAAGCTTATTGAGGTGTAATGGCATCTTTTTAGAAAATGCCTCCTCGTCAAGTGCCCCGTACGTACGTATTCTTGGTGCGCACCACAAGTAAGTCGCAACGCAAGGAAGGGATCCATGACCCATAACGCAGGCAGACGTATGTACACCGGTATGTATGCTCACAGGAAACCAAGGCTGTCCTTTCATTGGCCACAACAAGCAGTTACGTACGTATCCTAGGCTGGTGATGCATCGTGCCACCCGCGCCGTGACAAGGCGGACTTTCACTCATCAACCAAGCATCAACGCAGAAAAAAAAATAATCAGAGTATAGGGCAACAAATATTTTTCAGCTGGAGAATGTACTGTAGACGGACACCCTCCACCACCCTCGCCCATTGCGCGGAACCCGCCCTCGGGATCGGCAATTGAACGTGGAAATCGCGACAACGTACTGCTGTCAAACCTCAAACTTGAACGTAAAACAACGTTGTACTACTGCCGTGTACAGGTAGAGCAAAAACAAAAGCGTGTGAGCGCTTGAATTGCCTTGACTAAAAGAGCCCGATATATTCCGCGCAGAGAAATAACGCTGACAACTTGCATCTCCTGGCCGTATACGTGAAAGGTATCGAGTGCCTCAAGAAGCTGACTATTGCGTTCCCTTACTGACTACTTTACACACTTCAGATATCCAGTAGATGGAATGTAGGAACGTTACGTACTTCGTTGACCGATGCATGTAACCGTCAACCTAAACCTGCAACGCTGGCGATCGTTACGAAACACCGCACCTCAGCAAAATGGAACTCCCGCTCCGAGAAAAGGTGAAAAAAAAGATACCTGGTAGACGATACCCCAGCGAGAGTATTACCTGAGACCTCGCAAACATGAAGCGCCGACACCCCTGCAGTGGCACCACGCTGCTGGCAGGCTACAGTCTTCTTGCTTCTGTAGGCTATGCCTTCGTCGTGAAGCCGCCTCCAGCAACTCCCGTAGCTGCTGCAGCAAGTAGGGTCGGTCGATTGGGACTCAAGGGCACCTCTTCCCGCCCCCATATGAGAAGGCAGACTTGTCATGTTTCGATGTCGGCATCGTCATGGAGCTCGGAAGAGCGAGCCAAGATGCTGGGTAGCCTGGCGGATTGGCAAGAGCGAGACGAGCTTATTGGTGCAGCTGATATCAAGATATTGAAGGAGTCCTCTCCCACGGCAGGTGATTGTTGGATGACGTGTCCTTATCCAAAAATGCGGCGTGATTGCTGCACTCCATGACTACAACAGAGTATCAGAGTACCTGGTACAGAGTTTCATACGCTTGAAGCTTCCAACTGACAGCTGACTGCTGTACAACCTCGCGCAGTGGCTGGTGTTATGGCACATAGCGCTAGCCACCTTTGTTAGTGAACGCAGTCTCGAGGCACTTGCCGTGCTCACTGTGTCAACCAACCGTGAACAGCACAGGGGTTAGGACGCACAGGCGTCACCTCCCCAATGCCTACGTACCAAATCATCATATCCCACCAGGCGGCATATATTTGGTCCTTTGCCTCGTTGTCTCCCAGTGCGGGTAACGTGTACTGGTACGTGACAAGTGCTCTTTAAAAGATCATGTCTGTTTCTTGCATACATTCGTATTCCTACCTGTGGTTCATCGCCCGGCTGTGAATGTGTTGATGCTCTGGGCAGAAAACGTGCCGAACGAGCCCTCCATCGGCAGCATCCAATCTCGCCACGATACGTGGACATGATACCTCCCAGCCGTTCTAATCGATGTCTTTTTTTTCCAAATTTTCCAAATATTGGAAATCTGTATAAAGATACGGAGGCGTTCTGTCGTAATTTTGGAAATTCTTCAGCCCCTGAAAAATCACGAAGTGTTCCCGTTCCAAATTTTGGAAAACCAATCACACCTTTCACGATTTTCACGATATTCGAGGCAGTGTTCCAACCCGCGCCGTCGCTCGACGCTGGGACAAGCGGGTAGCTTGAGACGTTGGCCAGGGAGGTCACATATTATGGAAGGTGGAAGGAAGCGGTCCGGGTCTCCGGAGGACTCGTCATTGAGTCATACGAGACAACGATTCAACCCCTATAATTTTCCAGAAGCGAGGCGCAGAAACATGCTGAAGGCGATCCAGCACGACGACGCTGCTGCTCTCGTCGTGCTGGGCATGTTCATGACAGCAGGAGCTACACCACATGTTCCCAAGAGACGATCGCCGATCGATGAGCCGTACCGGCTCTCGTGGGCAGAGTTGAGGGAAGACCTCCGTCGCCGGAAAGCTTTCCGGAGGACTTTTCGGATGCCTGAAGAGAGTTTCGCGAAGCTCGCCGACTTGCTCCGCCCAGTCCTTGAAAAAGACGAGCACTATGGACGTGAGCGTGATACGACTGTTTCGTGTGTGTGTTGTGCTTTCCTTGTAGCGCGCTGGCGCCACTTCTTGCTCACCTCTCAGTTATCGTCGTTATCGCTGTCTTGGGTCGACTTTCATCTAGCATAGTCTCCGTGTGTAGTAGTTTGGGTGCCTCTGGTATCTTGCACCGCAACTGGTGCTGTATACAATCTGGACGCACTACGAGCACCTTGCACGCCACCTGACACTGTGAAACGTTGTGCGGCAAAGCTAGAAGTCGTGAAACCTGATACACGTACACGTGGTATGAAACCCCGTTTCTGTATACCAGGTGTGTGTGAGTTGTGTGTAACCTTCGCGCTGTCGCTCGAACCCAGCTCTACTCGTACGACAGCAGCGTTAGAACCCGTACGTGGCTAGCAGCAGCAATAATGAACCTGCTCTAGCAGCTGCATGTGCAGCAGCTTTACAACAGAAATCTAGCTTGCCAATACAAGAGCAATTATCCGTGGCAAACCGGGACATGGGACGAGTACTGCTGCTGCAGTGAACGATTTTGAAGCTGGTAACGGTGTGCACCAGTATCCTTTCTGTTGCTGTTGCTTGATTGCGATCGAAAAACCCACGTAGTATATCTCTACTCCCGGCCCGTCGATCCTCCCAACTGCTGTTGCTGCTGCTGCTGCTGCTGCTGTACTGCTGCTGCTGTACTGCTGCTGCTGCTGCTGCTGCTGCTGCTGCTGCTGTCGGCCAAGCTCCCCGCACTCCCAGCACCGCCGCCCGACAGCATATCCTGGCCCACTTTTTCCTCCTCCTTCCCCAGAGGTGGGCATGCTACCGAGTTGCTCGTTCTTGCGTAGCTGTTGTTACTGCTGTCGTGTTCACTTCTACTGCTTGGCGCCAAACTCGCCCCGCTGGTTCTACCTGAAAAACCAGGCATCACCGCCCGGCTTGGGCCCGCGGTGGCCCTGTCATCGCTGTTATCGCTAGGTTGCATAAACCTACATGGCCTAGGTGCTTTCCTCTGTGGCCTTGGGGTTGATTGGCTCATGCTTGCTCTGTGACGACGAGAGTGCCGGCTGGTGTTGTGTGGGAGTGGGGGGGTCGTTTTAAAAAAAATATGGAAAATCACGACAAAAACAACTCCGCCCTCGATAAGAATGCCCATCGCATTTTTCAGGAAATCTAGATCAAGAATTTGGAAAATTTGGAAATTTTGACGCTTCGATTAGAACGGCCCTACAGTAGTTTTAATTTCCCTGTTTACCAGAAGGTCAAGTAGGTGCCAATGTACGATGCCTAATATATACGTACGTAGCTCAAGTAGTTCAAGTACAGACAATAGTATCGCCTAAAATATAAATTGCCCTCTTACTTCACCTAGCTCAAGCTTGTTCCTATACTGCTATACGTATTGCAGGAACGCGGGAGTGAAATAGGGACTCTTATTAGTAAGACTCGCACTCAAAAGACCGCGGTTGAGCCTCGCCACACACAGTACGTAGTTGTCCATCTAGCAAGCATCGGCGCCGGCGAAGAACCTCAAGCAAAACACATATGGTAGTGACTGTGGCTTTTATGAAATCACCCTGCTGACCCGCAGCTACTTCTGTAGCATCCAGGGGCGTCACCAACCTTTATACCGGTATAGACCACCCTTGATGAGGAAGGTACGACAGGCGCAACCGACGCAAACGCCGCTTGCAAAGCTGAGGAGTACCGACCATTCTATCCACTTTTCGGTCGAACTCACAGCTGACGTATTTGTTTGTGATTGAAACACAAAAACTGGGTACAGGCTGGGCCGGATTAGGCACAAAAGAGAAAAACGCAGGGGAACCAAATGTAGAAGCCTGCTGCGCCAGTCTTTCTCCTCACTTTGTGCACCTAATGTTGCCAGTGCTTTGACTTTCTCCCTTCAGACCACGACATATGCCCGGTACAACTGCACGATTATCTGAAACGGTCACTTCTGACAGTCCCATTCGTTCCCTTCTCATTATCATGTTTCTCACGGTGCATTAATTTGGGCGGTGGCAGTGCTGACCCGATACTACGAGTCCTTGGCGGCGGGAGAAGGGCAGCAGGTAGTTCTGGTGAGATAAGTCGTATCAAGTATCACTCTTCGGACGTCTGTGCGTACTCCGCGCGCTGTATATAATATGCTCCTGCATTTCGGATGCTTTATCTACGTGTTGCGTACCGGCACTGTTTTTGGGCAACAGCGACATTCGCAAGAGGAGCCATGACGACTTTGCAACGGGATCAAAACAACTCATGACTACTCGGATAAGCTATGTGTGTACACGCGTGCAACGCCCAACCGCGCGTAACATATTTCTTGAAGCAGGCCTTGGGCGGCCTCGGAACGCTTTGGTCGTAGGCACCGATGTTCCTTTCCGACGAACCCCACTCACCGTTCATGGTGATCCTATCGGAAGCCGCACTTTGCCTTGTTTGGCGACCTATGAGCGGAACTTGCATCTAGTCCTGCACAATTGTGTTCTGTGTGTCATCCGCCGGCAACATTGTCGCAAGACCATGCGCATAGCAACCACCGCGATGGTTTCCTGAGTGTGTTCTCAGCTATTCATACCGCCACGCTTGACATCCCTTGCGGCGGACTGCATATGTTTCTGATGTGAGGGTCTTTGCAGGTTGCTCCTTCCTGCGCGATTGAGAGCGGGTGCACAGACATGGTCGAGAAAGCGCTTTCCTCGGCGTGCGACTCTCGCGTGTACCACCCGGAGGCGGCAGAAGGGGAGCGAAGGGCACCGTACTTGGCCCTGTGGCACGAAGAAGGTACTGCGTGTTCTAATGCTGCTATGTGTGCCCAACTCCACCCGTGATTATCTAGGAAACAAGCATTGCAGTGCTTGGTCGAGGCGCCGTTGATGCATGTTTCGGACAACCGACGCGTTGTTATTGTTCTGTGAATGGTGCCGAAGGGTATACCTGGTGCAGCGCGGGTTGTTGTGGTGGTGCCGCGCTCGACCGTTCTGTGTTCTAGACCCCCGTGATTGAACTGTAGCATCATCACGGGAT
Source organism: Macrocystis pyrifera (assembly GCA_031763025.1). Lineage (NCBI taxonomy): Eukaryota > Phaeophyceae > Laminariales > Laminariaceae > Macrocystis > Macrocystis pyrifera. The sequence continues at coordinate 327,207 of JASSKH010000033.1, read as the reverse complement.
GACCATGCTGACGGCCGTTCTGCTGCTGCAATCTTGCAAATTTTGGATACCCAATCCGCCTTGCGCGTCGACGCTCCCCCCCCCCGATCCCGCCCCCCTTATATCATTCATGTCATCTATCTGGAGCAGCTACCACCGACATCTTCTCTCCCAGCAGCGTCTTATCGCAGCAGACCGCATCATGTGAGTCCTACCTTTCCCCCTTGTATCATGCCGTATGCTTGAGAATCGATCGGTTTGCCTCCTAGAAACGCCTCCTAGGAACGTGGGAAGAATTAATTCCTGTGCGTTCCGTAGTGAGAGATGAGGAGTGATTTTTCGTGAGCACAATTCTCCCGGCCCGAAAGTCTTTTTGCTGTAGCCTTTGACGATATGGAGTTTGTCTGTTTCGTCTGAATGGTGGCAATGACTAGTTTCGGAGACGTTTCGTGCACTAGATAGTAGCGAGAAAACGAGCGCTATCCTATCTAAGGAAATAGATGGTGGCCACAGTCGGCGAAACAGGAAGGGGATAATATAAGCCAAACATGGAATGCAACATATGGGGGGGAAACCGTATTGAGCGCCGAAAAGTTGGCGATGTCTCTGTTAGAAGTAGGAACACTGCTCCGTCTCGAAAGGGATGCGTGGGCAAAGGTCAAATAACTGAGGCGAGCAACAAATGAGTTCCCCCCCCCCCCCCTCCCCCCGTCTCGAAAGAGATGCGTGGTCAATGGTCAAATGACTAAGGCAAGCAACAAATGACCCCCCCCCCCTCTCCCCGCGCGCGCCCCGCCTTCCGTCGGGATACAACAGTATCCAAGTCGGCGGTGATGGAAGAAGTGTTTCTCTGGCTTCAGCGCACGATGCTCGCCATGGTGGACGACGAGGAGGAGGAATTCGTAGACCTAGGCCGAAAGCTCCTGACAGTCCACAAGTATGTTGTCGTCAACGACACCACCGAGGCAGAATTTTCGCGAACTTTCTGGTCCGAGGTTACCGAGCTCGCTAAGCATGGCGTAGAGGTAGCGAAAAAGATGGAGATGCAGGAGGAAGAGGAAGAGGTTCCCGTGGCCGGAGTCGGGGGAGGGGAGGATCCCAGGGAGGACAGCGTTCTGCTGGCGCTGCCTGGGTTTCGATTCAAGGTCAGACAAAGCGACGATAAGCTGCGTCAGAGTTGGCGCAGCAAAGGTCCCGTGCTAGGAATGGCGTGTCGCTTGCATACCGGTACCACATTCTTGTGGAGGTGGCAGATTTGGTTTGTTTTGTTCTGGCGGGTGCGTGGCGTGAGGATGACAGTTTCTGCCGCCTTTGATTTTTCTTGGCAGGGGTTGGTTGAACTATTTTACCCTTGCTCGTGGTGGTGGGTCAGACCCGTCATTTCCAGCGAGAGAAACGTGGGTCGTAGATCGTGATTCGGGGCGATGACTGCAACATGATATATTACATACTATACTACTATATCCAGGGTTGTGGGCGGGTAGAAAGTGGCCATCCCTACGCGCGTGTCGGGTCCTGGACAGTGGGTGACAGCGGGCGCTGTAGGTAGAACGCCCGGATCGTATGCTCGAGCGCACTACCACCCGCCCCCGCTCGTAGCGATGGCAAGGTTAGGGCCAGAGGTTGTGCTGGCAGGCGAGAAACCGGTAGCTGCCTCGTCTTCGATTGGCTGGAGGGCGATTCCGATCGACGAAGTATATACCCCGGCCTAACGTGGGTTTGTAGTTGCCCGATGCTACGCCTTGCAACGATAGCTGCCTGGGTTCCGATCGAAGGTCAGACAAAGCGACCATAAACTGCGAAGAAGCGTACCAGGTCCCGCTCTCACTCTGTCCCTAAAAAGAGGATGGGTTTTGATTAGTAAATAAAAATGATACTCATACTCATGAACAGAGTGGTGGTCGTTTATTCAAAATGCGCTCGCCTCGTTACTGAAGAGCAGCCAAACATATACCTGGTACTTCGTTAGGCGGTGGCCGTTTTTGTGCCATCGCCCGGCATCGCAAGCGTACCGACCTACTCTATCGATAGTCAACACTACGACGGTACAGCAAGGAGAGCCGTTGTTAGGGGCTAAGCTCATGAATCATCACATGCCGGTACGCGATTCGATTGCGCCACCAAACACGAAACACAACAATTGCACAATGGTTATCGAACAATGTTCACGTAATGCTCGTGACGCAGGACCGCGCCGCCTTCCTGGTATTTGTGGAAGACAAGCTGACAGGGCCGCTCGAGACGCTGTCTTCGCTAGGGGTTGGTGGAGTGGGGCTGTTCGCCGACATTTATGCTGGAGAGGACCTCAAGTGAGCAAGCGTAGTTCTGAGTTCAGACGCTAAACAGGTCAAGGTGTTCGTGGTATGGTCTATGGTTGCAAGAAAAAAATCGACCGGATTGCCCAAGTATGAATGCATACCTCTCCGCTCCAGTGTTTTGAACCAAATTGATTACATGTTAACATGTTAATCGTGAGTCCCGTGGACGCGAGCAGCTACAACGGTAATATTTCGCTGCACGTCCCCGCTGTACTCATCCTTTAAGACCAGTGTACGTGGACCAGGGCGTAGATATTGCTGATGCACCACGTTCGTGAAAAAAACGGCATTGGCCCTTGTCTCGAGCACGCCCTCTCCCACCGGGCCTGTTGCTTTCCAGTCGACGCTCATACGCCACCTGTTCCCTCTGTTGAGTTCATTTTTCTTTCGAAGCGAGTCGCTCATTGAGACGGTCGACTAAACTATAAGGCACGCCATATAGGGCAGATGCCTTACTTTTGAGCTGAGCCAAGCCGGAGATCCCCGCCTTCCGACCTAAACTCTCATAGCAACAAATGCGGCGCTCCACCTGTATTGTATCTTGGTCTCCACGCGGGATGCCTGGCACCTATTTCTACTAAAAAAATATAGCGTACGAGGTACCTGTGGTAGGTTATTTAGCTTTGCTATGTTTGGTGCTTCCGTCACGCACACGGGTTGACGACAGTTCCGAATATCCTCCAGCGCTACAGCAGTTCTGTACAGCAGTACTGTTTGTTTTTCTTCTTTTTGTACGTGATCCCCTCGGATTCGGTTGCAACTCGCACAATGTATCTGGTGCATTCTTCGAAATATATACGTACCCTGTTTTCACATTTCTTTTCGTCCGAGGTGTACACACATTTTTTCTTCAGGTATGATGTGTATCGTTCTGTACCAGGCGGGTATCTATACTAGTTTGTTTTTTCGTGAGGTATCCTTCAACTCCAGAGTTTTTGGGGCCTGTCCTGTGAGCACGAAAGACTAGATTTTTGGCGATGTGAACAACATCAACAGCAACAGTTCCTGGCGTATGGCTGCCACCCTGTCTTTGCTAACTGCACCCTGCCGAACACTGAACACCCCCTCCCCCCCCCTGAAAACGCCTCCAATGTACCTTTACCTCCCTTGTTCGCACCAGATTCCCGGTGATAGTTTTGTCTCCCCACCTCGAGAAGTTCATGGCCCCGGAAGGAGGTTACAAGTTTATCAACGGCAGGGGGGAGGAGCAGGATGCCGACGCCTACATCCAGCAGTCAGAGCTCAAGCTTGCGCAACAGGCGGCGGAGAGGATGAAGCAGCAACAGCAAAATCCCCTCTTTCCTCCGCCGTTCCCGCCGGCAGACGAAGACATGGGCCCGCCTTTCCCCTGACTTTGTAGATTGCTGATTGGCTTGACTCATCGGTCGCTGATTGGTTCGATTCTTTGATCGCTGATTAGCTTGACTTTGTGATCGCTGATTGGTTAGACTCATCGGTCGCTAATTGGCTCGACTCGTCGATCGCTGATTGGCTTGACTCATCGATCGCTGATTGGCTGAATTCCCGGTGCTGGTCGTAGGGACAAGAGCGTGATGCTGATTGATCCGCGACTTACTACGTCCTGTAATGTGACTGGCTTTGTGTTGGGCGGTGGAAACAATGCGATGATGTTTGGTTTCGAGCCGAGTGTCTTCAGATGGTGTTATTGATACTATAGTTTATTGTAGTTGACTCCAGTGATGGGATGGTGACTTGGTCGGTGACAAGGACGTGTTTCGCGGCTTGGTTGGAGATTTAAGGATCAACCTTTCGGCCTTCTGTTTTGTTTTTGCTGTTGCTCGAAGTTCTTGGGAGAACATGCAAGTCCGCTGTGGTTGCATCGCGTGTAGTCGTGGGAGTAAGAGAAGGCCAGGGGTTAAAAATTGAACCTACAAGCTACTCGTGTTCAAGGATTGGCGTAGCGCTCTTTTGCCGACCAAAGCAAATGTAGTTACATTGCCGCAAGCCTGCGCAAGGAGAGCTGCGGGAGGGCTTGTCGTACCCCTGTGTACTTCTAAAACGAAACGCTTGGTACCAGGTACCATGCCAAAAGACGACTCAAGATCGCACACGGCAGGCAACAGCCCTTTGAAGGTTTTTCATGAAGCGCATATGGCCCTCACCGAATCCCCACCTCGCCACAAAGGTATATTCACATCCCGGTGGATTCCCCCGCCCCCAAAAAGTTCCTTTTGTCCCTTTTTATCGCCGGGGGAAGCGCGAGAGCCTGAATTAGCAATGTCCGATGAAAATTGGCGAGCAGTGGGCATGCTGAACCCTATGCGCGATAATCACGAAGGCAAGTACCAGGGAGAGGAAGGGAAGACACCTGTGACTACGGCTTGTCCAGAGAGCTGAAAAGTAAAAGTGGTGGGATAACACAAAAAAAAAAAAAATGATTACCTGGCCAGCTGACCTGGCCTCGCGATATTTGGAAGATTAAATGTGGTGTGTCGTCCATCGTTGTTTCGGTACTACATACGTATGCATAATTGTGCGAGTAGTGCGAATGCGGTATAGCCGCGTCTCAAAATCATACAGTAACAGGTACAAAAATCGACCGCAGCCCCCCCATCACCCGGGCCTATCCTGCCATTGGCATATATATGCGAAACTCCGTTTATACTCAAGCCGCGTACGTAGTTGAATACATTAATGTTGTATGCATGTGCACTGTTAATATCAAACCGCTTCGTTTGCAAAACATATCGGCGGAGGCTGGTACGTAGCTCTTAACGGTTTGGGTACATCTCTCTTAAAACAGGAATCCCCTCTTCGTCACCCATCTCCCACGCATTCCAAAGGCGATGCTCTACTGCAGTAATACTAATCCCAATCCAGAGTATTTACAGAGATGTAATGAATATTGGCAGGCCAAAATTACCTGCCATGGTCACGACAAGTGTCATGAGTAATGAGTAATGGCAAATGGTATAAGTCATGACACGGGAGCAAGGGCAAGCGACCAGAAACCAACACGAGTAGCGCGGACCCGGACTTTGCAGTAGCCATACACGGCAAAGCGGTTAAACTCTTAAAAATCGAAACGTTGGCTCTGAAACGCCCCGAGCCGCGCTGTGCTGCCATTGCGAGCCAGTCCGGTCTCCAAAATGATGTCATTGCCGTACCAGCAACCGATACTTCACAGCGCCCGTCTTAACGGTCCCCGACCCCCTTCGCGTCCCAGCTCCAGCCCGGGCTGATTCAAAGGCAACCATCAATTTCTCATCAAGAGCCAAGACGCCCAAGCCCTCCTGTCCGCCGCCCACGTCGAGAAGTCCGACCCACTTGGAGCTGTCGACCATGGATCGCACGCCAGATAGCGTGGGCGCAAACGCACAGGGAGGGGTGGTTGCATTATATGGGAACGGTTGCTATAAACGTTGCTCGCGCGATACACTTGCACGCGAGGGTACACAACAATTGAAGCCGCGCGTGATTCACACTCGCCCTGCGCTGAGCACCTATACAAGCATCACGTTGCTACTCAACCACCACATAGTTGACTTCCTTGAAATTTAGGATGTAGCGCACGAATCGAGCGATCATCGTTCCGTAGCATTTCGAAGTTTAACATGAGCTTTAACGACGTCCGGGTCCTCGTTAGCGATAGTAATATGTACTTCGTATGTGCCGTGCGTCCTCTAGGCCCCTTAAGAGCAACGAAGCGTGCCCACACCCGGAGAGAAACATGTACAACACTAGCATCGTCAAAAAGCGAAACCAAGCACTGCCCAAACTATACTCAGCACCAAAATCCGCGCGCGCAAACACAGGCATGTCGTACTTTCTCAGGTCGCAGCCGCTACAGGTGGGACCATTTCGTCCGTCACCCTGACACAACACACACAAAAATCACTGCATTGAGAACGATGAACTAAAATCACAGCATGGAGAACGACAAGTTACAGCACTGCATCGTGATAATGGCGAATCAACATCACCGCAATAAGATTTAACAACCGCGTTGAGGGTTGCAAAAAATGAAAGCCACCTACAGCAGTTAAGAATGCCATCAAACGAAACCACCCCAATGAAAGCGAGTGGGTCTACCCGCACCTGGCGTAATCGAGCTTGACCACCCGGTCATCCGCATCGAACTCCCACTGTCCTTCCTTCGAGACCGAAAGAGGCCCCGCCGGCTCGACAGCCTTCACCGACCCACCAGGGGCGAGAATCAGCGAGCTGTCCCGCTCAAACACTTCCACTTTGCTGCAAGCGGCGGGCGTGAATTCCAAGACACGCCGACGGGGGCACGATGACGGGCAACAACGCAAGCAGTTCGGTTTCGAGTTGGGATGAGGACGGCGGTTTCCAATCCTCTTGCTACTACTGCATCTCACGTGTTCACACGTCAACCAAACAGGTGTCATCTACAGATAGATCATTCGGAGAGATCTTGTGCAGGATCTGTGTAGTACAGGCCCCACCCAGGAAACCTGTCCTACTGTAGATGATGCAGATTATACGGCTCCCACGCGGCAACATGCGCTAGATAATACAGATCATACAGATCATGCATATATATATCTGCTCTGAAAAATCTAGATCATGAAGTGGGAATCGACGGTCTACATGATGATCTGTCCGAGCTGCGAAGCCTTTTACTGCAGCAAACCTTACCCCACACAAACCCCAAGTTCTTCGGCTCCAAAAAGCATGAACAGAGCACCAGATGCACTTCGAAACGGGGTCAAGAAACCGACAAGGTATGGCAAAGGTAAGGTCGATGCTAGTAGCGGTGGGTCTGGCGGGTCAGGTTGGCTGCAAAAACCATTCGAGGGCTGTGAGCAACACTTCATCTCCCTCCATGAAAGCCGATGCAAGCAAACGCCTATGTACGATACGGTGAAGCCGGACATTGGGCGGGTAATAACGCCCGCCCGGCCACTCTGCTGCGGATCTACAGCCATCACCCCCCGTCTCAACTTGAACACACGTTGTCATTGCTGTCATTGCTGTCATTGCTCGAAGCATATTGGTTGCCCTCGATCGCCGAAGACTTGTCCATCCCCATCTGCGTCGCACGTTAACAGCAGCAGCATGGTTCGCGCCTGTACCATCTTACTCGTCTAGCCGTACCGAACCTTACCATCTGCACCATACTAACCGTCTAACCGTACCGTAACCGTTCCACCGTACTGCACCGTACCATACCAGTACCGTCCGCACCGCCGCGGTAACCCTATAATATCTCTGTTTTTTCCCTGTTTTCGGCCTAGCGACACTCTCAACAAAGGTGCACTTGATGTCTCTCTCGGCCTGAATAAACTAAAAACCGGACACATACCTTCCGCCGGCTTGATGACAAGATTCCAGCCTCCCTGTATCCTTTGCTCCAGGCTTGACATGTCGCCCATCAGCGACACAAGTCCAGCACCGCCCTTCGGAAGCGTGCTCTCGGCGTTCCTCACCCACGGCGCCGGTCGCCGCTCCAAACTTAGAGGGTCTTCAATAGCATTTTCTTTCCCCTGTCTGTTACCAGAGGCAGGATCCTCCTCGGTCTGCTGTTCTTCTAGGTTTCCAGCTGAGGCTGCTTCCGCTTGCTTTCGCATCGCTGAGGCTTCTCGCCGCGCGGCTAGAGCGGCCTCCTCCGAACGTTTCCTCAAGAATTCGAAGGCCTTTATGATGCGCTTCGACGAGATACCTCCGGGGGGTACTTGGACGCGAACATCAGCACCTGGCGTATCGCGGGGGGCGTGGAAGAGAAAAGCATTGGTCAGGTACAGAAAGCAACGGCAGCTGTCTCACCATGTCAACACGGCCCCGAAGAAACCATCGAACGAGCAGTTTGCCAGTTTCTACGTGTACGTATATATAGCAAGAGACGCTACAGTATGAATGCACGTGCTGAACTGTAAATGCGACATATAATATATATATATATATTATACCGGTAAATATGTATATATGTGTGTATATATATATATGTGTATATATATGTATATCAACTGGGTTCCGCCTAAACGCCGCCACAAAAAAAAACACTGCCAGAGCGGGCGTCCGATTCTATTCGACTCCACGCACTGCTGCCCCGTGTTTCACCTAAGGTACAGTCAGTATCTCGTGTGCCTCCGTTGCCACGCGCCCTTGGCAAGACAGGCTGAGTGCTCTGGGTATTAAGGGGAGGGGAGCCGGCGTTGCCGATGTGAGCGATTGCTTGGAGCACCGCACCTCACGTCAGGGCTAACAAACACAATGGTTGGTTTCACGGTGTCGAAAACTACGGATGGGTGCACAGGATTGTTTTGTCTTTTGTGATCCCCACCGGAGATCCATTAATAGTGCTGTTTTTGTTGCTGGCGATCGGCCGAAAAAACTCAACTACTTGATTAAAGTATAGGTCCATCAACACTATACACGTAATATGAGTAAGCCTTAAAACGCTATCGTCACACCACCATTAAAACAGCCTTGAGCAAAGCCGTTTGTATGGGGTTTTGTGTAGCGCTCGCCGCTGAGCACGATTTCTTAATTTAACTTTCATACGTAGCACCCCCAAAAAGAGGCTTAAGTTCTCATTATTAATAGATTATTCATTGTACGTGGGCTAATGTGATGCATGCCTCCATCTTGCAGGTGTACAAATATACAATCGGCACAAAATGGCCTGGCCTGGTTCTCACTTGTTTTGCGTCATCGACTGCGAATACGTTGTCCCCCTTCGGCCTCCCATCGGCATCCTTCTCGAAGAACACAGAGTTGTACCCCTTTTCCGCGTCTCCCGACACCTGCGCGACACAGCAGACACAGCAGACACAGCAGACACAGCGGCGAAACAACTCAACCATTTAATATGGCGTTACAGACAGACACAGCATAAATAGCACGCTCGAGGACAACGCTTAGGGATGCCGGGAAAAACGCTCGAGCTAAAACGCCTTTTCAGTTGGGGGACCCGTACAACTCCCATAGACATTTATGGAACAGCCTACTCAACGCGATAAATACACACGGCGAAGAGCCATCCGCAGGAAGACAGGAGGCAAACTTCACGACAGAAGTCGAGCGCGCAACATAACAATAGCACCCCTGGCTGCCGGTAGTCCTGCCTACCCCCATGTGCACATGGCACGCATACGAAAAAAAAACACGCTTGGGTGCTAACGGGACCCCTACCCCTGGACCGTACCGGGCGGAAGCTGGAGGTCCACATTTTGCTGATCTCCGACTCCTCGTTGACCTCCCCAGGGCGGCCGAACTTGAGCATGTCCATCGCCTCCAATCCCTCATTCAGCCTGACAAAAAACACACACACGCCAAGGCGTATTGCAAAGGGTGTGAAGCAACGCCCCCCCCCTCAAGTATGCGCCCAAGACGCTAAAGGACCGCCGGTGGATTCATCATGCCCATTGAAAAAATAAATCGCAGCTTAACTGGGTTGGAACGGCAAAAGCACAACACTAGCCGGTACACTAATTCCAACTATTTTTCCCCACAACGTAGTTGCAGTTCTGGGGGGGGTATCCCACCGGGTGATAGCGAGACGCCACCGTGATGCTGGAGCCATCAACGCCCCACTCACCGAGAATGCTTCTACAGGGGATAGGAGATACCTCCCTCACACGAGACCCAACACTTGGCCCTTGTCTTACGCCCCTATACATAAATGTCACTGTGACGTGCATTTTACAATGGTTGATTTTTCTGAACCTAGCACTCCTTTTGCAGAGGTGACCTCAACAACCCCGCCCCACGAAGCGACCCCTGCCTCCCTACGATAGGGAACAAGCAAGCGCCTGCTGTTGCATCCTCACCTCTTCGCCTGCGCCCGCACCTCGCGGTTTTTAGACCGGCGGAGGACCTTGTAGATGTCTTGGGCCTGGTATGATCTCCCCGTAGCTTCCAACGCCATGGCAAGCTCAAGGAAGACCACAGCCCCCAACGGTCCGTGCGTGGAGCAATCCTGAGGAGCGCAGGGCGTGGGAATACGGGGCGGGACAAGTCACGACTTTACCAGTGCATGCCTCTGCTGAAGCCGTACCAACTACCTGGTGCTATTATGCTATTAATATGGTACCTGGACCGGCGCGGTGTGCGTTTCATTGGGCACCGGACGCATGATAAGCGGTTGGCCCCTTAGGGTACCCGCCACGAACGGGTATCACCCAAATTTTGGAGGCCGAACCCTACCTTACCCGCCGGGTATTGCTGTGTTAACGACGGGGTACCCGGGTACCCGCATTTTTTTCCCGGTACTCGGGGTGCCCGGAACTATTTCGACATTTGTTCTTGTTTCAGTGGTACGACGATTGAAGATAGATTAGAGGCAACTGCATACTACTGTCCGATACCGAAACGAGTATGGGTAAGTGCAAATAGTTTGTTCTTTCGGTTCGATACTCCAGCCGCCCGATTTTGCATTCTGGTGTACAAAATCCTTGCGTGCTACTAGGGATGTGCCAAAAGCGTATGAAATACATTCGGGATCTCATGTACTTGGGGGCTTGATTAAAATTGTACAAACACGGGGACGCTGTTCATCGACCCCCCTCATGGAAGACAGCAGCACTTAGCTGGTGTATGATGGGAGCAGTATCCATCGGCGAAGAGTACTGAGTGTGTGGTACTCATTTGAATCGGCTTTCTAGAGACATGATGGAAGAACAATGAACCGGGGTTCCACAAAACTGGCGGGGAACCAGGTACCCGGGTACCCGTCGGCGTTCCTACGTCTCTGCGAGCATGTTGCGTACCGATCATATGTCCGTATCCGTCAGCGTTGACTTTTGAGTGTGTTGTGTTTATTTAAATCAGTTTTCTAGAGATACCATGGAATAATAATGAACCGGGGTCCCTACAAACGGGCGGATACCCGGGTACCCGTGGCGTCATTACCTGCAGGGTTCAAAAACCGGCGAGTATAGAGGTCGGACCCTACCCGTTGAATGGGTATTGGGTCCGACCGGGTATAACCGCCGGGTACCCGAGTAAATAGATGAAAGGGGACAACCTCAACGCGTGATCAAGAAAAAAAAAAGCATCAAGGGGCATGAGAAGGTTGCACCGCGAGCAAGCGTTAGACAGTATGCAAACCTACGTATACATGCGATTATCACGATGATGCTCTCGTACTAGTAAAACCTCATTTCCCTGAAATCTAGCCCGTGGTCATAAAACATACTTGGTACATAGGACCATGAAAAAAAGAAGACTAAGAGTGCGCGCACGGAAGAAGTTTTGAACATTTATCAGAGAAAACAAAAAAACTACTGCTACTGCTGTTGGGTGCTGGTCCTCGCGGTAGCGATGCTTTGCATTGCCGTGGAGAAGCCGTTGGATCACCTGCTTCACGGCCTCCAGGGCAGACACTGCACCAAAAGTATCGCCGAACCTCATGGCCCGCTTGGACTGATCCAGCGCGGCCTGAATCTCCACCTCGTTTTTCTTCTCCCTCTGCAAGTCCTCTCCCACAGATCCACGGTAGCTGGTGCGGCCGTTATTGCACCAAATAAGTATCAGGTACACGGGACGCGAAATCAGTACACGGGACGCGACGAAAGTACACGGGACACGAAGGAAAAATACGGGGCGAAAAATAGGAACAAGAGACGGCGGTTAGCGCGCGCCTCCCAGAGCGAGACCGAAGAAAAACAGCCTTCGATGAGGCAGCGGGGAATGTTGACGTTAGCGACGACCGACAGACCCGCCAAACGTCATCAGTCTGCGACTACGGCGAGGAAAACACAGAAATCTTGTCTCTGTGTGTGAGTCTGTTTTCTTCCTGACGCTTGTAGCCCTTGCTGAAGTGTTCTGCTTGAGGTACCACCCGGCATACAGGTGCTACCGAATGCGCGTCTAACCCCCGTTTGCCGCTGGTTTGCGGCCAGCGTTCTCGCGGCGAGAAGCGGCCGGAGGTAACGCCGTCAGGTTGTTCTGACCAAGATCCGGGCGCCCATTCTCGAAACAACCAAACGTGAAGCGTTACCGGTGCCCCCGCTCCTGCTATCACGTTCCGCCGCACCTCCTCAAAATGGCCTTCGTTTCTTCGTCGCGCCTTCGGGTCTCCTCAGGGTCCATCCTCTTCAACGTTGGGTCTCGCCCTCCTCCATAAGCCTTGCTCATGTCCTTGGGCCGCTCGAACACCCCCCATGACCCCACTCCAGGCTTGTGCGTGTCAAGCTCTACCCCTTCCGCTGGCTTCTCCCAACGCCCGCCGACGCTTCCCGTTATCCGTTGGGATTCTTCATCTCTCAAGGGATCCTGACGGAACGGACGCGGTACGATAATCGCACACATTGGGAGGGGCACGCGCGTGCGCGGGGGAGGGGGGCGGGGCGTCAAGCACAAGCACTGCGCACATTAGGCCTTGCGACACAAAGAGATGCCGCAGATATTATCGCCTCGAAGCAAACAAGTTCGCTAGACAGGAGAGTGTAGCTTCACAATGCCCACGTATTATCACGCACATATAGCTACCCTGCACATACCGCATTGGAATTCGCGTGCTCCGCGCACAACTAATCCTAGTGGAAGTATCACGCCAACCTGAGTCCTATAAACCTGTCATACCATGCACGACCAACCCTAAGCTTCACACCAACCTGAGACCTGCGTATCATACGATGCACGCGCAGACCGCACTCAGCGCACCTTAACGACTTCTCCCGTAGTCTCTACGGCAGTTTCTGCGCTGTCAATGGCGTCGGCGACACGATCATCCCTCTCCAAGGCAGCCTCCGCCGCTTCGCGCTCCTTCTCAGCAGCCTTCTGAAACGGCGACGGCTTGTTGAAAAACGCCTCCGCCCCTTGCATAGTCGTAGCGTAACCGCCGTCAAACTTGCCTTTTTTTCCGGCCCCCCCTCTTTTGACGCCGCCATCGCCCTGCACTCACATCATCGGCAGTACAAGCGGGCCGTTCGGGAGCACGACAGGGTCCGGTACAGTGGCATAGAAAACAAACGCAACACACGAGAGGGCATTTTTACAAACCGAACAGCTGCTCAGTTGTATCTCTGTGTGGGCTGGACAGGTGCGGGTACAGATGAATCGACGACAAAGGCTAGTAATTCCAGTACATTGTGCACGCGTTGTACGCCTTGTGAAACTCTCTGTTCACTGTCCAACCTACTTGCGTGCGGCGTTGTATGCTCTCTAGCACTGATGTGATCTTCCACATCGGTAAAAAGGAGTCACGACACTGCTGTTACTGTTCAATATCGTACACGGTACGACTCCGGCCACTGCCGGGAATATAAGCACCGTCTGGATTCTAATGATAGTATAAAACGATTATTATAGTACCGGTCAGAGTGGTACATGATTCTAGAATTACAACAAAAATTGCCATACGATGTGTCCAATAACTGGTTCCCAACATGGTGGTTGCCGCCGCGCTCGCTGTCGCGGCCCTCACCGGCAAATACGCTGCCCTCAGCTCCTCCTCGATGTCTTCCTCCCTCGAGATCATCAGGTTGTCCAGGATGTTTGCCTGCTGCACGGGATCGTCGGGGTCTCTGACGATCGTCCGCCGACCCGCCTCCAGCTCGCTGACGGCGTCTTCCTTCTTGCCCCTGACCACCACATTCTCTCGGACTTTTTCCTAGGCGGCGCAGTCAACAGACGGGCGGGAGAAGAAAACTTGTAAGCCCGCGGTTCGACACATATCGTTTGGGTCATGGCGACGTGATCATACGAAACAACAATACAAACAACGACATCAACAACAGCAGCGCCAGCAACAATAACAACAGCAGCAGCAGCAGCAGCAGCAGCAGCAACGTTCGACACGCGCTTTGCGGCTAATTAATAAGCGTCGCGTGTAACGTCGAACTTTAATGATGGGCACACGACAATACTGCTGTAGGTTACGTGCGTCTGTCACACATCCGTAGGACGAACGCCTGTCCATCACCACGATTGGACGATTGGCGATTGGAGTGCAAGGTATCAAGTTGCACTTCTGTTCGTGCCATGTGTTTGAGACAGCCATGACCGCGTGGACACTGACATTTGGCCCGGTGTTGGTGTCAACACTATCAACAGCTGCTGTGTTTCGTTTTAAACCGGCGCGAACAACTATTAATAACTGGCGTGTGGCCCGTTGTTGATACAGCACTATTACGGGGGTCCATAGTTAACGGGACCAATTTTTGTTATTAAAAATAGTTAAATATATAGGTTTTTATGTACACCATAGGTCCTATTAACTATGGACCCCCGTAATATCAGCACCCGACAGATAACAGCAGTCCACAAGAACACGTGACTACTACACGTACCGCTCTAAGCTGCAGTACTACAGCTGTTGTCCTCGTGTTTATGACATGATACATCATACCTGGTACCTGGACTACACATTAGTTTTGAGTAAGTTTTCTATCTCTCTGTGAACAGCTTCGGTATTATTTTTCTTCTTCATACAAGTATACCAGAGGGTATGTAGCAGGAGCAGCTGCTGGACTACGGCGCTGCTGCTTTAGGACACGAGCTGCGGTCTGCATGTGTGAGCAGAGTGGCCGAGCGAGTTGTGATCGTGCCCAAGCTAACACCATCACAGCGCTACTACAGAGCCTCGGTTGCCAATACTACCAAAGCAGTTTCGTCTGCAAGTATAGCAGCGGCGTCGCAGCCGCAGTAGAAGCAGGTGCCCGACTCGAAATCGTACGTACCAGGTATGGACGAAACTTGCCTGCTGTGCTTTCTCGATGCTTCCTTCAAACTCCCCCTTGCTCTTCTCCATCTTCTTGGTAAGATCTTTGCCCTTGCCCACGACCCGCTCATAGCTGTCCCCCTTCGCCGCCGCCCCTCTCAGCTTCGAAATCTTATCCTTGAGCTCCTCTTCCCTCTCAGACACCCATCATCACGGCCGTTGACACACGGCCACCACCGCAGCCAGATCGTCGCTCGACGTCATCTCTCGTGCAACGACTGCGACTGCAGCTGCTGTCACCATGATTTTGAGTGACGTCGATTTTCGTGTGTGTTGGTGGGCATTGGAACGCTGTCACGTGCACCGCGAGAGCAAGAACCGAAACGGTAAGCTCCCGAGGTTTGACCATGGATGACCCCCGTAGCCTTGCTGTGGCGTACGGTGCACAGGTAGGTCACGAGGTCGTAACAAAAGAAGCAACAACACGAACACCTCATCACGTTTGGGGAGTTCCAGGATCATGTAGAAGCGTTATGCCGACTGCCCCCAAAAAAAACTTGCCACCGCACGGCTTCGCTTTCACTTCCCATGACAAGGGGCGATACTCCATGTAGCACGATTAAACCCACTCGGGCCGTGCAAAGAGCTACCGAATGCGAATGCTTGGTTGGCTCCGTCCTGAAGGTTCTTAGCTGGGTTGCTCATTGATCGACGAACGAGCAAGCAATCGCAGCAGCATAAGCTGGTGGCCTTTACGTAGATCCACGGATACAGCCGTCTCACCAGCTCTCGTACAGCTGACAGTTCGTCCTCTTGCGAAGCTTCGCAGCAGTAGCGACTACAACTCGTGCTGCCTCGCGGTACAACGGTAGCGATCGGAACACACACACATCATGAAGGTGGGCCATGCGCGAACGAGAATTGTGTCAGATCTACCTTGGTACATTTTTCGAGGCCGAGGCGGCATTGTTCGATGAAGCCTTGACCAGGGGTCACAATATACGTACAAGATCTCGCTGATACCTTGAAATCTTGAAATCTTGTGTCAGTGATGTCGGTAGGTGATGCCGGTCGTATATCAGTGCAGTACCGGTATCTAAAATATCAAATCCAAACGGTCCTTGTTTTCCGCCCAGATTGGTACCACAGGTACATTAGGGACGGGGGCGCGCGGACTTAGGTTTTTGGAGGTGCTCTCTCTTATTGCACAAATTTTTAATAGGTGTACAGTATCTGGTACAATATCTGGCAGCTTGCACTGGAGCCAGATACGTGTGATATATGTTCGTGCATGCTAGGTAGCTCAGAGACGACGCTTCGCGATCGCAGCAAGAATGCACATATGCCCTGATGTACCACCGAGATGAAACTTCCACAGCAATAAGGACCGCGTACGGCATACCAGGTACAGACAGAAGCACTGCTGGAATTGTTGAGTTTTCTTTTTCGATTTCAAACACGAAATAGTATTGCAATTGCTCGCTGTGTATTTGTATCTCCCTGCTTGATCTTGAGGTGGGCCATGCAACAAGCAGGCGACGGAGAGAGGACATGATGGCAACCAATATAATATGCCGCGCGGAAGGGACATGGCAGGACGAGGGTTGTGGAACTGGTGGGAGGACTACCGCAGAGAGTGCCGGCGAGTTCAAAAAGGTATACGAGATGGTTTATTCGGGGGCAAGGAGCCCGCTTGTGACACTATCCTACAGTACTTTCTGCGGCGCTTTTGTTGCCTTTGGAGTTTTAATAGCTCTATAAACATCCATTTTATGTATGTATCAGATACCGGTAGCTATTACGAAGCCCAACCTGCTCGAGTGCGTGTTGGCCGGCGCTGCCGTACCGTTACGAAGCCAAACTTGCTCGAGTGCGGAATGGTCGGCGCTGCTGTACCAACCGCCGCTCCTTGCTGAAATTCCTCGCAACCGTTGTGGTGCCACCGCGATTCGCCGCACTCACGTTTGTATGCCGTCTGTCGCCTCTCGTAGAGACTACAGCGCAAACCACCCGTACCGACAGCAACAGCTACTACTGCACACAGCAGCAGTGCCGGGGGGGTTAACGCAAAATCGGCGAGCAAGAGCAGAGACACGGCCCGCGGAGGAGGGAAAGCCCGAAAACCCAGGAAAAAAGAGCCAGGGGGCGAGGAGCCGCTGCCGTTGGATTCCGAAGCGGAAGTTTCTGACACTAGAGGAGGGGGGGGGCGTGCTGTACGGGCCCAGCAGGGCACACCTTGTTCTACAGCTTCGGTAGGCAAACATATCAACGAAACGTCCCGCGCAGCGGAGTACGCTCGCCTTGCCGTATACCACACTCAAGTAGCGCTATGTACGCATACACAGTCGTGGCTCTATCGGCGCTCTTATTTTGTCACGGGTGGATTAATATATCGCTGTTGAATCGATTGCTATATATGATGGAGTAGACCGGAGCGGCTCAGTTCCTACACCGTATGAAAAGGCCAGATGGATGCTGTGTGGCGTTCGTTGCCAATGGCTGAAGTTGTCGGCGTCCGCTACACATCTGCAAGGTGGCCGTACCTTCACCAGATCCGTTGGGTTCGGGGTGGCGCCCGTTCAAGGTTTCGGCAGAATGGTTTCAGGCTATTATGACCATCGAACACTCGGAGTCTGGGCGTTGGCCGGGGTCTGGGCGATGGGTGTAATAGGAAGCCCCCTTTGTTCACTCGACCGTTCCTCTTCGTTCCACCGGGTTGCAGAGAGGCCAAGGAGGAGATCAAAAGTCTTCATCGGGACGAGGCAGCTGCCGCGCAGGAGCGTGTCCATTGGCAGCGACGAGACGGTGAGTTTAGCCCGAAGAACAGGCAGTTGTTGGCTGTGTAGAGTAGTCCTCGTGATGGCGATGCACGGTCGATCCGGGCCAGACTGTTTTTTGCCTTTCTCACCGGTAACCATGCTAGCATCGGTCGATAGCCTAACGGTTCCATATCGTAGGTAGATGCTGGACAACTGTGATTGGTCGTTCTCGGGCAGCCTTGGCTGAAGTGTGCTGGCCCTCAGCCACGCCTGCTCCTTCTACGGGTTCCCATCTCTCTGGGTACAGCTGTCCATGCTACTGCTGTGAACCAACTCCACGTCTCCTACTTGCATGCAACTTGCTTTAGAAGCGGTTGTAGATTATGCATCACTGTATCGAGACTTCCAAACACGCTGGCGTGGGCTGGTAACCACAAGTCTCGTGTCAAGACCGAGCGAGGAAGCAGGCACACCCGACCGAAACTATGGGGAGGTGTTCCTTCGGGACGAGATGCTGCAGAGGCGACAGCTCCAACGGATATCAGCGAAGGAAATCATCAATCAGTTGACGGCCTTGACATATACTCTTCTCGCCGCAGCTCAAGATGAATCGGTTTTGAGATATCGAAGTAGCTGCCGTAACGCCGTATAAGGGATCCACCGCGGTGGATCGGGCGTGACAGAATGTCGTTTTAACCTACAAAATATAATCTCGTTTGGAGAACAACCTACTGAGAATTTCAGTGGTTTGTCCCCAGTGCGGGACTGCAGTTCTGAAGCGGTTGAGCGCGCGATTTTTTTCGCAAAGTCAGTTTTTGGGCGAAATACTAGAGCTATATCATAGGGTGATTCAAGTGAGGAGCCTCGGGGCGATTAATGTCGGAAATTTAGGTGCTGTAGGCGCTGTAGGCCTGTACCCCTGCCGCAGCACGCGTCAGAATCCGGCAGCAGGGGGATGACAGGGTGGTGACGGCGAGGGGTGTGATCTGGCAGGCACCAGCGGGTACGGAGACCCCGCCAACGACAAGTGCTATTCTAGCGGATGTTCACGTGATGGGAGTAGGGGCGCGGGGTGTCCTTAAGCTTGCCTGTTTCGGTACGTACTCCTACCACGAGAACTGTCGAAAGCTGAAACAGTTCCAGGTGACGAGACGACGTTGTGGAGTTAGTGCACTTCTGCAAGGCCCGATGATTTACACGCGGCATGTCAAATGCCGTTTGAAGACATCTCTTTTTAGGGGAAATAGATCTTCTTCGGCAGGTGCAGTTGCTCGTCGTCAAAACCCTCTTCGTCATTGGATCGCCAGTTGGTGGAAGACACCCCTACAGCCAAACGAACCGCTGCGCGACGTCAGAACCTATATCCCAGGGCCCGCGAATGATGAGGTTAGGGAAGGTTGAACACGAGTCCAGACCCGTGCGTCAATCCAAAGTGTCGCGGGGCTGATGGCGCTGCTTGACGAAAATTTGAGGCACGAACGCCTTAGGTATTGACGAGTGTTCAGTCGCCGGGCACGTTAGGAAGTCCTAGTGCTTTGTTCTCGAGTTGGACCGGTCAACCAAGTATAACGAGGCGTGTACGATCAGGAACTACGAAGTATGAAGCTAGCCTATGACCAGCGGATTCGGGGGACTCGAGACAACAAATGGTTTCGTTTCTGAAGCAAGACGAGAGGGCTGAACCTTAGGTAATTTGAGCGCAATGGCGTTTCAGGTGGAAGTTGAGCGAGAAAAGGGGAGTCACCAAGGGTAAGGAAAGGCTGGAAGCAAAATGGTATACGCGGTCAGAAGGAAGGCATCGATTGTCTCGAAACCATCTCCCCAACTCCTGCCGCAGAATTTTTCATACGCCTGACTTATGTTGCATGCAAACGTGATCTAGACCTTTTTCAAATCGACACAGAGCGGGCATTTATTCGATCCGAGCTTACCCGGATTGAGTTCTCTTCAATTGCCCCAAGGCTGTGGAACTGAGGCGGAATCGGTTATCTGCTGAATTGGCCTCTGTACGGTCTAATTCAGGCGTCTATTAATAGGAAATGGATGAAAAAGGTGGTAAACACCCTGAGGGTGTTGGGATTCTTTACAAGTGCCTGACGTGTGTGTTTAGCCTACGAGTTAACTTTGATTATAACAATCCACGGTGGCAGTTTGATTGTCGCCGGCAATAAAACGGGCAGTGAATGGCTGCATGGCGCACTGAATAAGGTGTTCCCGACGAATAATATTTGCAGGAGACAGATAGATATACTACACGTTCTTCCCAGCATGCTGATATTTAAACAAGAGCTTTGAGCAAACTTACTCTACTTTAGTTCCGAACCACACTGATTATCTTGTTTTTTTCAAGTAGACGGTGTTTGTTCCTATGCCTGAGGGTTTCGTCTCGTAAAACAAGCAGTTCATGAAGCAACGAAATGCGCAAGCACATACATTTGGGTGATGTGTGTTTTTGAGGGTTGTCTTGAAGAGCAGGTTGCCCATTGTAGAAAGTCGCAGGTTTTTGTCCAGGAGGCCAGGTTTTCTCGTGGTATGAAAAGTATTTTGGGTTTGTCCAAGTTTGAAGATGTATGGGTTAGGTGTTATTTGTTGACACTGAGCCAAGTCAGGGAGGGTGTTCGCTACTTCTCCTTTCGCCGATAGCCATGGTAGAATCAGACAGTAGCTGGCAGTTCATGTCTTTGGAAAATGCGGGATAACTACTATTGGTCGATCTAGGGAAACCTCTGCTAAGCTGTGTTGGCCCTCGACCGCTCCTGCTCCTTTTCCTCGGCGTTCCTCCTACTCATTTCCATCTCTCTGGATACTTCTGTCTATGCCCTTATAGTACAACTCCACATCTCCTCATTACGTACAACGCGCCTAAGGGGTGGTTGTAGATGAACTATCCCCACATTGAGACTTCGAGCAGGTCGTTGCGCGCAAAACGTATCGGCGTGTGACGTGGCTACAGCAATACCAATGTAGTCATCGACGTTCAACTTTGTCATATTTGACCAGCAGGTGCGTAGAGCTCTCCAAGCGATCAATATTGCCCCGGTCCCTTGCACATACTTTTCTCATCTAAAGTAGCAGCCTAACCTTAACGAGACCTCCTCTTCCCCCCTGCTTGATAATACACATCGTGACCGATTTTTACCCACATCTTCGCTAGATGACCTCTCGCGGGCTGTTTCAGAGCTCGAGAATAGCCGCGAAGCGCTGGAAAGGAGACTAAAAGCTGAATCAGAAGCGACGGATGCTGAGAAAAGTAGGGCAAAGGGTGCGGAGGCGAGGTTCGAAAGGCTTCTCGCTTGGGCTCGGGTGCAAGAGCAACGGAGGCGTAAGGCGGAGGAGGGCCTTAGGAGTGCATACGAGGGGACTCAGGCGGCGAAGGCGGGGGCCAAGGTGGTCGAGGAGGAGGTAAGAACGGGAAAAAAATCCGTAGTCTATCAGGTGGCTGTTCATGCTTTCGTAGGTTTGTTTTGGTGCTTCGGAACTTGACGATACAAGCTGTTTGGATTACGTGGCTTTCCGGCGGCGGGGTCGGATGTGGCTCTTGCGTTACTAGGCAAGGCCTACGCGAACATAGATGCGTACACTGCGTACCCAGATAGCTCTCGAACTAGTCACCGAGGACGGTGGTGATATTGGCACCACGTGCGGATATTGCGAATTGTCACAATGAAGGCAGGGTGGTGAGTTGCTTGAGAGAAGATGACAAGCCATCAACCCCCGCGACGACTTGTATGTGGCGTCGATCTAGAGCATTCCTGTCGACCAGTTTTTGGCCACAGGCTACTGGTAGAGTGATGGAATCGGAAAAAAAACCATATTCTCCCATTGAACACGGCAGGCGCGCGAATGTAAACGCCAGTTGGAAGTCCGTCGATTTCGTCTCGAGGGTGCCTTGGAAGATCTCCGAAGACGCACATTGGAAAACGAACGACTCGAGGCACAAGCGACGACGATGCGAGGGGAGGGGGAAGCGCTGAGAGAGCTGGCCGACGCTCGAGGCTTGGAGTCTACGGGCCTACGGGAGAAATTGGAAAGGTACTCGCTTCCCGCTGCAGTACCGGTAGTTTGGCAAGAAGTTTGGCGGCGATTCCTTCAAGTACCGACTCCTTCGGGTGGTGTGTTGAGGTCGCGGATAGCGGCGGGTACGTCGTTTTGCAGGTAGTAAAATAGTGTTCTCGCTTATTGATTGATCTCAAAAGGTGTAGACGCAGCTGGCACCGGGAAGCGTGGTTGACTCCAGACAGTAACCCGAAATTCTCTTCTTATATTGGTCCCGAGCTGTCGAGTTGACTCGCCTCATTAGGAGCTCCACAACGAGTGACATCAGGAGGCTCGCACAGTATCCCAATATCCCACTACCAGAATCCCTATCCAGCATGGAACTCCTTAGTCTACGATGGATCTCATATGTCGAGTTCCTGAGCACAATCAACACATCCCCTGTGTTGGATCGGTTGGACCTGTTGCCACGTATCGACATGACGGCGAAATCGCGCAGATTTTCTCTCACGGTTGCAGCTTTGGCAATTACTTATCTTGTCTGGAACTACTGTTGCGTCTTGTCAGACTTGTGCAAGAGGCCAAGTGCATGTCGTCGGAAAATGTGAACCTTCGGAAGCAGCTGAGCTCGGAGCAGGAGCGCTGGCGGGCGGCGGAACGGTCGAGAGCGAAGCACGACGAACGGCGTCGGATTGAGATGGAGCGAAAATCTGATGACGTCCACGCGCTTCGTTACCGGTATATATTATTTGACAGAATATACCTACTTGAGTGCTGGACGCGCCCATACATTGTTATCCCCCCCTGCTAAGTGCTTTCTCGGATTCGCGATCGTGGTGGCCTTGAAGTTGGTATCAAGTGTGAGGGTTCGACGTTTTCGGTTCTTTCGAGGAAAGGCCTCGAGCATTCTCAGCTGCATCCGAGTTTTCTCGAAAAATCGTCGATGATAGATTGCACGTGACTGTGACCGCCAAGCGCCGGTAGCATTTACAACCTGCGCACGAGAATTTTAGCTCGTGCACCAGCAGCAGTTGTAACGGCCCAGCCGCACATGGCTTCCGCGCACTTTTCTAGATACCACGTACAGTGCATTTCCAATGTTCAAGGCATCGGGACTCCACTGGTACGCTATAGTCGGGTTTTAAACGCAGCTGCCGTGTAGGAGCCGTATCGCCCCCCCCTGGCCAAACCCTCTGTTTTGTTTGTTTCCATCCAAGTCTCTGTCTACACGCACGAGTGTCTGTGCGATGCTGACGCGCAGGATGCAGGAGCTGGAAGCAAGGCTGTCGAGCGAGACGGCGAGGAGACAAGGAGCGGAAGAAGATGCGCGCCGTAGTCAAGAGATGGAGCGAAGAAGGTGTGTTTGTCTTCGCCGTACATTGTGAAATCAGACCGCATTTGGACAAATAGCGCCCTGTATTGAAGGCGTACCCTTCGTGTGCTGCCGGGATGCCGACTGTCTCGTTTTGATTGCCCCCTTCGAAACTCCAACGTCGACGTGAGGGCAGGGTGGCGTCGTCGAGTGCTGCCGCGATACTTGCTGGACAAGCCAGACCACACTGTGATCGCATTTTTGGATGAGCGGACACTACATCGTCATACAAGCCCTTGCACTTTGACTAGCAACGTCGACTTAAGTATTTTCCACATTCCTCTCGCCCACCCGCCCGCTTTTCAGTATGGAGGAGTTGATGGAGGGCAGGAACACTGCTCTACCCGTCCAAGCAGGCCTCAGCCGTTCGCTTCCACCTCGCGCGACAAATCCTTTCCCTGGCGTTCCGGAGCCTGCGCCCGAAGCCGCGTGGAAATCCTGGGACGACAGGATGCAAGATGCCGCGACAGCGGATGCGACGTCGAGCGGCGCTCGATCGTCCGCGGTTTCGGAGACTTTCTCTTCGAACCATCTCCGACGTGGTCGCTCGTCTACCGTTATGGGGCAGCGAAGGCAGGGCGGGCCGACGCGGAGAGATGACGTAGTGGTCGGGGAAGACTTTCCTACCGCGACAACAGTGTTCCCACCACCGGTTTTCCCTCCTCCCCTTCCACCCTCTGCCTCGTATTCAAGAGGCAAGCCGCATACGGCGGCAACTCCGGTTAAAGCCTGGCAGTCTCTCCAACCCCAACCGCTGTCTCGAAGTCCTGTTAGGTTGGATATGCGTCGACAAGGTAGGCCTAGACCGCGGCAAGCCCCACGTGAGGGTGGTGATAGCGGCGAAGACGGCAGTTTAGAGGACGATAACGGAAGTAGTCGACAGGTGGAAGGTTGTGCTGTCTCCGATAACGCACAGGATAGGTGGGCATGCGGTGTTGGCACGGATGGTTCAACTGACGGCGCAGGTATAGATGCAGACTACCTCCGAACGGGGGAGGAACGTATTGGTGCGGTTTAAGTAAACGCACGACGATCTCGATCGTGCCCAGGTTGTTAGGGGGGTTACAGGGACAGACCACAATGAACGGAATTTTCCCTGAATGTACTGGTACCTACCAATATCGGCTCCTGCTTACACTATTAATAGGGGCAGTATCCCCGTCCTCGCCACACCATTGATCATGTATCGCTCTGTTGCCCCGTGTATGACGAGACACAATGCACTCCCATCGGGGTGCGGGAGGGTGGTCCAAGGCAATTATTAAGGCAATTATTAACTGCGTGCCATCGCCCTTAGGGATGCCTCAGCTGAATTGTCTCACTCCGCTGCTCGGATTGATTGTGGTAGCCGTGATAAAAAAATGCATAAAATGATCTACACAGTCAACAGCTACAATATCAACAGTGTCGCACCGTTCACGCCACAAACTCTTAACCAACACCAAGCCACGGCAGCAACAGCTATACGTGGTCACCAAAGCCCCCCAGATCGCATGGCAATCCAAACCGCCATGACGCTGCAAATCAAAAAGCTTTCAAGACATGGGAGCGATCTTGAACCAGCGACACCGCTACTAAATCACAGCGTGCAGACAGACAAACACGCTCCCGTCCACTACTTTTTAGACCACAACTCATTTTCACGCAAGGTGTTTCTTGAACCAACCAACAATGTTCAGCCACTGGTCAGCCTCGCTGGCCGGCTTGTCTATTGCATGTACGTCCTCCGGGTAGATCAGCAGCTTCGTTTCCACTCCTTTGCTCTTGAGCGCGTGAAACCACTCAAGGCCCTGCGACTGTGGAACTCGCCTGTCTTTCGCTCCCAAGGCTACAAGAGTAGGAGCGACCACGCCGTCTATATGCGCCACTGGCGAGGCTTCCCACATAACCTTCAGCTCCTCGGCTGTGGGCGGACGAAACACGTCCCAGTCGTACTTACCACACCCTATGGCCTCGACATAGCACCAGTCGGGGATGTCGCTAATCGTCACCATGGAGGCAATGTTTGTAACCGGATTCCGCAGCGCTGTCACCTTGAAAACGTCCGGGTGTTGTGCTGTTAGGTGCGCTCCAAGAAACCCTCCGTGACTGCCCCCGACAACACCCACCCTTGTGGCATCTAACGCTTCTGGTTCAAGGGCAAGCGCCGTCTTGGTTGCAGCTAAAACGTCAGCAACGTCTTGCGTGCCAACGCGTCCGGGAAGCGACTCCAACGCAGCCGTCCCGAACCCCGTGGACCCGCGGAAGTTAACGTGGAGTACAGCGAAGCCTTGGGTCGCACAGAGGAAGGCATAGGCAGGCACGAACGCTGTGGGCATGACGCCGTGAGGGCCACCGTGGGGGACCACGACGAGCGGAACCGAGGAGCGGTGGTTCCCTTTTGTGGCTGGCCCATTGCTCTGACGTGGCGGCATGAGGAGAATCGCCTCGAAATCATTCGCGCCCTGTTGCGCACTATCATCACCCTTACCATTCCTTACCGGCACCGACACCACTCTCCACTGTATGCCGGCGATCGCTTGCTCCAGCTCAACTAATCGAGCACGGCTTACTCTGACAGATGGCGTGATAGAAGCGCCACCGACGGCCGGCCCGATAGCTGCTTTGTGGCCCCCGGACGGGAGAACGGCGATCCCTCCGGGGGAGTTAGGCGAGGACCCTGAGACGTACACGCCTCCTTCGCCGACTGTGAGAACAGACGCAGACGAATCGTCCCGCTCCCCCGTAGCAGGGTTCTGTCCTGACGCAGCTGTCGCTCCAACTACCCGCTCAACCTTGCCCGACTCGGCATCCACCTTTACCACCGATTGCCGAGAACCCCACGCACTCGTGAGGTAAAGGGAAGCTCCGTCGGGAGTCCAGCAAACATCGGGGAGGTCATCCATCCAAAGCCCTGGGAACGCCGATGCTGATTCGGGAACATCCACTGTGTCCACCAGGGTACGTGGGGAGGAAGATAAGGTTCCTTTTTCTGCATCCCAGGGGGCTGATGTCAACCGGAAGCACCCGCTGTGGGTGTCGAATCCTTCTTCCCTCGACAACCACACCAAGCGGTCTCCTGAAGGCGAAAATCGGGCGGAGCGTGCCAAGCGCCAGGAAGGGCAAAGACACGTATGTTTCTCTCCATCTTCGACCTGCTCCTCTTCACCAGCGGTCTCCTCCGCCACCATGCCCGCCACCAAATCCCCGACGGGAACTGAGTACAAGTTGCAGGGACGCTGGTAGCAGTATATCATGCCCAGCTTTCGGGGCTCGCACCCCCACGCCGTGTAGACCACGTGTTTTCCGTCTTTGGAGAACCGCGGCTGGCCAGGGGTGAGGTCGGTCGAAATCCCAGTGATTTCTTTTACTTTGCCGGTGCCGCCGACGTCTGCAACGAACAAGCCTAAGCGTATCACCTGGAAGTGCACGAGTGACATAGCAGTGAGCGCAACAGTAGCGATAATGTAGAAGTACCACATGCGTTTGCAACCCCCCGTCGCGTCAGCACTGCATTCCGCACTGGAAACTCAAGGACGGGTGGATTCTCAGTTGTGAATATCTACCTTGCCTATCGCCTTGTCGATGTGGAGTTGCACCAAAACAATGTGTTGACGCAAGCGGGCGGCACAAATGCCAGAAGGCCTTCCGCTTCCTCAAAGTACAGAGCCGCATGTTTCTATAGCGAGCAGCCGATCTCGAAGGCAATGCTGCTGCTGTTCTGTCCTTTCGAAGCATCTCGCAATTCCGCACTATTTTCAAGGCGATGTCGGTTAGGTGCTGAAATCTCACCCCGGTGTATTTCTCGCCCCAGTCTTCTTGATACAGAAACTGATCCCCAGGCGAAACTGTTGCAGGAGAGGCCTTTTCTGTTGGAGCTTTCGAGAAGAACGATCTGTCGCACACGTTTGGGTACATGGAGGATAATCTCAGGGAACCATCGTCACAGGCGCGGATTGTAGCAAGCCATGCCTCGGAAGGTGTGAAGTGCGACACATGGGGCTGCGAAGCATGCGCAAAGCGACAAAGAAAAAAATAGAGAGAGCAACAGCCGCTTGCAGAAACGGTCCGGACTTGACCCCCTATCCCGTCGACTCCCAACGGGTTCCCAACACCCTTTTCCTTCCCTGCACAAGCCGACCGGCCGAGCAAGTCGGCGCGGTCTACAACCGCTGCTGCACGAGGGAAACATTCACAGCTAAAGGTGTTTGCGACGTGCGTCTGGTCGCAGAGGGGTTGCAACTGTGAGCCGGCACCGCACGCGCGCACCTTCGGACAGTTCATGGGGTACACATGCTGCACCGCACCACGCCACGGCAGTTTTTCACAAACGACGCAGCAGAACATTCGAATCTTGGCAACTGTGCGTACGCAAGCTCCTCGCATCACACCATTCCAAACTCCTAAAAACACGTACACCACTTCTCACCTGGTCTCTGTAGGATTCCTCTGCGCGACGTACACCACCTTGCTCTCGTCAGGAGACCAGCTCAAGCCCCCGAACCATGTACCTCCCACAATCTTCCCGTGTACCCCGGCTGTCGAAACTTGGTCAATCAAACGCCCGGCGGCTTCGTCATTGCCCCAGACCTCAATGACGTAAGCGTCCTTCTCAGCATCTTTCCCGCCGGCCGTATCTTCTTTGATGACGGCCAGGAACTTGCCAGAAGGCGAGGGCGAAAATACGGCGACCCCGTTCAGCTCAAAAGGGAAAGGCGAGGACTGGCGCCACTTGCCTTGGGCCAGCTCGTAGGACTGCACGAATGAACGGAGCTTGTTGCCTGGTGTGTTGATTTCGAGTGCGGTATCCAGCAAAGAGACAATGGGTGGCCGTTGGTAGAGTCAGTTACTAGAGCTCATATCGGCACCAATGGCAGCATCATCAACAACAGTTGGTCAGGGGATGAGCGACGCGAAATATTACTACCGACGAGGCGCCAGATGGTTACCATGGCGCAACGCTCGCACAACAAACTTCCCTTGTTCACTCTCGCGCTCAAAACGGTACTATTTGCAGGGAACAGAAACCACGTGCAGAAGAGCCACGACTTGCTTGTGCCGCCATACTTGAGCTCAGCCACCTTGTCGACCTGTGGTCAAAAGAGAGAGCTGCTGCCGAGGTCTGTTCGTTCCAGACCGGTTGTATACTGTGATATTCATACCACCGGTGGTATAGCCCCACGTACATGCCACTGACCGTTTTATGCACAGTTGGGTGGGGCAACTCTGTGGAAAACTGCAATAAAAGGCTGTCTAATATAGCATTGCTTTTCCCTTTTTTCACATCAAGCGTGTCCGACTGCCAGCGAAAAGCATCTTTCGGAAAATGTGCGATTCAGCTATCAAGTTGTAACCTGCAGACGTTCCCTAACCTTGATTGAACACATCGGGACTAAACGGAAAGAATATGGGGGCAATGGAGTGGGAAAAATGTCCGACCTCGAGAATATCGTAGAGCCGTACTTCCTGTGCACATTTGTGAATAGCATACGTTGTAACTATGGTCTGTGCGTCTGGTAATTTCCTATCGATGCCGCCGCAAAATTCGACGATTATCCAAGGAAAATCAGGGTAATCCCGTTTTTCGAGACTGGGCCGGAATCCCCGTGAACAGAGAGCACTGCACGACAGAACCTGAGACTCTGGTACCGGACGATGTTGTGGAAAACAGCTGCGAATCCATAACTATCGGAACAAAAATGTTTTAAACTGGCAGGGACACGAAATAGTGCGAGTTAGCCGGGAAAGACAATTTTGGCTTGGCCAAAAACCGGAAGAGTGTGACGAATGCGTCAGTTGCTTGAAGACCGGAAAGCCACCACGCTACAGCAGTAGAGCCATATTTGTGATATTTGTGTGATACCCTGGTATGATATTCGACCGATGCATTATGTTCGCCGAAAACTCTCCAGACGCTTTGGAATGGCCAAACTTGCTCCGAGTGGTCTCCCCGGCCATGTCTGCTACCGGCGAGGTTTCGCGAGAAGAATTGCTGCCGTTGCTGCTGCATGCCTCTGCTGCCTGCTGCTGCCTGCTGCTGCAGCAGATAGGTGCTGCTCCAGCTGCTGCTGCACGTCACGGACTACTGCTACTGCATGTAGCGTGCGGCTGCTGCAAATAAAAGTGCTACCTGCTGCAGTTCTGTTGCTGCAAGCGCTGCTGCAAGCAAGTTCTGCTGCTTCAAGCAAGAGAGCGGCGCTTGCGACGGCTGCTGCTGCTGCTGCAAGCGCGTGCACCCTTGCCGCCACGATTCTGATCTTCGCCGCTACAACCCGTTCTAGGGCGGAGAGGACAACGAAGAAGGAGGGCGATCTTCGTTGTGGCGGCGTTGCTTGCACAGCGAGTGTCGAAGAGCGCAGGATAGACCGCACGCCTGCCTGTTGGTGCTTGTTGCTGCTTACTGCTTCTGCAGCTTACTGCTGCATGCTGCTGCTGCTCCTCCTGCTGCTGCTGGCCGCTGCAGGTGGGTACTGCTGCTTGCACAAGTTCTGCTCAGGAGTGGAGTGCTGCCGCTGCCGCAAGTGTTTTTTTTTTTCCACCATAAGAATCCAATATTTAGCGCTTTTTCGTCTCCGATTATTTTGCGCATTCCGGAACGTTTTCAATTATTACCATCTTTCCGACGGAAGTCCTTGATGAACCTGATCCATTTGGATCACCAACAGGTAATACTAAACGAACTAAAAAACGCGCGCCACGAGCGGTGTGTTGTCCATGAAATTCCATTTTTTTTAAAATGCGCCTACTTTTGGTCTACTCGTAAAAAACATTGAGCGGGTGGCCTCCAAAATTTCAGGGCCTTCCCGGGAGTAATTCTGCGGACCGTGGAATCGCGATGAACCAACCATAAAGAGATTGACCCATGAGGAGTAAATCATGATGGTAATGATGACAAGGCACCATAAGAAAGATAAAATCACGGCGAATCGAATGACGGTGTTGATTCTTTTGTACGAAGTAGGAAGCGCGGTATGATGACGGGATTTTTACCGCGGGATCAGGTTCCATAAGAAAGTGTTATAACCCTGCCTTGAATGAGGCTGAAAGCTCGGTAATTACCTGGGTCCACAAGTATTGGGATCGTATTTGTAGTACTTGGGAGGCGTTTCGTGCATGGAACCCAGCGAGGCACGAGCTCGGCTCTCAGTCTCCGGGTGCACGAAAGGAATAAAGCTGTTCTTCTTCTATCTCTAAGCGAACAACACACGTGAGTGCCAACGAGTACCGACTTAATAGGCAAACCTGTCCAGGGATACAAAGTGTCCCGACCTTGATCTTAACATGTGGCGTCTTCGGTTTAGGATTTTTTCGCCTTTTCGTCGGCACGCGCTTTCGGTCACTCTTTCTTTTCACTTTGCTTTCCTAGAGTAAGTTTGCACGGGGGGTCCAGCGTAACGTAGATGAATCTCGAAGTGCCGCCGTGGATAGCTGACTTTCGCTTCTCGGCTGCACTCGATAGTTTTTTTCTTGTAGTTTTCGTGGACTTAGGGGGGTGTTTTTTTTTTTTTCTATTTCTTGACGTTTTCCGAGTTTTCGGGTCGGGTTTTTTTTTTGCTCGGTGTATTTCTGGTTTGGTTTTCTTGGGCTGGGTTGGTGATGGTTTTTGCGTATTTTGTCCTGTCTACCCCCCCGCTCAGTATCGGGGCTGGTCAGGGTAATCAGGCCACTTATTTGTGGCACAGGACGCGTTTCCAGAGTTGTGGGCTGAGTTTAGGTAGTTCTTGGCGTATTCTGTTATTTTTCTTCTCGTTTTGGGTTTTCATTTTTGTCTTTTTCATGAAACTTCCTCGCCCCCCCCCCGTTGCGGGTGGCATGGCGATCGCTTTCGTTGACGATTTATTCCTGCCCCATAGGGCTAGGCCTTCCTTTCTTCCTCTTTTTTTTTTTTGACGTACCCTGTCGGCTTCGTTGCCTCGCCGTTAAGAGGTGTAGGAGTGGGTTTTGAGGAGCCGCATCTTCGACTCATGTTTCTAGTTCGTGGAATCGGGGTTTCCACGAATTTCCCACAATTCTGCATATACGGTTCATCAGAGTGGGCTAGTGTTATGATACTGCCTTGAATGAGGCTGAACGCCCGGTAATTACCTGGGTTCAAGTATTGGGATCGTGTTTGTAGTACTTGGGAGGCGTATCTTAGATGGAAATTTCCCAGCGAGGCACGAGCTCGGCTCTCAGTCTCCGCGTGCACGAAAGGAATCAAGTTGCTCTATCTCTTGAGAAAACAACACACGTGAGTACCGACGAGTACCGACTCAATAGGCAAACCTGTCCAGGGATACAAAGTGTCCCGACCTTGATCTTGACAAAAGACAAAATCACGGCGAATCGAATGACGGTGTTGTTTTTCTTCATCCCACGGTAAAAATCCCGTCGTCATGCCGCGCTTTCTACTTCATTAAAAAAAACCAACACCGTCATTCGATTCGCCATGATTTTGTCTTTCTTATGGGGTGCTTCGTCATCGTTATCATCATTGTTTACTCCTCATTCGTCACTCTGCTATGGCTGGTTCACCGCGATTCCACGGTCCGCGGGATTAATCCCGGGGAAGGCCATTTCAATTGTTTCGTTGTCTTTAGGGTATAGGTACCACGGGCTCCACTTGGACCTGCAGAGGGTCACCAGGCTTCGTTTGTTTCGCCACGGCGGGAGCGCCAAGACTATTGATTCTGGCGTCCCTGTTATGATCAAGGTCGGGACTCTTTGTATCCCTGGACAGGTTTGCCTATTGAGTCGGTACTCGTTGGTACTGACGTGTGTTGTTTGCTTGGAGATAGAAGAAGAGCAGCTTTATTCCTTTCGTGTACGCCGAGACTAGGAGCCGAGCTCGTGCCTCGCTAGGAAAACCCCCGGTTTTCCATCTACGATGCGCCTCCCAAGTACTACAAATACGATCCTAATACTTGAACCCGGGTAATTGGGCTTTCAGCCTCATTCAAGGCAGTATCATAACACCCCCCCGCGTTGCCAGCTTTGAAGCTTCTCGATCATCCTCGCGGAACCGCCTGCTCGGCACGAAATTATCTTGCCGTACCAAACCTGAGACCACCTCGATGCGGGGTGGGGCAGACGAACTGTCGTGGGCGTCCACTGTGCTGTAATATGACTTCTGTGACCATAAGAAACAACAGAGTACTAGTCACAACAACCGAGGCGCATCTACACCCTCCGTAAAGAAGGGAAAATGAAATCAGCGTACGTATGTACAAGGCGCTTCGCTCCGCGGGCGGCCTGCGCCGCCCGCTACGCTCGCTCAGGAAGTAAAAGTACATCAAATTATGCGAAGCGGACGGAGGTCCATGATTGAATATTGTTTTTTTTCATTACTGTACAGTGCAAACTGACGATTTGATAATGCCAAGAGTCCCGCCGCCATGCTTGAGGAGAAAACAGCTCGGACGCCACATACGCTTCGCGTCGCGGGTGGTTTTCCGCTATGCTTGCTCACATGTCGTACGTACGTACATACCCCAGGTAGGGTACATATATTCTTCTTTCGGTGTGCTCTGTGTCTGTACTCGTATGTGTACGAAAGATAAAAGGCACAGCACGGAAGAGCAGCGCAGCGAAAACCATGAAAATGAAACCGAAAATTTCTGAAAGAAAAAAAATACCCGTCCCCTTTCGTGTAATAATTTACTGCCTGATTGAAACACCTTACACCGGTCAAAAAGAAAAAAAAAAAAAAAGAAAAGAAATCAAACAGCAGAGCTTCTCTCTCAGCCTCGTACGCCGCCCGCCCCTCTCGCGACCATCTCGCCACCGATTCGGTCAGGGTAAAGCTTTCCTCCCACTCTTCCACAGTGAGCCAGGTCGACCGCCTCGCGTGAAGCCCGGTGCTCACCGTGGCCGTCGTTCGCCAGCTCGACAATGTTGGTGCTCAGCATGGGTACTCCCAGTGTCGTTTTTTCAGCCCGGTCGCAAAAATAAGCACTGCTTGAATATTCTCTTACTATCCCGAACGACCCTTAAATACTCGCACGTACTCTAGCAAAACCGCAAACGGAGGCCAGACAGAGCCCATTCATGCTTCTCTCGTGTCTCGAGGCACACACGACGCCCAGCTACGAAAACGACGAGCGCGCTCCTTGCAACTCCCCGTCTACCCGCCAGCACCCGCTGACACCCGCGACGGTGCCGCGCTCGCCCGCGGAACCGTGCTCGGAGTACACGCACGCACACGAAACCAAAGAAGAAAAAAGGCAAGAAGGACGGAAATAGCCAAGAGAAATGGAGAAAACAAAGACCCGCTGGAAAGGTCCGGCAAGTAATAAAAGGAGGCGATTTCCAAGTGGGAGCTCTGAGAGGCCAGGGATGAACCAACCGAGCACGCTCAGAGATCGAGATATCTATACGTAGTTCTATGTATACCAGGTATAAGTGCGTACGTACGTACGAGTACAGAGTTTGTACACAATCATCGTGACCGATCGCAGACGCATAAGACCTATGCCAATGGCAACCCGAAGTACCAGTAAAAGTTTGAATTCCAAAGATACCCACCAAAAATTTTTAGAACACGCTTCCTATGGGCACGTTCAGAAAAAAAAAAAGTTCCCAACTTTTGAAAAAGCCCGAAAAAAGCAAATCTGGGGCCGATGTTGGGCCAAGATCGGCCTGAGAAAAACTCAGGCCGATCTTTGGTTCGAAGCGGCGAGATTCCGAGTCCCCTTACAGACATCGATCGACAAAACCAACGATTGCGTCATGAATTCTGAACGGAGTGCGCTCGTTAGGGGCTCCGACCCACCCTTGGGTCACCGTCTTCACACAATGGCCAGTGACGTGCGGCGGGCGCTGGCCAGGCGTACGATAAAAAAACAAATAGCCGCTGGTGTGTACAAAACAGAAGACAAAATTTCTCGATCTGTCTCGAATGGCAAAAAACAGGCTTTTTTTCAGGTTTGGGAGGACACCGCAGGACGCCGCCGGCAAGCTCTCGCCCCCTAGAGCATGTACTCACTTTCTATCTTCGATGCCGTCATCTATACTCGTTGGCCTTGCCCGACACCAAGCGGGTTGGCCTTGGGCTGAGTCTATATCGAGATCGAGCATCCATCGTCGCACGAGCTGATTTTTATCAGCGTGTTGACAATTTGCAACGAGAGAGAACAATTTGCGCCGCCTGTAGCCGTTGGAAAAAAAGAAGAAAAAATCAAACATTTTTCCCTTTTTTCCCACAGCGGCGGTACGAGGATATTTTCGGTTGTTTTTTTAAAGCAATAGAGTGTTTGCGATAGAGGTAGAAAAAAAAAAAACTTTACTTCCGCTAAAAAAAAGTGAATTTCCTTCCCTTCCTGATTTCGGTGTGTTTGCGAGTGAGGTAAACCAAATCCTGCAGGCGACGCCTCCGAAAATAAGAAGGGAAGTGGGGAGGTGAGGCAACGCGGCAAACAAACAAAAAAAGAAGAACGCAAAAAAAACAGCGGCAGCCCAGCAACATTTCGGCGGCAGAGGTGACCGCGAAGCCACCATTATTGCCATCCCACGACTACAAGCCGCAGCACAGCAAGCGGCAGCTAGCTGGCGATAGCCGCAGCTAGGGGCAGCTTAGCAACAAAAATAAACAGCGTCAGCACCAGCACCAGCATCAACCAGCTTCCGTTTTTGGATTGCTGTTGCTGCTGCTGTTGCTGCTGCTGTTGCTGCTGCTGCTGCTGCTGCTGCCCTCGGCCTACGCACGCCACAGCGCCGGCGCGCTCCGCTCCGCCGCCGCCGCCGCCGCCGCGCTGCTGCTGCTGCTGCTGCTGCAGCAGCAGCAGCAGTAGAGCAGCAGCAGCAGCCGCAGGATGGTGAAATCGAAATGATACGCGAGCTGTCATGCTGTCGCGCTCTGTACGAGCACGAGTACGAGTACGAGTGAGTACGAGTCCTTTTTGGGACTACGCATCCTCCACGTCGTCACAAAGCGCGCGAAAGCGTGTACCGTAGCAGCGGCGGCGGCCCGCTGGCACAACCCGACGCCGCTCGTGCGCGCTATACCCAAGCTACACCTCTCCAGCCTCTGCGCTCCCAGCGGTTGTCGTGATGCGTGCGGCAAGCAGCATGGTGGCATGGAAGATGCTCGGTGTTTTGAGTTTTGATCCTTCGAGATTTGAGTTGCGTTCTGCGTCGGGAAAATACTCGGTGCGTGTAGGCCAATGAAACAGAGAGCCAAAAGTTACCGTAACTTTCGCTGAAATCCTTACTTCGCTAAAGTACTTTTCGGCCGATTTTTTAGAAATTTACCTCAAAAAATTACCTCGGGAGAATTTTTAGAGAAGTAAAAGTAAAAAAAAAAAAAATCGCAAACACTCCAATATTTTTGAAAAGAAACTTTCGGATTTCGCGTTTCCATTGGCATAGGTCTAAGCAGAGAAAAAATTGTGGACGCATGGCCTCATTGATTGGTTCAAAATTCGCCAAAATAATTTGAACGCAAAACAGAGGAGACAAAGCCAGGTATACCCTGGTTATTTCGAGCCAAACTGGTACGATCTCAGTCTGGCAAACAACTGGGCTCCTGGCGTGTGGTTTGTACTTGT
The DNA here is from genome assembly GCA_031763025.1 of Macrocystis pyrifera. Taxonomy (NCBI): domain Eukaryota; class Phaeophyceae; order Laminariales; family Laminariaceae; genus Macrocystis; species Macrocystis pyrifera. Next base: position 291,688 of record JASSKH010000033.1, on the reverse strand, counting down.
TTTTATTATAGTACATAACTGATTTCGGCCCAAAAGTGGCCCTACTTGTACCTGATTTTGGCTAATTATGCGCAGACACGCTGATGAATACTTGTACGAGTATCTTCATACGGGTACAGTACCTACCTGGTAACAGGGTATGTACGACATTGTGCGCAAGTACCCGTACCATGTTCATTGGACAATACGTAGCTACGTCGTACCCGTACCATGTTCATTGGACAATACGTAGCTACGTCAAGTAAAAACCTGGAGCTTCTCCCGACCATCTGACACGAACACGAAATCGCATGAATCGTACGATATTTATCTTGTGCCTGTGGGGCGGTGGGCCGCGGGGCCTGGGGTCTGCTGGGCTTTATACATCTTACAGCACTATTAATACCAACCAGCACATATACCCAGCAGGTACTCGTACGAAGAACTATAATGCCTTTTCTTCGGATATTTTAGAAGATCAACTCGCAGTCTGCCACGATCACAGCAGCGAGGAACAACTTAGCCCGTGGACGGAAAACAACAAACAAGACCAAAGCTCAACAAGCCGGAAACGCACGAGAGTGATGTAAATCGCGCTGGGTTGCGAGCCTCACCTTCTATGTCGCGCGCCGATCGGTGCACCATAAGTGTCTCCGAACCCTCCCTAGGCAGCGCCCACGCCTTGGCTATGCCCGGGCTTTGCGCAAACACTCCCGCATAAGATTGCGCCATGTCCTCCATGCCGGTTCCCATCCTCACAACAGAAGAGCGAAGAGGCTGAGAGCAAAGTGCGACGGAGCGGTGCGCGGTCCACACCAGAGGAACGCCCACGAGCAGGCTGGTAAAGAGCATGCGGAATGATCTCAAACGATTTCCAGGGTTTTCATTGCGGTTGGAACATGTTTCAAGAGCGGGGATAGGGTTTTTTTAGTTTGTACCACAGGTATCTGTTTGCTCTGGTTTTTCTGTTTCTGTTTGGTGCTTTCTTTACCACGAGTACCCAGCCAGAGTCATCTGATAAAGTGATTACTTTTGCGAGAGAAACTGCAGCAATTGTGCGGTCACACTACTGGTTGGTGTGGAGACAGAAACGGAGGTCCCAAATCACAGATGAAAAAAGGAGAGAGAGAAGCGAGTAGAAATGAGATGGAAGAGAGATTTGTTTTTGAATCAAAATGTCGTGAACGCGGGGGAGGAGTCGCTGGCCTGTATCCAATGTGAAACAGCCGTACATGCATGCAACATGCGCTAATCATGTGATTCATGTTATACCATGGATCATGCTGTTGTATCAGAAACTCTGGGTGCTGCGATAACATTATTACTGGAATATTGGTTTATGTCTTCACCCAGAAATATTAATGAAATAGTTCCGAGACACAAAGGGATAGTAGTGCGAGAAGACATTATGATTGAGGACGCGGCACTTTTGTACAGGTAGGTAGACGGCAGCATCAAAATGGGAGGGGGGGGGGGGGGGGTTGGCACTGGGTATGCCAGTGGTCTTCTTATAGTCTCTTCATGATGCTGTTTCTTCTTGTCACCTCTCGTTTTCCCCGCTACTCCTGGCAGAGTATATCTGTCTGTTTCGCGGGGCGTGTGTACGACACCTCGTAACGCTTCTCTTGTGCAGTGCACTCATAAACTACTGTAACTGTTCAGCCCCTTCCAGGACCTCCTTTGTATGACTGCCCCCCTTTTCCTTGCCGCTGTCCCCAATACCTCGCACCATCAGGCAGTTTTGAAGGGTTCGCGAGCGCCGCATATTTCGTGGTCATTATCCGTGCTTCCATGGTGCATTCCACCCTCTGGACCGTCGCGCATGTTTCTTGCGACTCGCCGAACACCTCACGTCGCTTCGCGCTTGGTGCAAGCAAATGTCTGCCTGGTCGGTGAAACCCGACGTGTTCCGGCCCGGTATAGTAAGGATGCAAAGGTATACGGTCAAACGACTATGGTTATGCATGATATCGAGGACACACCTTCCCATTCCCCCATAGGTGTCTTGGGGAGTGGATTAACTTTTGGCGATCTGCCCGCAATTGTGCGGGGCAGGGTTGGGGCTTTGTTCCTCCTTTTCGGAGTTTTTTTTTGCTCCGCCCGCCTGCTGCTGCTGGGGACAAGACAACAACTCCGGTGCCTGTGACCTAGAGAATAAGAGCACCTTTGAAACTCAGAAGGATCAGGATCGTATTATTGGTGCGATATGCGACGAGTTGTGTCAGCTTTTTTCATTCTGAATGAATAATTGTAGAGCAGGGCAAGGGTTGCCCTGCTGTTCCCTAGGTGTGTTACCATTTATTAGAAGGTTGGACGGAGGTATGGAAATTATCTCGCCACTCGCGACATAGATATTTGCTAGGTAGAATTTTACAGGGCTTTTCGCGGGTCAGGTCAAATCTCACGGGTCGGGTGTGGTCGGGTCGGGTCAGCTGACCCGACCCGACCCGCGGGATTTTGAAAGCCTCTTGACCCGACCCGACCCGACCCGCGAGATTTCAAAAACTCCTGACCCGACCCGACCCGCCACCTTTGGATTGACCCGTGCGACACGGGTTTCATGCGGGTCGGGTCACCTTGACCCGCGAGACTATTTATCTTGACCCGCAGGTCCGACCTGCGGATCCGGTCCGCGGGTTGACACTTCAGAAACAATTGAATATTCATTTTTGTTCCCACAAGCGATATGTGGCCTGGCCGTAGTGGGTATAAATGGATGCGGGCATGTGTATACGGATTTGGCAGTGTTTTAATGTTTGAACTAGATACCAAAAGGAGTATTATTGAGTATTTGTACGAGAAAAGCCTTTGGGTAAGAGAGCGGGGAGTGTTTTGAGTGTCGGATCCGCGGGCCGGATGCGCGGGTTCGACCCGCGGTTCAGCAGAAAAGAACTCGCGGGTCACGCTGGCCCGACCCGCGAGTGACCCGTTTCTCGCGGGTCATGACCTGACCCGACCCATGAGCTTTTCATCACCTCTTGACCCTACCCGACCGTGAGGTTTGAATAACTCTTGACCCGACCCGACCCGTGAGACTAGAAAACCTCTTGACCCGACCCGACCCGAGGCGTGAGATTTTGAACACTTCCTGACCCGACCCGACCCGACCCGTAACATTTTGAACACCCCGTGGCCCGACCCGCGGGTCGGGTCATGACCCGCGACAAGCCCTGGAATTCTACTTGTTTGAAGATGCTGCATTTTTTTTTCGTTTTCGTTTTTTTGCCAATTCTTAACGCTTTTCCTCGGTTTCGTCCTTTTTTGGTATTTTTCTAATTCGTGAGGTATTTGTTCAGAAACATAAGCTACGCTTGGCTATTCGTATGAACACGTACGAAAAGGCTCAGGGACCATGGGTAGGGGTCAAGAAATATATAGAAAAAATATAAAGGCGTTTTTCTTGGGCGAGCTACAATTCTGAACACTTAATAATAGTGGGGAAAAATAAGAAACAGGAATGCTGGTCCAGCCCGAATTTCTTATTCGTGAAAGGTACGTTTTATACTGACTTCAGTATAACCGCTATCAAATTTCGTATGTTCCTTCCATTTACTCTTACAGTGGGCTCCTCGTTCTGGTAGAGGGCAAGATTTTGTTTCAACGTTGAAAATCGACATCAAGTAATAGTGCATATTGTTCGAGATAAAATCCGATTGCCAAACGGGTTTTCACGTTGGATTAGCTGGTACTTTCCGGATAGTCTGGCAGTGCCGGTATATTTGTTGCAGGTGAAGGGTTGTGGGGGTGTCGTCACAAAGATAGGCAGCTAAAAACTAGAAAAGATATTTTGCATTACTACTGCAGCTAGCTGCTGCTCTAGAATTGTATCTCTGACGACACAGAACGATCACACATGAGATACTCACCGCAACGTTACCGATGGAAGTGGTGCTCTCGTATCATATACTACTGTGTTGAACATGGATGCATGAGAGTTGTCTGGGGTGTAATGACGAAGTTCACTGCATTTTAGACAACACACCCAACGCAGAGTCTACGTCGCCCTCGGCCTTCTCCAAGAAAAAATAATGCAATACACGGAAAACGCCACGACGTGTGTTAAGAAGACGGTTTCAATCGAAAAACGTATCTTCAGCAGCAGCCAGCGCTACACCAAATCCTGCACGTTAGCCCATATTCAACGTCAGTGGCAACTAAAAGACAATCACCTCTGCGACCAACCCAGCCATATTTAGAGTCCTCGTATTTCATTCTGAATGAATAATGCCCTGCACGTTGTCGGAAGACAAATGAAAATAATCAGGATCGTATATTTTAAAAGGTCTATAAATTGGCAGCTATTTATGTGCTTGCGCAGGTTGTAACGGGTGTGCAGTGTCAGCGAAGCAACCCATCAAGCATCGTGGACTGCAGGAACAAAAGCAGCTCGCTATCATTTGCTCACGTCTTCAGCATTCCGACATGCAATTAGGCATACAAAGGTAGCGACCCGTCGCTACACCAATTAACTGTCTGTGTAATACATGCGCCCATCGCGAAAACGACCATCGGGGACACCCCGCGGTACGCTTACACACCCAGGATCTACCGCTAGAGATTCTACATTTTTTTCCTCTTGCGATCCTCGAGGGTCCCAGCTTTGTCCAGGTAACCTATCGACCTGCGCAAAAAAAACAAATAGTGGGACGGAAGGCGCACGATCAGGTACCAGGTATGAAAACCGTTGATTTGAAGTTATTGATAAAATCGTGCCGTGTGGTATTATTAGATAAGGTGCAACCTGGGCTCAGGATCGATTATTACGGACCGCGCTGCTTCAGGATCGATTATTACGGACCTCGCTGCCGTGAGCTTAAAGCGAGTTCGTCAGCGTTGCACCAGTTTCCCTCTGCCCACATCCTGTGCATGACTTGCGAGGGCGCCCAGCAGGCAGGCATACGCATATGCAACTGGCGTTCGAGCTCAACAGTTCTTCGTAACGCTGACGGTTGCGAGGGGCCTTCAAATAGAAGAAAAACAAACGTTTTTAACGTTGACCGTCCAAACGGCACAGAAGCAGATGGTGGACTGCTCCTCCAAAAAATCAACTGGGACGTACTTACTGTGCCATGACGGTGAGGGCATCATCAGTGTGTAATTTCGCTATGGAGTGTTTTTTTTCGTGCACCCGCATCCCCTCGACACCTACGTACCTACCTAAGACTCAACATGTAGTGCCCTCAGCTTACCTGCTCCTGAGAAAGAGTTTGCAATGACTTCTCCAGAATTTCCCCGAATGGTCTTTCCTCCCTGAGAAGGCTCTCCAGGGCGACTCTGCGCATTTTCAATGCACACAAGGGCGAGAGCTCAGCATACGAGTGGACGAACCAAACGAGCACGTTCCACTAGGCATCGCATGGCATGCCAGTACGTATCTTCCATTAAAGCCATGTACCTGGAAAACAAAACAACGCCTACTAACGCACCCACTGTACTGAAACATGCATAACATCCACACTCTTCCGGTCACAAAAAACATACTCGTACGAGGTACTGGTATGACGTAGTGGGTATCAGGTGGCACGTATAGCGGGCGGGCGGCTGAAAACTCTTAACGATGTTGTCTGCCTTTATATCGGCGGCTTATAGTATACCTAGTACGTATTTCATACTACTCTGTCCCTTGATATAAGGGATTTTTTTGTGCCAATAATCAGTACAAACGGTCCTCATATTTAGGGACAAAGTGGCAATAGATATTGCTGGAGAGAAACCCCCAAGTTTCCGCCGTGGAACTATGGGTCGCCTGAGGCTTGCCTGAATTTCTTCCCGTTTTTCTCCCCATGGAAGAGGTGCCAGACTGGCTTCGCTAGTCTTCTGCGGCAAGCGAGCCACTGCCCACCGTACGCCTTCTCCTGCCGCTCTCCGTATTCCGCGTATGTCTCAAGCACTTCCCGACGGTTCAAGCCCGGATCCTGGTGACAAAAAAGGTGGGGTTCCGCTCGTGAATCAGCGCAACAAAACGTTGTGAACACACACAGCACAAATAATAGCTGCAGCGACAATATGCGTGATGCTGTTGAAGATTGTGGTAAGGTTGAGGCTACCCGGGTGGTACACCAGTAATAGACACAGATTCGGTGACAACGAAGCGATGTTGGAATGATGGTGTGGATGATGGTAATTATGATGATGATGGTGGTGTTCTCACATTAGCTCATAGTCTGTAAATCTAGTCCGTGGTTACACATGATATGAAGATCAGCGTCCCGTTGGAATAAAAAGAAAAACATTCAAATACGTATCGGATAAAGCCGGACACCAAGGAAAAAACATCGACCCGTGCCACTTGGAAACCAATAACGCTATTACAGTACTACAAAAAAACAACACTACGTACGAAAATCCACACGACAAGAGAATTTCGTTTGCACGAATTATAGTAAAAAAGCAACAACAGCAACAACAGCAACAACATTGACATTAAGGAAACGCTTGTGGTGCAGATCCGGGACGTGAGCGTTGTCGGTAGTCCCAGCCTCAGCTGGTTGGCCAACATTAAAGGACAAGACAGGAAAAACAAGAAAGAACAACTTGAACGACAAAAAAAAACTGAGCAACTGAACATACAAACAGCAGGTGTTTGTCACGGGAACACCAATGAACATGGGTAAAGGGGCGAATACCATCAGAGCGAAAAAGTACACCGGGCGTCGAGCATGTACGGGGCAGCCTCGCTTTCAGGGGTGACCTTATCGGCTCTTCATGGGATACACATCAACATTGTGCGGCTAAGCTTCCCTTTGCTTTAGAAAAATCGCTGCGGACGGCGCCGTCCATCTCACAGGTACAAATATGCTATTCATATCAACAATTTGTGGCGTGAAGGTGGAGCGGCTTCAACTTCCGTGTGATAACTCTCAGTTGAGTCCTACCTTCGTCCCGAAAAACTTAGAATCAGCCTGGCTCCAGTACCACGGTTTGCTGCTCCAAGATCTTCCAACCATCACTCCATGCGCACCTTGTTCAAGGCAAGACAGCGCCTGAAAAGCACACGAATCAGGGCAATAGCCAGAGTAAGCGGAACCAGCTCTCACTACAGATTTATTGCAAGCGTTCATGATCATGCGTTCGAACTAGGGCACCTCATACGGTCTATCTCAATCAAGTGTGGTAATGTTATCAAAAGCGTGTCCGAAAGTTCAAAACGAAGCACACGTCCAACCGCCGTGGCTGCGCTACCCTGTTTCGTCACATTTATCGAGCTGTCCTATAAAGCCCAGCACCCAACCAAAGCAGAACGACAGCAATGTATTCAACAAGGCGAGCCTGCCGCTTGGAAGACCACTGTGGCCGGAATACGACCCTCACCTCTTCGTACGTGTTGATTCCTCCGTTGAGCGTGAAATCTACATCTGGGAAGTCTTTCACAAGGCGGTACACGAAGTCGTGCCTCAAGGGTGGAATGCTCCTGTTTTCCGCTGGGCTGAGTCCCCCAAGGATGGCCTTACGAGCGTGAATAATGAAGTGCGTCACCCCTGCACCGCGGTACACCTGTCGTCAGCGCCGGCCAAATCGTTTTACCGCCGCATTTTTTATGAGAGAGCATCGAAATCAAACAATGGAAAAATACCAGGTGTACGGTGATGGGGCTGAAGCGTTGAACGATGCGAAGTGCTCTGCGTGCAAGAGCCTGAAAGCGCAGAAAGTTAGAGCCACAAAGTACTCGGATTTCGTCCATCAGCAGCGACTAGCAGAAGTTGCATTACTTCCCGTCAGCCGCGAGCTACACAACTCCATCTTTGTGCCTCTGCACGATGACACACCTACCCCATGTTCTCTTGGTATCCCGAGTGGGCTGCCACAATCTCCATGCGAGCGCCACGCCTAACGCACCACGCACCTCGTCAACGAATGCAGCTAGTTGCTCGTACGAGTCATCGTCATCGACACCTATTCGACACTTGACAGTTATTGGCGTTTCTTCGCCCGCCCCGTCCCTCATCGCCAGGCACAGATCTTTCACATGCGAGGGTGATCGCATCAGTGCCGCTCCAAATGCCCCCTTGCCGGCCACCTTCTCGCTCGGGCAACCGCAGTTAAGGTTGATGGCGTCGTAGTTGTAAGGTCGGGCCAGACGGCAGGCTTCACTTACGATGGTGGTGTCTGAGCCACCGATCTGAGATGGCCATGAGCGACGTTCAGCACAAATAGGGGCAGGTGATTGCCGAGTGAAAAATTATATAGGACCCGCGGGCAAGGTCGGAGAGACGATTGTGCGTCTGTACTCTGTGCGTTCACTCGGCAGCACCACCTATCGATTCGCCGTCAGAATTTCCCAGAGCCGAAAAGCTCGCAAGTTGTCACCGATTGGTGCATGTAGCAATGCAACGTATTGATACTCGTTGACTACTAAACTTCAACATACCTGGTACTTCGCTTATAGCCAGTTTGTTCGTGCTTCGTACGACATGAAATCGCTTTCCACCGAAGGTAATTTCATTCAGAACGAGTGTGCACCAGGACGTGTACGACGGGCGGTAGAGCTGTTTGTGCCACGCCACAACACACCTGCAAGACGACCGGGTGCTCGACTCCCTCGTTGTAGTCCAAAAACCTCGCCAGGTCGTCCGAGTTGTGCGTGATGGTGGGAGACGGCACCATCTCCGTCCACAGGACCGTACGCTTCGTCAAGAGGCGCAGCAGAAACCGCATATGTCTGTCGGTGTACTCCATCATCGGAGCAAGCGAGAACACCTGCACCTCACCAGCGCAGTCGAGAGCGTGTGAGTTTCAATGCGCCCCAGAAGACTCGATGGTTGAGGACGACAGCAGTACTACTATTAAATACTGTAAGTAGTATAAATGGTATGATACCTGGTATGCGACACCTCCTCTTTCCGCTCTTAATGAAGCCGAACTACAAACAGTAGCGTAGAGCGTAGAGTTCAACGTCTACGGTTCGCAGCGCAATGCTTGATAGGAAAGGCAGGCGAATTCCACAATACTATACCTGGTACCTGATACCAGGTATGTAGTATGATGCCCCCCCGTCTAACGGTCTACTGGTAGGTCACGCCCACGAACAACGTTGTTGACAACACAGAACGAAGCACTAGTATATTACGAGCACAAGCGATGCACATGGCTGAGGACGGAAGGAAACGACGGCAGCAGTATCAGTAGACAGTAGAGGCGTGTCATCTACTCCAAGATATGAACTGGTGCGATAAGCGATGCTCCGAAGCCTACTGCAGGTCGTATATTAGACACGGTTCCGATCCGAAGTTCGAGTTGGCGCACTATCACTATTACTGCTACTCTGGTGCCTGCTGCAGCGTTACATCGTACCTCGCGGCCCCGACCCAGTATCGGAGAAGGCGAACCTGCGCCCACTTGAGTAACTTCTGCTGTGCTGCGGGCTGGATGTGTCCGGCTTGAGATACGCTGACATCGCGCTCTCGTCAGGCATACTGTCATTGGAGCCGAGGGTGCCTTAAAAGGCAACACAAAGGATCTAGTAGAGTGCATTACGGCCAGCGTAGAAACACTCATGGCCGTGAGGCGCATCATCCTGGCCCGCCGCCCCTGCTGGCGTGTGCATACGCGAAAACCGAAAATCCCGGAGTTTATGAAGTCATGGGATGGCGTTGTTGACAGTCCCGCTCTGGCTGTTCAGTGTCACTGGGGTTGCGCTGCCTCTGTCTGAAACTCTGGATCATCGTAAAATCGCAATCGTATATCGCTGTCGCACGTCCTGGAGGATTACGGGTTTCGGCTTCAAGAAAACTCAGATAGGTAAGCTGTGCGTACGAATGCAAGTAAGGGTTGCTCTAGAGTTGCACCCCGGCCTCAAAATTTGGAACCGGGTACATTAGCGGGTCGGGGGCGGTTGAGGCGGAACCGCAACCGGGTACCCGGGTCCCAGGCAGACACGGGTACCCGGGTACCCGGGTACCCGGGTTACCACACACTATTTGCTCCCCTTTTAGCGTTTGAGCGGCGGCGGGTAAGGCGGACACGGATACCCGGGTACCCGGGTACCCGTGTTACCATACACTATTTTCTCCCCTCGTAGCCTTTGAGCGGCGGGGTGGTAAAAGGCGAAAGATGGGAAAGCATTATTTTTCATTTCGCCGCTCTGGATGAATCATGCCAAAGAAAGAAGGCTGAATGCAAGTAGGTATAGGGATATATTTTCTGTGGGATCAAGTATATGGAGAGGTGGGGAGTGACGAGGAGTGGGGAGTTAAAATAAAAGCATGGAATGTATTTTTCCTCCTACCCGTATTGCACTCGTCAAGTCACCAGGAATATCCTTTGAATATAATCGGTTGCATCAAACAAATCATGCTACGAAACCCCCCCCCAAACACACCCAGAAACAACGAAGAAGGAAGAAATGCTGGGGAAACCTTCGCCCTTTTACTGCTGCAACAAAAAAAAACACATTGAATTGTTAATATATTACCTGCAATATACGTATAAAAAATCCTAAAATATAAGAACCCACAGACCGATATCCGTCCAATCATCTCATCAAACATCCAATACTCGTATATCAACCCCGTGCGGAAAACATTGTGTTCGATCTCTGTTTAATGATTGCCGCAATCACATCAGTCTCTCTGCGAACAGCAACAAACATCGCAAGGTTTGCACTTCTTGTGATTGGTCTATCTCCTGGTTCATGGTAAAGTAGGGCCGCTTATGCTGGTAGCTGGTAGGGGTATCGTGCGTAAGCACGTAGGGTATTCTCTATTCTCGGTCTGTAGTATGCAGGGGGCGAGAGGTAAGAGTCTAGAGGCACAGCCGCTGCAGTGTATGTATGTACAAATCAACGTATACCCTAGTCTTGAGGGTTCGATATTGAACAATTGACGGGTACCCGGGTACCCAGGGTAAAAATACCCGCGATTCCGTGAGTTGGACCGGGACGGTTCCGGTTCCGACGGTTCTGGGTACCCGCCACCGGGTACCCGGTTCTCAGTCAGACGGGGTGCAACTCTAGGTTGCTCTGCACATTTTTTTGCATGTGTGACTTCTTCCCCGAGTTTGTTGTACTGTGTTGTTATACGGGGTTCCTCTGCATGTTTGTTGTTGTTGTTCTCACATTAACTCACCACAATACAATGCAGTCCGTGGTCGGTCGCAGGACAGGCTCCAATAACTCGGGAGTGGAAGAATATCTCGGTAAAAATAAAAACAAGCAGAGAATAATACACATGATAATTGAAGCACGTCTACACCTCAGCCAGAAATAAAAAAGGGAGGTCCGCGGACGTATGTATCAGGTACATGGCATATGAGGTGCGCTGTACAAGTCGCCACAGAAACCGAGAAAACCGCACACATACCCAGAAGAAATAGACAGGATGAAAAAAAAAAAACAACTCGACCTTGACTCGACGTCGAAAAACGAAATCGAAGTCGAAAAGATCAAAAATAAAAAATAAAAAAGGGAAGAGCGAGAGAAAAATTTCAATTGAAGCAAGAAAGTGTTAAGTGTAAAGCATTAATGGACCTAGGGGCCGACTACTGCCAGCAGGCTGATGCCTTTGGCTCTGCTCTAGTAACTCACCCGAGGTGCTTGACGATGTTGAAAGTTGTAAGCTCTTGTATTAGTTGCTGTTTGCCTCGCCAGATGTCTCTTCTGAACGAAGGGGCGAGGCGCTCATCAGAAAAGCAGGCGATAGCGCCTGCCAGGTATGATGAGGGGACGATTGCTACAAAAACCATGATGCCGCAGCAGGGGGGAGGGGATACCATAACACTAGCCCACCCTGAAGGGCCGAATATGCAGATTCATAGAAAACTCAGGCACGAACCAAACCGATCCAGAGAATTCGGAGAATGGATCGAAGATGCGGCACTTCACAATCCACTCCCATACCTCTAACTTGCTAGGCTGTCAAACACATCCCCCGAAAACCGGTTGGGGGTCTCTCTCTCTGGGAGACGAGTCCCAGCCTGCTTCCTGCCTTGCCAGGGCCTCGTCAACGAGGCCGGGGTGGGAGGCGCATTCGCCTGGACCGGTCGTGTCTGCGGCCGCCCATCGTTTGCGATTTGAACATACCCCGTTTAGACCTATGCCAATGGGAAAGCGAAGTATCAATAAAAAGTTTGAATTCCAAAGATACCCGCCAAAAAAAATTAGAACACGCTTCCTATGGGCACGTTTAGAAAAAAAAAGTCCCCAACTTTTGGAAAAGTCCGAAAAAAGCAAATCTGGGGCCGATGTTGGGCCAAGATCGGCCTGAGAAAAACTCAGGCCGATCTTTGGTTCGAAGCGGCGAGATTCCGAGTCCCCTTACAGACATCGATCGACGAAACCAACGATTGCGTCATGAATTCTGAACGGAGTGCGCTCATTAGGGGCTCCGACCCACCCTTGGGTCACCGTCTTCACACAATGGCCAGTGACGTGTGGCGGGCGCTGGCCAGGCGTACGATAAAAAAACAATTAATCGCTGGTGTGTACCAAACAGAAGACAAAATTTCTCGATCGGCAAAAAGCAGGCTTTTTTTCAGGTTTGGGAGGATACCGCAGGACGCCGCCGGCAAGCTCTCACCCCCTCGAGCATTTATCCACTTTCTATCTTCGATGCCGTCATCTATACTCGTTGGCCTTGCCCGACACCAAGCGGGTTGGCCGTGGGCTGAGTCTATATCGAGATCGAGCATCTATCGTGGCACGAGCTGATTTTTATCAGCGTGTTGACAATTTGCAACGAGAGAATACAAATTGCGCCGCCTGCAGCCGTTAGAAAAAAAAGAACGGTACGAGGATATTTTCGGCTGTTTTTTTAAAGCAATATTTTTTAAAGAAAACTTTTGGACTTGGCGTTACCATTGGCATAGGTCTCAGTAGGGCATTGTATTTCCTTCATGAGGAAATTCACTTTTCTTTAAAAAGCGATTTCGTGGTGGACGTGAGATTCGAACTCACGACCAACGATCCATGTCCTGCCGTCGACGCCATATGTTAAGGTCCTTGTCCGTTGAGCTACTGGTAAAGAGTTCACCATTTGCCTACCCAATCTAAGCCTTCTAACACTAAAGCCAAAATTGTCGGCGGAGAAAAAAAATCAGACCTCGAACAGGTGGCCAAAGCGTCCTGTCGACGACGCCAGTGTTAAATGTCAAGCAGTATGGACCTAGGGACCGACTACTGCTGACAGGTTGACGCCTTTGGCTCTGCTCTGGTCACTCACATGAGGTGCTTGACGATGTTAGAAGTTGTAAGCTCTTGCATTAGTTGCTGTTTGCCTCGCCAGATGTCTTCTGAACGAAGAGGCGAGGCGCTCATCAGAAAAGCAGGCGATACCGTGCCAGGTATGATGAGGGGACGATTGCTACAAACCATAATGCCGCAACAGGCGAGAGGGGATACCATAACAAAAGCAAGAAAGCAAGAAGGAAACACACAAGAGAATGCGCAGATTTTCGCAGATCGTAGGCTCACAAGCTACGCGAGGGGTGCAGAACAGAGATAAGAACCAGAAATAAACATACTTACTCGGCTACTAAGAACACCAGGGAAGCGAAAAAGAAAGTAATATTAATAAAAACGAAAAGGAAGACGATGAAGCAAAGTCAAAAGAAAAATCAGATATCAAAAAGCAAAAATGAGATAGAGAGAGAGACATGTGAGTCCCAGTGACACTTCCTCGAGGTTGGCTGACACACTCCGCTTCCTGGCGATTCCATTCAAGCAGTAATCCACATGGAGTAAGGCTATCCTTGACTCACATACGGAGTTTTTCGGGTGGGCGGGGTGCGAGTCGGCGCCCCGACCTTTTTCCCCCCCGCCGCCCCGCCTGTGAAGTTTGGTGGTATGCGCTCGTTAGTAGTGCATCCAGTTCGCAATCAATCGTCGAAGTCTTGTAAGCAGTACTGGACGCCGGCAACATTAAATAGGCTCAAGGCGCGTCTTAACTCCCTCCAAAAAACATGTGGGAACAAGCGGAACGGAACAAAGCTGCTCGTGGTCATTCGTCCCGTGTCTGTAAAAAAAAACGTATTTGGGTCCATGCAGAATCCTGGGCCATCTTTTGCACATGCCACGGCAAATTGGTGTCCACATCCATCTTCGGTGGTGTCCATCTATACATGAAGTAATAGGCATTTTGTTCCCGAACGGTCGGGCCGTTCGGTCCTCCCAAAGAAGAAAAAGGGGCGCAACACTTCTTCCTAATCCTAGATACCAGGTACACTGTTTTTCTCGTGCTGCACTTAGTCTATTCGTTTCCCACAACCAATCAGCACCAATTCATGCAGCCAATAACATTTTAGTTCCCATGATCTCTCGGAGGGGTTGAAGACACGCCCTCAGATCGGCACGAACAAATGAGAAAAAAAAATCGATGCTGAGATGCCACGTACCATTAGGGCCGGTCCTAAAGAGGACAAAAAAAAGAAATAAACGTACGAACTTTCGCTTTTTTGTGAAGAACAGCAGGTTGTGTCTTGAACAGAAAATAAAAACGAAAAATAAACAAGAAGCCGCGTCGAAGTTTTACGCGGTGGTATTTTTCAAAATGACTCAGCCGCCACAGCACGTGATTCCCGGCGATAGCGCTCAACAACGACGGTGGATAAACGCAACTCACATACGCGCTCTAGTTTGTTCACTGTATGATACGTGTGAGTATAATGCACATGGATTACAGAGAATATCTCTGCTGCATCATACTACTATTAATACTGTTCGATGCATACGTACGAAGCCGGTCTCTCGCAGAGCTGGACGAAACATACGGCAGACAAAGATGACGTCTATCGTTTGTACCAGCTGAATGGTTCGCTGAATATTTGGGTCTTGTGTGTGTTTTCCCCCCAAGCTTCCACTACTTATATGATGGTAGACGAAAGCTTCGATGAAAGTAGTGGACTATTCCATGGAGCTAGTGGAAGCTTCCATGGAAGTAGTGGAATATTCCATGGAGGAAGTGGCGAAAACTTCCATGGAAACGGTGGAACGTTCCATGGACGTGGTGGAAGCTTTCGAACGCAGTGGAAGCTTTCAGGTTCCGCGAATTCCAGCACGTGGACGCTCCCGTGAACACTTGCACGGAAGAATCCGAGATGCGGCATTTTCTTCCACTGGCTTTCACCAACTTCCATCAAGTCCCAGTTACGTCCACTTACGTTCTCCAATAATAACTGTATGTACTTCGGAAACAATTTGTTTCCTCCGGCTTCCATCAGCTTCCATGTCATTTTCCTTTGGCGTCCACCAACTCCATAACTATTGTTTGTTCTCGTAGAAATCGATGGAACCTTTCATGGAAGTAGTCTAAGCATCTATGGAAGTAGTGGAATATTTCATGGAAGCAATGGAAACTTCCAGTTCATTGCATTGGTTAACCCTGGCTTCCACCAACTTCCATCGACTTTCATTTACTTCCACAAGATCTCTTGCATGAGCTTCCACGAGTGTTTTTTAACCGTACCTACCCCTAACCCTACCCTTGACCCCTACCAGAGGCCTCTGCTTGGTTTGCTCGGGGAAGACTCCAGGTCGCTGTGCTTAGAAGTACTTTAAGTCGCTGTGCTTGAAACATATCTAGGCCGCTATGCTTGGAAAAGTTCTAAGTCGCTGTGCTTGGAAATATTCTACTGTAGGTCTCCGTAGCTTTGACGCCTAGAAGAAAAGGGTGGCATCTACCTTCTCCATAGAAAGAGTAGATGGCATTTCCTCTCCATGGAGGAAATAGATGGAAGCTTCCATGGAAGTAGATTTCAGAAGCTTCCTTGGAAAGTGATGAAGTCTGCTTCCAGGAAATAGATGGTAGCTCCCATGAAAGTACAGTAGGTCGGGCTCCCACTGAAGGTTCCATGGAAGCCACCACTTCTACCTCCACTTTGAAGCTTGTGGAAGTTTTCATGAGCAAAGTGGTGGAAGATTCCATGCGCTTACATGGAATATTCCATCTACTTGTGCATGGAAGTCGAAATATTCCACTTATGCGGACGCTTCCATCTGCTGTCATGAAACACAAAAGTATGGCTCAAGACTGGAATATTCCTTCTTTAGTCTTTTAACAGGGTTTCCGATACGTATGTTTTCTAGTCTGTATGTCTTATCAGGTACATACCAGTATATGGGGAAATAATGAATGTCACACAAATTTCAGTATAACGGCTTCCGGAATTCTTATTTTTCTTAGTGGAGCTCAGCCTGTCTTCCTTAGTGCCCGCTTCCGTAGTGATGGTATGGCCCTATCCTTGACATGTAGTACTGCCGCCGGTAGGCGTCATGCGATGGAGACACGGGCGCGGATAGTTTCATCATGATGAAAGCGAAGAGGCCTTCATCGTGCGCCCCTTCCTGACTCTTTGCCGCCCCCGGTGGTGGTGGTTGCACTCAGCTACTACACCACGGGGGCAGAACACACCGATACGAACCGAGCTAGGACAGCCCAAACCGAGCTAGGACATGGTGATTGATTTTCGCCCAATCCAGAGACAAACTATTTTTTTCTAACTACTATTTTGTTTTTCCCCGCTGACCCCCAACCCGTTCGTAGACATACCCCTACCCTACCCATGTAACCCCTCAGCCGTAACGCCAGCCCATGCCCCTACTCTGCCCGTAGGAACCTGTCCGGAAGAACTCGGGGCACAACTATGTACTTACGATGTACTAGGTATTTATCTTAATTTGATGCTGTATTTTGAATCGTTGTATTTTTCCCTTCTGAACGCCAGACGTTCGAGGTGGGAGACTGACAATAGCGGTAATTTTCGCCATGATGGCACCTCAACAGGATCGCCGTTTATCAAAAGCACTTCACTGACTGCTGTTGGTAATGGCTGGCGCAGTCGGTACAATATCTACTGGCTGGCGCAGCCGGCATACTCGATTCCATCTGTATACTGCTTCAGCGAAAGCCGTGAACCATTACCCCCCCCCTGGCTGGAGGGGGTTATCGCCGAAGAAATACTGGGTGCGTATTTTCGCTTAGCTTCCCACCATAACCCGGGTTCAATGTGGTTCCCAAGTTGGGTATGGGTGGATAGACGCCCCGGTGTGAAGAACTAGTAGAATATTTTCCGCATGAAAAACTGAGGCGATGAGATGATGCACGATGCACGGACTTCCAACGACAATCTGTGAGAATCTCTGACCATGCCAAGAGAAGGGAAGTAGATAAAAACCCCAACCCTTGTTCCAGGAAACATCCCGGCCGGGCAAGCCGCTACAACGATATCCAGCACGTGTGAGGGATCCAACATCGCAGGGTGAATGAGGCGGAAGTATTTCAATACACATCAAAGGCCCCACTATGTCTTGGCGCTTCATTAGTTGTGTGATGCAGTAGTAACCTCCTTCACCCCCCCCCCCCCGAACACTCATTCATTCGCCGCGTGCCAGATGAACGGAAGACTCTTGGTGATCGTGACCGGCGCATCCCGGGGCTTCGGAAGATGCGTGGCGGAGGAGTTTGCTCGTAAGGTTGCCCCTCTCAATCCTGTCGACCTCATTCTTATCGCGAGAAACGCGGATGGCCTGCGAAGTGCCGCCGACTCAATCGGGGAGATAGCCAAGAGCACCCCTGACGCCGCAGAAGTTGAAGTACGGCAAGAAGCCATGGATCTGGGTGATATGGAGCATTTGGAAGCCCGCCTCGACACGTTCTTCGGAGGACTCGGTGAGATCGCTATTAATAAACCATCGCGTCGTCGCTCTAGACTTCTCCGTTTTCGGCAGCAGCAGCGCTCCACCTCTGGAAGGAGAGGGATGTACCCCAAACTGTTGTCAATAGCACCTTGTTCGTGCCTGCCCCCTTCGCCAATGCGTCATTTTCTCCACTGTTCATGATATGCAGTATACCAGTACCAGATACGATGGGACGTTGGTTGTCTGCCGCGTGATGTAAATAGTTTGTCGCGATGGCTCTTCAGCGACGAGGGAAATAAATACCAAGGTACGAATCAGGTATATTCTTTCGAGAAAAGGTTGTGGTTGCCCGTCTGATCCGCTTAATTTCATAAGCATCCGGCGGTTGGTGTGATGTCCGGTTACTTTTCAACAATACATGTACCTGTACTGCTGTAAAAGACGGACATGATAATACTGGAATGCCTGCATCCATGCATCCTCCCTCTCGCCTAAGCTACTACAATGCCGTCTCTCGCCACCTCCACGCTGCCGTGGTGGAATTAACAGATCCGGATCGCTATTCGCGAGCGGTGCTAGTCAACAACGCCGGTTCTATTGGCCACGTAAGTTTCGTGCACGAGCTTCCCTCGTTGGCTAAGCTAAAGTTAGAGATGAACCTCAACATCACGTCCGCCTTGTGGCTCTCATCTCGCTTCACGTCGCTCTTCGGGGCCTGTAGTCCAGCCGAAGATCGGGCTTTGTCCAACGTCGAGCCCCTGGCCAAATCTTCAAGTGCGGAGGACGAGGATGTCAGCGGGGCAGTGACGGGCGACATCACCTGTGCTTCGAGTAACCTGGTAGTTAATATCTCCAGCCTGGCAGCCTTGGAGCCGTTTGAAAAATGGGGTGGATACAGTGCGGGCAAGGCTGCTCGGGACATGTTCCACAGGTAATGACTTATGTCTTTGATTCGGCTCGACCTTCGTGCCCTCTTCTGATGCTGTACGGCCAGAAATAGGGTTATTTTCACAACACAGAAGTTGACCTGGCCTGTCTCTTCCCTGCTCGTGTTGCGCAGATATGGATGCCAACCTTTTCGTGGTCGACGACCTTTTCACTGCACGATGTACGGTAGCTCACACTGCGTTCTGCTAATATCGTCCTTTGTCGCTTTTTTGAAAGTGCGACGAAATCAACATACATGGTGTTCACCCTCGTAGCTTCACAGATTCATTTCTCTGAAAGACTATGCCCTGAGTCGAAAAACGAGCATGCGAGGAAAGTTGCCTTTGCCTCTTGTCTATTCGGCCTTGTCGCTCCCGTCGCACCCGCACACCCTCACTCCACGGTGTCCATATTCTGCAGCTATACTGGTAGACGCCACGCATCTTTTTCATTTTCTAATCGCATTTCCCGCAACTTCGAGGATGTGCAGGGTGCTCGCGATAGAACAGGCTTCTGTCGGAGGACTGAAGGTGCTGAACTACGCTCCCGGTCCTATGTTAACGGATATGCTGCGAGGGGTCCGAACAGCCGAGTATTTGGAGGACGGTCTACGATCGGGTGGGATAATAGATCCCAAGGTTTCGGCCGAAAAATGCGTGAGACTTGCCCTAGGTGGCACGTTCGCAACGGGAGCACACGTCGATTTTTACGATAAGGAGGAGGTCTCCTGAACAGCTAGGACGCGCCTAGCTCTGACATGTTCTTTCGGCGTGACTTGGTTTTCAGAGGCAACAGAGGTTGCTATTTCCCAGGTGGAAACTCGATTTGGTGGATTTCACAGTCTCCGCAAAGTATTGCAACAAGATTCACACTATTTTAGTCAACTTGGGGCTGAATCAGGGTAGCGATTCTCGTCGTGGCTGCCAGAGCGTTTCGCCCTTCCCCCCTGCCCTTGACGTAGGCCTAGATATCGTTTTGTGGTGGTATTGCCCTGGAAGGCGTGTAAACGGTCAGGGTGAGGAATGCAGGAGGGGATGGCGTATTCCTTGGAAGGCTTGCTCGTATAGGGAACAGTGGGTTCAGGCCGACGCACAACCGAGACCATTTGTTTTGGATATCTCGTTGGGGTCCTACTTCAGTAATGCTGCTACTCTAATCAAACATCCAGCGAACGCGGGTGACCAAGCGAGGCCTGCTTAATCCTGGAAGAGAGTACGTGTGCGTCTCAAGCAAACAATTGGCGGCGACGGCCCCTACCCGGGAACGGGAAATTGACCCCCGGCTCTCTCGCCAGCAGATGTCGCTCTAGTGAGCCGGCACTCCGAACCAGCACCGCCAGTCTACTCACCTGTTCTACTCAACGTGAATTGGAGCTGCTTAACGGGAACAGTCTCGAGATAGCAACGAGCGTTTTGTGGCACCGCTTGGGATTGGCTTCGCCGCTACAGCCCTACGGTGCTTCCCAATGATGCTTACTCTTGGTACAAAGGCGACGACGGTTTATGGTGGCTACGTAGTAGGGAAAATCAGTGCGCTTACGGCTACCAATGGGGGTTATTTATTGCGTTTTTTAGTAATCCTGGCCCGATCAAGCTTTTCCTCCTTTGAGTACTCTACACGCCTTCGACTCAGGCTCTCCGGGCTTCTTGGTGTCTGCAAATCCACGTAGCGTAAACAAATCTCGAGGCTAGAGGTGTGGTCAGCTAACCTTCACGCCGCCACTGCGCTCGGTACAGTATGTTTCCAATTTCTGGTTTTGGGTTGGGGGCTTCTGGCACCATCTTCCTTTACCCGTATTTCTGGATTTTGGGTCTGCTTTTTTTCGTATGCCCTTCCGTTTCTGTGTCCTGGCAGGTTTTGCGGCCGCCGCAGGTTTTGCAGCTAGTCTGCGTGACTGCCTCGTGTAATTCCCCAGCGTTTCGCTTTCTGCCGTTTGTCACTCGCAATATTTTTTATGTCATCTTGCTGATCCCCCCCCCCGCCCATCGCCGGACGTGATTTGGATATTCTGGCCGCTCCCACTGAGGCACAGGATTGATCGGTTTTTATGTTGTGCCTTTTCTACCGTGCATTTTCACCGCCCCTCCCTCATTGGGGATGCATAGCGGTAGCTTGTATATTCCGTTTTCGATGAACCGCCCCCCACCCCCCGCTGGGGATGTGGCGGTAGTTTTCGGTGTTTAACGCTCCTTGGGAAGCTTCGTAGCCTAGCAGATTAAAGGTGTGGTGTTCTTGAGGCGATGTATGTTCTAGTTGATGAACCAGTGTCCGTGATACTTGCATATTTGTGCATAATATACGACTGATCAGGGTGTGCTAGTGTCATGGCACACCCGAGGAAGGCCCAGGATTAGGATAATAGCGTATTGCTTGGCAGGCCTGTTCGCATAGGAGCAATCCCACGGTAGGGATGGTGCCTTATAAGGTAAGGGTGGTGGGTTATTTTTTCCTGCGCAACTAAACTCTTGACATTTCCAAGTCGCCCATTGCGGCACGTCATGGGCATCTTGTCTGCAGCACACTTCGATCTATTTTACTTCCTTGAGCGATCGTAGCGGGCGGCGAATAGCCCGCGCGAGCACTGCTTGACCTGATAATAAATCTGGAAATGCTGGTCGTTGACAGACTTGACAGGTTCCTGATAGAGTTCAATAGCTCTCTTCAAATACTGATCTCCCTACTGGTTTGCTTTGTGGACGCATGGATTGAAGCACTGAAATCAAGCCCCGATCGTCCCATCTGTGCTGCAAACACAAAAAACAGCGCAGAAGACAATACCCCAAAAACAGAAACAATAACAAGCAGACGTTTTTACGTTTAGCCAATTTCGGTTAAAAGCGCGCGGTTGCCGCTCGATATTCGATTCCATACGCATACGTACATACATAATGTATATATACATACCTGCTGTGTTCGAGCAGTATAAAGTAAACAGGGAGGGGTGTACACGTACATCTGGAATGGAAGCAGCAGCAGGTAGGTCGACGACGAATTCGCACTTCACAGCTCTGCTGTGCGCAAAGCGTTCCGATCGTTCTGACGCGCGGGGCGTGTATCCGAAATTACGGGGCTGTTGGCCCAAGCCGCTTTCTCAAGAGCGCAAGCGCTACAACCACGCTCGTACCCGGCGGCGGCAACCAGTTGATCAGCTAACTAGGGCGTACGAAGCACCGAATTGATCTGTGTGAGCTGAGGCCTCGGTAAACAGCCGCCGCCGACGCGACAACGGTCACGGGAAAGGGGAGCGCACGGACGGCATTTTAGGGCCAAGCGCTTTAACTAAATGCTAGCGGGAGAACCAACTCGGCGTGTCTTTCTTGCGGAGGAAGTCTTGTTTGATTGGCCTCCTGCATGCGACGACCGCTGGCCACCTTCCATTTAATCTGTTAATTATTCTGAAAGGAGCATAAAAACACGCTCGCACGCACGTCGAACATCCTCGAGTCGCCGCCTCCGCCTCCGCAACGCATTGTCGCTGCAATTCAGGCGACACCCCCTTCACACCAAAAACCCGAGCCCCTTTAATCCTACCACAACATTCTAGAACTTTCTAGACACGACCATGAACACCCACCACGCACTCTTTTCACCGAGCAAGCCAATGCCGTACAACACTATCACACCAGGGTGATAAGATAACACACCCCCTCGGACAACTTCCCGATATAGCTTTCTCGACAACGGGGAGGGTTCAAGCGCCGGGCGGTGCGTCTATGGAAAGTTTTCGACGAGATTGTTAAAAAAAAAACACCGTTTTCGTTGTGCGTGCCGCCCTTAAGGAACGTTTCGGAGAAAATAGGCTCGAAAAATCGTCCCAAGGTGTGTGCGTGCTATCTTGCGTGTTGTACGGTAAGCTACTACCGGTACGCGAATCAACGCCGCCGGTTCCACGGGTCGGCAGCTAACCTCGGGTCTAACAACGCACCATCCCGCCCATTCACGGCGCGTTCCTCTACGCCGGAGCGAAGCGGGTGTGCCGCCAAGAACATGCTCTCCCCGCCTAGCTCGCCATAACCACCCCGAGCGCTACCCTGACCGGCCCCATCATCTCTCCCCGATTCACGCGAATCGTGGCCGCCTCTGAGCAGGGCGTGAACGGTGCCTGTGCCTTCATTCGCCGAAGGATAAACGCTTCGGTCAATTCCGCCGCGCCGTTCAGGGGATGCTCGGTTGCCCAAAGTACGATCTGGGCAAGCGGATCGGCCGCTGGCGCTACCGTTGTTGGCGCCAGTCCATCCGACATCAGGCACAAGGTGGTGAGGGTGCCGCTTCCCGATTTCAGCTGCCTCTGCAGGAACAAGGCTCCTGATGCGGGGGACGCTCAGGTTTTCCGCTCTCGGAGTCGGCTCGCTTTTACTGATACGAGGGACGCGACGGCCTCGGGGTGCCTGCTTACACCGATACAATTTGGCGCAAAAAAAAAGAACGGTACGTGCAGTCAGAGGACCAAAAATGACAGGCGAAGGAGATACGCGTCAGCCGCGAAAAAAAAAACGCTATTTCTTGCAGGTGCCATGCGCACTGGCCGACGGATGTAACGCTATGAAGATACCTGGTAGTTAACTACAGTGTCTCTATGGCGTGGTGAACAACTTTCGAGCGAGGACATGTGCTTAATATCAAATAAATGTAGCATCCAGCTCAGGAAACAGAGTCCCGCAGCGGGTTCAGACACAAGCAATAGCTGCTATAGGATATGATGCATCCACATGTCATTACCAACTGCAAAGGTTTTCGTTCGCTCAACACTGCGTTCCAGATGCGTTCAGGGAGTTTCCTCCCCGAATTAAGCGCCAAATCAAACTCACCGCAATCGAGGCTGCAGCACTACGCGGCTTCTCCACAGGGCGCGTTTGCTCCAAACGCGATACCGTGCTCCCGAACGCCACGCTAGGCTTAGCCTTGGGGTCGCGACGTACCGCGCTATCTCGAGCGCTCTTGCCTTGTATTCGAGATGCGGGACTGGGTGCCTGCGAAGCGCGCGGTCGCCTATCGCCGCCGCCGGCCGCCATTCCGCCAAGCTTCGAAAACCCCCTCCCGCCTCGTAGAGCTTCGCGAGGTAGCCTGCTCTGCTGTTGGCGTCGATCCAACTCCTGTTGCCGTTCCTGTTCGGCGAGCTGCTCCCGTTCTTCGCGTTCTTCCAGCCTGCCCCGTAGCCGCTTCTGTTCCAGCAAAAGGTCTCGGCAGAGGTTGCTCAGCTCGTCAAAATCCCGACGAGGGACCAAGTCTTGCGGCCCCGCATGGTCCACGTCCTGCGGCTCCGTTCTGGCAGTGCTTCCCTGCCCCCCCTGTGGTTGCCCCGCACCGTGTTGAAAACCAGACCTCCCAGTCAGACCGTCACAACTTCCCCGGCCGTACCCGTCACGCGGTGACGGTGCGCTGCTATAGCCGTGCTCGGCGAAACCCCGTCGACCTCCTCCAGCGTCATTGGCCGCCGGCGACGCTCTCGCATCTGGCTGCACGTGAGGCCTATGCTCCTGGCGAAGAGCATCCTGGCCCGGCGGGCCATCTGGCGGCCTTTGTTGACCCTGCCACCCCCCCTCGCTGCCGGGCCCACTAATCCCATGGGGATCCCTCGGTCTATACTCAGGCAGAGCGCCATGTGCCCGGGAAGCTCTTTCTTCCCAGTCGTACCCTCGCGGCATGCTGTTGCGCTGCTGGTCGGCCTGTGCCGCGGGGGGGAGTCTTCCGGGTGAAGGCATCGGGTGGTCGGGCGACTCTTGGAACTGCGCGTGCTGTTGTCGTCGTGGTGCGGGCCTCCCTTGCATCCGCTGCAATTCCTCGAGCTCCTTCCTTTTTTCCTCGTCTCGCTTGGCTCTTTCGATGTCCTGCAGCGTCGGGCGCACAGGGCGACACGCTGGTTGTTAGTTGTGTCGCTGCGATATCCGTACGCCGTAAAAACGCACCTTCTTGAAACACAACTTGATGTCTCGTCGCCCGTTCGTCTGGTGGAGCGTTCAACTACGCAACCACACCCAAGATACAGCAGGACATGCAGATGGTAATGCCCCGTATCACCCCACTCTTCACTCCCAAACCATGGCCTACTTCGTTCGAGTCTATGGGCGATTATATGGCAGTAAATAAATGAATTGGGGGGCATTACCCCAAAATATCAACTATTAAAGTCACGCGCAATATCCCAGGCATCTATGGAAGGCGTATACCCCTCCCAGGGCCATATTTAGTACTGCAGTAGTAGCCAGTTTGGACACCTATGCAAGGACACACCGAAGGACCTTGGTGAATAACCTATACTCTCCATAGAGATACGCGCGAAAAAAAATATTCGGTCAGACCTGCTCGTGCGTTCGTTGCTTTCCAGCACGACATGCCCACCCCCCTTCGTGCCGTGCTGCCTAGCGAAAGCTGGTATTTCTAAAAGAAGTACATAGCCACAGGAGACCCATCCCACAGATCAATATCACGAGGACAAGGAATCGTTTGCTAATCAGCGCGACGTGGCAAGGATAATCGCTGCATTGGCAGTAAGTAATTTTGTTTTCCTCATACAGTGATGCATGTAAACGAATCTGAAACAAATTGGGAGCAATATGCACCTGAAGTTGTTCAGTTGGACCATACCTTGTTCTCAAAATCGTGACAGATTCGTAGGTACTTCGGACCAATATATACTACTAGACCCAACCAAGGCAACAGGGTCTGTCGAGGAAAAAAATAATATCCTGAGTATCAGCACAACGACTTATCCGGCCTCGGCGCGCTCATTCGCGAACCGCTTCTTGCCCCCGAGACCTGTGGGATAGTCTCCTGTGGCTGCGGATCTCTCGTAGGACCACCAACCTTCACCACGTACGTAGCACGACACGGCGGGGTGCGGGCATGTCAATGTTGTAGCTATCACTAGCATGTTGTGCTGGAAAGCCACGAACGCACAAGCAAGCCTGACCAATCTCTGTGGTAGCGCTTACCTCTCTCTGAATCATATCAGGTACATAGATTATTCGCCCACATCTTTATGGCCTCGTATACTATTAATAGTGCAGGACCGGCCCAGCCATTGGTCCGCAATATTCTTGCCACTGGGTTACTCTTGCAGGCTATGGCGTCGAAACCATTGCCTCCTCAAACAGTCCCAGCGTGGTTAAACGCCCTACAACTTCATCAGAATTTACCATACTCGTAGCTCTTCATGGATGGTTGATATTCTGGGGTAGCTGCCCCAATATTGTTATATACTGCTGTCACAGCCATATGTCCGGCGTCCCCGGTGGCTTGGTAGGTGGTCCGCGTGCCTACCAAGATCAATTTCGTGGGTTCGAGTCTCACCGAGTGCATACTCGTAAGGACTTGTTATTGCATAAAAAATGATTAGCGGAAAACGCGAGAGCGTGAGTTAGCAACAATTGATGAAAATAGACGAGCAATGGGAATGCTGAGTCCTATGCACGATAAAAACGAAGACACATACCGGCGGGGAGAAGGGACGACACCTGTGACCACGGCTTGTCCAGAATACCGCTGAGGGTAAAACCACCTACCTGGTACGAGTTAAGCTGGAAAGTAAAAGTGATCTATGATACGGCACGCTGAGGGTGAAAACGACAGAGCTTGCTTAGTGCGCCATGTTGAGGTGTGATGCTGCCTGCGCCTCTTACCTTCCTCTTTTTGTTCTCCTCGATCTGATCTTTCAGCATGTTCCGGTATCGGCTTTCCTTCTCGAACTGCTGCTGTCGGACGTAGAGCGGCCTCCCGTTCATTTCAGACAACTGATTGTCACCAATACAGGCCGATCAACGATAAGGGGTAGGAGAGGCAAATTGATGCGTCAATCTACTTTACTCGTATATACTCGTGCTTACTCTTGGGTGCGGGACCCAGATGCACGGGCTACCGCGGTACACATTCAGTCAGTCTCCGGTGAAAGAAAGAAACCGACCTGGTTCGAAGCTACAACACCTCCACCCAAAAACAGCATGTTGCACTTGGCATATACCAGATATATACCAGGTATCTATATACGATATGTACACCCTACGCCACATACATGGTATATTATAACGCACCAGCTATACCTCGGGTATACCGTACTGCACAAATAACGCTACGTATTATACCGGTGCCGGGTACCAGGTAAAAAAATATCAAATGTTTAGTACCTCGTTAAAAATACGAACAGCAGCAGTGCGTGGGCGTACGAGTCCCCTAACCCGACGACAACTGCTGATGTACCAGTAGAAACTGGACGTTTATTTCAGGTTTGGTGAAGGTTTAGGCGTGTTTTCATGAAGATGATCATAAGGAGGAGCTAACCCCGAGGAGCGCCTAGCGCGACGAGGATTTTGCAGTCGGCTCTTCTCTAGTTGCCGGGTGTGTGTGCGTGTGCGTGCAGGGGTGGGGGTATGCGAAATGACATAAGCGACCGAAAAAAACGGCCCCCCAAAGTGCCACAGCATCTGTGTGGATATTTCTCGATTGGGCTTTCTTGTTGTCTTTCGTGAATCCACTCTCTGTTCGTGGGCTGTAGAAGGAATTTTTCAACGTGCGACACGCACACTGAACCGATTTAGACACGGTCGGGGGTCGGGGTCTATAAAGGTCTGCTACTTAGACCGTCCGTCCTGTGCTGCTGCTCGTATCGAATGCCGTCTTCAGTTCGGCGAGAGATCGGCGTCTCCGTCTCTAAATGGGACATTGCCCACAGGGCCTACAGGGCTACGCACCGAGAACGGCGGTATATATTTGCGCCGCATCTGGCCAGCACCTCGTTTTGTTCGCAACAGCAGGCACCACCACCATCACCGCCGCCACCACTCCCTGGTGGTGCCGGTGACGGTGGTGGTGGATGGCGGTGGTGTGCTGTTGCTGTCGCTGTGTTGTTGGTGCTACTATTGGCATCATATAGATAGATACAAGGTTCTCCTTCGGGATGTAAATAGCGTGAAATCCCGGGGGCGTCGCAAGGCGAAAAGGGAGTTACAGGTAACACACGTATAGCTGTTCTTGGCGGAAACGTGAGCCATGGGCTAGCGTTTTGCTCGAAGGAAAGGGTAATAGTGGTCAGCAGGGACTAAGTACTACTCTTTCTGTGGTGAATACTACACTACTACATGCACGCGGTACCATCGGTTGACCACTATACTGCTGTTACTAAACACCACCACCACTACTACACAGGTAGAAGCAGCATGCACTCTACAAAATACTACCTGGTACACTACTACGACTACTGTACTAACTACCAGGTATACTACTACATACTACTGCTAGAGCATGACCAATCGCTCATACACTACAGACAACCTCATGGTAAACAGAGAGGTCAAACAACCACGCAGTACCATGGGTTGGGGCATGACTACTATACTGTCATACTATACACCACTGCCAGTAATACGTAGACGCAGTACAGGTAGAAGCAGCATGAATAAATACTACACCACCAAGGTATCTCAATCTCTGAGCGTGCTCGGTTGGTACATCCCTGGCCTCTCAGAGCTCCCACTTGGGAATCGCCTCCGTTTATTACTTGCCGGACCGTTCCAGCGAATCTTTGTTTTCTCCATTTATTTCTCGTCTTACTTTCAGTCCTTCTTCCCTTTTTACTTCTTTCGTTTCGTGTGCGTGCGTGTACTCCGAGCACGGTTGCGCGGGCGAACCCGGCACCGTCGCGGGTGTCAGCGGATGCTGGCGAGTAGAGGGGGAGTTGCAAGGAGCGCGGTCGCCGCTTTCGTGCCTAGGCGTCGCGTGCGCCTCGAGACACGAGGGATGCATCAATAGGCTCTGTCTGGCCTCCATTTGTGATTTTGGATAGAGTACGTACGAGTATTTAAGGGTCGTTCGGGATTGTTAAGATAATACTCAAGCGGTGCTTATTTTTTCGACCGGGCTGGGAGTCACAAGAGGGAGGTACCCCGAATGAGCACCAACATTGTCGAGCTTGCGTCGAGGTCCACGGTGAGCATCGGGCTTCACGCGAGGCGGGCGACGGGGCTCACTGTGGAAGAGAGGGACGGAAGCTTTACCCGGACTGAATCGGTGGCGAGATGATCGCGAGAGGGGCGGGCGGCGTACGAGGCTGAGAGAGAAGCTCTGCTGTAAGATGTTTTATTTTTTTTCATTTTTTTCTTTTTTTGACTGGTGTAAGGTGTTCCACTCAGGTAGTAAATTAATACACGAAAGGGGACGGGGATTTTATTTCTTTTAGAAAATTTCGGCTTCATTTTCATTGCTTTTGTTGTGTTGCTGTGCCGTTATGTGCTTTATCTTTCGTACATACGACGAGTACACAGACACAGAGCATATCGAAAGAAGAAAATAAGTACCCTACCTGGGGTATGTACGTATGTACGACGTGTGAGCGAGCGTAGCGGAAAACTGCCCGCGACGCGAAGCATATGTGGCGTCCGAGCTGTTTTCTCCTGAAGCATGGCGGCGGGACTCTTGGCATTATCAAGTCGCCAGTTTGCAGCTAACTACAGGGGCCATAAAAAAAACAATATTCAATCATGGACCTCTGTCCGCTTCGCATAATTTTATGTTTCCTTCCTGAGCGAGCGTAGCGGGCGGCGTAGGCCGCCCGCGGAGCGAAGCGCCTTGTACTACTTACCAAGTACTGCAGTACTACTACTACTAACTACTACTACTGCTGCTACTGCTACTTTAGTAATAACCTGCATACAACGGCAACGTAGCATGCAAGCGGTACCATGGGTTGGGGACATAAAGTACTATACTGTTACTATTAATATACACCACCACCACTACCACGCGGATATATGTACTGCAGTAAAGGTAGAAGCAGCATGCACGCTACCAAATACTATACTACTACGACTATTAAGATTTTGCAAATTTACAGGCTACGTATTATACGAGTATACGGTTGAGGGCATCTACTGCTCTTGGCCAGGTAGAAGAACAGCATGCAGACGGCAACAACAGCAATAGAGGACACCACAATAACTACGACTATTGCTACTACTTATAGAACAGGCACTACTACTGCTATTGGACAGGCATTGACAGAAGCAGGATGCGCTCGGTACCATGGGCTACTATCAACATTAATATAAATACTACAACCATAACCATTATATATTACCAGGTATATAACTACTTCAGAATTCTATACCTGCGTGTCAAAAACAGCGTCAGCAATACAGAAAGGCCAAACGACCAAAAACATCACAATTACGAGTATTACGGGGGTCCATAGTTAATAGGACCTATGGTATGCATAAAAACCTACATCTTTGCCTGTTTTTACTAAAAATATTTGGTCCTATTTACTATGGTCCCCCGTAATAGTAGGAAGCAGCTTCTCTGCATTGGTCATGTACAAGTATACGCACGGTTGGGGCACGATGAAAAAGTTATCTGCATCTATTTGTCATGAAAAATTATAATGACTGTCAAACAAGCACTCACGGCGACAGCAGTAGTAGAACTCTAACATCACTATTAACATCAATAACAGGTAGCAACAGGTCTACATACGATTAAGGGCATCATGAAAAAAAAATCTGCATTTGTCATGAAATGTTTCTCTCGACGATAAAATTAATGATTCTTAAAAGCAGTATAATATACTCACATGCTTACAGCACAGACTCGTGGCAACGGCAGCACTACCACCTACTGCCAATACTACTACTACTACTACTACTACTACTACTACTACTACTACTACTACTACTACTACTACTACTACTACTACTACTACTACTACTACTACTACTACTACTACTACTACTACTACTGCTGCTACTGCCACTACTACTACTGCTACTACTATTACTGCTACTACTAAAATTAATACAATACTACTACAACAACTACTACTATGCCAACTACTACTACTACTATGCCAGATGCACACCGAGACAGGGGGGGTAGAGGGAGACGGGCGGAAGAATGAGCCTGTCTCTGTGGCTTTTGCCCGGTGCGATTCCCTGCTGCTGAGAGCGTGCGACTGGACAACTCGCTATTAATAGGTATGATACCTACATATACTGTAGATGCCTGGTCCAGGTAGACCAACCGAGGGAGCCAGTCTTGTGGTCACGTACGTGCTCGGTGTGAGGTGTACGTCAACGGGCTAGGTGAAACGTCCACGACGTTCGACAGACGTTTACTGCTGCTGCTGTATCTGCTGCTGCTGAGGTGGATCAAAAACCAAAACTGGACAGGTAAAAAGCGGGCAATTTCGAAATTGTAGAGATTTTCAACACATAGATAATTCAGCGGAGAAGTTTCTTCGTTGTTGAAAGTGCACACAGCTCGTCGCATCATACGGGTATTTTAACAAATAGAATATCAGCCAGGCAATCGGGCAGTGTGGGCTGTGCCCGGCGCCACAGAGAGATGGGCCTGGTTCTGTGGCTCTTGCCCGTTGCGATTACCTGCTACTGAATGCGTGCGACTGGACAACTAGCTAGGTACGACACCAATGCCTGTGGTACCAAATTCTCCCAGGTAGACGGACCTTGGATGGCAGTTTTGTGGTCACGAACGTGCTCGGTGTTGGGTGTACACCACCCGTCAAAGGGCTTCGTGCAGCAGATACGACGGCCGACAGTTGTGTACTGTTGCTGCTGCTGCTACTGCTGGACAACTAGCTAGGTATGGCACCAATACCTGGTATACCAAAGTCTCCCACAGGTAGACGGACCGAGGGAGGCAAGTTTGTGGTCACGAACATGCTCTGTGTTAGGTGTACACTACCCGTCAAAGGGCTTGGTACAACAGACACAACGACCGACAGATATGTACTGCTGTTGCTGCATGTCTGCTGCTGCTGCTGCTGCTACTGCTACTTTTTCTGCTGAGATTGGAAACATGTGTACAGCAGAGGGGGCTTAAAAAAGTGTTCCAAGGGTGGCGGGCTATTTACTTACGAAAATAAAAGACAACTGGCCAAAATCGGGTACCTTTCTATTTCAGTGACCGCAGCGGCCCCAGGACGCCATCTCATTGGCCAACGCCGGCCACCACCCGATGCTGACCACATTTGCGCCGGGTATACCCGATTTGGCTACTTACCCCCCAAGAGGTACCCGATTATTGTACCCGCCTACCCGAAAATGGCCAGACTATTCGACCACAACGATCAACCACCACCTCGGGGTTCATGTCTCTCGTCCCGACGAAGACGAGCAAGAACCATCTGCATGATGTCCATGATTAAATCCATTCTAGACTAGTCCATTCGCTCTCTCTCTGCTGTAGTGCTGAACGAACCACACACAAACCACCGCTCTCCCTCCCTCTCCTCTGCTCTCGAAGACCAAAGTTAGCACAGCCCTCTCTCTCCCCTTCTCCCCAACCTAAAGCAACCTAAGCACAGCAGTAGTAGTGACAGATCATGAGCGACGCTACAAACTTCGTGACAAATGAAATGTTATCCAGACGCAAAGAGTGGGCATTATTATGCAACATCTCTTCTTATTTCTGGCCACGCTGGAATTCTTGTGTATGGCAGGGTGTGTCCCACCCTATATTCAGTACAAATAGTGTTATTTTCTTATTTTCGTCCAACCCTCGAGCCTGAAATTCTAAACAGCCAAATTCGTACGTACTTTAGTCACCATGCATCTTTTTGGCACGCACGCACCGGGTTTCGTTCGGTGCTTTGGGCAGTACACTACGTATCTAAAATAAAAACAACATTCTTATACGAGTAAAATGTGTCATACTCGTAACATCGTACGTGGTCCAGTAAAGCATCGTGGCGACACGATACGGTCATGAGATGACGCCTCGGAAAACAATACGAAGAATAGTTCTCGCAAGGCAACAGGTATTGAAATGTTGGACGATGACGGACGAACTACTCGTTCGTACGAGGGGTATGAGCTTTCATTCTATTTGTTCGGAAGTTAATGTTGCGTATCGTCAACTATTTGCAATGTACCCAGCAGAGTTGCGGTGAAAACGAGGTCGGCACAACTCCACCAAAGGTCGTGCGAGTTCCACTACACATCCGGTACCAGTAATTTCGGGTCTCGATATTCCGGGTACTGGCAGATACTAAATATAGTTTCCAACGTTAACTGCTCCAGGTGACAACTCTGCTGGTAACACTTTTATTTGTCACGAAGTTGATGGCGTCGCTCATGGTCCGTCACTACTACTGCTGTGCTTAGGTTGCTTTTGGTTCCGAAGAAGGGGAGGGAGAGGGCTGTGCTAACTTTGGTCTTCGAGAGGAGAGGAGAGGGGGAGGGAGAGCGGTGGTTTGTGTGTGGTTCGTTCAGCACTACAGCAGAGAGAGAGCGAATGAACTAGTCGTCTAACCTAATCATGGACATCACGCAGATGGTTCTTGCCCGCCCGCCTTCGTCGGGTCGTCGGGACGAGAGGCATGAACCCCGATGTGGTGATTGGTCGTTGTGGTCGAATAGTCTGGCCATTTTCGGCAGGTGGGTACAATAATCGGGTACCTCTTGGGGGGTAAGTAGCTAAAATCGGGTATACCCGGCGCAAATGTGACCAGCATCGGGTGGTGGCCGGCGTTGGCCAATGAGATGGCGTCCTGGGGTCGTCGCGGTCACTGAAATAGAAAGGTACCCGATTTTGGCCACTCTTGTCAAAAAAGAATGTGGGGTTTTCCATGTCACCTACTCGGCGAGGCGAGGCGGAAAGCGATCCCTCGTTTTTTAGAGTCAGCTCAGCGACGTTCGATGCCCCGAGCACCGCCACGGTGCTCGGCCGTGATCCAGACATGCGTCGAAATGTGCCCACGACCCCCTTGCTTGCCCCGCAGCCGAAGGTGCGAGAAAGTACCCTCGGCCGCCGGAGAGCAGCATGCCAAAAAACAAGAGTGCATCTTACACATATACATATATACTCGTGGGCATCAGCAACGCTACCAGCAAAGTTGCGGTGGTGGTGGTGTGCTGCTGTGGTCGGTGTGCTGTTGGTGTTGCTGTTGGCCTGCCTTGTATACTCGTGGGGATCAGCAACACCATCACCCCCACCAACAACAAGCTGCTGCTGCTATTGCCTCTGCTGTCACTCCTTCTTGCAGATGGTGGTGGTCGCTCACGCAGTCGTACGTATTCGTTGGGCAATGCCACTACTAGGTACTCGTAGCCATTTTCGAGGGGGGGGAAAAAAAGAACACAAAAAAGAGTCCTGCACAAAAAAAGAGTTTACGTATATACGTACCAGGGTATGTAAAATAGTTCGACCCCACCACGCGATTTTGGGCGCGCAACTTTTTTGGCCTGTTTTAGTTCACCGTGGGCGGATTTTTTTTTTTAACACTGTTTTTCAAATTCGCGCTTTGGCGAAAATAATTTTGAGCCCCCTTTTTGAGTTCGCCGCAGGCGAAAATTTGTTTTTAGGCCCTTTTTCTATTCGCCTGTAGTGAAACAAGAGACAATTAGGTTCTGATCCCGATACACGCCTCTTCGAGGTTCGAGAGGAGTTTAAATACCAGGCCCGACGGTACCACCAGACAGACCACCACAGGGTACGAGGTACGAAGGTACTGCTGTTCTGCTGCACCTGGTATACAGGTACGAGTATAATACATAAATACCGCATACCAGGTACTGGTATATAGGACCATTTTTTTAGTAAAAATAGGGAAATATATAGGTTCTTGTGTGTACCGCAAGTCCTACTTACTATGGTCCCCCGTAATAGTACCTCGTACCGCGCATATGCGGAGTATCTCTACGTTCACGAGAGATGCATGTTTTGTTCACAACCGACGAATTTAATCATTTATAGTCATGGGCTCTACCGACGGAAACTAATAGCTGAAGTTGCCCAGAGGCAGAGAGAAGAGAAGAACGGCCACACTCGTCCCGCGCCCCCGCCTAGCTTCTCGTGATAGGTGCACAAGCAGAGCACGGCACTGCTCGCTGCCGATTGATAGGCCTAGAGGCTAGGTCTACTGTTGTGGTTTCTACTGTTGTGGTTTCTAGCAGCAACTGCGGAGGTCGGCGGGCTACAGCATGCAGCGGGAGGAGGAAGAGCAGGGGCAACGAGCGCTTTCCCGGTATGTGGCGAACGAGGGGGGGTCCCGGGCGTTCCCGGGTCTAGACCCCGAACTCGATCACAATGGGGCGTGGGGCGGTCGACTCCGGTACACAATGATACACGCCCGCAAGCAAGCATCGTTAACTCGCTCGTTCGGGGCGGCCAGCCGTGATTCCCACGTGTTGTGGTCGTCGTACATGCACGAAGTTATTATAGCTGGCACGGGTAGAAGCACGAAGTTATTATAGCTGGCACGGGTAGAAGGCAGCTCACGTCCTTTCCCAACCCGCGAATACGCTATACGAAAGGCTATACTGAGGTATACCTAGGAAAGAAAGACATACCCGGACCTAGAGTACTGGGCATTAATATGGGAACACCGTTGACGCCGGAGCGGAGGGCATATGTGGTGTACGAGTATAGGCCAGGTTGGTTCCTTTGCCTTTCTCGCAGACCCCGTACCCAGGAAGACACATTCTCGCATACACCGGTATACATCGCGAGCCACAACGGACTGTTGTACGTACCACAATGCTGTGTCATACACGTTGCGAGACACATATGTACTGCTGTATGCTCCAACTATATACAGGATCGATGGCCAAGGAATTGTGGCCGGCGCCACTAACGATACGTACAATACAAATCGCGAGACACACTTGTACTGCTGTATGCCCCAACTACAGGGTCGATGGCTAAGGAATTGTGGCCGGGGCCACTAACGATACATACCATACACATAGCGACACACGTGGACTGCTGTAGGCACTGCTGTAAGCTCCAACGACGCGGTGCCGGCGCACCTAGAAGCGACATATCATACTATGCATAACGATATATACCATACTCGCATGTGCCAGTGCACTTCTAATACAAGGCGGTCGATGGCGGGGGGGACTTGGGGCCGGTGTCACTGAGAATACAACTCGCGAGACACAGGGCGTCACGATGTGCGGGAACTCACCACGAACAGACCATACTAGTACGTTCTACTGGTCATATCAACAACGCTGTGCCGGTGCACTAAGCGCTATCGACGTTATCGTACGCGTCAAGACGCGCAGGACCTTACTACGAGTAGACCATACTAGTAGTGAGACACTATGTGCCACTGTCCGTATCAACAACGGTGGGCAAAAAAAAAAAAAAAAAAAAAAAAAAAAAAAAAAAAAAAAAAAAAATTGGTCGGTGGTGAAGGAACAAGTGCCGGTGCAGGTCTCGTGGCCGGCGCCACCGCGTCGGCCGGTGACCCGTCCCTCACCACCGATACATACCATGTTCCACTGTTCATATTAATAGCGCTGTGCCGGTGCACTAGAAAGCGGTCGGTGGTGAAGGACTAAGTGCCGGTGCAGGTCTCGTGGCCGGCGCCACCGCGTCGGCCGGTGACCCGTCCCTCACCACCGATACATACCATGTCCCACTGTTCATATTAATAGCGCTGTGCCGGTGCACTAGAAAGCGGTCGGTGGTGAAGGACTAAGTGCCGGTGCAGGTCTCGTGGCCGGCGCCACCGCGTCGGCCGGTGACCCGTCCCTCACCCCCGATACATACCATGTTCCACTGTTCATATTAATAGCGCTGTGCCGGTGCACTAGAAAGCGGTCGGTGGTGAAGGACTAAGTGCCGGTGCAGGTCTCGGGGCCGGCGCCACCGCGTCGGCCGGTGACCCGTCCCTCACCACCGATACATACCATGTTCCACTGCCCATATTAATAGCGCTGTGCCGGTGCACTAGAAAGCGGTCGGTGGTGAAGGACTAAGTGCCGGTGCAGGTCTCGTGGCCGGCGCCACCGCGTCGGCCGGTGACCCGTCCCTCACCACCGATACATACCATGTCCCACTGTTCATATTAATAGCGCTGTGCCGGTGCACTAGAAAGCGGTCGGTGGTGAAGGACTAAGTGCCGGTGCAGGTCTCGTGGCCGGCGCCACCGCGTCGGCCGGTGACCCGTCCCTCACCCCCGATACATACCATGTTCCACTGTTCATATTAATAGCGCTGTGCCGGTGCACTAGAAAGCGGTCGGTGGTGAAGGACTAAGTGCCGGTGCAGGTCTCGTGGCCGGCGCCACCGCGTCGGCCGGTGACCCGTCCCTCACCACCGATACATACCATGTTCCACTGTTCATATTAATAGCGCTGTGCCGGTGCACTAGAAAGCGGTCGGTGGTGAAGGACTAAGTGCCGGTGCAGGTCTCGTGGCCGGCGCCACCGCGTCGGCCGGTGACCCGTCCCTCACCACCGATACATACCATGTTCCACTGTTCATATTAATAGCGCTGTGCCGGTGCACTAGAAAGCGGTCGGTGGTGAAGGACTAAGTGCCGGTGCAGGTCTCGTGGCCGGCGCCACCGCGTCGGCCGGTGACCCGTCCCTCACCACCGATACATACCATGTCCCACTGTTCATATTAATAGCGCTGTGCCGGTGCACTAGAAAGCGGTCGGTGGTGAAGGACTAAGTGCCGGTGCAGGTCTCGTGGCCGGCGCCACCGCGTCGGCCGGTGACCCGTCCCTCACCCCCGATACATACCATGTTCCACTGTTCATATTAATAGCGCTGTGCCGGTGCACTAGAAAGCGGTCGGTGGTGAAGGACTAAGTGCCGGTGCAGGTCTCGTGGCCGGCGCCACCGCGTCGGCCGGTGACCCGTCCCTCACCACCGATACATACCATGTTCCACTGTTCATATTAATAGCGCTGTGCCGGTGCACTAGAAAGCGGTCGGTGGTGAAGGACTAAGTGCCGGTGCAGGTCTCGGGGCCGGCGCCACCGCGTCGGCCGGTGACCCGTCCCTCACCACCGATACATACCATGTTCCACTGCCCATATTAATAGCGCTGTGCCGGTGCACTAGAAAGCGGTCGGTGGTGAAGGACTAAGTGCCGGAGCAGGTCTCGGGGCCGGCGCCACCGCGTCGGCCGGTGACCCGTCCCTCACCACAGATATATATACTATGTCCAAAATCAACAACGTTGTAAAAAAAAAAAAGGAAAGCGGCGGTGGTGAAGGACTAAGTGCCGGTGCAGGTCTCGTGGCCGGCGCCACCGCGTCGGCCGGTGACCCGTCCCTCACCACCGATGCATACCACACACGTTGAGACAACGTAACGCTGTATGTGCTACGACGCATGTAGCAGTACCGCGGTGCCGGCGCACCGGAAGGCGGTCGATAGTGGCGGAGTAAGCGCCGGTCCACATCCCGGGACCGGAGCACCGGCTTACAAGTCGAGTTCGAGGGGAACGCATGCCGGCGCATGCTTCACCCCCCCCCCCCACCCCCCCCCCCCCCACCGCCGCCTCTATCCAAGTCATTCCCTCAAGGGAACGGCTGGGGGACGAGATGCGCGATGCGGAGTACCAAGTTGCTCACCCGTTGACAGGAAGATGCCGGTGCATGTCAACAACCGCGGCGAACGCCGGCGCGTACGAACGGAGTGCCAGCGCACATGAGCACGGGGACAAGTAAGCCCGGTGACCCGTCCCTCACCACCGATACATACCATGTTCCACTGTTCATATTAATAGCGCTGTGCCGGTGCACTAGAAAGCGGTCGGTGGTGAAGGACTAAGTGCCGGTGCAGGTCTCGTGGCCGGCGCCACCGCGTCGGCCGGTGACCCGTCCCTCACCCCCGATACATACCATGTTCCACTGTTCATATTAATAGCGCTGTGCCGGTGCACTAGAAAGCGGTCGGTGGTGAAGGACTAAGTGCCGGTGCAGGTCTCGTGGCCGGCGCCACCGCGTCGGCCGGTGACCCGTCCCTCACCACCGATACATACCATGTTCCACTGTTCATATTAATAGCGCTGTGCCGGTGCACTAGAAAGCGGTCGGTGGTGAAGGACTAAGTGCCGGTGCAGGTCTCGGGGCCGGCGCCACCGCGTCGGCCGGTGACCCGTCCCTCACCACCGATACATACCATGTTCCACTGCCCATATTAATAGCGCTGTGCCGGTGCACTAGAAAGCGGTCGGTGGTGAAGGACTAAGTGCCGGAGCAGGTCTCGGGGCCGGCGCCACCGCGTCGGCCGGTGACCCGTCCCTCACCACAGATATATATACTATGTCCAAAATCAACAACGTTGTAAAAAAAAGGAAAGCGGCGGTGGTGAAGGACTAAGTGCCGGTGCAGGTCTCGTGGCCGGCGCCACCGCGTCGGCCGGTGACCCGTCCCTCACCACCGATGCATACCACACACGTTGAGACAACGTAACGCTGTATGTGCTACGACGCATGTAGCAGTACCGCGGTGCCGGCGCACCGGAAGGCGGTCGATAGTGGCGGAGTAAGCGCCGGTCCACATCCCGGGACCGGAGCACCGGCTTACAAGTCGAGTTCGAGGGGAACGCATGCCGGCGCATGCTTCACCCCCCCCACCACCCCCCCCCCCCCCGCCGCCGCCTCTATCCAAGTCATTCCCTCAAGGGAACGGCTGGGGGACGAGATGCGCGATGCGGAGTACCAAGTTGCTCACCCGTTGACAGGAAGATGCCGGTGCATGTCAACAACCGCGGCGAACGCCGGCGCGTACGAACGGAGTGCCAGCGCACATGAGCACGGGGACAAGTAAGCCCCACCCTCGTCCAGGCCGGTGCATGGATAGTGCTCACCGTCGCCTCTATCTAAAATTCGTTCCCGTCCCCCCCCCCCCCCCCCCCCCCCCCCCCCCCCCCGCGTTGTCCGTCGTCGCCGCACCTGTGCCCTGCCTTGCGTCTGCGCCGTACTGTCGCGCTCAATTTGTTTGTCTTCGCAGGGGCCCGGCAAGAACGACCGCGGAGAGAGGAACCGGGAGAACGCCCGGTAGCGACGGTGACGATGAGGCTCCCGTGTCGATAGCAGACTTTGCCACTTTCAAGCAGGAGGTGGCGAACGAAGTCGCCCAGCTCCAGGCGGCCATCCAGCGATCGGACGAGGCCATTGAGGCCTCGCGTCGCTCCGCCCACGGGGGAAGGGGAGGCGACGCCAGCGGGCCCGGACAGCAGCCCGGTAGCTCCGCTGCCAGGGCCGCCCCACGGCACCATTCCCCCAGCACCGCCCTACTCGGACCGCCGACCGGACAGCTCTTCGGGAGCCCCGCTGCCGGGGTCCTCCCCCCAGACTCCAGCATCGCCGACCAACCCGTCGACGGAGCCGCGGGCGGCCGCGCGGGCCTGCGCGGGTCCCTCAACGCCGCACAAAGCAGGCTCGCCGTAGGCCCGGGGCGAGCGAGGGACTACGGCGGTACTCCGGGCGGCGCCGGAGCCGCCGGAGCTCCTCTCGGACAAGCAGGCCCGGGGGGCTACGGCGGGATTCTGGGCGGCGCCGGAGCTGCCGGCCCTCCTCTCGGACAAGGAGGCCAGTTCGCCGTAGGACCGGGAGGGCGGGGCTACGGGAGCGTCTCCAGCGGTATCGAGGCCACCGCGGGCCCAGCTGGAAGGGCGACCTACGGTGGTGCTCTGGCCGGTACCGGAGCCGCCAGCGTCCACCTCGGCCAGGCGGGCGGGCTCGTAGTGGGTCCGGTGGGGGGGGGCTCGGCTACGGGGCATATGCGGGCGGCACCGGAGGCGCCGGCGCATTCTCCGGACAAGTGGGCGGGCTCGCCCTGGGCGGGACAGGAGCCAACGGCGCTCCATCGGCTGCACTCGGCCATGTGGCCAACGACGGGCCGGGCGGGCTTGCGGTCGGGGCGGATATGTACGGGGACGGCAGCGCCGGCAACCCGTTTACCGCTCGGGGCAGACAGGTAGAGAAAAATAATGACCAACCGCGCGGTGGCCTCGTGGGGCAACCCCGCGACCCGACTTTGGCAGATACTATGCGGCGGCCGCCCGGCATCGATGCAGCGGGCGGCCGTGCAGGGTACGTGGGGGCCTCGGTCAACATATCGGCCGGCGTCCATGG
The DNA here is from genome assembly GCA_031763025.1 of Macrocystis pyrifera. Lineage (NCBI taxonomy): Eukaryota > Phaeophyceae > Laminariales > Laminariaceae > Macrocystis > Macrocystis pyrifera. Next base: position 251,382 of record JASSKH010000033.1, on the reverse strand, counting down.
CATGCTGGAAGAGCTGGACGACCTCAACTTTCTGGCCTTCACACCGCGCGGCGGGGCCGGCATCACCCTCCCACTGGCGCAACACCTGAGCATTTTGGGGCACGCGATCGTCACCATCGCGTCCCGCGGACTCCCACAAGGGGGTGCGGATCTCCAGGTGGCGCGCGCCCGCTTGGAGGCGCTCGCCCGAGCCTTCAGCGCGGGGGCGACGATCCTCAACGATCACGTGATGGAGCACTTTGCGGTCGCCGACCGCCCGGCAAACCGGGCCAGGCGGGCGGCTCTGGTGACAAAGGACCTCGAGACCTTCGCGCTCGACCTGCGTTGCATCTCCGACTCCTGCGGCCACGCGTGGGCCTACCCCCCGCCGCTGGAGTCCTTCCCCGCCATCCCGGGGCCCCGTTGGCCCCGCCTTTCCGGATACGTGGCCCTCGGCGGTCTGATCAACGCCGAAGTCCAGCAACCTCGCCGCACTTCCGCCATGATGGCCGGGGTCGGGGCCGGTGAATGCCGGCAATGGGGGAAGACCGGCAAGTGTCGCTTCGGTGACGCCTGCGTGTTCACCCACGTCGGCCCCGCCCGCAAGACGAGCAGCGGCAACAAGCGCAAGGCGGCTACCGGCGGGGGATCGGCCGACAGCGGCGTCGCAGCCAGCGGCACGGCATCCGGGGAACCCCCGGCCAAGAGGGCCAAAGGAAAAGGAAAAGGGGGGGCGGGGGGCGGCGGCGCGAGTAACGGAAGCAGCGGCGGCGGCAGCGGCGGCAGTAGCAGCGGCAGCGGTAGCGGCGGTGGTTCCGGCAGCAGCGGCGGCAGCGGCAGCGGCGGCAGCGGCAGCGGCGGCGGCAGCGGTAGCGGCAGTGGCAACGGGGCGTCGAGCGGGGGGGCTTTCACTCGCTCGGCGGCGGCCAGGGCTGACGAATAGGGGGACGGGCCTCGCCCCTCAGCAGGGGCGAGGCCGATCGTAGGGCGTACGGAAGCAGCAGCGCGAGATGCACAGCTTGCACGTCCGGGACCGGCGTCCGTTGGGGGACCAGGTCTTGGGGCCAACGGGCGTCGCGCTATGCTCAGGAGTGCTGGCAGCCAGCTCATCCGCCAGTCGGTTGCGCCGTCGTCTCACCGAGCTTACACGTCAGGTTTCCGGTCTTGGACCGCTTTTCGGGGGTTGATAAGGGAGGCTCCGTATTTCGACACGTCAGCCTCCAATTCCGATAAGATTCAGGCGTTACTTGAGTTCGTAGCGTGGTGCGCGTCGGAGGGCAATCAAGCCGGCACTATAGCCAGTAAATTATCAGCTGTGTTGCACTTTCACCGCGTGAATGTGCAGATGGAGTTGCCCACGTCGTCGCCGCTTGTCAAACGCGCTTTAAAAGGGGTGTCACGGTCGCACGTTGTCGCCGGTACCCCGAAAAGAATTCGGCGCCCTATATCGTGGGTCACGTTGTTGGAAGGACAGGGCCTGGCCCTGTCGTGGGGCCCGGGCGGCCGAGTGCTCTGGCTGTCGCTAGCGTTGGGCTATTTTTTTCATGGCGAGGTCTGACGAAATTTTCGCCTCCTCGTCCGGGGTAGTACACCCCGTGCATTGCTTGACGAGGGGGGACATAGCGTTGTTCGCGGGGGGACGGCGGTTTGAACTCGGCGCAGTGGCACCAGGCTACCAGCATCGAGGTTCTATTTCGAGGCCATAAAGGCGACCAGGCTCAGCAAGGATCGGTTATCGTGCGCACACGGGACGACGCCTTCGGGGCGCGTTCCGGGGTAGGAGCAGGCGGCGGTGCCGTCGCTCTTATGGTGGAGTTGCTGTCGGGATATCCGACGTTGCCGGAAAGCGCCCCCCTGTCGTCGTATCGGTACGGTAATGAGGTCAGAGTGTGGGGGTACACGGAGGCCCTCGGGGCACTCCGCGAAGTGGTTGCCGAAGCAGGAGACGATCCCAGCGAAGTCGGCCCCCACTCATTGCGTATCGGCGCAACCACTACTCTAGCGGCGGGGGGGGAAGTACCGCAGAGGGTGATTCAGAGAGAAGGTAGATGGAAGTCCCCAGAGTCTTCCAAGACGTACACCCGCAATAACCCATAGGACGCGGGTATCGTATCTCGTAAACTAGCAGAGACGGATAACATAGGGCAGAGGCAGCCAGGCCAGGGTACTGTCTGGGGCCAAACACCGTAGTATCGACGCGACCGCGGTATGGGGGGTATGTCAATGGTTTTCTACCATTGGGGGTCTCGGTCGCCCGAGACTGCGTTTGTTAGAGCCCCGGCCAGTCGGCTGGGGGGGGGGGGAACGCCTGGGTACTGGCAGTACGATAAGGCAACGAGAGTCAGCGGCCGGTGCCGCGGCTCTCGTACCACGCCAGGAGACTCCCCCCCCCCGACGTCGGAGAGAATAATAATAACATGACAATTCGAAGGATATACAACAAAGCGGAGTATCTCTACGTTCACGAGAGATGCATGTTTTGTTCACAACCGACGAATTTAATCATTTATAGTCATGGGCTCTACCGACGGAAACTAATAGCTGAAGTTGCCCAGAGGCAGAGAGAAGAGAAGAACGGCCACACTCGTCCCGCGCCCCCGCCTAGCTTCTCGTGATAGGTGCACAAGCAGAGCACGGCACTGCTCGCTGCCGATTGATAGGCCTAGAGGCTAGGTCTACTGTTGTGGTTTCTCAACATATACAGTATTAATAGTAGAAGCTCGAAAAACAACACACTCCACTAGGTACCAGGCACCAGCTACCTGGTATATACGTAGGCAAGCAAAGCGTCATGGGAGTATCTCACACAATACACCAAGAATACACAGCTCAACAGTCTCTATTTCACGCGCGGCGTACTCACCCATGCGTAGGTACTGCTGTAAAGGACCTACCAGGTATCGCCTACCTGGTACCTATGAGATACAAGTATACACTGTTGTACATATGTATTAGATCGCTCACCGCCGACATGTACGGTTGCTTCTCTTGAGGAGGAGAAGCGGAGCCCTCGAACCGAGGCGCAGCGCCTCCTCCGCCCTGTTGGTAATGATCCAGATCAGGAATACGGCTCATTCCAGGGGCAACGCCGTCGAGGCCTGGCACGAATTGCCCGTCATCCGGATCTCGTTTGCTGGATGCAATAGAGACCTCCTGCTTCATCCTGCGCTGATCGTCCAGAGACTTTTTGAACAGCTCTTGCTTCTCTCGTTTCGAGCGAGGGTCTTGCGAGAAATGGAGTGACATCAGACGGTATACCTGCTGCGTACTACTGCTGTTGTAGTTGGCTTGCACAACAGATGGATACCCCGTGTCGTGATACCTGATGGGAACGTTTCGGACGCGAACGGCCGGGGCGATAGGGCCAGGTCAAGACTGCTCGGACATCAGGAACCACTCTACTCTGCCCTCAGACAGCTCTTAGGCTTCACCATGCTATTATAGATGGCACCGACGAGACTGCTGCTGCTGTGGGCGGTGTATCAGTTGGAAGAAAGCGTTGACATCAAACCCGGTGCGAGGCAATCCAAAGCTTTATCGGAACTGTTGTGATGTATCTATCTCTGCAGCGGAAAACGAGAGTACCTTATCGAGTCAGCGGCAAAACACTTACGAAGCTATCCTGGCTCTTGTCTCCACGGCCGCGAAGCCACGCTCAGTAGAGCAACGAGCGCGAGTTGATGGTTGATGCACAGATCCCTCTCTTCTCTCTTTGCTTTGATTCAAAAAGTTTACAACCACCTTCGCAGGCTTTTATGATGTGGGGTTCGGTGCCAGAGGGCGAAACCGCCTAAATCATGTTCGATCGCCTTCAGTGACGGCGACGAGCTTCGACAACCATTGACCTGGCACACACAAAAAGTGCTCAGGTACCGCTGGTGCATTCCAGCAAAAAAGCGATGCAACTACGGGAGGACATTGGTGACGTCCTAGTAGAGGAGGCTTCTTTTGCCCTGCGATATGCCGCGACGGCTCCAGGAAGCCCCCACGCTGACATGACGGGGAACATGTCAAATAAATATTTCCCGTCGACCTGGTCAGCCGAGAGCAGCATCCAGCTCGTTCCGGCGAAGCACAGCGACACCACCGACAGGAGCTTGTTTAGGAGAGCGCGCTTGGCGTCGTTCGATCCCGACGGGTATATAGAAAACAAGGGTCTGAGGCGGCCGCTGTTCTACAAGAGCGGACACCTTACCTGCACCAAGTGCAACGGGGTCACGTTTATCGACGCGTCAGCTTTGCGGAGCATCCTAGAACTGAAGGTCCCGGGAATCTCTGGAAGGGTGCTCGTCCAGCCAGAATGTCTTCCTCCTTGCGCTGGGTGTGGCGAGACGGCAGGTTTAAGGGTCGGGGCTCACGACTTCTTGAGTCTTATTGAAGGTAAGCTTGTACAAACAACACCGAGGTTTGCGAAATTTGAATTCTGTCATAGAACTACTTACTTAGATCTCGATCTCTGAGCGTGCTCGGTTGGTACATCCCTGGCCTCTCAGAGCTCCCACTTGGAAATCGCCTCCTTTTATTACTTGCCGAACCCTTCCAACGGGTCTTTGTTTTCCCTATTTCTCGACGTACTTTCAGTCCTCCATTCCTTTTTTCTTCTTTCGTTTCGTGTCCGTGCGTGTACTCCGAGCACGGTTGCGCGAGCGAACCCGGCACCGTCGCGGGTGTCAGCGGATGCTGGCGGGTAGACGGGGGGTTGCAAGGAGCGCGGTCGCCGCTTTCGTGCCTAGGCGTCGCGTGCGCCTCGAGACACGAGGGATGATCAATAGGCTCTGTCTGGCCTCCATTTGTGACTTTTGATATAGTACGTACGAGTATTTAAGGTTCGTTCGGGATTGTACGATAATATTCAAGCGGTGTTTATTTTTGCGACCGGGCTGAAAGTCACAAGAGGGAGGTACCCGAATGAGCACCAACATTGTCGAGCTTGCGTCGAGGTCCACGGTGAGCACCGGGCTTCACGCGAGGCGGTCGACGGGGCTCACTGTGGAAGAGAGGGAGGAAAGCTTCACCCGGACTGAATCGGTGGCGAGATGGTCGCGAGAGGACCGGGCGGCGTACGAGGCTGAGAGAGAAGCTCTGCTGTAGGATTTTTTTCTTTTTTTCTTTTTTCTTTTTTTCTTTTTTTTTTTGACCGGTGTAAGGTGTTCCAATCAGGTAGTAAATTATTACAAGAAAGGGGACGGGGATTTTTTTTCTTTTAGATTTTTTCGGTTTCATTTTCATTGTTTCTGCAGTGTTGCTGTGACGTGCTGTGCTTTATCTTTCGTACATACCGAAAGAAGAAAATAAAAAATAAGTACCCTACCTGGGGTATGTACGTATGTACGACACGTAAGCGAGCGTAGCGGAAAGTCGCCCGCGACGCGAAGCATATGTGGCGTCCGAGCTGTTTTCTCCTGAAGCATGGCGGCGGGACTCTTGGCATTATCAAGTCGCCGGTTTGCAATCATGGACCTCTGTCAGCTTCGCATAATTTGATGTACTTTTCCTTCCTGAGCGAGCGTAGCGGGCGGCGTAGGCCGCCCGCGGAGCGAAGCGCCTTGTACGTACGTACAACAAATAATTTAGATAATTTAGATACGAGCATAGCCAGCACTCTGATTTACTGTACCTGGTAAGTATTGCAGTATCTACGAGAAGATGCACGGTCTGCGAACCATCCAAAGGCGTTAGTGTTTAAAAATCCATGCCACGCTGCCACATGACACAGGACATTCGACATGAGACACTTCTTTCCGATCGGTCTATTTGTCTCTGGCAGGTGGAAAGGAGGCTTTGGCGCGCAGGCGGCGGTTAGAAATAATCGCCACTAAGATGCTACAGCGCGCCTTTCGACGACACTTGCACACTCAGTGGAGGCTAGCCGAGATTACAAGGCAGCGCACCATATACTTACTGCGATATCGTTCGGCGCAAGTGATTCAGGCGATGCTGAGAGGGCGATTGGGTCGCCGCGTGTTCGAAACGGAGAAATGGCTAGTGGTGGTAAAAAAAAGTAGCCGTCTGCTGATTCAACACGCCTTGAACCATTACCCTCATCGCAAGAGGGTATTCTGGTACAAGAATGGAGCCGAGGAGGAACAGCTGTATGCTGACTACCGTTTACTGATCCAGAGGACAGGCTTCCGCCCCCCAAGGACAGTGGTGGAGCAGAACATTCGAGAAATCGGTGGGTACTCACTACCCACTTGACCCATACACCTGAAAAACAGCAGGGCTTTTCGCGGGTCATGACCCGACCCGCGGATCGGGTCGGGTCACGGGGTGTTCAAAATGTCACGGGTCGGGTCGGGTCGGGTCAGGTCAGGAAGTGTTCAAAATCTCACGGGTCGGGTCGGGTCGGGTCGGATCAAGAGGTTTTCAAATCTCACGGGTCGGGTCGGGTCGGGTCGGGTCAAGAGTTTTTCAAATCTCACGGGTCGGGTCGGGTCGGGTCAAGAGGTGATGAAAAGCTCACGGGTCGGGTCAGGTCCTGACCCGCCAGAAACGAGTCACTCGCGGGTCGGGCCAGCGTGACCCGCGAGTTCTTTTCTGCTGACCCGCGGGTCGGACCCGCGCATCCGGCCCGCGGATCTGACACTCAAAGCACTTCCCACTTCTTACCCAAAGGCTTTTCTCGTACAAATACTGAACAATACTCCTTTAGTATCTTATTCAAACATTAAAACACTGCCTAATCCATATACGCATGCCCGCATCCATTTATCTACGGTCAGGCCACATATCGCTTGTGGGCACAAGAATGAATATTAAATTGTTCTTGAAGTGCCGATCCACGGGCCGGATCCGCAGGTCGGACCTGCGGGTCAAGATAAATAGTCTCGCGGGTCAAGGTGACCCGACCCGCATGAAACCCGTGTCTCACGGGTCAATCCGAAGGTGGCGAGTCGGGTGGGGTCGGGTCAGGAGGTTTTGAAATCTCGCGGGTCGGGTCGGGTCGGGTCAGGATATTTTCAAATCTCACGGGTCGGGTCGGGTCGGGTCAAGAGGCTTTCAAAATCTCGCGGGTCGGGTCGGGTCAGCTGACCCGACCAGACCCGACCCGACCCGTGAGATTTGACCTGACCCGCGAAAAGCCCTGAAAAATAGTCAACTCTAATTCCGAAAAGTTTCTTCCCGAAACTTGGGTAAAATTCTTGTACATACTAAAATAAATTAAACTCCCTCGCACCGTGCTCAACTTTTGATGGCCAGTGTAGGGGATGGAACGCGCCAGGCACGCGGTATCAAGCACCCGGCGGTGCAGGTGAAAATGTAGGGCGGGCGTGCTGTGTATACCTGGGCACCGTCTGACGATTTCTCTTTCTGCCTCTCGGATGTACGTTTTCTTTTTCGCGTATATACGAACGTATCGTAAAACTATTCACACCCACACCCAGCAAGGAGGGTATTGGAGAGAGAGGCCGAGCTTGTGGGTCGCATTCAGGCGCGATGGAGGGGCCTTAGCGTCCGGCGGTACTTGATCGTGTTCAGGAGGGAGCTCAAGCGACACCGAGAAGTACGCGCAAGCATGGTGTTTCGCATTCAGCGCACAGTTAGGATGTGGTCCCACTTCAAGCGAGCAAGCAAATGGCGCTTGCAGAGGGCGGGGAACACTATTCGCGACGTCTATCTCGCGGACAGAGCGGCTAAGAACCGCGACGACGCGTGCAACGACGTCTCGACGAATCTCCGGAAGGCATACATAACTGAAAGGTACGGGATGCGGACTCCTCTGAACGATGGATTAGTCCTCTATGTACACGTGGGAGATGCTTATTAATAGAAGGATAAGCAATGTACGGGGAAGACGGTAGACCTCAAAATGCCTAACTAAGCCCTCCAGAAAGATCCGGCCATGTCATCTGCGGCAAGACTGACTTTCTATATTGTCGCGCGTAGAACTATGTATATATACCTGGTACGCACTGGTATGTTGATACGTAATATCCTCCGTCAACGCACCTTGGGGCATTTTTTGTTTGTTTTAGGAAAACGATGTCGACGGGTAGAACAAAGAGGTAGAGGGGACTTCGTCAAAAAACAAAACAGAGGCGTTCTACGATAGAGATACCACATTTTCGGAAACATACTTTCTGAGCCACCACGGCGTCCTTACCGGGTGGCAGTTGAAGGAAGGAGGTACAGTGCCACAATTCGTGGGGATATCTGTATCTAAGTGTTGAAGGTGCGCGCCCCTCACATCCCAAGCATCAGTCGTATCCATACTTCGTATGCCTGTCTCCGTTGAATTCCGCGTTATACCTTGGGGGGGGCATAGGAGCCTCACAAAAAACTAGGGTGAACCTCTATCGTAGAACGCCTCAACAGTGCTGGCAAGAAAAGACCCATGGGTTCTCTTCCGGTCGTCTCGACACCCCCGCCACAGATTCGTATGTAGCACGCTTGCCCGTCGCCGCGTACCTCACGCTCAATAACCAGAGGTGTCGGGTCTCAACAGAATCTATGAGCAAGCACATACCAAGTTCCTGGTAAGAAGCCAAGGACGGACGACATTTGGAGATGCTTACACCCTTTCTCGGGGGGTGGTCGCGACGAGGACAAGGGGGATTGCCCCTCTGATACCGAATGAAAGGGTCCACATACTCGAGAGTACCCCAAGCCCCTGTTCGACCTTCGGCTCGAAAATTGTGTAGAGTCGTTTCTTCCAGTAGTGACCACGCTGGTGGTCGGTCGACTTTTGTCAACGCGACTGCCGCAGTGGGCATGACGCTGTACTCAAACCTTATGCGATCGATCTGTCTCCCGCACTTGATGTGCATGACAAAATGATCATGGTACCCCAACCAGGCAAGAGGAGCTCACTGCGCGCTTGATGGGACACACAGAGCCGAAGCTAGCTGGTGGCCTCAAGATGAAGGCGTTCTATGAGAGTCCGTACGGAGATGATGTGGTTACGCACCAAATGAACCACCACGTAAGAGGGCGACTCCAATGTAGAAATGTACACTGGTTCGAGCGAGAGCGAATTACTGACGACATGTCTACACTAAGTGTTTTCGAAGAGTGTCTTCTTCATAAACAACCTGAAGAGCCTTGTACTTTCCTTGTGTCTGTCGAACACCATACCAAACCCAGGAATCTCACCTCCAGGTGGACAGTGGTGGATAGTGGGTAGATCCTATGCTTGCCGTGGTCACAAACCGCCTAGAGGAAAAAACACAGAAATAGTTGAATACGGAAAACCTTGCTTGCGCAACGACCGCTTTTTGCGTAGAATAGTTCGAGGAAAAAACGGAGAAGGGGTCACATACGGGAGTTATTGCTCGTACGATGACCACCTTTTGCGTACGTAAAATATTTAAGCGTGGTGGGCAAACTTGAGCCCTGCTTGTCGACTGAAGGTGCTTGTTTTGACGAGCTGATCACCGGTGGCCAACAGGAGGACGCCCATCGTGACTTAATTCCGCCCACAACGTTCACAGTATGCTAACCCTAACCCTAGCCTGAAAGCATACTGTGGAGTTTGTTTCCTGTGTAGTTTGTTTTCGTGAGGCACGACTCACGACTCCGTCGTGTCGTCCTTTTATTTACCCCGACATGGCGTATGGCGTATGGCGTATGGCCGTGTGATTCGCGTTTTTTAATTCGTATCGATGTTGGTATATGCTCGTTGCAGGTGTCGGAAGCACTACGGCAACAAAAGGTGAACGAAGAAAACGATAAAGCAAGAAAAGCGAGAGCGGAGTGGGTTCGTCTGAAGCAACTGGAAGATCCTCAACTGGCCATGTGAGGATTGTCGGTCGTTTCTATAGTGTCAAATAATAATACAGTAGGTACCTATTTACGCGCGCCGCGCGAAACCTTGCCGCTCGAAGCCTTCAGCCTCAGGGTACGGTATATGATACCCATGCCCCTGTGCTACGTAGGATGAAGTTTTTTAGCGGACTCGTGTTTATGTGTTCACCTTTGAGGCAGAGCAGGCGAGCGACGTGCTTAGTTCTAACGACTTAGTTCTAAAGGCTTGCTGAGAGCCTGGGGTGTCCAATTCTGAGTCGGGTGATGATGAACGACAACTAATGCGCCACGTACAACTATCTATGAGGACATCATCAGACTAGCAGGAATCATTGAGTGCCCAGTCCCTGGCAAGGACACCGATTGGCAGTTCAGTACCGTGGAGTGCCAGCCCCTGCGCGAGACACAGTATTTTACTGCGTCCTGAATAATGGGTTTGATGCTGATGTGGCTGCTTTTGCTTCCACTGCTCTTTCGTTGCAGGTACTTCCGAGACGAAATGATAGCTAGGAACGTGTTCGTGATCAACAAGCTACGTTGGGATCGACGCGCTAACAAGAGTGTCGGCCCAGTCTTGAAACACTTCAACCGGAACAGCCGCCGCAAGTTCCACTTCCCGAAAAACGTGCGTACAGACCTGCTGCGATGTTTTATGTGATTGTCGCCTCTGATTCAGGGCGAGCTGTTGGGATAGTCGGCAGCGGACGCATTGTTTATACGTAGCGATTTTATTCAGTAAAAGGTAGCTATGTTCCCATCGATATATTGCTGCGTACTGTACCGCCCTCGCCAGGAATATAATATTTGTTTGCGAATGACATCATAGTTCAATCGGAGATAAGGTGGTACAGTAGGTATGCAACTATTAATATGAGATTGCCGATGCCAAAGGGAGGTGCGAGTCGGTAATCCGCTTGACTATTTTATACCCTGGTACTGTAAAATGCGGTACGTGGTTGGGGATCGTAACCCGCTTCGTTCTTAGATACAGTATGATGCGGCATCAAACATCGTTCGAAACCGTTTGTTCAACGATGGTCAGATCAGGGATGCGCGACAACATGAGGATACGACACTACATTCCTGAAAGATCAAAGTGGAAAACAATTCAGTGCTATGAGTATGCACCTGAGATTTGAACACGAATTATAAAACATCGCATCTTTTTTTGTTTATGCTTGGTTTTTGTGTGTCGGTCCCACTGTCTGGGCCTCAAAAACAATAAGTGGGGTGTCGTTTCTTTCGTATCGTTTATCCCTGACTGACTCTGTATTTGTTTTTGCTATTGTGTTTGCTCTCCCACAACGTGAAAAATGAGCGTCAACGTCGATCACACATCAAAAGTACCAGAAAGTTCCCAGAAATTTCCCTGAAAGAAAAAAAACAATTGTTGACACATGGCTTCGCTATGTCCTGCTTCCTCCCCTGATACATACACCGTGTGCGCGTTGTTTGTTGTGTGCTTGTCTCCTCTCGTGGCTGTGTCGCTGCCGCGTGATCGCTACACACCGTTACACAGATCAACGAGAATCCAATGGCGATACTGTTCGAGAGGCACGCAACAGACGGGCAGGCGCTGCTCAGACGCTACTCGAAAGGACAGTCTGGGCAGAGCATTTGACGGAAGAGACTGCTACTCAAATAATAGAGCAATACAGTAGTAGCAGCGGCTATGTGAACCGTGCCATGACCTCCACGACGACTACGGGTCGGCCAAGCTCCAGTTTGTTGCTGCGAAGTACACGTTTGGCTTCACTGAACGTCGCGTGTGAGTCGCGATGCTTCCTGTTACAGTTTAGATAGGTAGTGCGTTTTAATGCGGTGGTGGGCGTAATGCGCGGGCGTAAGGCCTCTCAATCGAGCGCCCAGTTGTTTTTGTTGTTGCGCAAATGCATTTTTTCCTTACCTAGCGTTCGGCGCCAGATTACATGTTTTTAATGCTTTCTTTGCATTTTTTTGGATGCATGGCTGTCGGTGAAATGACTTACGCAAGCAACAAATGAGCTCCCTCCCCCCCCTTTCGCCGATGAGGACAAGTTGCGGGGAAATGATAGTCACGACTACGCAGGCCATATTTAATTAACGAACGCGGAGATATTTAGGAATCATCCCCGGGTTTCATGCCTTGCGTGTCGGGTTAGAGTTGGGTGATACATTAGTCGTAAGATTGTTTTATCTCTGTTCCCCTTTGCTCGGCCACGTGTTGTACCCCCTCCACCTCTTCCCAGCTTGAACGACAGTAGTTGTAATAGGCAGCGCACTTAGCGTGTAGCTCGGGTGGTTGGCGTCTTTCACTTCTCTACGGGCACATATCTTATACATGCATATGATGCCTGCATTGAACTGCCTCTATGTCCTATGGAGTGTGTTGCCCTAAGGGGGGTGTTTTGCAATAAAGGCAGATGGAATATACTAGTTTAGTATACACAGGTGTGGGGTTGGGGGCCGGCTTTTGAAGAGCCGTGATATATATAATTAATTTTGGCTGCGTTTCCGAACGAAATCTGCACTTTACCTCTGTTTTATAGATACCTCGCACGTACACCAAAACGCTAGGGCATTCAAAACTCTCACTAGAAACTACAATACTGCACTATCTGTAACACTGCAGCGCTGGAGGGTATTCGTAACTGCCTTCAACTGTGTGCGTTGCTGGAATGCATTGAAAAAACATCATCGAGAGATTTTCGATCGGACGGCGCGAATTTATATATGATACCAGGGGTATTGTTATAAGGTTTAGCTTGGGTAGGCGATCGGTTAACCTTTTGGCAATAGCCCAACGGACTGAGACGATAACATATGTCGTCGTCGGCAGGACACGAAGCTACGCGTGAGAGCCGCAACGGGTTGGCCCGTCGACCCGTATATCCGATCCGTTCCAGGGGAGGAGAGTGTCACAAGGCTTAGATCGGGTATGTGATCGGTTCGCCTTTTACCAATAGCCCAGCGGACTAAGACCTTAACAGTATCTGCAGTTAACTCCAAAGGGTAAGGCATGCTTTAGACGGCCCAGAACTTTATCAGGTCGCTTCGCTTGTTATAAAACTACCGTTAATAACCTGTTAGGTGCAGAACGTACGGTTCGGCAGAGTTTCAGAGGGGGCTACGCGTATAAGTACCTGGTACTCGGTTAGCATGCACAGAGACACTCTCCTCCTAGTCGCAAGTATCGAAAAGAAAAAACACACTATTTTGTACACAATTCGACCAGAATCGACCAAGCAGCGAAAATGCTCCACGTACGCAACATTTATAGCGTGACTACGGGCTCATTTCGGAGTCCTTCTTCTCGTGTTTTTTGGTGGTGCGTTTCGTATTTTCCCGCCGCATGCGCCCTCTCCAGCACACCACCAGACCACTTCCACGCTGCCACAGACCAGCGTGTAACGACAGCGAAGCCCTGCACCAGAGTCTTTCGTGGCGAATTAACCGAAACTCTAGGTGTATACGTATCACGTCAAATCCCGTCGCTGGAGCTCTCACCGCCCTAAAGACCGGTAAATAAGCCTAACCCTCACCGTAACCCCAGCCCAAAAGTCTAGGCCACTATTTAAACATGAATAAATCAAACTGCCCAGAGGTATACAGCTACTGGTTTAGGATGGTTTCGACTTTTAAAGGCCTCACGCCGCACGCACGAGCCATTAGGTCGACCGTTGGGCAACCCCCCCCCCCCCCGGTGTAGTCGAGGCAGGTGGACACGCTGGTCGAAAAAGCGAACGTACCCGTTCATCTCATGTAGAGGAAAGTGTACCTAAGCACGGATCATTTCAGTTATCAAAACACCGACTAGAAGAGGAATCCTGCTCTCATAGTAGCTCCAGGTAGTTGTTTTTCACATCGCCTTCGGAATATAGGGTTTCGTATTCCGAAACAGACCAGCTGGCCGACCTTCTCTCGGCTCGCCATACTTCTACGCTTACGCCGGCCGAACGAGAACTCGAGAAGGCCACCGGGCAGGCCCTCCCTGGGTGAGGTCGAGGCAGGCGAGCACGGTAGTAGACGAAGCAAACGAAAAGGTTCGCCTCGCGTCGAGAAAAGAGCCTCGGAGCGCGGAGAGCATTCGGAATTACATTCCTGCAACGAGACGATGCTGGATTGTTCGCCTATCACTATTTAAGATTCGTGGCATACCTTAGTAAACAGATCTGCACGGACATTAAATTAACAGGTGAACCTACAGCAGCAATCAGTGATGCCTATATATCTACTCTGTACAATAATAGAAATTAATTTTTGTGTGCTGTGCTCCCACGCTTAGGCGTGCCGGAGAAGATATGAACCGTTACCCGCCAGTTCCACGAAAGCATTCAAGCGAGCGTGCGTACGGATGACGGTGAACACTCGGAATGGTTTAACGTCACTCAGGGGCTGTGGCAAGGATGTTTGCTGTCGCCGATTCTGTTCAATGTCTTCTTCGCTGCTGTGATAGACGCGGTGCTGGTATACGCTTCGCTGAGAACCCAGAAACTGTAAAGGACTTGATTCACCTCAGGGAGCATCTCGGGGAGGACGGGGTGAAGGTAGATCCACCATTAATAGTGAAATGTACGGAGGGCAGTATGGGGTATGCTGTACGCCGACGATGCAGGTATTGCATCTACCGTAAGGCGGCGGAGGGCCCGGCGAAGACGATGGCCGTCATTGTGACTGTTTTCGAAGCAGCAGGCCTCACCATATCCGACAAGAAAACGGCGGCTACGCGGGTGCAGACACTGGACCTAGCACTCCGGGCCTCACCACTCGTCATCGAAGCAGCGGGCCAGACGTGTAGACAGGCGACGCAGTTTTTTGTGCCCTGGGCCATCTTATCGTCGCAAGCGCTGAGATTATGCCAGATATCAAACCACATATTCGACTCGCGAGGGCATCTACAATCGGTTCGAGCGGGAACTGTACGATATGGAGGCTGCCCCATTCACATTAAAGATGCGCACGCTAACTGACGACGTGACGGAGACTCTGCTGTGCGGGTGTGTGAGGTGGACTCTTGGCCAGAAGCACTTCGCCGAGCTCCGAACGGCACAACACAACCTCCTCCTAAGGATCGTTGGGTCCCAGCGCCGACAAAGCACGGACCACCTCATCATGTCGTACATCAAGGCCTTCAACAAGGCACAATGCGAGAGTGTTGAGGCAACCGTCTACAAACGACGCCTCTTCTTTGCGGGGGTCATACAGCGGTCAGCCCATGAGCGACTGACCCGTTGGGTGATGTTTGGGACGATGGCTACTGAAGAGAACCCGGGACCAGACCGACCAGACCGGGCCCTCTAGCAGACGACTTCAGGGTCCAGGGAAAGCTCTTTGCTGTTCGGATCAGAGACGGCGTCATGGCCGAGGGTGGCTAAGAAGAGAGGCAGGTGATATCGGCGGGTCGTCGAAGCGGTGGACTGCTTCATGGCGAGGTGACACAGAGGTGAGGCGGAGAGGAGCTGGCTATGTCAAGCAGCTGAGGAAGTCAAGAGCGGTGACAAGGGGATCCGGGGGGCAGGGGGTGGGGGGGGGGGTACTCATTATCATGCATGGCCGTAGTCGTATGACCATAGACCCTCGCATCCCTACAATGCCGCGACGGAGCACGTCGGGTTTTCACCGACCAGGCAGACATTGCTTGTACCAAGCGCAAAGCGCCGTGAGATGTCCGGCGAGTGGCATGAAGGGTGAGCTGCATCCTACTGAGAACTACTTGTGAGGCGGATTTTCGTGCATATGGATGACAGCATCAATGAATTGATTTAATTTCAGTTGTGGCCACTCCCAGAGACAGCAATGGGTTTACTAGGTAACTACTTCTTGGGTGCCTCACCGTATACACACCACGATATACGACCATCCCCCTTGTGCGGAGTAAGGGTTCTCCCCGCACAAAAATGATCTAACTTGACCGCCAGCCGTGGTAACCGCCCAAAAGAAAAAAAAAAAAAAAAACGGTACCCTGGTTGTCGAGCTCACGCTGTGAGAGGCGTGTTTTACAGCTTCGTCGCCAACCGACGCCAACCCAACCTATATATATACGAGGTATATAATATAGGGGGGGCGGGGGGGCAGCCGTACTACTACAGCTGTCGACGAATGCAGAACGAAATGGTAGATCGTGTGGCAAGGTATCGGTTCGACTAATAAGTGGAACATGTGTTTCTATTATCCGCCAATGAGTGAAGAACGCGTGCTAGTGTTACAGACCTCGCATTCTGGTAGTTTTTTCGTTTATTTTTTGTTGAATAGGTCACTGGGGGGCGGCGCGTCAGCGGCAGTATTCTGACACTTGACGCGGCCATTGACGAGAGTAGGAAGGCAATGGTAGAGTGGCAGAGGGTGTGGCAATGTTCCCGGATCGACTTCGTGGCAGAAAAACGGAAACCTACTACCAGGTATGCTACTATCCCCGCCTTGAGTACGATATTTCTTTCTTCTTTCTTGATTCTTGTATTGCTTTTCTCTTTGTTTTTGTTTCCCTCCCGCCGCCCGTCCTTACGCCGGTGTATTCCTCTTCTTCGTGTTCATTCGTCCGTGTAGCAGTTACTACCTGTTCCTCTATAACACGTATACTTTCTTCCTCTTGAAGCCTTCTGATCTTCTTGAGTCATTTGTATTCTGTGTCACTTGATATTTATGGTTGTTTTATCGTTTTTTTTTCTTATTTTCTGGTATGGCTTGTGTTGTTGTGTTCTCGTACCCGATACGTTGGAATCCAGATTTTTTTCCCCCCTTTTTTGGCACAATAATTTGCTAGCCCTCACGAGACTGACCTATTTTGACTTGCGGGCTTTTCGGGTACGTCCCGAGAAGACTTGTATCATCTGCCTGGCGAACGGTAAACTTTTGGTGAAAGCCGTTTTTTCATCGGTGATGTACTCATCGCATCAGGCTCCGGCGTGTAGATCGCACTATTTCAGCGATTTTTTTTTTCGAGCTGCCGGCTCGCAACTTCGAGTCCACGAAAACACCTCGGGAGTTGCTTCTGGCTGCCTACGACTGACTGCCCTCTGAAACACCCGAGGCCCTCACAAACCTCGTCAGGTGTATCCCTTGCTTTCGCGGGCTGTATAGTTTCATTTGAGAAGCTGTTGTAGCTGTCCGCAAGTGAAGTGCAAAAGTCTAATTCAGGATTGTTTTTTGTCACTTTATGTGCCCCCCAAATTTCGACCAATTTCGACCACATTGCGGCACCTCTACGTCGAGGTGTAGGCCTCTGTTGAGATAGCGCGGTACAAGCCAATCTGAAGAGAACCGCAAGCTGCTGTGATGAAGCTCTCTTGGGTCACACCCGATCTCTGGTAGGCACGGACCAGCCGATTTTTGTGTTCCGATGAAAATTATATATAGATATTAGAGTCACCCGCAAACACAGGGGTGGGGGGGTGTACTCGATAGGAGAGATGTACTCGATCTCATGCATGGCCGTAGTCGGGGATGGGGGGGGGGGGGGGGGGGTGTACTCGATAGGAGAGATGTACTCGATCTCATGCATGGCCGTAGTCGTATGACCATAGACCCTCGCATCCCTACAATGCCGGGACGGAGCATGTCGGGTTTTCAGCGACCAGGCATACATTGCTTGCACCAAGCGCGAAGCGCCGTGAGGTGTCCGGCGAGTCGCATGAAGGGTGAGCTGCATCCTACTAAGAACCGCTTGTGAGGCGGACTTGCATATGGATGACAGCTTCAATGAGTTAGTTTAATTTCCGGTGTAGCCACTTCCAGAGACAGCAATGGGAGTACTATGTAACTGCCTCTTGGGTGCCTTACCTTGAACACTACGTGATACGATCGAGTTCCTTGTGCAGAGTAAAGGTTATTTACCTCGCACGAATGATCTTGATCTAACTCGACGACCAGCTGTGGGCGACCGCCAAAAAAAGAAAAAAAGAAAAAAAAAAAAAAAAAAAACGGTACCCTGGTTGTCTAGTTCACGTAGTGAGCGGCATGTTTTACAGTGTCGTTGCCAACCGACGCCAACCCAACCTATATAATATAGGGGGGGGGGGGGGCGTCGTACTCATTTGTTGCTTGCCTTAGTCGTTTGACCATTGACCACGCATCCCTTTCGAGACGGAGCACCGTCCCTACTCCTAATAGAGACACCTCCAACAATTGGGCGCTCATTACGTTGTTTCCATATATTACATAGAAACGTTTTGCTAATCTTATCCCCTTCCTGTTTGGCCTCCTGTGGCCACCATCTATCTCCTAGGATAGCGATCGTTTTCTCGCTGCTATTCATTGTATCAAACTCCTGCATGTCACATTCGTCTATTTTCCTCATCTCCTCTTCTAACACATCCCGTTCCTCCTTGTATATTTCACATTCTCCTACTATGTGAGTTCTACTCTCTATTGCTTTGCCACACGGGCACATCTGTGCGTCTACGTCCTCCTCCTCCCGGCTGCTGGTGTACCTCTTTCTTCTTTCTGGCAGGTCCAGGTTCCCTACACGAAAGCGCAGTTTCAGCGTTTTCGCGAAGTCCATTGGGCCATGCAAATACGTTTTCATTCCTATTCCTTCCCTCAATCCCCCGTATATCTCTAAGTGAGGGGGAGGTAAAATCCTCGCCGGTCTTAATGTGAATAAGACAACATAAAACTAAACGGTGGAAAGCTTTGGGCGCCTCGGAAAGGAAGGCAGCGATCTGATTGATCAGTTGGCGGCAAGTATAGTCGGAAGGACGGACGGATCGTCTCTGGCGCGGAAAGGCGTCTGCAAAGAACGCCTCTTTCAGATCATTTCGGTGACCACACAGGTCGCGATTTCGCGCCGAGTACATATGTATAAACTAGCCCTGAGGGACCGCTAGGCCATTATTAATAGGGGAAGGGGCAAAAAGCCGGAGGAATGCGACCAATGCCCTGAGGATGGAGCGTTGATGAGGAATAGGATATACTATACCGGTAGCTAAAAAGAAATTACGTGGGGAATGGAAATTAGGAAACGACTGGCAGAGAAGTGTATGAGGGATACTACTGATTTACGGAAGGATATTCGGTTTGCATCTACACTATATTGTCGGAAGGCAAGCACAATAATACAAATAATAATACTAATACTACTACTACTACTACTACTACTACTATTAATAATGATAATAATAATAATAATAATAATAATAATAATAATAATAATAATAATAATAATAATAATAATAATAATAATAATAATAATAATAATAATAATAATAATAATAATAATAATAATAATAATATAATAATAATAATAATAATAATAATAATAATATAATAATAATAATAATAATAATAATAACAATAATAGTAATAGTAATAAGACAACACTGCTGTACATACTTTAGTCATTTGGCCTTAATTTTCAGTAGAAAGCATACCGCTATATACTATTGGAGGTTTAGTCTAATTGGCTTGGGGTCAGGGTTGTAGGGATGCTCCGACTGGTTTGGGTCAGTTGTATTCGTCCCGTACACAGCACACAGCAGTGTGTCTGGTGTCAACCGTTTTCTCGAATATGTATGTGGTAAGCAAACCTCTGAATTTATGCATATTATCAACAGTACGAATAGATGGTATTCATTCAGACTCACTCGCAGTTGTTGTATTGATGAACAATATTTATTGCAGCCGGCTAAAAGTATTAAATGAGCCACTTTTTATTTAAAGTAACCACCAAAGGAGGGGCTCGAACCCTCGACCACAGGATTAAAAGTCCTGCGCTCTACCGACTGAGCTACTCTGGTACAAATGTGTTGGGCACCCAAGTCTTTTTATTCACTATGGCGACACCCTGACAAAATCGATATCATACCAGACCGGCTAGAATTGACAGAAGAAAGAGGGGGGTGAGTGCATTAAAGTGAGCGGTGAGTGCATACAGTTACATTATTAAGGAGGGCTTTTTTTCCCGTGTTATTTTTACTTCGGAGTGCTTATTATGAGTTAGATCATATAGAAAAGGAGTTGCCCTTTTGCCTTTTGCCAATGACCCGGGCACTCGCGAGTTATCCGGCTTGCTAAATTATACCCGTCACGGATTTATCGGAACGGCATCTACGCTATATTGTCGGGAGGCAAAAGCATAATAATACGAGTAACAACTTCATACTCGCCGAGTATTAGGGGCACGGGTACCTGGGTACCCGGGTACTCGGGTATCGGGTTTAAACGAGTACCCGGGCACCCGTTGATTTATCTTCGAAATCCCGGAGATGGCAACTTTTATCATCTCTAATTCACGTCCCCTGGGTAGTACTTGGTACCTATTATTGAGGAAACCCTTTTCAAATTGAAAATGCTGTCTCGTGCCTCACATCTCACACCATACTAAAAGTGTTGCCTTTCTTTTGCCAATCGGCCGAGTACTCGCGAGTATTACCGGGCTTGACAATACCCGTCACGGACACGGGATACCCGCCGAGTATTTGGACCCCGGGCACTCGGGTACCCGGTTGTTGTACGGGTAGCCGCCGTTCAACGGCTACCTGGGTAACCGCCAAAACATACTCGCGGGTCTCCGGGTATTTTCCCCAAAGTTGGCGGGTACCAGTTTAAGAGGTTTAAGACGGGTACACCTGTATTATGAGTAATCAACGTTTAGGTCCATCATGCTGCACGTCGTCGGGTCGCAAAAATAATACCAGGTAGTAGAAGTAGTATTAATACTCGCTAGAATACAACAGTAATGATACCAATGATAGTGGTAGAAATAATAAGGATAATACTGATTTAAGGAAGGATATTTGGTTTATATAGGAACGGCATCTACGCTATTTTGTCAGAAGGCAAGCATAATAATAATAACAATAATAATAATAATAATAATAATAATAATAATAATAATAACAATATTAATAATAGTGTTTTTTATTGATAATAATATTTAGAATAGCAACATTAATAATGATAATAATGATGAACAATGCTAATAATGCCAACAATATTGATAATACTACTACTACTACTACTACTAATAATAGCAATAATAATGCTAACAATAGCAGTAGTGACAATTATAATAATGACAATAAGAATAGAAATAGTAATAATAGTGGTAATATTAATAGTATTAATAGTTAAGAATAGGATTTCTTCTTTCAGGAATGTTTTGATCGATCAACGGTGAAGTTCATGCTGCACATTGTCAGATGGCAAGCCTAATAATAATAATAATAATAAGAAGAAGAAGAATAATAAGAATAATAGTAATAATAATAATAATAGTAATAGTAGTTCAGAATAATAATGATGCTAACGATAACAATGATGATCACGATAATAACAAAAACAACAATTATTATAATAACAATAATGATAATTGTGATATGAGTATTTTTTGTTTGCCCTCACTCTCTTTTGCCTCAGTTTCACTATCGGTGACACTCAAGACCTCATTACGAGGTGTGGGGATATCTATAGCCTCATTTTGTTGTTTCGAATAGCCGCGTCTTCGACCCCCCTTTCCGGTCTTTAGGATGAACTCCGTTATCATCCATCGACCGTCGTGTGGTCTGCATATACGACTATCCAGGGTGGGCTAATGTGATATGATGTAGTACCGGGCTATAGAAGTGGTTGAACAGTGTTCTAGAAGTATACCAAAGTCCGTAAGTACGTACCGAACCCCTGAATACTCCCAAGAGTATTCCTGAGGCGCTGCAGTTTTCATTGGTGAACAAGAATGATAGCCCTGAATACCTTCAAGAGTATTCCTGAAGCTCGGAACTTTCTCTCAGTAGATAACAAGCCAGCACGGCTTACGTGAGGACCCGAGGAATGTTCGTAGAACAGACTGAATAACCCGTAGTATGTGTTTTAGTGGACTTACAGAAGCATCGCAATGTGTGACTACTGTGAGGACACGAGCAGTGTTCCTAGAACAGTCTAAATGACCCGTAGAATGCGTTTTAGCGGACTTACAGAAATTATCCCAAGGTATGGCTACTCCGGTAGCCCAGGTCGTCGATAGAAGAGTGGGCAAGCGTCCGAGGAGAGTTCCTCGGACAAACGCATAAACCCGTCGAGCGGGCCAATGTAGGAGACCAGAGTGGGTTTGGTGCCTCGAACCAAACCCCCATCGTCTCACTCTCATTCTGCTCCCCTCTCTCTCACCAAGGACCAAGAGGAAAAACAACAATAATAAGAGAAGCCTATACTACAAACAAGAGAAGCTGCCTCCGGCCAGCCAGTTCCTGCCTTCACTTGCCTTACCTCTACATTCGGACACCGTGACATAACAATACAAATAATTGCAAAAAAATAGTACTTGTACTACTGTTACACGTAGTCTAGTAATTGATTTTGGGGGCTGTGTATCCGTTGGAACTGTCCGAACAACTGAATTCGGTGACTATTAGTATTAATAGTGTTTTAAGTCGAATTGTCCGGACAACTGATTTCGAAGACTACCTATTAATCGGAATTGTCTCAGCAAACTACTGCAGTTAATTGGTCGCCAGTATCATCCAATATTAATAGTTGGAAATATATAAATATTTGGCTTGGGAGACTGCCTATTACATCAGTGGGGGCAGCTATTAATAGAAGAGTAATTGTCATGATACTGCCTTGAATGAGGTTGAAAGCCCGGTAATTACCTAGGTTCAGGCACCGGGATCGTATTTGTAATACTTGGAAGGCGTATCTTAGGTGGAAAACCAGCGGTTTACTCGATATTGTTTTAGTCATTTTCCTGGACTGTTTTCTGCGGTGTGTTTTTCTGGTTTGTTTGTTTGTTTGTTTTTCTTGGGCTGGGTTGGGCGTGGTTTCTGCGTATTTTGTCTTGCCTACCCCCCCCGCTCAGTGTCGGGGCTGGTCTAGGTAATCGGGCCACTCATTTGTGACCCATGACGCGTTTTCAGAGTTGTGGGCTGGGTTTAGGTGGTTCTTGCCGTCTTCGGTATTATTTTTCTTCTCGTTTTTGGTATTCACTTTTCGCTTTTCCAGCGGGTGGCATGACGATGACTTTCATTGACGTTTTCTGATAGGTCTTCCTTTCAGTTTTTTTTACGTACCTTGCCGGCTTCGTTGCTTTGCCGTTCAGAGGTGTTGGAGTGGGTTTTGAGGAGCCGCATCTTTGACTCATGTTCTAGTTCGTGGAATCGGGGTTTCAATGAATTTCCCATATTGCTGCATATACGGCTCATCAGAGTGGGTTAGTGTTATGATACTGCCTTGAATGAGGTTGAAAGCCCGATAATTACCTGGGTTCAGGCACCGGGGTCGTGTTTGTAATACTTGGAAGGCGTATCTTAGGTGGAAAACCAGGGATATTCTAGAGGGCACGAGCTTGCTCTCAGTCTCCGCGTGCACGAAAGGAATAAAGCTGCTCTTCTTCTATCTCTAAGCAACCAAGACACGTGAGTACCAACGAGTAACCGACTTAGTAGGCAAACCTGTCCAGGGATACAGAGTGTCCCGCCTGGTTGATCTTAACATAATAGAGCATTAGAGCCGGGAGAGGGGAGGTGCTGGTCTTGGCGTCACACAGAGAGAGACCGCTCAGACCGTCAGACCGCGGGAAACAGGGGTGCATCTCTCTGCACCTACAGTAACTGCGCGCGGGTCCTAGAGGACTAGACCTGGGATTCGGCGGCGGACTCTTTGTGGGCTTACATCTCGTGCCCCCACGGAGACCAAGTGCACGATACTGCTGTATAAATAGCTGCATGCTAAACCGTGCGGAACGATGTGATGTGTCGCTCCGAATGACCGGCAAGATGTCGGCCTCCCCATCGGGCGGAGACGGCGGAGAACCTTCCGAGGCCACTGGGGCGGGTGGCCGGCGGTGAGAGGTGCACTGCAATTCACCGAACTGATTGAGGATGACGGCGCCCGGCTGCTACAGTCGGCAAGTTACGTGACGACCGGCCCCCACGAAAGTTTGGAGCTGACTGGAAGGACCCATGGGAGGAGCCCAGCCTCCTCGTTTTTACTGTGTTCCCTGTTCAGCGATACTCTTGGCCTGCCCCGAAGGGCTATCATAATGGTAGGCTTCCCCCGACCGAGGGGATGACAAGCAGCAGCCAACCACTACCGCGAGGTTTTCGCTGCGCACGCCATCCGAGCGCAGGCCATTTTTCTCCGACTCCCAAATCGGAGGGTTTATATCCTACCCCCCCCTTCAAGAATTGCCTGGCGGAGTTCGACCCCGCTCGGTAAGACCGTCTGACGAGGTGGACAAGTACACCCTCGGGGTCCTAAACGCGTTGGAGGCAGTGGACGAGCTGTTCCCTTTTCCGACGGCAGCGGGGGGCACACCGGGCAGAGCGCACCCGGCGGTGGAAAGCGGTCCATAAACTGCTGTAAGGGGCAGGTGGAGCAGGGAGGCACCGCTGAGAGTACCGTTGAGAGCCGTTGCCCCGAGGGGGGTAGGGATACCGCGCGAGCGGGGCACGTGGTGATTCCCCAGGCAAGGTCCAGTACCGTCTCTGCAACATTTGCGGCGGCAACACTCCCTAGGCCAGCTGAATGCGCATCGCCCTCGCTCGAGGGCGGCCAAGGTGGAATGGGGGCAAATACCGGAGCTCCTTGTCCAGGTGCTGCGCTGCCTCTGCCTCCGGTGGCGGGGACGACACTACCGGGAGGAGAAACCCCCGGCGTCGGAGAGCGGCCCGCGGGTAAGAGGTCAGGTGGATCAGAAAAAAAACTACTCTAGAAGCCATGACAAACAGGGGTGTCACGCCGCGGGGGCGCTCAAGGGTCCTCCCCGACACAACCCGGCGAACCGGGTGCCACCCTACAGTAGCAACACCTGTGGATACTTCCGATGGACCTGGTGGCGCAGCCGGAGGGGCGGCGGTCACAAGAGGCAAACGAGGCCAACCGCGTGGTTATGGGAGGGGATCATGAGCGACATGCACTAGGAGAGAGGCCGCTACGAACCGGGGAACAATCCGTCGACTCGGAGGCAGCGAGTCGCCCTCGGCTCCTGGATCGAGAGGGGGCGGCAGTGAAGAGAGAAATGCTTCACAGAGAAGGAGGGGGCAGCGAGGGAGAAGGATCAGCATCGGAGAGCGTAGGGTGACTCCGTGCATTCATTAGCGTCAGCCAAGACGGCATGATGTGCAGGGGGTATCGAGCGGCGGCAGTTTCTCGGGAGCACCGAGCGGTAGGGCTGCCGTGTGGAAACTGGCACGTTACGTACACGCGGGATGTGGTGGAAGCAATCAGAAGGGGTGGGTCACACGCACAACTCGTTTGCGGTACACGTGGGTGCACAGTCCGCCATGAGCGACGGGAACCACTGGGGGCAGCATTTCAGGCTGATCCTGGACTTCGCGATACGCTCGCGGCACTTGGAGGAACGTCAGAAAACAACTGCGGCGACCGGAGGGAAAAGGTTTGCTTCCCGTGGGACCAACATCCGTGAGGAACAGCGGGGACACTGGATGGTGTTTCTCTTGAACATCTCCAACAGCGCTTCATCACCTTAACTAGCTACTGCCATCACCAAGCTTCTCACCCCTGGAGCGCATCGGCCAAACGCCAAACAGATAATCCGAGACGCCGAGTTCGCTCCTGAAGGCCATCCAGCTGTGGCACATCGTGCCAGCACCGCTACACTCGCAGGACAGGCGCGTGAAGCGACGCGAGAGAACCGCGTCTGTCGCATGTGGTAGCATCACTTTTATTCTCCCGTGGTTGGTGGAGTACACCAGTCGAGCATCAACACAGTTCAGGGGCCTAACCTACGAAGCCACAGACGCGGCCAAGGACGAAATAGCCTTGTCAGTATGCCGCCACTCCGGCGGGGTGTCAGTGGCAGCACGTGGCTTCCTCGTGGAACCACCCGCGCCCGGCGACGAGATGACATGCGGGCAGGTGAAGGCCAAATTTCCGGGAGAGCACCGCGCCTCCGAGTCGGCAGCGGCAGCGGTGGCAGCAAGCTCCATGGAACAGGAGGAAGAAAGTGTTTCCAACTGGCGTCTAGAGGAAGAATTTGATTCGCATGTGGCCTTCGACGTCATCAACTCCCGAAACGCGTTACCAGGCGTGGGGAGTGACGATCTACGCTTCTCACACCTGCAGTTGATCATCAGGACCCAAATCGGTCGAGGCCCTTTCGACGCAGATCTTCGACGAACTCGGTGCATGCCGCCGGAAAGCTGGCCGCTCTTCTTGCAGTCCAACCTCATGCGTTTGGAGGAAATCGCCTCTCCGTATGAGTAGGTATGACGTGGAGACGTCTTCTCGCAGCCGGGACTATGCGGCGGTGGCGGCCACGGTTGGAAGAGATTAATTGTGACACAAGGGAGTTTGGGGTCGGGGTTCGAGCGGGGGTGGAACAGGTAGCCCTACGCGCCCGGGTGCATCAGGAAGCAAGAAACTGGCCCATCCTATCAGACTGTTCGAACGCCTTCAATACAGCGAAAAGGACGGCAGTGCTGGCCGAGTCGTTCACTTGCGTGCCTGCGCTCAGGCCGTTCATTGAAAATGGGCGACAGGCCCGCCCATGTATTCTTCCAAATTGATTCTGGGGGGCGGTGAAATATCGAATGTTCCAGCGGAGTGCAGCAAGGGGACGCCATGGGCCTGACTTTGTGCTACATGCCGCTGCTGCCACTTCAGAAGCGGTGCCGTGAGGAATTTTAACCCCGAGGTGTTGAAGGCTTTGCCTAAAGGTGGTTGGCGTGCCCACAAGCAACGATGCATTCGTGGCACATAGCGTCGTGGAGCTAGTCCGAGACGGGAGGGCAGAGCAACTCGCGCGCATCCTTCCGCGCATGCTGGACAAACAGTTGGCGAAACTCATCGTCGCCAGCTCAATGGTGCAACGGACCTCCTACATTGAGCGGGTAGTGAACCCACAGCCGCCACTGCCCGCGTGTCAGGGAGCAAGCACTGGCGCAATGTGGATGCTCGAGCGCCTTCCCGAGCTTCCAGGGACAGCGGATGAATCGTCGTTCTCAGAGGAAAGATGCCCGGCGAACCGGTCGACGCTACAGCCCCACCAGAGAGCGCAGACGGGCCTCTCCACGAGGGCCGGGGGGGGGGGGGGGGACTGCCGCCGGCTGAATCAAAGAGAATGTCAGCGTCCATCGGGAGCTTAGTGGCGACGATTCCAGAGATTCTTGCTGACCTCTCCGATCCAATGGGGGGAAGTATCAGGAGAGAGTTTGCCCGATTCGGACCTCATTCGCCGCATATGGAGTAGAGTCAAGGCCCTTCGCGACATTCGTGGGGTAGCGGAGGAGAAAATGGTGTACGTGGATCCGGAATGCTGATGGTACAGGGCGTTCCGCGCGAACGAGGAAATAGCTTAAGGGAAGTCTGATGTGGAGGTGTTAACGACACAAGACGCCAAAACGATCAGTTCCCACAAGGCGCAGCATCAGCTGGGGCAGCAGGTAAACCGGGTACGGTACCAACGGTAGGTTGTTTCTCTGGACCAGCTCCCCGAGGCAGCAGGCCCATGGGGTCCGAACGTGTTCGGGGCAATCGAAACCAGAGACCTTGCTAAGGCTCGGCAACGGAGCCTATCGGGAGCAGGCGCCGTCGCGTGTCTGAAAGCGAGGCCCGTGTACCCGGCACGAATCGTACCGGCTTCGGAGTTCGTGTCTATATATGTATTATTTACTTTAGGTGTTAACCTAGGGTCTCTATTTCGGAAACGAGTTTGAAAAACGTTATTTAGTTGAGCGATTCTAGGCCGGAAAAATGGACCACTCAAATATATGCTTCGCATACAATCAACTGATCTTTGTCAGAAAAACAGATATTTCATGATGTATTCAAATCAAATATTTGTCTAAAAAGCAAGCGTTACTCACTTGCAAGAGTCAAGTTATTACGTCAGAAAACCTGTTCTGATAGCAATATTTTAGTCTGAAAACACAGTATTACAGTCAAATGACTTCGTCCGACAAACGCATACCTGGTCCACGTTTATCAAATAATGCTCCTTCAACTTTATGAAGCAGCACTACTATATCACGCATTGGACTAGTCTCAGGTTAAGCACCTGGGCAGTGGAAGGCAACGCCGTAACCGATGCATCCTACACATTAAAGATGGCGATCAGGAAGGCATCCACCCTCTGCCATTCGTCCTACAACCAGGACTTTATACGATACATCCATGCACTCGCTCTGTTGACTCTAAGCCTGACTCTGCGGTCATGGTCGGGGAGCTGGTATCTTAAGCAACCACTAGTATTTCAGTCGCGGTTTCAGTCTCCTCGTGAACTGCACACAATGGGCGGAGACACGATGACAACACTGAACAGGGGGTGGCTGAATGGCTCACACCATCGCCGCCCGAATTTTTTCCAAATAAATGTTGTTAGCTTTGACTTTTGGAGACTCAAGAAAGAGGAAAAACGGTTCAAAAGTCCATTTCGCCGGAGGTGCCCATGAGGTCTCTGACCTCTGACACCCAGTGCCATCCACAGCACCCAGCAGCCTAGCCCCGACCAACAATCGCGCAAGCCAGTCGCACGGCGTGGAACGGCCACTACAGGAGCAGTACGTGCCTCCGCTACAACACCCACTGTATGCAGACAGAGCCGAAAAAACGACTATAAACAAGAGGCAGCACCGGCGACGACATAATTTTCAGAATCAGCAAAAAAACAATATAGGAACACTAACATGTACCAATACATATACACTCGTACGAAAAAGGAGAAGACGTCATCTGCGAGATCGAAAAATTCCTTGAAGCGCATGTTTCGCAAGCTGTGCTGTGCGTCATACTATTCATTGGGATGTTTCAATCGCGCGTACTACGGGTGTGCGGTTTTCATAGCGGTCTATAAAATCCGACGGTTTTCCTTCCAAGCGAACCATGTACCAGCGCAAGCTAATCCTTGACAAAGCACAAGTGCAAACCCAAGCACCATCACCACCATCACCATCACCACCACCGTGACTCCAAGATCCACCCTAAATAACGATCCAGTGAGATACGTGTCCCATAAGCTTACTTTCGTGCATCCCATGCAGGTCCCGGCGACATGTACGACATGTGCTATACGCATGTGCATCCAAGGGAGTTCACCAAAAAATAAAGAACGGAGATTGCGGAGATCTTGCAACTTCTCGAAGCGTCTACCTGAAAATGCTAATCTGGAAATCGCAACCTTGACAGGCAATGCCGGCACCGACCTCAGATTGTCAGATCGGGGAACAAACCTTTAGAGCGAGAGTTTTCTAGGTCTCCCTCGCCCACCTGCACAACATTGAAAGCTTCCAGTACTTACGTACGCCCCATAACATAACCAAAAATGAAAATACAACACGAACTACAAATGTTTGCCTACGGTGCGTCAGAAGCCCACACACGGCCGTGCGGCAGTTCCTATCTACTGCACGGTAGAGAACCGCAGCGAATGTAGCGAAAATAACATTGTTCCATAAAAAGTTGTCCTAAAAGCACCCCGAACATGCACGATGCGAAGCAAAGTAAGAGACTAGGCTACACGAACACCGAGTACAACAGGCTTTCGACCTACGGCAGAGTTGAACCTGGACCTCTACAAATACTCGAGGTTTTCCCCACTAGACGACTTTAAAACAAACTTCTTAGGGCAAGCTCGCGGGCTGCACCGTCAGCAACTTCTCGCCACTGCTCTTCCGTCTCGTGGCAACGCCCTGAACCGCGAGTACATAACGTGCCACGTATAGCGTGACTAATAGCAGCCGCAACCAAAAATAAGAAAACAAGTACGTTGTCGAGGCTTGTACCTTTCCAAGTATTCCATAACACGGACAGATTATGGATTCTCACAGGTCCATCATCTAGATCTATCAGGGCAGATGTATCCCTGATTTGTATGATCTGTATGGTCTAGCTCGTGTTTGTCGGGTGAGAGACTTATAACCTGCATCATCTAGGAATGGCTTACTGGGTTGGATCTGTACTGTACAGATCCCGCACGACTATCAAAAGGACTGCCTAGAATCTAGACCATCTATAGTAGTAGGTTGCGATCTGCCAGACGTGTCAAGCGCTTCAAGGGTAAATTTAGTAGGGTACATACATACTCTGGGGTACTCGGTATGTACCCGGGTACCCAACCCTGGTCGTTTGGGTCATACTCGAGTATGTACCCGGGTACCAACTCTCGTAATTTTGGCTATACTCGGATATGTACTCGGGTACCAACCTGTTTACTTGTAGGTCATGCCCGGGTATGTGCCGATAAACCCAGAGAAATCATTCCCTACAAAAGACTCCCTTGAGGCTTTTTCATACGCCAGCCAGCCTCTGCGGCGATCGAAATTCCCGTGGATCATTCCAGCACACAGATAGCCATTGACAGGAACACTACTGTATATACGTATGCGCTTCGAGATTCAAGACTGCAAACAGCCGCAGAAGGTACTCCAAACCTTGGGGAGAGCTAAAAGGTAGGCCCAACGCGTTAGCCAACCTCGCTCGTTCATCCACATCTACCCATCTACCTACCATACACAGCAGGAGTAGCTAAAAGTCCATCGCCCGCATCCTGGTTCTCGGACGTCGATTTTACATTCGAGAATTCTTCCCGACGACCTCCGAAAAACGAAAACAGACCCGGTCCTCGCTTGGAGAGACGCAACAGCACCAACACCCGTCTGGCTGAGCAGTTGGTACCTTAAGCGTCCACGCATCGGACAGGTATGGTAGATCAACTACAGATCAGATAGATCATTCCCACCTAATGATCTAGGTATCTCAGGGAAGATATATCTGAATGATCTGTATGATCTAGCTCATGTTGCCGGGTGGAAACCGTAAGGTCTGCATGATCTAGCACATGTTGCCTTGGGCTGGATCTGTACCAACACAGATCCTGCACAACGTCTCATGACGGCGGGCTAGGACCCAGATGATCTATTTGTAGATGATTTATCTGTAGATAGTCTGGGCAAGCTTCCCTCGACACTGGTTGCCCCTAGACTCTGCCCAGATAGGGCTGTCACGGTTGCACCTTCATCTCCTCCAACACGCTCTCCTGGTCGGTCGGGGTTACGGCGACGCGAGTCCATGTCCGCCTTGTGATGCACCTCCCGCCGGTAGTAAGATTGCTCAGGTGCAACTCCTGAAAATGCAGCACAGCGAGGCAAAACAATTTTGGCGTCACATGCAGAATCACCGTTTGGAAGTTCACCGTGGAAGGTGGCATTAACCGAGGAGGAGGGGGGGGGGGGGGGGGGGGTGTGTACTCGATAGGAGAACCGTAGTCGTATGACCATAGACCCTCGCATCCCTACAATGCCGGGACGGAGCATGTCGGGTTTTCAGCGACCAGGCAGACATTGCTTGCACCAAGCGCGAAGCGCCGTGAGGTGTCCGGCGAGTCCCATGAAGGGTGAGCTGCATCCTACTAAGAACCGCTTGTGAGGCGGACTTGCATATGGATGACAGCTTCAATGAGTTAGTTTAATTTCCGGTGTAGCCACTTCCAGAGACAGCAATGGAAGTACTATGTAACTGCCTCTTGGGTGCCTTACCTTGGACACTACGTGATACGATCAATTTCCTTGTGCAGAGTAAAGGTTATTTACCTCGCGCAAATGATCTACGACCAGCTGTGGGCGACCGCCAAAAAAAAAAAAAAAAAAAAAAAAAAAAAAAAACGGTACCCCGTATGTCTAGTTCACGTAGTGAGCGGCATGTTTTACAGTGTCGTTGCCAACCGACGCCAACCCAACCCATATATAATATAGGGGGGGAGGGGGGGGGTATGACGCTGCAGCTCGCGCTGACGTGACCATAAAAAACACCGTTGTACTCTTCACCCGAGCTAAATGTCACACACGGCATATATCGTTATGTGGAAGTGTGGCTAGGGTAACCATTATTTTTACCCGCCCACCGGAGGATCAACAAAAAGAGGGAGTGGGGCGGGATAACTCTGTAGCACGTTGGTTGCCCTACAGCCACGGCAAGCGTCACCAACTTTTGCTCATATCGTGCGAAGAGACCATACCTTACCTCCCCTTACCTACCCATACCCGTTTTCGCAGGTCACGTGGACAGTATTACATACAGCCTATCGGGCCCTAAGGCCGCGCCAACGAACCCCTTCACCAAAAAGGCAACGCCTTCTTCATCACCAAAGACGCTGTTAATGCCTAGTACCACGATGGCCATTGCAGTAGTAGTACGGGGACCCAAGTAAATAGGACCTACGTTACACACAAAAACCTATATATTTCCCTATTTTTACTCACAATATTTGGTCCTATTTACTATGGTCCCCCGTAATACAATTTTATTAGTACAGCAGTACAGTAGAAGGTAATGACTGTTAGTGGGGATTGTATTTCGGCTTCGAGTGGTGTTCAACAGGCCGCGGTGTGAGCCCTTGACTGACCGCGTCTCAACACTAAAACAGTGAGGCGAAATGAGGCCTTCACAAGCCCAAAAAATATTGAAAATCTTGCGGAAGCATCCTCCCTGAATGCAATGCGGCCATGCCTTAAGCCCTGCCAGAAAAATACCTTAGTTGTAACAATACCGTAGAAAGCAAATGGAACATACAACTCGCGCGGCCGACGTGTCCCCTATCAATAACTTGCAAAGCGGAGTATCAGCCACTCAATCGGTCAAACTCATAGCTGACGCATAATATACATCAGGGATATTCGAATAAAAAACGACACGCCACTTTATTTGTTTGTTGTTCCCAAAAAGGGGGGGGGGGTTCTAAAACCAAGTCAACATCGTTTTTGAAGAAACTGACAACTCTTTAAAAAATTCGACCAAAAATCTCACGATTTTGATGCGTTTCTTATTCTGACCGTGGGAAGGAGTGTCATATTGATACTCGTCAGTCGTTTTCTCTTCTTCGTTCCTTCCCGTGTGCTCCCGGACCGGACGTATTCAAAACAATTTTACTGAAACAAGACAAGGTTTGATGTTTTGGCCTTTCTCCACGCCCTCTCTCACCTGCGCGTGTACGTGACCTTTGTCCAGCAGTTGCCTAGTCTCCACTAAGTGCATCTGTCCCTGAGCCGTTGGCATCGATGTGGTAACAACCAACCCGTCTTGACTCCCCTTGTTCCTGAGCGACACAGTACAGACTTTCGCGCCGCTCCTCCCCTGCGTAATCTTCTCCTTGTTCAGTTCGAAACTGTCAACAAACAGAAAGGCAGGCGACAAGATAGGTACTTTTAACAAGTCACTGCGCCAAGGCGGTGTCAAAACGCGGCGCGTTTGGCCCGATTGGCCCCGGAATTTGATTGGATGGCCACGATAAAGTAGACTGCGGTTGTCATTTTTGCGGTACGCCTGTGCCTGACATTGTCTTCACCGCCAAATTCCGACGAAAATGTGCCACATCGACTGTTTCAACTCTTTTAGGGCAAACTGCAGTCTCGTTTTTGGGGCAAACTACTTAGAATTAAAGTGCTTTATCCCCAAAATGGGACTGTAATTTGCCCTAAAATGGTCAATACCTACCTGGTACATGCCACCGGTACCTTCCAGTAACGTGCACAATGGCTAGGAAATACCTACCTCCTCTAGAGATGGGTTTGGAACTGCTCTACGCCCTTTTGCCTCCAACTCATGCAGCCCGCCGGCTATTCCACGGGCGCAAAAAGACGCCAGGACTGACACTAAACATGCTCCCTCTCTACATACTCTTACTACAGACTACTACACCGTACTGTACCACTCTGTCCATAAATATAAGATACTTACGTACACTATTGTTAAATATAAATGGTATTTATATTTAGAGACAGAGTTGTAGTACTCTGTTGTGCATTGTACAAGCTACTGAAGCTGCCCCACATCTACATATTAATAGTTGATCTCGGTCAACTGCTGTGTGCATCGTAAAAGGTACTAAAGGTGCTCACATCTCGGTGAAATGGTTGATCTTGGTGCGCTTGTGCATGACGAACTTGGAGCCCTCAATGGCTATAACATTCCGACTCTCGTGGTCTTGCTCCGCTTTCATCTGTCGGCACACGCAAAAAAAAAAATACATTCAAATACCAATGCAACCAATGCGAGGGTGGAGCGTGGAGCGGTAGGGCGTCTTAGGGAAGAAGACAACTAGTACCGCGCTGCGAAAATCAAGCTGACTGCCATACTTGATCACAGAGCTTGTATCTCCCTAGGATTGAAGAATCGGCACGGACACCGGTTGTGCTGGATGCCGACGGGTAGAAATAACGGTTTAGTGTAAAAACACACACACTGGCACGACTGTACTTTACTGTTGTATCACGAAGTAATACTACTAGTCTACTGCCGTACGTCTTGACAGCAGTGCTATACTGCATGCTCTACTGGTATCATTCTAATGCTGATGTGCCATCAATAGTCTGCTGGTGTACTTGGACGTATTGACGCCCGCCACGACTGCTGTATCGCACCTATTAATAGTATACTACAGCATCACAATGCCAAATAAGAGGCGCAAGAGTGTTCAAAAAGACCGGAACACTCCTAAGGGCGCTGTTCGAAACCACAATTCTGCTTCACGACGCTATTAACGGGGAGCATATCACAGTCAGTATTCAAAACCAAATACGGCGTGTAAACACATGGGTATACATGATTTTCGAGTCTATCGTAGGTTCTGATTATTACATATGCCCACCCGGAATAGTAATAGTACTAGTGCGTGGTAGTGATCAGAAAAATACGCAGGAGAATTCGTACCATCGCCGAAAGGATAGGTTACTCGATCATCAACACATCATCACATCATCAAGCTTTCTCGTTTGTAAATGACAGCTTGCGTGGTCAAGCCAAATTCTGGCTACAACTATATATACTTGTACCTCCAACAATTTTTGTCGGACGAGGCAAACTCTGGCTACATCTTCGCTGAAAAAGAAAAGTTGCTCAGGGCAGCAGTGCCAATACGCGAGACGATGAGCCCACCTTTTGAGCCCACAGCAATACCAGGGTACCATGTAACACATAACATACATGCACACAAGAACACTCTGGGACGAAGTTACCAAGCAAGCCCGAGCTATTACACCTCACGTACACATGTCCAAGTGTTTCACACCTACTACTGTAGGACAGATGATGATCTATCTGTAGATCATCCAGTTCCTCACCTGCCGTTGTGAGAGGTTGTGTTGTGCAGGATCTATCTGCCGTATAGGCCAGATCCCACCCAGGAAACATGCGCTAGATTAGTGCGGATAACACGGGTCACACCCGGCAACATGAGCTAGATCATACAAATGTATCTGCCCTGAAAATCCCTAGATGGAGTGGGCATGGACTATCACCAGATATCTGTCCGAGGTGTGGAGTGTTTTATGTCTCCTGCCGAAAACACAATCACTACCGCATAACACCAGATCACACGGGTGATAAGATAACACTATCACACGGGTGATACGATAACACCATCACACGGGTGATAGGATAAACACCATATCACACGGGTGATAAAATAACACCATATCACACGGGTGATAAGATAATACCACATCACACAGGCGATCAGATAACACCATATCACACGGGTGATAAGATAACACCATCACACGGGTGATACGATAACACCATATAACACGGGTGATAAGATAACACTACCACACGGGTATAACACACCCCCTCGGACGATTTTTCCAAGCTGATTTTCTCTACAGCGCGGAGACCGAAAAAAAGCCGAGCAACGCGTCTATGCAACCATCTCGACCAAACATTGCCAAAAGACGCCGCTTTCGTTGAGTGTGTGCCCTCCCTGTTTCGAAGCAAATGTGCAATGCAAACAGTCGCAGGGGGTGTGTGTCTTGGTAAATACGCAACACACACAGCCCCTGGGGCTGTTTACATGGCACGTTTTCTTCAAGACAGGGAGGGCACACACTGAACGAAATTGCCGTCTAATGGCAATATCTGGTCGAGACGGTTGCATAGACGCAGTGCTCGGCGTTTTTTCACTCTCCGCGCTGTAGAGAAAATTGACTTCGAAAAATCATCCGAGGGGGTGTGATATTGTTATCTTATTACCCTACCGTGATTGTGTTGTCTTATCACCCGTGTTATAAGACGCTAGTGTAGATGGAACAACCTCACTCAGTATGACGGGAGACCTAAAAACTGTTTAGGCGACAAAAACCAGGGCATCACCCGGGGTACACAAGAATGAAAGATCGGACACCACCCCGCTGCCCATTTTCGAGACCCAGACACGAGGTTCTACTAAAACCAAGTGAAAAACACTAGCAGAAAATCATTTTACTGTGCAGGACGAACTTGGAGCCCTCAATGGCTATAACATTCCGACTATCGTGGTCTTGCTCCGCTTTCATCTATCGGCACACAGAAAAAAAAACGCATTCAAATACCAATGCAACCAATGCGAGGGTGGAGCGTGGAGCGGTAGGGCGTCTTAGGGAAGAAGACAACTAGTACCGCGCTGCGAAAATCAAGCTGACTGCCATACTGTGATCACAGAGCTTGTATCTCCCTAGGATTGAAGAATCGGCACCGACACCGGTTGTGCTGGATGCCGACGGGTAGAAAGAACGGTTTAATGTAAAAACACACACACTGGCACGACTGTACTTTACTGTTGTTGCATCACGAAGTATTACGACTAGTCTACTGCCGTACGTCTTGACAGCAGTGCCATACTGCATGCTCTACTGGTATCATTCTAATGCTGATGTGCCATCAATAGTCTGCTGGTGTACTTGGACGTATTGGCGCCCGCCACGACTGCTGTATCGCACCTATTAATAGTATACTACAGCATCACAATGCCAAATAAGAGGCGCAAGAGTGTTCAAAAAGACCGGAACACTCCTAAGGGCGCTGTTCGAAACCACAATTCTGCTTCACGACGCTATTAACGGGGAGCATATCACAGTCAGTATTCAAAACCAAATACGGCGTGTAAACACATGGGTATACATGATTTTCGAGTCTATCGTAGGTTCTGACTATTACATATGCCCACCCGGAATAGTAATAGTACTAGTGCGTGGTAGTGATCAGAAAAATACGCAGGAGAATTCGTACCATCGCCGACCAGGATAGGTTACTCGATCATCAACACATCATCACATCATCAAGCTTTCTCGTTGGTAAATGACAGCTTGCGTGGTCAAGCCAAATTCTGGCTACAACTATATATACTTGTACCTCCAACATTTTTTGTCGGCCGAGGCAAACTCTGGCTACATCTTTGCCGAAAAAGAAAAGTTTTCAGGGCAGCAGTGCCAATACGCGAGACGATGAGCCCACCTTTTGAGCCCAGAGCAATACCAGGGTACCATGTAACACATAACATACATGCTCACAAGAACACTCTGGGACGAAGTTACCAAGCAAGCCCGAGCTATTACACCTCACGTACATATGTCCAAGTGTTTCACACCTACTACTGTAGGACAGATGATGATCTATCTGTAGATCATCCAGTTCCTCACCTGCCGTTGTGAGAGGTTGTGTTGTGCAGGATCTATCTGCCGTATAGGCCAGATCCCACCCAGGAAAAATGCACTAGATTAGTGCGGATAACACGGGTCACACCCGGCAACATGAACTAGATCATACAGATCACACAGATCATACAAATGTATCTGCCCTGAAAATCTCTAGATGGAGTGGGCATGGATTGTCTCTAAATATCTGTCCGAGGTGTGGAGTGTTTTATGTCTCCTGCCGATAACACAATCACTACCGCATAACACCAGATCACACGGGTGATAAGATAACACCATCACACCGGTAATAATATAACACCATATAACACGGGTAATACGATAACACCATACAACACGGGAGATAAGATCACACTACCACATAGGTATAACACACCCCCTCGGACGATTTTTCCAACCTGATTTGCTCTACAGCGCGGAGACCGAAAAAAAGCCGAGCAACGCGTCTATGCAACCATCTCGACCAAACATTGCCAAAAGACGCCACTTTCGTTGGGTGTGTGCCCTCCCTGTTTCGAAGCAAATGTGCAATGCAAACAGTCGCAGGGGGTGTGTGTCTTGGTAAATACGCAACACACACAGCCCCTGGGGCTGTTTACATGGCACGTTTTCTTCAAGACAGGGAGGGCACACACTGAACGAAATTGCCGTCTTTTGGCAATATCTGGTCGAGACGGATGCATAGACGCAGTGCTAGGCGTTTTTTCACTCTCCGCGCTGTAGAGAAAATCGACTTGGAAAAATCATCCGAGGGGGTGTGATATTGTTATCTTATCACCCTACTGTGATCGTGTTATGTTACCACCCGTGTTATAAGACGCTAGTGTAGATGGAACAACCTCACTCAGTATGACGGGAGCCCTAAAAACTATCTAGGCGACAAAAACCAGGGGTACACAAGAATAAAAGATCGGCCACCAACCCGCTGCACGTTTTCGAGACCCAGACACGAGGTTCTACTAAAACCAAGTGAAAAACACTAGCAGAAAATCAGTTTATTGTGCATGACGAACTTGGAGCCCTCAATGGCTATAACACTGGTTTTGCTCCGCTTTCATCTATCGGCACACAATAAAAAATACACATTCAAATACCAATGCAACCAATGCGAGGGTGGAGCGTGGAGCGGTAGGGCGTCTTAGGGAAGAAGACAACTAGTACCGCGCTGCGAAAATCAAGCTGGCTGCCATACCGTGATCACAGAGCTTGTATCTCCCTAGGATTGAAGAATCGGCACCGACACCGGTTGTGCTGGATGCCGACGGGTAGAAAGAACGGTTTAATGCAAAAACACACACACTGGCACGACTGTACTTTACTGTTGTTGTAATACGAAGTATTGCTACTATTACGGGGGTCCATAGTAAACAGGACCAAATATTGTTGGTAAAAATAGGTAAATATATAGGTTTTAGTGTGTACCATAGGTCCTGTTAACTGTGGTCCCCCGTAATAGTCTACTGCCGTACGTCTTGACAGCAGTGCCATACTGCATGCAACCGCGTAAAAGTGCCCACTCAGGCGAACTTTGAGAACCTGTACGCACAAAAAAACTCGTGCTTCACAGGGGAAACCCCACACAATTTGAAATTGGCGCGGAGCGAATTAGCACACACAAGCACCACAGCAAACCAACACACACAAGCAACTACGCCGTCGCTACTGCTGCTGTACACACAACACCCAGAGGCAGAGGCTACAGCAGTGGACACGCAGCCACACCGCTGGCACTCATAGCATCCCATTTAGCAGTTTGTTGGCAGTTGGACGTTGTTTCAAGACGATCTCTCGCGGAACCAATGAGACACTCAGCAAGCAGCAGCCAGCAGCACAGCAGTACGAGTACGTATCACTAAGTTCGCCTGAGCGGGCACTTTTACGCCGGTTGTAGATACTCGTACATATGATACATGTAACAGACCGGGTATACTTCTTGTTTGACAATGCGTGCGTTTAACACTAAATTCAGTATAATAATGACTCCGAAATGCTTATTTTCCTTCAGGTCTTGGTCTGCTTTTTTGAAAAAATGCGTGCGTTTAACTCTAAATTCAGTGTAACAATGACCTGGAAATGTTTTTTTTTTCCTACAAGTCTTGGTCTGCTTTTTTTTTAGAGTGCGTGCGTTTAACACTAAATTCAGTATAATAATGACCTCGAAATGCTTATTTTCCTTCTCAGGTCTTGGTCTGCTTCTTTGAAAAAATGCGTGCGTTTAACACTAAATTCAGTATAATAATGACCTCGAAAATGTTTTTTTTCTCCAAGTCCTGGTCTGCTTTTTCACTGCGGGTACTTATCACTGCTGCAGCAGGGCTACACAATACCTGGTACTGCGTTACCTGCGTTGACCACAGCTCCTTAACACGACCAACTAGCCTCTGCTGCGCTGAACCCCCTGCTAGTGACACGTACTCGTACTGCTGTGCTGCTGGCTGCTGCTTGCTGAGTGTCTCATTGGTCCCGCGAGAGATCGTCTTGAAACAACGTCCAACTGCCAACAAACTGCTATAAATAGGATGCTATGAGTGCCAGCGGTGTGGCTGCGTGCCCTCTGTAGCCTCTGCTGCTGGGTGTTGTGTGTACAGCAGCAGCAGCGACGGCGTAGTTGCTTGTGTGTCCTGGTTCGCTGTGGTGCTTGTGTGTGCTAATTCGCTCCGCGCCAATTTCAAATTGTGTGGGGTTTCCCCTGTGAAGCACGAGTTTTTTTTTGCGGGCAGGTTCTCAAAGTTCGCCTGAGCGGGCACTTTTACGCCGGTTGTACTGCATGGTCTACTGGTATCATTCTAATGCTGATGTGCCATCAATAGTCTGCTGGTGTACTTGGACGTATTGGCGCCTGCCACGACTGCTGTATCGCACCTATTAATAGTATACGACAGCATCACAATGCCAAATAAGAGGCGCAAGAGTGTTCAAAAAGACCGGAACACTCCTGAGGGCGCTGTTCGAAACCACTATTCTGCTTCACGGCGCTATTAACGGGAAGCGTATATCACAGTCAGTATTCAAAACCAAAAACGGCGTGTAAACACATGGGTATACACGATTTTTGAGTCTATCGTAGGTTCTGACTATTGCATATGCCCACCCGGAAAAGTAATAGTACTAGTGCGTGGTAGTGATCAGAAAAATACGCAGGAGAATTCGTACCATCGCCGGAAAGGATAGGTTACTCGATTATCAACACATCACATCATCAAGCTTTCTCGCTTGTAAATGACAGCTTGCGTGGTCAAGCCAAATTCTGGCTACAACTATATATACTTGTACCTCCAGGCCGAGGCAAACTCTGGCTACATCTTTGCCGAAAAAGAAAAGTTGTTGAGGGCTGCAGTGCCAATACGACGATGAGCGCACCTTTTGAGCCAACAGCAATACCAGCGTACCATGTAACACACAACATATATGCACACAAGAACACCCTGGGACGAAGTTACCAAGAAAGCCCGAGCTGTTGCACCTCACGTACATATGTCCAAGTGTTTCACACCTACTACTGTAGGACAGATGATGATCTATATGTAGATCATCCAGGTGATCTATCTGTAGATCATCCAGTTCCTCACCTGCCGTTGTGAGAGGTTGTGTTGTGCAGGATCTATCTGCCGTATAGGCCAGATCCCACCCAGGAAACATGCGCGAGATTAGTGCGGATAACACGGGTCACACCCGGCAACATGAGCTAGATCATACAGATCATACAAATGTATCTGCCCTGAAAATCCCTAGATGGAGTGGGCATGGACTATCTCTAGATGTCTGTCCAAGGTGTGGAGTGTTTTATGTCTCCTGCCGATAACACGACCATTACCGTATAACACCAGATCACACGGGTGATAAGATAACACTATCACACGGTTGATACGATAACACCATCACACGAGTGATACGATAACACCATATCACACAGGCGATCAGATAACACCATATCACACGGGTGATAAGATAACACCATCACATGGGTAATACGATAACACCATATAACACGGGTGATAAGATAACACTACCACACGGGTATAACACACCCCCTCGGACGATTTTTCCAAGCTGATTTGCTCTACAGCGCGGAGACCGAAAAAAAGCCGAGCAACGCGTCTATGCAACCATCTCGACCAAACATTGCCAAAAGACGCCACTTTCGTTGAGTGTGTGCCCTCCCTGTTTCGAAGCAAATGTGCAATGCAAACAGTCGCAGGGGGTGTGTGTCTTGGTAAATACGCAACACACACAGCCCCTGGGGCTGTTTACATGGCACGTTTTCTTCAAGACAGGGAGGGCACACACTGAACGAAATTGCCGTCTTTTGGCAATATCCGGTCGAGACGGTTGCATAGACGCAGTGCTCGGCGTTTTTTCACTCTCCGCGCTGTAGAGAAAATTGACTTGGAAAAATTATCCGAGGGGGTGTGATATTGTTATCTTAACACCCTACCGTGACTGTGTTGTCTTATCACCCGTGTTACAAGACGCTAGTGTAGATGGAACAACCTCACTCAGTATGACGGGAGCCCTAAAAACTATTTAGGCGACAAAAACCAGGGCATCACCCGGGGTACACAAGAATGAAAGATCGGACACCACCCCGCTGCCCATCTTCGAGACCCAGGCACGAGGTTAGCACCAGCCTCTTTTACTGTTTTCTTGTACAAAACATCCTTACGGGTGCAAGGCAAATACACAGCGGGCAATGGCCGTGGTGCACATACTTGGTATGCGCTTATGACAAAAAAAGAGCAAAGCCTACCCACCTCTGTCATTAGAGAAGCTTCGGGGGAAAAAAACGCAAAGTGAAATCAGCCTACTGTTGTAGTTTCCCTAAAAAACCACCGAGCACAGCGGGCGGCACTACGCTTGGAAGCACTGTTAATAACTGATGCTGCTGTATGTCTTAATGCTGCGGCGTGCTCATGTAAATGGAGCCTCAGTCCGCGAGGATCGGACACCCTGATACCCTCACGCCCGTGGGGTAAAGTCAGCTCCCTTATCGGGGAACACTGCTGTTGACACTACACCTTCTAGGTTGGATTCCGAGGAAGCAAAAGGAAGAGGCCAATCGAAGGCGCCGAATACACTCCGCTTCCCTGATTTTTGCCGAATATCACTACTAACTGTATGTACCAAAACAAAATTGTCATTTTTACACTGCAAACAGTAGTGTTTAATAAGAACGCTCGGTGTCTTACGAGAGAGTGGTACACTATAATAGCTCCCAGCTACTAGACGTGATTATTCTACGAGCGCGGCAGCCATTCCGGCAGTGTGCGCACGCACAACAACGGACGCCTTACCTGCGCCTCGATCGCCAAGTCCGCAACCCGCATGCATCGCAGATACCCTTCCATCGTCTCCGACCTGGCAGGGCATTTCAGGGCGTAAACACGGTCAGGGTGTGAGGGTCGGCAGCAAACAAGTTCTGTTACTACTACTAGTCGCTATCGCCCACAAGCTGTGACTTCGCCCATCGCGGCCACCTGCCTGTTTTCGCATGTTCTCTCTCGATATTCTCTTCCAAGATTCCGAGGCGCTGTTGCGACCATCCACTATTCTACTAGACTACGGGCGCGAGTCAAGGTGATCGCAGCAACAGTATAATGGGGTGGAAGATTGACGAGGAGTAGGCATAGGGTAAACGAGGGTCTGTCAAAGGGGGAGGGTGCAAGTAGGAGGCTTCAAGACGGGAATGCCTTCCGCGGCAACGGAAAATGTTAGATTCAAGTCGGAATGGGACGCGCATGCATGTATCATGCGATACGTTGTCGGAAGGAAAAATCAATACTCAAAATAAACAACAGCACACACAACTTCAACTCCGTACCCAAAAGTCCATAGATGGCGTGCATGTGCTTCGTGCTCAGGTCCACCTGCTATACTCGTATACATACATATACAGCAGTGTTCGGCCATCTCTTCGTTTTCTCTTTCATACGAAGTGTATGTCGTGCCTCTCGTATCCAGTACGAAGAATACACACCCGCCCATCTCTATTACGGAGCAACATACTGCTGTAGTGATCAGAACCGACTCTTATAAAGGTTCATATTAATAGTAATATACGGGAATATGCTGATAATAGAATCAATCGTGCGTGCTGACAGACTATTTATATATACAGTGAGCAAATGAACAAAGGGGTCTAACAAGTAAAACCTTCTCGTACACGAGAGCTCCAACGTATGCCACCAATGTCAACTTGTGCTGGATGTCGGCAGGTAGAAAGAATGGTTTCATGTGAAAACACACACACACCAAGATCAACTTAATGCTGAATATTACTGCGAATATTGAAGCGTAGTCTATTACGGCACCGACTATCTTGTGGTTACAGTAGGGCTAATGTAATACCTGGTAGTAGGCATGCCCCTCAACCCTTTCAGATGATTTTCGCCCCAAAGTACTTGGAAATACACCAATGGGATACCTGGTATGTTGGCAGCAGCCAAATGCCTTGGA
The DNA here is from genome assembly GCA_031763025.1 of Macrocystis pyrifera. NCBI lineage: Eukaryota > Phaeophyceae > Laminariales > Laminariaceae > Macrocystis > Macrocystis pyrifera. The sequence goes on along the minus strand of JASSKH010000033.1, from coordinate 207,877 downwards.
ATTTCGAGTATAATCTACGCTTGCAGTAGGCAAAGTACTTGGAATTACAGGAAGATGTTATTGCAGTATCCAAATTACTCGGTAATACAGTAAGAAATTATTGCAGCAGCCAAAGTACTTGGAATATACACGTATCGGCATTACCATGAACAGTAGTATGATTAATACTGTTAACACGATACTGGCGTCCCCGGTGGCTTGGTAGGTGGTCCGCGTGCCTATCAAGATCAATTTCGTGGATTCGAGTCTCGCCGAGTGCATGCTCGTAGGGACTTTTTCTTGCACAAAATTGATTAGCGGAAAGCGCGAGAGCGTGAGTTAGCTGTACATTCGATGAAAATCGACGAGCAGTGGGAATGCTGAACCCTATGCGCGACAAAAAATAAGGGCACGTACTGGGGGGGAGAAGGGACGACCCCTGTGACCACGGCTTATCCAGAAGATCGCTGAGGGTAAAACCTCCTACGAGTTAGGCTGGAAAGTAAAAGTGATGATAAATAAAAAAGAAAATAAAAAAAAAAAACGCACACTACTGCTGTTGTGGTCTTGATAAAAGTACTACTATTAATAGTATTAATAGTAGTAGGTCCCGACCAAACCCCCAACAAGAAGGCCGAGGGGGTCACGGCGGGAAATATAACGGCAGCGACGATAAATAACACGATGATGGCGTCCAACTTGAGCCTACAGCAGTATTGTTTACCAGGTATAAAATACACATGATAGATACCGGTACACCAAACGAGGTACTCTGTGAAGAAACGCATGGTCTGACTCACCTTGACGTGTCTAGCACCCAAGCGCCCACGATCGTGGTATACTCGGGCAAAAGTCCTTCTTCTTCTCCGCCCCCGCCGTGCACAAAGTAGTTCATGGCAATCGTAACGCTAACCCTACGATCAGCGCTTTGGTCTCTCGCTCCTGCGGATGACGGACGTAAGGACAACATTTGACAATTTGAGGGCCGCAGTTGAGGACAACGCGCTGTCGTAAAATTCGGAACAATGTTGCTCTGTCTCAGTACCTGTCTGTTCTTATTTTCTGGTCTTGCTTGTGTTGTTTTGTTCTCGTACCCGGTACGCTGGCATTTCACTTTAGAGCTGTGAGTTGATCGACTAGAAGTCGCCAGCTACAATCTTACAAACGGGAAAACTTTTTGTGGTCGATACTACTCGTACTCTGTGATAAACGTATTCGCTTCATGCTTCATGTCAATTCCTTGCCACTTGCTGTAGTCAGGTAACTTCTGGGCTTCTCCTTTTTTTATTTTGTCAAGAACGATGTAAGTTTGGACCTCTGCTGCTGTATTTCAGCTTGATTGCGATTGGATAAAAATATAAAAATATGTACTCACAACGGCCAGGGACACAAAAAGTAACACCCAAAGATGGACCTCAGGCGCAGGTCTAGTCCTCAGGCATTATAGTTGCAGCGGGCGGTGCCAACTACTGTATCCGATTATTTGTGTTTCTTTGTTTTGTAAGATACTACTACTGTAATTTGCTGCGGCATGCGCATTTCCCCGTGAGACCGCTTGCTCAGAGAGAGAAGATAGAGAGAGCTGAAAGGCCTACGACGGGTGCATCAAAACCCATCGCCATCGAAGGTGCCGATGGCAGCGCTGAAGGCCGTTCGCGTTTACTTACTGCATTTTTTACACGGCATGATGATACCTGGTGTGTAAAATGAAGCCACAGAGCGCCAGCCGACTACAACTACTCGTAGAGCCAATCAGCTGTAACCAGCTGGGAAGTCCTGTCAAGTCACAGCCCCAGCTGTTATGCACAATATCGGCACTATTTTTTTTATAGCGGCAACCAACCGGCACTAATCCCTCCGCACACTGCCACACTGGTTAATCCCATCTTTACGGTGCCAAGCGATTCCACAGGCACTATAGGCGGGCAACCGGCGCTATCAACCAGCACTAGAGGGACAACTACTGCTGTGCTGTACTGCTGTCTTTGGCCACTGAAAGCTGCCGATGTAAGGTGTTTCCAGTGACGGGTTTCCCCTGTACCACAAAATGGCGTTAAACACCCCGATAAACCGTTTTCTGGTTAGCGCTACTATCATTGGTAAGACGTGCCATCGTTCGGTTTGCCCAAGCTTCAGCCTAAAAAAACTCAAAACGAATATGCAAACTTGAAAAACTGTTTAAAAAAAATGCGCGAAAAACGGGAAAACACGAAAACACGCGCTCGGACAACAAAACCAAAAACTACAAGTAGCGATGACAAAGCGTTCTTGTGTATGTGCTTTGCCGTGTGCTGTGTGCAGGAACCAAGGCTGGCGCGCGAACTGACCTACAGCAGTCCTTCGAAACATGCACACCAGGTATAAAACTATAAAAATTCGCGATATTCAGCGTTGCTTGCCGAAATATGTGCCAACTGTATCGAGTTTTCTACCTCCGTCAGATATTGCGAGATTTTCGCCATACATACGTGGTACGCACGCGTGCAATATCAACTTGGTGGGATTTCCCACAGAGTCGATATTTACCTTTCAACAAAAAACTCTTTGAAGATCTTGTGCACTCGACTTTTAGATGTGGAAGATTGAACGGAGGAAATCTGGGTCTTTTGGAGAGGTATTGAACCGTTGGCATCTTTGAAAATAATGGACGGGCACGAGGGCCACCATAAAGATGACGACGGGTGCAGATGGTTGAACTGGGAAGCAGAGGCTCGGAAGGGTTGACATAGAAAGGGAGATCATTTATTAATAGTACGGGGCTCTACTCATGGGCGTGGGAGAGCAGGGGTCTGGCTGCACTGTGTAGGATATCTCCGAGTTGAAAGAAGAAGGGGGGGTCAGCTGGATAGAAGAATGAGTCACCACGCGAGCGCGCACGAGGCAGCGGCAGCTGCTGCCGAAGCGTGGAAGAGAGCACACCCGCTTGGTGCTGGCGTGGCGCGGGAAGAGGGATCAGGCAACGCGGGGGCTAGTGGAGGTGCGGTAAATGGTGCTGCTGTTGCCGCAGCGCCGCAGCACAGCAGCCGCGGGGAACGCTGATGCGATAGCAGTTGCTGCTGTGGATGCGGAGAATGCTGCTGCTGCAGCTGATGCCATTGCTGTTGTGGAGGCGGAAAACGCGGCTGCCTTTGGTGCGGCTGCAAGCGGCTGCTGCGCTTGCAGGAGGTGAGGATGAGGGGGACGTGGCGATTGCGGCTAGTGGCGAGTGAACAGGAGCAATGCACGGTGGGATTGGGGGTCAGCAAAGACTGGATGGATGGCGGGATCGCCGATGAGGGTGTTGCGGTGTCGATAAATCGGATCAGAAAAAAAAAAATACCCTTCGCACAACTACGATCATTGAGCAGCTGGCGGCGGCTCTTCCAATGATCCAAGGGTTGGCTGAACAAGTCAATGCATTGCAACATCAACAGCCGGGAGTTGGAGTGAGGGCGGCGGGAGGGGCGGCATCTCAGGTGTATGGGGACCCAGGAGTGAATCAAATATATGCTCCGGGAACGGGGAACATCTGGCAATGAACGACCCTGTATTGAAAATGTTGACAACGTGCTCTGGGGTCCGCGTCGGTCAGTTCGCGCCATAGAAGTGTGCTTGGGGGGGGGGGTCCGTGGAAAAAGGGACGCCGGTTGCGCAGAGGTGACCGTCCAAGATCGTTTCGCAGCACTGACGAGAGGCTTCGAGGTCGTTTTGAGGGAATACGCTCGGGCAGGTGTTCAGGAATTGCGCGATTTTCGACAATTGCTGCTCGCGTACGCAGCGGGATACCAGGACCAGGACGTCTTTACGGGAGAATTCGGGCTCCAGTATCTGATGCGATTATCGTGTCGACTTATTATTACGGGAACCATAGTAAAATGGACCTACGGTACACACAAAAACCTATATATTCCCCTATTTTTACTAATAATATTTGGTTCTATTTACTATGGCCCCCCGTATTAGGATTTTGTGGACGTTGCGAAAGGGGTCGTAGATGTAGCTGCCGCTATCAAGTCGTCGTACCCGTGCCTATTCTGGGTCAGAGTGTTCCAGAGATACAAAGATGTCGCAGGTGCATGTGGAATTTATGTCCATATTCAGCTTTATATCGCACGATTTGCGAATATCCGTATGTCGATACTGACCAGAATGCGAACAGTCCAAATATGCAATGCTCCCTTCTTGAGTTTTTATATCATGACGTACCGGTATAATACATGTCTATTTGCGGGGGACCATAGTAAATAGGACCAAATATTCTCGGTAAAAATAGGTAAATATATAGGTTTTTGTGTGTACCATAGTCCTACTAACTATGGTCCCCCGAAATAGTAACATGCTTACTAAGCGCGAGGAGCAGCTTCTCGAATATAATATTTTGAAGGGTTTTGTTGAATGACCTGTGGCCTTGCGGGCGCGCCGCCCTGGGGGGGCGTTTCGGCCTCGGATTTCGTCTTGATGTCAGTCAGATCCATGATACGCACAATATCCATAAAAAGGTTGAAATTCGAAGATCCCCGCCATATTTTTTCAGGTACAGCTTGCTATGAGCACGATTCTTCAGACGAAAAGTTCCACACTCTTGGGAAACCCCGAGAAGAAAGCAATTCTGGGGCAGATGTTGGGCCAAGATCGGCTCCAGAAAAACTCAGGCAGATGCTGACTGTAGTTCGAAGCGGCGAGATTCCGAGTCCTCGACAGACATCGATCGACAAACAAACGACTGCGCCATGAACTCGGAATGGGGTGCACTCGTTGGGGGCTCCGTCCGATCCACCCTACGAAGGGTCACCGTGTGTTCATACAACGGCCGGTGAAACGTGGCGGGCGCTGGCCAAGCGTATCATTAAAAAACAACTGGCCACTTATGTAAAGAAAACAGATGACAAAAAATGTCGATCCGCCTCGAATGACAAAAAATAGCAGAAGAGCTTAGGACGCCGTCGGCAAGCTCTCGCCTCGATGTCTTCGAGGCCATCAGTTACACTCGTTGGCCTTGCCCGACACCAAGCTGGTGGGCCGTGGGCTGAGTCTATGTCGAGATCGAAGGTCTACCGTCGTACGAGCTGATTTTTACCAGCGTGTTGACAATATATAACGAGAACAACCAAGTTGCGCCGCCTGCGGCCGTGTGATGCTGTTTCCTATGCGGTTCGATTTCGAGCTTCAGATTTGTATTTCTCGATCAAAAAAATGAATGACCCTGCTTATGCAGTCCAAATACATAAGCACAATCCGACCGGAAATTCTTCGATTTGAGAATCCGATTACCCAAGTCGTTGGATTTTGGCCCAAAATCCGACGACTTGGGTCATCAGATTTTCAAATCGAAAAATGGCATGCTCTCTAAATTCAAGATGTTATCCACGCAGCAAACAGCAGCAGAACGATCGATGAGGTGGATGGTGATACAGCTGTATAGCGACGTTGCTTCGCGCCCGACGCGCCGGCGGCGCGTCCCTCCGTGGCCAGACTAGAGTCGGCTGGCGCGGGCTTGGGCCTAGAGATAAAAAGCGCACTCGGCACGCGCCTCTGCGTGGATACATACTCGTACTACACTGCTGTACAGCAGCAGCAGTCAGTCACAAAACGAAGCACAAAAAATACCAAGACAGGTTGACTCTACAGTAGCGCACTCGCCACGTCTCTTCGCCGCCAGACCAGAGGCAGTCAGCGTGGGCTCGGACGCTTGGGTCCTACGCGCAGGGCAGCGCACCCAGCGCGTCTCTTCCCGGCGCCGAACCACAATATGTATATAACAGCAGTTGGTCTCGGCAATTGCTCGAATCTCTATACGCAGAATAAATATGATTTTTCCGCATAGGAAGACTCTTTCGATTTGCCAAGTCCATATCTGAAAATGCCATCGGGTCAAAATCTGAAGCTCAAAAATCGAACAGCATAGGAAACGGCCTGACAAAGAAAAAGAAAAAGAAAAACCAAACACATATTGTTTTCCCTCCTTTTTCCCCATAGCTGTGTTCTTGTACCCGGTATGTTGGCACTTCACTTGCATTGCCCTTTCAGGCCGTTTCCTATGCGGTTCGATTTCGAGCTTCAGATTTGTATTTTTCGATCTCAAAAATGAATGATCCTGCTTACGCAGTCCAAATATGCAAAATCCGACCGGAAATTTTTCGATTTGAAAATCTGATGACCCAGGTCGTCGGATTTTGGCCCAAAATCCGACGACCTGAGTCATTAGATTTTGGCCAAAATCCGACGACCTGAGTCATCAGATTTTGCCAAAATCCGACGACCTGAGTCATCAGATTTTCAAATCGAAAAATGGCAAGCTCTTTAAATTCAAGATGTTATCCACCACAGCAAACAGCAGCAGAACGATCGATGAGTTGGATGGTGATACAGCTGCTGTATAGCGACGTTACTTCGCGCCCGACGCGCGGACGGCGCGTCCCTCCGTGGCCAGGCGACAGTCAGTCGGTTGGCGCGGGCTCCGGCCTAGAGACCAAGAGAAGCGCACTCGGCACGCGCCTCTCCGTGGATACGTACTCGTAAACTACACTGCTGTACAGCAGCAGCATGCAACAGTAGCACAGCAGCAGTCGGTCACAAAATGAAACACAAAATACCAAGACAGGTTGACTCTAGCGCACTCGCCACGTCTCTTCGCTGCCAGACCAGAGGCAGTCAGCGTGGGCTCCGGCTCGGGCGCTTGGGTCCTACGCGCAGGGCAGCGCACCCAGCGCGTCTCTTCGCGGCGCCAAACCACAATAACAGCAGTTGGTCTCGGCGTTTGCTGGAATCTCTACACGCACAATAAATCTAATTTTTCCGCATAGGTAGACTCTTTCGATTTGTCAAGTTCATATCCAAAAATGCCATCGCGTCAAAATTTGAAGCTCGAAATCGAACCGCATAGGAAACGGCCTAGAAGAAAACGAAGACCCAAATGAAGGCAAAAGAAGGACGTACAAGTGTTTCCACGGAGCCATTGTTTGGGGCCCAAGGAGGTACGAAAGGCTTGTTCGCTGAACCGGGTTGGCCAACGAGGAAACTCTAAAAAGGAGACAGCGATCACAATTCAAAAACATATATATATATATCCGCTAGGCCCCATGCCTTGTCTTGTGGCGAAGGTCCTAACATGGTAGACATCACGCGAGACAGAAGGGACACAGCTAGAGTGCTATGAGGGCTGCGTGTACTAGGGACTACTAAAACCGAGACGCCGCGTCAATAGCCGTTTTCTATGCGGTTCGATTTCGAGCTTCAGATTTGTATTTTTCGATCTCAAAATCGAATGACCCTACTTATGCAGTCCGATTATGCAAAATCCGACCGGAAATTTTTCGATTTGAGAATCCGATGACCCAAGTCGTCGGATTTTGACCCTGGGTCATCAGATTTTGAGATCGAAAAATGGCATGCTCTCTAAATTCAAGATGTTATCCACGACAGCAAACAGCAGCAGAACGATCGATGAGTTGGATGGTGATACAGCTGTATAGCGACGTTGCCTCGCGCCCGACGCGCGGACGGCGCGTCCCTCCGTGGCCAGACTAGAGTCGGCTGGCGCGGGCTCGGGCCTAGAGACCAAGAGAAGAGCACTCGGCACGCGCCTCTGCGTGGATACGTACTCGTAGACTACACTGCAGCTGTACAGCAGCAGCAGCAGCAGCAGTCAAGTCACAAAATCCAACACAAAATACCAAGACAGGTTGACTCTAGCGCACTCGCCACATCTCTTCGCCATCAGACTAGAGGCAGTCAGCATGGGCTCGGACGCTTGGGTCCTACGCGCAGGGCAGCGCACCCAGCGCGTCTCTTCGCGGCGCCAAATCACAAAAACAGCAGTTGGTCTTGGGGTTTGCTGGAATCTCTACACGCACAATAAATCTGATTTTTCCGCATAGGAAGGCCCTTTCGATTTGTCAAGCTCGTATCTGAAAATGCCATCGGGTCAAAATCTGAAGCTCAAAAATCGAACCGCATAGGAAACGGCCTCATATGCGATTATTTTGGTTTTGTTTTTTTCTGTTGCAGTCTGTGACGATATATTTGTACTTATGTCGTAGACAACAGTAGTAGGACAAGGAATCAGGACGGACACTGGATGTAGAGAGGGAGAAAGAACGACATCACACACACAAAGCCTACGTACACCGTGGAATATCTTCAGCAATAATATTGAGAAGAAAACTTTCAAAAACTTCGCGTTTTCGTGTTTTCGTTTGTATTTTTTGAAAAAAAGTTTGAAAATAGAGGTATACCAGAGGTATATTGAAAAATTATCAAGTGGATAGGAGAGAAAGGCAGAGGAGAGAGTCGGATCGACGCCGCTAACGTGGATCGTCTGTTTCCTTTACAAGCATACCGTTCTACTGCTTGAGCATAGGCGCACGGGTGCTTCGGTCCTCTGGGTGCTCTTCCGGCTTCGCTGTACAATCACCGATAGTATCCCTGGTCTATGTCCTTATAAAAAACATGTACGTACGCATATATCAAGTACCACCTACCTCGTTCGCAGTGCGAAGGCCTACCAAACGCTGATGATTGATCAAGGAAGTATCCAGCCTGCACCCTGAACAGCAACGTCCACTACCTACAGTAGAGCTCTGTACGAGTTTTCTCCGGCTGTGGGAAGAAATTGTGCAGGATTAGGCAATCTCAAGTGAGGAGATGGCTTTCTTCGTCAAAGCTACGAATTCTGGAGTTCGAGTGATAAGTAGGCGGACCTTCCCGGGATCGCCTACCCTCCGCTTTTTTGCTGTGCCAGGCATCTGTGCTGTCCCCTCGGCTCTTTCTGCACACACACGACAACGCTGGCTTGCCTTCGTACTAGTATTTTGGGCGTCGTTTTATTGTGCTAGCGCGCATCTTGCGTTGAAACACACGGGGTGCGTCAAGGCTTTACTTACGTCAAGTGAAAAGTCCACAGCTCGTGTCTGCGCTAATCAGGAACACAGCAGTCAGTACAGCATCAGTCGAAGTGAGAGGTGAGAGAAGAGCTGTGAGCTCGTACCATCATGGCTGTTGTTGAGGCCCCGACTCTGAAGGACTACGATGCAGCCGTCGGGAGCAAGACCTGCGTGTTTTTCTGGGCTGCGTGGCACGAGCCAAGCAAGCCGGGAGGTCAAATGGACGAGGTGAGCCGATACGTTGTACCTGGTGCCTCGTATTGGCAGATTAAGTGCTTGTTCTAGAAAATAGATGTGATGGACTGGAGGGGTTGTACTGCTGTGCGGTTGGAGCTTGGGGTGAACTTGCGTACGGGCACGCGATTGTTCAGTGTTCACTGTTTGCGAGGCCCTCGCTGGCACACGTGAACACTCGCACCACTCACCACTCACTAGTAAACGAGGCAGAGCAGTGCAAGTGATACCAGTTACCCTGGTGGGTTTAATGAGTTTAGGAGATGTCAGATGACATGCTTTTGACACTCGCTTTCCAGCTTCTGGCTTGGAGTGTAGGTGTACTGCTGTACCCCTTCCTCTTGAGTCTTGGGCCTCTCTCCTACTCTTTGAACGCTCTGGAATCGCTCAGCGTCGGTACGAGACGAGCATTCGTCTTCTAGCGTCTAACCGGTTGTACGTTGTACATGGCTCCTAAACAGCAGTACGTGCGTCTACTTCCTCGTGTTGCGACTGTAGGGTTTCGCGTTGCCTCATTGCGTTGATGCTGCTGCTGTGCTACGTACTACTGCTGTGCGAGTAAGGAGCTGAATGAAGGCAGTCGTAGAGAGGTGACTGTGGGACGTACTGGCGCACTGCCGCAGGCAACAGGCCACATAAGTGTACTACCGCCAATCGCCAATAGTCTAGACTACAGAGTGCACTGTTCGCTTGGACGTTTGGAGTTTAGACTCTTCAGCACTGACAGTTACGTGTCGGTTCGGTCTATTGGGCTATTCTGGAGGTCACTCTCTCTGTCTCCCACCTACCTTGTTCAGGACGCCAAATATCCAACAATACACGATCTAAATCATTCGCCCATTACTGCTGTAGACCGGCCTTCAGTGTACTAATTACAGTATTATTGATAGGCTAGTCTGTCTGAGGCTTCGAACACTCTAGCGTTTGAGTACCACGCAGCCTCATGTCATGGATGATGAAGTTGGAGATCTAAAGGCACAGATGTTGAAGCAAGGGCTTGTCTCGAAGAGCTAGAACAACAAGCAAGCGCAGACCCTGACGGACGCAAGGGGGCTTGACGGGCCCCTCGACTCGCCCGAAGACGGGAGAAGTGTCTCGTACTGGCTGCGAACCAGGTTCAAGATTTCCTTGCGGTTGTGAACTAACTCGAAATTCGGGACTTAAACCCCAAGCAAGTCTTCAACGAGAAGGAGATCCGTAACCTACTTCGCAGCCAATACGAGGCACTTTTCCCGCGAGCCGAAGGGCTCGTGAAACCCCCTTGCCCTCTTCAACGTCTGCGCTTGCTTGTTTCAGCTCTTGGAGAGCAAGGCCCTGCTCCAATGCCCGTGCCCCTAGACAGTAGATCTATCACTTCATACACTAGATCTCCAACTTGGTGCTGCGTGGTATCAACTCTCGAGAGTGATGGAAGCTTCGTGGGTGACGCATTTGGAGATGTACTGTAAGGGCACATGTTGGAACGGGATCTGGCTTTCGAACAGTTGAAACAAGAAAGCGCAGATGCCGGCGAGCGCAAGGGCGTTTGACGAGCCCTTCGACGTGGTAAATCACGTGTTCCCCCTCGTGGTTACAGGTCACGTGAGGCTAGTCCATCCACTCACTCGTACATCAGCACCAGTAGCATTTACCAGGTACCACATGTATGTTCGTGTGTTCTTTTTCTTGGGAATACCAGGCGTGTGGGAGTCTGTCACCATATTGCTGCCGTTGTACGACCACTTGCGACCTTCACGCACTCTTATCATTCGGGGATGCCCTTGCTGTCAATACCATTGCTGCCGACATCGTTCCCCAGGTGTTCAGCCAGCTGGCTGACCTTCACCAAGGGGCGGTGACTTTCGTCAAGGTAAGCATGGGTTGCGAGTTTGCAAGCTACCAGGCATGATGTACGTGGAAGGTCATTACAAACACTATTAACAGGGCTGTCCACGGGTCGGGTGAAACCACGCCGGTCAGGTTGGGTTGGGTCCGGTAACGGTGACCCAATCCGACAACCCGACCCGAGAGATTTCGAAGACGTCCTGACCCGACCCGCGGGTTGGGTTACGACCCGTGCAAAACCCGGACTAAAAACTCTCTGGTGTGCATGAGGCTTTACGTGAAGTGCTCCCGCCCGCCTTGTCTCCCGACCGCCATTTGTCCCTTGATTTTGCTTTTGGCTAGTCGTATTCTTCTTGGATTAGTTGTTGGTGTGATCTAGCTACTGCAGTATGCTATTCCTCCCATTCTGTGCCGGACACGGGGTACTTTTCGTCGCGACTGCGTTTTCTTGTGTATTGACCGCAACCAGCAGCACCCACATCAGTATGAAACCATGGAAGCATACCACCACGGTCACCTTGCCATGTGATACTGCTATAGCTGTACATGGCACATGCCAACGCTCCCCCATGGATGCGTGGAAGCAGGCTTGCAAGCCTGCCTTCTGCACTCCTCGCCACGACGCCTTCCTTCCTTAGAGCACTCCGCTGTTTGTTCATGATAGCTCGTTGCACATGTTGCATGCTGAACGCTAGTGAGAGCACTCGGGCCGCTCGCTGTGGAAGATGCGAAACGCACAATGCCGTATTGCACCAAGGTGCCGACTGCCTTGTAATTTGGCTTGAAGATGCTACGAATATCGTCTACTGCTGTTCTAGACTACGTTATTTTATTTTGTTTTTCATCCCATTTGCTTTCTTCGCGCTTCTTTTCTCTCTCCCGCCCGCCTATATATATAGTCATAGCTCAGATCCAGGGTCACAAATAAGGCTCTCTCTCCTCCCCCCTCCCCATTACGGTCCATTTTTCATCGTGAGAAGATTTAAGCCATTTGTCCCCTCGTCGTGTTTCGAATTGCGGCTTCCCACGCTGCAACCATGCTACTAATGTATTAAAATAACCTATGGCACCGCGACCAACATGTCACGGGCTGAGGTTGCGCAGCTCTTCCTACTGTATGTATAGGTAGTTTCTCGTATCTGCGTACCCTGATACAACAGCACGGTATGCCGACTAGAAACTGCACAAGACAGCCTTCTCCTTAAGGCCAAGCGCGGTGCCCCTGTATCCCTGAATTGAAGCGAACCCACCCTGTTGTACGTTAGTCTAGTGCTTTTAGTGACCCCACGACTGCGTTCATGAGCATTGGTGAGTATTACGTAGTGGGGATTGGTGAGCGGTACGCGTGCTCTGTCGTGAGGAAATGGTGAGAACTATTTTGTTGCGTATGAGAATATAGTGGCGGTGATCAGCAGATGCGTCGTTCTGTGCTCTCATGTGTGTTTCCATGTGTGGTGCAAGCAGGTGGAGGCCGAAGCCAACCCGGAAGTGAGCGATAAGCTTGAGATCGCCACCGTGCCCACCTTCGTCCTACTCAAGGTATTTTGGCGTCTATCACTGTAGCGTAATGCAGTGCGTATCACTTTTGACTATGTCAACTTGCCTTGGGGTCCCTTCTTTGTAGTTGCTCGTACAACTGTTTGTACAGCTGAAGTTTGAGTTCACTACCGTGAACTGTCACATGGGAGGGTTATCCTCTCCCACGTGGGCATAGAGGCGTCTACGGGCGTCAGGGCGACCTTCCTTGTGCGGCTCCAAGCATACCAGTAGATGGTCAGCGCATGCTTTGCTGGGCAGCGTGTGTTGCTACTGTAGGACAGCAGTGTGGGTGGTATTGCATGCACTGCTATTAATAGTGTGCTGGTAGGGCCGCCGCTTGCCTCGCCTCCCCTAGTGACGGTCCATCCACCATCAGTCATCTGGCATTGGTAATTATAGTACCAGGTACATATTATAGTCTATTAATGGGATGTTATCGTTGGGAGGCGACGCGAGTCACACGGCGAACAACCATCAGAGGATATTCAGCATGTTGTATCATATCACATCACATCACATCGCATCTTTAAATCACATTCACACCGAATCACATGATATCTAGTTACAAGACACCTAAGCACGTAACAAAGAACTCACATCGGCATCATAAAACACCACTTGGAATAAAATGGCATCAAACCACAAGCAATAAGCCTCTGCGCCCAAGCGAGCCCAATCGGCCCTGGCGAGATTTTCTGGCCCGGTTAAAAATCTGACCGACATTGTCAGCGCTATGTATGATTTACCTGGAGATTGTTGTTTGTTGAACATATCGGACTCGCCTGATGGCTGCACAGGAAGGAGTGACGTTCGGCAAAGTAGAAGGAGCGGACCCTCCCGTCTTGGCCAAACGCGTGCAGGAGCTTGCCAATGAGCGCCTTTCCGATAAGGAGGCGGTGGGAGACGGGGCAGGAGGGGTGGAGCCGGAACTGCAGGCCAAGCTGAAACGGCTGATCAGGTGTGGTAGTGCGGTGACCAGGAGCTGACCACAAGGCGCCCCGTTTTGTGTCATTTCGCACCTCGGATAGATAGATCAGATAGATAGTTCATGATCTACTGTAGATGATCTAGTTATTCACCTGCCGTCGTGAGAGGTTGTGTTGTGCAGGATCTATCTGCCTTATAGGGCAGATCCCACCCAGGAAACATGCGCTAGATTAGTGCGGATAATACGGGTCGCACCCGGCAACATGAGCTAGATCATACAGATCATACAAGATCGAGAATACAGGATATAACTGCCTTGAAATATCTAGATGTTGAAGTGGGAATGATCTGTAGATGATATGTTCGAGATATGTGAGTATTTAGAATCGATACTCGTACTGCTGTAGTGTTATCGCGCGTGTCTGAAAGGCGAGGGAAGGGCGGCAGTGTGGTGTACCTGGTGGCTCGGATTTGCGGGGGATGGGTGGTTCCAATAGATGTATAAGCTGATGTCAAGGATGTTCTCAATGTCGAGCGGGTGTTGACTGACAATTAATGCTATTTGGCAATTGTGCTGCTCTTTTTCGAGTACCGTTCAATCCAAACTTTGGCTTCTTCCACGCGAAGAAAGACAGACATCATACCGTTAGGCATGACAGGGTGTTGAGGGTGTTTACTTTTTTTCGCTGCTGAGCAAACCAACCCAACGCGTCGGCTCCCCCGCGATTTCCTCCGTCCCGTGCCGTCCCTCGCCTGGCTCCGCCATTGAGTCATGCCCGAGTAGGTTCCACAGTAGGTTCCACAGTAGGTGCCTCACAATAGGTGCCACAGTAGATGCCTCACAATAGGTGTCACAGTACGTGCCACAGTAGGTACCTCACAATAGGTGTCATAGTAGGTGCCACAGTAGGCGCCACAGTAGGTGCCTCACAATAGGTGTCACAATAGGTGCCTCACAATAGGTGTCACAGTAGGTGCCACAGTAGGCGCCACAGTTGGTGCCTCACAATAGGTGTCATAGTAGGTGCCACAGTATATGTCACACTAGGAGCACTTTAGGGCCCAAACATTTCTGGTATGACTGACGAGGGGTTCCTCAAGCTTGGAACTGCCCAACATACTTTCGCCACCCTCTGTGATTTGCAGCGGCATGCAGTACCGGGTACAGTCTCGGTTCCCTCCTAGCCGAGGGGATGGTACCTACTGCTGTGACAGAGTGGTAGTTGGAAGGGGTGCGTGAACACCGTTTTTCCAAGACAGTCTTTGGCTGAGGTCTGTAGTACGAGGGCTCCTCGCTTTTAGAGGCTCAGCAAGTTTCACACATCATGCAGAGTATGTGGCTCCATCTTGGCTCCATCTTTCTACCCGGCAAAGTGAGCTAGATCACATAGCGCATACAGACCAAGCATGTATCTGCCCTGAAAAGATGTACTGTAGATCATCAATGTGGAAACTTGATGTCTTTCTTGTTTTTCTCAGCGCGTCGCCGGTGATGCTCTTCATGAAGGGAGGCGCGCAAGAGCCGAAGTGCAAGTTCAGCCGAAGGATGGTGGAGATGTTCAGGTAAGGCGGTGTTTGTGACTCGGCGCCCCTGGCGTCCCTTTCTCGCCGGTTTAGGGAAGGCGCGGCTGCAGCACACCACTATTTCGGGCGACCATAGTAAATAGGACCAATTATTGTTGGTAAAAATAGGGAAATATACGAGTACAGGTTTTTGTTTGTACCGTAGGTCCTATTTGCTATGGTCCCCCGTAATAGTGTCTATGCCATTTTTAGTGTACTTTTCGTGAGGGCACGATTCGATGCTGCTGGCGGCGCTGTCTCTGCTATGAATACTTTTCAAGGAGCAGTTGGGAATTGGAAGGGTTCTTGTCGTTGGTCGACAGTGCGCTACGGCGACTGTATTCTCAGCTGTGAGTATTCGCTACGTAACGCCTCTTTGTTTTGTTGCTAACGCTATATAGCCTCCTCATTGTTTTAGGCCACGCTAACGCCTTCTTATCATTTTGTTGACGCTGACGTCTCCCTGTCATTTTTGGTGACGCCAACGCCTCCTTTTCATTCTAGGGGTCTTTTCAGGGACGGTGAGTCCGCGCTAAGCTGTATGCTCAGCGATATGGTCAGCGCATGGCGTATCGCGGTACGATTGTTGGTGGTACCATTACACAGTATGGGGGGCAGCGACAACTTCGGGAGGAGGCGGAGTTGTCGTGAGAAGGCGCCCTCATATTTGTTTCGCGAGCATGACCCTTGTCGAGCACGTGGCACACGGGGTGCTTTATCTCCCAACGCTTTTCCTTCCGTCAATGGCCGCCCACGTGTACGATAACCAACCGCAACTCGCAGTATCTTACGTCATTCCGCACAGCAGCCCTGCGCTGGGCACTTTTCCCACTTACACCCGGCCACGTTTACGGTAACCCATCGCATCTCGCAATTTCTTGCCCCATCGTGAACCGCAATTTGTTACGACCGGTGGTGTGCACTGACTGGTGTGGCGTCTGTCGATGCTTGTTGGTGAAAGGGGTGCTGGTGTTGACTTCGGGTCTTTCGACATACTCTCTGATGAGCAAGTACGGGCAGGCCTCAAGGTGTACTCCAAGTGGCCCACTTTCCCCCAGGTAATTCCCGACAACAGTCGTTTGTTGTTGTGGTTGTTGTTTTTATCACGGGTAACCGGCTCGCTTCGGAATCGTATATAAGAGAGCGGAAATCGCTATACCAAGTATATATTATAATTATATATATATATATCGTGGTATGACAGGTGTGTGTTTGTGGCCCCAACTTCTTTTTTCGGAGTGCCGCCTGAGATTGTCGCAGGAGTTCCGTCTGCGGTGCTGTAGTGCTGTGCTGTGCTGTGCTGTGCTGTGCTGTGCTGTGCTGTGCTGTGCTGTGCTGTGCTGTGCTGTGCTGTGCTGTGCTGTGCTGTGCTGTGCTGTGCTGTGCTGTGCTGTGCTGTGCTGTGCTGTGCTGTGCTGTGCTGTGCTGTGCTGTGCCGTGCCGTGCTGTGCCGTGCCGTGCCGTGCCGTGCCGTGCCGTGCCGTGCCGTGCCGTGCCGTGCCGTGCCGTGCTGTGCCATGCTGTACTGCACTGCATTGCATTGCATTGCATTGCATTGCACTGTACCGCACTTTACTTTATCCATACAAACCTGTGTGGTCTGCTGCACATAGCATAGGAGGTGCGCTGGAATAATCTGCAGAAGAAACTTGAAAAAATACACCTATTAATAGTATACATGTCTACTGATCATTACCGCTCTCACCGCCGTACATGACGGGGAACAACATATTTCGGTTGGAACGTGTTTGGGTCGACCTGACGCCTTCTGGTTTTCATCGTTTTTGTGGAGGCCTCGCTCAGCGGTAGCCCGTTTCCCAGCAGTAGCGACCACACCGGTGACCGCCCCACAGGCGATTGCGTCCAATCTTTCACCCCGTTGCCATCCACGGTTGCGTCCAACGCTGGTACCCCACCAAGCTGCATACCGTTAGTTTAAAGTTGCCCGCGATTCGTAGGGACCTTTTTCACTGTTGACTGAAGCCATCGGTCACATCGCCACAACAGCCGTCTCTAGGAAATTCAAATGACGCGTTTGTTATTATTTTTTATTATGTTGGCCTCCGACTATGTGTCATATATTTGACGAAAATATAAGGAGCTTTTTTCACATTATTATGATGACCAAATGTCCCTTACATTGTGGGAATTAGAAGGAGCGTTTCAACATTAATATGAAGGCCAGACGTTCCATACGGCCATGTCTATACCGAGTGCTATTAATACCTCTCCATGGTGTATTTCAGTCCGATATAGTCCGCCTAATCCTAACGTACATATATCTGTCTGCTGTATAGCACCCTTAATTTCCCACTATATCGATCGCTGCATGGTTGTGATCTTTGACCGCACGACCGCGGTACAGCTGTACGTGAAGGGGGTGCTCGTGGGGGGTGTGGACGACGTAGCTAAGCTTGCGGAGGACGGAGACTTGAAGGCAAACCTGGCGGCGGCGGCGGGAGTGGATGTCAGCAAGGCAACGGCGGCTGCCGCAGACGGGGCGAAGTCTGTGCAGGACCGGTGCAAGAAGCTCTTGGCAAGGTGACTGACTAGTCATTGGCAAGGTGACTGGCTATTCATACCGTAACGCGAGCTTTTGTCTGTTATATGAGGCGTTTCGTTATTCTTTTGTGGTTAGAGCTCTTGGGAGCTGTTTTGCGCCGAAAAAGAGCATGCTATGGCGATGATGTTCGCGCGTTAGGACTGGTGTGCGCTGTGCCGGGCCCTTCACTATGATGGGGATGTCGTGGTACTGGTACACTATACGGTAGCACATTTTGGCCGATTATGTCCTCAGGATCAAGTAGCACGAGCGCACACATGCGCGTACGCACGTACGCTGATCGCGGTATCCCGCTGAACGTGACGCTGCAGCGCTGAGACGATGGTGTTCATGAAGGGCTCTCCGGACGCTCCGCGGTGCGGGTTCAGCCGAACGCTCGTCGGCCTGCTGCGCGACGAGGCGATAGAGTTTTCCTCCTTCGACATTTTGGAAGACCAGGACGTCCGGCAAGCGCTGAAGGAGCTATCCAACTGGCCCACCTACCCGCAGGTGAAACATGTTTTAGTCACCTAACTCGAACCGAGCTCGTCTGGTCCAGTCCGATTGTGCGTAAAAACCTTTTCAGTGGCGTAGGACTCGACCCGACCCGACCCGACCCGACATGATCCAATCCAATCCGATTGCACGTGCTGCACAGCAACAAAATGTACTGTAGTGTAACTCAACCTGACCTCGATCCAATCCAGTCCGATCGCATGTAACAGCGTGTTTTTTTTGTAACGTGACTCGACCCGACCCAATGTCTGATACGATCCGATCCCGTCTCGGAAAGCGTGTGGAATGTCGCGTCTGTCTGAAGCTGCAGCCACAAGGCAACGAGGCGTGTGAAGTCTGTCCTTGCCTTTGCCTGTCTTCCACGTAGTGGTGCGAGTGCAGCGCGGCATTTTTTCGTTGGCCCCTTTTGGACCTTAAGAACCGGACTCCCGTTTTGGGGACATATTAGTTGAAATGCGGTTTTTAGTAGGTACCCAAAAAAATCGACACCCCACTTTGTTTTCGAGTCCCAGACAGGGGGGGGGGGGGGGGGGGGGTGTTCCTTGTAAAATCGAGAAAAAAAAACTGAACAAAAACATGTTTTGTTTCATTTCTGACAAAATCTCAACCCGCTAGTTTGTTCTCTATTCCGACATGGTGGCGACTGTGGCTCCGTTTACAGTGCAGTTATAAAAGGGTTGACCTACTTAAAGGTGGAGACAGATCGACAGGCCAAGGAGGGGCCGCAGCATGTTAATTTATGCTCAAAATCACCGAAACTTCGTGTCCAAATTGGGTGACCAAAATCAGTTATCGAACTTCCGTAGGTAGGTATCGAAGCTAGTTTTCAAAGTTTTGCATAAAAATTAGTGGTCGCAAGCACAGTAGTTGTCGACTGCTCTAGGTTTCGAAATGTGTTCTCGAAATTGTGGTTGTTGATTGAATTTACTTCTCGCTTTTGGTTCTCGAACTTACCGAGCGATGATACGGTTTGGCGTAGAGGTGTCGCGGGCTTGCGCCGGCCTCAACGGCGTGGCAGGCACAGACAAATCGCCGGCCCTTTTTGGAGATATTTCTTGTAGGTTGATTGGTTTGTTCTCAAAAGGGTACTGCAGTCCTAAAATGATGACCTTCTAGTAGTGCAGTGTACAGAGATTAAACCTAACTCTGTCTAATTCCAAGTGTTTTGTCCCCACAAAGAGAATGCAGTCCCTTAGGGCCTCAACGGGTCATACAGAGTTGAGGAATTGCTGGCCGCAGTCAACATGTTTATTTTTTCATGCATATATTTTGTGTTTTTGAACGTTTTTACTTCGGCAAAAGGCTCGGTGACTGCATACGCTCTGTTGACCATGTATACACTGTTACCACCACCCACTCATTGATTTGGTCCCGTCACTGGTAACACTAGTGACAGTTGTGGTGCGTAGCCAGCACACAATCACATTATCACATCATCACATTCCTATGTACAGGTACATCCGAACCCTACTATTGTAGCGGTCAACTTCCTTCGTACCACTTTTGTTTTTTCTTCTGAGATTGTGTTTTTT
This sequence comes from Macrocystis pyrifera, assembly GCA_031763025.1. Lineage (NCBI taxonomy): Eukaryota > Phaeophyceae > Laminariales > Laminariaceae > Macrocystis > Macrocystis pyrifera. The sequence continues at coordinate 188,360 of JASSKH010000033.1, read as the reverse complement.
TCAACTTCATACTATTGCGGGGGACCATAGTAAATGAGACCAAATTTTGTTAGTAAAAATAGGGAAATACATAGGTTTTTGTATAAACCGTAGGTCCTATTTACTGTGGTCCTCCGTAATACGTACTCTGGGCGTAAATGTAAGGACCGCTTATTAGGGCAAACTGCAGCCACTCCCGTTTTGTGGACAAATCACTCAAGTTTCTAACTACTTGTACGGTAGTTTGTCTCCGAAATGGGACTGCAGCACTAAAAGAGGACAGAGTGGTGTTGACCGTAAGCAAAAGACAGAACACACCATAGACTAAAAAAACATGTACCTGGTATCCCCATATGTTTGCACGCCTTTTTTGGTTCTGAATACATGCTGTGATGTGTGTGTTCCCCGGTAATAGTTTTGTACGCTTGCCTTGTTTTTTTGTTTTTTTTTTGCAGGTGTACGTGAAGGGAGAGATGGTGGGGGGCTGGACATCTTGAAAGAGATGAAGAACGACGGACCGCTCGCTCCGCAGCTGGGAATCGCAGCGAAGGTGGACTTGAGGTTTTGTTTTTTTCATGTGCTTCTGGGACAGGCGCTGTCGCGCGCAGTGCGATTTGCTGTACTGTGCCGTGCTGTGTTGTGCTATTGCGCCCTGAAGTAGTATACAGACATGTTGTGCTATGTTGTGTTGGGCGAGGAGGTGGTGCGGCACGGGGATACGGAAGGGTTATAGCCGTGGTCCGTGCTTGTTTTTTTTTTTTTTTTTTCGTGCCGAAGGCGTTGCGGGCAGGCGTGTTTGCTTGCTTTGGTCGATGGGCGTCGGCGTTTTGGTTGAGAGTAGGAGACGGCGGGGACACTGGCGAGGGCGGGATGGACGGAGGGCATCTTGACAGTGTGTATACCGGCGCTGTTTCGCTTTGCTTTGCATACCAACATGAACACGGCCGGTGACTTCAGGATGTGCGGGTGTCGATACGGCTCTGCTATACTTCGAAGCTTACTCCTATCGTTATTTTATCTGCTGTCCGGTCCACGCGGCACGTACATGTCTCCCAGTGTGATAGGTATGAGGAGATAAGTTATGATTCGCTTTTCGAGGGGCGAATATTGACGGTCCATGCTCGCATTGTACGCCAAACCAGTGCATATGCCGCGTTGTACTGCGGCCCAAACAATTACTGGTATTCAACATGATGTCACTTGGAAAAAAAAAAGAAGTGTTAGCCCTTGCCGGCCTATTGCTATTAATAGCACACCCTTACCCGCCGCCGCCGCCGCTGTCCCGTTAGGAAAGCCTTGATTCACGCCTCAAGGGCCTGATTTCGTCCAGCAGCATCATGCTCTTCATGAAGGGCACACGAGATGCCCCACAGTGCGGTTTCAGTCGAACGGCGATCGGGCTTCTCAGGGACGAGGGAGTAGACTTCGCCACCTTCGATATCCTGGAAGATCAGGAAATCCGACAGGGGCTCAAGAAATTTTCCAACTGGCCCACCTACCCGCAGGTGACTGACCGACTGACGGACTGACCGACTGACCGACCCAGAATGCCGTTTTCCATATTAGGGGTGTGCTCGTTGCGCGCATGTATGTGCGTTTGAGGTTCGGATGCGGTGCGGTGGGAGACCTACAGTAGTTTTTTTTTTTTTGGTCATCTGTCGATCTGCGGCCCATTTTCTGTGTACGTGTTTTTTGTTGGCAAATCAATGCTACTACTGTACTGTAACATGTACAGGTTTCGGGATGCGACAGCTAAAAAAGCACGTGCTATTGCTGGAATAATAGCAGCTAAAAAAGTACGTACTATTGTTGGCATAATAGTGTTGTAGGATTAAGTCATCATAGAGACTACCGTTCGCTGTACGGTGGCTGTGGAGACGATGCGCATCACGGCGACTGTCCGCGAAATTTCCGTAGTTGCCAGTGACCTCGGCAGTTTGCAGAAATGTGCGTGTGTTCGTGGGTCCTTCGGACGGCACGGCGATACGAAACAGTTTTGACAATGGGCTCCGTTCAAGCGTGGGCCATGTGCCGTCGGTATTGAAGACAGTACAGGCAGTACACTATTGTTGATGGACTATTGCAGTAGCAGCTACTGCGACTACAGCTAGTAGACTATTGAAGAGCAGACTTTTCAAATATTGCAGTAGCAGCCAAGTACAGCCAGTAAAGCATTTATAGCCTATTACGGGGGACAATAGTAAATAGGACCAAATATTGTTAGTAAAAATAGGAAAATATATAGGTTTTTGTGTGAACCGTAGGTCCTACTTAATATTCTCCCCCGTCATAGTGAGTGTTAATACTGTAGTGCAGTACATACCAGCCAAGTACAGCCAGTAAACAACCACTAGACTATTGACTATGTAGTAGCAGCCAAGTACAACTAATAGACTATTGATAGACTAGTGCAGCAGCAGCTGGTGGAGACCGGGGAGCGACAATTGATGCACGTCCTCAGTACCGCACGTGCTTGGTTTGATGGTCACATACATACTGTACCTGATATAGGAAATGTGTACGTATGTGGGTGCTCGGACGACTCGGCACAATAACTATTGTAACATGTTAACGTTCTAACGAAGCGCTCAAGAGGACCATGATGACAACTCTTAAGAGCACGCATATGCCGTCAGTTTCATGCACCACATCGAATGTCTTACGTTAATCCTGCAACTGCTCGCCATGCCTCAATCGACCTTCCCAGCTTTACGCTCAAGGTGAGTTCTTGGGGGGGCTGGACATCATGAAGGAGATGAAGGAAGCGGAGGAGCTGGGGTCTGCCCTGCGGCCACAGGCTTGAGGGGCCGGTTCGATCTTGGGTGGCAATTTCGGTGCACCGCATAATCGTCCCTCATATTTAGAGTGCTGCGACGCTGGTCTGGGAATGTTGTCGCACGGCCCTGACGGTGTTCGATCACCTTTGGCCTGGCGGTGGCTTGACGTAGTTTTGATTGTCTTGTTTTTTGTTGATTGTACTTTGACTTTTTTTGGTTTTGGTGTTGGGTATGAGTGAAGATCCCGATCGTTTTTGTGGACACGTCGTGCCGACATTTTTAGTCTGCAGAGTATATCGCGATGGAACAAAGTGTTATATAGCACCTGGTACGTGATGCGGCAGGGCTTCTGCTCGGCACAGTTATTTTGTAGCAACAACGTCGTACCATGCGTTTCGCCTGTGCGCATAACCTTTTGAGCCAGACCGCGCGGCCATCACCGCCAGGTGGGCTTGGCCCGGAGTAGCCTGCGAGTAGCCTGCGTCTCCGGCAGGATGCCGGTGCGGCACGATGTAGATGAAACGTTCACCTGTGCTACTGTAGTAAGGGTCGCTCGCAGTCTAGAGTGGTGGGTCGAACTTGTGATTTTCGGGACGTTCCAAAGCAATCGCAGGACGGGATGGAGGTGCGAGTAATTTTTACTTTTGGTGGTCGGACCGACTAGCTAACGCGTGGCTCTTTGGGTGAGATGTTCGTTCCCGAAACCATTTGGGCAGGGCTGGTGTGTACTATCGGCTTCCAGATCGACGTCGTTTCCGAGTCTGTGAAGTGTTCTCGCCCGTAGTGTAGCCGGCGAAGCTTCTACGACTTGATCGTTTTACTACGTACGTCCAAAACCAATCAATCTCGAAGTCCAGGTATTCATACTGTAGTTTCGTAGGCCAGGCGTGAGGGAAGGGGGAAAGGGTGAGAACGACCCTATGAAATGGAAGGTGTACCATTGCCCGAGCAAGGAGGAAATTATGGAGATCGGCCTATTACCGCGAACGGCATACCACCACTACTCGAGGGAGGAAGGAGGAAAGGCTGAAGATCACACCCCATTCATAGTGGACGGCATGCCGTTCCTCGAGGAACTACTGAGGGTCTCCCCATCAATAGAAAGGCATACCAGTACGTTCACAACAGGGTTCACGCCGCACCAGGTGCCGGGGCATTTATTTATAGCAACCACCTATATATATCGGATCCGTGCAACTGCTATTTTATACCATCCTGTAACGGACACTACGGCCAGGTCAGCCACTCCCATAGCTACGTAAAGTACTCCCATGGTATGTGGGCATGGCATGTCGAGTACTGCTGCTGCTGTAATGCCACGGCCAGTGGTAAAGTCCTCCTATGCCCAGTTTGCCGCCCCCCCCCCCAGCATACGCCGCCCCTCCCGCGAACACCGCATTACTGGCACCGGCTTCCTTGCCGTTATCATCCCAGCCCTCCTCGCCCTCCCGAGGGGCTCTTATCCTGGGAGCAAACTCATCAAACCCATTTTCCGGCTCTTGAAGGCGCAGAGTCCCATGGTTGACGAAGGAGGCACCGTGAGAAACGAGGACGTCGCCGGTTGACCACACCACATCGCCGGTGTTTACCAGGTGTAATGAGCCCAGGAGTTTCATTGGGCCCGGGCCGCCGGACCAATCAGACTCGCCGGCACACAGCACCTGCGTTTTTTTTAGAGTGAGCGGTTGGTGTCACGAGAGTATCATTCCAGTCTGGCCGCATTCACGTTGCCATAATGAGTACAAGGTGGTGCACTTAGATGGTCACAAAAAGTAAAAATGTACGGTCTATTTTCTGAGCAGGCTGATACCTACAGTATATACAAGGGCTTTCACGGTGGTACAATTTCCGATGTATACTGTAATTGTTTGAACCCCGATGTGAGTAGACAAGGGAAGAGAGAGTTGAACTCTCTCGCGGTGGAGGTGTAAGGCACGTACCGTAGCGAGCAGGGAGAAGAGCTTGCTGTGTGAGCCCAGATGTAAGTTACGACTATTGCACAGTACGAGGAGCGAGGAGAAAAGGGTTGACCGTCTTACTGTTGGACTACTGCAGTCTGCAGTCCTCTTTTGGGGATAAACTGCTTGGAATTCGACTGGTTTGTCCCCAGACGGGACTGCAGTTCTAGTGTGAAAGGAGTAAGACGATAAATGGGATGAAACATGAAAACAAACGCAACATCAGGCAATACTAATGCATGCATCTGACTTCACATTTGTCTATGTTTCTCATAGCGAGGGAGAGCGGACATGTGTATTTTACGTGCGTGCCCTTGCATATGAGCGCAAGACACGACAAACACTCCTCCTCCTCCTCCTCCTCCTCCGACTCACCCTTGCGTTGCCAGACATGGTGCCCCCCGTCCACGTAACATTCCCTGTCACCCGCAAGGTGCTTCGAGATGACGCGCCCCACCCCCCCCACCCGCCGACAGCCTCCCCCTCAGATCGCCACGGGTTTTCCACTTCTTCTTCGACGGTACTTGTAGAGAATAAGGTACCCGTTGAAGAGAGCAAGGTACTCGTAGAGAGTAAGGAGGCTTCAACGGTCGGAGGGGGGAAGGCGATGAGTCCATCCCCTTGAAGGGTCAGATCTCCTGCGATGGACGTGTACGACGTGCTCGCGGAGAATACCAGCTTGGCCGTGTCCTTGTTCGTGGAAAATGAGGTACCGAGACGATCGAGGGAGAATGAAGAAAGAGGAAAAGGGTTTAGTTCCGGCGGCAATCAGACGCGAGCTACTGATAACACTTGATTTTTATGAGCTCGTCGCACTTGAGAAGCTCCGCATCTAAACCAGCACCGCCTCTGAGCTAATGTGCAGGCTTCACCCGATGGACCATGCCATAGTCTCTACGGTACCGGAACAACGAAAATGTCGTGCAACACAAATGGATGCCTATAGTGCCTACCAGGTATATGCCTACAATACCTATAATGTCTATGTGCCTACAATGAATCCTGGTACATGCTTATACTGGCTATATTGCCTATAATGCCTACTTCGAAGTATATTGCCTATATTGCCCATAATGTTTATAACGCCTATGTGATTATAATGCCTACAATGTCTATAATGCCTATAAAGCCTAAAATGCTTAGAACGCCGGGTAGTTCCTCAATGAAGGACCTCCGTCACTCACAAACATTGCCGCCATAACGTGTTCCCCCATGGTAGTATGTGCCGTCAGTTCCCTATACTTTTATACTCTAAGTAAAATATGTTAATGTATTCGTCTGACCCATATAATTCCCCTCATCCCAAAGCTCATTAACAAGGGGACACTACTGACGTCCATACCGCAAGCGACGGCAAATATGGATGAGTCGATAGCTGACACGCACTGACACACACAGGCATCCCGCGCCAACCTCCGGCTTCTTCGATGCCCTGTGCTTCGAGAGCTAACGTTTTATACGGCCCTCCAGCCAAGTTGTTCCCCAACACAAGTACGAGAGGATATGGGCACTACAACTGTAGTAGGATACGTCCAGGTTGGGTTTTCCCCCAAGCTACAAGTATTCCTCGAGGGGTGGCATGTATTCGATCCCCTGCCTGCAACCATTTTGCATGCACATGTCAATGCCATAGCACACACTCACCACTGACCGTTCTGGGAAAACAGAGCGTGAAAAAGTCGCAGCAAAGAAATGAAGAACACACACACGGCATCGGTCGCTGCTGGCAAGAGTAGGTTTGGCAATCTGGGAGGTAGGATCTTGAGGGGTGTTTTTGACTTGAAAATTGCGCAGCGCGGTCTGCACTTCGAAATCGTCGTCCGCAATTGGGAAATTTCCTGGTTCGATGCAAAGGCTATATCCAGTTTTGGCCCGTTTTGGCTGAGGTTTGGGGTCAGGGTTAGGGCTATAGGGTTACAGGGTCAGGGTTAGGGTTAGGGGTTGGGTTGGGTCTTCGCCCGTACCTTGATCCCAACAGGAACCAGAATACCTGAACAGCCTACCAATCTGAAGATCCTACCTCCCAGATTGTAATGGGACCTCGCTGGCAAATTGCGTGGTTTCGGGACGACGCAAGAATCCTCCAGACGTACACACGCCCACAGGCGCAGCATGACTCTACCCGAGCCGCTCCGCCTTTGGACAGAAATATAAGGATCGTTTGGATTTCATATTAATTTGTAAACGGTCCTTACATTACCGCCCAGAGTAGTAGACGGTTCGCTAAACAGACTTGCCCCTCAGGGAAGAATTATGAAGACCATGACCATATGGTCTTCATATTTGTGCTCCAACAGACCTTACATTTCCACTGGGAGTGGTATAGGCGAGTAGGCGGTGGGTGAAACCAAGCTTGTCATTTAGCTTGGGCGCCATTTCAGTGTGCTCACCGTGACCGCGATCCCCCTCCCCAAGGTCAGATTCGTCCCGACGAAGGTGGCTTTTCCATGCCCGGACACTTTAACCAAAGGGTATACTGTCTCCGGTAGCAGCTCGTGGCCCGTCCCACCCGAAAACTCCAGGATACCTTCCCCGGAGACGTTTGCGCTCGTGCCCAGGACGAAGCTCCCCTTGCTACGCAACCACAATACAACGGCCCCATTTGCGCGTATTCGGGACGGGGGACGGGGGGGGGGGGGCGTACTAGCTTGTTGCTTTGCCTGATTAATTTGACCATTGATCACGCATCCCTTTCGAGACGGAGGAGGGGAGGGGTGTACTCGATAGGAGAGATGTACTCGATCTCATGCATGGCCGTAGTCGTATGACCATAGACCCTGGCATCCTTGCAATGCCGGGACGGAGCATATCGGGTTTTCACCGACCAGGCAGACATTGCTTGCATCAAGCGCGAAGCGCCGTGAGGTATCCGGCGAGTCGCATGAAGGGTGAGCTGCATTATACTAAGAACCGCTTGTGAGGCGGACTTGCATATGGATGACAGCTTCAATGAGTTAGTTTAATTTCAGGTGTAGCCACTTCCAGAGACAGCAATGGGAGTACTATGTAACTGCCTCTTGGGTGCCTTACCTTGAACACTACGTGATACGATCAATTCCCTTGTGGAGAGTAAAGGTTCTTTACCTCGCACAAATGATCTAACTCGACGACCAGCTGTGGGCGACCGCCAAAAAAAAAAAAAAAAAACGGTACCCTGGATGTCTAGCTCACGTAGTGAGCGGCATGTTTTACAGTGTCGTTGCCAACCGACGCCAACCCAACCCATATATAATATATATATTTAATATGGGGGGGGGTACTCGTTTGTTGCTTGGCTTATTCATTTGACCTTGACCACGCGCCCCTTTCGAGACGGAGCACATCGGAAGAGGATGGGGGGGTTGCGCAAGGGTTTTCGTCATTGTCGTTTTTTGTGAACGTTATGGCTACAGACAGTGCTCAGGGATAGTATATGAGTGAGAAAGGCGAACGCGTCGAAGCACAGGGAGTTCCAGTAGGCATTTGAGGCAGGAGCGTTGCAGAGATCATCGTGGCCACGCCGTCCAGCAGGGCGTTGTGCTCGGGGGAAGCATTTCGTATGTGTGGGTGTTTGGGGGGATTGTCTTTCGGCAGCGTTTAGGGTAAGTAGGCCTTGAGCAGTTTAAGCAGTTTAAGCAGTTTAAGCAGGGCCTGAAGGAAGCCACGTGTGCTGCGATAAGGGCATCAATCATATTAGGGGCAAACTGCAGTTGTTGTTTTAGGGACACACACCAGTCAAATTTTAAGCAGTCTGTCCCCAAAACGGGAGTGCAGTTTTGCCCTATTACGGGGGACGATAGTAAATAGGACCAAATATTGTTAGCAAAAATAGCTAAACATACAGGTTTTTGTGTGTACCGTAGGTCCTATTTACTATGGTCCCCCGTAACAGAAGGCTTTTTCATGTGTCTAAAAGGGTTTTTCATGTGCTATTAGCATTATTTTGAGCAGATTGGTTCCGACTGATGGGGCTACTCCTCATAGACACTTTTTCCCATTTTTGGTAGGTCTGGGCACTGGCTGACTCAGTCGGTGGCGATTATACTGTCGTCCGAATCAATCGGTGCACTGGTTGCAGCAGTGTACTACTGTCTCTCCTCTCTCCTGCCTCCTCCCAAAACGCATTAAATGGGTTTCCGTGCTAGCATATGGCGTGTTTCTTGGGCGTACGAAATATAAAAACTACTGGCGAATATACTGGTCACGTCGATCAGTAGATTACTACTGCCAGTACATACTGTGCCAGTGCCCAGCCCTAGGAACCCCCCTTCGTCTTCGTCGTATTCCCACAGTAGACTGTGGGGTGGGGTGATTGTGGTTGGGGCTGCCCTTCCATTTTTGTCAAATCCGGCAGTGTTTGGGTGAGGCATAGCAGCCACGTAGCGAGCCCCTAGAGCAAGGAGTCTCCGAAACATTTTGTTACTACTCTGGCCGTAAATGCAAGGAATGCTTGGTACTGATATTTGTCTATAAACGGTCCTTATATTTCCGCTCATGTTTAACCCCTACACCCCCACCATAAGCATGCATCATTCTCGTTACAAACTATGACCTCCTATTAGTGTAGCCTGTACGCAGTCAGCGCTGACTGAGGTCAGTGGGTAGTGCCATCTATCGTACAAAACCACACCAAGGTTTTGCCGTGAGTTCGATTCTCGCAGACTTTTTCCCTACTTGTTATTTTGTTATTTTCGAGGGTGCGCGCGCTGGAGACATTTTTTAAGTTTATATATGGTGTTGTGCTCCTGGATACCTGCAGTAGCGCGTGGCGAGGGACTCGCCAAGACTGAGTCGACATCATTTTTCGGTTATCCCTTGCAACCAACACGTCAAGTCACGAACGAAACACGGTACACGGGACAGGTGGGGACCGAGGGTGGGACGTTTCTGCAAAAGGCGCGGATATATAGTGTTGGGAGGGACGGACGCTGCACATTTTTTTTGCAGGTGGGAAGATGGTTGTTGTATTGAGAATTCCTACCTGAAGACAAGCGTGCTGTTAAATCCCGGCAATAATACGGTCCCGTTGCCTCCTCCTAGTCCCTCTCCGCACCATTCCAGGCGTCCTCCGTCTTCCACTCGAACAGTTCCCTGTTGGAAACGGAAACGGTTAGACGTGCAAGTCGCGTTACCTCCCATCCACGACATAGGGGTAATCATCGTCATCAGCCGTTCTTTGTTGTTGTGCTCGCGAAAGGACATCAACGACAAGATTCAAACTAAGCGAAGTTAAAGCCACCGTACCGCCTTACTGTCTCCCCAGGCATTACTCTCGGACCAGCAAGACAGATAACCTGATCGTCATCGGGGACAGTTCTTACGGGGGACCATAGTAAATAGGACCAAATATTATTAGGAAAAATAGGTAAATGTATAGGTTTTGTGTGTACCTTAGGTCCTATTTACTATGGTCCCCCGTAATAGCAGCTCCGTCGACGTCCTCTCTACGTATTGCTATAAGTATTTTGTTATCACTGAACGAAGGCAATGAGACACACGTTTGCTCGACAGAGAGGTGGGCGGTATTGCTGTTTTTGGTAGGCCCACCTGTTCTATATGATTGTGTTTTATGGGGACGGACTCCACTGCCGAGGTGAAACAAACAAACAAACAAACAATTCTGGGAGTACCCCATCCAAACCGCGCAAGCAAGCACACAAGCGCTGTCGGGAATTGCGAGGCCCTCGAGGATAATTTGCTACTGTACCACGTGCACCGTCGTCGCCTCAACGAAAACGTGCACATCCTGACAACACTCTATTAATATATACACCCAGCACTATCAATAGCAAGGACAACTGTCAACAACTACAGAAATGATTTTGTGTAGGCTGAAGGATTCCTACAAGTAATAGCAGGTATACACCTGGTATGCAATAAACAGCACATATTTTATATCAGGTTAAGTGTGTAAGGTCTAGGTGAGCACCAAGAAATAGCAGAGCGTATTTACTACACCTCATTGAGAAGAGAGAAGCACAAGAAGGCGTCGCTCCCCGCTCCCCCCACCACCTCCCCTCCGACTGCATTCTCCCAAGAGGGATAGACCGTGCAGCTGGGACCGCACAGAGGGTCGGCGTACCACTCGACACCGTCGAAGTCTAGCCGTGAAGTAGCCCCAAAGTCGCCACCTATGAAATGAACCGGTTCGAAGGTTCGTAAATCCGGCGGGTGCGATAGGCACTACTGCTGCATGTGTATCGATACAGGTTAGCGCGTTTGGATTGTCTGAGTGTTGGGTGAAGCTATACGTGGAAGTGTGGTGAGCTTAAGCTTTATTTTTACCAATCCGCCGGAGGACGAAATATATATGTGTATCACCGGGAACATGATGGCCGTTTGATGTTCACGCCAGACACCAAACGGTTTTTTTTTTGACAAGACACAAGGGTACTACAACAGATTAAGATAAGCTTTATCATATTAGAATACCGCCGAGGTCAGGAGCTACAACTCTGGCCGGAAATATAAGGATCGTTTATGCATTAATATCAGATCCCACCGGCCCTCAAATTCCCGTCCACAGGCCTGTTCACGGGTCGGGTCACACCTCGCGGGTGAGATCGGGTAGGGTTAGGTAAGGGTGACCCGATCCGACCCATTAGAGTTGGAAAACCTCCTGGCCCGGAACCCGACCCGACCCGACCCGACCCGACCCGACCCGATCCGACCCGACCTGATCCGTGATATTTTCAAAGCTTCCTGACCCAACCCGTGATATAAAATTGTGAACGGTGAAGAGCCCTGTTACCACAGCAATAACCCACGCTTTGGCGAACAAAAAACTTGAATATATGGAGGAAACTACACTACTGTAGCACTACTCGTAAAAGGGTGCTGGCTGAGGCAGGCTTTAAGGGCACCAACTTTGCCCCAGCACGTCGGTACATGTACCCTCGTGCTCGCGTTGACAATTGGTGAAACGGTGTGCCATGTGTTCGACAAGGCCGGGCTACCAAAGGGATTGATTGGATCATGCGGTTCCCCTTCGCGTTGACTCAGCATGCTTACCCTTCGCGAGCACGCCCAGCACCCCACCTCGAGTTTAACAACATGCACAACTCCATTTGCCAACACATCCAGATGGTAAATGGAACAGTAATGCTGTAGTTGGTTACAACTACAGACTGTGGCCGGGGTAATTTAGACCGTGCTGCACTGCTTTCGAAGGAGTCGTTTTGTGTCCATGTCATTGAACATTATTTTGACTACTGGGTGTATGTGTGCCAGTGTGTGATATGCCCAGAACTTCTTCAACGCCGGCCGCGCATAAATATGCCCAGAACGTAGAAGAAAACAGGCGATTGCAACTAAGAATAAGCAGTTGGCGACAACTATGAGTAGTTGGAAACAACTGCTTATGGTTGGACGTCGGCCCTCACCTGCGCCAAACGTGGCCCCATCCCCAGCAAAGACCTCAAACAACCCCTCGTTCACCACCGTCGCCCCATCCCGAGCCAGCAAATCTCCCCCACTCCACGCACCGCCTCCATGCATTTTCAAGGTCACACCGTTCTTTAGAGAGGACGGCTCCGAGTTATTGGAGCCGTTGGCCAAGAGGACCGTCGGATCCTGTACGACGACGTGCCCTTGGCCCGAAAGCCCCCCGCCAACAAGCGTCAACGAGCCAATCACATTCAACGCGGCTGGTGATGCTGCCGCGAGCCTAACCTCGCCTTTGGTTTGAAGGCTCACATCGCCGAAAATAGTGGCGTTGAAATACGGGGGAGACGCGATCGCGTCCCCTGCTCGCCCCGGCGTTCGGGGCTCTTTGTGCAGGAGGTGGACGGCATCCAGAGCATCCTCGTCGGCGCCTTAAGACACGGGATATAGAATTGAGGTGTTTCAGGCAGGGTGGGTGGGGGTAACTATGCCATGCATGGCCTAAGTTGCATGAGAGGGGGGGGGGGGGGGGGGGCAGCGCAGCTTAATCCCTTATCCGGATGTGTCTATACTAATGTTTCATTGGTTTAGGAAAATGCACTGAAGAGTTCTTAGGGAAGGATGGTACCACTTATTCGGAGACTCTAATACCGATGTTCAATTGGTCAAGAAGTGATGTTTCAGTGGAGTAGGGTCAGGGTCAGGGTTAGTACACTTTGTTTCGTACGCAGGGTTCGTCAACCATAGTGCCGAATAAAAAATATCATGACACTACCCTCGGGGGGGTTGTGGCAGAGACAACTGGTCGGTGCAAATGATGATGCGTGTAGGCAGATCTTGAACGCCACGGGGCACGTACGTATCCGGTGGGAAAAAAAAAAACTATTTCTGTATTTCTTGGTAGTAGTAACTTTTCTCAGCGGTCAAAAGCGACGAACGCGGGGCCACTATGGAGGCGTGCCTGGCAACATACGTCGGGATGGCTTTTCGCTATATTAGCACTATGCATCATCTTACAGGAACTCGACAACTGCTAGCTTCCGCCTCCACGCCCTGGCGAACGTTTTTTTTTTTTTCGTAGCCGGAATGATCACCGTGCGATGTGATCAATCTAATTCGTTGCGAACATCGAAAGCAGGTACCAGTACACAAGAAAAATGTGTCAAAGATCAACGATACGCTCGGCTACATATATATATAAGAAAGTGTCTCCACACCACGCCCCCCACCTGCAAACCACAGCACCCCACCAGAGCTAACGTTCACCGCCCCGACCAGCTCCGCAGCCCACTGAGAACACACCACTTCCGCCCCCGACATCACCTCCACATTGGCCGACACAGCAGAAGGCAAAAAATACTGTCCCCCATCAGAAAAAGCGAGACCACCCCCACCCTGCACAGTCGTCTCCCCCCCTTCCCGGAGCGTTTGGAGTTCCACTGTTGCCTGAACGCGGCACTCGGAGGGGTCGAATTCGGCACTTGTGGAGGCGTTTTCTGCACCGAAGATAGCGCTGCCGCAGCCAACGCGTGTGTCCCCGGGCCCGGCGATGGCACCCACGATGTCGACACAGCCGCAACCCTCAGCGCTTCCCGAGCAGGAGAGAGTCAAGCTGTTAGTTTCGGAGAGGTTTCGAGCTCCGTCGAAAATTACCACGTATCTAGGGACGTGGGTGGGGAGGGGGTGGTAGGGCAGGCGAATGACACTGGCTGCGTTACGGGAAAATGTTTTCATCTGCATTGTGATAAAGGAAGGATACGCAAGGCAGGCAATCATGTCGAGACCCAAAAACAAGAGCTACTGTACCGTAGATACTGCTATTGAATAGATACTGCTGGACACTGCTAGATACTACTAATAATGGATACTGAGGCCATCCGACCCAGAACACGTTTTGGCCTGCCCTTGTCTGTTGTTTGTGTTGTGGAAAGTATTTTTGCGGCACCTTTGCGCTGATTCTCGTGACGAATACACGGCACTGCACGGCACTGCAAGGCACTGGACTGCACTGCACTGCACTGCACTGCACTGCACTGCACGGCACGGCACTGCACTGCACTGCACTGCACAAGACTACACTGCACTGCACTGCATTGCTGCAAAATATGGTTGCTTCACTATTAATAGAGGTCTCCGTAAAGCTGCTAGAAATGAAGCCCCTTTTTAGTAATGCAAGGATTATCCCACACCAAGTTTCAACTAGCTTGCACCCGAACCCATATATTAACGGGGCTGTTGTATTACTGCAACAATTATCCCACACTGAATTTAAGTAGTTTCCCCCAGAAGCGTGGGTGTGGTTAGCTAAAAAGGGTATATACCGGCACAATAGACCGGCACCATATACCAGCACTATAGGCCGGCACTGTATACCGGTACCATAGACGGCCACTAAAACACTATAACCCGGCACTATATACCGGCACGTCTCTACAGAGCCGTAGATAGATGTCAAGGTACTGCAAAGAGCCGTCGAAGAAAGGTGCCTGGTATTACTACTATTATGAATAGTTTAAGTAAGGCAAGCCTGAATCACGGCCACTCTGCCCGTAGATGTAAGGCTCCTTTTGATTGAATATTGATATAAAACTGTCCTTATATTAAGGGACAAGGTGGTACCGGGTACACGGCCTTGCACGCCCAACCGCGGTGTCTTAGTGCTGGTAGATAGATAGGTACACCAGCGAGGGATGTGCAGTAGTACAGTGATATTGTATTGTTCCTGTATCCGTACCACCGGTGGAATTTCAACAGATCAAATCAACTTTGATATCGGTTTGCAGGTACGTATATCGGGGAAGCATGCAATAGAACCATCGAACAAAAGAGTGATAAATTGTATCATGGTACCTGTAGCCGTACTGCCAGTGCTCCATCTTCCCGTTTCCGTCCCTTCGTACGGTCACACCCCCCTGAGCCTGAACCGATAGTGTTTCCTCCAATATCTCCTGGATCACGGGGAACGAGGTGCATCTTGTCATAAAAACATGTGTCAACTGAAACAACGATGCCACTATCGATGCAGGCGTGAACAACACCGATGACCCTAACCCTAACCCTACCCCTAGTGTAATCTGTCCGCTCCCCTGGGCACCACGGTCGTAGATGCTGGGGTGTCGATGCCCCGGTGGACGACATGTCCTTGCATAGGTGCGATGTCGATCATTTATCGATGTTTTACCGCGGCATTATTGAGAGGAGAAACTGAAAAAAGAAGAAGACCAAGAAGACCAAGAACGAGAACAAGAACAAGAGGACGAAGAAGAAGAAAACGAAAAAAAAAAACGTGATAGATAGCCTGCGGTAAACTGTCAAGAACAACATGCTATACTGTATGGCTACCGGTACACTTTGTCGAGCGCTCTGTACACAATACCCATACAACGGGCGGCGCAATATCCTCGTTCCAGCTTGCCTGCACACTGTCCGCAGAAGCGTGGTAGCCGATGCACTCCGTCTCCTCGCCTCCGAAAGCCAGGCGGTAGTAGCCTCCAACCCCAGCAGAGCTTTCCACGTCTTGTCCGGAAACCTATTTTAAATAAAGTAAGTAATCAACGCCGTCATCGAACACAGAACCAAAGGACTCACAGCGTAATTGGTTCACAGTCGATGCGAGTCGGCCAGAGCAAAAGAGGGCTGACCTCTTCTCACGATGAAAAATGCGAGGCATGCATAATACTGCTGTGGGGAGGAGCGATAAGAGCCTGCTATGTAACGCCGGGTCTTTACTACTATCAATCAATAGGATGGAAAGAGAATATAAGGACAGATCTGACAGATCATGTAGATCCCCTTCTCAATCATTTCATGGTCTAGATATTTCGGGGAAGATACCATACATTCCTCATGTACTAGGTACATGATCTACAAGGTGAAAAGGATGGGATCTTGACAGGGCGATCTATGTGTCATACGGGTTTTGCACAGCATCTCACAACGGCTACTGCAGGATCTCGTGGGTAGATGACGTAGATGATGTAAATGATCTATATCGCGATCTGCGTGTCCGCTGTGTGAGCTGTCTTCGCCAGAGGAAACGGACACAGGTCCACCGTGTTCGGACAGGTGAGGAGCGCCAGTGGCTTCACCATGGTTGAACATTGCGACAGCAACTTGTCATTTGTCACCACGTCGGTTGACAATTGAGAAGCCGCGGTCGGTCGACGCAAAAAGTGTGTCCGGCAGGCTGTTTAGGGTTCCACTTAGTTATTGGTCACCTCTCTGCCTGCTTGCAGCGTCACCAGGATGACTTCTGACTGGTCCATCGCAAAAGAGCTGTTGGAGAATGAAGCCTTGCCCCCGGCCTCTACGGTGAAGTCCCCCCCCGAGCTATATCCGCCACCGGTGACCGCTAACTCGCCTTCCACCTACAAGGGAAAGCCGAGCGCCGGGGCATATAGTATTGCGCATTTATCGGTTTTCAAGAAAACGTGCTCCACGATAAAAAAACCATGGGATGCAATCGGCAAAATCGCCACACTGCGGCATAGCAGGTAGAGGTACATAATGTGTACCAGCTGCGGCCGCGATGATATACAAATGCATATCGCATGGTACCGGCCGGGTGCGATTTCTACGAAAGGGACGAAGCATAGTCGTACGACGTTTGGCTCTGGGGAGGCTCCCACCCGTGGCTTCCCTTTATCAAGCGGTTGCGCACCTGGCTACCGTCGTACCATATAGAGCACTCTAGCCCTCTACCACGCTAATACTCTCACAATCTGTAAGATACGTACCAGTACCACTGAGCTATAAGTCAGCGCCGGCCGATACCTCAGTTACTATGGTGCGTACAGTATGCAACAAAAGCACAATCCGGGGTGGAATGGCTGTTCTGTCTAGCACTGGCTCTGGCTTTGGCTCTGGCTCCGGCTCTGACATCTAACCCAAGGGTTGTAACCCCTTCACCATAATCAACAACGCCGCCGTGTTACGATGGTCTCCGGCTCTTGCGACGGCGACGCTCGTGTATACGGAATCACGGTACCTCTTCTCGCCTATAGAATGTGCTACGTATTGACAGTCATACCATGGTGCATATCTACCACACTCTTATCACTCTAAATACAATAGTCGAACGCTCGAAAACGCTATAAACATATATACGATGAGAGTCTCTTGTACAAGGCGACAAGCCGACCACCCACCAGCATCTCCCCTCCTTGGTTCCACAAGAGCCACTCCATCGCTACCTCAGAGTCCGCCTCACACACCACCTCCGCACCCCCCTCATTAACCACCAAGGGCCACGCCCCCAAATGGCTGTCCGAGAAACCCGCCACGTCTGCGGCCGCCGCGAGCGATACAGCGCCGGCGAAGGTCAATGTGCCCATGTTTCGCAGCGTTCCGCCCCACCCGACGGCTGAGGAAGCTGACCATGTCATGCCACCGGTGGCGGCGTTGAGAAGTGTGGCGCCGTTGAGCAGACCGACCTCACCCTCGTCACCCGACACCTCCAGGGCGGTACAGCACGTGCACGTACAGGCGCGTCATAGGAGTGAGCACGACCACAGCGTAGCATATCGTCTTGCACGTGATTGTACAATGGTTTACTTATTGCCAGGGCTAACCAATTACGTACTGGCGCCTGTTTGATGGCCACGGACTATCGAATTGATTGTGGCGATGGGGAAATATATCAAGAGCAACAGCAACAACAACAACAGCGACGACGGCAACGAGAGCAGCAGCAGCAGCAGATCTACGTAGCTATATTGCATACCTGATATTTCACACACAGCTTCATACGTTTCCGACGTAATATACTTGCACCTTTAGTACACGGCCATAACATTTCGCAGGGTCACAGGTGCCGTTCTCTCGAAGAGTCGAATTCCATTCTTCTTCTCTGACACAACACCTACGAGTCTAGTAATTCCCGACCGTAACCACCACCACCACCGCAAAAACGTTGCAGAACGAAAAGGGTGAAGGCTCATCCTTTCAGACCTGTGCGGAAGAAGAGCTCATGACGGTACCGGCTCCAAGGATATACCCGCCCCCGATATTAAGATCGGTCGACACAGTGAGCGTGAAGGGTGTGCTGACCCCGAAAGCCTGGCAAACGAACGGCTTTTCGGCCTCGCATTCTGTGCCGTACCACCTCGCTTCTCCCTGGTCCGCGGCTAGCCTCCGAGTGCCGTGGATGGCGACACAATTTTCCCCTCCCTGACATTGTTATAACATTTATCAAGTTATTGCAAAAACGTCAGCTGTGAGTTCGAACGATTGGGCGATTGTTACACTTTTGAAACGGGCGATAGGATCGAGCGCCATGACTTTTAGTAGGAAGGTTGTTCAGGGTCGCTATTGTTACGAGCTCAACGCACACCATTTTTTTAGCTACTATATATTCCAGCAACGCACACAAGATGACGATATTTCAAATATCCTGCAGCGCGAGTTCCTAGCGACAGCTATATTATCGTAATTAGTGCGGTGGCCGCTCTAGTAGTGCTGGTATGCTCGTCTCAAAGATCTGGTGTATGATTGCTGGGCTAAACAAAAACTGCTAATATTACCGGGATAATGTAATATTAGTCCCCGAAACATTGGGTTGTGAGCGAAATGCGCGACATATATATATATACACACCTCATCGCCTTCGAAACCGGAAGGTTCCCGGATGGCCCACGACCGGTACCGCGTGTCACCCGCCATCATGCCAGCCTCCGCCCATTCTAGGTCTCCACCGCTTCCCATCTCCGGTCTGCTTCCCCCTTTGTATCTCCTCGTCAAGCCCACCCAACAGTCACGATCCAGCGAGTCCCCTCTACATAACCTTGCCACCCACTGGTTCTCGTCTAGTCCTTCCACTGAGACGAGAGCGCCACGGAGGGCCCCACCACGAAACCCGGCATTTATTGGTCCGACGGCGGCGGCACACGTACTCTGGGCTTTGCTCCAGGAGGTAGCGTTCCCAAAGACACGGTAGCATTTCCTATTGCCGAACGAGGCGGATGTGCCGCCCGGCGCAGGCGTCCAACCAGATAGGCATGTACTATCGTGTGTCACCAAAGCCCCTCCGTTCATTTGGAGGCCGGCAATTGTCGTGTCGTCCGTGAGGGACACGAAGCCGGCGTCCACCGGAATGCTCACCTGTATGGATTGTAGCAAATCTAGTCACGATGTCGGGGTGTACATACAATGAAATACAATGATGGGACGCGTCTTGACCATGTGGAAGGATGGTTTCGATCCGCCCTAGCTTCGACAAAAGGATTAAAATATACTTGACTTGATTAAAAAACCCAACCACCTACCCTGACCGCGACCGACTTGGAATTTTCTAGGAATGCTCTAGTATGTAGTAATGAGTTATTAATAGTGTGGTCTATAAACCATTGCACCGAAGATGGGCGAAGTCGTAAACACTACTAGGATGGCAGTTCCTTGCTGGTGTGTGGATAACGCCACCCGTTAGCTTTGATAATTGTGGCTTGACGAGCTGCCCCTCCGCCACTGTCCTCACGTGACAACGCCAAATTCACAACTGTTAACCGAAAACGGCAATAGCTCGGCATTTAAGTTGGAAAACCAAAACACAGGAAAAAATCTGGAGAGGTAGTAGTTGTGCGCTCGGGGATGTTTTATCGACCCTTCGGTTTGAATTTTTCACTGCTACAAGCTACTAGAGGCAACTCCATACCTGGAATGCTACAGTACGTGCGACAATGAAGCGATGCCTAGGGTCAAACCCACCTCGTCGGTCGACGTGGGCGCTACCCCAGTGTCCCAGTTGTCAGGCTCATCCCAGTAACCGAGAGTCGATACCCTCGTACACCCGTGATCTACCCCACTCCCAGTGATCTCCATGTCGACGGACCCTGCGAGGCTTTCGCTCGCGTTCGAAGTGGACATGTAATACACGAAGCCGTAGTTGTACTGCGACGAACCGTCTCCCTCCCTCACAACTGTAGATCCGCCCAGGTCGTCGACATAGTCCAAGGCGTCGAGGGCATCGGCTACAGCTGCGGCAGTAGCCCCGTAGGATATGCATGAGGTATTGAGCCCAACGCCGTCCCTTGTGACGGTAAACTTGAAGTGGCCCGTTGGTGCAGGGAGTACATACCTGCCAGGTGAAGAGCGGTGGAGGTTATTCGTCATCCATTCGGCGTTAAGGGGACCTATAGCCTACAGCACTACAATAGGCACACGTTGCGTCGTGGCATCGCGTTTTTCGACCTGTAGCATGCTTTCTTTTTTTGCACATGATCGAGTTACGACTGCCGCACGTCGCGCAATTGTCATGCTCTATCCAGCAGTGGTAGTACTGTACAGTTTGCACAGCCGTAGTCCTATTCTGTCTGACGGTACCAAAGATGACCGAAAGTGGCAACGTTTTAATCTTGTTACAGAGTACTCGCACAGTGCGCAAGTGTAAAGGACGGCTGTCCGTGGTGAAATACCTCGCCGCACGCACAGTCGCATACGTTCAAAATTCGTGCAGCAGGAACCGTTCCAAAGGCGCACGCACACTGTACGTAGCAGCTCTACGAGTACGCATGGCACAGGTGCGTCGCAGCTATAGCTCAAATTTGAATACCCTCGCAGATTATTACATGTCAGTACAGTAGTTTACCTCGAGGCCTGCAGGTCAAGGGTGAACGTGTTTGACCACGTCGCGATCGAAATTGTGATGGAGTCGCTCTGCCATGTCACCAGTGCTGTGGAAACGCGAACGAGGATCAGGCTCCACACCACCAGCGCCACGCCCATGGGAGCGGCCGTCGCGGGTACGCATTCAATGTCCACGCAATGCTCAAACAAACCGATTGAAACATTCACAGTCCCGTGACAGTTTCAGATTCTTGGAATCATGGAATCACATCGCCCTCTAGCATTTTCCCAGAAACTTATATATCTGCAAGACGGAGAACTTTACTACGAAGATGCCACCCCTGCAGGTGACCGGTCTTTTAGGACGCGTCAAGGGTTATTGATACTGATTTTAGTATGTCATACCCGTCAGTCAAGAAGTCAAACCGCGGTCTCCTGGCATCTTTGTTCTCTTTGGTCTTGGGTACTTCCTTCGTACTTTCGTACTTTCATCCCTCTGCCCTCTCATGCTGATGTCCTGTGTGTGTACTACTGTGTAAGTAACTGAATGTGTGCCATGAGACGCATCATAACAGGGGCTGCAATCACCCCAGCTTGTCTGTCTCTGTGTAGAAGTGCTCTAGGTTTCGTCTCCCCGGCGTTGCAACACCAGTCTACTGGTAATCGTAGACAGCAGTTACCAACCCCAGGCCGGGCTGCTGGTGTTGCAGTTGTTGCGCCGCTTTCTTCGACCCCGTCGTGGCCATTTGCCAACTTCAAGCTTTGGGGGCGGAAGGTAGACGAAGCATCACCCCTAGGATCAGAGGGATTGACGCTTGGCCAAATGACCTCTCCCAGCGACGATAGGCACGGGCCGCCGTCTATACGGAATCGAGGGTTCATCTTGGAGGAGCTTTCAAAATGGGAAGGTGGTGGAGGTAGTGAAGGTAGTATGCTGGATATTGCGAGCGGGACGGGCTGCCATGTCGAAGCGTTCGCGAAGGCGCTGCCAGGCTGGACCTTCCAGCCCTCGGAGGTGAGGCGCAAACACAGCGCACCGCCATACACCATCGTACAGGGCAGCACCTCCTATGGTGACATCATATTATCAATAGCCCCAGCAATGTGCGTGTTGTCTTCGTCCTTTCTACCCAGCTCCATCGACACACCCAGTCTCCGTCCTGATATCCTGATTCCTTACGAATCCTCGAGAGATACAAGTACTATAGCAGCAGCCGTGTTGGTGTTGTCACAGAGTCACAGAGGAGGACCGAAAACAATAATATCGGGTTATCGGTAGATGCTTGCTGAGGAGTCTCAAGGGGGGGAATGGTCGTTTTTGGGGGATGATATGGAAGGATGTTGGTTGTGGTATATAGCCTTCATGTATATGTGTGCGTCACATCGGTTTTGATTTTGTCGTATGATATTTGCTGCGCTTTTGTTCTGGAGACTTCTTGACTTTCTGTTCCTCTCAGGCCGTTTCCTGTGCGGTTCGATTTCGAGCTTCAGATTTTTTTTTTTTTTTTTTATAAATTTTGAAATACGTCAGCTGTGAGCTCGACTGATTAAATAGTTGATACTCAATTTGTATTTTTCAATCTCAAAATCGAATGACCCTACATATGCAGTCCGATTATGCAAAATCCGACCGGAAATTTTTCGATTTGAAAATCTGATGACCCAGGTCGTCGGATTTTGGAAAATCTGATGACCCAGGTCGTCCCTGACCCACCGGACGACCTGGGTCATCAGATTTTCCAAAATCCGACGAACAAAATCCGACGACCTGGGTCATCAGATTTTCCAAAATCCGACGACCTGGGTCATCAGATTTTCAAATCGAAAAATGGCATGCTCTCTAAATTCAAGATATTATCCACGACAGCAAACAGCAGCGCAACGATCGATGAGTTGGATGGTGATACAGCGACATTGCTTCGCGCCCGACGCGCGGACGGCGCGTCCCTCCGTGGCCAGACTAGAGTCGGCTGGCGCGGGCTCGGGCCTAGATACCAAGAGAAGAGCACTCGGCACGCGCCTCTCCGTGGATACGTGCTCGTAGACTACACCGCAGCTGTACAGCAGCAGCAGCAGTCAAGTCACAAAATCAAACACAAAGTACCAAGACAGGTTGACTCTAGCGCACTCGCCACATTTCTCGCCACCAGACTAGAGGCAGTCAGCTTGGGCTCGGACGCTTGGGTCCTACGCGCAGGGCAGCGCACCCAGCGCGTCTCTTCGCGGCGCCAAATCACAAAAACAGCAGTTGGTCTCGGCGTTTGCTCGAATCTCTACACGCACAATAAATCTGATTTTTCCGCATAGGAAGACCCTTTCGATTTGCCAAGTTCATATCTGAAAATGCCATCGGGTCAAAATCTGAAGCTCAAAAATCGAACCGCATAGGAAACGGCCTCACAGGCCAGATCTTATGCAATATTTTTTTAGGTGATTATATGGCTGTTTACGGAGGCTTCGGGGTATCTGGTCCCGTTTCTAATTAGATTTTATCAAAATCACGTCTTATGGGGCCTGTTTGGTGGAAAAAATGTTCCTCCGAGAGTTTATCACTCATGAAATTCCAGGAAGTGATTTTTTTTACAGCCTTTTCTGATCAACTCTGAAATAGAGCTGCACCCCGTCTGACTGAGAACCGGGTACCCGGTCGCGGGTACCCGGAACCGTCGGAACCGGAATCGTCCCGGTCCAACTCACGGAACCGCGGGTATTTGCACCCCGGGTACCCGGGTACCCGTCAGTTGTGGTATACGGAGCCCACAAGACTGGGGTATGGGTTGATTTTAACATACACTGCTGTGCCCGTAAACTCTCGTCTCTCGCCCCTGCAGACTACAGACAGAGAATAGAGGATACCCCGACACACACACGATACCCCTACCAGCGCAAGCAGTCCTAACTTACCGTGAGCCAAGGTATGGACCAACCCCAAGCCTCTTTTCGTCCAGTCGACTCGACAGAGCGCACTCGCAGACATAGGCAGGATCCACACGAAATCGCCAGCTGCTTTCCTGTCGCGGGGGGCTTTGTCGCTCTAGTTAAGTAAGCCACCGTGGCGTTAAGCTATGCTCGTGAGGTACGGCGGCGCACGGTTGCCTCTCTGGGAAGCGGAGCACCCCGAGCTGCACGACCAAGCCGACTGCCAGCGCGCGCACCGCTGGTTTTGACGAGTCGATCACATGCACGTGCGTTGCAACCTCGTGAAACATGATACCAGGCGATAATAATAGGACCCACCGCATTTTTTGCGCGCTCGCGTGAACTTTCCGCGAAACGAGGAACACAAAAAAACAGCCAATGGCACAATAGGTCACATTATTATTTTCTTTATTTATGGGTGTGGGTTTTTGTCACACGGTTTAAATGCAAGCTAATACATTCGAAGGATTTCCCGATGACTGGACCAGCCAGCGAAATAAGGGTGGAAGGAAAATGGCACCGATGATTGATGGCTTATATTTCAACTTCCCTCTCCCCACCTCTCCAGTCGATCCCACGCAGAATACCCCACGTGCCTTCTGCCTTATTTCTTTAGCATGGTTCATCGAGAGAGACGAAATGAAGTCTTGCCCTCCCGCACCGCCTTACCACGCTGCCGCTCACAAGCCTAAGGGGGAGTAAATAGTGCATGGTAACCGGGTACTCGGGTACCCGTGTACCGCTCAAAGGCTAAAAGGGGAGCAAAATAGTGTATGATAGCTCGGGTACCCGGGTACCCGGTTCCGGTTCCGTCTGGAACGCCTCCCATCCGGTCGGGTACCCGGTTCCATTTTTTGAGGCCGGGGTGCAACTCTACTCTGAAAGTGATAAAAATTTGATTTTTGCACAAGACCTCGGAGGCATTGTATAATTTTGTATAGGTTACAGACTGGGCTCCTGATGGGTCACGACGCTACATGCTTGGTTACTCTTGTACACAGCTGGGCTCCAGCACTTGTGTATCGGCCACTACGGAGAGAGAAGGCATCGATACCTTGGCCACCATCGCGTCCCTTGCGGCCGCCCAACTGCAGCTGCTCTAGGCAGAACAACTTTGGAAACGAATAGGGCGAGACTACAGCAGCGGTATCAAAACAATCTAACGTTTTTTTTTCTGACTACGACGGCCGCAAACAGCTCATGCTCCGCGAGAGCGAGCTCCTTGCTGGTCCAGCGACTAGCAAACCCCTTACGCAGCTCCCCAGGAGGTTCCACGTTCCGTTCCTTCCTTCGAGGAGCTGGTGGTGAAGGTTGATCGCCCAACCCGGCGTGAACGACTCGTTCGTGTCGTGGTCCACGTACGTGGAGTTCAAGGACACTTCAAGATCTCGGTTCTGTTTTTTTTTTTTTTTCTCCCACGAAATAAAACCAAAAACACCATGAAAAAGAGGCAACTTTTTCGACTGAAACGTAAGACGGCACATGGCTCACTGATCTGGTGTGGCTTTTTGCCGCTGGAAAATCCGACTTCCTGCCTTTTTCAATCACTCAAAAAAAATTGCATAAGATCCGACCTCAGTCTTGTTGTCTTTTTTGGAACAACATTCTTAATATCATTGCCGGATGGTATGGTGCCCCTACTTTCGTAGAGCCACAAAGGTCCTTGGAGTGATGTGGTAGCTTTGACCCGCTACCGAGGGCTGCACTTTTACTTTCTTATACTTAGGGCCACTCGTAACGAACAAAAAAAAAATCACGATTCGTGAGATTTTTGTGGTGACTCGTGATTTTTTTTGTCGTGAATCACGACAAAAAAAATCACGATTCATGACGCCATTTTTTTTAGCTTTTCCCTTAAAAAAAAAAAAATCACGATTCGTGACATTTGTCGTGTCTCAAAATACGCCTGATCAAGGCACTACGCAACCCACGCGCACCAACGGTATCCGATGGTCGGTATAGGGACATGCCAGACTCTGCTTCGTACGCTGCTTGTGGACAACGGGCGGCTACCGAAAGACACCGCTGGGCGCGGGCTAAGGGCCGCTTGTGAAGCGGAGACCGGTCTAGGGTAGTGGTAAGGGACGCAGGTTGTTCTGGCAGCTGGAAAGCAGTGCTTCGCTTCTTCTGATTTAGATCTTCTTATTGATGGCGAGAGCTGAGGGGGTGCTCTGGTAGAGAAGTGAGAGGTAGGGGGGCGGGACTCGACGCCCAGATATACTCGTCCCACCCCACGCCAGAAGCTCTCCTAAATTCCTCTTATCTGATGTACGCCTACAGAACTTTCCTATGGCTACCAATCGTTCTTCTGCTAATATAAGAATATCTCACTTCGTGATCCTATCTGCGTTAAGGAACATTACTCTCATCTAAGGGGTTTTCCGCCCTAGGGAACATTCCTACGAGAACGTTACTCTCAACTAACGGAATATCCGCCGGGTTAATCCATTCTTTGGATTATTCTCGTATTCGTGAGACTAGAAGACTGCAACGTATTATCTATATCTATAGCCCATGAATACTCTACTCATATCACATTAGCCCACCCTGAATAGTCGTATATGCAGACCACAAGATGGTCGGAGGGTGATGACAAAGTTCATCCCAAACGGCCAGGAAAAAGGGGGTCGAAGATGCGGCTATTCGAAACAAACGAAAGGAGGCTATAGATCCCCCCACACCTCGTAATAAGACCTGTGCTTGTCGCCGGTTGCTATCAGGTCCTCCCGTCCCGCCGCCCGCCAACACCCGGAGCTCTCTACTCATATCACACGCTCCGAACGAACCGAAAAAAAATCACGATTCGTGACTTTTTGGCATGCCAAAAGATCACGATCCGTGACATTTCAGTTCTAACGAAAAAAGCCGAAAAACGTCGCGTTTCGTGATATTTTCAAATAGTAAAAATTCCGATATTTCAAACCCAACGTTTTTTGGGGGTGGAGCCAACTCTCGAGAGTGGGGCACGGCCACGCCGGGCTGGGCCGTCCGCACCTGCCCCAGCCCGTGATATATTCGAATCACGGGCCGAAGCCTGACCCAGCCTGCGAGATTCCGATTTCACCGACCGTCGGCCAAGCTCGGTTCGCGAGATTGCATCTCGCAGGCCGTCTGCCCGGCCTGGCCTGTGACATCCTCAGGTCATTTTCGCGTTTGCCTTCCAGCAGTGGCTCCTCCTCCTGGAAATTTCGAGGCCACAACCTCCTCGTTAGCCCGCGCCCAGCGGTGTCTTTGGGTAGCCGCCCGTTGTCCGCAAGCGACGTACCAAGCAGAGTCTGCCATGCCCCTATACCGACCTTCGGATACCGTTGGTGCGCGTGGGTTGCGTAGTGCCTTGATCAGGCGTATTTTTGAGACACGACAAATGTCGCGAATCGTGATTTTGTTTTTTTTTTTTTAGGGAAAAGCTAAAAAAATTGGCGTCATGAATCGTGTTTTTTTTTTTGTCGTGAACATTTTTTTTGTTCGTCAGGAGTGGCCCTAACGAGGAGGTTGTGGCCTCGACATTTCCAGGAGGAGGAGCCACTGCTGGAAGACAAACGCGGAAATGACCTGGGGATGTCACAGGCCAGGCCGGGCAGACGGCCTGCGAGATGGAATCTCGCGAAACGAGCTTGGCCGACTGTCGGTGAAGTTGGAATCTCGCAGGCTGGGTCAGGCTTCGGCCCGTGATTCGAATATGTCACGGGCTGGGCCAGGTGCGGACGGCCCAGCCCGGCCTGGCCGTGCCCCACTCTCGAGAGTTGGCTCCACACCCCCAAAAAACGTTGGGTTTGGAATAGCAGAATTTTAACTATTTGAAAATATCACGAAACGCGACGTTTTTCGGCTTTTTTTTTTCGTTAGAACTGAAATGTCACGGATCGTGATCTTTTGGCATGCCAAAAAAATGCCCAAAAATCACGAATCGTGATTGTTTTTCGGTTCGTTAGGAATGACCCTTAGGGCAAGGAGAGAGCCCTCCACGTTGGGTTAGCAGCGTGGAGAAGAGAGAGATCGAGAGAGTGAAGTTCGGACGGGCAAACAAGGCCCGTCTCGACTTCAAGGAGGCTCGGATTATGAAGCCGAGTTCTCCCGGTTCTCGGAAAGATTCTCAGATGTGATGACACTTCTGGTGTATCTTCCATGGGTACATGTGCGACGACCATTCTACGAACCTTTCCCAAAACCTGTCCTCCACAGTACCCCCCTCTTGATGCGCTACAAATCCATCTCTGCCA
The DNA here is from genome assembly GCA_031763025.1 of Macrocystis pyrifera. Classification (NCBI taxonomy): domain Eukaryota; class Phaeophyceae; order Laminariales; family Laminariaceae; genus Macrocystis; species Macrocystis pyrifera. The sequence goes on along the minus strand of JASSKH010000033.1, from coordinate 160,586 downwards.
AAGATGAATTGTGGCGATTATTCAGTAAGGGAATGATATTTAATATGGAGGTAAAGGTATTCGCCGTAGAACGTATTATTTTGGATCGTCTGCTAAACTCACTTGTGTTAGTTGTTCGTCTCCTCACTGCTGTTGTGTTTAAAAACACAGACCAGTATGTATAAGAACTCCACGCACTAGTTAGTTGGCATGTTTACAGCTTCGTTTAGATTCGGAGTTTTTATGATTGCCCCCATATATAACTCAAAGTGAAACTAAGTGTGGCCGCACGAAGTTAACATTCCTATGATAGCTGATAGAGCATGGGCGAATCATTTTGTGAAAAGGAACGTCTGTTACCCTCAAATTGATTTGAGGTGTGTTAGATGCGTACCAATTAATATCTCAGTTATACTTTGATCAATGCATAGTCTGGATTTGTTGTCTTTTGAGTTAACCTTATTGTCCTCGCTGGTGTGTTGAAAAACACAAGCCAGTTTTTTAGAAAATTAGTTAACATCTTATAGACGTGCGGGTTAGGTTCGCGTGGACCGCACCGCTTGGGTATTGATGTGATACACCTAGAATATTACTTCATTTTATTACTTTTCTTTTATCTAGTATGCCTTGATCAATGTCAGACTACGTAGCAAACGGTGATTGTGTGGTCAATTTTGTCGTTTGTGGTTTGGTTTGCTAAACCAGATCCCATCAACGATCTAATCACCTACATTTTTTTTTTTCATGACTTGTCTCCCTGTCCACATACGCCCAAACGTACGTTATTTTTTCACCGTGGTTAATCTTGGTGCCTTTACAAGCTTATACCTAAATTTTGCTTTCGTGTCCCTTATATTTGCTGCTGAGCATCCAGTTTACTTTTATTGGTTTTGTAGAGCGCTTAACCAGATTGTTGCTCGTTTCCTGTTTTGACCATGCTTTCGTTACCAAAAGTTACTATTAATAGACGTGATCATTGTGGGAAGCGCGATTAGTCAGACCATTAGCGGTTTTGTATGCAGCAACAAGTTCGTGACATTGTGGTACTTCGTCTGCTCGATATTCAATATCTGATTCAGGACCATAGCCTTCCAGACGTAAACGGTACTTGTAATTGTGGATACTTTTCTGCCAGGACCACGTTTGTGGCTGACTACCCTGTCAGCGATATATGACTCAATTCTGGGTAGAATTTGGTCTTGATGGTCCCGCGCAGGTAATGGGATTTGTTTTCCCAAATGAAATTTGCCAGTTTGTCAAATTGAGGTGCTGGTGGTTTCTCCCACGGGTGGTAGGATTTGATGTGAGCACGGTGTACTGATACTTGTGGTGTGTCGTGTCTCGTTCGCGCGTCGTGCTCGATAGACTATCGGAGAAAGTTGAGAGCAAACTATATACGGTCCTCGCCATGGTAGTAGTAGTTTTGGAGTTTTGGATTTGGACGGTCTGTGTCCTGGAAGGGTCTGTATACCAGTACGTTCAGTGGAGGGCTCTCTCCTTGCCCTAAATATAAGAAAGTAAAAGTGCAGCCCTCGGTAAGCGGCTACCGAGGGCTGCACTTTTACTTTCTTATATTTAGGGCAAGGAGAGAGCCCTCCACGTTGGGTTAGCAGCGTGAAGAAGAGGAGGATCATGAGGAGACCCTCGATCAAGCGGGAAACTCGTCAATTGCAGGGGACATCATAGCAGCAGCTGCTGCTGCTGGTGTCAAGTTCACAAGCGACGACGACAGCGACTCGCAGTCTGAGGCGCCACAGACATCTAGTCACCTCCCTGATGGGAAGCTTCGCTGGGCGTACGTCCAACTGGAGAAATGTCTAGACCGGAAGGAGAAGCCAGGCGGGTGGTTCCTCCTTCCGGTCTAGACATTTATCCAGTTGGACGTACGCCCAGCGAAGCTTCCCATCAGGGAGGTGACTAGATGTTTGTGACGCCTCAGACTGCGAGTCGCTGTCGTCGCCGCTTATGGACTTGACACCAGCAGCAGCAGCAGCAGCAGCTGCTGTGATGTCCTCTGCAATTGACGAGTTTCCTGCTTGATCGAGGGTCTCCTTATGATCCTCCTCTTCTTCGTTTTCCTTTTGTTCGGTTACGCCGTCGGAACTTGGCGCATGGTGTACCATCTGCGGTTGAGCAGCCGGCGTACCCTTGGCCGCTTGTTTCTTCCTCTTCTTCTTCTTCGAGCTGCGCCGTTGAGCAGCAGTCCATTATGCTGTTTTCTCTCTCTTCTCAAAATAAAAAAATAAAAACTACAGGTATTCGCTTTCAGCGTGAGTTCGAATCAATCCAATCGAGGTCTCCAATATGGTGCCCCTACCTTCGTAGAGCCACAAAGGTCCTTGAAGTGATGTGGTAGCTTTGACCGCATACCGAGGGCTGCACTTTTAATTTCTTATATTTAGGGCAAGGAGAGCCCTCCACGTTGGGTTAGCAGCGTGAAGAAGAGAGAGATCGAGAGAGTAAAGTTTGGACGGGCAAACAAGGCCCGTCTCGACTTCAAGGAGGCTCGGGTTTTTAAGCCGAGTTCTCCCTGTTCTCGGAAAGATTCTCAGATGTGATGACACTTCTGGTGTATCTTCCATGGGTACATGTGCGACGACCATTCTACGAACCTTTCCCAAAACCTGTCCTCCACAATGGCAGGCATAATAGACATACCTGGTATATAAAACTCAACAGAGGGTGATATTTCGACTCTTTGCGCCGAATTCAATATCGCGATTTTCGTACACGCAAATCCCTCGATATAAAACTCAATATCGGGTTTCTTGCCAGAACAACGTGAGATAAAACATGGCTAAAATAAAAATAGGCGGCAAGTGCACAAACACGTCAAACATCGCATGGGCTGGAGGACGTCGTTGCTGCTGCTGCTGCTGCTGCTGCTTCTCTACGTAGCTCGGCAGGCTACAGCGCCCGCGTACACCATGGGTTTGGCTCTTGGCATAGACGATGGCGCGTCTCGTGCTCGTGCTCAGACGTGTCCGCCAAAAACTAAAGGTCGGGTTGACGCTACCCGCTTGTTCCCGGATGAGGTGGGGCGTGCGGTGTTGGGGACATGGGTTTGGGGTAAATCCGGCAGAAAGACGCCCAGCCAGAGCACTGGGTGCTGTGCTGGTGCCGCTGAACCGGGGCATCCCGTGCATCCGCCTCTCCCCGACCAAGGGAGCACCCGTCCGCCGTACTCATTCAACCAACTCGTGGCGGCCACCACTGCTGCTGCTGCTGTTGTGGTGCTTGCTGGCAGGGTAATGATCGGCTGACCGAGTAGAGGGGACAGACTGTCTCCAATTTTGTCTGCCAAATTCGGCTCTACCAATAAAAAAGAGAACACAAATATATGCTTGGGGTAAAAATACCCCAAGCATATATTTGTGTGTTGCGGACCACGTATGGCGAAAATATCGCTATACCCGACGTCCGTATAAAACTCGTGAGGCACATAATTTGGCTCTAAATGTCAAATATCGCGATATTCTTGAGTTTTGTGTATATCTAATAATAATCGCAAACTCATGGGTGACGCAACAAGGAAAGTGAAATCTCCGCGTGTATAGAACTACTTAGATCTCGATCTCTGAGCGTGCTCGGTTGGTACATCCCTGGCCTCTCAGAGCTCCCACTTGGAAACCGCCTCCTTTTATTACTTTTTATTACTTGCCGGACCCTTCAAGCGGGTCTTTGTTTTCTCCATTTCTCGTCGTACTGTCAGTCCTTCTTTCCTTTTTTCTTCTTTCGTTTCGTGTGCGTCCGTGTACTCCGAGCACGGTTGCGCGGGCGAACCCGGCACCGTCGCGGGTGTCAGCAGATGCTGGCGGGTAGAGGGGGAGTTGCAAGGAGCGCGGTCGCCGCTTTAGTGCCTAGGCGTCGCGTGTGCCTCGAGACACGAGTGATGCATCAATAGGCTCTGTAGGGCCTCCATTTGTGATTCTTGATAGAGTACGTACGAGTACTTAAGGGTCGTTCGGTATTGTAAGATAATATGTAAGCGGTGCTTTTTTTTGCGACCGGGCTGAGAGTCACAAGAGGGAGGTACCTCGAATGAGCACCAACATTGTCGAGCTTGCGTCGAGGTCCACGGTGAGCACCGGGCTTCACGCGAGGCGGGCGACGGGGCTCACTGTGGAAGAGAGGGAGGAAAGCTTTACCCGGACTGAATCGGTGGCGAGATGGTCGCGAGATGGGCGGGCGGCGTACGAGGCTGAGGGAGAAGCTCTGCTGTATGATTTGTTCTTTTTTTCATTTTTTCTTTTTGACTGGTGTAAGGTGTTCCAATCAGGTAAATTATTATACGAAAGGGGACGGGGATTTTTTTCCTTTCAGAAATTGTGGGTTTCATTGTGCTTTATTGCTGTGCCGTGCTGTGCTTTATCTTTCGTACATACGAGTACAGACACAGAGCATATCGAAAGAAGAAAATAAGTACCCTACCTGGGGTATGTACGTATGTACGACATGTGAGCGAGCGTAGCGGAACACCGCCCACGACGTATGTACGACATGTGAGCGAGCTATTTTCTCCTGAAGCATGGCGGCGGGACTCTTGGCATTATCAAGTCGCCAGTTTGCAACTACAGGGGTCATGAAAAAAGCAATATTCAATCAGGGACCTCTGCCCGCTTCTTTCCTTCCTGGGCGAGCGTAGCGGGCGGCGTAGGCCGCCCGCGGAGCGAAGCGCCTTGTATTTACGTACGTACCGGGTGGGGAATACCACATACAACAACACGAGCAAGATGAAAGAATAAAAAAAAAAGACAAAAATACTATTAACACGTACTACGTATTAAATATTAATACTGTGAAACAAAAATAAACCTGGAAGAGCTCAGAATACAACTGACGCAAGGAGATCACAAGGGCTAAAGCATACCAGGTACAGCAGTACTACTCAAGGAGAACAGATAGCTGCTGCACGGACGAAGCAACACAAAGGAGAAGAAGATTTCGTCATAAGGACGGCGGGGAGGGGAAAGGGAACAGAGGGAGAGACAACGCAAAAAGCTAGAAGGAGTACTGTTAGGCCGTTTCCTATGCGGTTCGATTTCGAGCGTCAAATTTTGACGCGATGGCATTTTTGGATATGAACTTGACAAATCGAAAGAGTCTTCCTATGCGGAAAAATTAGATTTATTGTGCGTGTAGAGATTCGAGCAAACGCCGAGACCAACTGCTGTTTTTGTGGTTTGGCGCCGCGAAGAGACGCGCTGGGTGCGCTGCCCTGCGCGTAGGACCCAAGCGTCCGAGCCCATGCTGACTGCCTCTAGTCTGGCGGCGAAGAGACGTGGCGAGTGCGCTAGAGTCAACCTGTCTTGGTATTTTGTGTTCCATTTTGTGACTGACTGCTGCTGCTGCTGTACAGCTGCAGTGTAGTCTACGAGAAACCTATCCATGGAGAGGCGCGTGCCGAGTGCGCTTCTCTTGGTCTCTAGGCCCGAGCCCGCGCCAGCCGACTCTAGTCTGGCCACGGAAGGACGCGCCGTCCGCGAGTCGGGCGCGAAGCAACGTCGCTATACAGCTGTATCAACATCCAACTCATCGATCGTTCTGCTGATGTTTGCTGTCGTGGATAACATCTTGAATTTAGAGAGCATGCCATTTTTCGATTCGAAAATCTGATGACCCAGGTCGTCGGATTTTGGCCCGAAATCCGACGACCTGGGTCATCGGATTCTCAAATCGAAAATTTTCCGGTCAGATTTTGCATATTTGGACTGCATAAGCAGGGTCATTCATTTTTTAGATCGAAAAATACAAATCTGAAGCTCGAAATCGAACCGCACAGGAAACAGCCGTAGGCCGATGAAATGGACTGTTGTGCACAGCAGTACATGGAGCTCTGACAAAATGCACGGAACCTGTCCCTGGTACTTCGTGTTATTTAGACCAATTCTTATGCCGTCGTATTCGCAGTCTATTGACCCTTTCAGTACGTTCGCATGAGCTTTTGCCCCGGAAATGTTGAAAATTGGTCTTTCTCGCCTCATAATGTGTCAGAGTTTTCTCCGAGATTTATCTGGGGGTGTTTCCTGCTTCTCGAGGGGCCCGTTGCAAGAGATCACCGTCGGCGCTTGTTGTTCGATCCGAATGAGGCCAAAATAATTACGATCGGGGATCGAATCGAAAAATAACGTTTTTTTTCGATTCGATCGGGTTTTGTTTTTTTCGATTCGATCGGGTGTTTGGATTATGTTTGACGCAGTTGGATCGAAAAAGTGCGGACGGCAATCCCCTGTATCTAGGTGCCTGGAGAAGCGGGAAACACCCCCGGATAGATCTTGCAGAGAGATCCGACACATTCTGACCAATTTCCACATTTCCGGGGCAAAAGTTCATGCGAACGTGCTGGATTTGTTTTTTCAACTGACTACAAATCCGACGGCATAAAAAGCGGCCTTACATGATATAATACCTGGTACGTATTTCGTAGGGTATCCTGGCTGTTTGATGTTTTTGATATTTCCCCCGACGTGGTCGTCGCGGCAAGGGCGCGGCAAGAACGATCCGCCCTGGGGCGTTTCGGCCCTTTTTTCGGCGTGGGTAAGGGGGGGGTGGGTGCTACTATATGATGGACCGGAAGCGCAGTCTTGCGCGGGGCAGGCCCGAACTCGTCGCGGCGAGAGAACGGCAAGAAGCAAGAAGCAAGAGGCAAGAATGAGGCCAAGCGCGGCACGATATCGGAAATGGTTGCTGCCTGCTGCGTGGTGCTGTATACGTCAACTCTGGCGGGAAATATAAGGACATTTGGTTTGTAATTCTGAATAACAAACGCCTCTTATTTTTCCGTCTAGAGTGGGGTACTCGTGTAACTGTTCTTCTTATACGTGGGTGTCATGTTTATACGTAGGCCATGCGTAAATATGAAGACGTGTCATAGCGGGCACGAATTCAGCATCGCGATTTGGTGCTGTGGTCGTCTTTTGAGATTCCCGTCGGGCCTCACGTACCTATTTCACACGAGTACCTGGGAGTACTACAATATGGTACTACTCGTATACAAGAGGTGTCAGTACAGAGAAGTTTAGACCTGCATATTTCCCTTTCCCCAGGTACGAGTATAACATCAGGTATATACAAATAGCCAGCTCCTTTGAACATTCACACCGCCGTTTTCTTTCCATCCCATCACTGAAAGCACGCAATCATGCAAGCATGGAAGCATGAAAGCGTTTGAAAGCCGACTTTCTTCTTTTCATCGGCTCAGCTTTTTCGATACCGGTACTATTCAGCATTTGTGTATACACATGAACATGTATGTGCAATTACCTTCTATGATACGAGTATATCATTCTCGTTAATTTTAACTGGGTGCCTGGTACGTAGCGGTTATTAGAGTTTTTTTGTCATGTACCAGACAACCGTACGGTTCGTACTCAAGCAGTAACGATCTATCCTGCACATGCACTACAGGTTGGCATCTTACGAGGAATTCAAATTTCGTGGGTGGACTTTTATGTATTTTGATGTTGCATACCTTGCCGTCTATCGCTGGCGCCTGTTCTCCCTCTCTCGGCAGTACGACGAAACTTGCATCCCGGAGATCGCGATAACCATTGAACGCTGCGGCTTCGCCAACATCCTTCCGGCAGTACCGTTGGACGTGCGAGCCGATCCTGCCACGTGGCCTCGCCCGACAGTGAATGCCGAGGAAGGCGGTGGTAGTGGCGGTGGTGGTGGTGGTGGTCTGTGGGACGCTGTCATGTGCATCAACATGATCCACATCTCGCCAAAGGTGAACACGCCCGCCCGCGCACGCACGAACGGACCGAGCATGATACGTTCTGGTTTTGTATTTATGAACACATGTAGTTGTGCGAGATGCCCGGTTTTGCCACTGAATCTAACGATGAAGCTTTGATGGCAGGTATCGCTGCTATTGAATATACTTTGTATGCTGTGATATATGAGTGTGCGACGACACCCACCGGTTCCATCTTTCGGCTTTTTTTTTATTTTATCTTCATGTTTTTGGCGAGTTTAGTCGATCTTGCTATCCCCTCAGCGTTTTTGAAGATGTACGCTTGTTTTGCGTTCGCACCAGCAGCCGATAGCTAAGAGGGGAGGGCAGTAAGTGTACCTGGTATGAACAATCATACGTTTTCCCTTTTGAACAAACACCACAAATGAACTTGATGTACAGTTTGTGCTCCTCATGACGCATTTTGCCGGTAGGCTATTCTTCCACAGCGCGTAATTTGTAATGATTGATGTAGTTGTGACCGGCGCGGTTAAAGTTGGTTACTTCCACCCCTGCAGGAATGCACGTCTGGCCTACTTAAGGGAGCCGCTGCGGGGCTAAAAATGGGCAAACGCCTCTTCCTCTATGGCCCGTTCGGCCTGGATGGCGTGCTAATCCCTGACAGCAACAAGGGCTTCGACGAGTCCCTCAAGGCTCGCAGTGACGGACTCTGGGGCATCAGGGACGTGGCGTGGGTGGCCAAGTTGGCGGACGAGCAAGGGCTGGAGCTGACAGGCATGACGGCAATGCCAGCCAACAACTTTTTCGTTGTCTTCACGAAGGTGGGTCCGTGATATTATGCATCTGTGGGGTTTGGGTTCTCTTGTTAAGCCAGACCTATAGCGTGGCCAAGCGTAGACCGGCCGTGTACGCGGACAACGAGAGGCCTTCCCTTGCTCCACTGACTACCGCAATCCTTGACTTGGCGTGTTGGGATTTGAGCGCGGCGAAGCCTGATTATCAGGTCCACAAGAATTGGATACCGGTATGTTGCCGTGCCGTATCGGGCAGATGACGTCACCGATGAACCATTGGCTAAACCTTGACCGCACTGCTCTCGTTTTTGTTTGTTGGTGTATCGTCGTGTTATGTTTTTTGTCGGTGTGCCATGCCGACGGGCTTTATCTCTTATCCCAGGTGCGGGATGCAGCATCGAGCGCCGAGGAAGCCACCTCGAGCGATGTTCGGGCGTCCCGCGTGGCCGAGCGTGTGTCAGCAGTGGTGAGGCCTGCGTGGGAGGTCTTAGTGGCAAGTGTAGCCGGAAACTAACCAAGGACTGCAAGAAGAAACAAGAAGAAAAGAAGAAGAAGAATTGTGGTTGCCTATTGCTCTGGGCGCGGTAGTCACAGGCGACGTGTTGGTACATACTGTGCTGTAGTATCTATCGTAAAGCGTTGTGCTTGTGGAGGCTTTTCTTCAGCCTGCAGCGACGTATTGCGCACGCGATTACAACAGTGTATAAAAAGTGCTGATATTGATGAGAGGCCGAGGGTCAGTGGTGAAGGGCTGCCGTGCTGTACAGCGTGGACCTTTAGCGGAACCTTTAGCGGAATATTATAGTCTGACAACCCGCAGCATTTTTTTTATCACCAACATACTAGGTATATTTTTCGTTGCGAGTGGCAATCGTGCGACTGGAATACTGTATGCTACGTTTGGCTCCGTCGGTCGTTTCTGCCTGCGCTCACATTGTCTGCATAGGCATGGTGGGCATAGATAGGCGTGGCGGAATACCACAGCAGTGCGTGGTACCCTTCGTGAAGCATGTGGTTCTGGCCGGTATTGCGGCGGTTCACAGTAAACAGGGACTACCTGGGGATCCAGGACCCTAGTTGGCGGCATACCTGGTACAAGTTTAGACAGAAGTGCGCGCACTTGGTGGGTACACACCGTCGGAGAGACTGTCAGACAGATAGCCCCAGGCGCAAGCCATGAAATGCTTGTCAGGGTAGCTATACTATTAATAATTCACAACGCTTTCACAGACGGTACAGATAGTTGTAGTAGTACAGCTGTAGCGGGTTCAGACGCAAAAGCTTTTGAGGCCGAGTGTACCATTACACCAAGGTGTGAGCGTTGAATGAGACCTTGTTTAACACGGCGGTGGCAGGGGTCCTTTGGTACGGTAAACGAGGCAAATCGCCCCTCAGCTCCTCCTGCTGTGGGACCGGACCGACGTTTTCGGGAACAACCTACTTGGAATTTGTGGGATATTTATTTGCAACACTTGGGGCCATCATTTGAGGCCTTCTCGAGCGGACATCTACTACGAGTAGAACCCTTAATAATGAAACAAACGTGAACCGCAACACATGTGTTACTATGCTACTGATCAGCCCAAGGGCTGAATATACATTCTAACCGGTGCGCCCCCACGCTCACCGTGACAGCTGTAGCGGTGGTTCGTTTGTCAATACCAGGTACCTTTAGGCTTCGGTGGTTGAAATTTGAAGCAAACATCGATTCAAGCAAAACGCAGAAACGAGGGCATCTTTTATAGGGCTGGTTGGTCAGAGCCACATAGAAATCCTGCCTCGCCCGCGACTGATTTCAAACCCTCGACGATCACGCTTCGCACGCGAGCCGCTTGTGCAAAGTAGCGGGCCGCTTGTGCCGCACCGAAAGCCATCTTGTACACGACATTGCAGCAGTGCACACAAGGCATTGCCGGTGTATGTTTCTACCTTAATATGTATTGCTACCCCACGAGCCGCAGCTTTCGCGCGGGCTCAAATGGCCCTGGGGTCAAAACCATGCTTAGGGTGACGAAGCTATTTGGTGATGCCTCTTAGGCCTCTTTTAGGCAGCAGTCTCGATGGAGAGCGGAGGCGCCACATCCGGTGGCGACACTTGTTGGTCCTGGTCCTTCGATTGCGTAGCCTGCTTGGTAAAATAGGCAGCGAAGAGAAAAGGGCAGGCGTAAGATGCAGCGAAGAACGGAGGACGATAACGAAGCAAGAACATCGGTCAAACATGTCCACAGCGCTCTATACGAACCTTGTTCACGCGGGATGCCTTACATGATGAAATGACATTGGGTGACCGAAACAGAGCAAAAAGCGTAGACCGTCTTACCCTCACAGGCTGGATCGACCCTCCCCCTTAGACTACTAGACTTATCGCTTTCGCCGCTTTTTCGGAACGTCCTCTTCTTGGAGAGCACGGCTTTTTTTTTTTACCGGTTTGCTCCATACCCCGCCTCTTTAGGTTGTCTTCTCTAGCGCTCGAAACATCAACACCGCAGATGAGTTGCGGGGGGCATCTAACGTGTGAACTCGAGGCACAAACTTAAGTCAGCCCGTTCACCACTCAAATTGTATCCTATACTAACTCCAAGAAATTTCCCCCCAAACTATGGGTGCAGCTCTTAACTTACCGTATAGACGGGTTATCCCGCCCCTAACCTAGACAACCCGCGGCCCGCATTGACACGAGCCGCGGCGAAAGAGAAACGCCATGAAAACGTAGCGCGTGTCTCCCATACCACTTGCACACCCATCAAAACGCCGTATGTCACGCCACGTCAAGTTCGTTCACGACTTTTAACGGAGGGACACAGACAGCAACATCGTTTTTTACCAGAGTATTCAAGCTTGAATTCCTCAGCGGGTCCCAATATTCTCGCTCCTTTTCGAGGGCCAGCTGTTCCCTCTTCTTGCGCATCCTGTGTTATATTCGTATGAATGGTGCGGGAGGATCAAATGGTGACTCACGTGTCAAACGAACGAATAGAGTAATCGATTTCTTTATCTCGAAATATCCGACCATGGCCACAATAGCTCGTGACCAATTTTGGCATCGATCGTGTCGGAGACGATGATCATGCTATTAATACAGCAGTAACATGACAATAAGCGATACTGAGGCTGGGCATTCAGGATGAAAGTGTTGTGTTGCTCTTGATTGGGTTTTGTATATTGAACGGGGATTGTGTATAGTTCATCGTTTGAGTCGGTACGATGGGCGAACCAAGTGAGAGTACGGTATGGGTGACTACAAGTGTAAGGTGTGGCGAACCACCGCTGCACTCTGCGGTACGGGCTTAAGTCACCTTGAGACTTCCATATCCCAGGTAGGTCGGTAGCCAAGCGGGTCGTGGAACAACTGACTACAAAACGCGCACACCTGAAAGGGAAGACCACGGGAAAAATCGCAGGGATGAGTTTAATCCGTGATCTTTTCAGAGATCGCCGGAGGCACAATGTTTTGCTCAAAGCGAAAGCCAACATCGATTTCAGGCGTGGCGACGAGAGGATCGAGATAAAAAAGCAATGCACGTCAGTGAAAATGCCCCGGTTCTTCATGATGGTGCACCATTGCTCCTTGAGTACACCCGAAGTCAGTGAAACCTGCGACTTGAAATGTATACACAGTAGTGTATGTATCCAGTAGAGTATCAGGTATACAGTAATGTATTGTACGTTGCCTGACCTTAACCTCGTTGTAGCACTGTGGCGGCATTAGCATCGTCCTATTTGTCTTGGTCGCGCTCCCCTTCGCTTGAGGCAAAGTTTTTTGCCAAGCGATACGTAGGTCCACGATCGCCTGCATTCACCAAGGCGAAGCAAGAGTAAATCAGGGTGAAAACTCGTCCCCAGTACAGCACGAGGCGTGTCAAGACTAGTATCATCACGAGTGTCATCACGAGTGTCATCACAAGTGTCAACACAAGTGTCATCAGATTTGATGGGGAAAAGGCACTACAGCAGTAGACAGTAACCGATGTCGACAACGCAGGCGAGAGCGCCCCGCTAAAAAAAAACAAAACTTGCTGAGCACGCATATGATGAGAGAGTAGCGTGGCGTCAGTTTTTAGCGTCACCTTCTGCGTTGACTATATTTATTTGAGGGTACAATCCACCCTGGTGGCCATCTATCATTTGTAGCTGAGAGAGTACGTCCACGACTCGCAGCGTGAAACCCAGTGACACTTTCTGCCTCTTCAACCGTTCCCTACCCACTAGCTCCGTTTTTTTTTTTTTTTTCGGTCATCAAGTTCTCCTCAATGTGTCTTGCGTGACTGTCTGTACCACTACTCCCTGACCTAAAATGCTACTGTACCAGGTAGTATGTTGGAGGGTCTCACCTTAAAAGGAACGGCCAGAACAAGGTTGACCTCGCTGAAGCTCTGCTCGCACAACGCGCAAGGTCGCTGGTGCTTTGTACCGAACTTTTCTTGGGTCTTGACGATCTCCAGTTCGCTGCGAGAACTTCGCTTCTTTTCCTTCCTCACCAGACTTCTCTGCGCTACGCTCTCGTGGACATTTTCCTTGATCACCGCCATGCTCCGCCTCATCATCTGACATTCAAATGATAATCTGACATTAAAGCCACTTCCCACGACTCTTGATAGGCGGGTGGTTCTGCTTCGGCTGTGCCAGCGTGTTATGATTCCTAGCTAAATTAAAGGCGAATAACGAAACAAAATAATCTACGGTCCAGCAACGGGTAGGACACAAAACCAAGTAAACGATACAGTACCCATGGCTACAATTTAATATTTGGAGCTAATTCAAGACGGCTATGTACGTACCTGCGGTTCGCTCACTGTAGGCCACCACTCTACCGACAGCTGCAAACACCCCGAACTGTATGCTCTCCGCGTAACCTACAGTGTCGTCCTTGTACCTACCTTCATTCGAAGCTCCTCGGGAATCCAGCTCTCGTGGCTCATTTGGTGTCTGTCGTGAGAGCCATCGGGTAAGGCGTTAGTACGATAGTTCGACACACGGCGTGCGGAGCTTGTTGGAGCCTGAAATCCACCGAATATTGGCGCCGACGAATGAGTGGAGAATAACGGGACGGCCTTTAAGAACGAACCAACAGCTATGCCATTTTCCTTTGTGAGCGACACACACAACACGAGACAAATGTGTGGCAAAATCACCGAAACACACAAAAAAAACCGCGGGTTTGTGATCCTCGGGCTAGGACAAAATGACATAAAAACGTTGGAGTGCTGTGCGCATGACAAACCAACGGGCGGGAGGTACAAGGCACAACTAACAAATACGCCGAATTCTAAACAACGCTTGTCCAGGTTCATAAAAACAATGCGGTTAAATGCAATTTATGGCGGTAGGCCAGACTCGCAAATGCTTCAACTTGGGAAAACGATTGTTGTCGAAGCACAGGGGATAATATTGAAATGCTTCGGTAGTGATGTTATCACGGTCATCTCCTCACCTTCGAAGCGCGTCCTTGCTGAACTGAAATTTGTTCAACATCCCCGCAGTATCCCTCGACGTTCTACCCCCCTGCGGTTTGTCACGGCAGGGAGGTTCATCGCGCAACGAAAAAGTACATAGGCGTCAAGGAGTAGAAACAAAGGTGTGTAGGATTCACCGATACCCAACGAAAAGGTCTTACCGGAGTTCGCAAGTCCTCCCGTTGTGACCTCCACCTCAACTGCGATGTGGCCTGTCCATATGTATATTACATTGGAAATCACTGACGACTTGCATTCTCCATGAGGTCATACAATAGATATCTCGTGTAGCCCGCGCGATCGAAATGTCGTACACACGCAGCTTGCAAATACGAGGTTCAACGAAATCCTCAATGTCACAGCTGGGGTGTCTTTTTGACTGCACTTGCTGCAGAAAAAAAAGCAACACCCTATGAAAGTTGATATTTTATTTCGTCAAGCAGACGCCGCTATTAATTTGTCGACGCATAGGTAGCCTCTCTCAGTAGGGTCTGCGACTACTAGCAGCGTTGAACGTAATGTTTGAAAAACGGATGAACACGCTACGAACCCGGAGCAGAAAAATAATTTCTACTAATTTCGCGAGACTCTCGGCAGCAGATAAAAAGTAAAGAAGAACGCGCAGGACAGGGCACTTTGAGAGAACCCCCTCCCTGTTGGCCAAGTCACCTTCGGAGGCGACGAAATCCCGTGACCTCGTTTTGCGCTCACTGTGTGATGCTTGCGTGTCGTCTCTCGGCCCTCTATTCGACAGCCGAGGTTGCCACGCGACGCTCCCATTTTTCCCTGGAGGGGGCTAGAAGATGACCAAAGAAACAGAAACACGAGTATAACGTCGGATAAGTTCACAGGTGTTTCCCATAGGATTCAAGTAATACAAGTGTAAATAGTTCAAGCAAATTACTGCGTAGTTCTACCGCACGGAGCCAGACGAAAGCTGAGCACCACCGCAGGCAAGGTTATCACCTCGTCTTGCACCGCTCCTTCGCTTCCCCCACAGTCTCATCCGTAGTGGAGCAGACCCCACGCCCCCCAGGAAGAACGCCTGCGCTGGAACCCCCTCCCCCTCCCCCCACTCCTCTTCCTGTCAGTAACGACTCCTGACTCCCTTTTGAGGCGGTCACGGTAGACACTTCGCTTCCCATAGAAACAAGACCACTCGCTCCGAAAGCTGTGGCCGATGAACGTGTTGTCGCATTATGATCTGCCGTTGGCCTCCGCCTTCCCTTAGAGTCTCGGACGCTAGCGATGGACACCGAAGAAGGCGCGGACGTTCTCCCGTCCCTTTCTCGCACCATTTCTTGGATGAGCACCTCGATAGCACTGGCAAAGCGTTGCCCTAGCGCGGCCAGAGCGTTGTTTCGAAGCAGTTCCTGCGAGTGTCATCATAGGTTGCTCCACTCAAATACCGAACTCAGCTTACGATAGCCTAGCATTTGCTTGCAGGCAGCGAGAACTTCGTCGACTTACTCTAGCATCAATGCACACATTATCACAAGGTGATGACAGATGCCGCACAACTAGCATCAACATTTGATGGGCTCATTCGTTGGAGTCAGAGGGCTAAGCGCTGTGCAGTGCGTCCAACAGTGCAGTGCGTCCAACAGCGCAGATATGACGCCGATATACTGCAATGGTGCAATAATGCTTGCGAGGGAGAATACGTGTGTGGGTCGTACTCGTAGAGAGTAGAGAATTGGTAGCAGGTATTTGGCTGGGTAGAAATAGGCTACTCGTACGTATGATCTGCGTACTGCATACCGGTAGCACTATCACACGGGTGATAATATAACACACCCCCTCGGACGAAGTTATATGCTGGTTTTCTCAACAACGGTGAGAGTGTAAACGCCGAGCGACGCGAATATGGAAAAGTCTCAGGACTTTCCGCGGGTCTGGTCAGCTGACCCGACCAGACCCGCGAAAATTTTGAGGTGTGTTGACTTGACCCGACTCGACCCGGGAGATTTTGAAAACCTCTTGACCCGACCCGACCCGACCCGCGAGAATAAAAAAAAATTAGACCCGACCCGACCCGACCCGTGAGATTTGAAAATCTCCTGACCCGACCCGACCCAACCCGCGAGATTTCACAACCTCCTGACCCGATCAGACCCGACCCACCACCTCCCGATTGACCCGTGAGACACGGGTTTCATGCGGGTCGGGTCACCTTGACCCGCGAGACCATTTATTTTGACCCGCAGGTTCAACCCGAAGATCCGGCCTGTGGGTCGACACTTTACAAACAGTTCAATATTCATTTTTGTGCAACGCGGCGATATATGGCTGGCTGTAGTGGGTGTAGATGGATGCGGGCATACGTATATGGACGCGGTGTTTGAATGCTTGAATATGATACCAAAACAGCATTTTTGATCATTGGTACGAGACAAGCTTTTGGGTAAGAGAGCGAGAAGTGTTTCAAGTGTCGAATCCGCGAGCCGGATGCGCGGGTTCGACCCGCGGATCAGCAGAAAAAAGGTCGCGGGTCATGCTGGCCCGAGCCGCGAGTGACCTGCTTCTCGCGGGTCATGACCCGACCCGACCCGTGATTTTTTCATCACCTCTTGACCCGACCCGACCCGACCCGACCCGTGATATTTGAAAAACTCTTGACCCGACCTGACCCGACCCGCGAGATTTGAAAACATCTTGACCCGACCCGACCCGACCCGTGAGATAATGACCACTTCCGGACCCGACCCGACCCGGCCTGTGACATTTTGAACACCCCGTGACCCGCGAAAAGCCCTGAAAAATCTCGACGAGATCTTTCCAAGCCCGTCACTTTCGTTCGGTGCGCCCCCCTGCTATTGGAGGAAATCGACTCTGAAATTCGTTCCAGGGGATGAGCTATCAAGCGTGTTTTTCGTACGGTACGCAGATCTCCTGGTCTGATCAACAGTAGAGCCGATACCTGGTAAAAGCCCCACTGTAAGGTGCCGTTGGTCAGATTGGACACATAAGTTTTGTC
Source organism: Macrocystis pyrifera (assembly GCA_031763025.1). Classification (NCBI taxonomy): domain Eukaryota; class Phaeophyceae; order Laminariales; family Laminariaceae; genus Macrocystis; species Macrocystis pyrifera. The sequence goes on along the minus strand of JASSKH010000033.1, from coordinate 143,687 downwards.
CTTTCCCTCGGCTATGCGTAGGAGTAACATCCTCCTACCGTAGTGACAGCATGATTATCCCCCGTGCTTTCCAACTGATCGGGGAGGGGTGTCTCCATAAATTACTCGCTGTAAACGTAATAAAGCGGTGTTTTTTTTTTTCGCGAAGACGGCTGAAAACCCTCCTCGTGCGTACGTACCAGGTTCACTACATGTCCCCCCCCAAATGCCCGAACGTGAAGGCGTTACCCATTGAGCTATGGGGGTAAAAGATCGATCGATTAACCGGCCCAGGGTAATCCTTATAGCACTCTCCCCGCCACTGAACGGCGGGATATTTGGGGCGTCGGTACCCTATACGGCTGTACGTTGACCTACCCGCTTTCTTTCAATATCTGGGGAGCCAGGGAGATGCATGTGTTCAGGGACGCAAGCGCAAGCGCTTCTATAAAAGAAACGTACGAAGTGAGATTTGAATCCGTGTCCTGCCGACGACGCCAAATGTGAAGGTGATACCTACTCAGCTATAGGGGTAAAATATCGATCGAATACTCAGCCTACAGTAGGGGAATCCGTATAACATGAACCTCTCCTCCCCTTTCTCTTTCATCTTTTAAGTGGGACCCCCATTGTAATTCAAATGACAAAACGTAGGGATAGGAAATATATCGACGGTAGGACGACTGCCGGATGTTAAGAACCAAAACGCCTGAGGACATCTACTCAAAAACACTCCTTCTTGTTGTACGTGTATCCACGAGAACGAAGGAAAAGAAAATATGCCTTTCAGGTCGACGGCAGATGTTTTACTATTACTATTAATAAAAAAAACAAAATAATAATAATACTAAAACTTTTGGGAGTCGTACGAATTGGACCGCCGGTTAAACTCTCTCACTGCCCATTGTAGGAGCAATGGAGCACGATGTTCGGCAGTAAACGGAGCGACAAGCTTTGGTATCAACACCCACCGGAAGGGCCAGTTTGTCAGAGACGAAATACCAGCTGCCGGCTTCGTCCACGCCATCACTGCCAGCACTGCTGCCAGCACCATCTTCAGCATCTTTTGAGCATTCTTCAGCAAACTTCGCTCCGGTCGCCTGGAAGCCTTTGGTCTGCAAGTAGTCATGCACTAAAAGCTCCACGAATTTGGCTAACTTCTTGTTGTCCAGCGCCGCACTCGATGCTATCCCAGAAGTCATGCCAACTCAGCGAGCCCAGAAAGCTGAGTGGAACCCTTACATCGTCTAACGTGCTGCTGCACATGAGCCAAGCCGGTCGGAGCGTCGGAGCGGCGCAATATATGCGAAACCGTCGAAAGCCTTCAAATAGTAGCGGAAACCCCACCAAATCACATGCTGACAGTTCCGCGTACTTTTGGTCTACAGGTAGTGCTGCCGCTGGTGCTGGTACCATGAGACGAGCAAGGGTCTCCGCCATTATGGCTTCGACGTTGGTCGGGTCTGTGGAGTCTTTTCTACTCTATACTCCGACAACTACTCGCAACGTACTCAGCACCCCTTCAATGATAGCAACAGCATCAACACCTCCGTCACAAGAAACCGCCCCGAACACGCGCATCCCTGGTGGCGAGCTGCTGTCTCTGGGTCTGGACGGAGTGGCGGAAGTGCTAGGAGGAGGCGTTGGTCGTGCTAAGATGGTGTGGTCTGCGATCGCGGACGGCGTTGACCCTTTCTCTAGTGAAGGCTTGGGAGAATTCCTCACTGATAAGACATCCGGGATTCTCCACGACAACGTTGAAGGCCTGCCGTGGCAGGTCGGTGCTCGTAGCATTTCGTAGCATCGCTGGTTGCTCATTGCTCAGCTCTTCGTACAATAGCGCCATGTACACTACTTGATGTAGACTGCACAACAGTGCGGCGATCGACGGCTTTGGTACAAGGCGAGCCTGATTCGCAAGGCCTGTATTCTGCAAGCATGAAACGTGGACATGCTAGGTCTGCCACGAGGAATGCTGGTTCAGTTCACACACGATTCATGATACAAGACACATGACACCCGTTCCTGTCGTTGGACCGTCCGTTCTCCGTTCTCCCATTTCGTCTGCGTTTCGTACATGTGATGCCTGGTATGACGTATTTACATCATACACCGATATACTGTTGTAGGTGGTGCAGGAATCCGTCTCCTCGTGCGGAACACGGAAGCTGCTGGTGCGGTTGGAAGACGGTCTGGAAGTAGAAACGGTCGTCATCCCGTGCCTCAGCGGATCAAGGTGTGTGTTGCTTTTTGCTTACGCGTGCATCAACGGACGCGCGTGTTATCGTTCACTGCCAGCGTGGATGCCTCTGAACTCTGAGGCCTGGTACAGCTCATTTACTGGTACATAACAAGGCAGAAAACAGAAAAGTGTACGAGGTACTGCTGGAGCACGATCTGTTTGTTGAAAATTTGACGCGGGATCTCCGGGACTTGAAACAGCATGGTCGATGGTCGACGAATGATATATCTCTGCCCAAGATGCTTTCCTGTTGGTACTTGTTTCGCACTTCGATACGCCTCAGCAGGTAACCTATGTACCACGTGTCATCGCTTCTCGGAAAAAAATAAGTTCGTCCTGAATTCAACTATAGTAGTATCTGCAAGGTAGCGCGATCATGCCTGCGATTACAGACAGAGCGCAACCTTTCCCTGCCGCATGCTTTGCAAACGAACCACCAAGCTCCAGAGATGTAAGAATGATGGCAATGGAAACACGATGCGAGACTTTAGTTTTTTTTTTTTTTTTTTTTTTTTTGCGTTCAAGAAACAGCTGAAGTTATTCTCGTACAGTCGATGTCGGAAAAAAAAAAACATGTGATTTTTCCTCTTCTTTCTTCACACGGCTACAGGCGGCGCAAATTGTTTTCTCTCGTTATAAATTGTCAACACGTTGATAAAAAATCCACACCTCGGATAACGTATCACTTAACGTTTTGTGTTAATGTTAGGCGTTAGCGAAAAAAACACGTAACATTACGTTACTACGTCAACTACTTTCTGGATTTTGTGATAACATAGTGTTCGTGTGTTATGATATTGGCGGGCGATCGCGTAACATTATGTTAGAGTGCTACCTTGATCTCGTACTGACCGCAGTATATGTGTTACGGTGTTAGGGTATGCAGCCCATAGCGAGTAACACTATGTTAGCGTGTTAGCGGAATTCCTGGTGGCTATCGTAACACACGTTAAAGGGATAACGTACATGGTCACTGTGTTAGCGGCATCAGCCCGTAGCGAGTAACGTGATGTTAGTGTGTCAGCGGGATTCTTCGTGCTACCGTAACACCCTTTCGACGGATAACGTACACGGCCATATAAACGCGTACATAACACTATGTTAGTGTGTTATTATAGTGAAATTCCTATCAATGGTGGCTATCGTAACACACCTTAGAGGGATGACGTGCATGGTCAATACGTTAACATTATGTTACTGTATCAGCCGCAGCAGCAGTCCGTTTGGAGCGACGTTATGTGAGGGTATTACGGAAGTCTTGCTACCATAACAACATAACATACGTCAAACGGATAACGTATACTAGTATGATAGATAAAACACTATTAATAGCATTATGTTAATGTTGTTAACTCGTATGCAATATATGTAGTGACACAAGTTAGTAGATAACGTACACCCCCAATCTAAAGTCAACAATATGTTACTGCCGTGTTAACTCGTACGTGCGAGTGTGCAGATTACGTTATAGATGGATAACGTAATGTGTTATAGATGGATAACGTACTGGCGGGGTTTCCACAAAAGATGAGGCGTTTTTTTTTTTTTTGCGGGGATCCCTCCTAAATATCCCCTGTTTTGGGGGTTTAAAATATGGAGGCGTTTTTTTACCGGGGATGCCATGCTATCCTCCCCCCCGGGGATCTTTTTGTAGGTATCCCCTACTGGGATGTCGGCGAAATTGGATATCACGGCTACGCTATGTTACTCCCACACGCCCGCTTTACCACTAACGCAGGTAACACATGTTAGATCTCGGGGAGATCCAAAGGGTAACGTAGTAACATTACGTTAGAACGACTTCGCTCCCAACGGTAACTCAGTGACATAAAGTTAGACCCGGATTGGTTTTTATGGTAACACGGTAACGGAATGTTATCATCAGCTCTTTACCGACGGTAACACCGTAACATAATGTTACAGGGACTTCCGCATTTAGGCTAACATCCTATAATAACATAATGTTACGTATGGGCCGGCTAAGACTGTAACGTATCTAACGTACGTTAAGTGTTACGTTTTCCGACCCTAAGGCAATCAGATGGGGGGTCCAGATAACGTAGTGTCAGTAGTGTTGGTCATTGCATTATGTTACGTTAGTGTGTTATCTGTAACACAATGTTATGTGTTAGTAGTGCTGGCGAACATGGTAACGTTATGTTAGGGTGTTATGTATAACACTCCTCCTAAGGGTAACATAGTGTTATTGTGTTACGTCTAACGCTGCGCCGTCCATAACATTATGTTATCGTGTTAGTAAATATGCGGATATCGATCTGGGAATGTTAGAGTGATAACGTACGTGTTTGGTCAAAGCCTAACACTGTGTTACGGTGTTAGTTCAAGGACTGATCACGGCATAACATAATGTTACTGTACCAGAGCTGGACGAGACCGAGCAGCAACATAACGTTAAGGCTCGTGCACGTTCGTGTGTTTCCAGTTAACACTGTGTTACTGCGTTACCGTGATCGCTCCTCTAGTGCTAACACTATGTTAGTACGTTACCACGTTCCTGTGTTAGGCCCCATAACGTAGATAAGTGTTATCCGAGTGTTACGTTATCCGAGGTGTGAAAAATCAGCTCGTGCGACGATAGACCTTCGATCTCGACATAGGCTCAGGCCACGGCCAACCTGTCCGGTATCGGGCAAGGCCAACGATTGTAGCTGACGGCCTCGAAGGTATCAGGTAGATCCATGGTCTAGGGGGCGAGAGCTTGCCGGCGACGTCCTACGCTCTTCTCCCAGACCTGAAAAAACGCCTAGTTTTTGCCGTCAGAGAGGGGTCGAGATTTTTTTTTTTCACCTGTTTTCTGCACACCAGCGGTCGATTGCTTTTTTATCATACGCCTGGCCAGCGCCCGCCACATAGCACCGGCCACTGTGTGAACACAGTGACCCTAGGGTGGGTCGGAGCCCCTAGCGATTGCACTCCGTGCAGAGTTCATGACGCAGTCGTTTGGTTTGTCGATCAATGTCTGTCGAAGACTCGGAATCTAGCCTCTTCGAACTACACAAGTATTGGGCGGAGTTTTTCTCAAGCCAATGTTTGCCCAACATCTGCCCCATCATTATTTTTTTTCGGGCTGTTTCCAAGGTTTGGAACTTTTGTTTGGAGTAATCGTGCTCATAGCAAGCGGCACTGAAAAATTCTGGCGGGTATCTTGGAAATTCAAACTTTAAAGGAAACTTTGCGTTACCATTGTCATCGTTCCAACAGCAGTCAGTGACAACAGCAGGTAGGATTCGTGTTCAACGGCAATGGTACATCGTTCAGCACAGCATCGTAGACTATGACAGCTTACGCTGGATAGTGCATGGTGCATGCTTAACTCCTCCGAAAGCTATCGACTTTTTAGGATGCGGCAGGTGTTTTCCGTAGCTAGCACGTAGCGGTCGAATGACTCTGCTGTCTCATGATAGCACGCTGCGACATGCGTAAACCCGCCGTAGCTTCGACGGTCGGCCCCGTGTGTGTGCATTCCGCCTTCAATTCACAATTCTAAAAGGTGTTGTTTTATTTTACTGCGTTTTAGCATGTTATAATAGCGTGGGTGGTTGCTTTTCTTTGTCGCACGTGTACAAACAGTAGATGTGAGAGGTAGTTGTCTATCTTATCTGTTATCCAGTAAGTTATACATGGATCCTGCGGCATGCGCTCTGAACAGGTCAACGGTGTGCGTGTCGAGCCAGATAGGATGCGCCAAGAATTGTCAGTTCTGCATGACAGGGAAGATGGGCCTGGTGCGGAATCTGACGGCAGGGGAAATCCTTGGCCAAGTATTTTTTGCCCGGAAGGCAGCCAGGGAGCATGGGATGGTGAGCTTTGCGCTCTTTCTAACATTCGCTGCCTGAGATGATGGCTGTGACATGCCGCTATATCGCTGTTTCTTGTCTCTGCATCAGTATTTCAGCAGAATGTACGGCGGGCTGAAGGCAAACCCTGTACACCAAGGTGTATGCTTTAAGTAACAGGTTTTGTGTGGCGTATTTAACTTGCTCATTCCAGGATGCGCCTCCCTATTGCGCACACAAAGTTTGACAACGCGCTCAATTTGACACCCAGAAAAAACACTGGACCACCGCCGAACGTAATACTGGGCCAACCTCTCCCTCCCTTGAACCACGCCCGTTTTGTCAAAATGTTGCACTTCAATCCTACCTCCGAACAGCCCCCCCTGACGAACGTGGTCTACATGGGTATGGGGGAGCCGCTGGACAATCCGTTCGCGGTGAAACGCTCCCTTCAGGTGCTTACGCATCCCCACACGTTCGCCATGGCAAAGAGCAAAATATCTGTGTCAACGGTGGGCCCTTCGCCTGGCGCCGTTCGGCGGATGAAAGGGATGCCTTCTCGCTTGGCATGGTCGGTGCACGCGGCCACGGACGAGGTGCGGCGATTACTCGTCCCCACGACCGTGCACACGATGACCGAATTGAGGTGAGGCCTTAGCTTCTCTGTGAGCGTGTATGGGGGTGTTATTTGTTCGACACAGTTTGTCACGCTCAGCGAGGACATGCAGCGCTTGGGGCTCGTTTACATCTCGCTCCTAGTATCACCAGTATGCCGGACACGCTAGCAAGTAACATGATTCTATTAGTGTTCAACCGAGGGTACCCTGAACGCAGGTCCAAGCATCCTGTCCCCCACGGCTTGCCTCTTCATACTGAACGTTTTCCCGGACCTTTTCATCCCTGCTCTTGTCTATTGCTTCGTTGGAACGAACGCCTGCCCCCACAGAGACGCCTTTGCCGACGTTTTGCAGTCTAGGCGAAGAGAACACTTGTTTGTCGAAGTCGTGCTGATCGATGGATTGAACGACAGCCCTGAGCTGGCGAGGGCGCTGGCCGTTTTGTTGAGACCACTGCCGACGCGCGCGAGCATCAACTTGCTTCCGTACAACGATACGGGCCACGCCTTGTTTCGCGCGTCAACTAAAGAAGCCGTGGAGGAGTTCCAGAGGGTTCTCACGGAGGAAGGGCTTATTGCCACCATTCGAACCGCTAGGTAAGCGTTGTTTAAGTATGACATACAATCGCTTCGCGAAGCGGGCGGTTCCGCCCGCTACCCTCGCTCACGAGGAAGAAGAATGGAACAGGACACGGTCCAAACAATTATTATAGGTGCAAACAGGTGATTTGCAAATGCCAAGAGCTCCATGCTCCATCCAGGAAAACAACCCGAACGCCGCATGCCGTACGTACATACATACCCCAGATAGGGTACTTACCTTCTTCTTCAGATATGCTGTATATACGAAAGAGAAAGCACAGCACGGCACAGCAGCACCGCAAAAACAATGGAAATAAAACCGAGAATTTCAGAAAAAAAAGATCCCCGTCCTCTCTCATATAATTATTTTCTGCCTGATTGGAACACCTTGCACCGATCAAGAATAGAAGAATCGAGCAGCAGAGCTTCTCTCTCAGCCTCGTACGCCACCTGCCCCTCTCGCGACCACCTCGTCACCGATTAGGTCTGGGTAATTTTTTCCTCCCTCTCTGCCACAGTGAGCCCCGTCGCCCGCCTCGCGTGAAGCCCGGTGCTCACCGCGACCCTCGTTCGCCAGCTCGACAATGTTGGTGCTCAGACTGCGTAACTCTCTCTGTGAACTTCAGCTTGGTCGCAAAAAGCACCGCTTGATTTTTTTTTGCAGATCTAAACGATCCTTTTCGACTCGTACATAATATAGCCGACTCCATACGAGGAAGCCAGACAGAGCTCATTCATGCTTCTCTCGTGTCTCGATAGACACGCGGCGCCTAGCCACGGAAACGGCGAACGCGCTTCGTCCATCCCCCCTTTACACGCCAACACCTGCTGACACCCGCGACGGCGCCGGGCTTGCCCGCGATACTATGCTCTGAGTGCACTCACGCACACGAAACAAAGTACAAAGTAAGAAAAAAAGGAAAAAAAGGGCTCTCGCCGGCAAGTAATAGAAGCAGGCGATGTCCAAGTGGGAGCTCTCAGAGGCCAGGGATGTACCAATCGAGCACGCTCAGAGAGAAATATATCTGTAAGTAGGTTTATTCAAAGAGGGTTGCTCAAGAGTAAGACGCCGTATCTGTTTGGCGAGACTGGCGATATTTGGCGATCTGCGTACAGTATACCTGTCGCCCTCTCTAGGATACCTTGTCCTGAAAGCGACCACCTTTAGGGCTTCGTGGGGCATTACTCGTCGACAAACCCTCCACCCTCTGACCCAAGAAAGAAATTATGTCTCCACCGCACACCGTTTTTTTTTTTTTTTACAGGGGGGACGAAGAAAGTTCGGCGTGTGGGCAATTGGCGACATCAGCAAAGAACGATCGAGCGAAGCGACAACGACACGAGGAAAGCAGTCCTGCGGGGTTGCCTCGGCGATGAGCCCGAACAAGATTTCCGTCAACATGTTTTTGGAAACTCTAATGTTATCATAATGTCTTTGAACACCGTTCTTAACGCACAAAAGAATCGGAACCCCTTTCGAGCTGGCTGAAGCCGACGCTACCATAAGACCGCCGAACCGAGATCATTTTCATCATTTCCTCCAAATAAATTCACCAAAGCAACCAAGGCGCACAAGTACACTACAGCTGTTACGAACGTTCTGCTGCACGAGTTCCTAGCGATAGCTACGTATGCCATCCTTTTGGAGCACCGTGTGTCACAGTATGCCAGTACGTAGAAGATGAGAGCACTCCCAGAGGACTTCTCTCTGCTGTTACTGGTTGTTGTACGATGGTGCTCGCAACATACACGAGCATATATATTTCGTACATATGGTACCAGTTTTTGACGGGATGCGTGGATCGGATTTCTCGATCGATTTTTTTCCACCGCATCTCCCCACCCGTTTAAACACATCCGTCGGTCACACTTTTTGTTGGAAGCGTCGTGCTTCAGCCGTTTAAAAAAAAAGTAAAAATGTTTATTCGGATCTTCCTAGGGCTCCAGAGCCTTTACGTGGCCACGGACTCCTTGCTTGATTTGAGAGTTGATGTGAGATCAACAACGACCATACAACAGCAGTATCAGACTAAATACCTCTCCGATGCTGAGTTGAATGCTCTACTGCTGCTGCTCTGCTTCTGCTGCTGCTCACAGCGCAGCACCTCCTAGAACCCGCGAGCAGTACACGAAGCAGTTTGCAGAATACTTTGGCCTGCAATACTACTCCAGAGAGCACAAAAACTATAGATTCGATCCGACTGATGGTAGGGAAGGCATCCAGACGCACCCCGTCGGATTGATTATTCGGAAACCGACATTTTCTATGAACACATGCATGCCACGACAGGGTAGCTCCCTCCTGCATTTTTCCGAGGCTCCTCCTTTGCGCAGCTTTATGTATCACCCAAAACGGCTTGAAGACAATATCATGAGCAATCCCATGATGGCTTCGCCCCCTCATCTTTTAGAACTACAGTTGTTAGTGACTACAATCCCGTTTTGGGGACAAAGCACTCAAATTCTGAGTAGTTTATCACCAAACGGGCTGCAGTCCCAAAGGGGTTGGTATTACAGTGGGCGCCCGGTGTCAAGAAACGTCAATTTGGTGTCCAGGCTCAATGTCTTTTTTTCCGACCTTGATCTCTAATGTACACGAATTATAGTTGGTCCCACTGCTGTTGAGCTGTGTTTCTTAACCCAATTTTCCTGTTGTTCGCGCCGATATGAGTCTAGTTTTCTTATCATAATGTTTCCTAATAACCGTGCGCGCACACTGCAGCTGTAGCTAGAAAACAAGTGGCCGAGAAGTGCCTCATACTCGTACTTCCATCTTAATAGCATCCATCCGAACCCTCTAATCCGAGGGCATAGTATTTCGCCTACAAAGAAGCGCGCAGTCTGCCTGGCAACAAGCAACGCGAATGATACTCGTCACTCAATTTCTTAGCCTCCCTCAGAGTATTATTTTGCGTCCGTTTTATTGTTCGCTCAAAAGGTATAGACAGCATTTGAAGCCACACACGTCGAACACGGTCTCATAGACCCAGTGCAAGATATATGTGCACCCAATGCCGAGTCATACCCTTGACACATCAGACACTTAAAGCTCATCTTTGGGAGGAACGGGTGCTGGGCACCTCGTTCGGAGTGAGAAAGGAGACAGACGAGTGTGGGGCATCCATCAACTCGGAGGCAACCGAGCGCAGTCCGTTTGAAAACTACGATCCTTCATGGGGAGCAATCCTCTGGCCGGTTTATCGACAAGACGACCCCTCCCTCAGTATCAATGGTGTCGACAGTGGGCCTGAAGCCACCTGCCTCATCGATTTCGCCCCGTCCGGTCTCCGTCTGTCACCCTGCACCACTCTCTGCTCTCGCCCTTCTATTCGCATACCCGACAGCCCGTTGGAATACTGCCTTTGAAATTCTCATGAAACCCCCGAGGACGCACCACAAGGAGTGGCGATGTTGGAACTTTCAGTATTCCCGGACACAAACCGATGAGGCGCAAGCTCGTAATTTGCCCTTGGGCAGCATTAGCCTTTGTGGTCCTGCTGTGCGACTCTTCCACCCTGTCAATGGCCATATGCGTGCACCAGATGCACCGGCTGCGGCCTGTCAGCACTGCTGTCCGCAACTGCTGCAAGCCGGGTTTGAAAACGGCTTTCTCCCCCTTCTCTGTTGCTGGCTGTTCCGAATTGCCTCGACGGAAGGGGCTGCGCCGGGGCAGAGCAAGCGCACTGCACTCAGACGCACACAAGCGAGTCACTTCCGCAGCTTCTCATCTGCAGTCGTCGCCGTTGCTGACGGCGATGGACAGAGTCCTGCCATTCGGTCGATGTATCGGGGTGGCACTTCCTTCGGTTTTGACGACGGATACTTTGAGAGCAGCTGAGGAGGAACTGATGCCCGAGGAGGTGTCCTACTGCCTGGCATTGCCACCGACTCTACAGGTGGGTTAGGGTTAGGGTATCAATCGCCAGGGAAGCGGACGCACTCCTGCTATTCTGTGAAGGCTAACGAAACACTCATGAAATGGGAAGGATGCACTGCTGAACCTGTATGGCGGTTCAGTGTGGAACACAGAATTCTCTCGTTGCCAGCTGCCAACCGCGTTGACGAGGATCGTTCGCACTCTCTGTTCACTTCACGCAGCGGCGGTGCCACGTGCAATCAGTACGTACTCGTAACGACAGCTACGAAAAGCGTTGCATGATAGCCTATTGAAGCAGCAGCAGTAATGGCAATAGTGAAGGTGTCGTCCCTTGCAAGGCCATAAGGCCAATGCTGGCACTCGTATGACATGATATCTAGGCGAGGAGGTGCTTTTCTGTTTTGAGAAGAAGCCACCGAAAAACTATCATACCTGGTATTATATGTATCATAGGAGTAGTGGTTTTCTCATGTTACGTCTGATTTAATATAGCGTCGTAAGTGTCCTGCTGTAAGTACTGCTGTGTACTGGAAATTTTGAAATACGTCAGGTGTGAGTTCGACTGATTAAATAGTTGATACTCAACTTTGCAACCTCCATTTCGGAACGAGGTCTCGTGCTGTCTCACGCTTCTATTATTGCTGTCTAATGCGAATGTGGTGTGTGCTGCTGGTGCGCCTGATACAACGCATCCTCAAGCCTCAAGCAAATGAACAGCACCGCCAGCTCCACCAGTTATTCTAAAATGAAGTTATTTGGGGCACTTGTAAAGCCGGTACGTCTGTAGTACCAGGCTATTCGCCGCGACTGGGCGCACCATTCCAGTAAAATGTACCAGGTACTTAAGTCTAGCCCGACGTTAGCCACAAACCATGACCTGCAGCAGCTGACCTCTGCTCTCTGCCTTACCCTGCGTGATCAGCTGGGATTCCTGGGGGGGCGGTTGGCTATTCGACGGGCGCTTCAGGGTATGTCAGAGGCTGCAGCAGCCGCGACGTCAGCCATCCTGCACAACAAAGATGGCGCTCCGGTTTTGCCGAAGGGAGTGTCCGCATCTATCAGTCACAAACACCACATGGCTGTGGCTCTCGTCCAGTCTGGCTGCGAAGGACACTTAGGTGCGCGACACGGATTTCTGCAACTGGTTCTTCTGGAATCGCGGTCTTGTCTTATGTATATAGCGTAATGATCTAATGCGATGACCTCTTTTTTTCTTTTTGGTACTGCTGTAGTATTCGTACGATGGTATGATGCGAGTAACACGTACCGGGTCCATATCATGCATAGGGACGAAGTCGCTGACGTTTGAAGTCTGTGCTCGTACTCGATTCAATTGTGTCTCATGTCAGCTCTTGCGAAGTACATGGTATGCTAATATCATTTTTTTCTGGTATATACTTGTACGGTAAACAGAATAGAACATCACCAGCCGACGCGCGTTCAAAAACTATTCTGTCGTACTATTAATACAGTACAACTTAAAAGGTTCTTATGTCCTATATGCACAATGTTCGAATGCTGCCATTGAAAACTGCTGTAGTATCAAGTACGTGGTGCCATCTGCCCATCTCTGATCAGACACGACCCCAATATTTGCTGTCCGCTCTCTCTGTGTTATTGTTCTCACATTAACTCTCTAACAGAAGAGGCCGTGGTCACACAAGGTACTGGAGCCCTATTATTAGGAAGATCCGAAAAACGTTAAAAAAAAACAAATTTCGGCTGGGAAGCACGACGCTTCCTACCTATGAATAGAAACACACGAGACGAATAAGGCACACACATGAAATGAAATCAATGTGCAAGCTGAACTACAGCAGTAGCATGGCCACGGGTATCCACTCAACTACAGCGTAGAGTTCCCCTACAGCGTAGAGCTCCCCCCGTTCCCACAACTAACCAACTCGTGGCTACTGACTACAGCGGTTGCTGTCTGGAGTGCTGCCTGCACCGTACGAAACGCACGGCAGTTGTGAACACAGACAGGAACACGCCTCCTTTCTGTCTGGGGTGCTGTCAGAGTGACGACTCGCAAGACATGCCGTGAAAGAGAGCAATCCAACCAAAAACCACCATACGATCGCAACGTCTTCCCGGACTGTCTGTCAAGGTGCAGCACAGTTACATAATATACGGTAGTATACTACTGTAGGAGAACACATGTCCTGCAGCAAAGAGGTAAAAGGGGCATCGGTGTTCGGCATGTTGAGGCTCGAACAACGCCACCATCAAAAGGTTTCCTTTTTTCAAATCCATTCCGTACTAAACAAAACGAGTATGTCAAGTACGGTTGCGTATGACGTCCGCTGTGAGTTCGACCAGTTTGATTGAAACTCGCCTATACCCCTAGACTTTGTATTATATATGTATGCAGTTTGTTTTTGGAACACACAATCTTGAAAGCGAAAAACGAAAGCCAATTCTTCAGGGAAAGGCTACAAGTGTCATCGACATAACAATATTGATACAGCAGCATTGACATACCAGCAGTCTGAGTTCCTCGTGTCTGTTGTCGTAACATATTTTTCACAAGAAGGCGCCTGCCGCGAAATCTCTAGGCACGAGCCCAACAAGAAGCTGAGAGCTGCTACTAGTAGCACTAGTGGTGTAAGGTTACGGGATGGCGTTGAAATTCTGGATGCCTGTTGGCGGTAGGCCGGTGTTGATATTGGTTGTTGATTGTTTCGTAAAGCGTTTAGTAGGCCGAAACACACATAGGAGTACATATCACATGTAATAAGCGCGGAAGTCGATATGCCTACAGACCGTGAGCTACTGCTGTGCTCGATGAATAGAGGCGGTGACACAACTCCCGCCACGACCACCATTGGTGCTCACAGCCGACAGCTATTCTAGAACCCCAGTTCGTTGCATGGCCTGTGTGCGTTCGTATCGACACCTGGTAGAGGTTTTGACGGGATTCAACAGGCAATCTTTGGCGTGTGCTTGTTTGTTTCTCCCGCTTCACTTCCGTCGGATTTATGGATGATGCTGAACGTTCTTTTGTAGCACCAACGCAGACTAGTCCGCGACATTTTTATTCTTGACCCACGTTGTTTCTCAAGGCTGTCAATAGTGTGTTGATAGGAATCGATCTCGTTGCTAGAGAGAGGGCGCGAGCGCGGTGATGGTAAGTAAGCTTTACATATGTTTCCCCGGCCGCCGGGGGATAAAAGTAGTACCACCTTTCTGGGAGGAAAGGTAAAGGTGAAGACCATTTAGTCTTGATGCTTGCACCGCAACGGTCCTTACATTGCAGTCCAGAGTGATCGCACCCTGGCCGGAAATATAATGATCGTTTAAAATTTAGTATACGTATTATATTTTAAAAAAATTGAAGGAGACAACACGTGATAACCAGGGAGTAAAAGTCCGCTGTTTTTCACGCCGTTGTCTATGGTCATATGACTACGGCCATGCATGATTATGAGTACACCCCCCCCCCCCCCCCGTGTCTTTAAGGTGTCGATATTGAGCTGCCGGCGGTGCGGAGGCGTGCGGACCTCCGGCGGCGGGTGCTGACGCCGAGGGAGTGCGGTATAGCCTGGGCGGTGTTGACAAAGTAACGGCAGAGGAGGAGGTGCTCTTGAGGTTTTCTATTAAGGAGGCCGTGTACAAGGCGGCGCACCCTTCCCTTCATCGACCGCTGGGGTTTAAGGATGTGAGTGACGTAACATTTACTGTACTCTTTTCCTGTCAACTCGGAAGAGTTTTCCATCCAGCAATTAAACAAGCTGTGATCACAGGTGTCCTCCCTTCTTCCTCACGGTACATGTATTTGATTTTTTGCATTCCTACTGCTCCTAGAGTTCCGTCGATTTTTTCCAGGTATCATAAGATAACATATAGCTTTGCTAGGATCTCGCGCAGCAGGATATTCGTAACTGCCGTCAGCTTGTGCGCGTTGATGTGAATACCCCGCTGGTTGATTCGTTTCTTTTCGGAAATGATTACGCGGCCCGTCGGAGATTTTTGCTACGGCGATCTCGAAAGGGGTACAGTTTATGTAATCCAGGTAATTCTACCAGGTATGCACGACTGGCTGTTTCCAGCATGACACCTTTTTGACCGAACCCAAGGTAGGCGAATCTTTTGCAGTGGGTCTCTGGAACTCCTGACCAGAAGCGTTTTCTCTGCCTTATTGAACCCCTGAAAGCCGACGTGCCTACCCTGCCCCCTCAACACGACGCGTGCCTACCCTGACCCCTGACTCCCCAACACAACGTGTGCCTACCCTTACCCCTGACCCCCAACACGACGCGTGCCTACCCTAACCCCTGACTCCCCAACACAACGTGTGCCTACCCTGACCCCTGACTCCCGAACACGACGCGTGCCTACCCTGACCCCTGACTCCCCCGTAACAACGTGTGCCTACCCTGACCCCTCATCACGGCGTACCTATCCTGGCCCCCCAACACGACGTACTTACCCTGACCCCCCAACACGACGTGTACCCACCCTGACCCCTGACTCCCCAACACGGCGCGTGCCTAACCCTCCTTCAGGTTGAAGTCCAGCCTCAGACAGGGGGCGGCTGCGATGTCCAGACGTCGACGGCCGGGGCGTGGGGAGACCTGAAGCTTTCGGCGGGGTGGATCCACTTGCCTGACGTGTTGGGACAGCCCTTGTTTTTATCGTATTGCAAGGCGGTCGATGGCAGTCGCGATGTTAGCAGAGGAAGATAGCCTGGTAGCCAGCAGGCGGGGGAGATAGAAAGATTCTCAACCGTCCCCGCGGCCGGTAGCAGCAGCAGCTTTGTTTATGAGTCTCTCGGGTGTGCGATTTGCCACTGCGATGAGCAGCAGTATTCTGGTCACCGGCAGGACGGGGGGCAGGGGGGGAGTTAGCCAGTAGGCAGGGCGTTTGCCGGGTCTTGTGCAGCCTTGGCCATTTGCATTCTCGGTTCGTTGGAAGCATGATAAGTTGGAACGCTGTGCGAGGGACGCGCAGTTGGGTGCTGGCGCTATCATCAGCCGAAACTAGTCGGCACGAGAAATAACTCGCGGACTGGAACGACGGACGTACAGGCAGCAAAGCACGGGAGGTGGTAACGCGGGGTGTATGTATTGTGTGCTTAAAATGTATGTCGTATATTTAGCGAACGCAGCGGTAGAGTTGGGGCAAAAGCTTATGTCGAGGACGGCCGAAACATGGTCCAGTATTTTATGGCACGTCAAACGAGCTCTTGCTGAGCACGTACACGTCTGCAATGTCGTTAAATTGTTCACGATTCGGACGGACAGACGATCGATTCCCACAGTTCATGCATGATCTGGATCTTTCAAGGCAGATAGAGATGTATGATCTGTGTGATGCAGCTCATTTTACCGGGTGGGGGCCGTATCATGATATAGGCCGTGTTCCCTGGGTTGGATCTGTACGGCACAGATCCTGAACCTGCACAATCTCTCAGAACGGCAGGTAAGGGGATCATCTGATCCATCTATCTGTAGATCATCTGCCCGACGTGTGATATGTTGCAGATGTTGAAGGAAGGAGTCCCTTGCCGAACGGTGGAAACCGCCCACCTGACGGGTAGAATTTACTCATACTGGTCAGGGATATTTCGTTTGTGGCTCAGGACCCGGTCGGGGGCCAAATCAATCAATCCCCTAGATGTGTTGCCGCCCGTCATCGCACTGCTCTCGTGTTCAAACTGTTCTTGTCGATGTTTAGGGAGCAGCTACAGACGTTTGGTGTTGGCGCGTGTTTTGGTCGCCGTCAATTTTCGTCGACTGTTGTTTCTCCGAGCACCCACAATGGCCACCCACCATGCACAGCGATTGGTCACCCCACGAGCAGAGCGGAAGAGAGAGTGCTGTCTGCTTGAACCGACAGCAACAAACTTTAACGTCGAGATCAACAAACCAACTGGTTGACAAGGGCACTGGACGACGGACGATTGCCTTCCTACTATTGATTACCGCCCCCATTCCCAGTGCCACCCCAACCCAGATCGTATCGTATGAGAGTATGTAAATTGAAAGTGGGATCAAAATGTGACGCACGGACACCCTTCACTCGCTGTGAAATCAAGCCGACCCCAATTACTCACCGTGTAGAATTTTTCCGCTGCGTCCACACAATATGTACGTTGTGACGATCCGAGCAATCTCCGCAATTAACGGTTTATGGGACATGAAATTATCCAATTTCTCAATACTATCATTGGTTTAGGCACTCATTTGCTCTAATATTGTTGGTCTACAGACCCGTCTGTTTGTGTTCGGTGCTACTGCCACATGAATATACATCGTAACGTGTTTAGTGTAGAACTGAATGTAAAAGGGTAATAGCATTGTTCGGCCGAAGGACCTCACACCGCCGTTTGTCAAACAAGTATATAGCAGTAGAGATTGGTCTACTCCTGGCGCACAAACAGATACCTATAACAGTAGGCAAAAGGAACCACATACCACGTACAGCGTACTTGCAAAAAATCATACTGGTACCTGGTATGTTGCACTTCCCTTTGGGGATTGGTGTCTCGCGGCTGTTATTAATATCATAATTGCACTGCTGTACTGGTATTGTAACTGTACCAATCCCGGGTGCTTATGCCTACATTTCACGTGTATTCCTACCTGATTCGCACCCGCGTCCGCCAACCTTCCCTGCCAAACATGTCCACATCAACACCGACCAAAAAAGCCAGGAAGAAAAAAACAAGACCGCTAGAACGATACCACCGGCGAAGTAAATACAAAAGGATTGAAGAAGCAACCCCCGATACACACATCCGATGGGTTTCGTGTTATATAGCAGACAATTCTTCGTGAGCGAGCCTCGAGCCAAAATCACCGGCTGGGGCTCCAATTATTTTTATCTGTGACACCACAAAAATACACGAACAAAGTTCGTGCCTACACCTTGGGGCGGCTGACCCAACATGAAAAATAAGCAACAATGCAAGGAGGACCCAAAATAATTATATAGTATGGAGGTGGGTTAGGTGGGATATATAAATACTTTCAAGGGCATGCCACCAAACGACATTTGTCCATACCGATGTAACGCGAATAACAACGCTGTTCCAGACGAGAAAAAATTCCAAGAAAAAATTCACTAACCTCGAAGCGGCAATCAATGACGCTTGTAGAGCCGTACTATAGACAGGATGCTGGCGTGGAACCATACAAAGTAAATGCCCTGGGAGCGCTGCGTTACGGTACATGAAACGAAAGCTTATGTGCTTTACCCAGCATTCCGTGCGGGCTTCGAAGGACGTAAAAAAAGGTACGAAAGGTACATCGAACTCTTCAACGAATGGAATAGCAGGCCCTTCGTACAATCAATGTTCGACAGAGGACACACCAACCTATTAATAGACCTTACGCAGCGCGCATTACGTTACGCGCGCACGCTTTTGCTTCCTCAAGCTGCAGCACGCTAAAAAACACGTCATACTGCCAGCCGACCAACCCAACACCTCTCTCGGTCGGTGCTTAGTAGCGTGGAAAACGACAAAAAAGAGAAACGTACTAAAATAACAGCAACCAGACAGAGGGCCACAGGCACCAAGGCCATCAGTACAAGCAAATCACGGACCAGAACGGGCAGGATAGGACCTTGTCCATCACACCAGGCACACCACGCTTATCATACGGTGCCAGTGGCACTCTCACTCCCAAACCCCGCGATCAAAGGGGGCGCCCCTGTCTCATCTACCTCATCGAGCCCGTCTCAAGCTATTCACCTCTTAACATCTCGCGCTGCGAGCACCCCATTTTGTGGCCATCAAAAAGTCAAAACGTATCTATTCAATAGCCGCCTGCGCATGTTTCGGAAATCCACTAAAACGGGGATTTTAAATCTGCTGAAGCGCCGCCCCACCCCTTCGAGTCAGATCGCTCGCTTGCTACAAAACGAGTTAGTTCGCATGGACTATACTGATGCTTGAGTGCCCCCCTCCTTCCTGCCTTGACATCGACCTTTCAACGAAAATACTACAGCAGTACCTACGCATATCAGCCCTGCCACCACACCATGTGATCGGCACCGGATTTTCAACCAATCACAAATTCCCATGAAACAAATTACCAATAGAAACACTCCGGGCACGAAATACCTCCCTCTTTAGGTAATGTGACTAGATTAGTAGGGTCTCTCGCAGCCAACACTGCACCATTCGGAGGGATACATGGGTAACAGAGTCATACGGCGCCAAACGTATCAGCAACCCCAACAAGCTGAGCATAATCTGACGCGTGTATTATATGATACCGATAGCATGAACTGTATGCACTGTAAGTAGTAGAGTTCTGTACCACTGGGAGGTAAAGCGAGGAAAAATAAAAATAAAAACAAAAGCAAGCTAGACTGTTGAGACCACACCTAACCATAAAATGTCACAAATGGTGCGAAGGAGCCGTGCGAGTGGCCTAAAGGCCGACCCCTGCCTCTTGGCATCTCGAGACAAGGCACCACCTAGCACCCATCACCCACCATCCACCGAGGTCGCTAGCTCTTGCGTGGTCACATGGCGCCGCCAACAATGTACAAGACTGAACACCTGCGCGCGTTTGAACTATTTGGAATATATTGCTGTCACTGCTCTCCGCCCCCCGCCAGCAGCGACACGGCGCGAAGCGATGGTTAACGCCGCACCACCCCCCCGCGCCACTAATGCAGCAAAGCCAAAAACACCACCCTGTCACCCCCCCTGCCGCCAAGAAGTTAAACTCCCCACGGTGCGACATACCCCCCTCCTCCTCCTGCAGTACGCACACAGACTTCGTTTGCGACGCGCTCTACGCCCCTCCTCCCTCCCCCCCCCCCCGCCCCAGCATCGCAAACAAACGTACCTTAAAGCCCATACCGCATACCGCCTCGATGCATCACACCGCAATGTCGTCAAAGGAAACAGCGAGAGGAGCGCCTCAATACCCAGAATGGTTGATCGGCCCATCACCAGACCTCTCTTCGCCCATCCCCTCCTCCTCCCGCAAGACGCCCAGCGGTGTCGCGAGGCTCCCGAATGATCCTCTCAAGTCCACGCCGCCGGGCCCCTTAGCTTGAGTCATGGCAGACGGGGGGCTGTCTCCCACCACAGGCGCCATGACCTCGCCCTCCACATCGTCTTCCGCGCTCTGGTAATCCTCGTCCTCCTCGTCGTCCCAGCCTCCCACCCACTGCTTGGCCGCTTGCTTCAAGTTTTTCACGGAGACGTTCGGGTTGGGGATGTGACGGGAGGATCGCCGCCCGGACTGCGCAGACACCTGGTGCCCGAATCGCACCACCCATCTGTTTCCGCCAAATATGGAGAAACAATAACATGTACGATAGATATATTGTAGGAGGGAAAGAATAACAGTGAAATAGTGATAGAGCAATAGAGCAGATACATTGTACATAGGAGGGAAAGAGTAAGTAACAGTGAAATAGTGATGCAGCACGGGGGAAACACAAGGCTGGGAGTTTAGGTGCTGCCACGTATCTGGGGGGGCGGGGTCATTTTCATCAACATCGGTGATTCGGAAAACGGGTAATAGGTAATGCTTTTGGAACTGTACGCATCTATTCCGTGAGAAACTACTTGGAATTAGCATGGAGTCGTGTTTTGAAGTGGTAAGAAGACACACCATTAAGGGGGACCACAGTAAATGGGACAAAACATTGTTAGTAAAAATAGGGAAATATATAGGTTTTAGTGTGCACCGTAGGTGCTATTTACTATGGTCCTCCGTAATACTCACATTTGGCATTACAGTCAGTAGGGTGCCGCTAGTATAGTAACACAAGTACTTTGGTGCGGGGCGATAATGAAGCAGCGCGTTGCGTCGTTAAGTCAAGTGAGTGCATCATGCTGCGTCAAACATGACAGCAGCAGTACGACACCGTCAAACAGCTCAAACAGAAAGTTCCGCCTCCACGGAAGAACCGGATTCCGCCGGCAGAACAAACGCCTGCATGTCACAGGGTACAGGCACGCAGCAACAATATACGAGTACGTATGGTGGTATCGAACACTCTAACCCCATCCACCACCGGGCACTGGAAATTGGGAATTCAATATAATTCGCTCGGCTTTTTGCGCGAAGCATGATAAACCATACCAAGGTATCATATACTGGCATTGACTATAGCAAGTGTAGGATACCCTGCCTTGCAAAATAATGTATCGGCCCAAAACAAGGGTTTCTTAACCCTTTACCTCCGAAAAAAAAAGATACCAAGCATATTCCAAGCATTCTTAATAATAGTTTGTGCCCAAATAAATGAGTGCAGTTATTAAGGGTGTCACGTATTGCTGTGTATAGGACCAACTGTCCCTTAAGGCCACGGAGGATATTACCTTCCCCCCCATCCCCGTGTTTCCGAGAGACTCGAATATCTATACAAAACTTTCATCGGAACACAAATCGCAGGCGCTGTTCTGTCGCTGCGTTTGCACGTTCGGCTGGTTTGTACCTACCATTGTACCAGAGATCAGGTGTGACCCAAGAGAGCTTCATCACAGCAACTGCTGTGATTTTCTTCAGATTGGCCTCCCGCGGTATCTCGACAGAGGCCAACACCTCGACTTGGAGGTGCTGCAGTGGTCGAAATTGGTAGAAGTTTGGGGGGTACAAAAAGAGACAAAAAATAACTCTGAACTGAACGTTTGAACCTCACTTGTGGACAGCTACGGCTACAGCTCCTCAAAGGAAACTACGGTCCGCGAAATCAAGGGACGCTCCTGACGGGGTGTGTGAGGGCGTCGGGTGTGCCCGAGAGCAGTCCGTCGCAAGCAGCCAGAATTCGATTCACGCGCCGGAGCCTAATACGATGAGTACATCGCCGATGAAAAAAACGGCTTGCACCAAAAGTTTGCCGTTCGCCAGGCATGTGATGCAAGTCTTCCCGGGACGTACCCGAAAAGCCCTCGGATCAAAATAAGCCAGTCCCGCGAGGGGTAGGAAGACATTGGGCCCAAAAACGGGCAAATATAGCTCTGGATTCTTTGTTTATTTGCATCAATTATTCTAAAATTTCGAAAGACGGATCTTGGTTGCAAACCCCTTACTCTATTTCCAAGTCGAATGTATACGTTGCCGAAACGCCGACGTACGGGCGCCTACTTGACAACACATTCCTGAGTGATCCTCCGTTCCCTCAACTATTTTTCAGAACTGCAGTCCGTTTTTGTGGACGCAGCACTCAAATTCCAAGTAGTTTTGTCCACAAAAGAGGACTGCGGTCCAATAACGGTTAAGGACCGGTCCGACATTTTTCGGACAAACTACTTGGACTTACAGTAGAGTGCAGGACAAGTTTTGCAGTTCAGAAATGGTTGAAACACATGGCAAGACGTGACCCTGACACTAACCTCGTCAGGTCCTCCACGGGCGGGCCGTCGACGTGGATAGCGGGCCCACCGCCGTACAGACGCATGAGCTGATCCCAACACTCCGGTCCCACTCGTCGGTAATCGCCCGCCTGCTTGCCTAGCGCCAGCGTCAGGCCGTCGTACGGAACGTGCCTGCAACGATAGACACAATGGGGTGGTACAAGGCACAACGTGATACCTTTGCTACAGTACACGTTACACATTTGAACCGTTCACAACTACTGTAGATAAGAGGGGGGGCGTTGATGCTCGTCATTCCTGCTTAGCGGAAACATAACACAAGAGCACCCCTCAAAGGTCGACACACAAAACAATACAGCACATGATATAAAACCCAACCCTAAGGTGAAGGGTGAAGGCAGTAGACAAAAAACGCCACAGACAATAGCGTATCACGCAACTAGTGTCCAGGAAGTGGATCAACACAATAGGCAGGACAAGCCACAAACAAGCCGTAGCACACAAGCAGTTCCCACGCAGTAGATCGACACAAGAGGTACGACAAGCACGTCACTACGCAGCACTATTAACAGCGCCCACACCATACACTGCATCCATCAACAGGCATCTACTCCTGTAGAGCAGCAGCAAAATAGGGAACACCTCTTGTCTTAGTCAAGCATCCCAGCACAGCAGTAGCAACCAGACCTCACACTGCATCCAGATATACGTATCCACTCAAGCACAGCAGCCGCAACAGGAAACACTTCTTTGTCTGAGTCAAGCATCCACGAGTAGTAGCCCCCCAGACCTCATACTGCATCTACTAAAGCACAGCAGCAGCACCAGCATCCAGCAGCAGCAGCAGCAGCAGCAGCAGCAGCAGCAGCAGCAGCAAAGACCTCTTGTCTGAGTGGAGCATCCCAGGACAGTAGCACCCAGACTTGGTACTGCACCCATCAATACGCATCTACTCAAGTAAAGCAGCACCAATACGTAGCAAATACCTCTTGTCTGAGTGGAGCATCCAAGAGTTGTCCACGGGTCCCGGCGGCGCCATCCTCCTCTTGCTAGTGCAAAACTCCAGCCAGTGGTCCATCCAGCGGGCGTCGACGATAAACCATCTCTCCCCCGGCAGCATGGCGGAATTTATCGGCTTCCCCGCCGTGACTGAGGCTAGCTCTTCCACGCGACGCTCCCACTGAAGGGCAGAGTTCTGGGCATACGGACAAAGTGTCCCACGACGAAAGAGACGTGAAGCGTGTTCAGCATTGTAAAAATATGAGCATGTGCGTCTTCGCAAAGGCGTGGCAGAGTTCTGGGCGTAAGGAAAAACGTGTCAACAAGACCGAAGGAAACGCTTTTTTTTAGTGTCATGTATGACATAAATCTGTACACGCGTGGCGCAAAGGCACGTATGTGTACCCAACGGTTCATAAAATTCAGACTATATCTACTCAACGACTCTTAAAATCCAGACTACCTACCCAACGGCTCGTGAAACCTAGACTGAACCCAGCCCTGCCGGTTATTATGCTGCCTCCGTAAGCCTGTTGCCTGCTTTGACGAGCTGCTGGTGCCAAAGACCCCACCGATCAATCAATACACCATATTAATATTTAATATTTTGATAGCATTACTGTCCGTGCGCGCGTTAACGCAATTTCTCATGCAGCAACGTACCTGGTATGTATTAGTAGATGAACAGCATAAGTCTTTAGTACAGTTTCGACGAGACTACTAGACCATGCTTTTCCGACAAAAGACACTCTTTAGGGGCCTCGACGACAGTTTCGACGAGACTACTAGACCATGCTTTTCCGACAAAAGACGTCATCTGAAAGCTTAAGCCCGCTTTTGACGTTCGACGTTGCAGTCAATGAAATCTCGAACACGCAAAAAAAAAAAAAACACGACGAGCGACGGAAAAAATAGCAAAGCATTTTTGAACATTTTTTCCCTTTTGGGGCTGGCTCTACAACTAAAATAAACTAAAAGCCTCACCCTGCAGTGCTGCTTCCGTGCGTGCTTCAGGGGGATCAAGTCGCCATAAAAAACGACCCAACATGTATAGCATCGGTCATGGCTTGTCTTCCTTTATGTTGTTTTCCATCCCATCGACTATATATTCGCCCTACTTCTCCAGCTCCCTCCCTTTCGTCATATACCGGGCGGTCCTCCCTCCGCCCTCCCCGTCACGGTGCATGCCGTTATTTTCATCGCCATATTACTTCATTAGTTCACCATTTGTTTTCCTCGTCGACCCACGTCGAATTGTGCACACACATACACACGCGCTACGTGGGCGTGGGCGCTTCCTACGAGAAAACAATCCACCTTGGGTGGAATCGGACTACAGCAGCTAAATTGACCTTTAGTAGCTGCGATTTCAATTAACCACTTCTAAGTAGACCACTACAATAGACGTCCAGTCGTACACGGCTGATTCACCAAACTTTTCCATACTTTGCTCGGTATTTATCATTGCCAAGCGGATAATGATTCATGAAGCTATGGTGATACTACTATACTATACTGCTGTACAGTAGGTCGGTACCATGTGTGTGTTAAGAAAAGCCCTTCGGCAGCAACCCTCAAACAGCGACCAGGACAATGGTAACATTAGTGTAGTAGTTATGAATCGTCTATATGTACAAGCAGCATGAGCGTGAGCGCCCAGCAGTACAGCAGTGTTACACGGATAGGATGGTGCTGCTGCACCCGTGCCGTACTAGTCCTTGCATTCAACCATTGTAACTCGAACACCATATTGTAGAATGTCATCCCCCAATCACGCAGAAGTGGCCGTTGCCATAAAATTCGCCAAATTTTATCGTCAATTTCCCCCCTCTGAGTTCCAGTAGAGAGTTGAGTTACACTACACTACATTACGTGACTTGACCTTAAGTTGGCTGACTTCACGTCAGCGCAGGATGTTCCAGTATAAAAGCACGCCTCTTTGCATCATCCCCCAATCACGCAGTGGGCGTCTCTGTAATGGTCACGTCTTACCCGTCAATTTTTCCTCTGTAGAGTTCCAATAGGGTCAATGGTTGACGGCACTATCTTATTCGATGGGATCATGTTAGTGCTTAATGGAAACATGTAATGGAAACATGTTACTGGTTAATGAGACAATCATAATGGTTGATGGCAACATGTTATTGGTTGATGACACCATCTTACTGATTAACGACAAATATGCTATTGGTTGATGACATTATCTGAATGCTTAATGGCAATGTGTATTGCACAATGGAACCATGTCAGTGCCTAATGACAATATGTTGGATAATGACACTAAGATTTTGCTTTCTTCCACCATGCTGATGGTTAATGGCTTAGTTTTAATAGTTAATGTCACTATTATTAATACTGCTGCTGCTGCTGCTGCTGCTATACATACGCAATCATACCTTGAAAATGGTGCCGGCATTGTTCGAAGTTGGCAACACCATCGAGCCCCCTCCTCCGAACAAGCTGGTCCCTCCGCTCTTGATCGAGCCGTTGAGATACATACTCTTTGCAGACCGTTTGTGCATCAGCAGCTTCTCCTCCACGAAGCGAGAAAGCTCCGCCTGTTGTCCAATCGAGGCAAGCAGACAAGTCCAAGGCAACCAACCCGGTGCCCGCCAGACAAGACAATCAGACACGGGACCTGAAAAAGCGTGCTATAACTACTAAAATACCACCGGCCCCTATCTATACATTCATACATTCATGCATTCATACTAATTACTAATTAATACGCTTGTGTAGTAGTCGTCATTTGTATGTCACCGCAGTTAGTTATGCCTGCTTTAGTATGCCCCCACTCTACCGTGTGCCACCGGACCGCCCGCGTCAGCACGGCCGGGCCACGCCCGCCCCACAAAGCAGCCAGCAGCCCTCGGTGCCCCCCGCGAAAGAAAGGGCGCCGATGTCCAACCCGGTGAGCTGGGGGCGTGGAAAGTGGAAAGGCGCCCTCACGGGGATGGGTTGCTCGCTCCCCGGAATGGTGGGGACAAACAAAAAGTGGAAATCCCGTACGATAAGGCAACAAACTCTATGGACGTACTCAACGACTGCTGTATGTACTGCTGCACATGGTGGGTGGGTGGGGGTCGGTGGGTGGCCTGCTACAGTAGCACTGTTCTTATAGGTGCCGTACAGCAGCACCATCAGCACCACCAGCACCTGGCTGGGTGGTGGGTGAATCGGGAGTGGGTCGCTTGGTGGGTGGATGGGTTGGGTTGGTGGGTGATCGGTGATCGGTGAGTGGGTGGGTTCGTGGGTGTCAGTGGATGGCCGTATTATATGATACCTGGTACCAGGCATTACGATACGCAACAGTGCAGTTTCTGGCAGTCCGCTGGTGCTGCGTCGTACCACTATTAATAGTAGAGTGTTTGCGATAGAGATAAAAAAAAAAAAACTTTACTTCCGCTAAAAAAAGTGAATTTCCTTCCCTTCCTGATTTCGGTGTGTTTGCGAGTGAGGTAAATCAAATCCTGCAGGCGACGCCTCCGAAAATAAGAAGGGACGTGGGGAGGTGAGGCAACGCGGCAAACAAAAAAAGAACGAACGCTGTGAACAAAAAAACAGCGTGCAAGTAGCAACGGCAGCCCAGCAACGTTTCGGCGGCACAGTTGACCGCGAAGCCACCACAGCCATCCCACGACTACAAGCAGCAATAGCAGCTAGCTGGCGCTAGACGCAGCTAGGGGCAGCGTGAGCAACAAAAACAAACAGCGTCAGCACCAGCACCAGCACCAGCAAGCACCAGCACCAACCAGCTTCCATTTTTGGATTGCTGTTGCTGCTGCTGCTGCTGCTGCTGCGCTCGGCCTACGCACGCCACAGCGCCGGCGCGCTCCGCTCCGCCGCCGCCGTCGCCGCTGCCGCTGCCGCTGCTGCCGCTGCTGCCGCTGCTGCTGCTGCTGCTGCTGCTGCTGCAGCCGTAGTATGGTGAAATCGAAATGATACACGAGCTGTCATGCTGTCGCGCTCTCTACGAGCACGAGTACGAGTACGAGTGTGAATACAGTACGAGCCCTTTTTTGGGACGACGCATCCTCCACGTCGTCACCAAGCGGGCGAAAGCGTGTGCCGTAGCAGCGCCGGCGACCCGCTGGCACGATCCAACGCCGCTCGTGCGCGCTATACTCAAGCTACACCTCTCGAGCCTCTGTGCTCCCAGCGGTTGTCGTGATGTGTACGGCAAGCAGCATGGTGGCATGGAAGATGCTCGGTGTTTTGATCCTTCGAGATTTGAGTTGCGTTCTGAGTCGGGATAATGCTCGGTGCGTGTAGGCCAATGAAACAGAGAGCCAAAAGTTACCGTAACTTTCGCTGAAATCCTTACTTCGCTGAAGTCTTTTCCGGCCGTTTTTTCAGAAATTTACCTCAAAAATTTACCTCAAAAATTTACCTCGGGAGAATTTTTAGAGAAGTAAAAGTAAAAAAAAAAAAAATCGCAAACACTCCAGTGTACATAAAATAACTACTTTTTGTCCACTGGCTTTGCAGCGTACCACTATTATTAATAATAGCAATATATTATATACTTGGTATACAACAATATCGTCCCCTCTTCAGAGTATCTGGGTTGCTGGCGTGCGTATGTTGCGCTTGTCGTATCCAGTACGACGGCATGCCATCGTATTGTATAGTCTATTCTCCTTACCGCAGTACAATGTATTCTCTCTAGGATGAAGAATCGGCACGGACACT
This sequence comes from Macrocystis pyrifera, assembly GCA_031763025.1. Taxonomy (NCBI): domain Eukaryota; class Phaeophyceae; order Laminariales; family Laminariaceae; genus Macrocystis; species Macrocystis pyrifera. The sequence continues at coordinate 115,610 of JASSKH010000033.1, read as the reverse complement.
ATTAATAGGTGTGCGGGATGTCGACGGGTAGAACGAACAATTGAATGTGGAGAACACACACACACACACACCTGTCCAAGTGGATGACTGCTGACACTCAAGACACGAGACTTCAAAAAGCGCTACAGGTATAAGCACCAGAGTGTAGTACCTGGTACGTAATATGGTCCTACAATACCTTCTGGAAGGTACTTCGGACAGACTACCCTGGCAGCAGATCCATGAATCTCTGTAGTTGTGATGCTCTGATAGGATCGGACGGCGCACTCACACATCAATTCTACAGTACTATTAATAGCACGACAGAGAGGCAGACAGACGAACAACACGAGAACGGGCGGAGCATGACCACAGCAGCACAACGCCACACCACTTCAATACCCAATGGCGCACGTACTCCACACGCAATGCCGCACGTATTCAACACGACATGCCGCATATACTCCATACTTCATCCTCGCGAAAACACAACCCTTACGCCTCTGACACATTGCACGACGGAAATAACAACCCGTGTACACTCTACGCCTCTTACAAACTGCACGAATCTCAGCCACTGCACACAATGCACCAAGGGAACTTCCAATAAGTCTCACCTCTCCCCCCCCGCGGCGGCGAAGGCAGAAGCCGCCGTCACGTGAGCCACCCTCTGCGCTTGGTGGCTGACATCATCCCACCAGTCCACCCCGTCATCGTTCCCGGCCGGGAGGCCGCCAGTTCTTGCAGGCACGTCAGGCTTACGAGCTCGTGTTCCCGCAGCGCGAACTTCTTTCACAGAGCGAAACGTGTTCGACCACAAGCCCATCACCTGATACATAGGAAGGCGTGGGTAGGGTAGTGTAGGGTAGGGCAGGGTAAGGTAAGGTAGTCAACGGTAGAGTAGGGTGCGGTGGGGTAGGGTAGGACAGGATAGGGTAAGGTAGGGTAGGGGAGGGTAGGGTAGGGCAGTGGCAGGGTAGGGTGGGGTAGGGTAGGGCAGGGTAGGGTAGGGCAAGGTACGACAGGTAAGGTAGGGCAGGGAGCACGCTGGTTCCGTGTTTTGAGACATGGGCCGACGCTGGGACCTTGGAAAGACGGTAAGTGTGGACTCGAAACAGCAAAAGAAACGACAAAATTCGAAGCACAAATCAAACTACTGTAGCTCAGGACGTGGGGGCGAGGGAAGGTGTTGTGGAGCATCGCTAGCGAGGTAAGACCATGGAGCTCTCTCTACCAGCGGGGCAGCGCACCTTGGGATCTGGGAAGGATAGGAACATGGAGGGGAAGCGCTCGGCCGTGTCCTCCAAGACCAAGCAGTACTCGTGGGCCGATGGCGTTTCTTTAACGCTCGGCCGGACCAGCTCCGAAATCTATCAAAAGGCAACAGTTGAGTCCGGGGTCAATAGACAGAGGAGTCGGGGTAAGAGGCACAGACAGCGGCATGTCCACCCAGCACGTGAGGAAAATCAATACATCAATACTACCGACTCTTCCATTATCAACGTAAATACAGCTGCATGTCATACGATAAAAACAACACTAGAGCTACGTAGCTATTTGACAGCCACCGTGGTAGTCCCTTATATGCTCGTGCAGTCGGCTATCTGGTGCGACATGTAATCGTCCGTGTACGCGATGGATGTTCTGGGCATTACCGACCAGGTGGTCAGACCATGCTGTTCAAACTTAAGCACATGCCATTTTCTCTCTAACAGACCTATGTATCTACCGTAGTAAACTTCTTCAAAGATATCATCGTTAGTTGTTATTGTTCTTCTGGTGTTTAAATGCTTCAACAGCCACTATTAACACGTACGTCATCAATCTAATCTACTGATCTAGATCTCTAGATCCGAGAGGGCGCGTATGCAGCGGACCGCTACGTACAAGTAACATCAAACCCACTGTCGTACGTACCGGTATTGAACAACCATACACACACATACACATACATACATACATTTGCCCGTACATACACTGCCCTAGACAGGAATCGCCTGGACTCTACGGCGTTGCGATTAGTGAAGCCATAGACTGCAACATATCGTATATATACCGGTACTCGTATGATGTATGTCACCACAGCGCACGTTATGACAGCAATACTGCTAAATATCACGATCGCGCGCAACCGTCAAATGCCCGGGACCCAGAATGTGAAAAAAAAAAACTATTATAAATAACAATGCCTTGACATCTCTCACCCGAGCGCAGTCCAAGGGATAGGCCTTGGGGATGCTCCCGGAGGACTTCCTGGAGGACTCAGCTTCGTTAGCTGTCAAATCTACCTCGTGCGTGTATATGAGAAGCATCGATGTGGACGGGTTGAGCACGAACCACCGACGTTGCCTGTCAGCAGCAGCAGCCCGAAGGAGCAGTGCACGGGAACAAAAAACACCCCGGCGGGAAGGAGGGGGTGGAAGGCTCCGAGTGATCAAAAGAGGCTGCAACTACTGGAAGGGTTGCTACTTGCAAGTCGCAGAGACACAAGCGAAGCCAAGACGAGGACGGTGGGATTGTGTAAGCATACGCGGGGCGGCGCATTTGAGGTATGCGCGATTCTGTCGGGTGTATGCGCGGTGTGATCAAATGTGTCAAAGGTACACCAGTGATGTGTATCAAAGGTACCAAATGTTAAATGCGTATCAGAGGTCAGTATCGGATGCATACCGTAGTCTCTACTAAAGTGTAGTACAATACTGGTATGTGCAGTGGGCTGTCCTCGAGGGGGTGGAGCTGGACACCTTGTATGAATACAGCGTTTGTGCCTCAGCAGCTGGCGGGTCCATCCCATGGCGGATGCTGTTGTATATACCAGGTATAGAATCGATCGAAAGGCAACCACACAAAGCGCACAAGAGACACCCAGGGGAGCCAGCGGCCTACACCATATCACACGGGTGATACGATAACACCAGATCACACGGGTGATACGACAACACCATCACACGGGTGATACGATAACACCATCACATGGGTAATACGATAACGCCATATCACACGGGTGATACGATAACACCATATCACACGGGTGATACGATAACACCATCACATGGGTAATACGATAACACCATATCACACGGGTGATAACATAACACCATATCACACAGGCGATCAGATAACACCCCCCCCTGAGACGAATTTCGGGGCCGATTTTCAGCCAAACATGGTGTCAACAGACGCGTCGCTCGGCGTTTACACTCTCTTCGTTGTCGATAAAACCAGCTTGGCAATTCGCCCGAGGCAGTGTGTTTTCTTTCTACGGTACTGATACAGTACAGTAGTGCTTCGACCGTAGTAATAGTAGTACACAATTAATACTATCACACACAGGTTGCAGATATGGGCTTCGACGAAGTCCTTGATTTTACAGCTGATTATCTCTTTCACAAAAACATTGAAAAATAAATAAATATATATATACAAGGCTTTCCTTCGGAGTGGGTATTCCGTCGTTTCGTGTACATATAACTGCAATTAATTGGCGACATAGCCCAAAGCCAACCAAACTATTAATAAATGTATTTGTGTAAGAAACGGTGAAGGATGTAATAATCGCGTTTATTTATGAATGTAATGTGAAACGTAAGATCGGGTGACGCAAGAGTAAGAATGACATTCGTCTAATAATAAGAATAACATCTTTCACCAGTGTGGGGAGAGAGTGGAGTAGTGCTTGGCATGTGGATGATATACAACATACAGGCTGTTGTTTAAAGGAAGGTCTGGGACAGGAGAGAAAGCAGCAGTGCCGGCAACGACAACGGTTATGGAAATGTTGTATAGTTGCTGGGCGGCCGCGATTTCGATGTAGCCAGCATAGGAGTTTGGATGAGACATGATATGTAAATAGTCTTCCAGGATGCTGTAGTAACGAGGCGGGAGGGATCTGTTCGCTGTTGAACCCGTTGGATATGTGTAGGAAGAAATAATCGTGATTTGGGAAATGTGGGAAACAATTTGTTTCCTTTCGTTCGTCCTGGATGGCGACAATCTGCTTGGCGTACTGCTTCGGAATTCCGCGAAGCACTGGAGCAGGCGAAATGGAAGGGAGTATTTTTGCGCTTGATGATGATGTCTCCGTCTTTGATGGTGGAGTCCGTCAGGCGGCAGTTGTAGCACTTGCCACGGACCTGGTCGAAGTAAACATATGGGGTGCACGGGGCGGGAGTGGCGTGCAGAGAATGGCGGGGGAGGGGGAAGGGGGGGGGGGGGGGGCAGAGTTCATTATTTGTACTACTCTACAGCGGCAGAACAGCAGTACGTAATCGCTTGCTATACGACGGCAGCAGCAGCAGCAGCAGCAGAAGCAGCAAGTAGTACGTAATTTCCTTGACGATACAGAAATATGTACACACACAAGTGTAGTACAGTACACACACAAATCACGTGCAGCATGATGTACGGCAACAACGCAGCAGCACCACAAAAAAAAAATCATTGACGATACAGAAATATGTACACACGCACAAGTTTAAGTGTAACAGACACACAAATCATGTCCAGCATGATGTACGGCAACAACGCAGCAGCGCCACAAAACGACCAGGAAACACAATTATCCGAGTACATACAAATATTCAGTGAATATTGCGGCAGCACTAAAAGCAGAGCAGCAGCAGCAGCAGCAGCAGCAGAAGCAGCAACGGATCGCCACAGCGTTGGCAGCAGCAGCATCGCAACGATATGAAAAGAAGGGAGAAAAAAAGTATGTACCCCGAGGCCGTCCGAAAAGTATTTTTGGTACCTCACTATAGACCCACCTCCGCATGCTGTACGGCAACAACGCAGCAGCAGCATAGCAACAATACGAAATACGAGAAAAAGTAGTACGTACGCAAAATGCAGGAGCAAAACGACCAAAATATTTCTTTTACGTATCAAAAAAAACATTTGGGTACAAAAATGGCCAATAAAACAATAATCCGCGTTGGCAGCAGCAGCATAGCAACGACATGAAAATAAGGAAGAAAAAAAGTATGTACCCTGGTATGCCGCAACCGCAAAACCTACGGAATTTCATTGACGATACCGAAATCTGTACAAACACAAGTGCAGCATGATGTACGGCAACAATGCAGCAGCACCACAGCAGCAGCATAGCAACGATATATATGAAAATAACCAAGCCAAAAACGAGAAATTGCAGTACGTGCGCAAAATGCAGGAGCAAAACGACAAAAATATTTTTTCACGTACCAAAAGGAACCATTTGGGTACAAAAACGACCAAGAAAAACAGTAATCCGAGTACATACGAACATTCAGTGGATATTGCGGCAGCATTAGCAGCAGCAGCAGCAGAAGCAGCTACAGCATTAGCAGCAGCAGAAGCTGTGCAACGCATCGCCGCAGCGTTGGCAGCAGCGTTGGCAGCAGCGTTGGCAGCAGCAGCAGCAGCAGCAGCATAGCAACGATATGAAAATAAGGAAGAAAAAAAGCATGTACCCTGGTATGCCGCCATCGCAAAACCTACGGAATTGACGATTCGAAAATATGTACGCTTCCAGCATGATGCACGGCAACAACGCAGCAGCACTACATACAGCAGCAGCAAGTGCAGAAGAGCAGCAGGTGCACAGCACGGCAACAACGCAGCAGCACTACAGCAGCAGCGAGTGCACAGGAGAAGCAGGTGCACAGCAGCAGCAGCACTCATGGCGTGGCGCTGACAGCAGCAGCAGCAGCAGCGGCAGCCGAAAACGAGCAAAATGAGTACGTGGGGTCACCAAAACATGTACACACAGAAATCGTGTGCTTCACGTCCCGCAAACAGTTGTGCATGTGCGCGTTCGCGTGCACTGTGTGTAAGGAGCCGACCCAACGCACGAAGGGGAAAGAACGAGCATGGATGAGTAAAAAAATAAATAAACGCTTTGACGTAGGTTTGTATGCAAAAAGGCAATTGAAAACCCGAAAAAACGTACTGGCAACATACAGCATGCACAATAGACATAGACACTCACCACTGTCAGCAGTCTCGAGGGAGTACGAGACAGTCCCTTCCTTGATCGGGCGAGCACACAACTCGCAGTCGGTTGCCCTGTCAGGATGATCCCGCCACCACGCACGTGAGATCCTGCAGGTGGCGAAGGCCACGTTTTTGCCGGAGTTCTTGACCAAGTGCTGGTCCGTGCACTGGTCGCAAACAACAGCCGGCACCAGGTCGGTCTTTGTCGTTGCCGCTCTCTTGCCAGAGGGCGAGGACCACGCGCCTCGCGACGAGGGGGAGGTGAGCTTAGGGGGTGTTCCGTCGTTTCGTGTACATATAACTGCAATTAATTGGCGACATAGCCCAAAGCCAACCAAACTAACTGCATTTGTGTAAGAAACGGTGAAGGATGTAATAATCGCGTTAATTTATGAATGTAATGCGAAACGTAAGATCGGGTGACGCAAGAGAAAGAATGACATTCGTCTAATAATAAGAATAACATATTTCATCAGTGCGGGGAGAGAGTGGAGTAGTAGTGCTTGGCATGTGGATGATATACAACATACAGGCTGTTGTTTAAAGGAAGGTTTGGGATAGGAGAGAAAGCAGCAGTGCCGGCAACGACAACGGTTATGGAAATTTTGTATAGTTGCTGGGCGGCCGCGATTTCGATGTAGCCAGCATAGGAGTTTGGATGAGACATGATACGTAAATAGTCTTCCAGGATGCTGTAGTAACGAGGTGGGATGCCCAGAATGTGGATATGTTCGCTGTTGAACCCGTTGGATATGTGTAGGAAGAAATAATCATGATTTTGGGAAATGTGGGAAACAATTTGTTTCCTTTCGTTCGTCCTGGATGGCGACAATCTGCTTAGCGTACTGCTTCGGAATTCCGCGAAGCCCTGGAGCAGGAGAAATGGAAGAGAGTATTTTTGCGCTTGATGATGATGTCTCCGTCTTTGATGGTGGAGTCCGTCAGGCGGCAGTTGTAGCACTTGCCACGGACCTGGTCGAAGTAAACATATAGGGTGCGCGGGGCGGGAGTGGCGTGCAGGGAAATGCGGGGGAGGGGGAAGGGGGGGGGGGGGCAGAGTTCATTATTTGTACTACTCTACAGCGGCACAACAGCAGTACGTAATCGCTTGCTATACGATGGCAGCAGCAGAAGCAGCAGAAGCAGTAAGTACGTAATTTCCTTGACGATACAGAAATATGTAGACACACAAGTGTAGTACAGTACACACACAAATCACGTGCAGCACGATGTACGGCAACAACGCAGCAGCACCACAAAAAAAATTAGTTGACGATACAGAAATATGTACACACGCACAAGTTTAAGTGTAATAGACACAAATCATGTCCAGCATGATGTACGGCAACAACGCAGCAGCGCCACAAAACGACCAGGAAACACAATTATCCGAGTACATACAAACATTCAGTGAATATTGCGGCAGCACTAAAAGCAGAGCAGCAGCAGCAGCAGCAGCAGCAGCAGCAGCAGCAGCAGCAGCAGAAGCAGCAACGGATCGCCACAGCGTTGGCAGCAGCAGCATAGCAACGATATGAAAAGAAGGGAGAAAAAAAGTATGTACCCCGAGGCCGTCCGAAAAGTATTTTTGGTACCTCACTATAGACCCACCTCCGCATGCTGTACGGCAACAACGCAGCAGCAGCATACGTCGTAGCAACAATACGAAATACGAGAAAAAAGTAGTACGTACGCAAAATGCAGGAGCAAAACGACCAAAATATTTCTTTTACGTATCAAAAAAACCATTTGGGTACAAAAACGGCCAATAAATACAATAATCCGCGTTGGCAGCAGCAGCATAGCAACGACATGAAAATAAGGAAGAAAAAAAGTATGTACCCTGGTATGCCGCAATCGCAAAACCTACGGAATTTCATTGACGATACCGAAATATGTACAAACACAAGTGCGGCATGATGTACGGCAACAACGCAGCAGCACCACAGCAGCAGCATAGCAACGATATATATTTTATAAATTTTGAAATACGTCAGCTGTGAGTTCGACTGATTAAAAAGTTGATACTCAACTTTGCAAGCTGCGTAATACGCCTCGTCTATATTCCATTTTTACCTAATTTTACAATAGACGAGGCGTATTACGCAGCTTGCAAAGTTGAGTATCAACTATTTAATCAGTCGAACTCACAGCTGACGTATTTCAAAATTTATAAAATTATTGTGATAAACCGAGCTTATATATGAAAATATCCAAGCCAAAAACGAGAAATTGCTGTACGTACGCAAAATGCAGGAGCAAAACGACAAAAATATTTTTACACGTATCAAAAGGAACCATTTGGGTACAAAAACGACCAAGAAAAACAGTAATCCGAGTACATACGAACCTTCAGTGGATATTGCGGCAGCATTAGCAGCAGCAGCAGCAGAAGCAGCTACAGCATTAGCAGCAGCAGAAGCAGCAGCTACAGCATTAGCAGCAGCAGAAGCTGCAACGAATCGCCGCAGCGTTGGCAGCAGCGTTGGCAGCAGCAGCAGCAGCAGCAGCAGCGGCAGCATAGCAACGATATGAAAATAAGGAAGAAAAAAAGCATGCACCCTGGTATGCCGCCATCGCAAAACCTACGGAATTGACGATCCGAAAATATGTACGCTTCCAGCATGATGCACGGCAACAACGCAGCAGCACTACATACAGCAGCAGCAAGTGCAGAAGAGCAGCAGGTGCACAGCACGGCAACAACGCAGCAGCACTACAGCAGCAGCGAGTGCACAGGAGAAGCAGGTGCACAGCAGCAGCAGCACTCATGGCGTGGCGCTGACAGCAGCAGCAGCAGCGGCAGCCGAAAACGAGCAAAATGAGTACGTGGGGTCATCAAAACATGTACACACAGAAATCGTGTGCTTCACGTCCCGCAAACAGTTGTGCATGTGCGCATTCGCGTGCACTGTGTGTAAGAGGAGTCGACCCAACGCACAAAGGGGAAAGAACGAGCATGGATGAGTAAAAAACAAAATAAACGCTTTGACGTAGGTTTGTATGCAAAAAGACAATTGAAAACCCCGAAAAAACGTACTGGCAACATGCAACATGCACACTAGACAGACACTCACCACTGTCGGCAGTCTCGAGGGAGTACGAGACAGTCCCTTCCTTGATCGGGCGAGCACAGAACTCGCAGTCGGTTGCCCTGTCAGGATGATCCCGCCACCACGCACGTGAGATCCGTGCAGGTGGCGAAGGCCACGTTTTTGCCGGAGTTCTTGATCAAGTGCTGGTCCGTGCACTGGTCGCAAACAACAGCCGGCACCAGGTCGGTCTTTGTCGTTGCCGCTCTCTTGCCAGAGGGCGAGGACCACGCGCCTCTCGACGAGGGGGAGGTGAGCTTAGGGGGCGTGGAGAAGGGAGAGGCGGGGGTTGCAGCACCAGCAGGTTCGCCACCGACAGCAGCAGCTTGGCCGCCGACAGCTGCACCTATCTATGCCGTTCGTCGAAGGCGAGACGCCTCTTTTAGGCGCCGTGCGAAGAGCTGTCTATTGGTTGGCAGTTTGCGGAAGAAGAAAGAAGAAAGGTTGTTTGGCCGTTTGGCGAAGAAGAAAGAAGAAAGAAAGGTTGTTTGGCTGTTCGGCTGTTTCAAAGAAGGAAGAAAGATTGTTTGGCTGTTCGGCTGCAAAGAAGAAGGGCTGTTTGCGAAGAGCTAGCAAGTGACAACGACCTCAAAAATCGTAATTATAGTTGTATCTATATACCGTGAATTGCTGTATTTTCACTCAAGACCCGCCCCGACCCAATACATACGTGAAACAAAAAACATGACGGCATCTTGGCTGTTCTAAACCCGTCGAACATCACTACTTCTACTGCTGTACTGGTAGTCTACAAATATGTATAGGCTCAGCTTTCGCCAAGTGGGGAGGTTCCATGCGATAGGTGAAAATGATAATCAAAGTAACAAAGATCTTCACACATCCGCTTATTGTGCTTATTGCTCTCAAATATCGCTAGCCCGTCGTCACAAAAGAGGCTAAACGCATCCCGTAACATACAAGTACACAGGAGCAAAACGCTCGCAACACCGCACGCTCATCTCACCAAGCACTCTTGATCCCCAAAGCGTTCCTCGTGCTTGACTTCCTGTTCAACCACGAGCTCAACGCCTGGCTCCCATCCGGCATCTCCACCCACGGCACATCCTTCTCAGCCGCCCCCGCGTTGTGTCCCGTTCCTTTCCCACCGCCACCCGCCCCCGTCCCATTGTTGGCACTCAGTTTGGGTACCATGGGAGGCAGTCCTATCGGCACGTTCTCTGGTCGGGCCGGGGGGCCGACAGCAATCTTTTGGCCCGGCGCGAGAGGCATGGGCGCCACCGCGTTTTGGTTTTCTACGCCGTCTAGGGGGAACCACGCGTGCTGGAGGAGCTCCGCGGCCGAAGGGATGGGCTCGGTGGGATCTGTGCCCAGCATTAGATCTATGGCCTCCCTGTTCGTAGGCAATATACATAGGAAGGATGCATTAGCAATATCAATGCTCACAGAGTCGGAAAACAATCGCAGAGTTGCAGGCAGTTGTTTTATGAACAGAAGCGACAGCTACTGTACTATTAATAATAACAATACCACGGACACATAGCTAGTGCTGTAGTCACAGTAGTCCGAAGCGGTAAGTACGTCGGACACCTTCAAGACAAAAAATGGTCCCAGCCTGCGAATGCAACATGAATAAACGGAATAATGATGACCGGGGTTGGGTTGTATCCGTAGCACGAGCCCTTTATTAATAACAAGTGCACCCACGTCTTTAGGGACATTTCATTTGGAAATGGTGTGAGCTCATTTTCACAGCAGCCAAAGGGTCAATCAAGCGTATCACTCGCGCATGCTCAGCCCCACGACGTATATCATGCCCGCCCATGCCCGCCCCCCCCCACGACGACTACGACTACGGCCCATGCATGATATCGATTACACCGCCCCTCCCCGCCCCAAACAAAAATAATGACACCGTTTCGTGCGACTGCCACCGTTACCGCCGTGGCACAATATGACAGCAGTGACAGCAGTATGACGTGGTGTCACAAGTCACAATACAGCAGTGCAGTACGAAGGTATTGTACGAGTCAAGCAATTTTGAGGGCTTGCCTGCCAAGGGGCGACAGCTCCGGCACCCCCGTGCTCTCGGTGGTAGCGCGGTAGCTTTCTAGCGGTTCACCGGCCGCGGCCCCGGCATCCCCCATGAGAGCCGCAAAAGCCGTCAGTCCTAAGGACACAATGTCCGAATCTCTGCCAGTAGGGCGTTGGCCAACCGGAGAACATAAACACGTGAGTACGACGCATGAATACGAAATTAGCCAAGAAAATAGCACAAGGGGCGATTGGTTGCAAATAAACATTTGGCACAGAAGTATGGACTGACGCAGAGCAGCGTCTGGTGACTGTTTAATACCTGATACTTGGTATCTATTGGAGCCTGTCTTGTGACCACGCACATAAAGCTATATCGATGACTAAATGTGAGAATAACAACAGCTCCGTATTCTAGTATTCTAGCATTCTAGCAGCTCTGCAAAATGGGACAACGGGCCAGTCCAAATTTGGTGTTGACGTGCAAAAAAACGCTTCAGGGGAATGGCGCTTTCATCGATACAATGATATCATCGATGCTGTCACATCATGTAGCGATTTCGTTGCTTTCAAACCTGCAATAATTTGTACCAGGTAGACAGACAACTCTAAAAACCTCGCACGCACCCTGTAGAAAGCGCGATCGAATTATCACTAGTATCCTATAGTATAGTATATAGTATAGCAAAGCATGACACCGAGCTTGCAAAGATGAGTTAAGAGTAAATTTTCGACCTCACAGCTCCGGTTTTTTTTTGTTCGTTGGATCATCGGTGCTGTCATGCTCTCATGCTATATCAATTCCACCAGTTTGGGCGTTGCCAGCCAGTATACTGGTGTGTATCAGTACCAGTATAATGCGAATGCCTTCAATGCCTTCGTGCTGAAGGCATTGCAACGCCTCCCTCAATCGCACGCCTCTCGCACGCCGCTTGTTGGCGCCAGAAAAAAGAGAACAGCATCCCTACAAAGGGTTGCAATAAATAGTGACAGTCGGCATTAAGCATCAAGCATCAATCATCAGCAATGCCGACAAGGACCTTCCCTTCCCTTCAGCCCTTCAGAAAACCTTCAAACCAGACCGTGGGGAACCACTCACTTAAATAAACTATTCTAGTAATACCATAACTCCATGACCCATTGCCAGTATCTGTTACCGGGCATTCATCTGCAGTCATGTGAAGAACCCCCCCCGCTCGACATCACCCTAATTCCCAAACAGGGCCTGCAATAAAATCAAAATGAACGCCTCCAGAATCATCCCCACGGGCAAGTGTGTGTCTGCTCTTCACATTAAACCGTTCTTTCTATGCAACGAACCGGTACACCCAGTGTCCGCCCTGGTTCCTTATCCTAGAGATATACAACTTCTGGGGTCACAGACTGAGTCAGTGATAAACCAAAACAAGCCAAACCGCAAAGGAATGGGTCAAGCAAGTGAAAAGCCAATGTACCAGGTAGGAGAACACAGCAACACAAGCCAAACCAGAAAATAAGAACGAAAAAACAATCAAGAAGGAACAAAACAATTATGAAATAAAACAGAATACAAGTGACATAAGTAGATCAGAAAGGCTGCTACAAACTGTTGTTGACCTACTTTTCAAAAGTAATCTACCACTTGGAAGCTGCTGTGGTGGCATCAAGTTGTCCACACGTACCTTTCCTTTAACAGTTAAGCTATCCAACATCGCCTAATTCGTCAAACTGGCCCACTAAAGCCCGTATACTACTAAGCACCTTTCGTAGTATAAGAAAAGCACACATGCTCAAAGGGGAACAGATAAGTAGCTGCTGCACGCACGAGGCAACACGGAGGACAGGAAGATACCGGGAAAAAGGACGTATGTATTTCGGCTCTGTATACTATAACGTACCTGAGATCTTTCTCTACCCCACCCGCGGAAGCCTCGCCGGTCTGCCAGGCATCGGCAGGTGCCACGAGCTTCTCAAGGTAGCACAGCCTCGCCGTCGCAGCACCCGCCTCGTTTCGGCCAGGAGATCCGAACATAATCCTCGCCGGTGTGACGTGACCATGAAAGAGCCCGTGGGAGTGGAGCAATGCCAAGGCCATCAGGACACTGCTCAAAGCCCAACAGTTCCAAGTTCCAAGTTCCAAGTTTCAAGTTATTGGGGCGTGCGCGTGCGTGGTTTCGAGAGCGGCGTAATGAATAACAAGGAGGCATCGCTGCGGCCAGGTCGGGTTCGCGGGTACCGGTACCAGGGTACGTAGCAGTTACCGGGCGGCGCAAGATTGTTGTCGAGGCAAAGATTAAGATTACATAATATATTAAATAAATATGGCTACTCGTATGTTGACTTGATTCCCTCGGATCGGTACCGGTACCAAGGGTACTTACCTCGTACCAGTATATAACAGCTACCACGCGGCGCAAGATTGTTGGCAAGATTGAGATTGAGATTAAGATTCATACCTGGTATATATTTATTTGAGATTGTTACTCGTACGTTGGCTTGATCCCTTCGGATCGGCACCGTGACATGCTGCTGCGGTATGTACGGCTATAATGCAATAATACCATATACATAAGAAAACGGCTTGGGTTTGGTACTGAAGGAAGGAGAAGGAGACTCTCGGAACACGATATGACACACGAGAGAGTTACTGATCGCTGTTGTTGCGGTGGATGGTGATTGTGAGGGTGATCGTGATATGATTGCCGTGGGCGATGCTCGGTAGGTCTCGGTTTCAGTCGTTTTTCGTGTTTGACCGTTCGTCTCGTGTGGCTCTAATCCGAATCGATTTTCTATATATGAAAATGACTATTAATATTGATAGCGTCAAGCTTCAACGTCAACATAGGACCATGTCGCATTTGGCCGTTCGGCCGTTTTCGGCGTTGGCTCGTTGTTCGCGTTTTGCCGGGGTATTTTTGTTTTTTCGGTGCTGCCCTCACCCCTGCCCCTGCCACCTGCCGCCCTCCTTCTTCCATAATCAAGATGTCATGCTATATAGCTGTATGCATATGTACAGGTCTAGAGTTCGTATTCATAGACTCATGAAGGCACAGATGTAGCTTTCGGGTATGTAGCTACAGCACGATGCTGGACATATAACACTACATACAGCAGTAGATACCACTATTAATATATGATACGACATAAACAGTCGCCAACAAAATACACGCAGGGTGCGTACTCGGGGCTTCGATTCCAATCTCCAATCTCGCAGCATTCATCTCCGAGGCGCACCCTTCATCAGTCGTCAGCACCCTACAAATAGTCGAGACGTCGAGACCAAAAACCTTTCAGCCTTAACCCTTCTCCCACAGAAAAAGTCAACATCACATCATGCCGCCTGGAATTGATTCTCCGCATACGATACCACGCCCCCCCCCCCCCCCCCCCCCCCCCCCCCCCCCCCCCCATTGCTCCCACGTTCCGAACAAACCAGCTATTCTATATAGTAGTAGTGTTAAAAACAAATTATCATACCCTATCGTATTTATCGCATATTTTCATATCGTACATGAGCGTAGGTAAGACCAAACATCAAGGGGGTGATAAGTTTCGTCCCGCACCTTGCTTGCACCTTGCACTGCTGCTGGTGTCATGGAAACCACGGGTGGGTGGGAGATTGTCCGACTTCAAAAGTTGAGCGCAAGGCTTTTGCTTTTGCAAAGAACAGAAGTACTGCTGCTGCTCAAAAACTGGGCTAAAGACCCACTGGCGGCACTGGTGGTCGCTCTCACACGTACGTGACACTGCTGGTGCTGCAGGTGTTTGTTTTGTTTGTTTTTTCAAGGGTCCTAGCCCATACCTGGTACAGGGTACATAACAAAATTCATTCCTGGTATCATTTGGTCGAAAACGCCTTCCAAATAGACAACCACGAAGCCTGTTCCCAGTGAGTCTGATGGAGTTGCAGCCATTACATCTAAAAGTAGAAAACATACTTAATTTCGTATTATTTGCGTAAAAAAACCCACGGAGAGGCAAAAAGGCGAAAGCAAAACGCTCAAACCCCCTGGACGTGAGGCCCAAAACCCAAGAGCCAACCAAAGGCTGGCTCGCCAACAGCCAAATATAATCTCTGGCGGACTCTGAAAGGCCAGGTGACATGGTGGTATTCATAGAATGGTGTTGGGCTTCGATATTTCAAGCTAATGAGTACCAGGTATAATAAATCAGTACTCGTAAGACGGAACCAGCGTTGCATGCAGCAACCATTACTACTGCTGTACAGTAGTAGCAGTTTGGATACAGCCTGAACGCCAAGACGGGGGGAGCACCGCAGATGGAACAACCAAGTGCAGTGTCGTCGTGCGTAATGGAATATTAATCTTCGTTCGTAACTAATACGTCTGAGAAAAAAAAACGCCGAACACAAAACGTTCGACGCGTGATGATGCAGCTGTTAGCGTTCTGTAAATCTCATACGGAGAAAATACGAAACAAAAGCTGGGTACCACTACACCACTACGAACGAGAGACTAGGTCCAGGAAAACACCGAAGCCACGCATGCATGCGGTCTTGGTCCTCAATCCTACGTACACGTATGTACTGTAAATAATGCCAGATATAACTAATCCTTACGTGCAAGCAAACGATGCCTACTCATTAATATCATACTACCCTGTACAGGCAGCACTACGAACCATACTGCCGTAATTAGAGAAAACACAAGGCTGCGAGTCGCGGTCACAAAAAGTACTCAGCTTGCCCCGAACGCAACACTCGGGTCGTGCAATAATACTATTAAATACCATAATACGTCAAGCTGTTGTGTGCACATGTTTATTAATACATGTTTTAGACCCAGGATTGCTATTAATAGCGCACGAAATCATTCAGCTTTTTTGAGTTTTTTCTCGTCTTGTTTGTACCGGTATCAAAAATAGCACGCCCTTCGTCCTTCCAAAAACATCATCATTTTGTTGTATATTCACACCGCTGTGCTGCTATAATATTAACAACTTACTGTGTACCCCCTGTGCCCACTATTAATACTAATACTTCCTTGGCATGCTGCTGGAACAATAACGGTAAATGATATCAAGAGATGAATGAGCCCAACGTGAGCTCGGGCACTGCGTACGTACCGGTTATTATATGGGTGGCATGATACAACAGCTGTAGACTGCCGTACATACTGCTGGAAGACTGTGCTGCTGTCCTTGTCGTACGCAGTACAAATACCGGTACGAACATAGAATATGAGACTACTGCTGTTATGATATATCAGAACACGCAGTGACATAATTTCAACGAAAAGCATGCGCAGATGCGCAGCAGAGATCACTCGGTGCGTTGTGCGAGTGCTTTGGAAGAGACATGATCCGAGTGGATAGCTCACCGGCTGACCATGACCCTGACTTCTCCCTCTGTGAACTGCCGCCCCGTCCCCAAGTGTTCCGTCAGAGTGCCTCCGGGCATGTGCTCGTAGATCATGTAGCAGAACCGGTCCTAGACATCGCGCCATCGACCGGCGTTTGCGAACCATGAAAATGTTAACTTCGTTTTGCGTTTGTCTTTTTCGCGTCTGTCGGGATGATAGGGTCCCACCACCAAAACGAACAGCCAAACTCAAACTTGCGAGTAAAATATCAGATAGAATTGTTATGTTTCCACAAACTACTGCAGACAGCAGTACTGATAGTATGCAAAGACGCCACCTACCGGAAAACAAAGCAATGCACCATGTCCTATCTTGCTCTCCATCCTGTCATTGCTCGGTGCTGTAGGTAAACTGCTGCTGTTGTACACCCATCCTGCCAGGATAATTAGTGCACATTTTCTCATACGTGCAACGATACATACCGGTACCAGCAGCCATCTGTTCTTCCTGCTGTCGGCAGCGCCCCGCTCCCGAAGACAAAGATGATATTTTTACACATGCGGCTACCTCGAATAAAGGTGGGCAAGCACAGCATTTCAAAAAGCGTCAGGGGAGGGGTACCGCGGTACCGGTGACTATTAATAGCACGATGCAAGGAGGAGAGATTCGTCAGCTTCTTACCTCCGGCTCGGAAATCACGTCTTGCAGCGCCAATACACAAGAGTGCTTGGCCCTGCGGAACGTGCGCACATCCTCGCCGACTTGGGCTCGCTCCACCTTCGTGAGACCGAACACGAAAAGACATTTCACCAAGCATTTGCGGCCTGCCGAACGAAAGTTGCAGATCACAAGGAAAAAGACAAAAGAGACAATACGTTCAAGTTTGACGATGGCATTAGATCAAGCTCTCGCCAACACAAGTAACGGAAGCATCGTGCTGTTTCGACTCTGAACCAAGGCATCTGGAGCGTGCCTCACGCAGCTCGCCGTGTCCAATGCATGGGCCGCCATCAGGGAGGAAAACGTGATGTCATGTGTAGAGAGCCAGTCGCGCGCGAAAGCACACCTTGTTGTCCTTGTCCGCGTGTCTGGGCCTCATGCAAAACGAAGGTATCTGTCCTCAGCACTTCCTTGCCAAGCTTGAACAGATCCGAGAACGAAGTCATTTGGAACCCAGCTGGTCCGGAGTATGGGAGGCAACACTGCTCCCCTGGACCTACTGCCTGATTGCCTCTCGCCACCGATGCTGGAAACAGAATGTAGCACACAACGATTCTTCTCTTACGTATACCTGAACCCATCGGCACAATAATCATGGAACCAATCCCAAACGGGATGCATAGCTGCAAGGTATGGTTCCAAACTTCGACCTAGAGTGGTGACGCGTCTAACACCTAAACTTCCGTGACCAGCCTGGTGACGTGTGACGTGTATTTATCGCATTCGTTTGTTTTCCGTCACTCTCATCAGCACCCCCCTGCCTCGCAGAATCGGAACGCAGCACAGCAGAGCCATTTTCACCAGCGTCAGACGTACTGCTCTCTGGACGCAAGAAATACTCACATCTATCCTATCGCCTCGCTGAAATGGGACGCGGCGGCAGGGCGGCTTACGGCCCCGGCGGTGACCGGGTGGCGTTGGCGCGTCATGTGTTGGAGGACTCGCCTTTGGCGGATCGGCCTGTCGCCGAGCTCCAGAAGCATGCCGCGCAGAGGGGATTGAAGACCGACGGCACTCGCGACGATCTACTCCTCGTGCTGAGACCATACAGCAAGGTGCGCGCAGTAGAAATCTCGAAGCTCCAACGGAGGGAGGCAACATGCCGTCCTCCTACGCCACGTGCGCCTTGGAAGCTCTTGCTAACAAACATCAGTTTCGACGCTTGTTCATTTGTAGGTCGAATCGTGTGGCCTCGTTGCTCGTACAACATAGCATGGGATCACGTGTACCAAGCGTACCAGGTAGCTCGTAGTCTTCCCGTCGCTGCCTGCCCCCGATAGCAATCCCTCTGTCACACACAATCCGCGTAGGCAACACCTATTAGCCTGTCAGGGTCAAGTATGTGTCTGTGTTCGTGCGCAGGGGGGGGGGCTGAGCGGGCTCCGTCTATATTCGATTCCTGGGTATTTTTCAATTTTCAAGTCACTTATACAACAGAACCTGAGAACTTGAAGAGTGCAGCTTTCCATTGTTGGTTCAGTGGTCCTCCTTCGTACAAGGAGCAATGCACGCGCACACTCCGAAGTAGTACACTTCTTGCAGCCTGCTATTATGCCCCAATGAATGGCTGTTGTTGGCAGTGTTGTTGTTCTTACTCTTCTGGTGTAAGGACTCATCCCATCGCTCGGTGCCATGTTATAGTCTGTGGGCACAACAGACAGGCCCCACTAATTCTGGAGTGGAAAAAAAGAAAAGAAAAAGGAAAACTGAAAACCTGAAGAATTACTCGAACTTACGTACCCGTCCCCAAGCACGAGTGAGTGCGACCGAGTACGTACCTGCAGCAGTACGTACTGGCTGACAGCAGTTTACTACCAGTATGTAGATCTACTACTGCTGTAAGTACGCTAGGTAAATAATACCTGGTACATGAATTATATTAATAGCTCGGGCAGGTGCTCCATGTTTTCCTGATTCGTATACTTCGCATACTCGTAGTATTAATATATCTGTTCTTTGCGAGTACTTACAGCAGAAATGTAATCTGTGAGTCGGCACGAAGTCACCAATTATTAGTTGTTGGTCGAAGTACTGCTGTACTTCGCCCGTAATTTGGAGAATTAGCGCTACTGCTGTAGTTACCAGGGTATTATTGGAGTGTTTGCGATTTTGTTTTTTTTTTTACTTTTACTTCTCTAAAAATTCTCCCGAGGTAAATTTTTGAGGTAAATTTCTGAAAAAACGGCCGGAAAAGACTTCAGCGAAGTAAGGATTTCAGCGAAAGTTACGGTAACTTTTGGCTCTCTGTTTCATTGGCCTACACGCACCGAGCATTATCCCGACGCAGAACGCAACTAAAATCTCGAAGGATCAAAACACCGAGCATCTTCCATGCCACCATGCTGCTTGCCGTACGCATCACGACAACCGCTGGGAGCACAGAGGCTCGAGAGGTGTAGCTTGGGTATAGCGCGCACGAGCGGCGTTGGATCGTGCCAGCGGGTCGCCGCCGCTGCTACGGTACACGCTTTCGCCCGCTTGGTGACGACGTGGAGGATGCGTCGTCCCAAAAAAGGACTCGTATTCACACTCGTACTCGTACTCGTGCTCGTAGAGAGCGCGACAGCATGACAGCTCGTGTATCATTTCGATTTCACCATACTATGGCTGCAGCAGCAGCAGCAGCGGCAGCGTCGTCGGCGGCGGCGGCGGCGGCGGCGGAGCGGAGCGCGCCGGCGCTGTGGCGTGCGTAGGCCGAGCGCAGCAACAGCAGCAGCACCAGCAGCAGCAGCAGCAGCAACAACAGCAATCCAAAAATGGAAGCTGGTTGGTGCTGGTGCTTGCTGGTGCTGGTGCTGGTGCTGACGCTGTTTATTTTTGTTGCTCACGCTGGCCCTAGCTGCGTCTAGCCCCAGCTAGCTGCTATTGCTGCTTGTAGTCGTGGGATGGCTGTGGTGGCTTCGCGGTCAACTGTGCCGCCGAAACGTTGCTGGGCTGCCGTCGCTACTCGCACGCTGTTTTTTTTCCGTTCACAGCATTCGTTCTTTTTTTGTTTGCCGCGTTGCCTCACCTCCCCACTTCCCTTCTTATTTTCGGAGGCGTCGCCTGCAGGATTTGATTTACCTCACTCGCAAACACACCGAAATCAGGAAGGGAAGGAAATTCACTTTTTTTAGCGGAAGTAAAGTTTTTTTTTTTTTTTTTACCTCTATCGCAAACACTCTATTACTGCTGTAACAATTTTCTGTCGTTTCTCGGAGGTGCCAACTAACTCAGTCCGATGTGGTGAAAGTCGATGTAAGAAGGCTCGAATCGCATTTATGGTGCAACCTTTTGAGCCTACGTACGTTCTTGCGCTGTGAGCCTGTGGGTTGGATGACGAAAAGCTTCCGCCAGCTATAGCAGTGTAGTAGTACCTGGCAAGTATGTTGTGTTACATCTTAGTGCCAGGTATGTGTTGTTATTTATGGCTATTACAATAATAGTTGCGGCGGTGCCAACGATCCGATTACCTGGGTTTCCTTGATTATGGGAGGCTTATTTTGCTGGATGCGCATTTCCTCGTGAGACAACTCGCTCAGAGAGTGAGAGGGGGCTGAGAGGCCTACTAAGGGCGCATCAAAACCCATCGCCATCGACGGTGCCGATGGCAGTGCCGAAAGCCGTTGGTGTCTCCGACACCGTATTTTTCTGTGCGTAAAAGGCAACCGAGTTTCTTCCGCCGACTTCGTAGACAAATCAAGTACTATTATATTAATACCTGTACTCGTGAAGTCATTTTGTTGACTGGTTTCGCAAGTCGATTAATATCTATACGAGCACGTATAGCCGAGAAGTTCAGCCAACTCGAAACCTTACTACTTCCCTCGGTGCTGGACTCGACCTATGTGCAGCTGCATCCTGCACAAACAGCAAAAAAAAAACTGTGCAGGATGGGGGTCTTACTGGTCAAGGTGGGTCTTTCGGCCGCCCAGCGTTTTTATGAGAAAAACCACCAAAACACGCGGCGAACCCGCGTGCGTGACTGTCTCTGCTGACCTCGAGCCCCCCAAAGGGTTCGGGATAGGGTTGGGGTCAGGCCTGGGGTTGGGTTGGTCTGGGTCCACGTGCAAGGTTGAAATTACGACACAGGACCTGCACAAGATTTTGTGTAGGATGCAGCTGCACATAGAGCACGCCTTGGTGCTGTGTGTGTAGAATGACGTTGCGGGCAAGGCGTGAGACTATTAATATGAACGGTGAGGTCGCTATTACGGGGATCCATAGTTAATAGGACCTATGGTGTACATAAAAACCTATATATTTACCTATTTTTACTAACAAAATTTGGTCCTATTAACTATGGACCCCCGTAATATTAATAGTTCGATCCCCACCGCCGTCGTTCCCATGGAAAAATAATATCAGGTACCAGGTAACAAAATGGGAATAATATGTCCAAGAACCTGCAATGGTCAGTAACCAGTAGAAAACACGAAGAAGATGACGAAATCACCGCGATCATTCCGTTTACTGAGTGCAATACCGAAGTGGGACCGGAGAGAAAAATTGGATGCTCAAAATCCCATCCCTGCCTGACATAGTAGCTGATACAGCCGTGTACGAGTACATATACCTCGTATATATGTCGGGTCATTGTAGTACCAAGGTAGTGTGGGAAAATCGTGGTGGAAGTCGAGTTCAGAAAGCGGTTTGGAGACGGGGGGGGGGATGAGGGGGTGGGCAACAGCAGCAGCTTTGGACAGGGTTATTATGCCGCGAAAGGGGCGACGAAGAAGGAGAAGAATAACGCCTGCTTGGGGAGAAACCGTGCCCCCCTCATGTAGGGGTGGCATTGAAAGAGGCGGGGGAGGTGGGCGTGGGAGTATGTGTGGGGTTTGTGGCGGAGTTAAGCAACATACTTTCTCTTCGTACTTTCTCGATACACCAGGTTGTTGTTTCCATACTTTTCGGGAAGATTGTTGAATGCGGGATAGTTTTTTTTCTTGTTGGGTATAAGGGCTGATTTGACTCGCTTCGCTCGCCTGACTTAGGTCGGCAAGTCGGCTCACCATAAGATGGGTTCGCAAGCCGACTTGGCGTCCAAGATCAGTAGTACGTTGATAACGACACCTTCGGGTTTGTCCTTTGATATTAGTCGTGAAATACTGCCGGCTTACAGCTGTCCTGATTCCTGATTCACTCACTTCTCATGATGCCATCTTCTACTTACCAGGGTATTAGATAACAAAGTAAGCCAACTATTAATATTAAAACTGGTTCTATCTTTCCGTACTGAAAACACTTACGACAAACATAGAGTAGGTCAAGCGACAAACGCGGCGGTCGGATGCAGGGATGGATGCTGAATGAGAATTCCGCAATTTATGGTTTTGCCGCGCGCAACAAGTAATAACTATTATTAAGAGTACTTAATAGTATTATACCTAGCCATCTACCACGTAACTATTAGTATGCACGTATCGTCGTAGTCAGCCATTTCACTCTTAATGCAATACGTACTCTGTTCAGTAGGTTTATTTAGAGACTGCTGTCTTCTTATACTGACTCCAGTATCCCGGATTTCGTTTTGGCGTCTTTGCACGTTTGTTTCGCCGAGCAGGGCATCGCGCACCGCTACCAGCCGCCGAAACGTTGCCGTTGGCTCGGCCGCCGTTCAAGTTTTCCGACGTTCAGAAGGCCGTCCCGCGTCACTGTTTCAAGCGAGACCTGGCCACGTCCGCGTACCACCTTGCCTCCGACCTCGTGTTAGTGGCCACGTTCGGTTACCTCGCCACCTTTATCAGCGGGGGCGCCATCCCCGCCTGGGCTGGGTACATCCTTTGGCCGATCTACTGGTTCGTTCAGGGCACCCAAATGACGGGGGTATGGGTGCTCGCGCACGAGTGTGGCCACCAGTCGTTCTCCGAATCGAAGACGATCAACAACCTTGTTGGGCTCGTGTGCCACTCGGCGCTCCTCGTACCGTACCACTCCTGGCGCATCACCCACGCCAGGCACCATAACAACACGGGCTCGTGCGCGAACGACGAGGTGTTCTGCCCGATGCCGCGTACGGCGTACGGCAAGTCGGCGACGGCCGAGGAAGACATCGGAGAGCTGGTGCACGAGGCGCCTTTGGTGCAAATGTTTTGGATAGTGTTTATGCTGGTGTTAGGATGGATGCCTGGGTACCTCTGCTTCAACGCCACCGGGCCGTCTAAGTACAACGGTTTCGCCAAGAGCCACTTCAACCCTTGGGCTAAGGTGTGTAAATGCCTGGTGCCTGGTACCTGGTACCTGGTATATTTTATATATCAGGTATATAATATTGTAATACAGCGAGGACGGGACGCGAGACCGGGTGTGACATTTGTCTGGGTTTCAAGCTACTTCAACCGGTATCATTGAGTCACGACAAGCTTTTATCTGGTATAGCAGGTACTGGTATATGATACCGTCCGTTATGATATATCGCACTAGTATCTACCCTGCTACCGATATATTTTAAGCAGTCGACGCGGATAAACGCGAGAAAATTATTCTCCAAGTTGATGGCGGAGGATGACAAGGCCCTCTGTCGGGCATGGGGCGCACGATCATTCGTGGCGATATACCAGGTATACCGGTAGTTTATCCAGTATTATGTCGTACGAAGCAAGACGGTGAATTAGGTTAATGAACTGTCGCCACAAGATACTGGCAAGTACCTGGTACGTATCATGTGATGATACGTATGGTATGATACAACGCGCATATCCGCTCCGTTGTTGGGTTACTGAACTCATAGCTGCCTCCACTTATGAAACGTTACGCTAAACCATTCTGGGCGAAAATAGAAGGACCGCTTCGTCTTCTTGATGTCTAAATGATCCTTATATTTCCTGTCAGTGGTGCATGGTATATTGTTGGACCATGTGGAGTTGGATCTACGAAGCCGTTCTTACATGGCTCGAACAAAAGCTTGTCACACCCGATTTCTCGCTTTTTTCAATGGCGATCAGTCAGCTGTCAAGACATGAAAAAGTTCATCCTTGCCGGTTTGGTTATCATCTATCGGAGCTGATCACACCTCGTCCTTCTGCCGGTTCAGGCATGGCTCCTGTATTGTGCCCGCATGGCGGCCTACTGGTGTATGCATTTTGTCTTTTGAGGCACAACGACTTCCCAAAGCAAACCGATCGAACTGGTCTCTGGTTATAGAGGTAGGGTGCTCGGTCGGGATCGTGAGCGCTGTGTGCCAAAGCCGCATGAATCCTGCAATCGAGAAACCAATCGAACAGTCTAGTATTATCAATACTCAATACTAGTGAGACAAAACGGCAACGCGCTACCTCACTGAAACAGCATCAACTCATGCAGGAGAAAGACAGATCGTGACTGCGTGGGCGCAATTACCGCGGCTGGGAGCTAATCGTCCGTGACAGTAGTGATGGGAGAAGTGCTTCTCGTCCAAGTACATCTGTGATACACCCTGGTGACGCATTGCACGTGGATGGAGTATGGATATTGTAGTTCTGCAGTTGTGGAGACGAAACACCCACGGACAGAACAATACCTGGTACCTAGGACGGGTTGAAGTTGTTCGACTTCCTGGTAGTCGCCCGAGAACGATTCCAGATAGCGAACGGTAGTCCAATTAGATACATATATATATCTCAAGCAGCATTGGCTATGCCTCCACGTTTTGTTCCTGCAGTATGGCATTTTGATGCTTTTAACAACCGGTACCCCAACCCCCTAAATGCTGAATACTAAATACGGTGCCGTCAGATGTTCGAAGAGCGTGACCGCATGGACATCGTCACCTCCGACATCGGCTTCTTCGCAGCCCTGGGCTGCATCGGCTACGCCATCTACGCACTCGGCTTCCTCACCGTGGGCAAGTACTACCTTGTCCCTTACATGATCACCAACGCCTATCTGGTGCTCATCACCTACCTCCAGCACACGGACGTCTTCATGCCGCACTTCCGCGGCAGCGAGTGGGACTGGTTCCGGGGAGCCCTTTGCACCGTGGACCGGTCGTTCGGCCCCGTCATCGACCACGTGATCCACCACATCGCCGACACGCACGTGTGCCACCACCTGTTCAGCAAGATGCCTTTCTACCATGCACAGGAGGCAACGGAGCACCTCCGGAAATTCCTGGGACTATCACTTGTCCGACCCGACGCCGATCCCGCAGGCACTTTGGAGGTCGTTTTCGTGCTGTCTTTACGTAGAGGACGTGGGCTCGACGGTGTTTTACCAGTCCAATTAAAGATCATTGAGGGAGTGGAAGCGGATAGGGTGTCCCCGTGGAGGGCGTATAGTGAAATATATTCTGCTGTTGGTTGTGGGGCGATCGGGTTTCCTCGAGTGTGTGTTGAATTGTTGAGGATGATATATCGGCACGTGTTGTTCATTGAAGTTTTTATGTGTGAATGGAAAAGCGGCTTATAGACCATCATGTTGCGGCTTACCAGTAGACTAACGTGTTTCCCTCCCTACGGAACTGATTGTGTTTGCAGTCGGACCGCGCGGATTGGGTGTTTGGTTTAGGAGGTGTTAGCAAGAAGCTGTTCGGTGTTTCGTCTGAGAGGTGTTCGAAGGAAGCTGTTGCTTTTGCGATTGGCGGCGAGTGATGCGTTGAACTCAGTACTATTAATACCATAGTTATACTTTACTTGACGGAAGCCTCATAGCGTCGCATTTCTTTAGCCTTGATTGATACGGTGGCATTTGTTCCACCTGAGAAACCCAATAATGCGAATACAATGTATGATATCATACGTACGAAAATGACACTTGCACTTGCACGACCTCAGAAACTTGAAGGCAGGCAGGCGCCTGCCTCGGATCTCGGACAGGAAATAACGAAACTAGGCCAACTTAGGCCCGGCGTGTATGTGTAAAACATGATGAAAAGGAGGTCGACTAAAGAGGTCCGGCAAGTTCATGACGTGAACACTGGAGGAGTGTCACGTTAAATCTGTGTTCTACAGATGGACAAGAACCGGTACACATATAAGAAAGTGTATTGGGCGTAAGCTTTTTTTTACCCAGATCTCCAAGGAGGATAAAAAAAAAAAAAAAAAAAAAAAAAATAGGCGGTAATGGGTAATACCCGCGGCATTTGATGTAGCAGGTACCTGGTATGTATTATCATGTGGCAGTAGGGGTTGTCTCGTAGTCTCAAATTCTTGCCAGAGTTCGCTGGAGATGAGCAAAGCACTGCTTAGAAGAGTGAACACATGAAGTGATGACGCGCAAGACACATCTCACCACTAGCGGCGACTGCCTCTGTGCGGCGTGTACCTTTCCCGCCTTACATGTTGAGATAGTATTCCAGGTACCTGGTACACTCCGATCACCAATATAGAACGTCCATCCGACCACAAGAATGCACTGCTCAGCAGTTTTCCCCCGTTTTTACGGTCGATTAATAGAAACACAGAGAGTGACGTCAACTT
This sequence comes from Macrocystis pyrifera, assembly GCA_031763025.1. Classification (NCBI taxonomy): domain Eukaryota; class Phaeophyceae; order Laminariales; family Laminariaceae; genus Macrocystis; species Macrocystis pyrifera. The sequence goes on along the minus strand of JASSKH010000033.1, from coordinate 89,183 downwards.
GGACGGCGTCACGTGTCATCTAGGAATTTTGCACCATTCAGAAAATTCCTGAAGAATGTCTTCCAGGGCCAATTACCCATTCATAGAAAGTGATATCAAATTGGACGCCATCCAGGATTTTTCCACCATCACAAGATATTTTCACATTGACTATTCACAACATTCCTTTGCGCAACAGGATCACCGCTACAAATTGAAACCTTTGTGAAGCCCGAGTACTACGAGGGGCAGGGCACCACATACATGCAATATATGCGATCAACGCCTGCCAAATCCTCTCGTCTTTCGAAGTAATTTCTCGCATCTCGATGATAAGCGTTCGTACCGCGTACATCATCAATCGACGATCGACTTGATGCGCTCCAATTAAAAAAAAAATCAGACAAGAAACTATTATTCTCGTTGTGGTGTAGAGCGAGAGTACCCACAAACAGCACTGGGCAAGACATACGACAGACACCCATCCCGAACTCTCCGTATAAGTTGCACTGAAGCTACTGAAAAAAAGTGTCCCACACTAATTCCAAGTAGTACGTATGTCCCACCAAATGGATACCATGACACTACAAACGTCGTACATCTGTTCTATCTTTCCTGGGGGTGTTGGTAACTACAACTGTAGTAGCAGTACTCTATGTAGAACTTGAAGAGTGACGTCACTGGTCTCGACTGGGCTACAGAGGGCTAGAGTAGCAAAGAATGCCGCCTCAACCGTTTCGAAAGGTGGAACACGGCGGAATCCACGATCCCAGAGACGGCAAAAGCGCCTCCGGCTACAGCGCACAGTCGAATCAGAAGGTGCGAGAAGGGAATGGTGGGGGCCGCAGCGATCTCCACCATGAAAGGCGAAACGTCGTACACGAAGAAAACACCTGTTTCCAGCGGCAAATGACAAAGGGAATCGAAGCAGTCGGAAGCGTAGGACGATCCAAGGGCGGCGGCGGCGGGGGGGGGGGGTTAGTGAGGTCTGGCGAGACAAACGGTCCATGGTGGTCGTATGTCGCGCATTCTTCGGTGCGTGGGGTTGGCTAAAAGTAAACCAAGTTGTGAATCAGGTACCAGGAACATGATAACATGGTAAGCTAGCATCGATGCCCTGTACAGTCTGTATTGCATTTGGTTGCTGTTGACTTGGCATCGGAGACACCTCGACGGGAATCGGAGAGCGACGCTTACCCATGCTCTGCATCAACAGCAGTCCTTCTCTCAGTGCATTGACTACTCAGACCTAGCGCGCACCAACCTCTTGGGTAGCCGGCGGCAACTCATCATACTCTGACCATCCTGCCGAACATATTTGGCACATTTGCTTACGGTCGATTCATTACCACCAGATTTTCAATACGCTTGCAGAAGCCACTCCTAACAGCTTTCACTTCAACAAAATCGTAGTGCCTGGCTTGTCTATGAACCCTCGCAGCGATACATTTGCTAACTTTCAAAAGTACGGCGTCATGACCAAATCCCCCACGACGCTTTGCCTGAACATGATATTAGCAGTAAATCTTGGCGCACACCTGGCAAGAGCATGGTTTTAGCGGCAGGCTCGCTTCCACCCTTGCCATGCTCCTCTCCGTGCGCGGTGTGGTGGTGGGGAATATCGGCCGTGTGATCCGTGTGGTACTCCGTGGCGCCCGTGATCGATCGGAATTTGTAAGTGTACGCGAACTGGCTGGTCGTCTGTGATCCAAACTCGGCTCTAATCCGAGCGAGTGCACTGTGGGCACGAGCTTGATGAAGTACTGGAACAACCCGGTACCTTTATCTGTAAGGCGTTTGACAGTGCGGGGGGATTATGCAGCTATGGTGAAAACAGCGCCCTTTCTGATCCGAGCAGTAGTGGTTGGACTGCTGTCGTTCTCTCATTCATACATACACGAAAAGGGTACGAGGTCAATTATGTCAAGTGACACCCGATGTTGGCAAAGTGCCAACGACTCGCAGTACCAAAATTGAAGGGTGGCTGCAGCAAATGTGCACACTCAGCGATGTTCCGACCACAATGATGTTTGAGCTTGTACCGTCAACGGTTGATGCAACGCGCAACGAAAACGCAGGTGATTTTTTCCGAGGGAGGTGTCAACCGTTACTTTATGTGGGGTGACTCCACAGCCCATCACCTTCAGCAATCAAAAGCACACGACCACGACTGTAATATACATATCAGGGAATGAAAGGTCCAACAGTCGGATGCACAAGACGCCCCCACCCTTTCTTCGTCATATCGTGTCAAGTCGCAGCCACCTACACATCCGACAACATCGCGTTTTCTACAGTCGCTATCCAGCTACTGTCTAGATACCGGGGGCACTTGTAGCTGTACCACTACACTACACCGGTAACTCATGGATCGTGGGTGCTGCACCGGCTTTGCAATTGGCGACGAGTTGCTCTCCCATACCTTCATCGATGATCCTGCTGGTGCCGTCCAGTGGGTTCGGCCGCATCCCCGGGTAGGGGTCCCCAAATGAGAGCCGGTGTATGGTGTGACTGCTGTTGAACTTCACGGCGTCGTCCATATTGTACAAGTGGATGTGCCTCCCGTCGCGCATCACCCCTTCCCCTGCGGCCACATGGAAGTTTCCTGAGACCTTGAGGGAGAAGCAAAGCCGGAAATAACGGGCGTTGGGGCATTTTATTGATAGCCGGACATCATTGAGCACGGGATGAGGCGCTAGGTTTTCGTTGGGCAGAGGTAGATGGCCCCGGGAAGGGGTCGACTACTGATTCTTGTTTACAATTCGGAAACCGAAAATATTGGAGTTCCAAAGAGAGTATCGCCGTTTTCCTACCGGAAGTAATGGCAAAATTTCCCCGATTGAACTACTCAAGAACAATGTGCTCGGCTCGGATTATTGATCTTTGTACTCGTACATGTAACAACAAGTACAGGCAGCATCGATGGCACGACCTTAGAAGCTTCTATCCAGCATGAAAACTAACGCACCGGGATAATCCAGAGATATTATCTGAAGCTAATGCAATCAGCAGTAGCCCACGATTGCCTCGAGAGTAAGCACTACTGTAGTCGTATCTGATCTACATCACTGGCATGCCATGCTCGACTGTTCAGTACAAGGGGGTCTTCCTAGCACGGGAGGTCTGCTAGGCATACTTCCGTGCCCAATTGGACAGCGTTGCACGCGACACTCGTACGTTGTACGTAGCCTACTTCGTCTTGATATATAGCAGCATGATTCGGGGAACACGAGGGGGGGGGGGGGGGGCACCGTTACCGTCGCCAAAAGCCTCTCACCTTGTTGACAGTCATAAACCCAGCCAGGCGACAGCCTTCTCCTTCAACTATCGGAGACTCAAGGTGATAATCGCGGATGCACTGAGCAGTCAGGCAGACAGAAAAAGAAACAGAGAGCGCGCCGTGTGAAGGGATACGAGGAAAACGTCAAACACACGAAAGGCAGCACATCGACCAATTACCTGGGTTAGCCACACTGGAGGCAACACTAGAAGAGGGTGAGTAGGGCTTTTTTCCTTGTCGCCAAGTAGACCTGAGGCACAGCTAATATGACTATAAAATACTTTATTATATTCACCTCAGCAACTAATTTGTCTTGGCCACACTTGATCTAAAGGTCTTGCTGCACTCTCAGAGCTCCCACTCGGAACGTGCATGCCTAACTCCACTTTCTCGGAGAACCTTCCGGGCGTCCTTCTTCGATTACTTGCGGAATATTTGTGCTTTTTTTATTTCTCCCTTTTATCCGTTTTTTTTTTTTTTTTTTTTTTTCGAAAATTACTCTCATCTCAGCTCAGCTCAAACTATATCCAAGACAAATAAAATAGCAAGCATATTTCAAGTTTTTTTTTCCAAGAGTCCAAAAAAATCAAGAAACGCATGTTCAGAACTCGAACAAGAATCCAAAAGAAGTCAAAACTGGGCAAGACAGTCCCTCCCACACTGACTTCAGGGTAAAAAGCTTTGCTTTCTTCCTTTTTTTTTTTTTTTTAATCGAACATCATACCCATATAGCCTACCCTATTAAAACTAGGAAACGAAGCAGAGGGACGCGCAGAGACAGACATGACCACTTATCCACGCGGACTTTAGTCGAGTGCCAGATCGCCGAAATGCGTTCGGTCTCGTACACTCGAGGGCCGCTCAAGACCTGATCTAACCCGGGCGAGGTTAAACCTCCGAGCATTACAGCGATGGTGAGGCTTTGACCAAAGGACGTTTCAACTGGGTTTCACTAAAGGGAGGCTTGTGATTACTTCAACGACTCCTTCTTTCCTGCCGATGACATCCCGACATGCCGACGGCGCCATCGAGAAGTGTAGTGGTCAGGGGGCATCCGGGTACATCCCTGGGTTTCCTATGTGGATACGGATCTTACGGCAGGTACGTAGGATACTGTTGCTTGGTGCTGGGAACATCGCGCATAGCAGTCTCTCGTTTGGTCGTGAAAGGCAGTTCCTACGTGCTGGAAGGTAGGATGCCTCCCTATTCATCTACGCGCTTCGCGAGCTCAACAACCTCGCCCCGGGCGCAGGTCACAAAAATGAGCCGGCTCAAGCTCGCGGCATTGGAAACCCTTGCTGACCGGAAACGGGACATGAAAAAAAAACTCTGCTCAACGGACGCGAATGCACGACAAGCGCGGTGACATGTATTATACCTCCTACTACCTGGTATCATGCGACATCGAACTCACCTGCTCCGCCGTTCGTCGAATATCATGCAGCGCCCATCCCATGGCGGTATAGGCGTCTGCTACCTCTTTGCAAGTATTACAACACTTCCCAATGGCACCATGGACGCCCATTGCCTCTGTAGCCCCGTAGCAGCTTCCGCAGTAGTCTGCCGCCACCTGCAAGCTCTCGTCGATTTCGCCAGGCTGCAGAACGACCGCACGAGAGGGCACGCCGGCGGTTTAAGCGCGGTTTCCTCGACAAATTCCTTGACATGTCCTTGACATGTCTTTTCGAAAGGACATCTCACTGACGAGGTCAGGGCAGGGCGCGCCAAAATCTCCTACCGAAGTGCCTGATGTAACATGAGCACACTGTGCGCACACAACATACGTCACTGACAGTAAGGTGGGCCAAGACACACCAGGGTCAAACTCCAAAACACTATTAATACCAGGCATGTGGCGCAGAGTAACAATACGAGTACACGTGGGATACACTCAATGCACAGGGTTCGACTGCAGTAAGTACTGCTGTATACTGGGTGTGGCAACGGCGCACGAGCGGCCACCAGTACCAGCAAGTCTCCGAAACGTATCGCAGTAATATCCCCTTTGCCGCCCGAAGAACCGCGACATCTTTCGCAAGAGACAGCGCCGCTCTCGATGGCATTGATGGCACACTACAGTAGAACAGAGGAGTACTCACAGTTGGCAAGGTTGGCAAGGAAGAACCACTCACAATTTCGGAGAAGGGCTTCCCAATCGCCAGCCCCCCTGCGTCGAGCCGCTGTTTGGTCATGTCGTGGTCGATGTCGATTTGATTTTCGCCAGCGACGTCCATGGCATCCACGTGCACGTCCAGGCAGGGTACAGTATGGAACGTCTGGGGGAGTGAGCGCAAGGCACCACCCAAAGCAGCGCGCAAGGCAGCGCGCAAGGCAGCATTTTTAGTTTTTGGGGAGTCGTTTTCTACATATTCGATAATGTCGTGCGTCGTATTGTGAGGTTGTGTTAACGATTTTTAGAGCAGCCTGATTCCAGGAAATTTCTTTGGCTGCGAGTCGTGACTGCACTGTAACTCTAGATAGGCTAACATACGCGGGTTGTGGTCGGGGGGGGGCGGCAGGGGCGGCAATTGAAGGATTGCTATGGCTCCGCGGCATACCGACTCACCTTGCTGTTCGTGAGGTTCCATGTTCGATACCAGCTATACGAGTTCGTCTTTTTTGTTTTATTTGTTTTTGATTGCTTTTTTCGTGGCTGTGAATAACGGCTGCTGCCATGCATGGGATCAGGGTAGCCCGGTGGGGGGCCGGTGGATGGGATCAGGGTAGTTGATGGGTCTCCGGCGGCTCCTGCACAGGGCTGATTTCATCCCCTTAACCGCCTCTCTACCCCCTGACCTCTCCTCCTCTCCTTGTCCCTACCCTCCCCGGAACATGCCAAAAAAGAGGTTGCCAGCCATAGTTGATTGAGCTGTATGGGAGAAAGTAACAAAAGGGCGAGCTGGAATAAGGCGGGATGGCGTAGTTGAGAAAGTATGGAAGGATATAGGGGGAAACCAAGAAGAGACGATGTTCGCCGTGAAGTTTGGGAGGTACAAGGCAGAAGTAGAAGAAATGATAGAAAGAAGAGAAAGGCTAGCGCTAAGAAACAAGGTGGAATCGGAAAAAACACTTAGAGATATACGGGGGATTGAGGGAAGGAATATGAATGAAAACCTATTTGCACGGCCCAATGGACTTCGCAAAAACGCTGAAACTGAGCTTTCGTGTAGGTGACCTAGATCTGCCAGAAAGAAGAAATAGGTATACCAGTAGCCGCGAGGAGGAGGAAGTAGACGCACCGATGTGCCCGTGTGGCAAAGCAATAGAGCTCACACAGTAGGCAAATGTGAAAAGTACAAGGAGAAACGGGATGTGTTAGAAGAGATGAGGGAAATAGACGAATGTGACACGGAGGAGTTTGATACACTGGATAGCAGCGAGAAAACGATCGCTATCCTAGGAGATAGATGGTGGCCACAGGCGGCCAGACAGGAAGGGGATAAGATTAGCAAAAAGTTTCTATGCAATATATGGAACAACGTAATGAGCGCCCAATTGTTGGAGGTGTCTCTATTAGGAGTAGCAACGGTGCTCCGTCTCGAAAGGGATGCGTGGTCAATGGTTAAAAGGCAACAAATGAGAATCCCCCCCCCCCCCCTCGTCTCGAAAGCGCTGCGTGGTCAATGTTCAAATGACTGAGGCAAGCAACAGATGAGTGCGCTCCCTCTCCCTCCCTCCCACCTATAACCGCCTTCAGCCTTCCCATTCCTCACCTGTCTCTCTTACAGCAGCTACCTGGTAGTAATTAATGGAAATGGAGGTTGGGATTCATATCCATGTTGATGTGTAGTTCACACAGACATCTATACCAAGAAGCTCGACAACAAAGCCTGGGAGGGACGGCCAAGCCGGGAAAGCATGTGCAGCTCATGTAGCTCAATTTGTCTCGTCTAAATTGGCTAATACGAGTACGTCCTGGGTATTGTTGTTTTCACATTATTAATAACTCATCGCCACAATGCAGTCAGTCTGTGGTCATAGGACAGGCTTCAATAACTGGAGTCGAATATTGCCTCCGAGGAAGGAAACATAGAAGGGCAAAATATTATATCTGGTCCCTCGCAAACAAAAATAAAAGATGAGGTGAGGTGAGCAACGTACGTATCGGACACGTACATATGATACGCTGTACGAGTCGCAGCCGAAACCGGGGAGACATCACAGTAATACTCACGAGAAAAATAAAATGATGAAAAAGACGAGATGAAGCAAGTCAGCGTCGAAATCGAAATCGAAATCGAAAGGGGAAGAAATATCATACGATCATGAAAGAAAAAAACAGGGCATGGTGGGAGTTATTGAGGTGTCAAAAGTGTAAATCACGTGTACGAGTACAAGTTACAAGACATGATAAATGTGATTCGTGTGCGCGCGCAAAACAGCATTATTCACATCATGCTTTTTTGACTCCCCTTGTCCGTTGTCATGGTTGCTTGCGGGCTGCGCCATGGTATGGTATATGTGTACGTCATACCCGGTATCACAGCAGCAGCACGTCGATGAGGGCATGTCAATCAACAGGATGTACATTGCTGTTAGTGGTAATCGCTAAACGATGGATACCAGCACCACAGACGTTGTCTTCTCGAAGGTACGGAGTCCGTGAAAGCAACACCAGTGTCGTAAAGCATCACAGACAGCCATGTCTACGGAGCCAAGAGCTTTTCCCAGTCACTCCAGTCACTGGGCTCTGACACGGAAACTATTGTGGACCCCCAAATCCCCTGCTTTTCAACTCTATTTCGAGGTATATATACATCCATCTTTGTTTAGTAGTACCCTCCCTGCTGAGCTCGAGTCAACTCACGATTTGGCTCTTTAGGCCATCAACCATCTACTAATAGTCCACATTTCATCGGGTATATATAATCTGGCTCTGTAGCTTTCCCGTTGTCATTGGCTTTTCAGTTCGATACTCCACCTGCTGACTTGACCGACCGTGTAACAGGTAAAGTCTGCTCTGGCTCGCATCAATTTTTTGCTTTGTTCCGCTCTGGGCCAATGGTCTGCTGCTGCACTTCAATATCAAAATATCCTGTACAAGTACCGGTATCGAGCTGAAAAAATCGTACCCTGTGCTGAAAACTGAAAATATAGCACTCTGTCCTGCTCTGTCAACTGCCATAGCCCACATATAGGCCACCGCATGCAACACTGTCAGGCAGGCGCGGCGGCGGAGAGCGGGTCGGGGCGCCCCGACCCGCGCCCCACTCCGTTGACAAAAAGTTGATAATCCCCGCTTTGTATGCGTGGCAACGATGGCCTCTCCGACTCCGTGGATTCTTGATGGGATGGATTCAACCTCGCCAACGTATGTATGACCATGGATCTGGGCCTGTTGTGGTTCTCACATTAGCTCATATCCAAAATATTGAGTCCGTGGTCACAGGATATGAGCCTGTGCAAAATTTCATATCACCACCAGACGTACAAACAAGCTGAAAAACGAAAAATACAGCCAGCCATACATCACACACAGCCCCAACCCGCTCCCCGCCACGCCGACAAAACCCCGTATTGCATGCGTGCCAAGGATGGCCTCTCCGACTCCGTGGATTATTGATGAGATGGATTCGCATGAAGCCAACAGGAAGCGGAGTGGGTCAGCCTGTCAGCATTTTACTTGTACTCGTAGTGCGAATACGATCAATAGGATAGACTTTACCACACACAACAATGTAGAGCTCGTAGGACTCGTCATCTATGCCTCCTGTCCTACTCGTACTCGGATACTGCCGTAGTACTGGCTGTGGTAACAACCCACGGGAACTCGAAGAAAGTGTCAATGGTACCCGCATGCAGAGGAGAACTGCTGTGCGCCCTATGCTACATGCTACACGAGACACGCTGCACAGCTATTAATAGCAGCAGTACCAATATGATATACGACCAAGAAACTCTTCAGGTCTTCCACCCCCAGTACAGACGGCACAGGCAAATCGCAACCTTACAACTGACAGTAGTTTTCGCACGAGTAAAGGAAAGCATGTCGGGCACTCACGATGTCAGCGTTGATCCGCACCCGTTGTCCCATGGTGGAGTCTACAACCACGTGCTCGATTGGGGGTTGCACCCTCCTATACGCCTGTATCTCCCCAACGACCAGCACTATCATCAGCATCCAGAAGCCGATGGTCACAGCGGCACCTGTTTCTGTCTTGACCTGCAAGTCATCGTCTATCTTCGCGTACACATCTAGCCGCTTGATAATTCTCCAAAGGGCTGAGTTTCCTTCCGGCCGGGAATCCTCACGACGAGTGCCTGGCGCCCAGCCGCCTCCGCGACTTTGACGTGACATTGCACCAGTAACCCATTGCGTGTTTCCATTGGACATAGCCATCAGCTCATACCGTATCGGCTTGGTACACCCTGCAAGAAAATGTGCTATCAGAGGTTGTTCTCCTTTTGGGCCGACGGGTGTTCCAGAAAATACAGGTGGCATGTTCTGAAACGCTTGTCTTTTTTCTCGAGGTCTTCTCGTCTTTTCGTCGGCTCGTCGCTCGTCAAGCAGAAATCATTTGGTAATTTTAGCTTGTTCGTTTCGACGTCGAAGAGCGCAAATAGCAAATAACGCGATTGACAAGGCGTGCAGAAGGACGCCACAACGAGGGGAGGGGCTGTGGAACACAGCGCATATACCATGATGAAATGTAGCAGTCGCTCTAACGTCGATTCTTCCAGGCTGCGGACTTGAGACTGTCAACAACAACTTGGTTCAGTGGACGGCCTACGCCGTACAACAGCAGAATCACACGGGTACGACGTACCAGGTGCATGGCAAGCAGTATTTTATTCGGCACATTGAGCTAAATAAAGCCACTGCCACAGTGCGCACTGCATCATACGAGAAAACTCGTAGTTGCAACACTTTCCAGATCGACGGCCAATGGGGCAAATCATAAGGCATGTCGTCGAAAGGGATGAACGACGAGGCGCCGTTGCCCTACCGAGACGCCTGGAAGAGGAATAGTCTGGTGAGAACGTTTTGATGGTTTGCTTATTTCGAAAGCTCTTCCTCCCCAGTAAATTTTGTAGGAAGGTGGCGCGATTATACGGCGGCCTGTACCCTCGAATAGGTTTGCACTGGGGACAACACTCCTACCGATCCCACCCTTGCTCGGCGGAGGCGAAGGCTAGCTACAGCGTTGATGATGCTCGTATGAGACTACGGTTGAGGTGGCTGATGATACCTACCGATTGATCACGTCGCACGAATTGCCTTACATGCTCACATACATCTGGTGATTTTTCTGACAGCCTCAACGGCAATATTCATCTCAGGTGTGGTGAACAGCAGTAGCCAACAACGAACAATGACTACGTAGAGTCAATCATCCCGTCGCAGCACAATCGGAAGTATGGCGAGTCTTTCTTTTAGAGCATGGTGTTACGAGATCGACCATACTGTGTCTCGTTAGATATGTCATGGTGTCTTGATATCTCGTCGAGGTTTGGCCTCCTGTCTGAATTGCCGACAACCAACATGTCCGTACTGTAGGCCAGTGGCAAATAATGCCCACAGCGTATGTACATGATACACGTGTACAGTAGGATCAATAGTAACGAAGTTGTATGAGCTCATGACCTAGCTCTAGGCACGGCTTAATAAGGCACTTTTAATACCGATAGAAGCTTGGCCATATCAAACCTAATACTCTTGGCGCCGCATCTATACGAATAGCAATATAATTGGCCGCAAGACACTTCTGCTTTCTACCGCAACAGCCGGTAAAAAAAAAAAACCACAGCTGACCTTTAGGTAAGGGTCCATCTTAACGACACGCATTATATTCGTTTTCCCCTGAAATTTCGGCATTTCACCAAACTAAGCGAGGGTTGAATCTTATCGAGTACGTGCTTCAGTTGGCTCGCGAAATAATCGTCCACTCGCCACAGAACCGTTACTACAGCAGCTGCGCTCGTGGAACCCATCCGTGCGGTGGTCCCACTGTCGTCGGCCTGACTCGTAGGCAGCTGTCGGTGCCTTGGGGAGTGAAATCCATCACCACCTCAATACGCTACAACGCCCAAAGCGACAAAGTCTCAGCTATTGTCCTCACCGAACTCAGTCGGTCGGCCACCTCGGTGCGGTCACCTTGGGAACTCGGCCACGAGAGCCCAGAAGCTATTGCGCCTTCTGCGTTCGAACATGACCTGTGAATAGCCTTAGGAACGACCCTTGTCAGCCCTGTGCGCTCGCGAGTGGTGGCACAGCTCGAGCGGTGGGGCTGCCCAAGCCTCTACGGCCTTGTATCTAAATTTCCTGAAAAACCCTAAAAACTTCAAGACGTCATTTTTCGGGGTCGGAGTTTTTCGGCTTTTCCCGAAAAAATATCGGGAAAATACAGAAATTTCGGGAAAACACTGAAAAAAAACTGAAAAACACTCCTCGTTAAGATCGACCCAACTAAGCACCAGGTACAAGACACAGGTGCATCCCTGGAAGCTTTTATTTTCGGAAACAGGGGTATCGCGTAAGTGCGGCGATTTTGCTCGATCCGAACAGGAATTCTTCGAGCAATTTCCGCAGGCGAACGGGACCATCTTCTTGTTCAACACCTACACGGGCGAAGCCATATATGATGTAGACCGATGGGGCGCGCCGTTGCCTGGAGTGCGCAAACTTTCTCACTGGTTCGAGCCCGTGGTTCTCGTCCCAAGACCCACAGCTCGGAGCTCGTCAAGGCTTTCCGGCGACGGCAAGGTGGGTACCGGGTACACTAACGTTCCCGGTGCTCTACGTACTCTCATTTATACCCCTGCCCTGCGACGGTAGGCGGTATGTGGTAAGGGTCGTACGCCATACCTGGTAAAATACGCGATGTACGGTATGCACGGTGTGGTTTTCGAGAGGGGGGGGGTCTTGAGGGGTTCAATCACTCTTCATGCTGCGAGGAAATTGTTTTGCTCGGTTTATGCGCGGAAAACGCAGGCATGGCGACCGCTTCATTCAATCGGTAGGCACGCTGAACGTTCGGGAGAGGATAAGACGATTGCGCACGTTCACATCAAGAAAATATGTAGTCTTGAAGTCTTCAGCCTGACGTTTAGCATTGTCCAGCGATTTCTTTACAACCCTGAGGTCACCGTTTTCAACTTTTCTTTCACATTCGTCGTTTTCTTTCGTTTTCTCGTGACAGCAGCGTGATTCAACTGATTCAATCGACGATTTTCCCGGAAGAGAGTACAGAGCTCGATGGTATTCAGCCGAACTCATCCAGCGGAATTTACGCGCAGCGTTGGGGAGATGGAGAGTGGCACGAGCACTCTTGGGAACGTGGATGAAGCAGTATGACGTCCATGCAGAACGCTACTCTTTTACGCACAAAACGACCGGGGAGATGCAGTACCATAAGCCTTGGGGGATGGGCACGGTAGATCTGTGGGCATTACCGGGGGACAAGGTGGACGAAGTTCTGCTCAGTCTCTTTCTCAGGGTCGAGGTGGGTCTCTAAGAGAGTCGTTTTGAAGGGGTCTCTTGGAGGAAACCACCGGTGTGTGGGGCGGATAGTGTGTTTCTTGCGGCATACTCATAAATAACAGGGCGTGGCATGGCGAAGGAACGGAAATGTCGCGAAGACACGGGTCAAAAGTTTAAAGTTGTTGCAGTAGGTCCCATCGTATATACGTACACGGCGTCTTGGGTGTGGGTATGAGCTACTAACTATTGATAGCTCCATTGTGACTTCTCCGCGGACAAAAACATGGCGAATGAAAGACTTGCCGTCGAATCGCTTGTTCAGCATCCTCCGTTGCTTCTATTGCCGACCGCAGAAGAAATTTTCCCGGGACTAATAATTTCCTTCCCTCGTCAAACTGTATATGTGTTTGATTGCGTCCCCTGAACGATGACGACTGCATTGTCACTCAGAGTGTGACGGTGGAAGAGGACGAAGGCGAAGATCCCCGCGATTGGGAAGGTTCGAAGCGGCAACGGCACCGGCTGTACCGCTTCTATCGAGAACGGGTGCGAGTGTCAGCAAGATATTAATAAATGACCGTACGTATTTGCATCGTGCGTGCGAAGGACAAGAGGCACTTAAGGTGCTCGAGTATGACACGTCGAGCGACCCCTTCAATCGTGAACTCGGCCCATTTCTATCGACGTTTTGTGAACATCATAAAGTTTTCGCAGCAGTACGGATGACCTTTCGTAAATAACGTCTATCGACACTTTGCTAGTACATGAGACTATCATATCGCAGTACGGATGATATTTCATTGATAGCGTGATAGCGTGGAAGTTTAACAGTTCATAGGAGTGCATAGTAGGGAAGGGTGCGCTTGGCTCGTTGCTGCGAGTCATCAAACGAGAGCATACACAACTCTGGGTGTCTATGGAACGCACGGTTCGTTTCGAATCGAGAGCACACACGCAGTAGCTTCTGGAATATAGGGCACCCCCTCGCTTTTCATCCTGCGAGCAACCTTCGCGCACTAGAGGTACTGCATGAAGCACAAGCCCTAACAAACCACCTAACCCTAACCCTAAGTTCTATGAGCAGTAGTTGCTTGTCATTCTTTCGCACTGTCCGCACTTCATTCATCAAGCGAGGCTGATGCTTTCTGTCAGGCGAGCACGCCCTTTCTCAAGGAACTAAAGGGACTAAAGCGACTAAAGGGACACAATCCGGTGCCGCCAGGCAAGGACTACTCACTCACAATCCAACCGTCCGCGGCCCCGTTTCCTCGCTAAGATGGTTGTGACTCACGGGGAACGCCTCGTCCGATCTATTGCGCAGAATTTGAGCGAGGGTCCCTACTGCCGCATTTGTGGGCCTGGAAGCCTTAAGGAAAGCTCCTTCACGAACGTGTTCCTGTACCCTAAGAAGTACTACAAAGTTAAACCCTTCTCACACCCCGCGGGACAAGCAGTTCCAGGGCGCCAGGATGGGGACCTCCGTGACGTGCATGGACAAGCTAGTTGAGAAGAGGGTGAGTGTTGGAAAATATATTCTCCAAGTAGACGACATGTGGAGCTCTCTAACGTCTGTAGGTAGTTGATGTGCGATCTCTAGGCGCAACTCCGAACTGCAGTATCTTAGGTTGGGTATCAGCTGTCTATGCCACACACACGCAGGGTAGCGATGCAGTAGCTGTGTATGGTAGCTGTCATGCCATTACCCTGCGCAAGAGTGTCGGCAAATGCCTTAGAGAGTCGTACCTTCAGCATAATGTAATATTACGGGTGACCATAGTAAATAGGGCCAAATATTGTTAGTAAAAATAGGTCAATGTATAGGTTTTTGTGCGTACCGTAGGTCCTATTTACTATGGTCCCCCGTAATAGTTTTATTCTCCCAGTGCAGGGTCTGGAAAGAATGCGTAACAACATCAATAGCAGCACCAACAATAATATTATTAACCGCATCAATAACAGCGTCAACAGGGATCGCATAGGGCCACGAGCACCAATCTCACCTCACTACCCCCGCGATGGCAAACAAAATTCACATTCATAAGAAGGCTTGGGGGAGATCGTGCACAACTCGCAACTTTCTAAAGCCAACCAAGCCTCCTCAACGCTGAGGCTGCCCCGCCGGGGTGTACGTATCTTACCTGTTCAGATCACGGCGGACCCGTACTTCCACATCCGGAACGCTAGCGAGCACGGCGCGTTGAACGTGATAAAGGTCATGTTCAAGCACCGAGATGACCTCCGCGTGCAGGGAGTCGGCCTACAGCACATGGCGGGTTCGCTCTTGGAAGGTAATTCATCTGACAGGGTATCAGCTCTTTCAGGGTTTTAGCTCTTAGAGAGTAATAGCTCTTAGAGGGCAATATCCTGACCTAGTTGTGTATATCTGGAGTTATCTGTGGCGATCATGACGTTCATTTTTACCACAATCAGAAAGTTGTCGATCAGGGACACTGTCCGACCACATGTCGACATCCGTTACCTCACGTGAATGCGGTTGACACAACCTCCCCCCCCCCCCAAAGACTTTCATGAGCGCCCAAATGTTGGAGGAGGTGTCTCTATTAGGAGTAGGAACGGTGCTCCGTCTCGAAAGGGATGCGTGGTCAATGGTCAAATGACTAAGGAAAGCAACAAATGAGTACGCCCCCCCCCCCCCCCCTCCCTCCCCCCCGAACACTTTCACCCCTCCCTTCGTACAGCTCTCATCGCGCATACAACCGATTGCTCCGATCGATTCTTTGTGACAATAGCTCTTGAATAATGAGGCTATCATATCATAGGAAACTGGTCGTTTTTGGCGCAGCACGGCTTCTTTCGACCTGAAAGTGCTAGTTTGAGTGTGAGAGTGATCAGTCAGGGGTCAAACCGCGGTCTCCTTTTAACGGTAGCATGTATGTTCTTGGATCGTCGATATACATGGGATCTCTCCCCCTCCGCTGTTTGCTGATACACTTGTTCCTGTTGGCAGAGGACGAGGCGGGCGGCGCCACGGAAGGTCTGAAAAAGTACGTCGAGAAGGCGCTAGAGCTTCTCCGGTGTCACCCCAACGTGGAGTGGATCCAGGCCGAAGCATGCGCCGCTCTGGCGTCGATGACGAGTGGCTTGTGCGTTCGGAAGGAGCTAGATCGCGAGCACCGCGATTGGCTGGAAGACGTGGTGACCGCGATCATGGGCACTAAGAGCGTAACCAAAGTTGTAAAGGAGATTGATCACGCCGGAAAGGAGACGAGGTATGGTACCATAAAAACGATGTAACAGTAACACTATCACGTGACAATTGTACAGCACTCGAACCGACCACAAAAAGCTCCGCATCACTTGTGTTCCCTT
Organism: Macrocystis pyrifera; assembly: GCA_031763025.1. Taxonomy (NCBI): domain Eukaryota; class Phaeophyceae; order Laminariales; family Laminariaceae; genus Macrocystis; species Macrocystis pyrifera. The sequence continues at coordinate 73,173 of JASSKH010000033.1, read as the reverse complement.
GCGCTTACTGCTGATCCGGTGTACGTTGCTGCCCAAGCTTCTTCGGCTCAAATTATATGCGCGTTTTATTGTTTTTGCGCCTGATGGCGCTTTGCTTTTTATAACTTTAAAAGTAGAGAAGGAAAGCCCGCAGCATCGGCGGGAACACACAAGCACAAGCAGCGAGTAGGCCACTTGGATACACGTTTCCCTTTACGTGGTCCGATGTCGGTCCAACGAAGAGGTAGACGTACGTCAGCCAACGTGGTTTAGGCTTGCTACTGAGGACGGGTTCTGCAGGACACCAATTTGTGGCATGACGGCATGATGGCATTATGGCATGATGGCATGATGCAGCATCCATCCGTGTACCTGGCACGAGTTTGCGCGTTTTCTGATATCGAATTGACCTAGAAAGGCAATGTGCTCTAAAAAATCGCCAAGAACGTAGCTCACGGCAATAGGAAAATGTTATGTATGATACGTGCTATAGTATTAAACAGCGAAACATGAACAGAGCCACGGTCGTTTGTTAGTCTTTCCTGATGCATTGGAGCTTACGACAAGGCGCATCATCTGTCCAAGACGATTTTGCTCTCACGGTGGATGCGCATCTTGTAGGCGGTGCCAGCGCCTCACCTCATTCTCCAGAGGTTTAGGGCTTACGAAACGCTCAGAACACCCCATACCCAACCGATTTGTCGCCAATAAAATACTCCAACCTGTCCATGCAATGTCGGGATGGCGTACATAGACGCCGTGCGCAAGATAGCGCATACCGGTACAATTGTTTCACATGAATGGGCATACCGGTACAGCCGTTCAGTATGAACGGGCATACCGGTAGACTTGTTGAACTTCAGTGGGCTTACCGGTGTACTTGTTCGACATGAATGGACATACCGGTACGCCCATTTACCATGAATGGACATACCGGTACACTTGTTTCATATGAACGGGCATACCGGTACGCCCATTTACTATGAATGGGCATACCGGTACACTTGTTGAACTTCAATATGCATACCGGTACACTTGTTCATTATGACTGGACGTACCGGTACACTTATTCGCTATAAATCGGCGTACCGGTACACTTGCTTCATATGAATGGGCATACCGGTACACTTGTTCATTATGAATGGGCATACCAGTACATGTGTTCAATAGCAATGAGCATACCGGCACACTCATTAACCATGAATGGATGGGCGTACTGGTACACTTGTTCAATAGCAATGGGCATACCGGCACATTTATTTAATACCGGTACCTGGCACGTATGAATGGCGTTTCCGCCAACACAGAACCAATTTCGAAAAGACTGTCCTATCAATCAGCCTGCGCACTCTTTTTTTGTGTTCCTTTTCTGACCCCGCATTAGTGATCGAGCTTATTTTTTACGGATATGGGTGTGATAGTAGTCTTACGGTTACGTAAATCTAACAACTATATCTAACGGATGCAAATAACGGATAGGCTGCCATCCTCGCTGGCGATTGAGCCAGACTGGTATAACGGGATCTCGGCCGGTGTCTTGTCGTTTGACAAGGAACACATTTTTGAGTCTTCCTTCTGCTTCCTGTGAAAGTGCTACATCAGTAGTATATACAGCGCAAGTTCGCAACATTCGACGGAAAGCGACGAGAAATAAGAATGCTGAACGCAGGCATGCCTTATACAAAAGGGGAGAAGGGACGACAACTGTGACCCCAGCTTGTTCAGAAAGTATGCTGATGAGGTTAAAAAAACTCTTCTCGAGTTGGGCTAGTTGAGCTACAGTAGAAAGTCAAAGCGATGGTTTAAAAAAAACGTTGTCCCCGTGAGTTTTCGTTCTTGAGTGCAATACGACCTCTCTCGAGTCCTCTCGTATTATAATCGCTGCCATTGGCACTACTGCTGTGAGCAGGTATGACATCAAAGTACCGTCGCCGATGGCTCATCTCGTGGCCCTGCACGGGTGCCGGATGTTGGCGAACATGGCTTGTGATGGTGAGGATGCCGTCGGATTCCTTGTAGCGCCACAAAACAGGTCGAACTGCAGCAGCACCAGCAGCACCAGCAGCACCAGCAGCACCAGCAGCAGTTGAAGGAGGACGTTGCATCTCATATTTATGGTACGCAGCCTTTCATTGCGCACCTAGCCCGGGGTCTGAGAGTACCTTTTGCTCACGCGGTTAGTTATTAAAAAATATTTTTCCTCACGGGGTTCACATTCAAATATACCCCTTTTTGAATGTCTCGCCGATCACGCAGGTGCGGGTAGAGTATAGAGTATAGACACATTGAAGTATCGTGACACAAAATTTCGACCAGATGATCAATCGGATCGTTCACATCGAGAAATGTATTAAATCTTTGACCTATGCTTGTAACTTTGAAACCTAACCCTAGTCCCGACCGCCGGATAAATTTCTCGGAAGTTTCTAGAATGTAATGAGGAGTTGGTGTGGACAATCAACCATTCTGTTGGAGCTGGACCAACTCGTAATCACTACGGCTACGTACTGCTCACATCTACGAGTGCCAACGTCCTGCACACATCTACGAGCATACAACATTCATATGCATGAATAAATCTCCGCGCCACCGCCGCCCGTTCGCGCTTTGAACCCGACGACGGCATTGCTATACCGTCGGTGCTCCTCACTGTGCTGTTCACAATCTGTCGGTAGAACACAATCGAGCGGATGTTGCGAGGGGGTCGATCGCGGCGGTGGTCCACGTGGCGAAGGTCATGCCTGACGATTGCGTTTTAGCCTGTGCCGTTTCTGCTGCTGTCTACAACTTCGTGAGCCGACAAGGTAAGTGTTCCAGGCAGAAAGAGCAGAGTCTAGGCCGTGCCGCCCACGCCTTGCCCGCAAAAGGCGGAGACATGCAACTTGTCTTCTCTAGTAACTGTGCTGCCGCAGTACTTCGTGAAGCGGTAAGATCTCCTTTGGACTGTTCGGTCTTTAATCAACAATGACAGCAGGAAGTATCTCTCGAGGTCTAAGGGATACTCGACAACTGAAAACTTGTAAGTTCGACCCATTGAGTGGTTGATTATATTTTGTGTGCATAACATAGTATGGATGACAATGAAAGTCGCAGCCACTCACTGACACAGCTCCGATATGCTCCTTCAAATCTTTCTGGATAGTTGTATGCCATTCATGTGAAATTCGCCAACCCTGCCCCCCGACGAGCGTTTAAGGCGGTAGGTACCCTGAACGATATTTCGCTCAACTTTTCCTGACTGTATTCCTACTGCTGGTCCGAATTTCGTTCGAGTAGTGTCATTGCTTTTTCTTGCCGGCTTGCTTCCTAAACACGCCCCCCCCCCTCAGTGTGTATGCGCGTTCACTACTATGATTATTGCGTTTGCCATCTGACAATATTTAGCATAAGCTTCAACGTTGATCGCCCAGAAACATCGATATTTTCGGAAAGAAGAATATAAAGAATTATGCACCGAGCAGTACCCTACCTCACGGCGATATCTGATGACACATATATGTCACATGCATTACACCCTGCTGCTGCATCTCCAATTCTCCCGGTGAAATACAGATGCCAAGCCTTTTAATCGCCCGAATCGAGATACACACTTAGCTAATAAATAACCCGTTAATCACAACAACAGGGATATATCATACTGGAACACATCAAAAGTCTACCTGGTACTTGCTTAGCGGCCGTTCCCCCCACTAAACAGGATACGCAGGACTGGCTGTACCCTTCGCCGCCCTTGCTGCCGTTCAATCTGCCTTTCCTCTCTCCCTCCCTGGCATATGCACAACAACACGTGTGTTACAGAGATGACGCACGAAGTGGTTGTCGAAGCTGGAGCGCAAGAGGCTCTGCAAGGCATGCTCAACGAACTCGAGCCGGACGATCGAAAAGAAACGGAGATGATCACCAGGGCTCTCGCAGCACTCGAGCCAGACGGGTGGAGGGGGGTTGATCACGGACTTCGAGATGAGGTGCGCTGCTCATAACGTTTTTGGTTGAATCGCACAGGCTGTACGTAGTGAGCGACATTGCGTGGGTTATCCTCACCAGCTTATAAGACAGTCGTGGTGTCTATACGCCTCTAACGCTGCACGTACTGCATTATTTGAGCTAAATATTTTGAGTAATCTCAAGTGCACACGATACCTATTTATATTATGGCGGAGAAACTGCAGTGTTCAATGTATGCACAGGTGTTCATCTGATCATCCTCGTAGTTACGAGTAGTAGATGCATGCGCAACGCTCTTTTCTGTTCGTGATGCCAGAAGCACACCGAGATCCAGCGTTTGTTGCACTCCATACAGCGACGTTAGTGAACACGCTTTCATTTGATTAAAGCATGCTTTTTTTCTACGGGCGGATGCACGAAATAATTATAAAAAAAACGGTAAGCCGTTTGTTTTTAGCGCCTGTTGACGGCATAAAGGAAATCCGCCACATAATTCAGAACGTGCCCCTTAAATCGGCAGCGCTTATTGGCCAAGGCACAACGGTACAAGCCAACCCGAGTAGTTAAGAATCGTTGTACCGCAAGTTTTGCCTTGAGCTGTCCAAAAAAGGAGCTTTCTGTAGAGGATTTCCCCTATCCCGTGTTTGAAAAACACCCGGTATCCCGTTTTTTTCTGTCCGATGGACAATCGGACGCATATTGACTTCCGTTGCAGAGAACCCTAATAGAACTGACGAAATTATTAAAAATTACGCTATTGTACAGTAATTGCAAGTGGTTTGTCCTCGAATGCGTGGGTGCAGTCATGAGGGATTGTTACGCTAGCGCGCCCCTTATTATGATAAAAAGAAAAAACTTGCCAAATATCGGTACACTTTTTCGGGTATTAATTGCTGGGACTTAGAGTGAGATATTTTTGAAATATTATTACGTAGATGATTTACAATCCTCTCAAATAATGTACTCATCATGCGCAAGGAGCGGCAAAAAAAGGCCGGGCGAGCTTGGTTGTTGGCCTGTCTTGCTTGGTGCTTGGTGTTTGACGCGTTTCCTTCTGTTCACGGCAGGATATTCCCGCACCGCAAGGAGACTCGTCCTCTACATCGGTGGACGACAACAGTACTGCTGTAGCAGGTAGCAGCTACGGACCATCAGCATCAACAGCAGGTTCGCTCGCCGGATAAGATCTTGCCGGCACGGAAGCCGGAAGCCGGAAGCCGACTTGATACGTCGTAGCCTGTCCCAACTCCCAATCGTTCAACGTTGTTCAACCCTAAGCGGTGGGGGGTCAGACGGACGGACAACAAAAAAATGTTGGTTGTGGGGACTCTGCTCTCAATAAGATTCTACTATTAATAGTTTGACACCTTTGGAATAGGTTGAATGCAGCTCGTATCATACATACGTACAGACATGGCGAACGTATGGATCCCTCAAGAAAAGAAGTATAGTATCATGAAACAAGCACCAGAAAAAGATGTATCTCCGAGATCTCCGATAAGAAGAACAAGGCGACGAGACACCTATCTCCGAGATCTCTGAGAGGAAGAACAAGGCGACGAGACATCTATCTCCGAGATCTCCGAGAGGAAGAACAAGGCGACGAGACACCTATCTCCGAGATCTCTGAGAGGAAGAACAAGGCGACGAGACACCAAAAACGCGGAAAAAAATCTCGACAATCACGAGGCAATGACATTTCCGATTTAGATCGCGACCGATCCGGGGACGACCAAAACCTAACCCCTACTTCTTCTATACTCTACACTATAAGCTATTCTCCTCATATATCATGTAACAGGACAGCGTAGAATTTACCTACTGCCCCCCCTCCTCCTCCTACTTCCCCTATTCTACTACTACTAATGTTCCTTTCCATAGAGAACCCAAAAGGGATAACCACAAATAACTTCAACCAAACTTATTCGGCCATCGCTGCTTCCACACTCGTCCAGCCGGCACCGTGAACAGCGACGAAAATAACGACCCTCAGACCTCGACCCCCGCCCCCCCCCCCTCCAGGAAACACATAACTCTGGCAAGTTTCAAGCCCAGTAACAACTGAACTTCTTGCCGTTTGCGCACTGCTTTTGACGGCATTGCGGTCTCGTCAGCCCACTGATTAATATGGTGCCGATCGTCGAAAGTGCTACTGCTGTAAGTGTCCTGGTGACACCCATTGCATCCACCACTGCTCACACCCGTAAGCACTATTAGTAGGAAAATATCGCTAGACTGAAAGGACCAAGAGAGGTTAGGTCAGGGTCAGAGCGGTGTCCGTCTCAAGGCAGGGGGGAGTCCTTGCCCTTGCTCCCGCCCCACTCTCTCCCCTGCTCCTACAGTACTACTGTAGTCGGTCTCCAGCGGCCAGGAGAAGGAACTAATTGCTAGTACCGTCTTGCCGGGCAGTGATACCCAGCACATCGCTTGGCGGTGAGGCGCACGGATTGGGATTTCTGAACATGGGAGGGGACAGGCGGCGGGGGGGGGGGGGGTGATGAGCAGAGGGAGATAAACCACAATACCTGGTACAATATGTTCCTACTTATCAGTACGAGTACCAACTCTGTCCCCAAAAAGAAGTACCGTTTTTATTGAATATTAGCATACAATCCATCCTTATATTTAGAGACAGGGTGATAACACCGTATTGATATTACGGGGGACCATATTAAATAGGACCTACGGTACACACAAAAACCTATATATTTCCGTATTGTTACTAACAATGTTTGGCCCTATTTACAATGGTCCCCCGTAATACATATATAGCATCCAATAATTCTGAGGCTGCTCGATCGAAAAACGAGGAGCTCCAATATCGTACATAGTACCCATCGGTTCCTCTTTGAGAAAAGTTGGAGTTGTACGCACAGCCTGATCACACACACAAGCCAACCCCATGACGTACAGTCGGTGTACTCCGGAGTATGAAACGAATCGTATGGTGAAGCAAACTTCGGGTCTAGCCACAGAAGAACATTATGTCGGGTAGTTTGCTATTGATAGTCAAGGAGTTGCAATGGTTGAGAAAATGATTGGGCTTAGAAGTGCAACCCTATTTGCAGCCCTTGCAACTTGCATCCCCTATGGGCAACCCTTAGTTGCAACCCTTAGTTGCCACCCTTAGCTGCCATCCACCCTTACGCTGTCGGGCTGCTACGGTAGAACGGGCTGATCATTTTTCCGACGTCCATGTCTATCTTGATGCCTGGGTTGATGTCTATGGTCATGTTCATGCTTACGTCTATGTTCATGCCCGTATTCGTGTCAATGTTCATATGATATGCAGTATGTTCATGTTCATGTCCATGTCCATGATCATGTGTTTGTCCACGTGTATCTTCATGTCTATGGTCATGTCTACACAGTCATGTCTATGGTCATGCTCATGGTCATTCATCTCTATTATCGTGCCCATGCCTGACACGAAGTATGTGCATGAGCTCGGTTAGAGGTTGAGCGTGCAAGGCGGTGGGAGGGGCGCATCGACTGGGAAGAGAGAGCTCTTCACCAACGCACGTGCTGACATGCGTGCTCAGGCAGTAGCTGCGCATTTGGTCGGAAGACCGCGGTGGACAACAGTGGACAGGTGAGGGGAACATATACACCGAACTGAAGATAACGGCACAGCCTGTCATCCCTGCACATGTCCCAGATTGGCACAGCAGCGCAAGGGGGGGTGGGGTGCTTACTCTTTCTTACTCATCATCCATCACGACCCACCACCTTCGACAGCTTGACACACAACTGGTGTAGCTGTGTACCAGCTATAGCAGATTTGTAATGAAAACACGAAGGGGGCACCCAGGAATACTTACTGAGCCGAGGGGAAAACTACCCAGGGGAAAACTACCCAGTAGCAAAACAGATCACGCTAACCATTGATGGGTGGGTGGCGTGATGTGCTTTGGGGCGCCGAAAAGAGCCGCGCCTCGCTGTGCGATATTGGTTGCTGCAACAGAACCTTGCGCATCTTACCTGGTCCAGCGTGACCGAGTCCCTTAACCCCCCCTAAAGAACAAAAAAAGGACCATCAAAGATGCGTGCCTCTCACCGGCGCTTCACAGGTACATCGCGATTCTCCTTGAGCTTCAGGAATAGCTACGACATCGTCCAAGTCGCTCCCCTTCTCCGACCCCCCCCTACCCCCCCCCCCCCCACCCCCAACTCCAATGCCTCCAGCCCTTCCGTCCCCACCGCCAACTTCGCCCCCTCCGCCACCTTCGGCCCCTCCTACCCCTCCAGCGCCGAAGCTCGACCGACGGCCGTCGGAAGTCGACGGCGTTCTCTCGCACTTGCATCCCCCCGCTGTCGCCGCCGGCACACCCGTCAGCGCGCGATGATATCACGCTGCCGCCACCACGACCAGCGCTACCACCGCCCTCCGCCCCGCTTCCCTTCCCCTTCCTCGCCCTTCCTCTTTTCCTGTCCCGTTCCCGTTCCCCGGAGCCCCGCTCCTTCTCCTATCCTCCGTTGAACGGTTGCTATTAATAGCGAGGCACAAGAGCAGCACTCCGCGACGGCGCCAGATCATCTCGGTCGCCAGCACCTGGTGCGTGCGTTTCACGTCCGCCTCGTCCATTGTTTCTCCATGAAAAACTTTGCCAACCACCTTAGCCGCGGTCTTACCGTTGCTGTTCAGCTCCGATACGTCGACGCCCCACCTCACGAGGAGCTCCACCGCCTCTCCCGCGCCCTTCACACCGCCCTCTCCGGCCGCTCAGTGGAGCGGCAGGTCATATTTTTGGTTGCCCTCGTCGTCCTGCAACACCCAGCCGGGGGTCCCGTGCGGCAGGCGCGCGAGCATAGCCCCGTGCACGAGGGAGCAGGCAGTGAGGTGGAGCGGGGTCAATCGCCTGCGAATGTCTGCGCGCGCGGTGATGCTGCCGCCCCGCATACATGAGGGCGTTCACCGCGCCCGCCCCGTTCTTCGTCACAGCGTTGTTACCACAGGCGGTGAAGACGGTGTCACCACAAGCGGTCTCCAGATCTACGCTGTGCGGGTGGACTCTTTGATTGCTTCGATCTGGCTAAAGCGGGCAGCCATATCCAGCGGCGACGCTTTGACGAGGCTCTCTCGTCGACGCGGAGGGTGACATCCGCGCCGGCGGTAAGCAGGGTGCGCATCGAGCCGGTTACCACACTCGGCCGCCACGTGGAGGGGAGAGCAACCGGTCCTGCCCATCGCGTCCTAGGGCGCTTCGCGCTGCAGGAGGAGGCTCGTGACGACGAGCCTCCCGTTCGAACGCCAGATGGGGGGGCGTGAAGCCTTCGCCCACTGGGGCTTCGATGTGGTCTCCACGGCAGACAGGTGCAGGTCGATGACGTCTACTAATAGGTTTGCTTTGCTGTACAGCACGATGCACTGCAATTCCGTGAAGCCGCGGAGGCTGACATCGTTCACGTCCACCTCGTGCTCCAGGAAGGCTCTCATGACTTCCACGTACCCGATGACAGAGGCCGCGTCCAGCAAATACAAGTCGGGGCTACCATAGTTGATGCTGGCGTCTATCCCCGCAGTCAGGAGGCCCTTCACCTCGGAGTGAAGGCCGAGCGTCGCCGCCTTGAGGGGGGGGGGTCATTCCCAGGCGGTCGTTGGCCTCCTCCTCGAAGACCAGCTTGGCGGTTCTTTCGCAGTTAAACTGTGCCCACGGGATCAGCACGTCGATCAGACCCGCCACGTGGAGACGAGACCCTCGTCCGAACCAAATAATCAAGCAGCCAAGAAAGCAGCCAATCCACTGCTCGCAGCTCACAAGCCTACGAGTGCGAAAACGACTACGGCCATGCATAATAAAGATTACACCGCCTCCCCCCCCCCCCAACCCCCTATTGTATATAGGTTAGGTTGGCGTCGATTGGCAACGACACTGTAAAACATGCCGCTCACTACTTGAGCTAGACAACCAGGGTACCGCTTTTTTTTTTTTTTTTTGGCGGTTGGTCACAGCTGGTCGTCGAGTTATATCATTTGTGCGAGGTGAACAATCTTTACTCCGCACAATTGAGAATGATCGTATCACGTAGTGTTTATGGTAAGGCACCCAAGAGGTAGTTACATAGTACTCCCATTGCTGTCTCTGGAACTGGCCACACCGGAAATTATATTATCTCATTGAAGTTGTCATCCATATGCAAGTCCGCCTCACAAGCGGTTCTTAGTAGGATGCAGCCCACCCTTCATGCGAATCGCCGGACACCTCACGGCGCTTCGCGCTTGGTGCAAGCAATGTCTGCCTGGTCAGCGAAAACCCGGCATGCTCCGTCCCTTTAGGGCGACAGAGCAGGAATGAGTATAGATAGAGCGTCAAGTGCACGAGAAGAGCATATGCCGTCAGGGCGACAGAGCAGGAACGAGTATAGATACCATACTGACTGCTGTTCTAACACGAGAAGAGCATTCCTTGAGGGATCTTTAATGTTTCGCGGTAAAGCGAGCTCTTGTCATCAATCTGTCGTTTAATACCTTGTAGTAAACAACCGACGACATGTTTTTCGTTGGCCAACAGAGCGTCGTCAGCTCTCCGACCGCTTGTTGGGGATCTCTTATCCCCGTTCATGTTTGTGTCCCTCCTCATTGTGTAATGTTTTCTTGATCTTGCGATCCTCATCGTGTATTTCGGGACTAAAAAAATGACCCCGCTGTCGAAAATACATTCTGCCGTTGAGGAACTGCTTGTTGGGGATCTCTAATATTTCGCGGCACAGAGATCTCTTGTCAGTCTGTCGTTTATCTCAACCGACATGTTTTTCATTGGCCAACAGAGAGTCATCAGCTCCCTGACCGCTTGTTGGGGATCTCTTATCCCCGTTAATGTTTGTGTGCCACCGAGAGGCGGGTTGTACTTGGGTTGAAGGTTCGGATTGTATGGCGGTACTATATATGCGCTGTTGTTGCTGCAGAGCTGTGTGGCTGCTCCGACTGCATGCTGTTGCAGAGCTGTGCGGTGTGCTGTCCTGTGCATTTTTGCTGGGCCAGGATGTGCAACAATAAAAAAAGCAAAACAAACCAAATAGAACGCACCCGAAAGATACTCGTTAGCTCATCATGAGCAGAAAGATCGCAGACATATGCTACCGCCGTGCACTGTTGTGCTGCTCAAGATTTGAAACTCGAGACTGAAGACCGAAGAGATCAGCATCATGTTGTCGTCTTCGAATTGTGTGTTTGTGTTGTTCACATTCAACCGTTCTTTCTACCCGTCGACATCCAGTACAGCCAATATCCGTGCCGATTCTTCAATCCTAGATTAGTACAAGTTCTGCTGTCACAAGACTGCGGCACAGAGAAACTACTCCAGGACTGTACATTGTTATGCAGTAAGCTGTGTACTACAGCTGTACTCGTGCCAATAATCCAGCTCTACACGCAGCAGTAGTTCGAGTTCGGTTCTCGATAGGCAGTCCGCAGGCGTATGGTATTAATATGAATACTATTAATATGCACTACAGCATGTGTCACGCTTATTACTTCCAATATCGATCATGTGTCTTGTATATGACGTGCGAGCGAGTGGCATATAAATGCTCTTCTCGTGCACTTGACGCTCTGCCATCGCTCGTCATATAAGAGATCCCCAACAAGCGTTTGGGTACTGTACAGCAGTATGCTATCTAACGAGCGATAGCATGCACTTGTGCACTTGTTGTTGCTGCTGTTGTTCTTCGGGGTGATCGTCGCAAGCGCTTAGCGGACCCACTTGGTCCTGCTGCTGTTGTTGTTGCAGACGTGACTGCTGGCTGCTGTTGCCGTTGCGGCTGCTGTTGCTCATCGCTCTCCCTTTTTTGCACTTGACCTCCTCATATACCACCTCATCACCTTGCACCTTCACCTCACTTATCACCTTGCACCTTCGACATATGCTCTAAGACTTTTTGTGGTCCTGCTGCTGCTGTTTGTTGCAGACGTGTCTGCTGGAGTTGTTGTTGCCGTTGCGGCTGCCGCTGCTCCCTGCTGGTGCCATCGCTCTCCCTTTGCACCTCCATATATCACCTCATCACCTACTGTAGCACGTTCACCTCACTTATTACCTCATCACATTGCACCTTCAACGTATGCTCTTCTTGTGTACTTTTTGATGTGATACCGTATGTTGGTACGTCGAATATGGTACCTGGTATGATGGTACTCGGCTTGATGAACTATTTAGAAAAATGCGGTACGTGGTGTGGGATATGTTGGTGGTATGGCATATGGGAAAAACACCGTATGTATGTGGCATGGTATGTGTTGGTATGGTACGGGAGAAACATTGTTGTATGGTACGATGTACGGTGTCGTGGATATATATTGTGGCTAAATTTGCCTGGTGGTATGGTATATTTCAGTATATAAAGTCCGTAAGGATCGAATACGTCGTACGCGTATCATCTGTAACGACCTTATATATCGAACATTGGAAAGTGTTCGATTATATAAGCCATGCGGACAGACAGACCGACAGACAAGTTTGCAATTACCGCAGCTGAGACTCAGTTTACAAACTGAGAATTTACCTTTTTTCGAACGTATGTATGCCTTCGACCGGCGCGGCACACAGCAGCAGCCGTTAGTTGAGGACACCGCAAATTAATTTCACCAGCGCGGGTGCTTAATCAGCGCAATAGTAGCAGTAGCGAACGCTATGGACCTTACTACGTATTATTATCTTCTGTACATATTTCACAGACCTTGAACAGACGGGCAATTTGTTTACGATATTTACGGCGTCGTGTTGTGATGTGATTCAACCTTTTTTGATTCGCAATCTCGTTTTGGGAACAAACCACTCAGTTTCTAGGTAGTTCTAATCCGAAATGGGACTGTCGATTACACGGTGTGATGTCAACAATATAGGGACGAATAATTTTGGTCCTAAAAAACAAATATGATTGGAGAAAAACAAAAACAAAATTAAGAAACACCCCCGCCCCCTTCTGTTGCTGGGGCAACAGCGCTTCATTCAGCGCACTCAGAGGATTTGGGAAATCGTCACCATTTGGGTGGTACGGCCGATCAAATAACGTCGTCCCGATCAAACATTTCTGTGGTGGCGGTTTGGGGAGTTCGCACGCACGGCGACAATGCGGAAACGTAGAGAGAGGAGAAAACTGCAAAAATGATCCGGCATTGGGTGTGTATTTTCGAAAATATGAAGAGAGAAAATAAATCTTCATCCGCTCGAACGCCAACTAAAGGTCAGCCAATAAACAGAAGAACGATGCCACGCCACTAAAGAAAGCTACGTAGTCGGTCTCTCTACAAACGGGGGAGATCTATCAAGACGAGAAGCCTGCATGTGTTCTCCTCCGATTCTTGAGATCGGAGCGACGTCAAACACCACATTTTTACCAAGGGCGAATATTCTTCAATCAAAACCTTGGCACCCACGACTTGCACCTGCTATATAATTCAGCACAGTACGCAGAAATCCCCCCACGTTTCTTTGGTTTAAGCACCCTCGTCAAGTGCATCATCACTGACACGACGACGACGACGACTGCTGTAAACAATTCCCCACGCAATTTGAAACGTCGACAGCGAATCACGTCCACCTGCCGGGCGCATCTACACTAACACACATCCCGTCGACCTAAAGTACAACACGTAGAAAAACGCCTGTTTCGATGTTGTCACCCCCTTCCAGCCTGTTCATATGAAGCCCCAACTTCATGAGTAACACATTGGCTCCACATCAGGCTCAACAACACCAGCTACAGTAACGAACGGCACGATCGATTCACATCAGATTTCCCTAGCGGGTACTGGGCCAACCCCGAGGGTCTATGGTCATACGACGGCCATCCACGATATCGAGTACACCCCCTCCCTCCCCCCCTGCACTACGCCACTCTAGCGCCGCCCGCCTCTCCTGCGGCTTCTTCCGCCATGAACTTCTCGAACTCGTCTGGATCTTGCGCCTGCGGTCACGCGTAAGACAGAAAACGTACGATTCTTCAACATCACGTACATATCACTCTGCCTTGAAAAGTAAGGACCGTTGGTAAAAAAATGTGAATACACACCAAACGGTTCATGCAATTCCGGACAGTGGTCAGAGTAGCAGCTCGGCACGGAAGATGACACTGAGAGTACTGCTGCATGAAATCGAAAGGTAGATCACTAGGAACGGAAACACAAGGATCGTTTATACGTCAACATGGATCGCCAACGGTCCACTACACTTTCGTCCAGAGCAGCATTATACCATACGTAAGTCATGTGGCTGCGTGGCGCGAAAACCGTCGACTCAAAAACTCGCGACACAACACCATCGGAGACGTGTGCCAGTCTTCATGTCATCTCCGTACATAAAGGCTCACCGTGGCAAAGAAGTATATAACCGTGGAGCAGATGGCCACCACCTGGAGGCCGTTAACCGCGTCCTTCCAAGTGGTGTCCTCGACCGAAGCCCACAGGATCTTGGGGGCGAATATGAGCAGCATCAGACGGTCCCACAAGAACGCCGAGACGATGTCGAGCAGCAGCACCAGCATTATGGTGTTGCGGAAGGAGGTGTCCGGGAACGGTTCCAGCTGCACCCACTTGTTCAGCTGCGCTCGGCGAGCACAGCGGGGCAACGCGCAACAAGCAGCGGGGTCGGGTGCCACGTTGCACGAGTTGTCCGTGAATGTACGGGCTTGGTGTCAGCGTGAAAGCTACAGGACATCCAGAAGGAACCACCACTATGGCAGTCCGGAAGACGCAGCATATTATATGTTTTGTCATTCCAGAAATAACACCACAACCCCAGTCTATCAAAACAACAAACATCAGAACGGCAGAGTGAAACCGCCGACACAAGCAGCCGAGAGGGAGCCGAGCCATGGATAAAATGATCACCGCATTCACACGTATCGACCGCGCGTGTATCATACCCAATCTGAAAGCGTCAGCACAATAGCGCTTCCGCAGGAAAGGAACAGGAACATGGTGTGCCAAATCATCCAGACACGCACGAAACAGGGCTGCCGCGACAAAGTAAAACGATGTGCCGAATCATGCAGACATACATGCATGTAAACAAAAGGGCCCTGGTCGGCGAAGCTCACCCTCGGAATTGTTTCGCTGGCGCTCATGAAGGTCAGGGCGAATGTAGCAGCGAGGGAGAACAGGAGAGGTCTATTCTCAGACAAGCCCCCCATGAATGGCCTTCCCTTCAGGTTCACCACGAACACACTCACCTGTATGGCAGCATCACATGTATGACATGCAATAGGCCATAACGTTGCGAGTGGCACGGGGACGGGGACAACAGGCATAAGCGCAAGCAATAACGGCATCGCTGGGCCCAGCAGCAGAACGAGCGAGCGAACGAACCACGAAGACACGCGGTCCGACGACTGCGCATGGCGGTTACTGTAGTTGTACCCTATGCCTAAAACTCGATTAAAAAAACTTCGCTGGCTCCGCTTGGGTTCCTTTAGCTACAAGTCATACGTACACATTGTTTGCGAGCTGCTACAGGCGAGTTGAGTTGGGTGCAGTCCCACTGAGGGTACATCCCATACTCCCTTCCCCTTCAGGTGCCGCCTCGAAAAACAAAACGCCTCCAAAGCTTACCCTCAACGTTATCACTAACGTGCGCACATTAAGCGCAGTGACCCTTCTATGTAATACTGCACTGTGCATGTACCTGAAGCTGGGTGGTGTCCCAAGTAACTTGTGCCCACGGCGGGGGTGCATTTCTAAATACTACTATTACGGGGGTCCATAGTTAACGGGACCAAATTTTGTTAGTAAAAATAGGTAAATATATAGGTTTTTACGTATACCATCGGTCCTATTAACTATGTACCTCCGCTAATTAAAGGACTGACAGCCAACAAAGGCTTAAGGGAACGCGCCATCATACATAAAATACTCGGAACTCGAGTTGGATTTATGTGTGCAGGACAGGAGTGAACGAGCCAAGCCGAAGAAAGCAATTGCAACGCTGGTTTCGATCTAGATGTACTAGGTACTAGTTAATGAGACCAAAGTTTGTTAGTAAAAATACGTAAATATATAGGTTTTTATGTACACCATAGGTCCTATTAACTATGGACCTCCGTAATTGATACAACCAACACAACAACGGTATCCATACTAGAAATAGCATCAATACCTGCTGCACGGCCACCACGAGGAAGACAACGGAGTTGGTCATATTCGGCTTGAAGTCTCCATCGAGATCCGGCTCGAAGCCTTCCTCCAAGTACTCCTTGCTTCGAGCGACGGCGTACACCATGCACCCCAAATGCAGGGAGAACTGCCGCCCAATCACGATGTCCAAGTTTTTACGTGAAAACACAACCGATAGCATCATAGGGCAAATCGCGCAACAGCACGCGAGGGCGTTAGCACACACGGAGTTTACTGCGCGTACAGTACAAGTAGTCCAGACGGAAGTTAGGAGGGCTTCATTGCGGAGTTGAGATTTTCTTGAGCAGTTCGGAAGAAAGGTCTACGTCAACACAAGGCACAATGGACGAATTGAAACCATGGTGATGGAGTGGGTAGACATGCCGCTTCCAAAATCAACCAATCAACCCCCCGAAACACGATGTCCAGTTCACCCATCTCCAGGCAGGCAGAGCACCATCGCCCATCGTCATTGAGCACGACTATATCACAGTTATGCATGCTAGAAAATCAAGGCAACACTCCCACTGCCTGGGGAGAGTTTCCGAGCCGGAATTCTCTTGACCATGTCCTAAGGCGGACACAAAACGAAAATGGCGGCTTTGGAAATACGAGACTTTTCCATAGAGTGTTGTCTCGCTTGATGTATGCACCTACCCACTCCACCGCGGATAAAATCAGCTTCCAAAATGCGCCCAAGAGGGTGTGCTATCTTACCACACTTTGATACAGCAGTCTTATAGTCCTAGACGGTATCACTCGAAAGCAACACTCACGTTATCCGGTATGTACAATCACTCCCAAGCAACGCTGGCGCACTGTCAACCAGGCAACAGTAAATACCACGATATCACAGGACTCAAGGAGCTACGGAACCCGATCCCACAACTGCTACGCGGCGCACGCACGATTTTTTTCGCCCCATAATAACATTTTCGCCGACACAAGGAAACTTTTCGCCGCAAAATGAAAGACCTTTGCCACCAAATACACACCTTTGCCACAATCTAAACACCTTCGCCACATAATGATTACTTTCGCTACATAATGACCACTTTCGACAGATATTAAACACTTCCGCCACATAATCAACATTTTCACCGCATACTACTGTAAATAAACACCCTGAAAGGGCGGCGGCTTATTACATACTGTAGTATAGTAGTGTGTGTGTACCTGGCCGAGAATGGAGGCGAACAAGGCCGGATGGAAGATGGACGTAATCGGCCTGACGGAACTGAGTTTGTCGAGCGGTTTCGACTTGCTGATGGCGATGAAAGACACCGACGTGAGCATTCCCAGAGCCGTCATCTGTCTGTCGCCGTATTTGACCCCGTCCAGGTACAAGACCGACAGCGAATAGGCGGAGATGAGGCAGTTCAAGGCCAATATCTGGGGTGCGCGAGGGTGCGGGTGGTGCGTGCAGCGGTATCGGGCAGGGTAGCGGAACAGTAAGGTTACCACCGTTGAGACGTCAGAGGGAGGAATACGACGACAGATCCATCTGGGATTCTCGTACAGCACCGGGCAGATGAAGCATTGGTGGGTCAGGATAGGGTATATGATGCATTTAGTGCAGTGTCCGGGCTATCACAGTATCACTATTAATATTAATAGTGTCAAAGCGAGTCTCAGGTCGTTACTCTACCGTCAGTTGGCTATATCTGTCGCGCAAGATCGTGGATGGACAGAACGTGACTTTCCCGGGTGGCTATCTCCACCGCACCTGCTCCTCTCGGGGGTCAGGTCGGGTCAACGTGCCCAACTGGGTTAAATTGACACACGACACGAAATTGGGAACGTGGAAGTGTGGTGAGCTTAAGCTTTATTTTTACCAATCCGCCGGAGGATAAAAAAAAAAAAAAAAAAAGGCAGAACGTGTTCGCCCGCTATCGTGAATATTGACTCTTGTACTAAAAGCGGCCGCAGATCTTCGTACATCTGATGATAGTTGAGGCCTGGAATTCCCAGCCTCCGTCACCAAGTAATCGCTGACGTCAGCTGTCATAATCGCCGATGTGAGACGACTCGTGTCTTGCCTCATCATCACTTCCGCTCGGCTTGCCGTGCCGAGCATCACCGATGATACCTGGCGTGTCCTACACGCTGCACCCTCGAAGTACCTGAGATACACCCATCTCACATTGCCGGCGAAGTCTATTGATGCGTGCGCGAGGCAGATTGCTTCCTTTACTCAAAGGAGCAGGTATCGGTCATGCTCGGCGCGGCAAGGCCAAGAAAAAGAAGAGAAGGACGCCTATAATAGCGAGCATGTGTACTATTGGTATACGAACCCATGTATACTTACGATGGTATACAAAACCATGTATACTATGGTGTACAGAATCATGTGTACGTACGATGGTATACAAAACCACGTATAATATGGTGTACGGAACCATGTATACTTACGATGGTTTACAAAACCATCCACACCATTGTGTACGGAACCATGCATACTTACTATGGTATACGGAATCACGTATACCAGCCCAGCAACAGTCATCGCATTCCAGGTGGTGCGATTGTCGTGGACACCGTCGACGGCTACCTGGGATTGTGAAAGGATCGTCCTTAACTGCATTCATTGCATACGCGGAAACCTGTTGTCGTCGACACGGTCGTCGACACGGTCTGTCGACAATAGGTTTCCGTGTACGCAATGCGGTCGACAACAGGTTTCCGCGTATGCCATGCGGTTCAGGACGATCCTCTCACAACTCCAGGTAGCCGTCGACCGTGTCCACGAC
This sequence comes from Macrocystis pyrifera, assembly GCA_031763025.1. NCBI lineage: Eukaryota > Phaeophyceae > Laminariales > Laminariaceae > Macrocystis > Macrocystis pyrifera. Next base: position 54,393 of record JASSKH010000033.1, on the reverse strand, counting down.
AATCGCACCACCTGGAATGCAATGCCTGTTGCTTTGTGGCAACAGGGGCTAGCTAGCGCCCAGCGTCCGTTGCCTGCAATTGACAGACAAAGCGGCCACCTCGCTGAAAGAGGCCATTGAACGCGCACGAGTGGGGAGCCATTGGCTGCACTCAGACGCAGGGAGTGCCTTGGTTTGAAAATTAACCAGTTGAAACATATACATCAACTACCACAGTACAAAACGTCTGACTAGTACAGAGCCTGCAATCCTTGCTTGTGTGACTATGATTGAATTTTACTACAGAATCAGTCATATCAATAGTATTACTAATTGGGACCAAGCAAGCGCGTGTAAACAAAGGGCCACAGTCCAAAACGTCTGACTAGCAAACAACATGGAAACCATGCTTGTGTGACTATGATTGAATTTTACTACAGAATCAGTCATATCACTAGTATTACCATAATAATAGTACTAATTAGGACCAAGCATGGCGTGTAAAGAAATGGTCATCCACGTTTTTCGATCCCATCATAGGTTTTGATATTTCTGATTGCTGTAGCTTACTATTACGGGGGACCATAGTGAATAGGACCAAGTATTGTTAGTAAAAATAGGTAAACATACAGGTTTTTATGTATACCATAGGTCCTATTAACTATGAACCCCCGTAATAATGCATCGTATAATACCAGATGCAAGGAGTTGCCATGATAAGCTACTACTCGCATCGCTGCGTATTGACACAAGAAATATGCTACAGGCAGGTGGCAATAGTGGTCACAGCCCTACGCAAACACAAGGACGATCCATAACCGTCATTAATCCTTGAGCACGAACGCGAACACCACGTCGAGACAATTTTCGCTTTTGAACGAGGAGCCAAAAACAGAGCGCACGTCACGGGCGTTACCTACAACTCTGACCCAAAATATAAGGACCATTGATACAGAATAATTTAAAGCTAACGGTGCCTATTTTTAGGGTCAGGGTGGTAAGTTTGTTTAGCCTTGTTCAGCCTATCTTAGCCTTGAGTCACCATGAGCTAGTTTTCAGGGAAATGAGCGAATGTGAAAACATCATTACAGGAGGAGTAGTCTACTGTATATCCGCACTCAAGTACGACATAGCAGTATAACGATCGCCTATCCTTCGAAGGGGCCACACAAAATTGGCACTTTTACAAAAATGTCCTAGAGCGGGATACAACACTAAATATGCACCGACAGAAAAGTACACATCGGTATAGACTACCCCCTCGCCACCTACAGGGGGAGAAATAAGCGCGCCTACTGTGTGTATGTATATATGTACTGGCATTGGCTACCGCGGCAATACCGCGTGCGCGGCGCGGCGGGGCGGGGGACAACAGTACAGGCAGCGAGCGCAGCGACAAAAACAGAGGGCGTGATGACATCCAATATATGATGACATTATCCATTTCTGGGCAGGAACACCACGGGTGTGGCAGCAGCGAAAACGGCACGCACAACGCACCATCTCCTCGCTGTGTTCCTTCCGAGAAGTCACTCCTCGGAGTAGTACGCGACCAAGGGCGGCATCAGTAAAAGGCCGCACGACATGGCATGGAAAAAACTTCGTACGACGACCCGGAGAGCTGTGCAAGATGGTTGATCTTATTAGTCCTCACCATCGACCAAAAGGTTGGAGCGTACTTTACAATAAACACTAACCCCGCACGCCAGGGAAAATATTCTCGGAATACATACGTAACGAGGAGCTATCAACCGTTTTGTCGAAGCTTGGGCTTTCAACCGTTGAGCCGAAGCGTGGACTAACTAGTATACTGGTTGACGATCCGCACAACAAGACTAAAAAAACCCAACAAGTACGTGATTGGTGCTGCACATCGCGCAACAAGTATCCGGCAGCACGAACACGCACACCACTAAGCACCTCTTTCGCAGCAAAGAAAGAGAGAGAGCACCTCTCAGCAGAGAGAGGACAGGACTCGAAAAATCACCATTTCTGTCTGGACATGCTTCAAAGTAGATACTGTAGATGCAGGTTGGAGATACTTGCCTGGTACATCTGTATGGAGGTGATCAGGGTACACCTTCCCTGTCGGATGATGTCTACCGTGCCCTTGATCGACGGCAGCTTGGAGGTGAAGGGTGCCGCCACGCTCGCGTCTCCAATCTGTCATCACACATCAGTCGTGCAGCACAGCGAACCGTTCCAATGTTTGAATGATCCAAGTCTGGCCCGAATAACGCAGCAGCACATGAAACCGGTCCAAACATACAAGTTGACATTACTCATACAATACAACACAGCACAGCACACAGCACGCCGATCGTTTCCATCAAAACAATAACGAAAGTGATTTTCTTGATGTCGCTCGTAGCACATCATGTACATGTCCATTGTCGTCCATGGATCTCCACTGATGTACGTTGTGACTGTCGGTGGCTTCACCAGATGCCCCAAGGCTCGACGAAACGAACTTACCGCAGAGTTTCGGGAACAACCGCAACAGCCAAGCCGATATCCTTAGCAATAATATATACATACCACCAGGTACTACTACTAAGCGTGTGCAAAGGGATGGCAGCGAGCTGCAAAGCACTGACTGCACTCAGAAGCGCCGAGTAGAGCAGAGGGGGGTCAATAGAGCGACTCTTCGTCGACCGAACGGGCTGCAAACAGCGCCAGCAGGCCCAAGGCATGCAACGGCGGTAGTAGGCCTGAGGCATACTCACACAAAGACTCATCCACGTTCCGCCCGGCATGGTACGGCCTTTTCCCGTGCCATGCAATGATCAATCACTGGTATATAGTCTAGTCTGCCCCCCCCCAGCATTCAACACTCAACACACGCACGGCAAGCCCTTGTTCGCCAAAAACGAAAATCAGAGAGAAAACACGGCAAAGAAATACGGAGAAACACAAAAGAATACAATAAAAAATAAAAGAGCAACATAAGGAAATACTAAAGAAAAAAAAAAAAAACGCGAGTTCGAAGAAACGATCATGGGGGCACAATTTAACGTTCATAACACCTTGACCGCAATGCGCATCGTGTGTAGAGCGAGCGCACCTTGACCATAGGAACATCTCCCCCGACCTCGCCCCCCTCATCCATCATCGACGCCATTCGGGCCGCAGACATCTCGATCGTGCCGTTCTTTCTCCTTTCCACGGCCATCTCCTTAGCCTTGGTCGCGTCCATCGAATAAATATCTTTGATCGCCTTGACGGAAAAAAAAAGAACGGAAAGGAGAAGGGAATGAACAAAAACAGATCGGCTCTCGGCTAGTTGCAGGTGACTAGTGTCTCGCGCATCTTAGACTGGTCGATGCATACCTCGTATAGCATGCCAGGCATACCAGGTATACCAGGCACCACTCTTCATGACTATAAGCACCATTTGTGTACTACTATCTAATACAGATGATCCTTATTTCTCGCGACATGGTGGCGCATCATAGCACCAAGGGTTGCACTAAATAAATAGAATTACAGCAGTAGATAGCCAATGAACCTTTTACATACCGCTACCGTTATGCTTCGACGGTGCTCGATTTCTCAAACGTATTGCGCTTCAACCTTCCAGCTGCTGCCCACTTAACCCACCGCTGATTGCACTATTCCAATATCATTGCTTTACCAATACTATTGACTTGCACCTGGAAGCTAGTACAAGCAAGACCAGCACAACCAACAAAAAAAGGTAGGCAATCGAAAACCGTCATCATTATGTTCGACCTAGACGATACACGATAAACGATACAAGATACCTGGTAAGGCATACGCAGAGTATTCATGAGCGGCTAGCCTGTATCAGGCACACTCCGCACGTCGCAAGCGGCAAACCCCCGCGCCATCAAACTGCTTCTCAAGCGCCGTGTACGTCCCCACAGACCCACCGGCAAAGAAGGGTGACCTCTCTCAAGTGCGCGTAAAATGGTTGGGGACTCTACTTGGTGCTGTCATGCGTAATTTGGCTATCGCCTTATCGCGTTTGTTCACGGCCTACCTTGACGGTTGCCCAGCTCTCCCCGGCAGCGGTCAGCTCGGCCACGCGTTTGTGGTACTGCTCAACCTGTTGCCACGAGCGAAAATATGTACGAGGTATCACATAGGTTTCACATAGGTATCACATATGTACCAGGTATTAGTATCACATAAACGGGGCCATAGCAGCGACGGCGAAAACCTCAATCGCATCAGTGGTCCATCAATGCTTGTGGTCCAACGTCACTTCGTACTGGCGAGTTTTGTGTACCAGCAGGCCCAGACATAGGGGCTCAGGCTCCGACACATATATACCACGAAGCGAACCAGCTGCGCAAGGCAAGGGAAGGCAAGGCAAGGCATGGCAAGGCAAGGCAAGGCCAGGCAAGGCAAGGCAAGGCAAGGCAAGGCAAGGCAAGGCAAGGCAAGGCAAGGCCAAGGCAAGGAAAGTCACAGGCAAGGCAAAACAAAGTATCGGACGCGGTGATCCAACCAAAAAACAGCAACCCTCGCTCACACGCAACTACCGCATGCGCATGGTGATATGGTGATACAAAAATAATCCAAGCACACACGGCGACTCCTACTGCCTCCTGACACAGCAAGGCAACAACTGTGCCGTTAACCGCGCCCTGTGCACACCACCAGCGCACCCGTCCAAGTCTCGAACGAAACACCCACTATTAATAGCCCCACACGGTGCGAGTATACTGGTAACGCTTTTCTTGCCTTCTCTCGCTGTGCCTGCTGCCTGCGGCGTGTCATTTCCTCTCTCCTCTTTGCCGGGGTCATCTTGGACAGGTCCGTGGGGTCAACGCTAGCACTCCCGTTCCCCACCGCAGCGTTGTTGGACGGCTTGGCTCCACTTTGCACAGCTCGCGTGTACAGCTCCACCAGGTCCTATTTGGCGAGTCCATGCGTTAACAAGAGTTTTTATTATCTTGTTTCATCGGATGCATGGGCTTCAAATACTTCAACTATGCAGTGTTTCGTGTCAACAGCATTACATCCTTCATTTCAGGCGGTCCGTCTCAAGCCATGTCCTCCTACCCCACCAGCCGATACCTCAAGCATCCCACCTCTTTGGAAACCTAAAACTACCGAAAGAAGGGCCCAATCAATCACACCCTCCCAAAAATGCAGCCCGAAAGACTGGCAAAACAGTCACATCACACCAGCACGACACCACAACCCAATCCAAGAGTAGGCCGCTGAACGCCAACTACTTCTTCACTCCTTGCAAACCCCTGGGATCTCTACATCTCTACACTGGCACGGGGGACCATAGTAAATAGGACCTACGGCATACACAAAAACCTATATATTTCTGTATTTTTGCTGACAATATTTGGTCCTATTTACTACGGTCCCCCGTAATAGCACGACAAATGCGTTCTCACTTCGTTCACCAAGCCTACCCCTCCCCCCCCCCTCCCTGCCTACGCCTACCTTCTTCTCTAGCGCTCCTGGATGCTTGGCAAGGTCAACCCCCACGTCCTTGAGCTTCTTTTTGATCTCGATGGTCCGCAGTCGCATCAGCTCCGACGGCTGGAGCGTTAGGGCGGTTGATGCCTTTGTGCCCCCAGTCGTAGCCGAGCGGTCGACGTTGAGGTCGCCAAAGCCTCCGAGTAATGCAACTCCCACCTGAAAATACCGCAATCGAATAATACGTATACACGAGCATCGAATATCGAAGGCAAACGCTTAGCCTGAAACCTTTTTCCACCGAGTGATTCTTTCATCTGTATGACCCAAGCAGTAATGTGCTAAAAACGTGTTCCACTGTGGCCGGAAATATAGTACGCGTTTGTACTCTAATGTCAAAATCGAAGGGGTGGTATGCACTACGGACGGGGTCACGTGAAGACGAGCACTAACTTTACGATCATTTCATCACGAATACGTGAGAGGGGAGGGTGGGTCGCCTATGGTTCAAACAGAGCCCATCCAACTCCACTACCAAGCTCAGGTAGAACGAAATATCGGAGGAAAACAGATAACACAGAGATCATCAAACCGATGCCTCCGACTGTTTTCCGACGCGGGCGACATACTCGTATATACGCCTTTGCCTAATACTGCAACCAATGAACCTGCACTTTTCCTGTCTCTCCTTTCTACTCGGCAGTGCCCGGAGATAAGTACTGTAGTTGGCGGTGCTTAACGAACGTTGCTGAGGAATGGAGCGTGCTTCGGTTGCTTTGAACAACGATCGTGAGGGTCGGTCGGTTGGCCGGTTGGTCCGTCGGTCCGCCGTCGGTCCGGTCGGTATTTTTCTGACAGAGCTGCCGAGTAGACGACCACGTAAATCAAAATCACACCGGACACCTGATGAACGCGAACTACGTTTTCGAGATTTTGGGCAATGCAAGGTTAGGTTAGGCAAGCCCCTGACAACCGCCGCCAACCAAAATCAACGCCCACTACACACACACACACACACATTTTTTTTTTCTTCTAGTCAGCGCCGCCGCTTTCTGGTCAATTTTTCTGAAAAACAGCAAACCAGCGAATTACGCGCGGTTTGCCTCTTCCCCCACCACTCCCACAATGGCAAGCGTCTGGAAAGCCTTCCTATTCTTTCTATCCCTTCCACCGCCGACCCCTCTCCCCCAATCCTACACCAAATCCAAGCAGTTTACACTACCAAAACGCGAGTGCAATTCCGACAGGTCCATATAGGTTATCTATGCTATACCAGGCAGTCGACAAACACGCACTCCTAGCGCTTGCCTTTCGTACAGTTACCCCTCAGTTCTCTTCAAGTCCCACCTGTGCTTGCTTGAGAGCCCCAACGTCATTCGCCCCATCTCCGCACATCATGCACACCCTGCCGGACTCTTTGAGGGCCAGCACAAGACGCTCCTTGTCATCGGGGGTCATCCTCGCGAACACCTGTTGGGCGTCCACAAAGAAAGCGCGAGAGACGCGCAATCAGAGCAATGAACGTCAACGACTTGGCACAAAAAAAGTCAGCAACCATCCATGAACCCTCTCTGCGAATATCAACCATCGCCCTATAACCGTAACCCTAACCGTAAGCAGCCGTGGACATCGGACGACGCGTATTTTACAAAAAAAAAAAAAGACAATCCATTACTTGGACGTTTCTGAAAACAAAACAGCGGGCCATGGACGCTGTACAACCCACCACATAGAGTACTGTTAGAGTAATAGAGTAGAGTGGCTGTCGCACAGTGCACGAACAGCGCGACGGATTGTCAACATGGAGCATCGGAAGTCCGACCAGTACGCAAGCGCCTAACCCTAAGCACTTCAGTATTTTTCAGTTCGGACGTGTCTAACTGGCGTGACTGCACAGACAGTACTTACTGTAGGTCAATCGTCGGACTTTTTCTCTTACGGACCCCAAACGCGCAGCAATCCAGTATAGCCACCGATACATTTACACTATGAATAATCTGCCATCAGGTACGACAAAGTTGCACGCCAATAAAAAATGCAGTCGCTCGGCAGAACCATGCATATGGTAGAGGAGACCGTTACGCTTCGCACGGCGGTGGCACTAAGCAACCCCTCGCGCACACGCACCCGAGAAGCCCACCGCGCAGGCCACGGGCAACCCGCACCACCGCACCTTCAAGTACTGCAAGTCCTTCGCGAACGCCGGGAAGGACTCGAGGGCGGCCCCCAGCACCTTGCCCGTCACTGCCAGCGAGTGCGTCAAGGCTAACCTCTTCACGTGTTCCGGACGGAAGGGGCCCTCGATTAGACCCGTATCGTAGCTCGTCCACACCAGCCCGACGCCTTGGCTGGGGTCCATGGGCTTGAGGATCAGCACCGGCAGAGATACAGCGCCCTTGGAAGCATCTCTGAGCGTAATGCCTACCTGTAACAGGGGTTTCCACGAAAAAAACGGCTTTCGTCAGGGTTTGCGCTTTCTTACAGACACCGCGTGCGCTTTGATAAGAAACGTCGTGTGACGGAGGAAACGTACCCAGCATGGGCTCCAGGTTTACCGTGGGGTTCTAAAAACAGCTGCAATCCAGGATGCGGAAAAAACATCAAGGCTCCACTTTCATCACCCCCGGTCACAAAAAACGCCTCCACCATCCTCCAACACTCTCATCACACACCCGAGAAATCCCCCCAACCCAGTCCACGCCCCCAACTTCTCCCCCCGCTGGTGACCAATCTACTATTGACCTCCCACCTCGGAGGCCACGTGCACAGCCGTCAAGATGGCATCTCCCGTCACCATGGCCACTCCGTGCGCGCCCTCCCTGAGCTGCATAACAACCTTGAGCGTGTCCTTGCGCACCCTGCACGAGAATGCCACAAACCCCGCGAAGCGCAAGTCTTGCTCGGCGACTGCCCTAGATTCCTCACACTCCTGCCCCTCCGCGTCCGACTTTGGACGCTTGTAGGCGAGAGCCAGGACACGCATGCCACCCTTCGCCAAGTGCGCCGCTCGATCAGAGTAGTTCGAAGCCGTTCCCCCTCGCGCAGCCTTGCGCCGATGGCTTCTGGGGAGCCCTTGACAAGCACCCACCAAGCTGAGCCGCCCTGTAGAACACGTATGGCATGCATGCACAGAACACCGATCGTGTCAGCACCCCAACGCGAGACGAGTGGGCAAGATGGAGGAACGCATTTGTAAGTTGGGACATGTATCATCTACGTGATGAATCGGTCGCATGCGCTGCGCGGACAAAAAGGCATGGGCAGGCAACCAACAGCCAACAGCTGCTGAGATGTCGCAACCCTACCAAAGACTAGAATCAATCAAACTCCTTATCCTACATATTTTCATGCACCTTGTCACACAGTCAAACAGTCAAACAGTCAAACAGTCAAACAGTCAAACAGTCAAACAGTCAAACCTCATCACACGCTAACGATAACCTGTGATGGGCACGTGACCTTAGGATACCTCATGATCCCCCCCCCCTATGCATGCACGCTTTGAGGGCCAAACTACTAATAATTAGAGGTTGACAACATTTTTGCACTCGGAAAGAGGGCAAGATCGAGCCAACGCTCAACCCCGTGACATAATCAGTGCTCCCACCCCCCCCTCCATCCCCTCCATCCCCGGAAACCCCAGGCTGGAAGTCCGTGAAGCCGGCGTTCCTAACCAATGGGAGCAAGACTGTTCAGCAAGCTCGATCATAGTAGTTCGAAGGCATACCTTCCAAACAACTCGTCGCCTGTGAGGGCTGTGGGCGCTGAACGATACTTCTAAAATGTAGTGACAACCAACCCTATGCTGTCTGCCTGCTCAACGAAAAAAGCAGCCAGGACCGACGACCGCTACGACAGGCGCCGTAAAACACACCATCCGCCTTACAAGGAACACCGTCGAAACTCCTATGATAACCAAGGCCCAACACTACCGTACTATTACTACGGGGGGCCACAGTAAATAGGACCTACGGTACACACAAAAACATATATATTTCCCTATTTCTACTAACAATATTTGGTCCTATTCACTATGGTCCCCCGTAATATGTTGGCAGCAGCAGCAGCAGTCGCGCAAACCATAACGTACTCGAACATCTGTGGCCCCAGCGTGGCTACCTGCGTCCTTGCCACGGTGCTCATCCTTTGCAGCTTAGAGCTAAAGTGATGTCGAGTCTTGATGACCAGGCCTGGCACGGAGCAGCCGTCTACCGACAGCGCCTTGCCGGGCGTGACGGGTCCCTTGGCGACCGCTGTTGCTCGCCCAGCACTCGCACTCCCCGCGGGGGCGGCAGGCGGTTGGGGCTTGGTGCCCTTCGGTCTGCAACAGTTGCTCGATCCAGCGACGACCTCCCACTGCAAATGCGGCAAGACCAGCATCGATTGTCAGTATCGATCGCCAGCATCGATTGTCGGCGGGACACAGTCGGCGGATTATTAATCGTATTTTTCTACGTTGAACAAACACCAAGGCAGGGCAAGCAAGCGCCACAACTAGGCCAGAAGGGGTGGGTGGGCTTGCAGTAGACATGGCACAAAAAAGGGAACCGGCAAGTGGGCGCTACATGCAAGCATCTTGATCATACAAATAGGGCTGCTCATATCACAGCCGGCGCGATGATAATGCTGCATTGGCTTGAGCTATCGCACGCACATCTTTGTATCGTACTTTCTGAGCACGAAGTCGTCACTTGAATCATAGGGGATCAAGCGAGTTCTTTTTTGCATGGGAGCAAGCGCCTTCCATACCGGATACGACGGGACACCGTACTGCACGCAAGCGCATTAAACCAAACGAGAAAAAAAGCACGTGCTCCTGTACATTACCTCTCTCGCTGGTCCCTAAACCGAACGTGATCCCAAACCAACTACCACCTTACAAAAGAACACGCCGCGCAACAAACACACAGCACAACACCACCACATCTCGCCAAGCGTCGAATCCCTCCCCTGACCTTTATGGCCTTCATCGCCGCCGCTTCCACGGGGTCCCCCGCCTCCGATCCGTCCATCAAAACCAGCGACTGGCAGCCCCCCAGCACCAAGGTCGCCGCAGCCGGAGCCTCAAGCATGGTCGCCAGCGTGTCAGTCACTGCGTTCGCAGACCTATCCGCCCCGCCACCCTCTCCTGCTTTGCCTCCGGCGGAGGGAGGCAAGGGGCGTGCTGGGGTGGGAGGTTCGACGCCAACTGCAACCAGCTCGTCCGTCGTGAGCGTGCCCGTCTTGTCAAAGAGGCAGACGTCCACCTTGCCCGCCATAGGCACACGGTAGGGCTCCGTGCAGAAGATCTGGACGTCGGCCGAGCGAAGGAGAACGAGTCAGTGCCGGTGCCAGTGCGGGTTTAAGCAAATTACAATAGCAACTCCTCAGCAGTTTTCACGATTAAATAAACAAGACACCAGCCACCGACGAAATTGTACCACAAAGGACTCAATGCAGTATTTTCAGTCGATTGCCGGCAAGACAGGGACCAGGTGAAATTACAAAAACTGGCGAGAGCTAGTAAGTCGATACGCGCACGTATACTCACATACACGAAGTGGGCCTTTGAAGGTGTTCCAAACAGGGAGGGGTGTCAAGGGGGCTGTTTTATTTTGTGCTCAACTAGCGCCGCAACGCACTCTTGGTCTAAAAAAATAGCGGGAGCTGTATAACGCCTCATAAATGCATCAAAATCCGCCAACCACTGTTGCGTAGATGGTGTGGATAGATTCAACTCATCCCATTACGACAAAAACGCCTACTCTCTCCACAAAACTCCTCCAGGGCAGGCCGCCAGCCTTCAGAAAAAACATCAAAAGTGTTTGCAATCCTGCTGTTTTCCCGACAGCAGCAGCCACACTATGGCAGTATAGGCTCACTGCTTTGGGGGGCGCTAAGAAGACTAGACGAAGGAATCACGCTCAGCGGAGAGCGCCGCACTAAACCCTACCCGGAATACAATAGCCCTCGGCCAAGGTTGTCGGATGAAGGGAAATGCCCCAATAACGGTTCTAAGGGCTTGGTCAGATTATGTGCTTCTTGTTGACGTACCCATACTTTAATCAAGTAATATACAGTGGTAAGGCACCCAGTAGGTACTGCATGGTACACGGTACAGCAGTGGGGATACGTCGTATACGAATACTTCCAGCTGCACGGGGGAGCGTGGGAGAGCTTGCCTGCATCGTCATGAGAGCCATGAGGCTCGAGTTAACGGCGAGGGCCATCTGCATGGGAAGCTCCGGCGGGATAACCGACGTCACGATCAAGATGCAGTGGAGGAGAAGCTGGTACTTGCTGCGTTTGGTGGAGTCCTTCATGCCTTCCCACAGTACGTAGCTCGACGCCGAGACGGCGAAGACGAGGAGAAGCAGCACAAGGCGAATGGTGTCCTTTGTGTCAGTCCTTACTGTCTCCGTGCTGCCCTCGATCATGCGCACCAGCTTGCCCTGCACTCCGGATGACGAGCAGATTGCAACGTTGCACGGTAAGGGGTGGTGCAGAACATCATTTCGATAATGCAGAATAGCTATATGGTACAGTAGTAATATCAATACTGTTAATAACACAGTTCAAACAGAGGATCGATTCCCACAGTCCACGGTTTAGATATTTCAGAACAGAGAGATCATGTATTCCTGATGTGAATGATCTGTGGCATCTAGCTCATGTTGGCGGGTGGTATATAGCCGTATCATCCGCATGATGATCTAGAACATGTCTCCTGGGTTGGATCTGTGCTATCAGCTCCTCCACAACCTTTTACACCGACAGACGATGAATTACTGTAGATGACCTACTTAAGATAAATGAATATATATATCATAATCTGTCTGCTATATCCCAGGTGTGCATATATACTATAATTCTGCAGCAGTACTATAATAAGTACTTAGTGGCGCAGCAGTAGGAAATGCATATTAATGGTAATACGGGGGACCATAGTAAATAGGACCTACAGTATAGACAAAAACCTATACATTTCCTTTTTTTGCTGACAATATTCGGTCCTATTTACTATGGCTCCCCGCAATAGTGTCACACCAGGTGCGTGGTATACTCCATTGTACCCACCCTGTAGTATATAAAGCCATGCTGAACTTCAGCCGAGTACCAAGGGGGGGGGGTGAACGAGTGCTATCAATATACAGTTATTATAGCAGGCCCAACAAAATGCGTGTCTTCTTGCTGCTTTGATGTATCATATTCATATACGGTACAATGGCAAAAGGATGTCCTTCGTCTCCAACTATTATTCGAAAGGTTCAATATATGGAAGTATTCTACTCTTTGACTACATTGAAAAAATAATATTTGTAGCAATTTCATTTTTCGAACCGTTGAATTCTTTGGGTTCATGAGTGAGCGCTATTATAATCGTTGACCGCATCTATGGTTCAATGCGAGACGCGCTTGTATTCAATATCCGGCGTCAAAGGTGAGCAGCACCAAACCCGTTTCAGATGCCGTGCGAACGTAGCCCATCTTGAGTCAGCTCTGCATGAAGGGCGGTTAATGCCGTTACCATTCACCTTTCCTCTAGCTACAATAGCTCATGACTCGAAAGCGGCAACTATGCCCCAATTCGAAGCCATCCACATAGGCCATTTCATAGACTATTATACATTGCTAATACATACCACAAGATGAACAAGAAATTTAGCGCACAGTTTTCAGCATGGCTTATTGTTAGCACACAGTATTGAGTACCAGGTATGTCTTAATCGGGCCTAGAGGGACTTCTGCAGGCAAACCTATTTGTAGAGCGTTTGTAGACGAAATAGGAAGAGCAAGAGGTGCAGGGAGAGCTACATCGGAATCGGGGACGCCGAGAGGTGAAGCACTCAACCACATGGCCAATCCTCCAACATGCCACCAAAACATAAAATAGCGAGGCACGCCAGCCACCCCCCCGCCCCATACCTGGGAGGAGCTGAACCCAGTGCGCAAGACGTAGCAAAGGCATCCCCCGTCAGGAGTCTCCTTCCACGCGTCTGGGTTCCAGACCTCGTCTGCGTCCCCACCCCCGTTATCTTGACCTAACTCTGCTGCCCCTACGCTGTCGCCTTCCCCCCCTTCCCCCTCCTCTTCTTCCTCTTCCTCGTCATCGTCCTCGCTGTCGTCCTCCTCGGCCGCCTGGCCCTGTAGAGCGAAACGAAGAAATGTTGACATGTGTCACTGACCAACATCGCTCAAAAATAATAAAGTACACGCACCGCACACAAGACACGCTAGTACATGCGCAGACAGGTTCTTCGGGCAATACGATAGTACGGGGGAGGTGGGGGGGGGGGGGGGGCGTACTCATTTGTTGCTTGCCTTAGTCATTTGACCATGGGGGGGGGGTTGAACTAGAACAAAAGCGCGACCCAATGGGGAAGTCAGTCAAGGGTCAGAACGCGAAGCAGGCATACCAAGTATGGATGCATAGTTGTGTACTACGTCAGCCATGACGGAATCCTTGTGTGGGGGCACGAATCTGCTGTACGCGTCTCCCTCGCAACTCGAAAGTCAACTCGAAAGACAACACTAAGTCAACACAACGTCAACACAACAGGTGCTATTAATAGCTTCCCTTCACATCTGGACCCATCTACTATACTGTGCATAGTGTGTCCTCCTGTTCTACGAGTTCTTCAAGGTCGATATCTTCCCGCCGCTTCTTGGGTAACGCCAGCTTTAGAGACGCGGCCACATGGCGTTCTAGTTGGGGGGAAGGGGGGCAGGGGCAGGGGGGGGGGGGGGGGGGTTCCTCTACCTGGCTGTTGGACGTGAGCAGCTTGGTGCCCCCGAAAAGCGTGAAGACCTTGTGCTGCCCCTCCTTCATCCCAAAAATCTGTCGAGGCATGGACGGTGTAACCATGACGAGAACATCATTAACTCATTTTAGTGTCCAAAACGTAGATGACGACTGCAACATTGGCCTCAGCCGCATTAGTCAGCTCATAATAGGCTGCCGTGGCAGGGGATAGGGGATGATCAAACTGTCCCCGAAGTCCACGATAAAATAGGTACCAAGCCGTAGGACACGCGCACAGCTGCACGCTCTTCCTGTCATAAGCGGCAGACGCTATATGTCGACAACATCCCGATTGTTTTATGCTGGTCGAACCATAAGACACTATTAATATTGAATGAAGGCAAAACTATCCATACAAACACCACGGCAGGAAAGTGCAAGGCAGATACGCGGGCTCAACGGATCCGCATCTGTTCCCCACGAGCTCTCGGATGATTCAAAATCCACTCCGTATGTAGTGCGCGCCATGGCGGTTTGTAGCAGTCAGCAGTCCCTCGCCGTGCCCACGGCACGATGCGCTCGAGACTATCAAGAGCCCCGACGTTGAGGAGCGCAGTTTTTCAAAGACAAGTTGGCAACTAATCAAGTCAAGACGGCCCTGAGCACAAAGTTCTCAACAACAAGCAGCAACCAACACACCAGCACTCGACAACCGAGACTATCGTGGTCGTCGAAAAGCAAAGTACCTCCTGGCCGTCAACCTTGGACAGCGCGACTCCCTCCTTCATCTGTGGCACGCTCTCCCCCGTAAGCGTGGCTTCGTTGAGAACGGCGCTACCGTGCACAAGCAAGCAATCGCAGGGTACCGTGTCGTGCTTCTTCGAGCGCCGTAGCGAGAACAGATCGCCCGGGAGGAGGTCCTCGGTGGTCGATGACTGCCACCTGAACAAAACACAAAGCGAAAACAAGTGAAAGCCGACAGGCATACTGATCAGATACTCAGCTAGTCAGCAAGACTAGCCAGCGCAAGCGCAAATAGCACGACCCTACTGTAAGTGATTCAATCGTTAGCGTGAACACCACAGCTGCATAGTATGACGTTCAAATAGCTCTGCACAAACACCCGTTCAACAATTCACACGGCACAATCGAAGTGACACAGCAGGTAAGTAAGATCCTGCATCCAGTCGGCCGGAGAAGACAGCAACCATCGTCGCACCCACGCACCCAGTCCTTGTACTTTGTAATTTCCTCCTCTCTTACCTTCCAGCCCGGAAGACCTTGAGGTTGATGACACTGTTTCCCATGCCCTTGAGCGTCTGTAGGTTCTTGAGCCTTTGCATGACAACCGTCGCCTCGAACAACGCTATCATCAACAGCGTGAATATGAAGTACTTCCAGCAGCCGTCCAGTAGCCACAATGTCGAAGAGAACAGCTGGGGGGGGGGGGGGGGGGGGGAGTTGTACGAGGGGGTGAGGCGTCACTATTAATATTCGTCAAATAAAAAACCTAACACCCGATATCAGGCGGTGACAAATAATAACCCAAATGGAAAAGAAAAATCGTCAAGCATGACCGACACCAGCTCCATCGCAACTGCCCCTGTCGGGGGTGAGGTCAGGTCGGTCGGGTCGGGTGGGGGGGGTCAACATGCTCACGCGCCCGTGGTACTGTAGCAGTAGCAGTAGCCTGCTCTGCTGTTGCAACAGGAGCGACGGGATAACTTGCTTGACACACGGCACGTATTCTAAACGCGGAAGTGTAGTGAGCTTGGGCTACTGTATATACTCGAATTGATATTTTTACCAATCCGCCCAGGAAAAATGAAAAAAGGCGGAAAATCCAACATCAACACCACCCGCAGAAAAGCGCATTATTTTTCCCCCGCACAGCAATTGCACTCGTACTATTAATATTAATACATACTGGTACCTGGTATTTTATTCGACTGTTCCTACAGTAAATCCCAGAGGTATATCATATAATGGATCTACCAGCAGTCTTCAGCGGAGACCACTACAGCAGTACAGTCAGTAGCACGGGTATCTAATCATGTGTTTGGGCCGTTGATGTTTTCGATGGTTTCCAGTATGATACGGCGTAGGTGTTCCCATAGATATGAGATGAGATGCGAACCCCATTCAACAAATATACCATACCCGCATACCTGGTACTGTACATAGATGTCAATGTTACTGCTGGAATACGTACAGCAGTACGTACCTGGCATGTATGCATCTATCTGAACAAATACTTCGAAGTACACCACGAGACTGCTGACTGGTTGCTGCGAGATGATGCCGGTACCTGCCTGACACAACGTCGCTGTTTCCTGGCGCGCCCCCCTCCTCAATACGGCCCGGTACTGCTGCTGTATGCAAGTATACAACTGGTTCTGAACCACTATTATTATGGTGTTTTGCGAAGTTCAGATTATGGTTGGGTTTGGCGTATTGCTATTCTCCAAACCCCAAAAAATAATCAACTTCCCAAAATAAGGACCCAAAATCGGCCCATATGGGCCATATCTTCACAATTTTTTCGGGTTGGGTTTGGCTTCTTGGGTTTCGATTATGATCATACCTCTATTGGCCAGGAACACCCGGAGATGCCCCGGGCGAATTAAAACATAGTATTTGGCAAGAAATCATTATCGTCTACGTCACGTACTCATACGCACAGCGTACCCCAGCACAAGGTGGGAGGCATCATACATGGGTTGCCTCACACCACCAAGCTATCTAACCAAGCGCACGGCCTATTTGGCGAGTCCGTGTCAACGCGAGGCCCTCGCGAAGGCCGGCAAAGTCATGCGGCCATATGCGGCAGAGGGCTGGCAGGGTGCAGCTTCAACATCGTTGACGGCGCCGTGTGCGTTGTGGACTGCTTCTGAAGTTGTTGCTCTGCTGTGCTGTTCGTTCTTGATGCGGCAACACAGTAGCGGTACTCATCAGGGCTCTGGCGCGTGTTACCGCACCGCACGCACACCCACACACAGCACGGCTACGCACGCACTGCACAACGGGCTTCGGTCGCATCGATTGGCACTCTTCGCATGGCTGCCATAGAGCACAGCAAAGCACACACACACGCAGCGAGCCATGCAGCAGTAACAGCGAGCAGCATCTCGCACGAAGCCGTTGGTGTTCCATTTTTCGTGCTTTCATTTCGTTATTTGTCATTTGTTGCTGTATTCCATTTTCCTGGAGTTTTATTTCCAGTTCAAAACAGAAATGATCGTTTTGGATTCTCGCAACCAGTTTTAAAAACCCGATTCTATTTTGGTTTGGTGAATAGCCTGTGGTTCTCGACCCAACCATAATCGGTTCTTTCGCAAACACTATTATACAATTAATACTACAGCAGTAGTAATGCTGTACGCAAATTCCTACCATGCAGAGCAGACCTGTGCGCGCTTCTTCCTGCTGCTGGCTGAGCTATTTAACGCTTTAATCAGGTGTAGCGTAGTGAGCGTACTGCACGTATCCGCAAGCCTGTAAAACCTGTATCACTCACTCGTTCTGCTATAAATACGAGTTGGTGTATATCGAGGTACCTGGTTGGCCTTCGATGGTCTGTCATGCATAGGAGTCGTAGTACCTGGTATCTGACATGTACGGCGGTGCCGACCGTTGCGGCACTGCTGTGGCGGTACCTGGTCGTACGAAAACTCCGAGAGTGCTCGTGAACACTGACCTGGAAGATGGTGAAGGGAGACAGAAGCTGCGTCTTGTACAGGTCCATGAACTTGGGCATCTCCATCTCGAAGCGATTCGTCCCGTACATCAGTCGGGCGCTCTCCACAGCAGTTGCACTGGGCAACCCTCGCCACCTCCTGTAGAAGCCAAGAGGACGATCGACGCGACAGCGAACCTTCACGAACGTCTCCGAGCGCTGATCATAGACATACTTGCGCCGATGGAACTCGAAGGAAGGGCCAAGGGGCGACTCCTCAACAGGAACAAGGAGGGTCTTGCCGTTTCCGCAGTGCGGCCTGGGGGTGGCCATAGCGTGCGTTGCCCTTGCAGGGTCTTCGGCTGGGCAAAACCGCACTAGGCAGCGGAAAGTCACGGACCAGTGCTGCGAGAGGATCATGAGAAGATGCAGCACGAAGACGACGCAGAGCAGGAACACGGGCCAGAAGCCCGGGAGGTACTTCCACGGGAGGTGGACCTCCTTGGCCGCTTCTCCGATGTCAGCGCCTGTGAGGTGCGCGATCAACGCTGTGTGATGACTGTCCTCGGAGTTTGGGAGGGCCCAGCCTTCTTCCTCGGCACGGCCAAGCGCATCGTTGTACTGCTCACCTATCGTCAAGAAGCACTGCGACGGGGTGGGTGCGACGAGGCGGGGTGAGCGCAGGACTAACCGTTGCCAATACAACACCTACAACAACAACATCATCACACCACTGCTGCGGCCAACTGCTGCTGCTGCTGTGATCCCTGGTGGCTGCCCGAGTCCTACATGCCTGGTTGTATAACTGGTTGCGTGTGCCCACCTTGACTTCTATACAAAATAGTCTTTGTACAAATAGAACTCTTTGCGTTCACTCCTGGAAGCTCACCACTTGTGTATTGTGTGGCATTACGCCTCACAAAGGTCCTCGCATGGCAACATCTACGTGTAATAATAGCCAGAAAAGGCCGAAGCCTCAGAGAGAGTTTCGCTCTACTACTGCTGTAGTAGATCTTCCTTCGTTCATAGGCAAGCACTGGTGCTGTACCAACGTGATGGCAAAGCTAGAAGCATCAAGGCTGACCTTCTGAAGAGCCCAGGCATAGAGCATAAAGAACGGAAAGTTCTCTCTGCTCATCAAACCGCGCGTCGGTAGCCACCCATCGCTGCCGACCTTCCGATGCAACGAGAGCGCCTGAATCCGGCTCCCTGTCCAACTCGTCATGGTAGCCCTACGGCAATGATCGATTTTGCCCCACCACAGAAAGCCCGTCGACGAACTCTCAGTGCAAGATAGGAGTTCATAAAGACATCGAAGGCCAACACTACGCGGGCCAAAACATCAAAATCCTATCCGTTTCGTGCGGCGAAATTTCGACGGATTGGAATCCAGCACGAGCACGCACGTACGAGTACGACTTGTGAAGCGTTGCGGGTAGCAGGTGGCAGAGGTCGATATTAGAGAATCGACCCCTTCTAGACGTGTCATGATAACAGAGCACGGTGGTGTGTATCGTGCATCGTTACCGCTAAAGCTGCCGCAGGCTGGCTTTCGCTCCGAATCCTCTCGCCCCTCGCTGCTGCGTCGACTGCCAGGCTTTTAGGCTCAAATTTTTACCTGGCACCTGGCAGTGCATAACTTTGGTTGGTTGCGTGCTGATGGCAGATAGTCAAGGCGGTGGGACAGCAGTTGTCCGTGCTGGCCACAACGGCGGGGGGGGGTAATGTCTTTTCCGAGCGAAAGGACCGTGTTGGCTTCTGTGGAGTCTGTGTTTTGCAGACGAGAAGGAAGCACCACCGCTGCTGTGACACGCCCTTGCTTGTTCACGAGACCGCCAACGACACGTTGCGACAGGCCGAGGGTAGCATCTGTGCGACAGAAAGATATCCCCGATGTCCTCAAGTGCATGTCGGATATGATGGGGTTCTCCGGCGGCAATGCGGCAGGCGATGCAGCAAGCACCACGCAGAAGCGGGAGCGAGACTATTCTGCTGTGGTGTTCGACGTTGACGCTCTTCGTGCGGCCTTCGCCGCCGTACGACAGGCCTTTCCACCCCACTGGCGGCACTGCCTGGCCATCAAGAGTTGCCCATTGGCCTTCGTGATCGAAGAAGCTTTGGAGGCTGGTTTGGGCATCGAGGCGGCGTCTATTGTGGAGTTATACATGGCCCTTGCTCATGGATGCCCCGCGGACCTGGTCGCCTTTGACTCGCCGGCAAAGACCCACGAGGAGCTAGAGATGGCCTTATCTCGAGGTACACTGGTCAACGCTAACAGCCTCGACGAGCTTGATCGCATCGATGCCATTCTACGAAGGCAGGAAGCAACCGCAGGGGCAAACGCTCCCTTAACGACTGCGCGGGTTGGTATCAGAGTCAACCCCCTCGTTGGAGCCGGTACAATATCCGAGCTCAGCGTCTCGGTGCCGACCAGCAAATTCGCGGTGCCCGCCACACCATCGAACATCCGAGCTATGGTAGAGGCGTTTCGAAGATGGCCGTGGCTGATCGCTTTGCACACCCACGTCGGGTCACAGGGTTGCTCGCTTGATCAGCTGGCAGAGGGTATCGCTACCCTTTGCAATATTGCGGACACAGTGGATGGCGAGTTGGGTAAGGAGAGAGTGACCCTGCTGGACATTGGCGGTGGTTTGCCAGCGAACTACGGATCCGACGAGGTCTCGCCGTCATTCGATGAGTACGCTGCTGTGCTCAGAAAAGCAGCACCCTCACTGTTCGAGAATACACAGCGCACAGTCATGACTGAATTTGGGAGAGCCCTTGTGGCGAAGAGCGCTCTAACTGTCAGCGTAGTAGAGTATGTCCGACATAATGTTCCCGAACAAAGTACGGTCGAGGAAGATGTGACGGACACAGACCCTGCTGCGAGAAAACAGGCGAATTACGAATCTGTCGATACTGTCAGCGGTGGCGAGGTGCGAAAAACATCGGGTTGTCCAGCCCAGCAAACCTTGGTGACGCACGTCGGGGCTGACCTTTTCCTGCGCTCCAGCTACTGTCCCGGGAAATACTGCCATCGCCTGTCGATGTACGGGAGAATGGGGAAACCTTTGGGAGGGAAGTTTATGTCGACAGATGTGGCGGGGGGCCGCTGTGTTTCCAGGGCGACTATGTTGCGCGCGGCTCGAGTCTTCCCCGAGCGACTCCGGGAGACCTGCTGGTGGTGCGCGATACGGGAGCCAACACTCTGTCGTTGTTCAGCCGACATTGTTCGAGACGCTTGACGGCAGTATACGGGTACGCAAGGGATGGGGACGGCCAGCTTTGTGTCCGCCTGGTGAAGGGAAAAGAGAGCGTTCAGGACGTCGCACGCTTCTGGGGTGCCCGGTGAGACACCGTTTTATTAAATTAGTTTGATATTTCGACTGGTCGCGTCCCTTCAAATCATGCCAACGTCTAACCTGACGTGTTACAAATATATAAGCAGGAGATACCGCGGTTCATGTTGGATTGTTTCATTCTCACAGGCGATAAGCCTTCTATTTTTGCAGCTAAACTGTCGAACGAACAGCGGTTGCATACCCCCGCCCCTATATCCCTATCCCTAACTTTCACCCTAACTCTAGCCCTAGGGTGCGATACCCCCACAACATCAATGTATTTCGACAGTATGGATAGCGTGCCAAAGAGAGAGATCGGAACAAGTATCCTTCGGATCGTCGCCGTATGGCTACAGCGTTTGTCAAGGTATAACCAACGGCGTGGAGCAGCGGTTGGTTAAAGCCTCAAGACGTTCATAAGCACACGTAGTTAGGAGTGAGCTCACACTGTCTCCAGGCGCTTGGCCGATCTTAAATCGTACCAGGTACCATATACCGGGTGTGAAACAGATATACCGAGAGGTCAACGAGGGAAGGGGCAGGAAGACAGACAACACAATATTCCGCGCGCAGTAAGGTAGGTTTGAAACATAATTGTATTGAAAATAACGGCAAACTCCCCGGTCGATCGCCCTTTGTTCATCTACGCTATGCAAAATCAACGTCACTTGATAACATGGCCAAGAGAAAGCCCTTAGAGCTCCACAATGTACGTACCTGAAAATGCGCAGGGTTGGCAGCTGGCCCTACCGAAAGACACCAAAGATTTTTCGAACCTCTTGGCAAGCTCTGTGCAAGCTGACCACGCGCCAAACGGCGTAAAGAATAAACAAGCTCGCCTAGGCGCCGCTGCGAACACAACGTTCCCTGCTGTGCTTCCTAAGCTAAATGACCGTGTTCAACATCCAACCGGGAAACTGTGTATGTAATATTTGGCGACCACCACAAGGCAATGTGATGTGTGTGCCACATATTGGAGAAAACGGCGACCCTGAGATTCAGACGTTTCCTAGCAAAAGCGGAAGGGGTTTTTACGATAGTCACTCCTCAACAACCGCTACATTGTTGAAATCACAATGCTTGGCATAGCGGAAGAGTTTCCAAGTAAAAAAACCCACGTTGTATCGGTGTCTTTCCAAGAATTACTTCCTTTCGATTTGCCCCCGTTGAATATTTTTCAACACTTCTTCAGAAAAACTGTATTCATGTGACAGGTCTGGTATTGACCTACTATATTTCCGAAGCAAATAGAGCAGAGTAGCCCGAATGGTGTAGCAAGCTAGGTGTTTGCTCTTTGGTCACAGCGGCAGCGGCCGCAGCACTCATCAGACAACACAAACGAATGCGGCAGGCATCACGCCCCTCCCCGCTGAAACTCAGCTGCACCTTGTTTCTACCGCTCAAGCCGTCGCGGCAGCAAGAGGATAGGGCTTGTCTTGTCTTGTGTGTTGTGTCCTAGCCAGCTCGGTGGTTATGGAATCGCTGCTTCGAGCTCTTCGAGTCTTCTGCGCTGTGGGGCTCAAGAGATGGTTGGTTCTTGAGAGGCCACCTTACACCGCTGATGATTGCTGAAGCTACCGGGCCTTACACCGCTGATGATTGCTGAAGCTACCGGGCCCGCCACTGCTGAACACCAGCAGCGTCGAGGCTTTACCACTCATGTCGCCGCTGTACCAAGCTGATAGGGCTTGTGTTGTCGTGCGTGTCGCGCTCTAGGCAGCTTGTTGTTGTCTAAACCAGCTTGAATACGTATCTTTTGCGCTCTCGCGTCTCTCTCCCGCAGCTTTCTTTGTTCGGTGCTGCAAACAGGCCGCACAATCGGCGTGTTTTATGCCCGATCAATACCACAGACATAGTTATATAACAAATTTGGTAAAACTTACGCGGGAATCCGTTAAAAACACCAAAGTACGTAGCGATTTTCAGCATCACCCTTTGTACTTTTTGTTATCACCAAGGTAAACGCAGTGCGGTTTTCCCTTCGTCATTATTTTAACGATTTACAAGAACTGCCCGACCCGATCCTTGTCGGCTACTCCACCACCACGACTTGGGGACCTAACTAAGCGTTGCGGAGGTACTGTAGATCGATTGGGTCTAATGAGTGCACGCATAGGGCAGGTCACGACCGACAGTAGACCAGTTAGGCCCCATCCCCGCGGTGTGGGGATACCGTGCACAATAGGCACAGTAAATCGCAACCCCCACCTGACAAACGCGTGTGAGAACATTTGTTAGAACATGCAGATCATGCAGATCATCCACGTGGTCTACTGTGGATTGTGCACAAAATATAGAGCAGAGATTTATCTGGCAGCAAATATGTAGACCCAGGAAAGAGCCGCAGGTAGACCCAGAGGATCGGAAGAGTGACCGAGCCCCTTGGGTCAGCGAGCGGATTCAATGTTGGCACTTCACCATCATGCAGCGGTTAACATTTGATCCCGTTTTCGGCATCCTTAAGGTAGCATCCTACTTGTATATATTACGGAAGGATACGGCACCGCCTGTCTCGTGTTACTTGGGCAGTAAAGCTCGTTGAATGGCACCATACTTGTGGGGCCGCAGTCCTAGCGTCGAGAAAGACGTAGCAAATTCGTAGCTGCATACAGGCTGGTTCGGGTTAAACGACGGAAAAATAATCTCTGGCCAAAGTCCATTTCGAGTCAGACCCTGCATCCTTTCACACATCTTCTACGAGTCGTTACGAGCACCTCAACTGACGGCGTGTGTGTTTTGTGTGCCTGATTTTTCGTTATTTGAGACTTTAAAGGGATTTTTGGACCTCCTTAGACATTGTTTTCAGCGGAAAAAAAAAAAAAAAAAAAAAAAACCCCGAGGGCAATGCTCGGGAAGGGCATAAAATAACACGTGTGCAAGGTTTCAGGGTCTATCTGTATGGGCATTTGGAATTTTGTGCGGGAAAATGTTTAGTTTACGTCGTTGCCTTGTAATTACCTAGTTTGAGTGTAAAATCGATTCCTGGTGTTATATTCTGCTTAATCTTGTACATACGCAGGTCACATCTTCGACTTTGTGCGCGTAAATTTGAAGAGCATTTCATTGGAGTACCTGGAACCGGACCGTTCGGAAACCAAAATGAGAAAAAAAAGTCGTCTCTTCCTCGGAAACGCCTGACTGTTATATACTGACCTTTTTTTAGGCCCATGGTTGGTTGGGACACATTTTGGCCACCAGCGTCAGCCCTAGGACCCAAGCTAAACAATGGGCTATGTAAACGTCTTCCGCTGTTCATGGCGGTCAGTATGATACCAAACATCTTCCGTTCGAGTAGATGCTGCTGCCGATATTCGTGGGGGAGAAAGTTTCCGCCGTTTAACCTGAATCAGCTCCTAACCGTTGGAATAAATGCTTGAAGCAACAGAAATATACCTTTCGTTCTCTGTGTGAACTTCCACTTGTGCAGAACAACGACTTCTTCACACCCGCCGAGCGTGAAACTAGCATGGTGTATGCATAAGTGGTGCTGGAATGTACTTGCCGACACACATTTGCCATTGACGTCAGCCGTACGCCAGAGGGAATGGAAATTAGCACCGTGTATTCGAGTTCTTTCGGCGAGAGTTGTAGTGCTACCAACTACGCGCCCCGACCCCCCCCATCCGCCGTATGCTTGTCTTCCATATGCAGCGTATAATCGAGCAGGAACGTGCAGGTCAACGGCGTTCCTGTGGCAAGGTGGATCCTCAGGAGACCAAGCAGCGGCCAAGGCCCGAGGCTCATCAAAACGTCGCGCGTGTAGAGCAATGTAGTGATTGGGAGCTATATACCTCTCGCAGGGAGGGAGCCCCGCAGTGGCTGGTGTGAGCTGGGAATATTCTTTCTTTTGTGTTGACACCAGGCGTGGTGCGACAATCCGTTAACGACACGAAAGCAGTGATATATGATGTCGCGTTCACTTGTTCGAATGTATATGTTTACCCCTTGACTCGCAAGAGTTGCCTGCTTTTCGCAGTGACAATCGAAATCCACCAGCCTTCAAGATTGTGTTTTTCCGTCGTGAATCTCATGATATCTCATGACATATCATAGGAGTCCCGTGGAACCTGACGCTATGTTCATACTGCGTTATGCCACCTCATGCGAGTCCCGTGTAGCCCCCCGTGGCAGTTTCCATGAAAGGTTTTATTAATATTGTCATGAATCTATCATGACTTCATAAGCGTTTGTGAGATCACCTTTCTTCCATGAACTGGAAGTGCCACAGAAGACCATCTAATCGTAGGAGGGCGCACGAAAGAACATGAAAGGCCATGAAAGCATATAGAATCCCACGATAGAGCCATGGAGGACCATGCAGTTCCCTATACAGAGACTTCCAAAAGCGTTCAGGAGAACATGTACATACAATATTGTACATCATCCGCTCCCGGTCTATGGCGTGAATCACAAAGGAACCACCGAGGTTGGGCCATCGTGCGGTTGGTAACCACGCATGGATACACGAATGGGAAAAAAGTGCTTTTCGTCGGCACTTTCGTGCCACTAACCTCCTGTTGTTGGTGTTAGTACAGTTTAAGTGTAGCGTGCACACTGCTTACAGGTAGTGAGCACCGCCGGTGGGGAGCGCACTCGCTTCAAACACTTTGCCAAGAATCTTGGGCAAGAACGCTATGCTTTCGTTTCCACGACTTGTTTTTGTTGGTTGTACTGCTGTGCACTATCCTCTGTCCCGATCCTGGGTCCGTCCTCCAAACAAACAGGACCTACTCGGAGCCGTTCTTCTGATGGATAATCTTTCCGCAAACACGCGTACGCTAGGATTAAACAAACCGTTAAAAAAAATTCGCAACGGGAAGCTCAGAGCACAAACAAACCTGTAACACCGCGTACTGCAATCTACACATTTCATGCTCGACACATGATTATGCCCGATACCCGTCTTATTGAAAGAGACCGTGCCATCTTGTCTGTTCCGAAAGAGGAAGACGGAGAGTGTCCGTTAGCCATCCGTACAGTTAAGGTCTGCCTGCGTTTTTGCTTTCGATCTCGCGACCGTGCGAAGAATTGGCCCGAAAACAAAAATCCCCTCTCGCACCACACAACACTAAACAATGTTTTATATTTATCGCCTCCGCCGTGACGAGAGCCAGCGACGGCAACAACTGCATCAGGTCAATCTTCGAAATCCGGAGGCCACCTCCGCCACAGGCCAGCTCGGCCTAGTGTTCGAATATTACATCCTACTTCGTACTCCCACTCACGCCATCCAGTCTTGGTGAGTATCCCGAGCATGTTATCCTACTCGTTGTGCGTCTAAAATGTGTCGTGTGCGTACTTTACCACGTGTAAAATGTTGCACGACCATCTCATTCCGCTTTCCCTATCAAGTCGCTCGAACTGGGCAGTCCCAAAACTGATTTACATGTGCCTACAGTAAACCAGCGTGGGTTAAAGCTGTAGGCGTTGCTCTCATCTGCCTTTGCTCCCACTGGCAACCATACACTGATTGACCTTCGTCTCTTCTCGCACAGTTTACCGCGACTTCACGAAGCTAGGAGACTCGTTTTCCATCTACTGTATGTACGTCGGCCAGTTACAACGAAGTGGCAATGGTCAAACCGAAACCCGTCCTATAATACCTACTGTACGCATGAGTTCACAGATAAATTGTTTCGCTCTATGCAGCATCGCATGATCATTCCTACCCACGAAGATAACGCGCCGCTTCCCAGCCAAGAGTGCCGATGCCAAGAGACACTAGCAGGGCAATTCGCCTAGAAGCATGCGTGGGAGCTTCCGAGCTGGGGTCCTTGCAGTTTGGGAAGCCGGTTTCTAGTATTGGGCAGTCGAAATCGCCGCTTTCACACGTCGACACGCAGCAATCACCTGAGGTCAATGGCAAGACGTGCATAGTGGTCGGGGGGAGAAGTTGCTACGGTTTGGTATTACATCTGGCTTTGGAGCTGAAAAACGAAACAATAGCGGATACACGGATGTCGGACGAGCTATGTTTTACTGCTAGGAGTACTACTGGGCTGTGGACAGATGCATGTGCTACTGTTCAGCACTGTAGACACAGTGCACGCTCTTATCACTGTGTCGTAGTGATGAGACTGCACTCTGTTGGAAACCCACATCGCAAGGGGTTTTTGTCATGTATACTTTTTTTCTGTGGACACGCCAGCGTGTTTCGCGTGTAAATTCCATACACGGAGTTGGTGGTGCTCGGTCTGGTAACCCCTCGTTTTCGCGAGATGTGTGTATTCCGCGTACAGCTGTTACAGTAGACCCACCGTTGTCGTAATCGCAAGCTTCCGTGTTGATGTATTGATTGCAGTAGCCGTTTCCCCTGTCACCTCCGTCGAGGTCAGTCCCATAGTCGCAGTCCCACCGATAGCGCTCGTCCACGCAGTACGTGTTGCCGTCCGTGCAATCTGTCCAGCCTTTTGCGGTGCAGCTTGCCAAACAGCAGTCGCCTTGTCAAGCATGGCAAGAAAAGGACGAAAACCAATGTTGTCATGCTTGCCTCAAAGGTCTAACATCATGCGCGCCAGAAACATTGAAGCTCAAGTGCCTCGTAGCGAAACCGCCAAAGGTGTATCGTCGGTGGCGGTATAGTGTCGTGGCGGTGACGTTATGATAGTGGGACGAGCGAGGTGCACCTGACACGACTGAACAGACGTGACGTGTCGTCTTGAAAAACATCCACCAATCGTAACTTTCACACCACCTGCTCGGACGTTGGCTTCACACTAAAACGCATTGGAACCAACATGTCTACTAACAACATGAATTTGGTACAGTCTGTTCTGGAATATATGGCAGCTGGCGCAGTGGCTCAGGCTTCACGGGACCACCTGTAAAATCTGAGGACGCAAGTTCGACCCGCGGGTTCGTCTCAGTTTTTTTCCATCTGTTCTCGTGATTCTGATTCTTCGTTGTTTTACCTTTGTTCGATCGTCCGAGGGTGAAATGACGCCCCCTGGTAGACAGTGAAGAAGTGGTTGCCATCGAAACGGGCCCGGATTTGGGGGGGACAGACATTACATTATCACGAAACAAAACAGAGTAAAAAACTTCGGATTCGTGAAAAATACCAGATTTTGTTTACTGGGAAAATTAGGAAAATATTCGTGTATGCCTGGGGGGGATGATATCCATCCATCCCAGGTGTATTTACTCCCCTCGCTTTCCATAGCATATTTGAGCATATTGAAATAACTTGAAGGAGTTTTGTGGCACGCAAGTCATGCGCAACTCGTCGCGTATTGAAACGGTCTTATATTCCTGGAATTCTGAAACCGCCGTATCTTCCTGAACAGGCTGACAGACTGGTAGGTCATGGTGGTCCTAGAGACATGAATTTTGTTGTGGTGGCATGCTGCCCACAAACTAGGGTAGTACTAGGCCAAATAACAGATAAAAGATAAAGCAAGGAGAAGCAGCAAACATAAAATGTCAAAACAAAGAAGAACATTCTAAACCAAAACAATTCAAAACATAGGACAGGAAACAAAACAATACACCAAACTCCGTGCGGAAGGTCAGTGCAAAGGCCGATGAATTCATGCACCACGTGCAGGAAGTGGCTTGGGGGCTCTCAACTCACGGTAGCACAGAAAAAATACTGCAGTATGCATTGTCCAACTTTCTGATGCAGATACCACGGCTGACGCGGGAATCAGGTCCAGACGTCATTAGGGTTTGAACTACAGTACTAATTTATCAGCAAACATAAAATGACAAAACAAAGAAGAACATTCTAAACCAAAACAATTCAAAACATAGGACAGGAAACAAAACAATACACCAAACTCCGTGCGGAAGGTCAGTGCAAAGGCCGATGAATTCATGCACCACGTGCAGGAAGTGGCTTGGGGGCTCTCAACTCACAGTAGCACAGAAAAAATACTGCAGTATGCATTGTCCAACTTTCTGATGCAGATACCACGGCTGACGCGGGGACCAAGTAGTCATAGATTAGGAGTGTGTTTGAACTACATTACTAATTTGTCGATTGTTTCGGGGTGTACAGGAGGCGCCACGGAACCGCAAGTAGATTGTTTCATTGAACGCCGTATCAAACTCCGGGAAGAGATGCTGCACAGATGCGATGAAGACCCAGAAAGGGATTACGCATTATGTGTACCTCCAGGAGTACAGTAGTTCCTACCACGGCCGTTAGTCTCCCGTTCTGCCATGCCACACCAAGAGAACTTGCTTTTCATGCACCTCACCTCCATCATAGTCGCACTCCTCAGTGTTCAGCGACGTGTTGCAATCGCTGTCGCCCACGAAACTAGCGGGATACCCCCCGAGATCGCAGTCTCGCCAAGCTAGTGCCAAAGGAGCCGGGGTTATCATATATGTTGGCTGCATAGGAGTGGTCGGTGCTGGAGTTGGCACATGCTCAGAGGGTCCACGCAGTAAAAGTCGAAGATCGAGCACGCGCTCCACTCCTGGTTCACACAGGTAGCAGAGCAGCAATCTCCTGCTGGAGGCGCAGAAAAACACCAACCATTCACTGCCATGTATTCACGGATGCCACGAGATAAGATTTGTCGTTGTGCCTTTCTTAGTCGCAGTTTCCAGAGCACTTCAACATTTCGGCTGCTGTTCCCCCTACAATATTTTGGTGCCTCAATCATCTACATCCAGACTGCCCCCCGTGGAATGCTGCGATTTTGTGCTTGCAGCATAGCACTTGGGTCATCCGCAGGACGCCGCTTTTGGAACAGGTATCCGACACTACTGTTCCCGAGGGTTGGGCGCCAAAACCTTGTGCAGCATTGAGAGTATCCACAGAGTTTACAGAACTTTTGTTTCTCGTATGCTGAGCAATATTGCGTGAAAGTGCAAATCAATTGAAATTTGAGATAGTCAGCAGATAATAAGCCGACTCAATGACGCACCTCCATCGTAGGCACAATCTTCGTTGTTTAGACATGTGTCGCACACTGAGTTGTTCCAATCCTCGGCAGTGTACAAGGTATCACTACCGAAGCCACAGCCTGACGAGACGGAGTAGTACTCAGGGTCGATGTAGTTTAGGTCGTCACTTGTGCAAGTGTAGCCTTGGTCCACACAGGAAGCGGAGCATCAGTCTTCTGCAGGGGGTGCCACAAAGGAAATGGAACGAAATTCATTATCCACCATCCACCGGCGGATATGCCAGACGACTATTGTCCGAGTCGCTCTCAGGTGGAGTGGCCTAGTCGCGCTGTTTTCGACTGCGAGCGTTATACTTTTATACTAATTGATAGTCTTGTAGTAAAATCAGCTACATTTATCACACCCTACAAAAGGATAAGCAGCACGTATTTAGTGCGACAATGTTGCAAATCCCGGGGACGTTAAGGTACGCAATACTTCAGTACATTTTCATTATGATCAGTTTGTATCTTTAGTCCAATCGGCGAAGGCGAAAATCGACCGTATTCGTGCGACACCATCGCCCCCCTCAGAAGATAGCCAACAGCTACACCGATACAACTGGCCCACCTCCATCGTATCCACAATCTTCGTAGTTTAGTCCTGTGTCACAGTAGGAGTCATTCAGCCAGGTCGTAGGGTACTAGCCTCCACCGAAATCGCAGTCTTCCCACGCCGACGCGGTGGGGCTGGTTGGAGATGGCGTTGGGGCCAGGGTAGGCGTGAGGACGGGAGCCGGTGTCGGGGCTGGTGTCGGAGCTGGTGTCGGAGCTCGTGTTGGAGCTGGAGTCGGAACTGGTGTCGGCGAAGGAGTCAGCGCAAGAGTTGGGGCTGTCTCCGGAATTGGCGATGGTGTCGCTGCCGTAATAGTGGCACTTGGTGAGAGTGTTGGGGCAGGACTCAGAGACGGCGTCGGAGTAGGGGTTGGAGGTGTTATCGATGGACGAGTAGGAGTCGGTGTTGGTGAAGGAGTAGGAACGGGTGTTGGAACTGGTGAGGGAGCAGGACTGGGGGCCAGCGTTGGAGCCGGCGTAGGCGACGGCGTAGTTGCTGGTGTCGGCGATAGAGTAGGAGCCGGTGTCGGTGATAGCGTAGGAGCCGGTGACAGTGATAGCGTAGGAGCCGGAGTTGCTAGTCATCCAACGTTGTCGGTCTCACCGTGGAAGTATCCGCTGCATCAGCTTCCCAGATGCTATACCAGTCGCGGAGTGTCACTTTGTCCAGGCTGTTTTGTGCATCTGTGAGTACAATATACACACGTGAGATATCTTATAGGTACACCCGGGGTCCCCTGGAACGATATAGCTTGCACACTATTATTCTTCACCGCACCAGTGGGTACTTTAATCGTTTACAGGGTTGCTACTCGATCAATCTAAACGTATCCGTCAAGGGATATCGCTGGCAACAAGGGCGAATATCGAGAGTGTGAACGTTGTGCAACAGAGGACTTCCGTACCACGCGAGTACGATGAGCACATACATATCACGCGCTGTAGACCCTCTACGGTTTGGTCCGCGAGGTATTGGATTCGGCAGGACTTCTAATTCGAAGTACCTTTTTTATCTAGCATAGTGCCAGAAACGTGTCTTTCGGCAGGAATGCGGGGTGTACGAAGGCGCTATGGAATGCAAGCAATGCTTGAGGAAGCAACAGAAAAACACAGAAGCGTAGAAAGCCGACGAAGTACTCTAGCGGAGTTCGCCACACTGTTCGACGCAGTGCATGAGGGAGATAGAGGATACTCATGAGATTGCCGTAAAATAGGGATGAAGAGAGTGGAGGGCGGGTCCTTCAGTCGTTGCCCGCCTGGGGGCGGAGGGTATCCCAACAGAAGCGCAGCAGTACGAGACATCACGCCGATTTCATCGAATAACCACGATCGACGTTTTGCTTTCCACTTTGAAATTGGTTCCGAGATGGCGGGTGTCAACCCGGACTAAGACAAATCAAGGGATGACGTAGCTGCCGAGAGTGGGTCAGTCGGCGTGCCTCCATTCGCTCTGATGGTCCGAACCTCACGCGGAGCAAAGGGAACGGGTGCTGTGGCTCTAGTAGAGAAGCTCCATCCGCCTGGCTTAGCCGCCGTGCTACATCGGTGGTCTATCCCCCTGGTGAGCAACCTGGCATTGATGGCCAGCAACCTCGCCCTCGGGCATCGCGTGTCAGGAATGGGCAACGCCCAGGAGCCGCTCCAACCTCAGAGTCAACGGCCCCTTTGTGAAAGGCCGAGTGACAGGCGGGTGGCGTACTCGTGGAGGGGTGGTTGCCCTCATGGGCCGCTGGAGAGGCCGGAGCCCAGCCAACTCAAGAGCACCATGAAGCCAACCAACTGGCTGCTGCCAAATGTAGCCATCACGATTAAACATTAGGCAGGCGGCCGGCGTTTCAAGGCGGTCCCTGGCAAGAACCAAATTTATTCTGGTACAAGCGAGCTTCAGGGTTGCGGGGAAGCGGTCGCCCGACCTCCTGCGCATCACCCTCAAAGCGGTTTCCAGCATCTCTGTGACCAGCACGAAAAAGCCGCAGTTGATATCGGAATGCGAGGTCGAGGAGCGTGTCCTCCGGCTCCCAGGGAGAATGTCCGATAGCTGAGGTGTATTTTCGTACCTTCATCGCCGCCCTGACATTCGCGTTCAGGTATGACATGGGAAGTCCCCCTGACATAGACAAGATCCGGGTCGCTGTCCTATAGATGGAGCTGGAGCAGGCACAGCGGATGGTGCAGGACTACCTACAATTCCACCCCCAAAAGCCTCACCGACAAGGGTCCCTAACCGTCAGCACGGGGCTCGACGAGAGCATCTACGAGCTCGCCTTCAGGACGGGACACTGTGGAGGACATACCCCCACACGTCCCTTGCCGCTGTTTTTAGGGCTGCGATGGTGGACCCTCTATTTACGAGGTTAAGAGATAGGTCCTGGTGGAGGAAGGCTCCATGAACAGCCTCATGGAGCGCACCGAGAAACGGGAACCATCCTCGAACAAAGTAGCAGGCGTAGGCAGAGATACGCACATACATACATACATACATGGATACATACATACGTACAAAACACAGACAAGCAGGCAGTGAGACAGACACAAACAGACAATACGACAGATAGACAGACAGAGAAACAAACAGCGAGACAATGCACTGGGATGTGCAGCTTCTAGAGAAACACCTCTCATTCCCCACCCCACACACATGCATGCATTATTAATAGTACGGGGGAACGTAGTAAGCAAGACCAAATACGCTTGGTAAAATTTCTGGGATATATTTTTTGTTTAGTATGACCGGTCCTGATTTATATGGTCCAACGTATAAGGACATATGGACCTGGACGCATCTGGGCGACAGGTTCTCGCAGAACAGATCGCCGCCCATCGCGAGGCCGAACCCGAGGGATAGTAAATAGCTTTGCAACGTCGTTAACCCACACATGTACTCAGGCATACGACTGTGAGCACGTGAGGACTGTACGGTGACCGCCGGAGCGCACAGAACCACCAGTTTCGCTCACCACGCGGACCAGGTGGGGAGGACCATACCCGCTCATCGCAAGAGCTGTCCTAGCAGCTTACGCGCCCATTCGGTGGCGGCACAGAAGCAGGGCGCATTAGAAAAATGGAGAACTTACATGAGAATGAACTACGAGTATAGTGACAGCTCGACCGTTCAGCCTGAAACGAGGGCCAGGGAGTCCACCTCCTGCTAACCCGAACAATACAAGGTTCAGCACAGCAGGAATGATACGATATATATGTTTGCTAGATTACCTCCTTCGCACGTAAAATGCGTGGCAGCGCCGTTCACGCGAAAGGCTCTCCTCATCGCGCATATGACCAAGAGCAGAGGGCTAGATATCGTGCTTTCGTGCAAGTCGTCAGTAGCAATTCCCCAGAAGGCTCACATATAAGTACAAATAGAAAGCTAGGCACTCCTTTTGCACGTGTCGTCATTGTCGATCACGTACAAAGCTCACATCGGAGGGACCGTCCATCATTTTGGAACGACGGAAAACCCGCAGAAAGCAATCAGTTTCGTTTCCAACCACAAGTGGTTATGTGGGAATATTAACCAAGCAGCACACGCTTGAACAAAAACGCAACCCAGGACCACAAGAGCGGCCCACAAAGTAGACTCGACGCTTAACACCGGGGGAACAGTTAGACAAGAACGCGTCCGTTCCGGTCGATTCCCGAACGTACTACATAGGGTCCGGATGCCCTCGGCTTCCGAATGAAGAGTGGCTCAGTCGACTTCAGAACGCAGACACCGAATGGAGGTAGCACGAAGAAAGCAAAACTGTGTAAGAAAAACTTCCACGCACAGGCAAGATAAATTATTCTGTATCAGCTAGCAGATATTGCACGACTATATTGATATAACACACGAGGAGTAGTGGGCGACGCGGCCCGGCCTCTAGCGGGCACCTTGGTAGCTCCACCGATAGACGCCGCATATGTACAATGTTACGTTGGCGGCCTGAAAGGACTCGACCCCATTGCCTAACTGCCCGCACAAAAAATCACCGGAGGGGTACTGGTGCGCGCAGTAGCAACTACATGGTGCGGCAACTACCGCAGAATCGTGGAGAATTTGCCGGATGTTGTTTCAGCTATGATTCGGGAGAATGTGTACGACGTCAAACATATCCAGTGCTACACACGCGAGTTGCTCGTGAAATCCTAGAGCTCAAGGTATTCCCGTTGGGGGCAGTCGTCACGTACAAGGTCAGGATTATCAACGATATTTCTTTGGAGACAATGGACAGAGTAGAGAAGAGAGGACTGAACGGAGACAGAACACTCCCATAGACATCGTTGATCAGTGTCTATGTGGAGAAGCCATGCCAACATTGGTGGCGGAGTTGTTGGGTTTGAGACCAAAATGCCTACCGCATATTGATGAGCAGGGCTGATGTATCCGACGCGTTCCAGAGCTTTGAGGGGAACCCCAGGCGAGGCCAGAACGTCCAGTTATACACCAATAGTAGTGATTGATATTCGGCTGGTGTTTGGGTGGTCGGATCCCCAAGGGCTCTAGGAAGTCACATCAATAGCGGCCCAGCTTCTGAGCAAATAATGAGAGGAAACGACGCCGCATGTTACGGTGGTCGATCGTTGAGAAGAAGGAAATCCAACTCCAGCGTCCGCAGACGCTAACACGAGAGCGCACGCCGGCGAAGAAAAAACTGTGAAGCCTTTGTTACGACGGTGTAGGTGCGCGATTACCTACTAGTTACATCGTGCAGATGACGACGGGGTTTCCCTATGCGCGCGTGTCTCCTTAGATTCCGATTACGTGTGCTTGTTGGGCCCGGGAGTGGAAGGCGTGACGCCGATTCTCGTCGTCACGACAAGCATAGATGGGGGCACCACAATTGACACTGTAGGGTGTCCGCTATAAGCATGCATGCCATGACAGACGCGGTCCCACGCAAAAAAAAAAATAAGCGGTTAATATATTTCTGGTCGATCACTGGCCCGCTAGCACCAAGCGAGCCATAAAAAGATACGTATTAAACATAGTGAGGGAGTTGTGGAACTCTACTAACGTAGTGAGAGCTGGCAGACATTACGTGTGGAGACACGACGAGAAAGACAGCAAACATCAAAACTATGTCGTGATACTCGGTCATGAATTTATAGTACTTATGACTGCAAGTGGTAGAGCTTGATGGCAGTCGCGTGGGTGTTTCCCTTGTTGTGCAACTGTCGAGCTTGTCTTCCGTGTGTTGGGATGTGGCGTGTACTCTACTGTAGGCGGTGTAGTGTATCGCCGTCGAGTTAGTGCCAAAATAAGCAGAGCAGCTAGTACCGTGCAACCTTACGAATATATCATAGGCACAAGCAAGCGCAAGGACAGGTTAAAAACACAGAATAAGCTGCCGATGTATGATGTGATAGACATTGCAAGCGAACAAGTGGCAACGACAGAAATATACCACACATGGACATGCAGTGTGCAGTGAAGTACAGCGATGGCGCAATGATGAGTGCTTGGTTTTCTTCAAGAAAGCCCAAATATGTCAAGCCGGAAAAGAGAAGCCCGTTGGTTGGAGGTATATAACTAATTGCTGGTCTTGTGAGACCAGTGATTGCATAACAGTTGGGGAGTGAGCTCTGTGGGGACCCTATGTCAATCGCGTGGTTGATTAGTCAATTCGAGCTCTTCTCGGGCAGGTTCATGACGAGTTCAGTTCTTGGTACGTCGAGCAGATATTTGTGAAAATACTTGTTCTTGCCTATCTCAATCCTTGTATGAGATAATGGCAAGCGTCGAAGAGTACCAAACGGACGGGCAAAGCTCCAAGGCGAAGTAAGCCTAGGTGCTTGCAACTATTCGGCGAGAATTAGGAGTTCGACCCCACCGAGATAAAACAACTATGAAATAAGGCGACAAGGGTCGCGTATATTCGTACAGTATAACGGCATTTCCATTGCCCGTTTGTTCCTTTTTCTCCTCCTCCATACCAAGAGAAGACAGGCAGGATGAAGAAGGGGATCGTACCTCTCAACAGCCGATGCCGACGGAAATGGCTCCTACCAGTATACATATTACCATGCAAGAGGTTCACCCAATACCAGTGGCGCCCATCGTAGTTTATTTTTTTTGCCACTGCATGTAGCACAGCTGTTTCGAACCAAGAGCAGCACCATCCCTATCTACTGTACGCGTCATCAAGACCTGCATACACACGTCTCAGATGTACTATACGCCATACATATCGGGGAACACTTATTAAGATGTTCTTTTAAAACATAACTCTCCAAAATAATAAAGACCAACTCATTTGTCTACAAAAAGAGAGGGGGGGAGGGTCTCAGGAGGGGAGGAGGGTTTCAGAAGACATTACCAAAGTAGCGTACAGAGAAAGACGATAAACACGAACTTATTCGCATAATGGAGACGTTCAAAGCTAGTTCTGGTCCAGCGAAGACAAACCCAACAGCACTAAGTGTGTTGCTGGTGACTGCCCTCGTTTTATCCACGGACGTTAGGCAACGCACACCCCGATAGGACTCACCCTTCACCGTGGCGTAATATCTAGTACTCAGGTTGAGCTTACATCTATCATACACAAACTGATACCAAGGAAATAAGCTTTTCCTTAGCGAAAATATCACCTAGACAAAGCTTACACTGCTTACTCAACTTTGACATGTCAAACCGAAGCCCTCGCCGTATACGGGCTAATCAGTACAAAAGCCTTGTACCTGTATCTACTTACAATGCCGATTGTACAAATGAACATACTACAAATACAAATAAACATATGCAGGTAAAATGTACCTGGTACTTCTTAAGCAACGCGATAATTTGTTTTGCCGAGGAAAGGAGTCCTTAAGCTACTTGTTCAGCTCATCTACCTTGCGAACCCACGTTCTTACCGTTTACTACAGTACCTGAGAGGTAAACGAGGCAAGGCTGCCTGATACATGCCGTCAGGCCTTGTGCTTTTGCAAGAAACAAAACAAAAAACAAAGCAAGCGAAATCCCGCCACTCTCAAGAGACACCACCGAACCATACCAAACCGGCGACCGCCACCACTAGCTCAAGACGGCGTGCAACCAAACGAGCTCCGTGGGTTATCCGGAGCTAGTCCGCTTCTGTGTACATCGGGTCCGTGGAAACTCTGAAACGCACCGCTCTCGCAATAGAAAACAGAGCAAACTTCCCTACTTGATCATCGTTCGGTTTTCTGGAAGCCCCTTGTTCCAGCCTTCGCAAGATGGGATGTAACAAATCGACAATACGCAGTTGTCCACGGCATGGATTTTGTGCCCCACAGTACACCCACACAACTACCCGGCGAGACCGAGGGCTCCGGAATACATGTCTCCATAGCCTCATTTGCATTTTCTTCCGCAGTGGCGTGTGTCGTTATAAATTGTATGCTACGCTAGGTTCTTGTGCTCTCGAGTTCCGAAAACAGTCTAACAATCAAACGCACACAGCGTAAACACGCCCAAACTCATAGCAGCATCGCCACCAAAACCACAGCAACACCTCGACTGCTGCGGCTTGCAACGAAACAAGTCCCTCGCGATAACCCCAGGTCGTGCGCCTTTGGAGACTCCGGGATTGTGGAGATCTGCCACGTACAGCTCTCGCAACCAACGAAAACCACGAATGTTGCACACAGACAGTACACAGACAGACACAGGCTAATTGAAAAACATGCACGCACCCTGGTACTACAGCTGTAGATAGTTTAATGAGCCAAGGCGGCCTCGTACCTGTTGCAGGCCGTGTGCGTTTGAAGAAAAAAACGAAAATTACCCGACGAAACCCCGCCACGCCAAAAATACACCAACGAAACCACAGCAGCCCGGCGATCGCGACCACCTCGAGATGGAGACCGACGAAACGAGCCCCACGACTTAGCCAAGGATCGCACGCGCATATAAATCCCGAGTTTAAGGAACTTCCTCTCGTACAGGTCTCACACTCCCGATCAGTGAAGTAGACTGCCGACAGACAGTACATAGACAAGCCGACAAAACAATGAGAAAATGGAAGCCTGCACGGACTCCGGTATATAAATATGTTTTTTTTTTCCTTATAAGCCAAACACGGCTTCATTATGACGAGGCGTTGTTTGTCAATAGGTAACAATCGGCCCGCTTATGAGTCAGGAAACAGCCTTTTATCTGCTAAGGTAGCTCTTGCATGAATAAAATCATGAGCATAAGACAAATTGAAAGTAATTCCTCCTCTTTCACGGTTTTGGCGCTCTTCTTGCGCGCTCCGGATCCCCCACCTACAGTACGTACCTTTACGTGTCTTTTACCTCTGTACGATGACCATTTTTCCTTGACGTAATATCCTTGGGCAGCGGAGAGAGTCACCACGAGGAAGTTTGTTGCAGAATTAGGTAGGACTTCTGTACATGCATCTAGAATCGGCGCAAACACATAATATGCTCCCAGAGTCAGCGGCTTAGGGATCTGCCGCTGGCACACGGGCACGACTCTTGTATTCATCGAGATGGTACACAATGTTTTCAAAACGAAGCAGGAGCCGTGCAATCCTCCAACTTCCTTCGCTATTAAAAAAAACAACGCTTGGACCTCTCGTTTGCACCCTCTCATTGGATCACTTAATAGCAAGCTGGCTGGTTAAGGTAGACTTCCAGAGCTTCATCCTCACGGTAGCTCTCAACAGGAGCGATATTGACATCGAGGTCTTCCCGGATCGGTCGGCACTATCGAATACCAAGCGAGAAATCCCGCGAAGCCTATCTCCAACGTTCTCCGAGAAGCGGTGCCACTCCAATCCTAGGTCTGTTTGCCAGGATTCTAGCTCAGGAAACACGGTGCTGCCGTCATCGGCTAAATGCATTGATTCGGAGGTCGACGGTAGGGGTCGCAATACGGGTAGGGGTCGCAATACGACGAGTTGATTGGTTCGGCTGCGTTGGCAGAATCTCGGCTACACTATTTTCCAAATACTTTGCGCACCATGTCGGGGCGGCAAGGGTGCCGGATTCTAGAACCCACTCGTCAAGAGTATTTGGCGCCGCACGCAGGAAACGCCTGTCAGTCGCCATTCCTTCGAATTGGGCCGACCAGAGGCGATCCCTACCAAATGGACGGCACTCTGCTGGGAGAATAGTAGCAGACACATCCACGCCCCCCATCAAGACTATGGTCCCAGCCGGGGCTTGAAGGTCAGGAGCTTCCTCGTTGTCGACCAGAATACGGAGAGCACCATCCGCTAAACAGGGCGAAATGCTGTCCTACTCGCACCCGTCCATCTGGGTTGTGAATGGATTCTTGACCTCTATTGCCAAGGAATGACTGTTTGTTTGAAGCCGGCTGACTCCCGATAAAAGCTGTCAACCGGGGAATTCCTCCGGCATGGGGGCGGTGACACGGATGTTAAGCTGGAAATCGTCTCGGTCGGATATCAAGCGGTCCTCGCCAACCCAGTCGATTTTCTTCCCGAGCAGTCCAACCACGTGCGGATCTCCGCCGATCTGCGTTGACGAGAAACAGCATGATGCCAATCCTATGCGGTAAATGAGATGACGTCGACGAAGAGCTTTGAATGGCGTTCTAATTGTTTTTCAGTGCGATTAACGTTTTCGTTACAGAAAAGGGGGGACGCCTGGAGGAGTTTGTATAAGGAAAGCAGGGGACGTCGGGGAGGATTCGTGGTCACGCCATTGTGTTTTAGCGGCGGGACTATCCGTTTTTACCCTAAAGAACGTGGTGGACGTCGGGAGCCCGTTATAGACGGCCGTGTTGCAGCCTTGTTGCGGTCAGCTCGTGCGTCGTTGTCAAGAGTAAGCAGTGACCGTTGGGGGTAGAGCAGATTCATTGCCTTGACGCATTTTATACCCGCCGCAGCCTTCGTTGTCGTTTCATTCTTCCGGCGGCGATGTTTATCTTGTTTACCGTAGCACACGTGGACGGTAGACGTTGGGTGGGGGTGGTGTGGTTGTTTCATTCGACAACACCGTACGTTGGACTCTTGTTTGGCCGTCTATGGTTGAGTTGTGGCCAGAGGGGGTAAGTGCGTTACCAAGCCTTCACAACAAAGATATGGAGTTTTCGTTTTTAACCGTTGTGATTGTTGTCATTCCGTTGAGGACGTGACGGGCACCTTACGGGATATGACGTTTGTGTCTGGGGTGCCGTTCAGCCTTTGCTCGCTGAACGTGGTTCATGTGGAGTACCATCATTGTCCCCTTAACCACACAGCGGAGCGCACATGCTCGATGTACGTTTTTTTTTTTATTCCACGAGAGGAATTTCGGCAACTACGAAGAAGACACCCGTTGAGGGAGGCCCAAGGAACCCCCCGCACCTGCTGCAGCAGTGTTCAGGCCTGGCAGGAACATGTGAATAAACGTTAACGGCTTACACTGTCCCTTTGGCCATGCCCGCGATACCGTTATGCGCGGGGCTGTTCGTCAAACGGGCATCAACGTGACAGGACGTTTGGGTGATTTCGACGGGTGGGCGGGGGGGAGGGGGTGTACTCATTATCATGCATGGCCGTAGTCGTATAACCGTGGACCCTCGCATCCCTAAAATGCCCGGACGGAGCATGTCGGTTTTTCACCGACCAGGCAGACATTACTAGCATCAACAGTGGGCGGGGGGGGAAGAGGTTTCGCAAAGCCGTCGCTAAGTCCACATCATGCCGTGCAGAGACGCGGCCTGCAGCGCCATTACGCTGAACTCACATGACCATCAACGGGCGGCGCTCAGTACCATTCGATGATCGTCGACGACGCCACCAACATGGGTTGGCTGATCTTTGTGCCGGACAAGAGCGAGGTCACCGTTACCCTCGGTTCGGCACGTTTCCGGCGTCCGTCAATTCCAACTGGAACCCGACAACCTTTCGCGCCAACAATGCCTCTGTGTTAAGATCAACGCTTGCGGGACACTTTGTATCCCTGGATAGGTCTGCCTTTTAAGTCGGTAATCGTTGGTACTCACGTGTGTTGCTTGCTTAGCTATAGAAGAAGAGCAGTTTTATTCCTTTCGTGCACGCGGAGACTGAGACCAAGCTCGTGCGCCTCTGGAAAACCCCTGGTTTTCCATTTAAGATACGTCTTCCAAGTACAACAAATACGTTCCCAGTGACTGAACCCAGGTAATTACCTGGCTTTCAATCTCATACAAAGCAGCATCATAACACTAGCCCACTCTGATGAGCCGTATATGCAGAATTATGGGAAATTCGTGGAAACCCCGATTCCACGAACTCGAATATGAGTCGAAGATGCGGCTCCTCAAAACCCACTCCCACACCTCTGAACGGCGAGGCAACGAAGCCGGCAAAGTACGTAAAACAAAATAAAGGGAAGACCTATCCTTAAGGGGCAGGAAGAAATCGTCAATGAAAGCCATCGCCATGCCGACCGCACGGGGGGGGAGGCGAGGAAGATGCACGGAAAAGCGAGGGCGCGCGACACCTGTCCAAATAAAGCATCCATCAAGGTAGTGAGAGGGCTTGTCAGGCGTGATGGCGCGCGCGAAGGAATTCTTAAGAGGGTACTCCCAACCGGGGATCCAATTACAGTAGTAGAACTAAGGCCTTCATGGCTGCCATCGTTGCACATCATGAGAATATCAGAGGCGGATGCCTTTACCGAACGAGTGAGTTGCTGCGCGGCATCGCAAGGGTCGATCGAGGAGGGAAAAGGAAGGACAGAAATGCGCAAAATATCCTTCAGTCCCAGGTGTTTGTACGCCCGTTGAACGTCAGCGGTGTGCCTTTTCGCGGCGGTAGCGGCGGCGGAGTCGATCGCCGAAGTTCGGTCGTGAGCAACGTTAGATGACCCAGGCAGGCAGGAGCTGCGAGGGGGGGGGCAGTAACTGCTGAGACCGGACACACCTCACCTAGTCCGGAGGGAGGGCTGGGGGCTTGGTTGTCCTGTTGCAAAACGTCCAGCGGGACGCTCAGCAGTGGGGCGTGGGCGACGCCAATTGGCTCCGCCGATACAGCAACACTGTACTTCCCAACGGGGCCCACTTTTGGTACAAGGGCGACGACGGGCATCTGAATACACCATGAAGTATTTTTCAAAGACTGATATCCGACAATAATATCTGCCTCGAGTTCCCTTTCGTCGACGGTTCGGAGCACAAGGTGTCAGTAGAGCGGAAGCTGGCTGTTGTTACCGAAGGGGGGATCCCAGCGATACTTGAGCTCCAGCGCATGCCCGATGGTTGTACGGCTTTCGGTCAACGGTTCTTGATATACACGCACGTGGCCGGAATTGTGGACGTAGATATACGACGCCCCCAACCTCGTGGCGCGGGTGCACGATACTTCCCGCATGATGTGCTTGTTTCAGAAGTTTCATGAGAGATCTTGTTGGGGCCCCGTACTGCCGTAAATGGTACGTGTGCGCCACAAAGACAAGCGAGCGGCCAAGTGGGAGCCGGAGGGCAAACCCTATTTCTGCCTGAACTCCGGTAACGCCCACGGGTCGGACTGCACCGAGATCATGCTGTTGTCATCAGACATCGCGATCCACTCAACCGAAATGACGTGGGGCTACCGACGCGCACCCTTCATGGGGGCGTGGAACTCGGCTGGTGGAGAAGCCCCGATGGCCGGGCCAGCGTCTCCGGAAAATGGAGGGGGCTGGTAGTGTACCGGGTCCACGGTTTCCGGTAAAAATAAGAGCTACAAGTGCCCCGGTCGAGAACAGGAAGCGCCGCACGACTTCGAGGTGTAGTGTCAGACGTCACCGCCATTGACTGCTGCACTGCCGGAGCTCTTGCCCGCGCCCCTGTCTGCTGTGGCGTCGGTGCCGCCGCAGCAGGAGTCGACAATGACCGGTGCATCGCCGGAGTCCTTG
This sequence comes from Macrocystis pyrifera, assembly GCA_031763025.1. Taxonomy (NCBI): domain Eukaryota; class Phaeophyceae; order Laminariales; family Laminariaceae; genus Macrocystis; species Macrocystis pyrifera. The sequence continues at coordinate 11,049 of JASSKH010000033.1, read as the reverse complement.
TCCGTGTCCCTGCCATCTGTGCCACCCGCGACCCCTGCATCGATGTTATCTTCGCCCGCGCCTCCACCCTTCGGGCCGGAAGTGCCGTTCCGGAGGTGCGGGTGCCGCCTCAACAGTAACCGTGGGCATCGCCTGCGGTGACGCGGTCGTTGTCACAGCAGCGGGGGCCTGGGTCAGCAGCATGGCTTCGTTTCGATGATGGCCACGCGGGGTGATATCGGCATGGACATTACCGACCAGTCCCCACCGCACATGTCCGCTCCTGAATTTCATTCAGACCTCGCAAGTGAGTTGGTATGGCCCGACCCGTATCGTCAAGCATGCGACGATGAATGCGCAGATGTGTGGTATCAATCAATCCATGTTCGCCGCGGTTGACCGCCTACACGAACGTTTGGTGCTGTCGTTCGAGGAGAGAGGTGGTGACACATAGCAACCAAGCAGCAAAAGGGTTTATTCATTGTAGACAAACCGATTTGGTGGAGTAGATTGGGCAAAGGCCAGATTGGAAGCGAACGAATCTGGGAAGCGTGCAGGCGTTGGCTGGTTCGGGACCTTCTCCCGGTGCCCACCCGTCGCGAGTATTCATTTCCTCGCTGTGATCGCGTGCGAGTTGATACCGAATACATACCATTGCGATGCCGAGCAGGCGTTTGTCCAGTTAGAGCTAAGTGAACACGTCTGCATGCGCCTGCCCAAGGGGTTCGAGGCGATGTCCGGTAACGTGGCTGAGTTGTGTCCCAGTCTGTATAGTTTGAAGCAGGCGTCGAGGCTATGGCATCACCACTTGGCACATGGCATGAGGGGTCGTAGTTTTGAGAACTGTGGGGCCGACTCGTGTCTTATGCATTTAGTGGAGGCGAGGGCCGTTTCCATCGAGGTAGCACAAGTAGATTACATATCTGCGATGGGGCTCAAGAGTAGGCGTGACAAGCTTTGTGAGGAATTGAACCAGTTCGTCTGGGGGTGTTGCGGTGGCACGCGGGTTGCCGATGTTCTCGAGACTGGGATGCAGGGACGTTGAATATATCACAGCACGTCTTTGCTCAGGGTATCTTAGCGACGTTAGGTGTCACTGGAGGCAGGAATAGTCCTGCGGTGATTGACCTGAAGCTTCTTCGGTCCGACAAGTATGGGCCACACATTGATAACCCTTGTAGTTGGTTGGTAGATATATGGATGTGGTTGGCGTACTAGACTGGCGCTGACGTCTTCCACGCGGTTCGAGTCACAGCGCCAAATCTTCTGCACTAGTAGGCACCGCTGCACTGTATGATGTACTCTCAGGGAACGAGTACTTACGGTAGTACTTTAGGGGAGGGTCTGAGCAGTTGGAGGCATGCATGGATGGGGATTATACCCTCAAGAATAGTGAGTGGAGATCTGCCTCTGGTGGAGTGGTATTATGTGCTGGTGCTTGTGTATCGTTTTAGTCTACGACGCAGAAATCCACTAAGGTTTCGTCCACGGAGGCGGAGTACATGGCGATGGCTACGGTTTTCCGCAAGACGATTTTCATGCAGTATATCTGCAGGTTTAATTGCCCGCACTGCAATGTTGGGTGTACCACGGTGGAAACGGATATCCAGAGGGGGATACATTTGACGAACGGCCCTGCGACTTCTCACACCGGCAGGTACATTGGTGTCTGTCCTCACTTCGGTCGGGAGCGTGTTGCTAAGGGGGAGTTAAAGAGATTCTCCGCGTACAGTCGCCAGAGCAGCACGCTCATTTTCTCGCACACCGTTGCGCCAGGGAGCATTCCGCTTCAGCCACACCTTTGGGATGGACGTGTTCGCCGAATACGGAGGCGTTGTCCGGGTGTTCAGTTGGTCGTTTGAAAGTTTTTTCGTTCAGGGACATGGAGAATGTGTTAGGATGTATTCAAGCGTCGAGAAAGGTCAAGACCTCAGTGCGGCATGCCGATGGTCTTGATGAATGGTGCCGTGCATGTTGGGTATTGATTTAGTACGAACGACGTTCAGGGGACCCAAATGACTAGTACTCGCAGTGCATTTAAATTTAAATGCACAGAGTGGCTGTCTAGTTTTCGTATACTTCCGAGGGGAGTGTTTAGCAGGGGGGGCTGCTATAGGTAGATTCGAGTTGTTCAATAGAGACGTTGTTCTTCTCTTACGGAATACGCAACAGGGGAGCCGATGTCATCAGGAGTAATGATATATATGTCAAGACGGTCTTTTCCTTTTTGTTTGAAGGATTGTCGAGCATGCTCTCGCTTGTGTAGTTTTTCCCTTTCCGTGGTTACTGTTCGGAATACCAATACTGAAAACGTAATGCCCCCGGCGCCATGCATTCGTGCACTGTTTCCCACTTTTTATCCTTCATTATGACAGAGTAGTTGTGTGTTGCTTGTTTAGTTGTGGGTGAAATAAGTACGGCATTACTGCATTCCTATACACAAGTGTTCTTTGTCTATTGGTTGGGGTTGAGGAAACACCTGGAGGTTGATTCTGGGCAGAGACGAGCGAAGACGACACGCCGAATCTTTGGGTCGTACAGCGTATGTATAGCATGCATAAGGAATGGGCTCGTGCTGCTGATTTTCTGCATGGTATATTTAGTATTTAGAGTGCGTTCAAGTTTCCTGTGTAAGAAAACTGAACTTACATACCTGACGTCAGTTCTGTTTGATGTGTGAGGGAGGCATGTGCAGCAGCCACCACCACTAACCACCCCCAGATAACTTCTGCCGCTACTGGTGCTCGTCCCCGTACCCGTGCCACCACCACTATCACCACCAACATCAACCACAATCCGACAACAACCCGGTTCACAGACTGTTGTTTGATGCCTGGCATTTCATACTAGTCGTGTATGTAGTTCATACATAGGGTTGGGTGAGAGCGTGAAGGGAGCAGCGCGTGCTGTGGTAGGCGTGGCTGGCAGACATTGGGGAGGGCTGAGTTTGTTGCTATACCGAGCGGGACCAAGGCGCCAAGCGCATCTCGCCTGTACGAATACGCCAAGCGAACAAATCGCAGATCGTCTGCACATGGGATCCGCAGGGAGCTCTTCAAGACCAGACTTTGCATCGTTCCTGTTTCACCAGGATAATGGGGCATTTCACACGTGGAAAACACTACTTGAAAAGGGGCAGCTCGACGAATTTCTCGAACTTCATTTTTTTTTCTGAATTTCTGACGTGGAAAAAACAACTATATGGAAAGCTGTGTTTCTACAGTATTCTTTCACTCTGCCAACGATCACTCAATGGAAGTATTGGATTGGATGAAGCCTCTTGCTCCGGAGCCGGAGGGCCTTACCCGGGATAAACCTCGTGGTGAGTGCGCTCTCAACGCGGCGCCCATCCCTGGGATTGCAATGATCGTTGGGTTTAACGCCAGGAATGCGTCACGATGGAAATTGGGATTGCCGTTTTTGGCAAGCATTCATGATCCAATCTGGAATAGCCATTATAACCTTGCCAATGATTCACAATGCATTTTTGAGATATGCCGTCTTGAACGGTATTTTGTGAAATTTTAATAGGGACCTGTCGCATAGCGCACCTAGTGGCGGGGTCGTTTGTTGTACTCGGCGGTTTTACACAGGTCTACGGAAATTAGAGCTGTGATTGTGTGACGAGGCATCATGGACTGGGAAGATACTTCGATGCTTAGGTGTGAGTGAATGCTCTCTCAGTGCGGGGCAGTTGGTGGTACTCCTGCGATACGACCCGGGTGTGTGATTCAACGATGCCACTTGTCTGTGTGCGCGCGAGAGGTACAGCCGGTGACAAGAAAGGTGCGGCTGACACTTGTGTTATGTGCGTGTTCCGGAGCTTGCGAGCACCAGGTGCACCTCCGTGTATTTGTTCTGTGCTCTCTTCACCTACGACGTAGCGGCACGTCTCTTGGATACATAGTACACGTTAGACAGCAGAGTATATTCAAACAAATCTCAACAAAATAGTAGCTGGGGTGCCAAAACCAAACGCGACGCAAGTGTGCCCGACGCCATCGCACATGGAGAATAAGAATGCAGACTGGCAGAGCCCTTCGAGACGGACGGCCCACCATTGTGGACGCAACGCGCGAGTGTAGAACCGATATCACATGCTGCCCTGACACTTCTTTCAGACGCGCCGCAAGCCATTAAAGGAGCCACTTCTGTGGGAAAATGTTTCGCCCGTCCTCCAAACGGTTTGTACAGTATATTCACGAGTTTCGAACGGGAGGCCTTTTCATCATCGCCGAGATAAGGACACTCGAGTGTTTACATATGCGCAACCTCTGGCAGAAATTCTTCCATATTTTGCGCTTGTACTGATTTAATCTATTCTGTGTTTTGGTGGTTTGCGTGCAGTATTGGTGTTGTACTGGTACAAACGTTGCTGTCACGCCGTTGGTATCACCTTCCCCGGTCCCTTAGACGCCTCAAAGGTCTGGATTATCGCGGCTTGCCGCATCACGCCCCCTGCAGTTCCTACTGTAGCTGAGTACGCCATTTGTTTACTAAAAACTCCCCTATCGGACTGCTATCATAGGGTTAGGGTTAGCACGCCATCACCATAAACCACCCCTGGTGATACATGAATAATATTGAAAAAAGCATGCCCTTAATCACCGGGATTCGCAAGATATCAACCCCAGAGCAGGATACCATCCCGGGTGATGAACCGAGCACAATCCTAAACGTTTTTCAGTGGATTCTTGGGCTGGATACGGTAGTCACCCTCCAGAGTTCACAGGTTTAGTTTGGTTTAGTACGTGCAGAAACTGGCCACCAAGGGAATGTTTCCGGCGGGAGTACCGCCACGGGTATTCACGAAAATTAACGTTGCCCACCATGATATTTCATGGGGTGTGAATCGGCCGCCGCGATATCTAAAGCATTGTTTTTGTGTATGTCCGTATCATGGGAAAATTGTACTGTAGTACCTTTCTATGCACGTGCACGGTACTGGTTGATATGTCAGTACTTTACAACGTCTGCCATCTATATATAAATGCAGCATGACCTCCAACGCTAATCAGTGATTGAAGATATGTCATAAAAAGTATCGATATCTCCAGAAATATAACTCCAACTATCTATGGAGCATGACCTCCAATGTTGACCTGTGATTGAAGATATGCCAGTACAGTACCAATATCTCCCGGAATATAAATGTTCGAAACACTCGCTGATATGATGGACCGAGCCTGAGTCGGTTCGAAGACGCACACTCATCAAGTATAGAAACCCCGGAGGGTATATATATTATCCAGGTAAAACACAAGAAAATGGAGTAGGTCACAAGTCGAGGGTGGCGGACAAAACATGTCACAACGCGTTGAATGCTCGACACAGAAACATTCATATTCTCTTTGGAGAACTCCGAGTACGTGAGCACTTCGAAAATCCCCTCTGCTCTTTACTTGGTGAATGTGATAAGAAAACATCGCTCATGATAATACCTTCGTGATAAGCCAAAACCACCAAAAATTTAGATCCAAGTTATAATACTCAATGATGATAAGTCAATATCACTAACGCGTCAATCCAGAATTTCAAGCCTCAATCTTTGCGTGAATATTCAAGCCAAACAAATCAGAGAATATCAAACCTCAGCTTCACATATTCAAACAGGAAAAGTCGCCAAAGAAAACAGCAATCCCAACAAACACCGTTTGAGCTCAATCTCAGGGTATACCGTCCCAAGTAGGTAGTGAAATATCGAATGCACAACTTAAAGACCACGATCATTAGGGGTATACCTCGTCAAGTCCCCACAAAAAATAAGAAGCCAGAGCTTCAAACTCTAAAAAAATACGAACAGCGGCTCAAAACCCTAAACAAAATCAGAGTGTCAAATCTCGGCAATGTAAAATTGATCGCCTCCAATTTCAGGAATATATAAATGAAGACCTCCAAGCTCAGAAAATCACAAAGTAACTCATCAAATCTGGGGGAATCAAGAATCAACTCATCAAATATCATACAAACCAATCGACTCATCAAACCGTCGAGAAATGATCAACTCATCAAACCTCAGAAACTCAAAAGCCAACTAAATTAACCACAAGGAAAAAACATCCGACCTCTGGAAGTCAACAATCGACTCACCAAACTTCAGAAAACAAACATTCAATTCATCAAACCTCAGAAAGACGAAATAACTTATGTTCATGATGAAGTTCCTGCGGCACTGAAATCATTTATCGGAAGGGATTTCGTCAACAAGTCGGTATGCTGGTAGTCCGACTTCACAGGCGAGATTTTAAAGTCTTCCTGCTCGGCAAGTTCTCGCAGGAAGCGGTGGTGGACACCTACGTGCTTCGAGTGACAGTGGATTTTGTTCACGGGGCTATCTGGATCGCATCCTGGTTGTCCTCAAAAACCTGGATGCAAAGATCCCCAAAATGAGGCAAGAGAAAACGCCACACGAACCGTAGGAAAAGGGCTTCCTTGAAATCCTCCGTCATCGCAACGTACTCTGGCTTACCCGTGGAGAGTGCAGAAGTCTTTTGCGTCCGAGAAATCCAGTGAATGGCGGCACCCTTACACATCACGGCTTCAACTGAGACAGACTTCTTCCTAGCGGTCCGGGGGGCACAAGCGACGCCTCAATAAGCCACCAAGTCCAAGTCACTGCCTCTCTGGAAGGTGATGCCGTAGCTACTGGTCGCCTTCAGATACTCCAAAATTCCTCTCGTAGCGAGCCAGTGATCGCGTTTTCGGGCATGCATATATCTCGCGACCGCCCTCACGGCATTCGAGATGTCAGCTCTCGTTTGGTTAGACGGCCTCGGCAAACTGTCGACCAGTTCGCGATATGACCAGTCACCGGTGGGCTCACGCTCGTCAACCACCCCAAGAAAACTCCCAGACCCTGTCCTCCCAACAATGTGTCCCACGAAATAGGACGGCGATTTTTTATTATGGGGTACCCGGCGACAGGCGAAATGTGGGGTGTTCCTACCAGCGGGTACGCCAAATTGCTTGCCCATCTCCTCTGCGAACGACTTTGTGAGAGATTGTCAATTAACCCACGACCTTGTCTCAGGATAGTGGTAACCGGCATGGTAACCGGCATACCATCGCACCTCGCCAAGGTTATTGATAGGCACCAGGCGGTTCAGGTCCCCCCAACACTGGTCACACCTCTCCTTTCGGCCTACCGCAAACATATCGGCCACGTGAACCGCAGCAATGATCGAAACAGGACTCGCCTCAATTAATCGAAAAATACACGGATCTGCGAGGCTCTGTTCGAAACTGAGACTATTCAGGCGGGTGACCAGGTGTCGATGCTAAGACGCCTGTTTCAAGCCGTATAGACTGTGATTCAAGCGTATTACTTTGCCTCTCAGATCTCCACAGCCCTGTGGCATCCGCATCACAAAGCGTTCCTGACGCTCGGCCTGGACAAACGCCTGGGTTCCACATCGAACTGGCATAAATCCAACTGCAACTCGCTGACTATCGCAGCCATCAAACAGATACAACACGTGGCGGGGGTGGGGGCAAAGTCTTAATGTAATCAACTCCCGGGCGTTGGTTAAATCCTCTCCCTACTAGTCGCGCTTTCACCTTCTCTACCTCACCGTATTGATTTGCCAACGATGTGAACAATCACGTGGCCGATACCACGTTCCCTCTTTTTTGCTAAGCATCTCCGACCGTCCCAGCTTCGTCGAGTCTAGCATTCTCCCTCTCCCTTGCACAGGACCAATTGACATGGTATGGCGAGCGCATCGCCTCCTGGTATGTTACACGCGTATGTTCTGTCTAGAACTCCCAATACCGTTACACATGGATTCCTGCACCGAGTACGTGAGCACTCCAAACGATAAAACCCGAAGGGAATTCAAAACACGAAACCTACGCACACATGTAACCTAACCCGGTTGTGTGCCTTCTTTCAATTCATGCGGAATGCCGTACAGCTTGGCCTTATCGTCGCCTGTGTACGCGCTTCATCGCACACGTTTTAGACTGAACGAACCCAATCACTCTTGAAGCAAAACCAGAAACTTCGTTAGAAAGTTAGGCGTTGACAGCAACCTAGACTAGTCCATGAGAAAAACCGGGATACACCCCCAGCACCACAGCCCCTGTTTTTGTGAAATTCAGGACAACGTGCGAACGATATATATAGAATATATATATATCTATATATGGTATCTACACGTGTGACGAAAAATATAAAATGGCACAAATGCACAGCGGGAAACAAACGGTATATCAGTACGAAAATGCCAAACCACAAAATACAAAAATGCAGGTAAATACAGTAAACAAAAATACAGTCATACCGAAATACAAAATACAAAAATTCAAAATACAAACAGTACAAAAAACAAGAATAAATAATACCCAAAAACATTAAGTATTCACGGTTGTGGTCTGCCAGGTACGTGCAGAGTCAACCCGGGGTTTTAACCCCGGTGTTTACCGTACTAGGAGTCCTGTGAGTTCGATCCGCACGACGTTCCTATTCGAACCTGAGAATTCTGTAGGTTATTCCCGTGCCACAATACCTAGGGTACGGATATGCCACTTGAGAAAAACTGCAAGTGCGGGTACAGATACGGGTACAACATTTGCATGCGTACCTCCGCAGAACCTCTGCGAGTTCTGTAAGACCTCCATACCCGCACCCGGGACGTCTGTAAGTGCGAGGTGCTGCAACGTACATACTCCCAGGGTATTGTGGAGGATACTTTACAAAAATAAAACATACAAAATGCAACACACAAAATAGAAAATAGAAATACAAGATAAAAAAAAACCATATAAACACACGGAAAGGTAAACATGCAACAATGCAAACATGCAAAATACCAAAATACAAGCATGCAGACCTTGGAAAATACAATTGTGACAAAAACTCAAAAATCGAAGCACACATATACAAAAGTACAAGGAAAAAATATCCTGAAACGCACAATGTAAAAATGTACCTTTACAAAGCAGAGGAGTTCGAAACACATCATGCAAAAATCCAAAATATAATTTTCATCGAGGACCCGGGACATGTTCGATGCTATGCTACACACCCCGATGACGACGATACGAAAGCGTGCGATGCACGTACCGTCACGTTGGGGGTAAGATCTTGGTCCTATGATACGTGTCTTGTATAACCTATTTGTACTTGATATCTTACGTGCGGGACACGCGGGACTAACACCAGCGGGCATCCGTATTCATTGTACCTTGCGCAGCTACCGGCAAGCCAACGTTCTGGGTGGAATCTACGGCACGGGAACCGACAACCACGGGGGGAGCTAACATTTTCACGTTGACTGTTGGCATGTGAAAAAATCAGGATTTCTACGGGACGTGTTCGGGTGGGACCCCGGGCACACCATTTTCACGGGAACGGGAACATTTCAAAAATATCGTCACATCCCGTGTGAATTTCTCGCATTTATACTTCCCTGTAAAATATAACGCCACCTCATCTTCGAGGTTGGAGATGACTGTTAAACTTCACACGGACGCCACCACCCCCCCCTCCGGGAAGCAAGAATGCCCCAAGCAATTCGCATTTGCAACTTCTATAGTTGGAAGCACGTACATTCTTCAATAGGAGCGGGGAGCTTGGGGTTGGCTTTGTTTGAGCCATGCTTTGAAAGCGGCTTCTTAGACCTCAGAGTCTTTAGCTTCGAGAGCGGCACCCTCCTCTCTGCGTACCCCCCCCAGTTTAGTGAACGCAACTCTATCAAGGACACCGATTGCGTGCGGCGGATGGGTTGATCCCTCACCCTGACCGCATCGTTTGCCGCACGCATCTCTTTCACCAATAACACCGTCTGGATCAACACCGTGACAACCATGAACACGTTCGCGGCGATGAGAACGCCGGAAAAGGTCAAGAGGTACCGTTCATCGGCAATATGTTTGGTGACGTTAATCTTCGTAAGGAAGGCCACGTACATGCTGGCCACGACAACACCGTTTCCCCAACAGTACAGGCCCACGTCGATAGCCTTTTGGAAGGGAGACATGACCTCCGAAATGAGCACGTACACCACCGCAATAAAAAAAGGCATGGCTAGCTGTGCCGTGCTGTTAGGAAGAACAAATGCCGCAATGGCAGTCAAAGCAATCCTACGACCGCACTCTACAACCTCGTAGTAGTATCGAAAAAAGAGAAGGGTTAGGGTTAGGGTTAGGGTTAGGGTTAGGGTTAGGGGGTTAGGGTTAGGGGGTTAGGGTTAGGGGGTTAGGGTTAGGGTTAGGGTTAGGGGGTTAGGGTTAGGGTTAGGGTTAGGGTTAGGGTTAGGGTTAGGGTTAGGGTTAGGGTTAGGGTTAGGGTTAGGGCTCTAAGCCTATTTGCAAATAGAACAGAAGGTCGAATATTTAAGACTACGGTCTATTTGAATAGGCTTATGGGCACTTTAAATAGGTGTTCGCCCCAAAATATACGTTTTCGAGGGCATTTCACACTAAAATCAAGTCATTTCAGAAATCAATACTAAAACCAAGTACAAAATCGTTGACCATACTAAAATCAAGTCATTTGCGGCCCACAATACTAAAATCAAGTTATTTCAACATGACCATACTAGAATCAAGTCATTTCGACATGACCATACTAAAATCAAGTCATTTCAACATGACCATACTAAAATCAAATCATTTCAACATGACAATACTAAAATCAAGTCATTTCAACATGACCATACTAAAATCAAGTCATATCAAAATGACCATACTAAAATCAAGTCATATCGAAATGACCATACTAAAATCAAGTAATTTCAACATGACCATACTAAAATCAAGTCATTTCGACATGACCATACTAAAATCAAGTCATTTCAACATGACTTTACTAAAATCAAGTCATTTCAACATGACCATACTAAAATCAAGTCATTTCAACAAGACTTTACTAAAATCAAGTCATATCAACATGACCAAACTAAAATCAAGTAATTTCGAAATGACCATACTGAAATCAAATTCTTTCGAAATGACCATGCTAAAATCAAGTCATTTCGAAATAACCATACTAAAATCAAGTCGTTTCGAAATGACCATAGGGTTAGGGTTAGGGTTAGGGTTAGGGTTAGGGTTAGGGTTAGGGTTAGG